>OW028603.1:15422584-16838876 GCA_932294275.1 Chloroclysta siterata | reverse complement strand
AACCTAACCTAACCTAACCTAACCTAACCTAACCTAACCTAACCTAACCTAACCTAACCTAACCTAACCTAACCTAACCTAACCTAACCTAACCTAACCTAACCTAACCTAACCTAACCTAACCTAACCTAACCTAACCTAACCTAACCTAACCTAACCTAACCTAACCTAACCTAACCTAACCTAACCTAACCTAACCTAACCTAACCTAACCTAACCTAACCTAACCTAACCTAACCTAACCTAACCTAACCTAACCTAACCTAACCTAACCTAACCTAACCTAACCTAACCTAACCTAACCTAACCTAACCTAACCTAACCTAACCTAACCTAACCTAACCTAACCTAACCTAACCTAACCTAACCTAACCTAACCTAACCTAACCTAACCTAACCTAACCTAACCTAACCTAACCTAACCTAACCTAACCTAACCTAACCTAACCTAACCTAACCTAACCTAACCTAACCTAACCTAACCTAACCTAACCTAACCTAACCTAACCTAACCTAACCTAACCTAACCTAACCTAACCTAACCTAACCTAACCTAACCTAACCTAACCTAACCTAACCTAACCTAACCTAACCTAACCTAACCTAACCTAACCTAACCTAACCTAACCTAACCTAACCTAACCTAACCTAACCTAACCTAACCTAACCTAACCTAACCTAACCTAACCTAACCTAACCTAACCTAACCTAACCTAACCTAACCTAACCTAACCTAACCTAACCTAACCTAACCTAACCTAACCTAACCTAACCTAACCTAACCTAACCTAACCTAACCTAACCTAACCTAACCTAACCTAACCTAACCTAACCTAACCTAACCTAACCTAACCTAACCTAACCTAACCTAACCTAACCTAACCTAACCTAACCTAACCTAACCTAACCTAACCTAACCTAACCTAACCTAACCTAACCTAACCTAACCTAACCTAACCTAACCTAACCTAACCTAACCTAACCTAACCTAACCTAACCTAACCTAACCTAACCTAACCTAACCTAACCTAACCTAACCTAACCTAACCTAACCTAACCTAACCTAACCTAACCTAACCTAACCTAACCTAACCTAACCTAACCTAACCTAACCTAACCTAACCTAACCTAACCTAACCTAACCTAACCTAACCTAACCTAACCTAACCTAACCTAACCTAACCTAACCTAACCTAACCTAACCTAACCTAACCTAACCTAACCTAACCTAACCTAACCTAACCTAACCTAACCTAACCTAACCTAACCTAACCTAACCTAACCTAACCTAACCTAACCTAACCTAACCTAACCTAACCTAACCTAACCTAACCTAACCTAACCTAACCTAACCTAACCTAACCTAACCTAACCTAACCTAACCTAACCTAACCTAACCTAACCTAACCTAACCTAACCTAACCTAACCTAACCTAACCTAACCTAACCTAACCTAACCTAACCTAACCTAACCTAACCTAACCTAACCTAACCTAACCTAACCTAACCTAACCTAACCTAACCTAACCTAACCTAACCTAACCTAACCTAACCTAACCTAACCTAACCTAACCTAACCTAACCTAACCTAACCTAACCTAACCTAACCTAACCTAACCTAACCTAACCTAACCTAACCTAACCTAACCTAACCTAACCTAACCTAACCTAACCTAACCTAACCTAACCTAACCTAACCTAACCTAACCTAACCTAACCTAACCTAACCTAACCTAACCTAACCTAACCTAACCTAACCTAACCTAACCTAACCTAACCTAACCTAACCTAACCTAACCTAACCTAACCTAACCTAACCTAACCTAACCTAACCTAACCTAACCTAACCTAACCTAACCTAACCTAACCTAACCTAACCTAACCTAACCTAACCTAACCTAACCTAACCTAACCTAACCTAACCTAACCTAACCTAACCTAACCTAACCTAACCTAACCTAACCTAACCTAACCTAACCTAACCTAACCTAACCTAACCTAACCTAACCTAACCTAACCTAACCTAACCTAACCTAACCTAACCTAACCTAACCTAACCTAACCTAACCTAACCTAACCTAACCTAACCTAACCTAACCTAACCTAACCTAACCTAACCTAACCTAACCTAACCTAACCTAACCTAACCTAACCTAACCTAACCTAACCTAACCTAACCTAACCTAACCTAACCTAACCTAACCTAACCTAACCTAACCTAACCTAACCTAACCTAACCTAACCTAACCTAACCTAACCTAACCTAACCTAACCTAACCTAACCTAACCTAACCTAACCTAACCTAACCTAACCTAACCTAACCTAACCTAACCTAACCTAACCTAACCTAACCTAACCTAACCTAACCTAACCTAACCTAACCTAACCTAACCTAACCTAACCTAACCTAACCTAACCTAACCTAACCTAACCTAACCTAACCTAACCTAACCTAACCTAACCTAACCTAACCTAACCTAACCTAACCTAACCTAACCTAACCTAACCTAACCTAACCTAACCTAACCTAACCTAACCTAACCTAACCTAACCTAACCTAACCTAACCTAACCTAACCTAACCTAACCTAACCTAACCTAACCTAACCTAACCTAACCTAACCTAACCTAACCTAACCTAACCTAACCTAACCTAACCTAACCTAACCTAACCTAACCTAACCTAACCTAACCTAACCTAACCTAACCTAACCTAACCTAACCTAACCTAACCTAACCTAACCTAACCTAACCTAACCTAACCTAACCTAACCTAACCTAACCTAACCTAACCTAACCTAACCTAACCTAACCTAACCTAACCTAACCTAACCTAACCTAACCTAACCTAACCTAACCTAACCTAACCTAACCTAACCTAACCTAACCTAACCTAACCTAACCTAACCTAACCTAACCTAACCTAACCTAACCTAACCTAACCTAACCTAACCTAACCTAACCTAACCTAACCTAACCTAACCTAACCTAACCTAACCTAACCTAACCTAACCTAACCTAACCTAACCTAACCTAACCTAACCTAACCTAACCTAACCTAACCTAACCTAACCTAACCTAACCTAACCTAACCTAACCTAACCTAACCTAACCTAACCTAACCTAACCTAACCTAACCTAACCTAACCTAACCTAACCTAACCTAACCTAACCTAACCTAACCTAACCTAACCTAACCTAACCTAACCTAACCTAACCTAACCTAACCTAACCTAACCTAACCTAACCTAACCTAACCTAACCTAACCTAACCTAACCTAACCTAACCTAACCTAACCTAACCTAACCTAACCTAACCTAACCTAACCTAACCTAACCTAACCTAACCTAACCTAACCTAACCTAACCTAACCTAACCTAACCTAACCTAACCTAACCTAACCTAACCTAACCTAACCTAACCTAACCTAACCTAACCTAACCTAACCTAACCTAACCTAACCTAACCTAACCTAACCTAACCTAACCTAACCTAACCTAACCTAACCTAACCTAACCTAACCTAACCTAACCTAACCTAACCTAACCTAACCTAACCTAACCTAACCTAACCTAACCTAACCTAACCTAACCTAACCTAACCTAACCTAACCTAACCTAACCTAACCTAACCTAACCTAACCTAACCTAACCTAACCTAACCTAACCTAACCTAACCTAACCTAACCTAACCTAACCTAACCTAACCTAACCTAACCTAACCTAACCTAACCTAACCTAACCTAACCTAACCTAACCTAACCTAACCTAACCTAACCTAACCTAACCTAACCTAACCTAACCTAACCTAACCTAACCTAACCTAACCTAACCTAACCTAACCTAACCTAACCTAACCTAACCTAACCTAACCTAACCTAACCTAACCTAACCTAACCTAACCTAACCTAACCTAACCTAACCTAACCTAACCTAACCTAACCTAACCTAACCTAACCTAACCTAACCTAACCTAACCTAACCTAACCTAACCTAACCTAACCTAACCTAACCTAACCTAACCTAACCTAACCTAACCTAACCTAACCTAACCTAACCTAACCTAACCTAACCTAACCTAACCTAACCTAACCTAACCTAACCTAACCTAACCTAACCTAACCTAACCTAACCTAACCTAACCTAACCTAACCTAACCTAACCTAACCTAACCTAACCTAACCTAACCTAACCTAACCTAACCTAACCTAACCTAACCTAACCTAACCTAACCTAACCTAACCTAACCTAACCTAACCTAACCTAACCTAACCTAACCTAACCTAACCTAACCTAACCTAACCTAACCTAACCTAACCTAACCTAACCTAACCTAACCTAACCTAACCTAACCTAACCTAACCTAACCTAACCTAACCTAACCTAACCTAACCTAACCTAACCTAACCTAACCTAACCTAACCTAACCTAACCTAACCTAACCTAACCTAACCTAACCTAACCTAACCTAACCTAACCTAACCTAACCTAACCTAACCTAACCTAACCTAACCTAACCTAACCTAACCTAACCTAACCTAACCTAACCTAACCTAACCTAACCTAACCTAACCTAACCTAACCTAACCTAACCTAACCTAACCTAACCTAACCTAACCTAACCTAACCTAACCTAACCTAACCTAACCTAACCTAACCTAACCTAACCTAACCTAACCTAACCTAACCTAACCTAACCTAACCTAACCTAACCTAACCTAACCTAACCTAACCTAACCTAACCTAACCTAACCTAACCTAACCTAACCTAACCTAACCTAACCTAACCTAACCTAACCTAACCTAACCTAACCTAACCTAACCTAACCTAACCTAACCTAACCTAACCTAACCTAACCTAACCTAACCTAACCTAACCTAACCTAACCTAACCTAACCTAACCTAACCTAACCTAACCTAACCTAACCTAACCTAACCTAACCTAACCTAACCTAACCTAACCTAACCTAACCTAACCTAACCTAACCTAACCTAACCTAACCTAACCTAACCTAACCTAACCTAACCTAACCTAACCTAACCTAACCTAACCTAACCTAACCTAACCTAACCTAACCTAACCTAACCTAACCTAACCTAACCTAACCTAACCTAACCTAACCTAACCTAACCTAACCTAACCTAACCTAACCTAACCTAACCTAACCTAACCTAACCTAACCTAACCTAACCTAACCTAACCTAACCTAACCTAACCTAACCTAACCTAACCTAACCTAACCTAACCTAACCTAACCTAACCTAACCTAACCTAACCTAACCTAACCTAACCTAACCTAACCTAACCTAACCTAACCTAACCTAACCTAACCTAACCTAACCTAACCTAACCTAACCTAACCTAACCTAACCTAACCTAACCTAACCTAACCTAACCTAACCTAACCTAACCTAACCTAACCTAACCTAACCTAACCTAACCTAACCTAACCTAACCTAACCTAACCTAACCTAACCTAACCTAACCTAACCTAACCTAACCTAACCTAACCTAACCTAACCTAACCTAACCTAACCTAACCTAACCTAACCTAACCTAACCTAACCTAACCTAACCTAACCTAACCTAACCTAACCTAACCTAACCTAACCTAACCTAACCTAACCTAACCTAACCTAACCTAACCTAACCTAACCTAACCTAACCTAACCTAACCTAACCTAACCTAACCTAACCTAACCTAACCTAACCTAACCTAACCTAACCTAACCTAACCTAACCTAACCTAACCTAACCTAACCTAACCTAACCTAACCTAACCTAACCTAACCTAACCTAACCTAACCTAACCTAACCTAACCTAACCTAACCTAACCTAACCTAACCTAACCTAACCTAACCTAACCTAACCTAACCTAACCTAACCTAACCTAACCTAACCTAACCTAACCTAACCTAACCTAACCTAACCTAACCTAACCTAACCTAACCTAACCTAACCTAACCTAACCTAACCTAACCTAACCTAACCTAACCTAACCTAACCTAACCTAACCTAACCTAACCTAACCTAACCTAACCTAACCTAACCTAACCTAACCTAACCTAACCTAACCTAACCTAACCTAACCTAACCTAACCTAACCTAACCTAACCTAACCTAACCTAACCTAACCTAACCTAACCTAACCTAACCTAACCTAACCTAACCTAACCTAACCTAACCTAACCTAACCTAACCTAACCTAACCTAACCTAACCTAACCTAACCTAACCTAACCTAACCTAACCTAACCTAACCTAACCTAACCTAACCTAACCTAACCTAACCTAACCTAACCTAACCTAACCTAACCTAACCTAACCTAACCTAACCTAACCTAACCTAACCTAACCTAACCTAACCTAACCTAACCTAACCTAACCTAACCTAACCTAACCTAACCTAACCTAACCTAACCTAACCTAACCTAACCTAACCTAACCTAACCTAACCTAACCTAACCTAACCTAACCTAACCTAACCTAACCTAACCTAACCTAACCTAACCTAACCTAACCTAACCTAACCTAACCTAACCTAACCTAACCTAACCTAACCTAACCTAACCTAACCTAACCTAACCTAACCTAACCTAACCTAACCTAACCTAACCTAACCTAACCTAACCTAACCTAACCTAACCTAACCTAACCTAACCTAACCTAACCTAACCTAACCTAACCTAACCTAACCTAACCTAACCTAACCTAACCTAACCTAACCTAACCTAACCTAACCTAACCTAACCTAACCTAACCTAACCTAACCTAACCTAACCTAACCTAACCTAACCTAACCTAACCTAACCTAACCTAACCTAACCTAACCTAACCTAACCTAACCTAACCTAACCTAACCTAACCTAACCTAACCTAACCTAACCTAACCTAACCTAACCTAACCTAACCTAACCTAACCTAACCTAACCTAACCTAACCTAACCTAACCTAACCTAACCTAACCTAACCTAACCTAACCTAACCTAACCTAACCTAACCTAACCTAACCTAACCTAACCTAACCTAACCTAACCTAACCTAACCTAACCTAACCTAACCTAACCTAACCTAACCTAACCTAACCTAACCTAACCTAACCTAACCTAACCTAACCTAACCTAACCTAACCTAACCTAACCTAACCTAACCTAACCTAACCTAACCTAACCTAACCTAACCTAACCTAACCTAACCTAACCTAACCTAACCTAACCTAACCTAACCTAACCTAACCTAACCTAACCTAACCTAACCTAACCTAACCTAACCTAACCTAACCTAACCTAACCTAACCTAACCTAACCTAACCTAACCTAACCTAACCTAACCTAACCTAACCTAACCTAACCTAACCTAACCTAACCTAACCTAACCTAACCTAACCTAACCTAACCTAACCTAACCTAACCTAACCTAACCTAACCTAACCTAACCTAACCTAACCTAACCTAACCTAACCTAACCTAACCTAACCTAACCTAACCTAACCTAACCTAACCTAACCTAACCTAACCTAACCTAACCTAACCTAACCTAACCTAACCTAACCTAACCTAACCTAACCTAACCTAACCTAACCTAACCTAACCTAACCTAACCTAACCTAACCTAACCTAACCTAACCTAACCTAACCTAACCTAACCTAACCTAACCTAACCTAACCTAACCTAACCTAACCTAACCTAACCTAACCTAACCTAACCTAACCTAACCTAACCTAACCTAACCTAACCTAACCTAACCTAACCTAACCTAACCTAACCTAACCTAACCTAACCTAACCTAACCTAACCTAACCTAACCTAACCTAACCTAACCTAACCTAACCTAACCTAACCTAACCTAACCTAACCTAACCTAACCTAACCTAACCTAACCTAACCTAACCTAACCTAACCTAACCTAACCTAACCTAACCTAACCTAACCTAACCTAACCTAACCTAACCTAACCTAACCTAACCTAACCTAACCTAACCTAACCTAACCTAACCTAACCTAACCTAACCTAACCTAACCTAACCTAACCTAACCTAACCTAACCTAACCTAACCTAACCTAACCTAACCTAACCTAACCTAACCTAACCTAACCTAACCTAACCTAACCTAACCTAACCTAACCTAACCTAACCTAACCTAACCTAACCTAACCTAACCTAACCTAACCTAACCTAACCTAACCTAACCTAACCTAACCTAACCTAACCTAACCTAACCTAACCTAACCTAACCTAACCTAACCTAACCTAACCTAACCTAACCTAACCTAACCTAACCTAACCTAACCTAACCTAACCTAACCTAACCTAACCTAACCTAACCTAACCTAACCTAACCTAACCTAACCTAACCTAACCTAACCTAACCTAACCTAACCTAACCTAACCTAACCTAACCTAACCTAACCTAACCTAACCTAACCTAACCTAACCTAACCTAACCTAACCTAACCTAACCTAACCTAACCTAACCTAACCTAACCTAACCTAACCTAACCTAACCTAACCTAACCTAACCTAACCTAACCTAACCTAACCTAACCTAACCTAACCTAACCTAACCTAACCTAACCTAACCTAACCTAACCTAACCTAACCTAACCTAACCTAACCTAACCTAACCTAACCTAACCTAACCTAACCTAACCTAACCTAACCTAACCTAACCTAACCTAACCTAACCTAACCTAACCTAACCTAACCTAACCTAACCTAACCTAACCTAACCTAACCTAACCTAACCTAACCTAACCTAACCTAACCTAACCTAACCTAACCTAACCTAACCTAACCTAACCTAACCTAACCTAACCTAACCTAACCTAACCTAACCTAACCTAACCTAACCTAACCTAACCTAACCTAACCTAACCTAACCTAACCTAACCTAACCTAACCTAACCTAACCTAACCTAACCTAACCTAACCTAACCTAACCTAACCTAACCTAACCTAACCTAACCTAACCTAACCTAACCTAACCTAACCTAACCTAACCTAACCTAACCTAACCTAACCTAACCTAACCTAACCTAACCTAACCTAACCTAACCTAACCTAACCTAACCTAACCTAACCTAACCTAACCTAACCTAACCTAACCTAACCTAACCTAACCTAACCTAACCTAACCTAACCTAACCTAACCTAACCTAACCTAACCTAACCTAACCTAACCTAACCTAACCTAACCTAACCTAACCTAACCTAACCTAACCTAACCTAACCTAACCTAACCTAACCTAACCTAACCTAACCTAACCTAACCTAACCTAACCTAACCTAACCTAACCTAACCTAACCTAACCTAACCTAACCTAACCTAACCTAACCTAACAGACAAAAACTGAAATTAAATTATCGACCTATTATCGCGTGCGATACATCAAATTAAGCGTCTCGACGTCTATTGTGCGTAAATATTGTTTTAAGAGGCACGGTCGATAATAATATTTTGACTTTTCGACTATTTTCATTTTTGTCAGGACTTAGAAAAATTTCTGAGAAATTTTTATATACACATTTTTTGATTTAGCTTAAATTTAGCTTAAATTTGTTGATAGTGTTTACTAGGCACGGTCGACACTAAAAATTGACTTTTTGAAAATTTTTAATTTTATTTTGTCAAAAACTTTGAAAATTTTTACATCTATTTCGGCTTTCAATAATTATTTCTTCCAAATTTTTAGGTTCCGTTTGTTAGGATAGTCGTAGTTTGTCGCTTAGGATAACCGTCAATTGCAGAATTTCGTTTTCGGTAACAGAAAGCCAAAATATTGACTGTTTTGTTCCTGAAAACGCGCTTTTGTGTACGGAAAAAATCCAAAAATATTTTTCTTGACTCGAACTTAAGGTGAATATAGCCGCGTGATACACCATTAGAAGCGGCTCGCGACGCCCTATCCGTAGAGCTAGCGCACGTACTCATCAGTCAGAAGATATTTCGAAAAACTGCGATTTACCGTTAGAATTTGTTAAATTTTGGTCTTTTTAGGAGGTTTTTAGGCTATTTTTCATTTTTTCTTCAACATCTTGCTGGTTTCTGCACATCTCGCGGCTGGTCCATCCTCGCCCGGCGTCACTGCACGCATCTGAAACAGAAAAGACACTGATAACCGCCAAAAAGTGAAAAAGTCGCCCGACCGCGGATCTCGATTTGTTCGAAATTCACCTAAGCCCTGCACACTTTCCATACTATCGACAAAAACTGAAATTAAATTATCGACCTATTATCGCGTGCGATACATCAAATTAAGCGTCTCGACGTCTATTGTGCGTAAATATTGTTTTAAGAGGCACGGTCGATAATAATATTTTGACTTTTCGACTATTTTCATTTTTGTCAGGACTTAGAAAAATTTCTGAGAAATTTTTATATACACATTTTTTGATTTAGCTTAAATTTAGCTTAAATTTGTTGATAGTGTTTACTAGGCACGGTCGACACTAAAAATTGACTTTTTGAAAATTTTTAATTTTATTTTGTCAAAAACTTTGAAAATTTTTACATCTATTTCGGCTTTCAATAATTATTTCTTCCAAATTTTTAGGTTCCGTTTGTTAGGATAGTCGTAGTTTGTCGCTTAGGATAACCGTCAATTGCAGAATTTCGTTTTCGGTAACAGAAAGCCAAAATATTGACTGTTTTGTTCCTGAAAACGCGCTTTTGTGTACGGAAAAAATCCAAAAATATTTTTCTTGACTCGAACTTAAGGTGAATATAGCCGCGTGATACACCATTAGAAGCGGCTCGCGACGCCCTATCCGTAGAGCTAGCGCACGTACTCATCAGTCAGAAGATATTTCGAAAAACTGCGATTTACCGTTAGAATTTGTTAAATTTTGGTCTTTTTAGGAGGTTTTTAGGCTATTTTTCATTTTTTCTTCAACATCTTGCTGGTTTCTGCACATCTCGCGGCTGGTCCATCCTCGCCCGGCGTCACTGCACGCATCTGAAACAGAAAAGACACTGATAACCGCCAAAAAGTGAAAAAGTCGCCCGACCGCGGATCTCGATTTGTTCGAAATTCACCTAAGCCCTGCACACTTTCCATACTATCGACAAAAACTGAAATTAAATTATCGACCTATTATCGCGTGCGATACATCAAATTAAGCGTCTCGACGTCTATTGTGCGTAAATATTGTTTTAAGAGGCACGGTCGATAATAATATTTTGACTTTTCGACTATTTTCATTTTTGTCAGGACTTAGAAAAATTTCTGAGAAATTTTTATATACACATTTTTTGATTTAGCTTAAATTTAGCTTAAATTTGTTGATAGTGTTTACTAGGCACGGTCGACACTAAAAATTGACTTTTTGAAAATTTTTAATTTTATTTTGTCAAAAACTTTGAAAATTTTTACATCTATTTCGGCTTTCAATAATTATTTCTTCCAAATTTTTAGGTTCCGTTTGTTAGGATAGTCGTAGTTTGTCGCTTAGGATAACCGTCAATTGCAGAATTTCGTTTTCGGTAACAGAAAGCCAAAATATTGACTGTTTTGTTCCTGAAAACGCGCTTTTGTGTACGGAAAAAATCCAAAAATATTTTTCTTGACTCGAACTTAAGGTGAATATAGCCGCGTGATACACCATTAGAAGCGGCTCGCGACGCCCTATCCGTAGAGCTAGCGCACGTACTCATCAGTCAGAAGATATTTCGAAAAACTGCGATTTACCGTTAGAATTTGTTAAATTTTGGTCTTTTTAGGAGGTTTTTAGGCTATTTTTCATTTTTTCTTCAACATCTTGCTGGTTTCTGCACATCTCGCGGCTGGTCCATCCTCGCCCGGCGTCACTGCACGCATCTGAAACAGAAAAGACACTGATAACCGCCAAAAAGTGAAAAAGTCGCCCGACCGCGGATCTCGATTTGTTCGAAATTCACCTAAGCCCTGCACACTTTCCATACTATCGACAAAAACTGAAATTAAATTATCGACCTATTATCGCGTGCGATACATCAAATTAAGCGTCTCGACGTCTATTGTGCGTAAATATTGTTTTAAGAGGCACGGTCGATAATAATATTTTGACTTTTCGACTATTTTCATTTTTGTCAGGACTTAGAAAAATTTCTGAGAAATTTTTATATACACATTTTTTGATTTAGCTTAAATTTAGCTTAAATTTGTTGATAGTGTTTACTAGGCACGGTCGACACTAAAAATTGACTTTTTGAAAATTTTTAATTTTATTTTGTCAAAAACTTTGAAAATTTTTACATCTATTTCGGCTTTCAATAATTATTTCTTCCAAATTTTTAGGTTCCGTTTGTTAGGATAGTCGTAGTTTGTCGCTTAGGATAACCGTCAATTGCAGAATTTCGTTTTCGGTAACAGAAAGCCAAAATATTGACTGTTTTGTTCCTGAAAACGCGCTTTTGTGTACGGAAAAAATCCAAAAATATTTTTCTTGACTCGAACTTAAGGTGAATATAGCCGCGTGATACACCATTAGAAGCGGCTCGCGACGCCCTATCCGTAGAGCTAGCGCACGTACTCATCAGTCAGAAGATATTTCGAAAAACTGCGATTTACCGTTAGAATTTGTTAAATTTTGGTCTTTTTAGGAGGTTTTTAGGCTATTTTTCATTTTTTCTTCAACATCTTGCTGGTTTCTGCACATCTCGCGGCTGGTCCATCCTCGCCCGGCGTCACTGCACGCATCTGAAACAGAAAAGACACTGATAACCGCCAAAAAGTGAAAAAGTCGCCCGACCGCGGATCTCGATTTGTTCGAAATTCACCTAAGCCCTGCACACTTTCCATACTATCGACAAAAACTGAAATTAAATTATCGACCTATTATCGCGTGCGATACATCAAATTAAGCGTCTCGACGTCTATTGTGCGTAAATATTGTTTTAAGAGGCACGGTCGATAATAATATTTTGACTTTTCGACTATTTTCATTTTTGTCAGGACTTAGAAAAATTTCTGAGAAATTTTTATATACACATTTTTTGATTTAGCTTAAATTTAGCTTAAATTTGTTGATAGTGTTTACTAGGCACGGTCGACACTAAAAATTGACTTTTTGAAAATTTTTAATTTTATTTTGTCAAAAACTTTGAAAATTTTTACATCTATTTCGGCTTTCAATAATTATTTCTTCCAAATTTTTAGGTTCCGTTTGTTAGGATAGTCGTAGTTTGTCGCTTAGGATAACCGTCAATTGCAGAATTTCGTTTTCGGTAACAGAAAGCCAAAATATTGACTGTTTTGTTCCTGAAAACGCGCTTTTGTGTACGGAAAAAATCCAAAAATATTTTTCTTGACTCGAACTTAAGGTGAATATAGCCGCGTGATACACCATTAGAAGCGGCTCGCGACGCCCTATCCGTAGAGCTAGCGCACGTACTCATCAGTCAGAAGATATTTCGAAAAACTGCGATTTACCGTTAGAATTTGTTAAATTTTGGTCTTTTTAGGAGGTTTTTAGGCTATTTTTCATTTTTTCTTCAACATCTTGCTGGTTTCTGCACATCTCGCGGCTGGTCCATCCTCGCCCGGCGTCACTGCACGCATCTGAAACAGAAAAGACACTGATAACCGCCAAAAAGTGAAAAAGTCGCCCGACCGCGGATCTCGATTTGTTCGAAATTCACCTAAGCCCTGCACACTTTCCATACTATCGACAAAAACTGAAATTAAATTATCGACCTATTATCGCGTGCGATACATCAAATTAAGCGTCTCGACGTCTATTGTGCGTAAATATTGTTTTAAGAGGCACGGTCGATAATAATATTTTGACTTTTCGACTATTTTCATTTTTGTCAGGACTTAGAAAAATTTCTGAGAAATTTTTATATACACATTTTTTGATTTAGCTTAAATTTAGCTTAAATTTGTTGATAGTGTTTACTAGGCACGGTCGACACTAAAAATTGACTTTTTGAAAATTTTTAATTTTATTTTGTCAAAAACTTTGAAAATTTTTACATCTATTTCGGCTTTCAATAATTATTTCTTCCAAATTTTTAGGTTCCGTTTGTTAGGATAGTCGTAGTTTGTCGCTTAGGATAACCGTCAATTGCAGAATTTCGTTTTCGGTAACAGAAAGCCAAAATATTGACTGTTTTGTTCCTGAAAACGCGCTTTTGTGTACGGAAAAAATCCAAAAATATTTTTCTTGACTCGAACTTAAGGTGAATATAGCCGCGTGATACACCATTAGAAGCGGCTCGCGACGCCCTATCCGTAGAGCTAGCGCACGTACTCATCAGTCAGAAGATATTTCGAAAAACTGCGATTTACCGTTAGAATTTGTTAAATTTTGGTCTTTTTAGGAGGTTTTTAGGCTATTTTTCATTTTTTCTTCAACATCTTGCTGGTTTCTGCACATCTCGCGGCTGGTCCATCCTCGCCCGGCGTCACTGCACGCATCTGAAACAGAAAAGACACTGATAACCGCCAAAAAGTGAAAAAGTCGCCCGACCGCGGATCTCGATTTGTTCGAAATTCACCTAAGCCCTGCACACTTTCCATACTATCGACAAAAACTGAAATTAAATTATCGACCTATTATCGCGTGCGATACATCAAATTAAGCGTCTCGACGTCTATTGTGCGTAAATATTGTTTTAAGAGGCACGGTCGATAATAATATTTTGACTTTTCGACTATTTTCATTTTTGTCAGGACTTAGAAAAATTTCTGAGAAATTTTTATATACACATTTTTTGATTTAGCTTAAATTTAGCTTAAATTTGTTGATAGTGTTTACTAGGCACGGTCGACACTAAAAATTGACTTTTTGAAAATTTTTAATTTTATTTTGTCAAAAACTTTGAAAATTTTTACATCTATTTCGGCTTTCAATAATTATTTCTTCCAAATTTTTAGGTTCCGTTTGTTAGGATAGTCGTAGTTTGTCGCTTAGGATAACCGTCAATTGCAGAATTTCGTTTTCGGTAACAGAAAGCCAAAATATTGACTGTTTTGTTCCTGAAAACGCGCTTTTGTGTACGGAAAAAATCCAAAAATATTTTTCTTGACTCGAACTTAAGGTGAATATAGCCGCGTGATACACCATTAGAAGCGGCTCGCGACGCCCTATCCGTAGAGCTAGCGCACGTACTCATCAGTCAGAAGATATTTCGAAAAACTGCGATTTACCGTTAGAATTTGTTAAATTTTGGTCTTTTTAGGAGGTTTTTAGGCTATTTTTCATTTTTTCTTCAACATCTTGCTGGTTTCTGCACATCTCGCGGCTGGTCCATCCTCGCCCGGCGTCACTGCACGCATCTGAAACAGAAAAGACACTGATAACCGCCAAAAAGTGAAAAAGTCGCCCGACCGCGGATCTCGATTTGTTCGAAATTCACCTAAGCCCTGCACACTTTCCATACTATCGACAAAAACTGAAATTAAATTATCGACCTATTATCGCGTGCGATACATCAAATTAAGCGTCTCGACGTCTATTGTGCGTAAATATTGTTTTAAGAGGCACGGTCGATAATAATATTTTGACTTTTCGACTATTTTCATTTTTGTCAGGACTTAGAAAAATTTCTGAGAAATTTTTATATACACATTTTTTGATTTAGCTTAAATTTAGCTTAAATTTGTTGATAGTGTTTACTAGGCACGGTCGACACTAAAAATTGACTTTTTGAAAATTTTTAATTTTATTTTGTCAAAAACTTTGAAAATTTTTACATCTATTTCGGCTTTCAATAATTATTTCTTCCAAATTTTTAGGTTCCGTTTGTTAGGATAGTCGTAGTTTGTCGCTTAGGATAACCGTCAATTGCAGAATTTCGTTTTCGGTAACAGAAAGCCAAAATATTGACTGTTTTGTTCCTGAAAACGCGCTTTTGTGTACGGAAAAAATCCAAAAATATTTTTCTTGACTCGAACTTAAGGTGAATATAGCCGCGTGATACACCATTAGAAGCGGCTCGCGACGCCCTATCCGTAGAGCTAGCGCACGTACTCATCAGTCAGAAGATATTTCGAAAAACTGCGATTTACCGTTAGAATTTGTTAAATTTTGGTCTTTTTAGGAGGTTTTTAGGCTATTTTTCATTTTTTCTTCAACATCTTGCTGGTTTCTGCACATCTCGCGGCTGGTCCATCCTCGCCCGGCGTCACTGCACGCATCTGAAACAGAAAAGACACTGATAACCGCCAAAAAGTGAAAAAGTCGCCCGACCGCGGATCTCGATTTGTTCGAAATTCACCTAAGCCCTGCACACTTTCCATACTATCGACAAAAACTGAAATTAAATTATCGACCTATTATCGCGTGCGATACATCAAATTAAGCGTCTCGACGTCTATTGTGCGTAAATATTGTTTTAAGAGGCACGGTCGATAATAATATTTTGACTTTTCGACTATTTTCATTTTTGTCAGGACTTAGAAAAATTTCTGAGAAATTTTTATATACACATTTTTTGATTTAGCTTAAATTTAGCTTAAATTTGTTGATAGTGTTTACTAGGCACGGTCGACACTAAAAATTGACTTTTTGAAAATTTTTAATTTTATTTTGTCAAAAACTTTGAAAATTTTTACATCTATTTCGGCTTTCAATAATTATTTCTTCCAAATTTTTAGGTTCCGTTTGTTAGGATAGTCGTAGTTTGTCGCTTAGGATAACCGTCAATTGCAGAATTTCGTTTTCGGTAACAGAAAGCCAAAATATTGACTGTTTTGTTCCTGAAAACGCGCTTTTGTGTACGGAAAAAATCCAAAAATATTTTTCTTGACTCGAACTTAAGGTGAATATAGCCGCGTGATACACCATTAGAAGCGGCTCGCGACGCCCTATCCGTAGAGCTAGCGCACGTACTCATCAGTCAGAAGATATTTCGAAAAACTGCGATTTACCGTTAGAATTTGTTAAATTTTGGTCTTTTTAGGAGGTTTTTAGGCTATTTTTCATTTTTTCTTCAACATCTTGCTGGTTTCTGCACATCTCGCGGCTGGTCCATCCTCGCCCGGCGTCACTGCACGCATCTGAAACAGAAAAGACACTGATAACCGCCAAAAAGTGAAAAAGTCGCCCGACCGCGGATCTCGATTTGTTCGAAATTCACCTAAGCCCTGCACACTTTCCATACTATCGACAAAAACTGAAATTAAATTATCGACCTATTATCGCGTGCGATACATCAAATTAAGCGTCTCGACGTCTATTGTGCGTAAATATTGTTTTAAGAGGCACGGTCGATAATAATATTTTGACTTTTCGACTATTTTCATTTTTGTCAGGACTTAGAAAAATTTCTGAGAAATTTTTATATACACATTTTTTGATTTAGCTTAAATTTAGCTTAAATTTGTTGATAGTGTTTACTAGGCACGGTCGACACTAAAAATTGACTTTTTGAAAATTTTTAATTTTATTTTGTCAAAAACTTTGAAAATTTTTACATCTATTTCGGCTTTCAATAATTATTTCTTCCAAATTTTTAGGTTCCGTTTGTTAGGATAGTCGTAGTTTGTCGCTTAGGATAACCGTCAATTGCAGAATTTCGTTTTCGGTAACAGAAAGCCAAAATATTGACTGTTTTGTTCCTGAAAACGCGCTTTTGTGTACGGAAAAAATCCAAAAATATTTTTCTTGACTCGAACTTAAGGTGAATATAGCCGCGTGATACACCATTAGAAGCGGCTCGCGACGCCCTATCCGTAGAGCTAGCGCACGTACTCATCAGTCAGAAGATATTTCGAAAAACTGCGATTTACCGTTAGAATTTGTTAAATTTTGGTCTTTTTAGGAGGTTTTTAGGCTATTTTTCATTTTTTCTTCAACATCTTGCTGGTTTCTGCACATCTCGCGGCTGGTCCATCCTCGCCCGGCGTCACTGCACGCATCTGAAACAGAAAAGACACTGATAACCGCCAAAAAGTGAAAAAGTCGCCCGACCGCGGATCTCGATTTGTTCGAAATTCACCTAAGCCCTGCACACTTTCCATACTATCGACAAAAACTGAAATTAAATTATCGACCTATTATCGCGTGCGATACATCAAATTAAGCGTCTCGACGTCTATTGTGCGTAAATATTGTTTTAAGAGGCACGGTCGATAATAATATTTTGACTTTTCGACTATTTTCATTTTTGTCAGGACTTAGAAAAATTTCTGAGAAATTTTTATATACACATTTTTTGATTTAGCTTAAATTTAGCTTAAATTTGTTGATAGTGTTTACTAGGCACGGTCGACACTAAAAATTGACTTTTTGAAAATTTTTAATTTTATTTTGTCAAAAACTTTGAAAATTTTTACATCTATTTCGGCTTTCAATAATTATTTCTTCCAAATTTTTAGGTTCCGTTTGTTAGGATAGTCGTAGTTTGTCGCTTAGGATAACCGTCAATTGCAGAATTTCGTTTTCGGTAACAGAAAGCCAAAATATTGACTGTTTTGTTCCTGAAAACGCGCTTTTGTGTACGGAAAAAATCCAAAAATATTTTTCTTGACTCGAACTTAAGGTGAATATAGCCGCGTGATACACCATTAGAAGCGGCTCGCGACGCCCTATCCGTAGAGCTAGCGCACGTACTCATCAGTCAGAAGATATTTCGAAAAACTGCGATTTACCGTTAGAATTTGTTAAATTTTGGTCTTTTTAGGAGGTTTTTAGGCTATTTTTCATTTTTTCTTCAACATCTTGCTGGTTTCTGCACATCTCGCGGCTGGTCCATCCTCGCCCGGCGTCACTGCACGCATCTGAAACAGAAAAGACACTGATAACCGCCAAAAAGTGAAAAAGTCGCCCGACCGCGGATCTCGATTTGTTCGAAATTCACCTAAGCCCTGCACACTTTCCATACTATCGACAAAAACTGAAATTAAATTATCGACCTATTATCGCGTGCGATACATCAAATTAAGCGTCTCGACGTCTATTGTGCGTAAATATTGTTTTAAGAGGCACGGTCGATAATAATATTTTGACTTTTCGACTATTTTCATTTTTGTCAGGACTTAGAAAAATTTCTGAGAAATTTTTATATACACATTTTTTGATTTAGCTTAAATTTAGCTTAAATTTGTTGATAGTGTTTACTAGGCACGGTCGACACTAAAAATTGACTTTTTGAAAATTTTTAATTTTATTTTGTCAAAAACTTTGAAAATTTTTACATCTATTTCGGCTTTCAATAATTATTTCTTCCAAATTTTTAGGTTCCGTTTGTTAGGATAGTCGTAGTTTGTCGCTTAGGATAACCGTCAATTGCAGAATTTCGTTTTCGGTAACAGAAAGCCAAAATATTGACTGTTTTGTTCCTGAAAACGCGCTTTTGTGTACGGAAAAAATCCAAAAATATTTTTCTTGACTCGAACTTAAGGTGAATATAGCCGCGTGATACACCATTAGAAGCGGCTCGCGACGCCCTATCCGTAGAGCTAGCGCACGTACTCATCAGTCAGAAGATATTTCGAAAAACTGCGATTTACCGTTAGAATTTGTTAAATTTTGGTCTTTTTAGGAGGTTTTTAGGCTATTTTTCATTTTTTCTTCAACATCTTGCTGGTTTCTGCACATCTCGCGGCTGGTCCATCCTCGCCCGGCGTCACTGCACGCATCTGAAACAGAAAAGACACTGATAACCGCCAAAAAGTGAAAAAGTCGCCCGACCGCGGATCTCGATTTGTTCGAAATTCACCTAAGCCCTGCACACTTTCCATACTATCGACAAAAACTGAAATTAAATTATCGACCTATTATCGCGTGCGATACATCAAATTAAGCGTCTCGACGTCTATTGTGCGTAAATATTGTTTTAAGAGGCACGGTCGATAATAATATTTTGACTTTTCGACTATTTTCATTTTTGTCAGGACTTAGAAAAATTTCTGAGAAATTTTTATATACACATTTTTTGATTTAGCTTAAATTTAGCTTAAATTTGTTGATAGTGTTTACTAGGCACGGTCGACACTAAAAATTGACTTTTTGAAAATTTTTAATTTTATTTTGTCAAAAACTTTGAAAATTTTTACATCTATTTCGGCTTTCAATAATTATTTCTTCCAAATTTTTAGGTTCCGTTTGTTAGGATAGTCGTAGTTTGTCGCTTAGGATAACCGTCAATTGCAGAATTTCGTTTTCGGTAACAGAAAGCCAAAATATTGACTGTTTTGTTCCTGAAAACGCGCTTTTGTGTACGGAAAAAATCCAAAAATATTTTTCTTGACTCGAACTTAAGGTGAATATAGCCGCGTGATACACCATTAGAAGCGGCTCGCGACGCCCTATCCGTAGAGCTAGCGCACGTACTCATCAGTCAGAAGATATTTCGAAAAACTGCGATTTACCGTTAGAATTTGTTAAATTTTGGTCTTTTTAGGAGGTTTTTAGGCTATTTTTCATTTTTTCTTCAACATCTTGCTGGTTTCTGCACATCTCGCGGCTGGTCCATCCTCGCCCGGCGTCACTGCACGCATCTGAAACAGAAAAGACACTGATAACCGCCAAAAAGTGAAAAAGTCGCCCGACCGCGGATCTCGATTTGTTCGAAATTCACCTAAGCCCTGCACACTTTCCATACTATCGACAAAAACTGAAATTAAATTATCGACCTATTATCGCGTGCGATACATCAAATTAAGCGTCTCGACGTCTATTGTGCGTAAATATTGTTTTAAGAGGCACGGTCGATAATAATATTTTGACTTTTCGACTATTTTCATTTTTGTCAGGACTTAGAAAAATTTCTGAGAAATTTTTATATACACATTTTTTGATTTAGCTTAAATTTAGCTTAAATTTGTTGATAGTGTTTACTAGGCACGGTCGACACTAAAAATTGACTTTTTGAAAATTTTTAATTTTATTTTGTCAAAAACTTTGAAAATTTTTACATCTATTTCGGCTTTCAATAATTATTTCTTCCAAATTTTTAGGTTCCGTTTGTTAGGATAGTCGTAGTTTGTCGCTTAGGATAACCGTCAATTGCAGAATTTCGTTTTCGGTAACAGAAAGCCAAAATATTGACTGTTTTGTTCCTGAAAACGCGCTTTTGTGTACGGAAAAAATCCAAAAATATTTTTCTTGACTCGAACTTAAGGTGAATATAGCCGCGTGATACACCATTAGAAGCGGCTCGCGACGCCCTATCCGTAGAGCTAGCGCACGTACTCATCAGTCAGAAGATATTTCGAAAAACTGCGATTTACCGTTAGAATTTGTTAAATTTTGGTCTTTTTAGGAGGTTTTTAGGCTATTTTTCATTTTTTCTTCAACATCTTGCTGGTTTCTGCACATCTCGCGGCTGGTCCATCCTCGCCCGGCGTCACTGCACGCATCTGAAACAGAAAAGACACTGATAACCGCCAAAAAGTGAAAAAGTCGCCCGACCGCGGATCTCGATTTGTTCGAAATTCACCTAAGCCCTGCACACTTTCCATACTATCGACAAAAACTGAAATTAAATTATCGACCTATTATCGCGTGCGATACATCAAATTAAGCGTCTCGACGTCTATTGTGCGTAAATATTGTTTTAAGAGGCACGGTCGATAATAATATTTTGACTTTTCGACTATTTTCATTTTTGTCAGGACTTAGAAAAATTTCTGAGAAATTTTTATATACACATTTTTTGATTTAGCTTAAATTTAGCTTAAATTTGTTGATAGTGTTTACTAGGCACGGTCGACACTAAAAATTGACTTTTTGAAAATTTTTAATTTTATTTTGTCAAAAACTTTGAAAATTTTTACATCTATTTCGGCTTTCAATAATTATTTCTTCCAAATTTTTAGGTTCCGTTTGTTAGGATAGTCGTAGTTTGTCGCTTAGGATAACCGTCAATTGCAGAATTTCGTTTTCGGTAACAGAAAGCCAAAATATTGACTGTTTTGTTCCTGAAAACGCGCTTTTGTGTACGGAAAAAATCCAAAAATATTTTTCTTGACTCGAACTTAAGGTGAATATAGCCGCGTGATACACCATTAGAAGCGGCTCGCGACGCCCTATCCGTAGAGCTAGCGCACGTACTCATCAGTCAGAAGATATTTCGAAAAACTGCGATTTACCGTTAGAATTTGTTAAATTTTGGTCTTTTTAGGAGGTTTTTAGGCTATTTTTCATTTTTTCTTCAACATCTTGCTGGTTTCTGCACATCTCGCGGCTGGTCCATCCTCGCCCGGCGTCACTGCACGCATCTGAAACAGAAAAGACACTGATAACCGCCAAAAAGTGAAAAAGTCGCCCGACCGCGGATCTCGATTTGTTCGAAATTCACCTAAGCCCTGCACACTTTCCATACTATCGACAAAAACTGAAATTAAATTATCGACCTATTATCGCGTGCGATACATCAAATTAAGCGTCTCGACGTCTATTGTGCGTAAATATTGTTTTAAGAGGCACGGTCGATAATAATATTTTGACTTTTCGACTATTTTCATTTTTGTCAGGACTTAGAAAAATTTCTGAGAAATTTTTATATACACATTTTTTGATTTAGCTTAAATTTAGCTTAAATTTGTTGATAGTGTTTACTAGGCACGGTCGACACTAAAAATTGACTTTTTGAAAATTTTTAATTTTATTTTGTCAAAAACTTTGAAAATTTTTACATCTATTTCGGCTTTCAATAATTATTTCTTCCAAATTTTTAGGTTCCGTTTGTTAGGATAGTCGTAGTTTGTCGCTTAGGATAACCGTCAATTGCAGAATTTCGTTTTCGGTAACAGAAAGCCAAAATATTGACTGTTTTGTTCCTGAAAACGCGCTTTTGTGTACGGAAAAAATCCAAAAATATTTTTCTTGACTCGAACTTAAGGTGAATATAGCCGCGTGATACACCATTAGAAGCGGCTCGCGACGCCCTATCCGTAGAGCTAGCGCACGTACTCATCAGTCAGAAGATATTTCGAAAAACTGCGATTTACCGTTAGAATTTGTTAAATTTTGGTCTTTTTAGGAGGTTTTTAGGCTATTTTTCATTTTTTCTTCAACATCTTGCTGGTTTCTGCACATCTCGCGGCTGGTCCATCCTCGCCCGGCGTCACTGCACGCATCTGAAACAGAAAAGACACTGATAACCGCCAAAAAGTGAAAAAGTCGCCCGACCGCGGATCTCGATTTGTTCGAAATTCACCTAAGCCCTGCACACTTTCCATACTATCGACAAAAACTGAAATTAAATTATCGACCTATTATCGCGTGCGATACATCAAATTAAGCGTCTCGACGTCTATTGTGCGTAAATATTGTTTTAAGAGGCACGGTCGATAATAATATTTTGACTTTTCGACTATTTTCATTTTTGTCAGGACTTAGAAAAATTTCTGAGAAATTTTTATATACACATTTTTTGATTTAGCTTAAATTTAGCTTAAATTTGTTGATAGTGTTTACTAGGCACGGTCGACACTAAAAATTGACTTTTTGAAAATTTTTAATTTTATTTTGTCAAAAACTTTGAAAATTTTTACATCTATTTCGGCTTTCAATAATTATTTCTTCCAAATTTTTAGGTTCCGTTTGTTAGGATAGTCGTAGTTTGTCGCTTAGGATAACCGTCAATTGCAGAATTTCGTTTTCGGTAACAGAAAGCCAAAATATTGACTGTTTTGTTCCTGAAAACGCGCTTTTGTGTACGGAAAAAATCCAAAAATATTTTTCTTGACTCGAACTTAAGGTGAATATAGCCGCGTGATACACCATTAGAAGCGGCTCGCGACGCCCTATCCGTAGAGCTAGCGCACGTACTCATCAGTCAGAAGATATTTCGAAAAACTGCGATTTACCGTTAGAATTTGTTAAATTTTGGTCTTTTTAGGAGGTTTTTAGGCTATTTTTCATTTTTTCTTCAACATCTTGCTGGTTTCTGCACATCTCGCGGCTGGTCCATCCTCGCCCGGCGTCACTGCACGCATCTGAAACAGAAAAGACACTGATAACCGCCAAAAAGTGAAAAAGTCGCCCGACCGCGGATCTCGATTTGTTCGAAATTCACCTAAGCCCTGCACACTTTCCATACTATCGACAAAAACTGAAATTAAATTATCGACCTATTATCGCGTGCGATACATCAAATTAAGCGTCTCGACGTCTATTGTGCGTAAATATTGTTTTAAGAGGCACGGTCGATAATAATATTTTGACTTTTCGACTATTTTCATTTTTGTCAGGACTTAGAAAAATTTCTGAGAAATTTTTATATACACATTTTTTGATTTAGCTTAAATTTAGCTTAAATTTGTTGATAGTGTTTACTAGGCACGGTCGACACTAAAAATTGACTTTTTGAAAATTTTTAATTTTATTTTGTCAAAAACTTTGAAAATTTTTACATCTATTTCGGCTTTCAATAATTATTTCTTCCAAATTTTTAGGTTCCGTTTGTTAGGATAGTCGTAGTTTGTCGCTTAGGATAACCGTCAATTGCAGAATTTCGTTTTCGGTAACAGAAAGCCAAAATATTGACTGTTTTGTTCCTGAAAACGCGCTTTTGTGTACGGAAAAAATCCAAAAATATTTTTCTTGACTCGAACTTAAGGTGAATATAGCCGCGTGATACACCATTAGAAGCGGCTCGCGACGCCCTATCCGTAGAGCTAGCGCACGTACTCATCAGTCAGAAGATATTTCGAAAAACTGCGATTTACCGTTAGAATTTGTTAAATTTTGGTCTTTTTAGGAGGTTTTTAGGCTATTTTTCATTTTTTCTTCAACATCTTGCTGGTTTCTGCACATCTCGCGGCTGGTCCATCCTCGCCCGGCGTCACTGCACGCATCTGAAACAGAAAAGACACTGATAACCGCCAAAAAGTGAAAAAGTCGCCCGACCGCGGATCTCGATTTGTTCGAAATTCACCTAAGCCCTGCACACTTTCCATACTATCGACAAAAACTGAAATTAAATTATCGACCTATTATCGCGTGCGATACATCAAATTAAGCGTCTCGACGTCTATTGTGCGTAAATATTGTTTTAAGAGGCACGGTCGATAATAATATTTTGACTTTTCGACTATTTTCATTTTTGTCAGGACTTAGAAAAATTTCTGAGAAATTTTTATATACACATTTTTTGATTTAGCTTAAATTTAGCTTAAATTTGTTGATAGTGTTTACTAGGCACGGTCGACACTAAAAATTGACTTTTTGAAAATTTTTAATTTTATTTTGTCAAAAACTTTGAAAATTTTTACATCTATTTCGGCTTTCAATAATTATTTCTTCCAAATTTTTAGGTTCCGTTTGTTAGGATAGTCGTAGTTTGTCGCTTAGGATAACCGTCAATTGCAGAATTTCGTTTTCGGTAACAGAAAGCCAAAATATTGACTGTTTTGTTCCTGAAAACGCGCTTTTGTGTACGGAAAAAATCCAAAAATATTTTTCTTGACTCGAACTTAAGGTGAATATAGCCGCGTGATACACCATTAGAAGCGGCTCGCGACGCCCTATCCGTAGAGCTAGCGCACGTACTCATCAGTCAGAAGATATTTCGAAAAACTGCGATTTACCGTTAGAATTTGTTAAATTTTGGTCTTTTTAGGAGGTTTTTAGGCTATTTTTCATTTTTTCTTCAACATCTTGCTGGTTTCTGCACATCTCGCGGCTGGTCCATCCTCGCCCGGCGTCACTGCACGCATCTGAAACAGAAAAGACACTGATAACCGCCAAAAAGTGAAAAAGTCGCCCGACCGCGGATCTCGATTTGTTCGAAATTCACCTAAGCCCTGCACACTTTCCATACTATCGACAAAAACTGAAATTAAATTATCGACCTATTATCGCGTGCGATACATCAAATTAAGCGTCTCGACGTCTATTGTGCGTAAATATTGTTTTAAGAGGCACGGTCGATAATAATATTTTGACTTTTCGACTATTTTCATTTTTGTCAGGACTTAGAAAAATTTCTGAGAAATTTTTATATACACATTTTTTGATTTAGCTTAAATTTAGCTTAAATTTGTTGATAGTGTTTACTAGGCACGGTCGACACTAAAAATTGACTTTTTGAAAATTTTTAATTTTATTTTGTCAAAAACTTTGAAAATTTTTACATCTATTTCGGCTTTCAATAATTATTTCTTCCAAATTTTTAGGTTCCGTTTGTTAGGATAGTCGTAGTTTGTCGCTTAGGATAACCGTCAATTGCAGAATTTCGTTTTCGGTAACAGAAAGCCAAAATATTGACTGTTTTGTTCCTGAAAACGCGCTTTTGTGTACGGAAAAAATCCAAAAATATTTTTCTTGACTCGAACTTAAGGTGAATATAGCCGCGTGATACACCATTAGAAGCGGCTCGCGACGCCCTATCCGTAGAGCTAGCGCACGTACTCATCAGTCAGAAGATATTTCGAAAAACTGCGATTTACCGTTAGAATTTGTTAAATTTTGGTCTTTTTAGGAGGTTTTTAGGCTATTTTTCATTTTTTCTTCAACATCTTGCTGGTTTCTGCACATCTCGCGGCTGGTCCATCCTCGCCCGGCGTCACTGCACGCATCTGAAACAGAAAAGACACTGATAACCGCCAAAAAGTGAAAAAGTCGCCCGACCGCGGATCTCGATTTGTTCGAAATTCACCTAAGCCCTGCACACTTTCCATACTATCGACAAAAACTGAAATTAAATTATCGACCTATTATCGCGTGCGATACATCAAATTAAGCGTCTCGACGTCTATTGTGCGTAAATATTGTTTTAAGAGGCACGGTCGATAATAATATTTTGACTTTTCGACTATTTTCATTTTTGTCAGGACTTAGAAAAATTTCTGAGAAATTTTTATATACACATTTTTTGATTTAGCTTAAATTTAGCTTAAATTTGTTGATAGTGTTTACTAGGCACGGTCGACACTAAAAATTGACTTTTTGAAAATTTTTAATTTTATTTTGTCAAAAACTTTGAAAATTTTTACATCTATTTCGGCTTTCAATAATTATTTCTTCCAAATTTTTAGGTTCCGTTTGTTAGGATAGTCGTAGTTTGTCGCTTAGGATAACCGTCAATTGCAGAATTTCGTTTTCGGTAACAGAAAGCCAAAATATTGACTGTTTTGTTCCTGAAAACGCGCTTTTGTGTACGGAAAAAATCCAAAAATATTTTTCTTGACTCGAACTTAAGGTGAATATAGCCGCGTGATACACCATTAGAAGCGGCTCGCGACGCCCTATCCGTAGAGCTAGCGCACGTACTCATCAGTCAGAAGATATTTCGAAAAACTGCGATTTACCGTTAGAATTTGTTAAATTTTGGTCTTTTTAGGAGGTTTTTAGGCTATTTTTCATTTTTTCTTCAACATCTTGCTGGTTTCTGCACATCTCGCGGCTGGTCCATCCTCGCCCGGCGTCACTGCACGCATCTGAAACAGAAAAGACACTGATAACCGCCAAAAAGTGAAAAAGTCGCCCGACCGCGGATCTCGATTTGTTCGAAATTCACCTAAGCCCTGCACACTTTCCATACTATCGACAAAAACTGAAATTAAATTATCGACCTATTATCGCGTGCGATACATCAAATTAAGCGTCTCGACGTCTATTGTGCGTAAATATTGTTTTAAGAGGCACGGTCGATAATAATATTTTGACTTTTCGACTATTTTCATTTTTGTCAGGACTTAGAAAAATTTCTGAGAAATTTTTATATACACATTTTTTGATTTAGCTTAAATTTAGCTTAAATTTGTTGATAGTGTTTACTAGGCACGGTCGACACTAAAAATTGACTTTTTGAAAATTTTTAATTTTATTTTGTCAAAAACTTTGAAAATTTTTACATCTATTTCGGCTTTCAATAATTATTTCTTCCAAATTTTTAGGTTCCGTTTGTTAGGATAGTCGTAGTTTGTCGCTTAGGATAACCGTCAATTGCAGAATTTCGTTTTCGGTAACAGAAAGCCAAAATATTGACTGTTTTGTTCCTGAAAACGCGCTTTTGTGTACGGAAAAAATCCAAAAATATTTTTCTTGACTCGAACTTAAGGTGAATATAGCCGCGTGATACACCATTAGAAGCGGCTCGCGACGCCCTATCCGTAGAGCTAGCGCACGTACTCATCAGTCAGAAGATATTTCGAAAAACTGCGATTTACCGTTAGAATTTGTTAAATTTTGGTCTTTTTAGGAGGTTTTTAGGCTATTTTTCATTTTTTCTTCAACATCTTGCTGGTTTCTGCACATCTCGCGGCTGGTCCATCCTCGCCCGGCGTCACTGCACGCATCTGAAACAGAAAAGACACTGATAACCGCCAAAAAGTGAAAAAGTCGCCCGACCGCGGATCTCGATTTGTTCGAAATTCACCTAAGCCCTGCACACTTTCCATACTATCGACAAAAACTGAAATTAAATTATCGACCTATTATCGCGTGCGATACATCAAATTAAGCGTCTCGACGTCTATTGTGCGTAAATATTGTTTTAAGAGGCACGGTCGATAATAATATTTTGACTTTTCGACTATTTTCATTTTTGTCAGGACTTAGAAAAATTTCTGAGAAATTTTTATATACACATTTTTTGATTTAGCTTAAATTTAGCTTAAATTTGTTGATAGTGTTTACTAGGCACGGTCGACACTAAAAATTGACTTTTTGAAAATTTTTAATTTTATTTTGTCAAAAACTTTGAAAATTTTTACATCTATTTCGGCTTTCAATAATTATTTCTTCCAAATTTTTAGGTTCCGTTTGTTAGGATAGTCGTAGTTTGTCGCTTAGGATAACCGTCAATTGCAGAATTTCGTTTTCGGTAACAGAAAGCCAAAATATTGACTGTTTTGTTCCTGAAAACGCGCTTTTGTGTACGGAAAAAATCCAAAAATATTTTTCTTGACTCGAACTTAAGGTGAATATAGCCGCGTGATACACCATTAGAAGCGGCTCGCGACGCCCTATCCGTAGAGCTAGCGCACGTACTCATCAGTCAGAAGATATTTCGAAAAACTGCGATTTACCGTTAGAATTTGTTAAATTTTGGTCTTTTTAGGAGGTTTTTAGGCTATTTTTCATTTTTTCTTCAACATCTTGCTGGTTTCTGCACATCTCGCGGCTGGTCCATCCTCGCCCGGCGTCACTGCACGCATCTGAAACAGAAAAGACACTGATAACCGCCAAAAAGTGAAAAAGTCGCCCGACCGCGGATCTCGATTTGTTCGAAATTCACCTAAGCCCTGCACACTTTCCATACTATCGACAAAAACTGAAATTAAATTATCGACCTATTATCGCGTGCGATACATCAAATTAAGCGTCTCGACGTCTATTGTGCGTAAATATTGTTTTAAGAGGCACGGTCGATAATAATATTTTGACTTTTCGACTATTTTCATTTTTGTCAGGACTTAGAAAAATTTCTGAGAAATTTTTATATACACATTTTTTGATTTAGCTTAAATTTAGCTTAAATTTGTTGATAGTGTTTACTAGGCACGGTCGACACTAAAAATTGACTTTTTGAAAATTTTTAATTTTATTTTGTCAAAAACTTTGAAAATTTTTACATCTATTTCGGCTTTCAATAATTATTTCTTCCAAATTTTTAGGTTCCGTTTGTTAGGATAGTCGTAGTTTGTCGCTTAGGATAACCGTCAATTGCAGAATTTCGTTTTCGGTAACAGAAAGCCAAAATATTGACTGTTTTGTTCCTGAAAACGCGCTTTTGTGTACGGAAAAAATCCAAAAATATTTTTCTTGACTCGAACTTAAGGTGAATATAGCCGCGTGATACACCATTAGAAGCGGCTCGCGACGCCCTATCCGTAGAGCTAGCGCACGTACTCATCAGTCAGAAGATATTTCGAAAAACTGCGATTTACCGTTAGAATTTGTTAAATTTTGGTCTTTTTAGGAGGTTTTTAGGCTATTTTTCATTTTTTCTTCAACATCTTGCTGGTTTCTGCACATCTCGCGGCTGGTCCATCCTCGCCCGGCGTCACTGCACGCATCTGAAACAGAAAAGACACTGATAACCGCCAAAAAGTGAAAAAGTCGCCCGACCGCGGATCTCGATTTGTTCGAAATTCACCTAAGCCCTGCACACTTTCCATACTATCGACAAAAACTGAAATTAAATTATCGACCTATTATCGCGTGCGATACATCAAATTAAGCGTCTCGACGTCTATTGTGCGTAAATATTGTTTTAAGAGGCACGGTCGATAATAATATTTTGACTTTTCGACTATTTTCATTTTTGTCAGGACTTAGAAAAATTTCTGAGAAATTTTTATATACACATTTTTTGATTTAGCTTAAATTTAGCTTAAATTTGTTGATAGTGTTTACTAGGCACGGTCGACACTAAAAATTGACTTTTTGAAAATTTTTAATTTTATTTTGTCAAAAACTTTGAAAATTTTTACATCTATTTCGGCTTTCAATAATTATTTCTTCCAAATTTTTAGGTTCCGTTTGTTAGGATAGTCGTAGTTTGTCGCTTAGGATAACCGTCAATTGCAGAATTTCGTTTTCGGTAACAGAAAGCCAAAATATTGACTGTTTTGTTCCTGAAAACGCGCTTTTGTGTACGGAAAAAATCCAAAAATATTTTTCTTGACTCGAACTTAAGGTGAATATAGCCGCGTGATACACCATTAGAAGCGGCTCGCGACGCCCTATCCGTAGAGCTAGCGCACGTACTCATCAGTCAGAAGATATTTCGAAAAACTGCGATTTACCGTTAGAATTTGTTAAATTTTGGTCTTTTTAGGAGGTTTTTAGGCTATTTTTCATTTTTTCTTCAACATCTTGCTGGTTTCTGCACATCTCGCGGCTGGTCCATCCTCGCCCGGCGTCACTGCACGCATCTGAAACAGAAAAGACACTGATAACCGCCAAAAAGTGAAAAAGTCGCCCGACCGCGGATCTCGATTTGTTCGAAATTCACCTAAGCCCTGCACACTTTCCATACTATCGACAAAAACTGAAATTAAATTATCGACCTATTATCGCGTGCGATACATCAAATTAAGCGTCTCGACGTCTATTGTGCGTAAATATTGTTTTAAGAGGCACGGTCGATAATAATATTTTGACTTTTCGACTATTTTCATTTTTGTCAGGACTTAGAAAAATTTCTGAGAAATTTTTATATACACATTTTTTGATTTAGCTTAAATTTAGCTTAAATTTGTTGATAGTGTTTACTAGGCACGGTCGACACTAAAAATTGACTTTTTGAAAATTTTTAATTTTATTTTGTCAAAAACTTTGAAAATTTTTACATCTATTTCGGCTTTCAATAATTATTTCTTCCAAATTTTTAGGTTCCGTTTGTTAGGATAGTCGTAGTTTGTCGCTTAGGATAACCGTCAATTGCAGAATTTCGTTTTCGGTAACAGAAAGCCAAAATATTGACTGTTTTGTTCCTGAAAACGCGCTTTTGTGTACGGAAAAAATCCAAAAATATTTTTCTTGACTCGAACTTAAGGTGAATATAGCCGCGTGATACACCATTAGAAGCGGCTCGCGACGCCCTATCCGTAGAGCTAGCGCACGTACTCATCAGTCAGAAGATATTTCGAAAAACTGCGATTTACCGTTAGAATTTGTTAAATTTTGGTCTTTTTAGGAGGTTTTTAGGCTATTTTTCATTTTTTCTTCAACATCTTGCTGGTTTCTGCACATCTCGCGGCTGGTCCATCCTCGCCCGGCGTCACTGCACGCATCTGAAACAGAAAAGACACTGATAACCGCCAAAAAGTGAAAAAGTCGCCCGACCGCGGATCTCGATTTGTTCGAAATTCACCTAAGCCCTGCACACTTTCCATACTATCGACAAAAACTGAAATTAAATTATCGACCTATTATCGCGTGCGATACATCAAATTAAGCGTCTCGACGTCTATTGTGCGTAAATATTGTTTTAAGAGGCACGGTCGATAATAATATTTTGACTTTTCGACTATTTTCATTTTTGTCAGGACTTAGAAAAATTTCTGAGAAATTTTTATATACACATTTTTTGATTTAGCTTAAATTTAGCTTAAATTTGTTGATAGTGTTTACTAGGCACGGTCGACACTAAAAATTGACTTTTTGAAAATTTTTAATTTTATTTTGTCAAAAACTTTGAAAATTTTTACATCTATTTCGGCTTTCAATAATTATTTCTTCCAAATTTTTAGGTTCCGTTTGTTAGGATAGTCGTAGTTTGTCGCTTAGGATAACCGTCAATTGCAGAATTTCGTTTTCGGTAACAGAAAGCCAAAATATTGACTGTTTTGTTCCTGAAAACGCGCTTTTGTGTACGGAAAAAATCCAAAAATATTTTTCTTGACTCGAACTTAAGGTGAATATAGCCGCGTGATACACCATTAGAAGCGGCTCGCGACGCCCTATCCGTAGAGCTAGCGCACGTACTCATCAGTCAGAAGATATTTCGAAAAACTGCGATTTACCGTTAGAATTTGTTAAATTTTGGTCTTTTTAGGAGGTTTTTAGGCTATTTTTCATTTTTTCTTCAACATCTTGCTGGTTTCTGCACATCTCGCGGCTGGTCCATCCTCGCCCGGCGTCACTGCACGCATCTGAAACAGAAAAGACACTGATAACCGCCAAAAAGTGAAAAAGTCGCCCGACCGCGGATCTCGATTTGTTCGAAATTCACCTAAGCCCTGCACACTTTCCATACTATCGACAAAAACTGAAATTAAATTATCGACCTATTATCGCGTGCGATACATCAAATTAAGCGTCTCGACGTCTATTGTGCGTAAATATTGTTTTAAGAGGCACGGTCGATAATAATATTTTGACTTTTCGACTATTTTCATTTTTGTCAGGACTTAGAAAAATTTCTGAGAAATTTTTATATACACATTTTTTGATTTAGCTTAAATTTAGCTTAAATTTGTTGATAGTGTTTACTAGGCACGGTCGACACTAAAAATTGACTTTTTGAAAATTTTTAATTTTATTTTGTCAAAAACTTTGAAAATTTTTACATCTATTTCGGCTTTCAATAATTATTTCTTCCAAATTTTTAGGTTCCGTTTGTTAGGATAGTCGTAGTTTGTCGCTTAGGATAACCGTCAATTGCAGAATTTCGTTTTCGGTAACAGAAAGCCAAAATATTGACTGTTTTGTTCCTGAAAACGCGCTTTTGTGTACGGAAAAAATCCAAAAATATTTTTCTTGACTCGAACTTAAGGTGAATATAGCCGCGTGATACACCATTAGAAGCGGCTCGCGACGCCCTATCCGTAGAGCTAGCGCACGTACTCATCAGTCAGAAGATATTTCGAAAAACTGCGATTTACCGTTAGAATTTGTTAAATTTTGGTCTTTTTAGGAGGTTTTTAGGCTATTTTTCATTTTTTCTTCAACATCTTGCTGGTTTCTGCACATCTCGCGGCTGGTCCATCCTCGCCCGGCGTCACTGCACGCATCTGAAACAGAAAAGACACTGATAACCGCCAAAAAGTGAAAAAGTCGCCCGACCGCGGATCTCGATTTGTTCGAAATTCACCTAAGCCCTGCACACTTTCCATACTATCGACAAAAACTGAAATTAAATTATCGACCTATTATCGCGTGCGATACATCAAATTAAGCGTCTCGACGTCTATTGTGCGTAAATATTGTTTTAAGAGGCACGGTCGATAATAATATTTTGACTTTTCGACTATTTTCATTTTTGTCAGGACTTAGAAAAATTTCTGAGAAATTTTTATATACACATTTTTTGATTTAGCTTAAATTTAGCTTAAATTTGTTGATAGTGTTTACTAGGCACGGTCGACACTAAAAATTGACTTTTTGAAAATTTTTAATTTTATTTTGTCAAAAACTTTGAAAATTTTTACATCTATTTCGGCTTTCAATAATTATTTCTTCCAAATTTTTAGGTTCCGTTTGTTAGGATAGTCGTAGTTTGTCGCTTAGGATAACCGTCAATTGCAGAATTTCGTTTTCGGTAACAGAAAGCCAAAATATTGACTGTTTTGTTCCTGAAAACGCGCTTTTGTGTACGGAAAAAATCCAAAAATATTTTTCTTGACTCGAACTTAAGGTGAATATAGCCGCGTGATACACCATTAGAAGCGGCTCGCGACGCCCTATCCGTAGAGCTAGCGCACGTACTCATCAGTCAGAAGATATTTCGAAAAACTGCGATTTACCGTTAGAATTTGTTAAATTTTGGTCTTTTTAGGAGGTTTTTAGGCTATTTTTCATTTTTTCTTCAACATCTTGCTGGTTTCTGCACATCTCGCGGCTGGTCCATCCTCGCCCGGCGTCACTGCACGCATCTGAAACAGAAAAGACACTGATAACCGCCAAAAAGTGAAAAAGTCGCCCGACCGCGGATCTCGATTTGTTCGAAATTCACCTAAGCCCTGCACACTTTCCATACTATCGACAAAAACTGAAATTAAATTATCGACCTATTATCGCGTGCGATACATCAAATTAAGCGTCTCGACGTCTATTGTGCGTAAATATTGTTTTAAGAGGCACGGTCGATAATAATATTTTGACTTTTCGACTATTTTCATTTTTGTCAGGACTTAGAAAAATTTCTGAGAAATTTTTATATACACATTTTTTGATTTAGCTTAAATTTAGCTTAAATTTGTTGATAGTGTTTACTAGGCACGGTCGACACTAAAAATTGACTTTTTGAAAATTTTTAATTTTATTTTGTCAAAAACTTTGAAAATTTTTACATCTATTTCGGCTTTCAATAATTATTTCTTCCAAATTTTTAGGTTCCGTTTGTTAGGATAGTCGTAGTTTGTCGCTTAGGATAACCGTCAATTGCAGAATTTCGTTTTCGGTAACAGAAAGCCAAAATATTGACTGTTTTGTTCCTGAAAACGCGCTTTTGTGTACGGAAAAAATCCAAAAATATTTTTCTTGACTCGAACTTAAGGTGAATATAGCCGCGTGATACACCATTAGAAGCGGCTCGCGACGCCCTATCCGTAGAGCTAGCGCACGTACTCATCAGTCAGAAGATATTTCGAAAAACTGCGATTTACCGTTAGAATTTGTTAAATTTTGGTCTTTTTAGGAGGTTTTTAGGCTATTTTTCATTTTTTCTTCAACATCTTGCTGGTTTCTGCACATCTCGCGGCTGGTCCATCCTCGCCCGGCGTCACTGCACGCATCTGAAACAGAAAAGACACTGATAACCGCCAAAAAGTGAAAAAGTCGCCCGACCGCGGATCTCGATTTGTTCGAAATTCACCTAAGCCCTGCACACTTTCCATACTATCGACAAAAACTGAAATTAAATTATCGACCTATTATCGCGTGCGATACATCAAATTAAGCGTCTCGACGTCTATTGTGCGTAAATATTGTTTTAAGAGGCACGGTCGATAATAATATTTTGACTTTTCGACTATTTTCATTTTTGTCAGGACTTAGAAAAATTTCTGAGAAATTTTTATATACACATTTTTTGATTTAGCTTAAATTTAGCTTAAATTTGTTGATAGTGTTTACTAGGCACGGTCGACACTAAAAATTGACTTTTTGAAAATTTTTAATTTTATTTTGTCAAAAACTTTGAAAATTTTTACATCTATTTCGGCTTTCAATAATTATTTCTTCCAAATTTTTAGGTTCCGTTTGTTAGGATAGTCGTAGTTTGTCGCTTAGGATAACCGTCAATTGCAGAATTTCGTTTTCGGTAACAGAAAGCCAAAATATTGACTGTTTTGTTCCTGAAAACGCGCTTTTGTGTACGGAAAAAATCCAAAAATATTTTTCTTGACTCGAACTTAAGGTGAATATAGCCGCGTGATACACCATTAGAAGCGGCTCGCGACGCCCTATCCGTAGAGCTAGCGCACGTACTCATCAGTCAGAAGATATTTCGAAAAACTGCGATTTACCGTTAGAATTTGTTAAATTTTGGTCTTTTTAGGAGGTTTTTAGGCTATTTTTCATTTTTTCTTCAACATCTTGCTGGTTTCTGCACATCTCGCGGCTGGTCCATCCTCGCCCGGCGTCACTGCACGCATCTGAAACAGAAAAGACACTGATAACCGCCAAAAAGTGAAAAAGTCGCCCGACCGCGGATCTCGATTTGTTCGAAATTCACCTAAGCCCTGCACACTTTCCATACTATCGACAAAAACTGAAATTAAATTATCGACCTATTATCGCGTGCGATACATCAAATTAAGCGTCTCGACGTCTATTGTGCGTAAATATTGTTTTAAGAGGCACGGTCGATAATAATATTTTGACTTTTCGACTATTTTCATTTTTGTCAGGACTTAGAAAAATTTCTGAGAAATTTTTATATACACATTTTTTGATTTAGCTTAAATTTAGCTTAAATTTGTTGATAGTGTTTACTAGGCACGGTCGACACTAAAAATTGACTTTTTGAAAATTTTTAATTTTATTTTGTCAAAAACTTTGAAAATTTTTACATCTATTTCGGCTTTCAATAATTATTTCTTCCAAATTTTTAGGTTCCGTTTGTTAGGATAGTCGTAGTTTGTCGCTTAGGATAACCGTCAATTGCAGAATTTCGTTTTCGGTAACAGAAAGCCAAAATATTGACTGTTTTGTTCCTGAAAACGCGCTTTTGTGTACGGAAAAAATCCAAAAATATTTTTCTTGACTCGAACTTAAGGTGAATATAGCCGCGTGATACACCATTAGAAGCGGCTCGCGACGCCCTATCCGTAGAGCTAGCGCACGTACTCATCAGTCAGAAGATATTTCGAAAAACTGCGATTTACCGTTAGAATTTGTTAAATTTTGGTCTTTTTAGGAGGTTTTTAGGCTATTTTTCATTTTTTCTTCAACATCTTGCTGGTTTCTGCACATCTCGCGGCTGGTCCATCCTCGCCCGGCGTCACTGCACGCATCTGAAACAGAAAAGACACTGATAACCGCCAAAAAGTGAAAAAGTCGCCCGACCGCGGATCTCGATTTGTTCGAAATTCACCTAAGCCCTGCACACTTTCCATACTATCGACAAAAACTGAAATTAAATTATCGACCTATTATCGCGTGCGATACATCAAATTAAGCGTCTCGACGTCTATTGTGCGTAAATATTGTTTTAAGAGGCACGGTCGATAATAATATTTTGACTTTTCGACTATTTTCATTTTTGTCAGGACTTAGAAAAATTTCTGAGAAATTTTTATATACACATTTTTTGATTTAGCTTAAATTTAGCTTAAATTTGTTGATAGTGTTTACTAGGCACGGTCGACACTAAAAATTGACTTTTTGAAAATTTTTAATTTTATTTTGTCAAAAACTTTGAAAATTTTTACATCTATTTCGGCTTTCAATAATTATTTCTTCCAAATTTTTAGGTTCCGTTTGTTAGGATAGTCGTAGTTTGTCGCTTAGGATAACCGTCAATTGCAGAATTTCGTTTTCGGTAACAGAAAGCCAAAATATTGACTGTTTTGTTCCTGAAAACGCGCTTTTGTGTACGGAAAAAATCCAAAAATATTTTTCTTGACTCGAACTTAAGGTGAATATAGCCGCGTGATACACCATTAGAAGCGGCTCGCGACGCCCTATCCGTAGAGCTAGCGCACGTACTCATCAGTCAGAAGATATTTCGAAAAACTGCGATTTACCGTTAGAATTTGTTAAATTTTGGTCTTTTTAGGAGGTTTTTAGGCTATTTTTCATTTTTTCTTCAACATCTTGCTGGTTTCTGCACATCTCGCGGCTGGTCCATCCTCGCCCGGCGTCACTGCACGCATCTGAAACAGAAAAGACACTGATAACCGCCAAAAAGTGAAAAAGTCGCCCGACCGCGGATCTCGATTTGTTCGAAATTCACCTAAGCCCTGCACACTTTCCATACTATCGACAAAAACTGAAATTAAATTATCGACCTATTATCGCGTGCGATACATCAAATTAAGCGTCTCGACGTCTATTGTGCGTAAATATTGTTTTAAGAGGCACGGTCGATAATAATATTTTGACTTTTCGACTATTTTCATTTTTGTCAGGACTTAGAAAAATTTCTGAGAAATTTTTATATACACATTTTTTGATTTAGCTTAAATTTAGCTTAAATTTGTTGATAGTGTTTACTAGGCACGGTCGACACTAAAAATTGACTTTTTGAAAATTTTTAATTTTATTTTGTCAAAAACTTTGAAAATTTTTACATCTATTTCGGCTTTCAATAATTATTTCTTCCAAATTTTTAGGTTCCGTTTGTTAGGATAGTCGTAGTTTGTCGCTTAGGATAACCGTCAATTGCAGAATTTCGTTTTCGGTAACAGAAAGCCAAAATATTGACTGTTTTGTTCCTGAAAACGCGCTTTTGTGTACGGAAAAAATCCAAAAATATTTTTCTTGACTCGAACTTAAGGTGAATATAGCCGCGTGATACACCATTAGAAGCGGCTCGCGACGCCCTATCCGTAGAGCTAGCGCACGTACTCATCAGTCAGAAGATATTTCGAAAAACTGCGATTTACCGTTAGAATTTGTTAAATTTTGGTCTTTTTAGGAGGTTTTTAGGCTATTTTTCATTTTTTCTTCAACATCTTGCTGGTTTCTGCACATCTCGCGGCTGGTCCATCCTCGCCCGGCGTCACTGCACGCATCTGAAACAGAAAAGACACTGATAACCGCCAAAAAGTGAAAAAGTCGCCCGACCGCGGATCTCGATTTGTTCGAAATTCACCTAAGCCCTGCACACTTTCCATACTATCGACAAAAACTGAAATTAAATTATCGACCTATTATCGCGTGCGATACATCAAATTAAGCGTCTCGACGTCTATTGTGCGTAAATATTGTTTTAAGAGGCACGGTCGATAATAATATTTTGACTTTTCGACTATTTTCATTTTTGTCAGGACTTAGAAAAATTTCTGAGAAATTTTTATATACACATTTTTTGATTTAGCTTAAATTTAGCTTAAATTTGTTGATAGTGTTTACTAGGCACGGTCGACACTAAAAATTGACTTTTTGAAAATTTTTAATTTTATTTTGTCAAAAACTTTGAAAATTTTTACATCTATTTCGGCTTTCAATAATTATTTCTTCCAAATTTTTAGGTTCCGTTTGTTAGGATAGTCGTAGTTTGTCGCTTAGGATAACCGTCAATTGCAGAATTTCGTTTTCGGTAACAGAAAGCCAAAATATTGACTGTTTTGTTCCTGAAAACGCGCTTTTGTGTACGGAAAAAATCCAAAAATATTTTTCTTGACTCGAACTTAAGGTGAATATAGCCGCGTGATACACCATTAGAAGCGGCTCGCGACGCCCTATCCGTAGAGCTAGCGCACGTACTCATCAGTCAGAAGATATTTCGAAAAACTGCGATTTACCGTTAGAATTTGTTAAATTTTGGTCTTTTTAGGAGGTTTTTAGGCTATTTTTCATTTTTTCTTCAACATCTTGCTGGTTTCTGCACATCTCGCGGCTGGTCCATCCTCGCCCGGCGTCACTGCACGCATCTGAAACAGAAAAGACACTGATAACCGCCAAAAAGTGAAAAAGTCGCCCGACCGCGGATCTCGATTTGTTCGAAATTCACCTAAGCCCTGCACACTTTCCATACTATCGACAAAAACTGAAATTAAATTATCGACCTATTATCGCGTGCGATACATCAAATTAAGCGTCTCGACGTCTATTGTGCGTAAATATTGTTTTAAGAGGCACGGTCGATAATAATATTTTGACTTTTCGACTATTTTCATTTTTGTCAGGACTTAGAAAAATTTCTGAGAAATTTTTATATACACATTTTTTGATTTAGCTTAAATTTAGCTTAAATTTGTTGATAGTGTTTACTAGGCACGGTCGACACTAAAAATTGACTTTTTGAAAATTTTTAATTTTATTTTGTCAAAAACTTTGAAAATTTTTACATCTATTTCGGCTTTCAATAATTATTTCTTCCAAATTTTTAGGTTCCGTTTGTTAGGATAGTCGTAGTTTGTCGCTTAGGATAACCGTCAATTGCAGAATTTCGTTTTCGGTAACAGAAAGCCAAAATATTGACTGTTTTGTTCCTGAAAACGCGCTTTTGTGTACGGAAAAAATCCAAAAATATTTTTCTTGACTCGAACTTAAGGTGAATATAGCCGCGTGATACACCATTAGAAGCGGCTCGCGACGCCCTATCCGTAGAGCTAGCGCACGTACTCATCAGTCAGAAGATATTTCGAAAAACTGCGATTTACCGTTAGAATTTGTTAAATTTTGGTCTTTTTAGGAGGTTTTTAGGCTATTTTTCATTTTTTCTTCAACATCTTGCTGGTTTCTGCACATCTCGCGGCTGGTCCATCCTCGCCCGGCGTCACTGCACGCATCTGAAACAGAAAAGACACTGATAACCGCCAAAAAGTGAAAAAGTCGCCCGACCGCGGATCTCGATTTGTTCGAAATTCACCTAAGCCCTGCACACTTTCCATACTATCGACAAAAACTGAAATTAAATTATCGACCTATTATCGCGTGCGATACATCAAATTAAGCGTCTCGACGTCTATTGTGCGTAAATATTGTTTTAAGAGGCACGGTCGATAATAATATTTTGACTTTTCGACTATTTTCATTTTTGTCAGGACTTAGAAAAATTTCTGAGAAATTTTTATATACACATTTTTTGATTTAGCTTAAATTTAGCTTAAATTTGTTGATAGTGTTTACTAGGCACGGTCGACACTAAAAATTGACTTTTTGAAAATTTTTAATTTTATTTTGTCAAAAACTTTGAAAATTTTTACATCTATTTCGGCTTTCAATAATTATTTCTTCCAAATTTTTAGGTTCCGTTTGTTAGGATAGTCGTAGTTTGTCGCTTAGGATAACCGTCAATTGCAGAATTTCGTTTTCGGTAACAGAAAGCCAAAATATTGACTGTTTTGTTCCTGAAAACGCGCTTTTGTGTACGGAAAAAATCCAAAAATATTTTTCTTGACTCGAACTTAAGGTGAATATAGCCGCGTGATACACCATTAGAAGCGGCTCGCGACGCCCTATCCGTAGAGCTAGCGCACGTACTCATCAGTCAGAAGATATTTCGAAAAACTGCGATTTACCGTTAGAATTTGTTAAATTTTGGTCTTTTTAGGAGGTTTTTAGGCTATTTTTCATTTTTTCTTCAACATCTTGCTGGTTTCTGCACATCTCGCGGCTGGTCCATCCTCGCCCGGCGTCACTGCACGCATCTGAAACAGAAAAGACACTGATAACCGCCAAAAAGTGAAAAAGTCGCCCGACCGCGGATCTCGATTTGTTCGAAATTCACCTAAGCCCTGCACACTTTCCATACTATCGACAAAAACTGAAATTAAATTATCGACCTATTATCGCGTGCGATACATCAAATTAAGCGTCTCGACGTCTATTGTGCGTAAATATTGTTTTAAGAGGCACGGTCGATAATAATATTTTGACTTTTCGACTATTTTCATTTTTGTCAGGACTTAGAAAAATTTCTGAGAAATTTTTATATACACATTTTTTGATTTAGCTTAAATTTAGCTTAAATTTGTTGATAGTGTTTACTAGGCACGGTCGACACTAAAAATTGACTTTTTGAAAATTTTTAATTTTATTTTGTCAAAAACTTTGAAAATTTTTACATCTATTTCGGCTTTCAATAATTATTTCTTCCAAATTTTTAGGTTCCGTTTGTTAGGATAGTCGTAGTTTGTCGCTTAGGATAACCGTCAATTGCAGAATTTCGTTTTCGGTAACAGAAAGCCAAAATATTGACTGTTTTGTTCCTGAAAACGCGCTTTTGTGTACGGAAAAAATCCAAAAATATTTTTCTTGACTCGAACTTAAGGTGAATATAGCCGCGTGATACACCATTAGAAGCGGCTCGCGACGCCCTATCCGTAGAGCTAGCGCACGTACTCATCAGTCAGAAGATATTTCGAAAAACTGCGATTTACCGTTAGAATTTGTTAAATTTTGGTCTTTTTAGGAGGTTTTTAGGCTATTTTTCATTTTTTCTTCAACATCTTGCTGGTTTCTGCACATCTCGCGGCTGGTCCATCCTCGCCCGGCGTCACTGCACGCATCTGAAACAGAAAAGACACTGATAACCGCCAAAAAGTGAAAAAGTCGCCCGACCGCGGATCTCGATTTGTTCGAAATTCACCTAAGCCCTGCACACTTTCCATACTATCGACAAAAACTGAAATTAAATTATCGACCTATTATCGCGTGCGATACATCAAATTAAGCGTCTCGACGTCTATTGTGCGTAAATATTGTTTTAAGAGGCACGGTCGATAATAATATTTTGACTTTTCGACTATTTTCATTTTTGTCAGGACTTAGAAAAATTTCTGAGAAATTTTTATATACACATTTTTTGATTTAGCTTAAATTTAGCTTAAATTTGTTGATAGTGTTTACTAGGCACGGTCGACACTAAAAATTGACTTTTTGAAAATTTTTAATTTTATTTTGTCAAAAACTTTGAAAATTTTTACATCTATTTCGGCTTTCAATAATTATTTCTTCCAAATTTTTAGGTTCCGTTTGTTAGGATAGTCGTAGTTTGTCGCTTAGGATAACCGTCAATTGCAGAATTTCGTTTTCGGTAACAGAAAGCCAAAATATTGACTGTTTTGTTCCTGAAAACGCGCTTTTGTGTACGGAAAAAATCCAAAAATATTTTTCTTGACTCGAACTTAAGGTGAATATAGCCGCGTGATACACCATTAGAAGCGGCTCGCGACGCCCTATCCGTAGAGCTAGCGCACGTACTCATCAGTCAGAAGATATTTCGAAAAACTGCGATTTACCGTTAGAATTTGTTAAATTTTGGTCTTTTTAGGAGGTTTTTAGGCTATTTTTCATTTTTTCTTCAACATCTTGCTGGTTTCTGCACATCTCGCGGCTGGTCCATCCTCGCCCGGCGTCACTGCACGCATCTGAAACAGAAAAGACACTGATAACCGCCAAAAAGTGAAAAAGTCGCCCGACCGCGGATCTCGATTTGTTCGAAATTCACCTAAGCCCTGCACACTTTCCATACTATCGACAAAAACTGAAATTAAATTATCGACCTATTATCGCGTGCGATACATCAAATTAAGCGTCTCGACGTCTATTGTGCGTAAATATTGTTTTAAGAGGCACGGTCGATAATAATATTTTGACTTTTCGACTATTTTCATTTTTGTCAGGACTTAGAAAAATTTCTGAGAAATTTTTATATACACATTTTTTGATTTAGCTTAAATTTAGCTTAAATTTGTTGATAGTGTTTACTAGGCACGGTCGACACTAAAAATTGACTTTTTGAAAATTTTTAATTTTATTTTGTCAAAAACTTTGAAAATTTTTACATCTATTTCGGCTTTCAATAATTATTTCTTCCAAATTTTTAGGTTCCGTTTGTTAGGATAGTCGTAGTTTGTCGCTTAGGATAACCGTCAATTGCAGAATTTCGTTTTCGGTAACAGAAAGCCAAAATATTGACTGTTTTGTTCCTGAAAACGCGCTTTTGTGTACGGAAAAAATCCAAAAATATTTTTCTTGACTCGAACTTAAGGTGAATATAGCCGCGTGATACACCATTAGAAGCGGCTCGCGACGCCCTATCCGTAGAGCTAGCGCACGTACTCATCAGTCAGAAGATATTTCGAAAAACTGCGATTTACCGTTAGAATTTGTTAAATTTTGGTCTTTTTAGGAGGTTTTTAGGCTATTTTTCATTTTTTCTTCAACATCTTGCTGGTTTCTGCACATCTCGCGGCTGGTCCATCCTCGCCCGGCGTCACTGCACGCATCTGAAACAGAAAAGACACTGATAACCGCCAAAAAGTGAAAAAGTCGCCCGACCGCGGATCTCGATTTGTTCGAAATTCACCTAAGCCCTGCACACTTTCCATACTATCGACAAAAACTGAAATTAAATTATCGACCTATTATCGCGTGCGATACATCAAATTAAGCGTCTCGACGTCTATTGTGCGTAAATATTGTTTTAAGAGGCACGGTCGATAATAATATTTTGACTTTTCGACTATTTTCATTTTTGTCAGGACTTAGAAAAATTTCTGAGAAATTTTTATATACACATTTTTTGATTTAGCTTAAATTTAGCTTAAATTTGTTGATAGTGTTTACTAGGCACGGTCGACACTAAAAATTGACTTTTTGAAAATTTTTAATTTTATTTTGTCAAAAACTTTGAAAATTTTTACATCTATTTCGGCTTTCAATAATTATTTCTTCCAAATTTTTAGGTTCCGTTTGTTAGGATAGTCGTAGTTTGTCGCTTAGGATAACCGTCAATTGCAGAATTTCGTTTTCGGTAACAGAAAGCCAAAATATTGACTGTTTTGTTCCTGAAAACGCGCTTTTGTGTACGGAAAAAATCCAAAAATATTTTTCTTGACTCGAACTTAAGGTGAATATAGCCGCGTGATACACCATTAGAAGCGGCTCGCGACGCCCTATCCGTAGAGCTAGCGCACGTACTCATCAGTCAGAAGATATTTCGAAAAACTGCGATTTACCGTTAGAATTTGTTAAATTTTGGTCTTTTTAGGAGGTTTTTAGGCTATTTTTCATTTTTTCTTCAACATCTTGCTGGTTTCTGCACATCTCGCGGCTGGTCCATCCTCGCCCGGCGTCACTGCACGCATCTGAAACAGAAAAGACACTGATAACCGCCAAAAAGTGAAAAAGTCGCCCGACCGCGGATCTCGATTTGTTCGAAATTCACCTAAGCCCTGCACACTTTCCATACTATCGACAAAAACTGAAATTAAATTATCGACCTATTATCGCGTGCGATACATCAAATTAAGCGTCTCGACGTCTATTGTGCGTAAATATTGTTTTAAGAGGCACGGTCGATAATAATATTTTGACTTTTCGACTATTTTCATTTTTGTCAGGACTTAGAAAAATTTCTGAGAAATTTTTATATACACATTTTTTGATTTAGCTTAAATTTAGCTTAAATTTGTTGATAGTGTTTACTAGGCACGGTCGACACTAAAAATTGACTTTTTGAAAATTTTTAATTTTATTTTGTCAAAAACTTTGAAAATTTTTACATCTATTTCGGCTTTCAATAATTATTTCTTCCAAATTTTTAGGTTCCGTTTGTTAGGATAGTCGTAGTTTGTCGCTTAGGATAACCGTCAATTGCAGAATTTCGTTTTCGGTAACAGAAAGCCAAAATATTGACTGTTTTGTTCCTGAAAACGCGCTTTTGTGTACGGAAAAAATCCAAAAATATTTTTCTTGACTCGAACTTAAGGTGAATATAGCCGCGTGATACACCATTAGAAGCGGCTCGCGACGCCCTATCCGTAGAGCTAGCGCACGTACTCATCAGTCAGAAGATATTTCGAAAAACTGCGATTTACCGTTAGAATTTGTTAAATTTTGGTCTTTTTAGGAGGTTTTTAGGCTATTTTTCATTTTTTCTTCAACATCTTGCTGGTTTCTGCACATCTCGCGGCTGGTCCATCCTCGCCCGGCGTCACTGCACGCATCTGAAACAGAAAAGACACTGATAACCGCCAAAAAGTGAAAAAGTCGCCCGACCGCGGATCTCGATTTGTTCGAAATTCACCTAAGCCCTGCACACTTTCCATACTATCGACAAAAACTGAAATTAAATTATCGACCTATTATCGCGTGCGATACATCAAATTAAGCGTCTCGACGTCTATTGTGCGTAAATATTGTTTTAAGAGGCACGGTCGATAATAATATTTTGACTTTTCGACTATTTTCATTTTTGTCAGGACTTAGAAAAATTTCTGAGAAATTTTTATATACACATTTTTTGATTTAGCTTAAATTTAGCTTAAATTTGTTGATAGTGTTTACTAGGCACGGTCGACACTAAAAATTGACTTTTTGAAAATTTTTAATTTTATTTTGTCAAAAACTTTGAAAATTTTTACATCTATTTCGGCTTTCAATAATTATTTCTTCCAAATTTTTAGGTTCCGTTTGTTAGGATAGTCGTAGTTTGTCGCTTAGGATAACCGTCAATTGCAGAATTTCGTTTTCGGTAACAGAAAGCCAAAATATTGACTGTTTTGTTCCTGAAAACGCGCTTTTGTGTACGGAAAAAATCCAAAAATATTTTTCTTGACTCGAACTTAAGGTGAATATAGCCGCGTGATACACCATTAGAAGCGGCTCGCGACGCCCTATCCGTAGAGCTAGCGCACGTACTCATCAGTCAGAAGATATTTCGAAAAACTGCGATTTACCGTTAGAATTTGTTAAATTTTGGTCTTTTTAGGAGGTTTTTAGGCTATTTTTCATTTTTTCTTCAACATCTTGCTGGTTTCTGCACATCTCGCGGCTGGTCCATCCTCGCCCGGCGTCACTGCACGCATCTGAAACAGAAAAGACACTGATAACCGCCAAAAAGTGAAAAAGTCGCCCGACCGCGGATCTCGATTTGTTCGAAATTCACCTAAGCCCTGCACACTTTCCATACTATCGACAAAAACTGAAATTAAATTATCGACCTATTATCGCGTGCGATACATCAAATTAAGCGTCTCGACGTCTATTGTGCGTAAATATTGTTTTAAGAGGCACGGTCGATAATAATATTTTGACTTTTCGACTATTTTCATTTTTGTCAGGACTTAGAAAAATTTCTGAGAAATTTTTATATACACATTTTTTGATTTAGCTTAAATTTAGCTTAAATTTGTTGATAGTGTTTACTAGGCACGGTCGACACTAAAAATTGACTTTTTGAAAATTTTTAATTTTATTTTGTCAAAAACTTTGAAAATTTTTACATCTATTTCGGCTTTCAATAATTATTTCTTCCAAATTTTTAGGTTCCGTTTGTTAGGATAGTCGTAGTTTGTCGCTTAGGATAACCGTCAATTGCAGAATTTCGTTTTCGGTAACAGAAAGCCAAAATATTGACTGTTTTGTTCCTGAAAACGCGCTTTTGTGTACGGAAAAAATCCAAAAATATTTTTCTTGACTCGAACTTAAGGTGAATATAGCCGCGTGATACACCATTAGAAGCGGCTCGCGACGCCCTATCCGTAGAGCTAGCGCACGTACTCATCAGTCAGAAGATATTTCGAAAAACTGCGATTTACCGTTAGAATTTGTTAAATTTTGGTCTTTTTAGGAGGTTTTTAGGCTATTTTTCATTTTTTCTTCAACATCTTGCTGGTTTCTGCACATCTCGCGGCTGGTCCATCCTCGCCCGGCGTCACTGCACGCATCTGAAACAGAAAAGACACTGATAACCGCCAAAAAGTGAAAAAGTCGCCCGACCGCGGATCTCGATTTGTTCGAAATTCACCTAAGCCCTGCACACTTTCCATACTATCGACAAAAACTGAAATTAAATTATCGACCTATTATCGCGTGCGATACATCAAATTAAGCGTCTCGACGTCTATTGTGCGTAAATATTGTTTTAAGAGGCACGGTCGATAATAATATTTTGACTTTTCGACTATTTTCATTTTTGTCAGGACTTAGAAAAATTTCTGAGAAATTTTTATATACACATTTTTTGATTTAGCTTAAATTTAGCTTAAATTTGTTGATAGTGTTTACTAGGCACGGTCGACACTAAAAATTGACTTTTTGAAAATTTTTAATTTTATTTTGTCAAAAACTTTGAAAATTTTTACATCTATTTCGGCTTTCAATAATTATTTCTTCCAAATTTTTAGGTTCCGTTTGTTAGGATAGTCGTAGTTTGTCGCTTAGGATAACCGTCAATTGCAGAATTTCGTTTTCGGTAACAGAAAGCCAAAATATTGACTGTTTTGTTCCTGAAAACGCGCTTTTGTGTACGGAAAAAATCCAAAAATATTTTTCTTGACTCGAACTTAAGGTGAATATAGCCGCGTGATACACCATTAGAAGCGGCTCGCGACGCCCTATCCGTAGAGCTAGCGCACGTACTCATCAGTCAGAAGATATTTCGAAAAACTGCGATTTACCGTTAGAATTTGTTAAATTTTGGTCTTTTTAGGAGGTTTTTAGGCTATTTTTCATTTTTTCTTCAACATCTTGCTGGTTTCTGCACATCTCGCGGCTGGTCCATCCTCGCCCGGCGTCACTGCACGCATCTGAAACAGAAAAGACACTGATAACCGCCAAAAAGTGAAAAAGTCGCCCGACCGCGGATCTCGATTTGTTCGAAATTCACCTAAGCCCTGCACACTTTCCATACTATCGACAAAAACTGAAATTAAATTATCGACCTATTATCGCGTGCGATACATCAAATTAAGCGTCTCGACGTCTATTGTGCGTAAATATTGTTTTAAGAGGCACGGTCGATAATAATATTTTGACTTTTCGACTATTTTCATTTTTGTCAGGACTTAGAAAAATTTCTGAGAAATTTTTATATACACATTTTTTGATTTAGCTTAAATTTAGCTTAAATTTGTTGATAGTGTTTACTAGGCACGGTCGACACTAAAAATTGACTTTTTGAAAATTTTTAATTTTATTTTGTCAAAAACTTTGAAAATTTTTACATCTATTTCGGCTTTCAATAATTATTTCTTCCAAATTTTTAGGTTCCGTTTGTTAGGATAGTCGTAGTTTGTCGCTTAGGATAACCGTCAATTGCAGAATTTCGTTTTCGGTAACAGAAAGCCAAAATATTGACTGTTTTGTTCCTGAAAACGCGCTTTTGTGTACGGAAAAAATCCAAAAATATTTTTCTTGACTCGAACTTAAGGTGAATATAGCCGCGTGATACACCATTAGAAGCGGCTCGCGACGCCCTATCCGTAGAGCTAGCGCACGTACTCATCAGTCAGAAGATATTTCGAAAAACTGCGATTTACCGTTAGAATTTGTTAAATTTTGGTCTTTTTAGGAGGTTTTTAGGCTATTTTTCATTTTTTCTTCAACATCTTGCTGGTTTCTGCACATCTCGCGGCTGGTCCATCCTCGCCCGGCGTCACTGCACGCATCTGAAACAGAAAAGACACTGATAACCGCCAAAAAGTGAAAAAGTCGCCCGACCGCGGATCTCGATTTGTTCGAAATTCACCTAAGCCCTGCACACTTTCCATACTATCGACAAAAACTGAAATTAAATTATCGACCTATTATCGCGTGCGATACATCAAATTAAGCGTCTCGACGTCTATTGTGCGTAAATATTGTTTTAAGAGGCACGGTCGATAATAATATTTTGACTTTTCGACTATTTTCATTTTTGTCAGGACTTAGAAAAATTTCTGAGAAATTTTTATATACACATTTTTTGATTTAGCTTAAATTTAGCTTAAATTTGTTGATAGTGTTTACTAGGCACGGTCGACACTAAAAATTGACTTTTTGAAAATTTTTAATTTTATTTTGTCAAAAACTTTGAAAATTTTTACATCTATTTCGGCTTTCAATAATTATTTCTTCCAAATTTTTAGGTTCCGTTTGTTAGGATAGTCGTAGTTTGTCGCTTAGGATAACCGTCAATTGCAGAATTTCGTTTTCGGTAACAGAAAGCCAAAATATTGACTGTTTTGTTCCTGAAAACGCGCTTTTGTGTACGGAAAAAATCCAAAAATATTTTTCTTGACTCGAACTTAAGGTGAATATAGCCGCGTGATACACCATTAGAAGCGGCTCGCGACGCCCTATCCGTAGAGCTAGCGCACGTACTCATCAGTCAGAAGATATTTCGAAAAACTGCGATTTACCGTTAGAATTTGTTAAATTTTGGTCTTTTTAGGAGGTTTTTAGGCTATTTTTCATTTTTTCTTCAACATCTTGCTGGTTTCTGCACATCTCGCGGCTGGTCCATCCTCGCCCGGCGTCACTGCACGCATCTGAAACAGAAAAGACACTGATAACCGCCAAAAAGTGAAAAAGTCGCCCGACCGCGGATCTCGATTTGTTCGAAATTCACCTAAGCCCTGCACACTTTCCATACTATCGACAAAAACTGAAATTAAATTATCGACCTATTATCGCGTGCGATACATCAAATTAAGCGTCTCGACGTCTATTGTGCGTAAATATTGTTTTAAGAGGCACGGTCGATAATAATATTTTGACTTTTCGACTATTTTCATTTTTGTCAGGACTTAGAAAAATTTCTGAGAAATTTTTATATACACATTTTTTGATTTAGCTTAAATTTAGCTTAAATTTGTTGATAGTGTTTACTAGGCACGGTCGACACTAAAAATTGACTTTTTGAAAATTTTTAATTTTATTTTGTCAAAAACTTTGAAAATTTTTACATCTATTTCGGCTTTCAATAATTATTTCTTCCAAATTTTTAGGTTCCGTTTGTTAGGATAGTCGTAGTTTGTCGCTTAGGATAACCGTCAATTGCAGAATTTCGTTTTCGGTAACAGAAAGCCAAAATATTGACTGTTTTGTTCCTGAAAACGCGCTTTTGTGTACGGAAAAAATCCAAAAATATTTTTCTTGACTCGAACTTAAGGTGAATATAGCCGCGTGATACACCATTAGAAGCGGCTCGCGACGCCCTATCCGTAGAGCTAGCGCACGTACTCATCAGTCAGAAGATATTTCGAAAAACTGCGATTTACCGTTAGAATTTGTTAAATTTTGGTCTTTTTAGGAGGTTTTTAGGCTATTTTTCATTTTTTCTTCAACATCTTGCTGGTTTCTGCACATCTCGCGGCTGGTCCATCCTCGCCCGGCGTCACTGCACGCATCTGAAACAGAAAAGACACTGATAACCGCCAAAAAGTGAAAAAGTCGCCCGACCGCGGATCTCGATTTGTTCGAAATTCACCTAAGCCCTGCACACTTTCCATACTATCGACAAAAACTGAAATTAAATTATCGACCTATTATCGCGTGCGATACATCAAATTAAGCGTCTCGACGTCTATTGTGCGTAAATATTGTTTTAAGAGGCACGGTCGATAATAATATTTTGACTTTTCGACTATTTTCATTTTTGTCAGGACTTAGAAAAATTTCTGAGAAATTTTTATATACACATTTTTTGATTTAGCTTAAATTTAGCTTAAATTTGTTGATAGTGTTTACTAGGCACGGTCGACACTAAAAATTGACTTTTTGAAAATTTTTAATTTTATTTTGTCAAAAACTTTGAAAATTTTTACATCTATTTCGGCTTTCAATAATTATTTCTTCCAAATTTTTAGGTTCCGTTTGTTAGGATAGTCGTAGTTTGTCGCTTAGGATAACCGTCAATTGCAGAATTTCGTTTTCGGTAACAGAAAGCCAAAATATTGACTGTTTTGTTCCTGAAAACGCGCTTTTGTGTACGGAAAAAATCCAAAAATATTTTTCTTGACTCGAACTTAAGGTGAATATAGCCGCGTGATACACCATTAGAAGCGGCTCGCGACGCCCTATCCGTAGAGCTAGCGCACGTACTCATCAGTCAGAAGATATTTCGAAAAACTGCGATTTACCGTTAGAATTTGTTAAATTTTGGTCTTTTTAGGAGGTTTTTAGGCTATTTTTCATTTTTTCTTCAACATCTTGCTGGTTTCTGCACATCTCGCGGCTGGTCCATCCTCGCCCGGCGTCACTGCACGCATCTGAAACAGAAAAGACACTGATAACCGCCAAAAAGTGAAAAAGTCGCCCGACCGCGGATCTCGATTTGTTCGAAATTCACCTAAGCCCTGCACACTTTCCATACTATCGACAAAAACTGAAATTAAATTATCGACCTATTATCGCGTGCGATACATCAAATTAAGCGTCTCGACGTCTATTGTGCGTAAATATTGTTTTAAGAGGCACGGTCGATAATAATATTTTGACTTTTCGACTATTTTCATTTTTGTCAGGACTTAGAAAAATTTCTGAGAAATTTTTATATACACATTTTTTGATTTAGCTTAAATTTAGCTTAAATTTGTTGATAGTGTTTACTAGGCACGGTCGACACTAAAAATTGACTTTTTGAAAATTTTTAATTTTATTTTGTCAAAAACTTTGAAAATTTTTACATCTATTTCGGCTTTCAATAATTATTTCTTCCAAATTTTTAGGTTCCGTTTGTTAGGATAGTCGTAGTTTGTCGCTTAGGATAACCGTCAATTGCAGAATTTCGTTTTCGGTAACAGAAAGCCAAAATATTGACTGTTTTGTTCCTGAAAACGCGCTTTTGTGTACGGAAAAAATCCAAAAATATTTTTCTTGACTCGAACTTAAGGTGAATATAGCCGCGTGATACACCATTAGAAGCGGCTCGCGACGCCCTATCCGTAGAGCTAGCGCACGTACTCATCAGTCAGAAGATATTTCGAAAAACTGCGATTTACCGTTAGAATTTGTTAAATTTTGGTCTTTTTAGGAGGTTTTTAGGCTATTTTTCATTTTTTCTTCAACATCTTGCTGGTTTCTGCACATCTCGCGGCTGGTCCATCCTCGCCCGGCGTCACTGCACGCATCTGAAACAGAAAAGACACTGATAACCGCCAAAAAGTGAAAAAGTCGCCCGACCGCGGATCTCGATTTGTTCGAAATTCACCTAAGCCCTGCACACTTTCCATACTATCGACAAAAACTGAAATTAAATTATCGACCTATTATCGCGTGCGATACATCAAATTAAGCGTCTCGACGTCTATTGTGCGTAAATATTGTTTTAAGAGGCACGGTCGATAATAATATTTTGACTTTTCGACTATTTTCATTTTTGTCAGGACTTAGAAAAATTTCTGAGAAATTTTTATATACACATTTTTTGATTTAGCTTAAATTTAGCTTAAATTTGTTGATAGTGTTTACTAGGCACGGTCGACACTAAAAATTGACTTTTTGAAAATTTTTAATTTTATTTTGTCAAAAACTTTGAAAATTTTTACATCTATTTCGGCTTTCAATAATTATTTCTTCCAAATTTTTAGGTTCCGTTTGTTAGGATAGTCGTAGTTTGTCGCTTAGGATAACCGTCAATTGCAGAATTTCGTTTTCGGTAACAGAAAGCCAAAATATTGACTGTTTTGTTCCTGAAAACGCGCTTTTGTGTACGGAAAAAATCCAAAAATATTTTTCTTGACTCGAACTTAAGGTGAATATAGCCGCGTGATACACCATTAGAAGCGGCTCGCGACGCCCTATCCGTAGAGCTAGCGCACGTACTCATCAGTCAGAAGATATTTCGAAAAACTGCGATTTACCGTTAGAATTTGTTAAATTTTGGTCTTTTTAGGAGGTTTTTAGGCTATTTTTCATTTTTTCTTCAACATCTTGCTGGTTTCTGCACATCTCGCGGCTGGTCCATCCTCGCCCGGCGTCACTGCACGCATCTGAAACAGAAAAGACACTGATAACCGCCAAAAAGTGAAAAAGTCGCCCGACCGCGGATCTCGATTTGTTCGAAATTCACCTAAGCCCTGCACACTTTCCATACTATCGACAAAAACTGAAATTAAATTATCGACCTATTATCGCGTGCGATACATCAAATTAAGCGTCTCGACGTCTATTGTGCGTAAATATTGTTTTAAGAGGCACGGTCGATAATAATATTTTGACTTTTCGACTATTTTCATTTTTGTCAGGACTTAGAAAAATTTCTGAGAAATTTTTATATACACATTTTTTGATTTAGCTTAAATTTAGCTTAAATTTGTTGATAGTGTTTACTAGGCACGGTCGACACTAAAAATTGACTTTTTGAAAATTTTTAATTTTATTTTGTCAAAAACTTTGAAAATTTTTACATCTATTTCGGCTTTCAATAATTATTTCTTCCAAATTTTTAGGTTCCGTTTGTTAGGATAGTCGTAGTTTGTCGCTTAGGATAACCGTCAATTGCAGAATTTCGTTTTCGGTAACAGAAAGCCAAAATATTGACTGTTTTGTTCCTGAAAACGCGCTTTTGTGTACGGAAAAAATCCAAAAATATTTTTCTTGACTCGAACTTAAGGTGAATATAGCCGCGTGATACACCATTAGAAGCGGCTCGCGACGCCCTATCCGTAGAGCTAGCGCACGTACTCATCAGTCAGAAGATATTTCGAAAAACTGCGATTTACCGTTAGAATTTGTTAAATTTTGGTCTTTTTAGGAGGTTTTTAGGCTATTTTTCATTTTTTCTTCAACATCTTGCTGGTTTCTGCACATCTCGCGGCTGGTCCATCCTCGCCCGGCGTCACTGCACGCATCTGAAACAGAAAAGACACTGATAACCGCCAAAAAGTGAAAAAGTCGCCCGACCGCGGATCTCGATTTGTTCGAAATTCACCTAAGCCCTGCACACTTTCCATACTATCGACAAAAACTGAAATTAAATTATCGACCTATTATCGCGTGCGATACATCAAATTAAGCGTCTCGACGTCTATTGTGCGTAAATATTGTTTTAAGAGGCACGGTCGATAATAATATTTTGACTTTTCGACTATTTTCATTTTTGTCAGGACTTAGAAAAATTTCTGAGAAATTTTTATATACACATTTTTTGATTTAGCTTAAATTTAGCTTAAATTTGTTGATAGTGTTTACTAGGCACGGTCGACACTAAAAATTGACTTTTTGAAAATTTTTAATTTTATTTTGTCAAAAACTTTGAAAATTTTTACATCTATTTCGGCTTTCAATAATTATTTCTTCCAAATTTTTAGGTTCCGTTTGTTAGGATAGTCGTAGTTTGTCGCTTAGGATAACCGTCAATTGCAGAATTTCGTTTTCGGTAACAGAAAGCCAAAATATTGACTGTTTTGTTCCTGAAAACGCGCTTTTGTGTACGGAAAAAATCCAAAAATATTTTTCTTGACTCGAACTTAAGGTGAATATAGCCGCGTGATACACCATTAGAAGCGGCTCGCGACGCCCTATCCGTAGAGCTAGCGCACGTACTCATCAGTCAGAAGATATTTCGAAAAACTGCGATTTACCGTTAGAATTTGTTAAATTTTGGTCTTTTTAGGAGGTTTTTAGGCTATTTTTCATTTTTTCTTCAACATCTTGCTGGTTTCTGCACATCTCGCGGCTGGTCCATCCTCGCCCGGCGTCACTGCACGCATCTGAAACAGAAAAGACACTGATAACCGCCAAAAAGTGAAAAAGTCGCCCGACCGCGGATCTCGATTTGTTCGAAATTCACCTAAGCCCTGCACACTTTCCATACTATCGACAAAAACTGAAATTAAATTATCGACCTATTATCGCGTGCGATACATCAAATTAAGCGTCTCGACGTCTATTGTGCGTAAATATTGTTTTAAGAGGCACGGTCGATAATAATATTTTGACTTTTCGACTATTTTCATTTTTGTCAGGACTTAGAAAAATTTCTGAGAAATTTTTATATACACATTTTTTGATTTAGCTTAAATTTAGCTTAAATTTGTTGATAGTGTTTACTAGGCACGGTCGACACTAAAAATTGACTTTTTGAAAATTTTTAATTTTATTTTGTCAAAAACTTTGAAAATTTTTACATCTATTTCGGCTTTCAATAATTATTTCTTCCAAATTTTTAGGTTCCGTTTGTTAGGATAGTCGTAGTTTGTCGCTTAGGATAACCGTCAATTGCAGAATTTCGTTTTCGGTAACAGAAAGCCAAAATATTGACTGTTTTGTTCCTGAAAACGCGCTTTTGTGTACGGAAAAAATCCAAAAATATTTTTCTTGACTCGAACTTAAGGTGAATATAGCCGCGTGATACACCATTAGAAGCGGCTCGCGACGCCCTATCCGTAGAGCTAGCGCACGTACTCATCAGTCAGAAGATATTTCGAAAAACTGCGATTTACCGTTAGAATTTGTTAAATTTTGGTCTTTTTAGGAGGTTTTTAGGCTATTTTTCATTTTTTCTTCAACATCTTGCTGGTTTCTGCACATCTCGCGGCTGGTCCATCCTCGCCCGGCGTCACTGCACGCATCTGAAACAGAAAAGACACTGATAACCGCCAAAAAGTGAAAAAGTCGCCCGACCGCGGATCTCGATTTGTTCGAAATTCACCTAAGCCCTGCACACTTTCCATACTATCGACAAAAACTGAAATTAAATTATCGACCTATTATCGCGTGCGATACATCAAATTAAGCGTCTCGACGTCTATTGTGCGTAAATATTGTTTTAAGAGGCACGGTCGATAATAATATTTTGACTTTTCGACTATTTTCATTTTTGTCAGGACTTAGAAAAATTTCTGAGAAATTTTTATATACACATTTTTTGATTTAGCTTAAATTTAGCTTAAATTTGTTGATAGTGTTTACTAGGCACGGTCGACACTAAAAATTGACTTTTTGAAAATTTTTAATTTTATTTTGTCAAAAACTTTGAAAATTTTTACATCTATTTCGGCTTTCAATAATTATTTCTTCCAAATTTTTAGGTTCCGTTTGTTAGGATAGTCGTAGTTTGTCGCTTAGGATAACCGTCAATTGCAGAATTTCGTTTTCGGTAACAGAAAGCCAAAATATTGACTGTTTTGTTCCTGAAAACGCGCTTTTGTGTACGGAAAAAATCCAAAAATATTTTTCTTGACTCGAACTTAAGGTGAATATAGCCGCGTGATACACCATTAGAAGCGGCTCGCGACGCCCTATCCGTAGAGCTAGCGCACGTACTCATCAGTCAGAAGATATTTCGAAAAACTGCGATTTACCGTTAGAATTTGTTAAATTTTGGTCTTTTTAGGAGGTTTTTAGGCTATTTTTCATTTTTTCTTCAACATCTTGCTGGTTTCTGCACATCTCGCGGCTGGTCCATCCTCGCCCGGCGTCACTGCACGCATCTGAAACAGAAAAGACACTGATAACCGCCAAAAAGTGAAAAAGTCGCCCGACCGCGGATCTCGATTTGTTCGAAATTCACCTAAGCCCTGCACACTTTCCATACTATCGACAAAAACTGAAATTAAATTATCGACCTATTATCGCGTGCGATACATCAAATTAAGCGTCTCGACGTCTATTGTGCGTAAATATTGTTTTAAGAGGCACGGTCGATAATAATATTTTGACTTTTCGACTATTTTCATTTTTGTCAGGACTTAGAAAAATTTCTGAGAAATTTTTATATACACATTTTTTGATTTAGCTTAAATTTAGCTTAAATTTGTTGATAGTGTTTACTAGGCACGGTCGACACTAAAAATTGACTTTTTGAAAATTTTTAATTTTATTTTGTCAAAAACTTTGAAAATTTTTACATCTATTTCGGCTTTCAATAATTATTTCTTCCAAATTTTTAGGTTCCGTTTGTTAGGATAGTCGTAGTTTGTCGCTTAGGATAACCGTCAATTGCAGAATTTCGTTTTCGGTAACAGAAAGCCAAAATATTGACTGTTTTGTTCCTGAAAACGCGCTTTTGTGTACGGAAAAAATCCAAAAATATTTTTCTTGACTCGAACTTAAGGTGAATATAGCCGCGTGATACACCATTAGAAGCGGCTCGCGACGCCCTATCCGTAGAGCTAGCGCACGTACTCATCAGTCAGAAGATATTTCGAAAAACTGCGATTTACCGTTAGAATTTGTTAAATTTTGGTCTTTTTAGGAGGTTTTTAGGCTATTTTTCATTTTTTCTTCAACATCTTGCTGGTTTCTGCACATCTCGCGGCTGGTCCATCCTCGCCCGGCGTCACTGCACGCATCTGAAACAGAAAAGACACTGATAACCGCCAAAAAGTGAAAAAGTCGCCCGACCGCGGATCTCGATTTGTTCGAAATTCACCTAAGCCCTGCACACTTTCCATACTATCGACAAAAACTGAAATTAAATTATCGACCTATTATCGCGTGCGATACATCAAATTAAGCGTCTCGACGTCTATTGTGCGTAAATATTGTTTTAAGAGGCACGGTCGATAATAATATTTTGACTTTTCGACTATTTTCATTTTTGTCAGGACTTAGAAAAATTTCTGAGAAATTTTTATATACACATTTTTTGATTTAGCTTAAATTTAGCTTAAATTTGTTGATAGTGTTTACTAGGCACGGTCGACACTAAAAATTGACTTTTTGAAAATTTTTAATTTTATTTTGTCAAAAACTTTGAAAATTTTTACATCTATTTCGGCTTTCAATAATTATTTCTTCCAAATTTTTAGGTTCCGTTTGTTAGGATAGTCGTAGTTTGTCGCTTAGGATAACCGTCAATTGCAGAATTTCGTTTTCGGTAACAGAAAGCCAAAATATTGACTGTTTTGTTCCTGAAAACGCGCTTTTGTGTACGGAAAAAATCCAAAAATATTTTTCTTGACTCGAACTTAAGGTGAATATAGCCGCGTGATACACCATTAGAAGCGGCTCGCGACGCCCTATCCGTAGAGCTAGCGCACGTACTCATCAGTCAGAAGATATTTCGAAAAACTGCGATTTACCGTTAGAATTTGTTAAATTTTGGTCTTTTTAGGAGGTTTTTAGGCTATTTTTCATTTTTTCTTCAACATCTTGCTGGTTTCTGCACATCTCGCGGCTGGTCCATCCTCGCCCGGCGTCACTGCACGCATCTGAAACAGAAAAGACACTGATAACCGCCAAAAAGTGAAAAAGTCGCCCGACCGCGGATCTCGATTTGTTCGAAATTCACCTAAGCCCTGCACACTTTCCATACTATCGACAAAAACTGAAATTAAATTATCGACCTATTATCGCGTGCGATACATCAAATTAAGCGTCTCGACGTCTATTGTGCGTAAATATTGTTTTAAGAGGCACGGTCGATAATAATATTTTGACTTTTCGACTATTTTCATTTTTGTCAGGACTTAGAAAAATTTCTGAGAAATTTTTATATACACATTTTTTGATTTAGCTTAAATTTAGCTTAAATTTGTTGATAGTGTTTACTAGGCACGGTCGACACTAAAAATTGACTTTTTGAAAATTTTTAATTTTATTTTGTCAAAAACTTTGAAAATTTTTACATCTATTTCGGCTTTCAATAATTATTTCTTCCAAATTTTTAGGTTCCGTTTGTTAGGATAGTCGTAGTTTGTCGCTTAGGATAACCGTCAATTGCAGAATTTCGTTTTCGGTAACAGAAAGCCAAAATATTGACTGTTTTGTTCCTGAAAACGCGCTTTTGTGTACGGAAAAAATCCAAAAATATTTTTCTTGACTCGAACTTAAGGTGAATATAGCCGCGTGATACACCATTAGAAGCGGCTCGCGACGCCCTATCCGTAGAGCTAGCGCACGTACTCATCAGTCAGAAGATATTTCGAAAAACTGCGATTTACCGTTAGAATTTGTTAAATTTTGGTCTTTTTAGGAGGTTTTTAGGCTATTTTTCATTTTTTCTTCAACATCTTGCTGGTTTCTGCACATCTCGCGGCTGGTCCATCCTCGCCCGGCGTCACTGCACGCATCTGAAACAGAAAAGACACTGATAACCGCCAAAAAGTGAAAAAGTCGCCCGACCGCGGATCTCGATTTGTTCGAAATTCACCTAAGCCCTGCACACTTTCCATACTATCGACAAAAACTGAAATTAAATTATCGACCTATTATCGCGTGCGATACATCAAATTAAGCGTCTCGACGTCTATTGTGCGTAAATATTGTTTTAAGAGGCACGGTCGATAATAATATTTTGACTTTTCGACTATTTTCATTTTTGTCAGGACTTAGAAAAATTTCTGAGAAATTTTTATATACACATTTTTTGATTTAGCTTAAATTTAGCTTAAATTTGTTGATAGTGTTTACTAGGCACGGTCGACACTAAAAATTGACTTTTTGAAAATTTTTAATTTTATTTTGTCAAAAACTTTGAAAATTTTTACATCTATTTCGGCTTTCAATAATTATTTCTTCCAAATTTTTAGGTTCCGTTTGTTAGGATAGTCGTAGTTTGTCGCTTAGGATAACCGTCAATTGCAGAATTTCGTTTTCGGTAACAGAAAGCCAAAATATTGACTGTTTTGTTCCTGAAAACGCGCTTTTGTGTACGGAAAAAATCCAAAAATATTTTTCTTGACTCGAACTTAAGGTGAATATAGCCGCGTGATACACCATTAGAAGCGGCTCGCGACGCCCTATCCGTAGAGCTAGCGCACGTACTCATCAGTCAGAAGATATTTCGAAAAACTGCGATTTACCGTTAGAATTTGTTAAATTTTGGTCTTTTTAGGAGGTTTTTAGGCTATTTTTCATTTTTTCTTCAACATCTTGCTGGTTTCTGCACATCTCGCGGCTGGTCCATCCTCGCCCGGCGTCACTGCACGCATCTGAAACAGAAAAGACACTGATAACCGCCAAAAAGTGAAAAAGTCGCCCGACCGCGGATCTCGATTTGTTCGAAATTCACCTAAGCCCTGCACACTTTCCATACTATCGACAAAAACTGAAATTAAATTATCGACCTATTATCGCGTGCGATACATCAAATTAAGCGTCTCGACGTCTATTGTGCGTAAATATTGTTTTAAGAGGCACGGTCGATAATAATATTTTGACTTTTCGACTATTTTCATTTTTGTCAGGACTTAGAAAAATTTCTGAGAAATTTTTATATACACATTTTTTGATTTAGCTTAAATTTAGCTTAAATTTGTTGATAGTGTTTACTAGGCACGGTCGACACTAAAAATTGACTTTTTGAAAATTTTTAATTTTATTTTGTCAAAAACTTTGAAAATTTTTACATCTATTTCGGCTTTCAATAATTATTTCTTCCAAATTTTTAGGTTCCGTTTGTTAGGATAGTCGTAGTTTGTCGCTTAGGATAACCGTCAATTGCAGAATTTCGTTTTCGGTAACAGAAAGCCAAAATATTGACTGTTTTGTTCCTGAAAACGCGCTTTTGTGTACGGAAAAAATCCAAAAATATTTTTCTTGACTCGAACTTAAGGTGAATATAGCCGCGTGATACACCATTAGAAGCGGCTCGCGACGCCCTATCCGTAGAGCTAGCGCACGTACTCATCAGTCAGAAGATATTTCGAAAAACTGCGATTTACCGTTAGAATTTGTTAAATTTTGGTCTTTTTAGGAGGTTTTTAGGCTATTTTTCATTTTTTCTTCAACATCTTGCTGGTTTCTGCACATCTCGCGGCTGGTCCATCCTCGCCCGGCGTCACTGCACGCATCTGAAACAGAAAAGACACTGATAACCGCCAAAAAGTGAAAAAGTCGCCCGACCGCGGATCTCGATTTGTTCGAAATTCACCTAAGCCCTGCACACTTTCCATACTATCGACAAAAACTGAAATTAAATTATCGACCTATTATCGCGTGCGATACATCAAATTAAGCGTCTCGACGTCTATTGTGCGTAAATATTGTTTTAAGAGGCACGGTCGATAATAATATTTTGACTTTTCGACTATTTTCATTTTTGTCAGGACTTAGAAAAATTTCTGAGAAATTTTTATATACACATTTTTTGATTTAGCTTAAATTTAGCTTAAATTTGTTGATAGTGTTTACTAGGCACGGTCGACACTAAAAATTGACTTTTTGAAAATTTTTAATTTTATTTTGTCAAAAACTTTGAAAATTTTTACATCTATTTCGGCTTTCAATAATTATTTCTTCCAAATTTTTAGGTTCCGTTTGTTAGGATAGTCGTAGTTTGTCGCTTAGGATAACCGTCAATTGCAGAATTTCGTTTTCGGTAACAGAAAGCCAAAATATTGACTGTTTTGTTCCTGAAAACGCGCTTTTGTGTACGGAAAAAATCCAAAAATATTTTTCTTGACTCGAACTTAAGGTGAATATAGCCGCGTGATACACCATTAGAAGCGGCTCGCGACGCCCTATCCGTAGAGCTAGCGCACGTACTCATCAGTCAGAAGATATTTCGAAAAACTGCGATTTACCGTTAGAATTTGTTAAATTTTGGTCTTTTTAGGAGGTTTTTAGGCTATTTTTCATTTTTTCTTCAACATCTTGCTGGTTTCTGCACATCTCGCGGCTGGTCCATCCTCGCCCGGCGTCACTGCACGCATCTGAAACAGAAAAGACACTGATAACCGCCAAAAAGTGAAAAAGTCGCCCGACCGCGGATCTCGATTTGTTCGAAATTCACCTAAGCCCTGCACACTTTCCATACTATCGACAAAAACTGAAATTAAATTATCGACCTATTATCGCGTGCGATACATCAAATTAAGCGTCTCGACGTCTATTGTGCGTAAATATTGTTTTAAGAGGCACGGTCGATAATAATATTTTGACTTTTCGACTATTTTCATTTTTGTCAGGACTTAGAAAAATTTCTGAGAAATTTTTATATACACATTTTTTGATTTAGCTTAAATTTAGCTTAAATTTGTTGATAGTGTTTACTAGGCACGGTCGACACTAAAAATTGACTTTTTGAAAATTTTTAATTTTATTTTGTCAAAAACTTTGAAAATTTTTACATCTATTTCGGCTTTCAATAATTATTTCTTCCAAATTTTTAGGTTCCGTTTGTTAGGATAGTCGTAGTTTGTCGCTTAGGATAACCGTCAATTGCAGAATTTCGTTTTCGGTAACAGAAAGCCAAAATATTGACTGTTTTGTTCCTGAAAACGCGCTTTTGTGTACGGAAAAAATCCAAAAATATTTTTCTTGACTCGAACTTAAGGTGAATATAGCCGCGTGATACACCATTAGAAGCGGCTCGCGACGCCCTATCCGTAGAGCTAGCGCACGTACTCATCAGTCAGAAGATATTTCGAAAAACTGCGATTTACCGTTAGAATTTGTTAAATTTTGGTCTTTTTAGGAGGTTTTTAGGCTATTTTTCATTTTTTCTTCAACATCTTGCTGGTTTCTGCACATCTCGCGGCTGGTCCATCCTCGCCCGGCGTCACTGCACGCATCTGAAACAGAAAAGACACTGATAACCGCCAAAAAGTGAAAAAGTCGCCCGACCGCGGATCTCGATTTGTTCGAAATTCACCTAAGCCCTGCACACTTTCCATACTATCGACAAAAACTGAAATTAAATTATCGACCTATTATCGCGTGCGATACATCAAATTAAGCGTCTCGACGTCTATTGTGCGTAAATATTGTTTTAAGAGGCACGGTCGATAATAATATTTTGACTTTTCGACTATTTTCATTTTTGTCAGGACTTAGAAAAATTTCTGAGAAATTTTTATATACACATTTTTTGATTTAGCTTAAATTTAGCTTAAATTTGTTGATAGTGTTTACTAGGCACGGTCGACACTAAAAATTGACTTTTTGAAAATTTTTAATTTTATTTTGTCAAAAACTTTGAAAATTTTTACATCTATTTCGGCTTTCAATAATTATTTCTTCCAAATTTTTAGGTTCCGTTTGTTAGGATAGTCGTAGTTTGTCGCTTAGGATAACCGTCAATTGCAGAATTTCGTTTTCGGTAACAGAAAGCCAAAATATTGACTGTTTTGTTCCTGAAAACGCGCTTTTGTGTACGGAAAAAATCCAAAAATATTTTTCTTGACTCGAACTTAAGGTGAATATAGCCGCGTGATACACCATTAGAAGCGGCTCGCGACGCCCTATCCGTAGAGCTAGCGCACGTACTCATCAGTCAGAAGATATTTCGAAAAACTGCGATTTACCGTTAGAATTTGTTAAATTTTGGTCTTTTTAGGAGGTTTTTAGGCTATTTTTCATTTTTTCTTCAACATCTTGCTGGTTTCTGCACATCTCGCGGCTGGTCCATCCTCGCCCGGCGTCACTGCACGCATCTGAAACAGAAAAGACACTGATAACCGCCAAAAAGTGAAAAAGTCGCCCGACCGCGGATCTCGATTTGTTCGAAATTCACCTAAGCCCTGCACACTTTCCATACTATCGACAAAAACTGAAATTAAATTATCGACCTATTATCGCGTGCGATACATCAAATTAAGCGTCTCGACGTCTATTGTGCGTAAATATTGTTTTAAGAGGCACGGTCGATAATAATATTTTGACTTTTCGACTATTTTCATTTTTGTCAGGACTTAGAAAAATTTCTGAGAAATTTTTATATACACATTTTTTGATTTAGCTTAAATTTAGCTTAAATTTGTTGATAGTGTTTACTAGGCACGGTCGACACTAAAAATTGACTTTTTGAAAATTTTTAATTTTATTTTGTCAAAAACTTTGAAAATTTTTACATCTATTTCGGCTTTCAATAATTATTTCTTCCAAATTTTTAGGTTCCGTTTGTTAGGATAGTCGTAGTTTGTCGCTTAGGATAACCGTCAATTGCAGAATTTCGTTTTCGGTAACAGAAAGCCAAAATATTGACTGTTTTGTTCCTGAAAACGCGCTTTTGTGTACGGAAAAAATCCAAAAATATTTTTCTTGACTCGAACTTAAGGTGAATATAGCCGCGTGATACACCATTAGAAGCGGCTCGCGACGCCCTATCCGTAGAGCTAGCGCACGTACTCATCAGTCAGAAGATATTTCGAAAAACTGCGATTTACCGTTAGAATTTGTTAAATTTTGGTCTTTTTAGGAGGTTTTTAGGCTATTTTTCATTTTTTCTTCAACATCTTGCTGGTTTCTGCACATCTCGCGGCTGGTCCATCCTCGCCCGGCGTCACTGCACGCATCTGAAACAGAAAAGACACTGATAACCGCCAAAAAGTGAAAAAGTCGCCCGACCGCGGATCTCGATTTGTTCGAAATTCACCTAAGCCCTGCACACTTTCCATACTATCGACAAAAACTGAAATTAAATTATCGACCTATTATCGCGTGCGATACATCAAATTAAGCGTCTCGACGTCTATTGTGCGTAAATATTGTTTTAAGAGGCACGGTCGATAATAATATTTTGACTTTTCGACTATTTTCATTTTTGTCAGGACTTAGAAAAATTTCTGAGAAATTTTTATATACACATTTTTTGATTTAGCTTAAATTTAGCTTAAATTTGTTGATAGTGTTTACTAGGCACGGTCGACACTAAAAATTGACTTTTTGAAAATTTTTAATTTTATTTTGTCAAAAACTTTGAAAATTTTTACATCTATTTCGGCTTTCAATAATTATTTCTTCCAAATTTTTAGGTTCCGTTTGTTAGGATAGTCGTAGTTTGTCGCTTAGGATAACCGTCAATTGCAGAATTTCGTTTTCGGTAACAGAAAGCCAAAATATTGACTGTTTTGTTCCTGAAAACGCGCTTTTGTGTACGGAAAAAATCCAAAAATATTTTTCTTGACTCGAACTTAAGGTGAATATAGCCGCGTGATACACCATTAGAAGCGGCTCGCGACGCCCTATCCGTAGAGCTAGCGCACGTACTCATCAGTCAGAAGATATTTCGAAAAACTGCGATTTACCGTTAGAATTTGTTAAATTTTGGTCTTTTTAGGAGGTTTTTAGGCTATTTTTCATTTTTTCTTCAACATCTTGCTGGTTTCTGCACATCTCGCGGCTGGTCCATCCTCGCCCGGCGTCACTGCACGCATCTGAAACAGAAAAGACACTGATAACCGCCAAAAAGTGAAAAAGTCGCCCGACCGCGGATCTCGATTTGTTCGAAATTCACCTAAGCCCTGCACACTTTCCATACTATCGACAAAAACTGAAATTAAATTATCGACCTATTATCGCGTGCGATACATCAAATTAAGCGTCTCGACGTCTATTGTGCGTAAATATTGTTTTAAGAGGCACGGTCGATAATAATATTTTGACTTTTCGACTATTTTCATTTTTGTCAGGACTTAGAAAAATTTCTGAGAAATTTTTATATACACATTTTTTGATTTAGCTTAAATTTAGCTTAAATTTGTTGATAGTGTTTACTAGGCACGGTCGACACTAAAAATTGACTTTTTGAAAATTTTTAATTTTATTTTGTCAAAAACTTTGAAAATTTTTACATCTATTTCGGCTTTCAATAATTATTTCTTCCAAATTTTTAGGTTCCGTTTGTTAGGATAGTCGTAGTTTGTCGCTTAGGATAACCGTCAATTGCAGAATTTCGTTTTCGGTAACAGAAAGCCAAAATATTGACTGTTTTGTTCCTGAAAACGCGCTTTTGTGTACGGAAAAAATCCAAAAATATTTTTCTTGACTCGAACTTAAGGTGAATATAGCCGCGTGATACACCATTAGAAGCGGCTCGCGACGCCCTATCCGTAGAGCTAGCGCACGTACTCATCAGTCAGAAGATATTTCGAAAAACTGCGATTTACCGTTAGAATTTGTTAAATTTTGGTCTTTTTAGGAGGTTTTTAGGCTATTTTTCATTTTTTCTTCAACATCTTGCTGGTTTCTGCACATCTCGCGGCTGGTCCATCCTCGCCCGGCGTCACTGCACGCATCTGAAACAGAAAAGACACTGATAACCGCCAAAAAGTGAAAAAGTCGCCCGACCGCGGATCTCGATTTGTTCGAAATTCACCTAAGCCCTGCACACTTTCCATACTATCGACAAAAACTGAAATTAAATTATCGACCTATTATCGCGTGCGATACATCAAATTAAGCGTCTCGACGTCTATTGTGCGTAAATATTGTTTTAAGAGGCACGGTCGATAATAATATTTTGACTTTTCGACTATTTTCATTTTTGTCAGGACTTAGAAAAATTTCTGAGAAATTTTTATATACACATTTTTTGATTTAGCTTAAATTTAGCTTAAATTTGTTGATAGTGTTTACTAGGCACGGTCGACACTAAAAATTGACTTTTTGAAAATTTTTAATTTTATTTTGTCAAAAACTTTGAAAATTTTTACATCTATTTCGGCTTTCAATAATTATTTCTTCCAAATTTTTAGGTTCCGTTTGTTAGGATAGTCGTAGTTTGTCGCTTAGGATAACCGTCAATTGCAGAATTTCGTTTTCGGTAACAGAAAGCCAAAATATTGACTGTTTTGTTCCTGAAAACGCGCTTTTGTGTACGGAAAAAATCCAAAAATATTTTTCTTGACTCGAACTTAAGGTGAATATAGCCGCGTGATACACCATTAGAAGCGGCTCGCGACGCCCTATCCGTAGAGCTAGCGCACGTACTCATCAGTCAGAAGATATTTCGAAAAACTGCGATTTACCGTTAGAATTTGTTAAATTTTGGTCTTTTTAGGAGGTTTTTAGGCTATTTTTCATTTTTTCTTCAACATCTTGCTGGTTTCTGCACATCTCGCGGCTGGTCCATCCTCGCCCGGCGTCACTGCACGCATCTGAAACAGAAAAGACACTGATAACCGCCAAAAAGTGAAAAAGTCGCCCGACCGCGGATCTCGATTTGTTCGAAATTCACCTAAGCCCTGCACACTTTCCATACTATCGACAAAAACTGAAATTAAATTATCGACCTATTATCGCGTGCGATACATCAAATTAAGCGTCTCGACGTCTATTGTGCGTAAATATTGTTTTAAGAGGCACGGTCGATAATAATATTTTGACTTTTCGACTATTTTCATTTTTGTCAGGACTTAGAAAAATTTCTGAGAAATTTTTATATACACATTTTTTGATTTAGCTTAAATTTAGCTTAAATTTGTTGATAGTGTTTACTAGGCACGGTCGACACTAAAAATTGACTTTTTGAAAATTTTTAATTTTATTTTGTCAAAAACTTTGAAAATTTTTACATCTATTTCGGCTTTCAATAATTATTTCTTCCAAATTTTTAGGTTCCGTTTGTTAGGATAGTCGTAGTTTGTCGCTTAGGATAACCGTCAATTGCAGAATTTCGTTTTCGGTAACAGAAAGCCAAAATATTGACTGTTTTGTTCCTGAAAACGCGCTTTTGTGTACGGAAAAAATCCAAAAATATTTTTCTTGACTCGAACTTAAGGTGAATATAGCCGCGTGATACACCATTAGAAGCGGCTCGCGACGCCCTATCCGTAGAGCTAGCGCACGTACTCATCAGTCAGAAGATATTTCGAAAAACTGCGATTTACCGTTAGAATTTGTTAAATTTTGGTCTTTTTAGGAGGTTTTTAGGCTATTTTTCATTTTTTCTTCAACATCTTGCTGGTTTCTGCACATCTCGCGGCTGGTCCATCCTCGCCCGGCGTCACTGCACGCATCTGAAACAGAAAAGACACTGATAACCGCCAAAAAGTGAAAAAGTCGCCCGACCGCGGATCTCGATTTGTTCGAAATTCACCTAAGCCCTGCACACTTTCCATACTATCGACAAAAACTGAAATTAAATTATCGACCTATTATCGCGTGCGATACATCAAATTAAGCGTCTCGACGTCTATTGTGCGTAAATATTGTTTTAAGAGGCACGGTCGATAATAATATTTTGACTTTTCGACTATTTTCATTTTTGTCAGGACTTAGAAAAATTTCTGAGAAATTTTTATATACACATTTTTTGATTTAGCTTAAATTTAGCTTAAATTTGTTGATAGTGTTTACTAGGCACGGTCGACACTAAAAATTGACTTTTTGAAAATTTTTAATTTTATTTTGTCAAAAACTTTGAAAATTTTTACATCTATTTCGGCTTTCAATAATTATTTCTTCCAAATTTTTAGGTTCCGTTTGTTAGGATAGTCGTAGTTTGTCGCTTAGGATAACCGTCAATTGCAGAATTTCGTTTTCGGTAACAGAAAGCCAAAATATTGACTGTTTTGTTCCTGAAAACGCGCTTTTGTGTACGGAAAAAATCCAAAAATATTTTTCTTGACTCGAACTTAAGGTGAATATAGCCGCGTGATACACCATTAGAAGCGGCTCGCGACGCCCTATCCGTAGAGCTAGCGCACGTACTCATCAGTCAGAAGATATTTCGAAAAACTGCGATTTACCGTTAGAATTTGTTAAATTTTGGTCTTTTTAGGAGGTTTTTAGGCTATTTTTCATTTTTTCTTCAACATCTTGCTGGTTTCTGCACATCTCGCGGCTGGTCCATCCTCGCCCGGCGTCACTGCACGCATCTGAAACAGAAAAGACACTGATAACCGCCAAAAAGTGAAAAAGTCGCCCGACCGCGGATCTCGATTTGTTCGAAATTCACCTAAGCCCTGCACACTTTCCATACTATCGACAAAAACTGAAATTAAATTATCGACCTATTATCGCGTGCGATACATCAAATTAAGCGTCTCGACGTCTATTGTGCGTAAATATTGTTTTAAGAGGCACGGTCGATAATAATATTTTGACTTTTCGACTATTTTCATTTTTGTCAGGACTTAGAAAAATTTCTGAGAAATTTTTATATACACATTTTTTGATTTAGCTTAAATTTAGCTTAAATTTGTTGATAGTGTTTACTAGGCACGGTCGACACTAAAAATTGACTTTTTGAAAATTTTTAATTTTATTTTGTCAAAAACTTTGAAAATTTTTACATCTATTTCGGCTTTCAATAATTATTTCTTCCAAATTTTTAGGTTCCGTTTGTTAGGATAGTCGTAGTTTGTCGCTTAGGATAACCGTCAATTGCAGAATTTCGTTTTCGGTAACAGAAAGCCAAAATATTGACTGTTTTGTTCCTGAAAACGCGCTTTTGTGTACGGAAAAAATCCAAAAATATTTTTCTTGACTCGAACTTAAGGTGAATATAGCCGCGTGATACACCATTAGAAGCGGCTCGCGACGCCCTATCCGTAGAGCTAGCGCACGTACTCATCAGTCAGAAGATATTTCGAAAAACTGCGATTTACCGTTAGAATTTGTTAAATTTTGGTCTTTTTAGGAGGTTTTTAGGCTATTTTTCATTTTTTCTTCAACATCTTGCTGGTTTCTGCACATCTCGCGGCTGGTCCATCCTCGCCCGGCGTCACTGCACGCATCTGAAACAGAAAAGACACTGATAACCGCCAAAAAGTGAAAAAGTCGCCCGACCGCGGATCTCGATTTGTTCGAAATTCACCTAAGCCCTGCACACTTTCCATACTATCGACAAAAACTGAAATTAAATTATCGACCTATTATCGCGTGCGATACATCAAATTAAGCGTCTCGACGTCTATTGTGCGTAAATATTGTTTTAAGAGGCACGGTCGATAATAATATTTTGACTTTTCGACTATTTTCATTTTTGTCAGGACTTAGAAAAATTTCTGAGAAATTTTTATATACACATTTTTTGATTTAGCTTAAATTTAGCTTAAATTTGTTGATAGTGTTTACTAGGCACGGTCGACACTAAAAATTGACTTTTTGAAAATTTTTAATTTTATTTTGTCAAAAACTTTGAAAATTTTTACATCTATTTCGGCTTTCAATAATTATTTCTTCCAAATTTTTAGGTTCCGTTTGTTAGGATAGTCGTAGTTTGTCGCTTAGGATAACCGTCAATTGCAGAATTTCGTTTTCGGTAACAGAAAGCCAAAATATTGACTGTTTTGTTCCTGAAAACGCGCTTTTGTGTACGGAAAAAATCCAAAAATATTTTTCTTGACTCGAACTTAAGGTGAATATAGCCGCGTGATACACCATTAGAAGCGGCTCGCGACGCCCTATCCGTAGAGCTAGCGCACGTACTCATCAGTCAGAAGATATTTCGAAAAACTGCGATTTACCGTTAGAATTTGTTAAATTTTGGTCTTTTTAGGAGGTTTTTAGGCTATTTTTCATTTTTTCTTCAACATCTTGCTGGTTTCTGCACATCTCGCGGCTGGTCCATCCTCGCCCGGCGTCACTGCACGCATCTGAAACAGAAAAGACACTGATAACCGCCAAAAAGTGAAAAAGTCGCCCGACCGCGGATCTCGATTTGTTCGAAATTCACCTAAGCCCTGCACACTTTCCATACTATCGACAAAAACTGAAATTAAATTATCGACCTATTATCGCGTGCGATACATCAAATTAAGCGTCTCGACGTCTATTGTGCGTAAATATTGTTTTAAGAGGCACGGTCGATAATAATATTTTGACTTTTCGACTATTTTCATTTTTGTCAGGACTTAGAAAAATTTCTGAGAAATTTTTATATACACATTTTTTGATTTAGCTTAAATTTAGCTTAAATTTGTTGATAGTGTTTACTAGGCACGGTCGACACTAAAAATTGACTTTTTGAAACTTGGTTTACTAGATTTAAGTAGGATTATATAGTTTTAAATATACATATTGACAATTTATTTACATTTTAATTTACAATTTTAATTTTGATTTAACGTGTCCCTCTGACCTATACCCTCAACATGTTTGGCTTCCGCACTCCTGTCAAGGAAACTCAGACTTCGAAGGAAACATCCCGCGGCCAAACATCGCCAGTTATGCAGGAGTGCGCGAAGAGCCAAACCGTTCGCAGGAGCATCGGAGAGTGGGAGTCCGGTAAAACGGACCCCATAACCCCGACCACCCCAAAGAAAACCGCGCCGGTGGAAACCCTAAGGTTGAAAAAGGCGCCCCCACAAGGCAGTAGAGTGGGAGTGAGGGTGCCGATTGAGGCCACGGGGAGTCCGCCGGCACCGCCGAAGTACACCAGCCGGTTGGCGGAGGCGAAAGCTTGCCTCACGAAAGCCAAACTAAACCTCGGTAATTCCCGTAACATAAAAACGGAGATAAAGACCGAGGTTTTGTTGGCTATCGAGAGGCTGTACCGGCTGGTGAAAGAAGCGGAGGAAGATAGAGAACAGGGAAAGACGAGAGAACCAGAGAAAGAAAGAGATACTGTACAGGAGAAAAAACCCGAGAGGAAAAATGAGAAAGAAGAAGGAACTCTTGTAAAGAAATTGGAGGAACACGCAAGACTCATTGAAAAGAACAGTGAAAGAATGGAAAAATTACATGAGAAGCTGGAAGAACATCAGGGAAGACTGGCAAACCAGACGTACGCGAGTGTAGCAGCGGCGCATCCCGGGACAAGTTTCCCGGAGCGGACCGCGCTGCACTCCGTAGTGGTCACTGCCAAGGACGACCAGGAGACAGGAGACGAAGTTTTAAAGCGGATAAGGGAGACCATCAGAGCAAGGGAAGGCGGAATAGTTGTGGAAAGGATTCGGAAAGCAAAGGACAGGAAGGTAATTTTGGGGTGTAGAACGGAAGAAGAAAGACAGCAGGTAAAGGAGAGACTGAAGAGGGCAGAAGAGCATCTGACAGTGGAAGAGATGAAAAACAAAAACCCACTAGTTATTTTGAGAAATGTTTTCACCTACAATTCCGACCAAGAAATTTTAGAAGCAATTTGGAAACAAAATGAAAAACTTTTTAGGGACATAGAAAAAACAGAAAACAAAATAGAAATAGTGTATAAAAGAAAAACCAAAAATGAGCAAACGCAGCACGTAATCATGCGGGTGTCCCCTGGAGTTTGGCAGCGCATGGTCCACGCAGGAACTGTCGTCATAGACCTCCAGCGAGTCCGAGTGGCAGACCAGTCGCCACTCGTGCAATGCTCGCTGTGTCTCGGTTACGGCCACGGACGACGTTTCTGCGTGGAGACCACCATCAAGTGCAGCCACTGTGGGGGACCCCACATGAAGACGGAATGCACCGACTGGCTCGCCGATGCGCCCCCCTCCTGCTGCAATTGCACGCACGCCAAGGCTGAAAAGGTGGACCACAATGCCTTCAGCCAGGAGTGCGTGATCAGGCGGAAGTGGGACGCATTGGCCAGGGCCACAATTGCTTACGCATAGAGCTGGCCAAATAAACGGTTAGGACCATGGTGACCATGGTCCTACCATTTATCCCTGAGAGGCGAACAACCAAGCACAGGTGCATAAGTCTGGAGTCTTACATCCCATCTTACATCTAAAATAAAAATTAAATGCATAAATTATTAAAATCAACGTTAACTAAGCCTTGTTGGACTTGTATATTGTGAATAATATATAATCAACCAGCATAACATAGCACGTAGGTAAATTCAGTAAAATATAATAAATAACTATAAAATCTTAAAGTAAACCATTAAAATTGAAAATATTAAATAAAATTAAGGAAATAGAAAATAGACTAATTTATAAAACAGTTAAATCACCATAAAATAGCTCTTTAGTATATGTATCACGGTTTAAATTGTAGTTGGAACATTTAAAGTAAAAGTATAACTTAGAATGTATAAATATCTGTTAGATTAAATTCATTTGTATATCTTATGTAAAACAAAGAATGTAAAATTGTATAGTTTAAATTCACTTGCATAACTTGGGTAAAAATTGGAATGTTAAAAATTCTCTTTTAGTTTAAATTCACTTGCATAATTTAGGTAAAAATTGGAATGTATAAATTAGTTGAGGTAATTCGTGGTTTTTGTTAAATTGTATAAAATCATAATTAGTATTAAAAAAGTCTCTGACCCCCATGTCAGAGGGACACCAAAAAAAAAAAAAAAAAAAAAAAAAAAAAAAAAAAAAAAAAAAAACCTAACCTAACCTAACCTAACCTAACCTAACCTAACCCGAAATCCAAATATTGACCAAATATCGCGTGCGATACACTAAATTAAGCGTCTCGACGTCCATTGTGCGTATATATATTGTAACGAGGCACGGTCGACATTAAACTTTTGACTTTTCGACAATTTTCATTTTTTGTCAAAACTTAGAAAAATTTGATACCCATTTCGGCTTTAAAATTTGAAAAAATTCGCCCGCCCACCCTCCCATTGTGTCGTTAGACACGTTAGAAAAGTTGACTTTTAGGAGGGAAAACACCCATAACTCCAAAACTAAGCCGAATTTCTTAACGGGGTTTTTGACATCGTATTTGTACGGGGACAGGGCTGTTGCCTATATTGATAGTTTTAAGTTTCATCTAGTCCTTTTTATTTTGACTTTGACTTAACGGTCTTTTGCCGTTAAGTCAAATTATTTACATTTTAACGGGTTAAATCGTCACCTTTTGTGGCGGTTTACTTGAGTTCTTGTCAGGAACAAATATTTTAATTAGGTTAGAGATAGATTTTATAGATTTTATAAATATAATTTGACTAACTTTACAATTTATTTTTACAATTTTACTTTTATTTTTATTTAATCTTAGTTTAGGTATTTTAATAGTTTTAAATCATTTTATTTATACAATTGACTAATTTTACAATTTATTTTTACAGTTTTAACTTATTTGTATTTTATTTCAAATTTGATTTTAGTTATTTATTTGTCCCTCTGACGCCCTCAACATGTTTGGTTTCCGCACTCCTGTAAAAGAGACTAAGCCTTCAAAAGAAGCCTCTCGCACCTCAACATCGCCAGCCATACAGGAGTGCGCGAAGAACCAACATGTTCGTAGGAGCATTGGCGAATGGGAGTCCGGAAAGCCAGACCAAATCACCCCGACCACCCCCAAGAAATCCGCGCTGGTGGAACCCCAGAAGCCGAAGAAGGTGCTCTCGCAAGGCAGTAGAGTGGGAGTGAGAGCGCCTAACCTAACCTAACCTAACCTAACCTAACCTAACCTAACCTAACCTAACCGCGCTTCGTCCGCCCTCGAAAGCGCCACGAAAAGAGGTCGTTCCGCAGCAAAAAAATCTGGAAAAATAGTAAAAGTGCACGAAAATACCCGAGTGATACATCCAAAGTTGCGTATCGTCACGGCGCACACTAAGTGAAAACCGCGCAGTGATAAGTGCATTTTTGAGTGAGAAATCCTCAAAAAACCAGTTTTAAAATATAAAAAGTGGTTTTTCTCAAGACCTGCAGCGAAGACCTGTACTTTTGAAAGTACCCACGGGAAGGCAAGAAGGAGCACTACAAGTTGGCAGCATTCGGCGACTTATTCCGCGCATGGGCTCGGAATAAAAGCCAAAAAAACAAGTACCACGTGGCCACGAGGTCAGTGACCCAGGGCCGCGCGACACCATCTGACGACACCAGCAGCAGTAGACCACCCTGACAACCCCGGAGGCACTTCAAGACTTCAGAAAAGTTAAGTGGCTGCTTGGAAACAAGGATTTTTATTTTAGTGCGGTTGGACTTTTGTTTCAAAAAATTTTTTCTCGAAATTGACAGCGGGTACACACATATTAAATTCATTCCAGCTGTTGGCCTTAACTAGTACTACATATGTTAAAAAATTCAGGTGCACTTAATGCTAAAAAATTTTTAGATATCGATTTTAGCAACTGAAGGTCAACGGCAAAAAACAGAAAAACCCTTGCATCTCTTAAAGTAGCCAAGATATCAAAATTTTAACACTACCTACAGTATATATATCTATATATATATACTTAGGAAGTTAGGTTTTCATTGCCCTATATAACCCCCCCCTTTTTAAAAATTTATCCTCTAAATTAAAAAATTGTCTCTGAAAAGTTTTGTATGGAAAAGTGTGTGTACCAAAAAATTTAAATAGTAGGTCGCATTAGCTATCTTTTAAGACACATCTGTGTACATCCGAACTCTTTCCCCCCCACCCCCCCATTAAGTGAAGTGCTTGAAATACCCCAAATTGTATTAAATTTAAATTTTACTTTTAGTGTTATTATTGATCATATTTTTACCAAATTTAAGAATTTATTTCCCCCTCTCTAACTCTCACCCCCCCTTTTCTACAGAATTTCAAATCTTTAACTTCAAATATCTCAGAAACGGTGAGAGTTAGACGGTTTTTGAGTGGGGGTTTGTATAGTTTGTTTATTATTTAATTTTCTTTAACAAAAATTTGAAAAAACCCCCCTCCCCCCCCACTAAAACTTTGAAGAACTGTAACTCTTTAACGGACGATCCGAATCGGACGCGAATTTTTGTGTTAGCATTAAGAAAATTAGTTTTAAGACTTGATGACAACAGATCGACTCTACATAGAGTAGGAAAATTATTTGTGTATTTTTGTGTATTTCTGTAGCTTTCTTTACCAAAGCTCAGTTGACGTGACTCTCTAGCTTTTGGCAGCTTTGCCAATACATAGAGACAGACTCTAGGTAGAGCATTTGACAACTAAACTAATTTATTCTCTTTTATATGCTTTATACTTACCCGTGCAAACGGTGAAACTGCTCCTCTCGTGCCGTCGTTTCTGCAAACACCACCTGAAACAAAAAGAAAAAATTAATATTAGGATAGAGTCGATGTAAAATATTTTCTAGACGCTGTGCTGGCCGCCAAACACCATCTGAAAAAGAGACGAATTAGTTAGTCATTTTATAGAGTTAAGACTTATTCATAAATCTATTTGAAAAAATTTTATAACTTTTACAAACTTTTATTTTATAATCACTTATTACTTTTATTGACCCGTCGTCCCTACCAAAACAAACCATGTTCGGTATACGCACTCCAGCAAAGACACTCAACGTCACCGTCAACGTCGAACGTAAATCTCCGGCCCAAATGCAGAAGGCAGGCCCATCGCAGGCGGGAACACCTGAAGAGCCAAAGACCTCAAAAGTCAGACGTAGCATAGGAGAGTGGGAGACCGGAAAAGCTCCAGCCGTATCGGTATCCCACCCTCCCGAGGCAAAGCGAAAAATTCTGAACTCGCCAAAAAAGGTAATGGCATCAGCGACTAGTAAGCCAAAGCCGAAGGCAGGGCCTACCCAAGAAACCAAAGCCGGAAGCACAAAAAGCCCACCAGAAACAGTCGAGGCTTCACCGACGGGGAAGGTAAAGTATACGGACAGACTTGCTGAGGCAAAGGTGTGCGTCACCAAAGCCAAGTTACACTTAGGCAACGCTAGGAATCTAAAGACCGAGATCAAGAACGAAGTTACTATAGCCATTGACAGGCTCTTCCAGCTTGTTAAAGAGGTCGAGAGCGTTAAAGGAACAGGAAAGAAGGAAGTGACTATAGAGCCGGAACAGGAAAAAGGACAGGAAGTCAGAGTAAGAGATGACTCCATACTATTAGAGAGTATGGCGAAACACGCCAAACTCATAGAGGAAAACTCGGAGAAAATGGAAAAACTAAGAGAAGTCATCGATAAGCACCACGAGGTACAAGAGCGGTGTACATACGCTAGTGTAGCGGCGACGTCTACCAGGAGACAATCCTCGGAACAGACGACGCTGCACTCAGTAGTGGTCACCGCGAAGAATGAGACCGAAACAAGCGAAGAAGTGCTAAATAGAATAAGAAAGGTCATCAACGCCAAGGAGGGAGGAGTCGAAATAGAGAAGATCAGAAAAGCGAAAGACAGGAAGATCATAGTCGGGTGTAAAACAGAAAAAGAGAGAGAAATAATAAAAGAAAAGCTCAGAAGGGCAGAAGACCACCTGATTGTGCAAGAGGTCAAGAACAAAGACCCGCTGGTAATTCTCAAGAACGTCTTCCAATTCAACTCGGATGAAGACGTTCTCAACGCCTTGAGAAACCAGAACAAAAACATCTCAAAGGATCTCAGCGAGAAAGAGCACCGATTACAGATCCTCTACAAGAAGCGGACCAGAAACCCCCACACGCACCACATCGTAATGAGAGTCTCCCCCAAGATCTGGCAGCGACTGGTCGATGTAGAAACGGTCCAGATAGACCTCCAGAGGGTGAGAGTGGAAGACCAATCTCCATTGGTCCAGTGCTCTCTCTGTCTGGGGTATGGACACGGTAAACGTTTCTGCACCGAACAGATCGAGAAATGCAGTCATTGTGGGGGACCTCATATGCGAGCAGAGTGCGCGGACTGGATCGCGGGAGAGACCCCCTCTTGTTGTAACTGTGTGCACGCAAAAATGGAAAAGGCAGACCACAGTGCGTTCAGCCAGGAATGCCCAGTCCGGAAAAGGTGGGACACACTGGCCCGGGCCACAGTAGCCTACTGCTAAGGTGGCCCAAGGCATCCAACCTTCTCCGGCTAACACAACAAGGCAAACCAGCGCAAGGCCATACATAGTAGCCCAAGCAAACTTGCAGCGAAAGGCACTAGCAACCCACGAGATAATGCTTGAGGCTACAGAAAAGAAGATGGCATTCGCACTGCTCCAGGAGCCATACGTGGGGGGGATAAGAAGAATGAGGGACTATAAGGGAGTGAGAATTTTCCAGTGCACAAACCCCGGAGATGCAACCGTCAAATCAGCCGTCGCCGTATTCGACAGCAATATTGACGTCATTCAACGCCCAGATTTGACCACTACAAATATTGTGGTAGTCAAATTGAGAACCAGTGCCTGGGAAATTGTAGTAGCCTCGTTCTACTTTGAACCCGACCAGCCAATCGAGCCATACCTGGAGCAGGTGAAAGAGATCAAACGGAGAGCGGGATCCAACAAAATTATAATAGGAGGGGACTCAAACGCGAAAAGCACCTGGTGGGGTAGCCCGAAGGTCGACCACAGAGGAGAGGAGATGGCAGGAGCAATCGAAGAGATGGACATGCAGGTACTGAACGTAGGAGACACCCCAACCTTCTACACAATAAGGGGGGATAAGATATACTCCAGCTTTGTCGATGTTACAGCCTGCACAGCGGAAATGCTGCCTCTCGTGGAAGACTGGAGGGTGGACGACAGCATGACGAGTTCAGACCACAACACGGTAATTTTTAAAGTAAGATTAACGAAATCGAAAGGAATAAGCATAAGCAGGACCACAAGAATTTACAATAGCAACAAAGCAAACTGGAGCCAGTTTCATGAGAAACTGGCCCAGTTTCTATTGGAAGATAACATCAACTCAGCAAACATTGAAACCATAGAGACCAAAGCAAATTTAGAAAGCATAGTAGAAGCATACATCAATACAATTTCAAAAACATGTAACAGCACCATACCTAAAAAGAAAACACAAAATAAACTTACCTTACCGTGGATGTCGGATGAACTCGCCATGCTGAAGAGGGACGTCACGACCAGGAAACGCAGGATCCGAAACGCAGCGCCAATCCGAAGACCGATGGTGGTGAAAGAGTACCTGAAAGCAAAAGAGAAGTATGAATTAGAAACAAAAAACGCTCAAACAACAAGCTGGAAGGAGTTCTGTGGGAGACAGGATAGGGAGGGAATGTGGGAGTCTATCTACAGGGTTATAGGTAGGACTCTAAAAAGGCATGAAGATCTGCCACTCGTTAGGGAGGGATTACTGTTGGGACCAAAAGAGTCCGCAAAACTGCTCGCGGACACTTTCTATCCAGAGGACCAGAAGGAGGACGATAACGAGGAACACGTGCGAATCCGGGAAATAGCTGAAACTGTAAATGGCCCGAGTCATGATGATCATGACCCACCTTTTACCATAGAAGAGCTAAAATTCGCAGTCAGCACCTTCAATCCCAAAAAGGCTCCAGGATCAGATGGTCTGACGTCGGATATATGCGAGCATGCAATAAACCGGGACCCCAAGATTTTCCTATCACTGGCGAACAGGTGTTTGGAGTTAGGGTATTTTCCCAGAATATGGAAGGAGGCAACCGTAGTAGTACTCAGGAAACCTGCAAAGGAAAACTACACGGAAGCCAAATCCTACCGACCAATAGGTTTGCTGCCGGTGATGGGAAAGATCTTGGAGAAGATGATGGTGAACCGGATCAAGTGGCACGTTCTCCCACGGATGAGTACTCGCCAGTACGGGTTCATGCCCCAGAAGAGCACCGAAGACTCCCTCTATGACTTAACACAATATATACGCGGAAAGCTGAAACTTAAGAAACTTGTCACATTAATATCATTAGACATAGAGGGAGCCTTCGATAGCGCCTGGTGGCCCGCGATTAGAACTCGACTGGCTGAGGAAAAGTGTCCCGTGAACATCAGAAGGGTAGTGGATAGTTACCTCAGTAACAGATCAGTACGAGTGCGATACGCTGGTGAGGAGGTAACAAAGACCACAACAAAAGGATGCGTTCAGGGCTCTATAGGCGGGCCAATCCTTTGGAACGTGCTGCTTGATCCGCTTCTCCGAGAATTGGAGAAACGCGGCGATTACTGCCAGGCGTTTGCAGACGATATAGTCCTGGTTTTCGACGCAGATACAGCACTACAAGTTCAAAGACAGGCAAATGCCGCCCTCGCCTATGTCCGGGATTGGGGAATCAGGAACAAATTGAGATTCGCACCACACAAGACAAACGCGATGGTGCTGACACGCAAACTCAAATACGATACCCCAATCTTGAGCATGGGCGGGGTCGGCATAAGCATGTCAAACGAATTTAAAATCCTGGGGCTCACAATAGATAGCAAGCTTACATTCAACAGCCACATCGCAAAAACTTGCAAAAAGGCGTTGAATCTTTATAAGCAGCTATCTAGAGCCGCCAAGATAAGCTGGGGCTTGCATCCCGACGTTATCCGGACCATCTACGTTGCTGTGGTTGAGCCAGTTATCATGTACGGATCTAGTGTGTGGGCGCCGGCTGCTAAAAAACTGGGAACACAAAAGTTGCTGAATGCGGTCCAGAGAGGATTTGCACAAAAATTGTGTAAATCCTATCGAACCACCTCTCTCAACTCGGCACTGGTGTTGGCCGGACTACTACCCCTTGACCTCAGAATACAAGAGGCAGCAGCCCTGTACGAGGTCAAGAGGGGGGTAAGCCGGCCAACGACAGGAGACGGAGAGGTGGAACGAATGACCAATTTCACAGAAATCCCCCACCCGGCGGAACATATAGACCTACAGTTCATATGCTTGGAAGACAGAGAACAGGTGGATATCCACAACACACAGGCGGTACGCATTTTTACGGACGGCAGCAAAATTGATGGCAAGGTTGGAGCATCATTGTCTTTCTGGAGAAATGATGCCGAAACCAAATGCCAAAAATTGAAACTGTCGTCCTACTGCACAGTCTTCCAGGCGGAACTGTTGGCTATATGCAAGACCACCAGGGAAATCATGAAGCTCCCAGATGCCAGCTACGGAATCTACAGCGATTCAAGATCGTCACTAGAAGCGGTCACTAGCAATCGCTCTCTCCATCCCCTAGTCGTGGAGATCCGCCGTAATCTAGAAGAGTGCAAGCGCAGGAACAAACGCGTTGAGCTCTTCTGGATTAGGGCCCACGCTGGACTCGAGGGAAACGAGAGAGCTGACCAGCTCGCGAAGGAGGCCGCATTATCGCTCAAGACCAAGCCACACTACGATCTGTGCCCTATCTCATACGCCAAGCGAAATATCCGTCTGGGGTCGCTAAGTGAATGGAACATGAGATATAAGAATGGCGAAACTGCAGCGACCACAAAACTGTTCTTCCCGGATGTAATTAAGGCCTACAGCATTATTCGACTCATGAAACCAAACGGCGTTCTAACCCAAATATTAACAGGGCACGGTGGGTTTTCCGCATACTTGAACCGATTCAAGTGTAAGGAAAGCCCATCGTGCATCTGTGACCCGATAAAACCCGAAAATATAGAGCACATAATAACAGAATGTCCTGTCTTTGGTAAAGAAAGGTACGATATAGAATGTGAAATAGATTATAAGATAGAAGTAGGAAATATATGTCAAATTGTAGAAAATAAATATGTTAGAGATAAGTTTTTTGAATATTGTAACATGATAGCTAGTAAAGTAATAAATAGAAATAGATAGATAAGTTAAGTTTAAATATATATTGTTAACATATATAGGAGTAACTTAGAATATAGAACGATGTAAAATAAGATAGCAAATAGGTAACAATGTATTTCAAAAAATTTTGTATGTAACTAGTGTATAAGTAAATAAATAACCCCGCCTCTTTATTTCAACCCCCCCCCCCCCAGAAAAAGAAAGAAAAGGCTCTAAAACTGTAAATGAAAAAGAAGATGAAACAGATAGTTTTTACCAATCCCCCCAGAATAAGAAAAAGTTAGCTCAAAATTGTAAATTAGAAAGAAATTATATAAGTTATACCTCAATCCCCCCAGATTTAGATAAGAAGGCAAAAAACTGTAACTAGGCGAAAATAGGCTCTGATCAAGTCAGAGGGACGACGTAGTGACGTTTCGAGACGTCAAAAAAAAAAAAAAAAAAAAAAAAAAAAAAAAAAAAAAAACCTAACCTAACCTAACCTAACCTAACCTAACCTAACCTAACCTAACCTAACCTAACCTAACCTAACCTAACCTAACCTTTTTTTTTTTTTTTTTGTTGTCGGGGGGAAATCTGCAAACAGACACCCTATCGCATCGAGGGATACGATAGGGTAGTGTGAGGATGACGGACTCGTCGACTCACTAAAACCACCCCGGTGGCCGGCCTCGATGCATGTCAAGGGGTTCCGTCGACTCTTAAAAGAACATATCGGTACCCCTCTCGCATATTGCTTGAGCACATCCCAGGAATGCTCTCCACAGCCATCCCCGTGCTCACGGCGACACTTGCCACCAAGTGCCGCCGCCTTCCCGGGATCCGCATACGACCAGCCGGAGCCCTCACTCCGACCACCCACGGATCCGAAAAGGCCCCTGTTTGGCAGGGGCTACCACTCGCCCCCTCTCGGGGCAGGCGGCGCAAGATCGCTGGACAAGCCTGCAACCCTTTGCCACCTCCATCCCTAGCGAGATCGGTCCAAGTCAGTTAGGTCGCCGATCTCGCTCAGCGGCCTCCAGACATGTTGTGTGGTGGCAAAATCAGTCGATCGCGCGGTTGACACACGATCGGCTCACCCGGCCACCAACATGCCGGTGGGTGAGTTGCGGAAGTGGCAGAACCACTCCATCACTCTCCCGTCACGACACGAGGGCTGCGGAGGCGGTGTTAAGTAGTCCCACTACGAAACGACCACCCCATCGCCCTCGGTGTTACGCCGCGTGTAATTTTTTATTGAGGTTTTCTTCCTCGCAGCCCGGGCGGTTAGGCCAAGGCCCTCAGGGGCTATCACAAGCCCCCTCTCTGGGCAGGCGGCGCAAGATTACCGGACAAGCCTGCAACCCTTTGCCGCCACCATCCCTAGCGAGATCGGTCCATGTCAGTTAGGTCGCCGATCTCGCTCCGCGGCCTCTGGACATGTTGTGTGGTGGCAAAGACAGTCGATCGCCGCGTGAGAACACGATCGGCTCTCCTGGCCACCAACATGCCAGTGGTGAGTTGCGGAAGTGGCAGAACCACTCCATCACTCTCCCGTAACGACGCGAAGACTGCGGAGGCGGTGTTAAGTAGTCCCACTACGAAACGACCACCCCATCGCCCTCGGTGTTACGCCGCGGGTAATTTTTTATAGAGGTTTTCTTCCTCGCAGCCCAGGCGGCTAAGCCAAGGCCCTCAGTTCCACATGATCAAAAATGACCATGTGGATTTCCGAGCTCTGGACGCTGACAAAGGAGAACTCTTCTCCAGTGCCTACTCGGTGGCAGTGTGAGTGCACGCCGAGCACGTCCCGCTTCATTCACTGCGCCATCTGCTTATCAGAGGGTCGCGTGAAGAAGCCTCCTCCCTGACAGGCTATTAGTTATCCGAGAGAAATTCCGGATTGATGATGGGTGCTCCTCCGAAGAGGACATCAATCGTGGAATTGGTCTCGAACGTAACAGGGTGCACCGTCCCGTTAAGCTACCGTTCGCGCTCGGAGTCAGAGTCGCCCAAAGGCACTAGGGCAAAGCCCGCCCGAGATATCCGCAACGGGACCAGTAGCTCAACAGGCGCTCGAGAAGGTTGCCTGCCATCGCACCCCAACCTAACCTAACCTAACCTAACCTAACCTAACCTAACCTAACCTAACCTAACCTAACCTAACCTAACCTAACCGACAAAATTTGAAATTCAAATATTGACCAAATATCGCGTGCGATACACTAAATTAAGCGTCTCGACGTCCATTGTGCGTATATATATTGTAACGAGGCACGGTCGACATTAAACTTTTGACTTTTCGACAATTTTCATTTTTTGTCAAAACTTAGAAAAATTACATACCCATTTCGGCTTTAATTAATTATTAGTTCCAAATTTTTAGTTTCTGTTTGCTAGGATAGTTGCAGTTCATCGCATCTGATAACCGTCAATTGCAAACTTTCGTTTTCGGTAGGAAAAAGCCAAAATTTTGACCGTTTGTTCCCGAAAACGAGCTTTTGTCTACGGAAAAATCGGAAAATATTTTTCTTGACTCGAACTTAAAGTGAATATAGCCGCGCAATACACCATCAGAAGCGGCTCGCGACGCCCTATCCGTAGAGCACGCGAACGTATTCATTAGTCAGAAGGAATATCGAAAAACTGCGATTTTCCATCAAAATTCATCAAATTTTGTTAATTTTCGGGTGTTTTTAGGCGTTTTCTCAAATTTTCTCCACCATCTTGCTGGTTTCTGCACTTCCCGTGGCTGCTCCATCCTCGCCCGGCGTAACTGCACGCATCTGAAACAGAAAAAACACTGATTAGCGCCAAAATTTGAAAAAGTTGCCCGCCGGCCTATATTCGAGTTTCTTCAGAATTCACCTTAGGTCTGCGAACACTCCATACAATCGACAAAATTTGAAATTCAAATATTGACCAAATATCGCGTGCGATACACTAAATTAAGCGTCTCGACGTCCATTGTGCGTATATATATTGTAACGAGGCACGGTCGACATTAAACTTTTGACTTTTCGACAATTTTCATTTTTTGTCAAAACTTAGAAAAATTACATACCCATTTCGGCTTTAATTAATTATTAGTTCCAAATTTTTAGTTTCTGTTTGCTAGGATAGTTGCAGTTCATCGCATCTGATAACCGTCAATTGCAAACTTTCGTTTTCGGTAGGAAAAAGCCAAAATTTTGACCGTTTGTTCCCGAAAACGAGCTTTTGTCTACGGAAAAATCGGAAAATATTTTTCTTGACTCGAACTTAAAGTGAATATAGCCGCGCAATACACCATCAGAAGCGGCTCGCGACGCCCTATCCGTAGAGCACGCGAACGTATTCATTAGTCAGAAGGAATATCGAAAAACTGCGATTTTCCATCAAAATTCATCAAATTTTGTTAATTTTCGGGTGTTTTTAGGCGTTTTCTCAAATTTTCTCCACCATCTTGCTGGTTTCTGCACTTCCCGTGGCTGCTCCATCCTCGCCCGGCGTAACTGCACGCATCTGAAACAGAAAAAACACTGATTAGCGCCAAAATTTGAAAAAGTTGCCCGCCGGCCTATATTCGAGTTTCTTCAGAATTCACCTTAGGTCTGCGAACACTCCATACAATCGACAAAATTTGAAATTCAAATATTGACCAAATATCGCGTGCGATACACTAAATTAAGCGTCTCGACGTCCATTGTGCGTATATATATTGTAACGAGGCACGGTCGACATTAAACTTTTGACTTTTCGACAATTTTCATTTTTTGTCAAAACTTAGAAAAATTACATACCCATTTCGGCTTTAATTAATTATTAGTTCCAAATTTTTAGTTTCTGTTTGCTAGGATAGTTGCAGTTCATCGCATCTGATAACCGTCAATTGCAAACTTTCGTTTTCGGTAGGAAAAAGCCAAAATTTTGACCGTTTGTTCCCGAAAACGAGCTTTTGTCTACGGAAAAATCGGAAAATATTTTTCTTGACTCGAACTTAAAGTGAATATAGCCGCGCAATACACCATCAGAAGCGGCTCGCGACGCCCTATCCGTAGAGCACGCGAACGTATTCATTAGTCAGAAGGAATATCGAAAAACTGCGATTTTCCATCAAAATTCATCAAATTTTGTTAATTTTCGGGTGTTTTTAGGCGTTTTCTCAAATTTTCTCCACCATCTTGCTGGTTTCTGCACTTCCCGTGGCTGCTCCATCCTCGCCCGGCGTAACTGCACGCATCTGAAACAGAAAAAACACTGATTAGCGCCAAAATTTGAAAAAGTTGCCCGCCGGCCTATATTCGAGTTTCTTCAGAATTCACCTTAGGTCTGCGAACACTCCATACAATCGACAAAATTTGAAATTCAAATATTGACCAAATATCGCGTGCGATACACTAAATTAAGCGTCTCGACGTCCATTGTGCGTATATATATTGTAACGAGGCACGGTCGACATTAAACTTTTGACTTTTCGACAATTTTCATTTTTTGTCAAAACTTAGAAAAATTACATACCCATTTCGGCTTTAATTAATTATTAGTTCCAAATTTTTAGTTTCTGTTTGCTAGGATAGTTGCAGTTCATCGCATCTGATAACCGTCAATTGCAAACTTTCGTTTTCGGTAGGAAAAAGCCAAAATTTTGACCGTTTGTTCCCGAAAACGAGCTTTTGTCTACGGAAAAATCGGAAAATATTTTTCTTGACTCGAACTTAAAGTGAATATAGCCGCGCAATACACCATCAGAAGCGGCTCGCGACGCCCTATCCGTAGAGCACGCGAACGTATTCATTAGTCAGAAGGAATATCGAAAAACTGCGATTTTCCATCAAAATTCATCAAATTTTGTTAATTTTCGGGTGTTTTTAGGCGTTTTCTCAAATTTTCTCCACCATCTTGCTGGTTTCTGCACTTCCCGTGGCTGCTCCATCCTCGCCCGGCGTAACTGCACGCATCTGAAACAGAAAAAACACTGATTAGCGCCAAAATTTGAAAAAGTTGCCCGCCGGCCTATATTCGAGTTTCTTCAGAATTCACCTTAGGTCTGCGAACACTCCATACAATCGACAAAATTTGAAATTCAAATATTGACCAAATATCGCGTGCGATACACTAAATTAAGCGTCTCGACGTCCATTGTGCGTATATATATTGTAACGAGGCACGGTCGACATTAAACTTTTGACTTTTCGACAATTTTCATTTTTTGTCAAAACTTAGAAAAATTACATACCCATTTCGGCTTTAATTAATTATTAGTTCCAAATTTTTAGTTTCTGTTTGCTAGGATAGTTGCAGTTCATCGCATCTGATAACCGTCAATTGCAAACTTTCGTTTTCGGTAGGAAAAAGCCAAAATTTTGACCGTTTGTTCCCGAAAACGAGCTTTTGTCTACGGAAAAATCGGAAAATATTTTTCTTGACTCGAACTTAAAGTGAATATAGCCGCGCAATACACCATCAGAAGCGGCTCGCGACGCCCTATCCGTAGAGCACGCGAACGTATTCATTAGTCAGAAGGAATATCGAAAAACTGCGATTTTCCATCAAAATTCATCAAATTTTGTTAATTTTCGGGTGTTTTTAGGCGTTTTCTCAAATTTTCTCCACCATCTTGCTGGTTTCTGCACTTCCCGTGGCTGCTCCATCCTCGCCCGGCGTAACTGCACGCATCTGAAACAGAAAAAACACTGATTAGCGCCAAAATTTGAAAAAGTTGCCCGCCGGCCTATATTCGAGTTTCTTCAGAATTCACCTTAGGTCTGCGAACACTCCATACAATCGACAAAATTTGAAATTCAAATATTGACCAAATATCGCGTGCGATACACTAAATTAAGCGTCTCGACGTCCATTGTGCGTATATATATTGTAACGAGGCACGGTCGACATTAAACTTTTGACTTTTCGACAATTTTCATTTTTTGTCAAAACTTAGAAAAATTACATACCCATTTCGGCTTTAATTAATTATTAGTTCCAAATTTTTAGTTTCTGTTTGCTAGGATAGTTGCAGTTCATCGCATCTGATAACCGTCAATTGCAAACTTTCGTTTTCGGTAGGAAAAAGCCAAAATTTTGACCGTTTGTTCCCGAAAACGAGCTTTTGTCTACGGAAAAATCGGAAAATATTTTTCTTGACTCGAACTTAAAGTGAATATAGCCGCGCAATACACCATCAGAAGCGGCTCGCGACGCCCTATCCGTAGAGCACGCGAACGTATTCATTAGTCAGAAGGAATATCGAAAAACTGCGATTTTCCATCAAAATTCATCAAATTTTGTTAATTTTCGGGTGTTTTTAGGCGTTTTCTCAAATTTTCTCCACCATCTTGCTGGTTTCTGCACTTCCCGTGGCTGCTCCATCCTCGCCCGGCGTAACTGCACGCATCTGAAACAGAAAAAACACTGATTAGCGCCAAAATTTGAAAAAGTTGCCCGCCGGCCTATATTCGAGTTTCTTCAGAATTCACCTTAGGTCTGCGAACACTCCATACAATCGACAAAATTTGAAATTCAAATATTGACCAAATATCGCGTGCGATACACTAAATTAAGCGTCTCGACGTCCATTGTGCGTATATATATTGTAACGAGGCACGGTCGACATTAAACTTTTGACTTTTCGACAATTTTCATTTTTTGTCAAAACTTAGAAAAATTACATACCCATTTCGGCTTTAATTAATTATTAGTTCCAAATTTTTAGTTTCTGTTTGCTAGGATAGTTGCAGTTCATCGCATCTGATAACCGTCAATTGCAAACTTTCGTTTTCGGTAGGAAAAAGCCAAAATTTTGACCGTTTGTTCCCGAAAACGAGCTTTTGTCTACGGAAAAATCGGAAAATATTTTTCTTGACTCGAACTTAAAGTGAATATAGCCGCGCAATACACCATCAGAAGCGGCTCGCGACGCCCTATCCGTAGAGCACGCGAACGTATTCATTAGTCAGAAGGAATATCGAAAAACTGCGATTTTCCATCAAAATTCATCAAATTTTGTTAATTTTCGGGTGTTTTTAGGCGTTTTCTCAAATTTTCTCCACCATCTTGCTGGTTTCTGCACTTCCCGTGGCTGCTCCATCCTCGCCCGGCGTAACTGCACGCATCTGAAACAGAAAAAACACTGATTAGCGCCAAAATTTGAAAAAGTTGCCCGCCGGCCTATATTCGAGTTTCTTCAGAATTCACCTTAGGTCTGCGAACACTCCATACAATCGACAAAATTTGAAATTCAAATATTGACCAAATATCGCGTGCGATACACTAAATTAAGCGTCTCGACGTCCATTGTGCGTATATATATTGTAACGAGGCACGGTCGACATTAAACTTTTGACTTTTCGACAATTTTCATTTTTTGTCAAAACTTAGAAAAATTACATACCCATTTCGGCTTTAATTAATTATTAGTTCCAAATTTTTAGTTTCTGTTTGCTAGGATAGTTGCAGTTCATCGCATCTGATAACCGTCAATTGCAAACTTTCGTTTTCGGTAGGAAAAAGCCAAAATTTTGACCGTTTGTTCCCGAAAACGAGCTTTTGTCTACGGAAAAATCGGAAAATATTTTTCTTGACTCGAACTTAAAGTGAATATAGCCGCGCAATACACCATCAGAAGCGGCTCGCGACGCCCTATCCGTAGAGCACGCGAACGTATTCATTAGTCAGAAGGAATATCGAAAAACTGCGATTTTCCATCAAAATTCATCAAATTTTGTTAATTTTCGGGTGTTTTTAGGCGTTTTCTCAAATTTTCTCCACCATCTTGCTGGTTTCTGCACTTCCCGTGGCTGCTCCATCCTCGCCCGGCGTAACTGCACGCATCTGAAACAGAAAAAACACTGATTAGCGCCAAAATTTGAAAAAGTTGCCCGCCGGCCTATATTCGAGTTTCTTCAGAATTCACCTTAGGTCTGCGAACACTCCATACAATCGACAAAATTTGAAATTCAAATATTGACCAAATATCGCGTGCGATACACTAAATTAAGCGTCTCGACGTCCATTGTGCGTATATATATTGTAACGAGGCACGGTCGACATTAAACTTTTGACTTTTCGACAATTTTCATTTTTTGTCAAAACTTAGAAAAATTACATACCCATTTCGGCTTTAATTAATTATTAGTTCCAAATTTTTAGTTTCTGTTTGCTAGGATAGTTGCAGTTCATCGCATCTGATAACCGTCAATTGCAAACTTTCGTTTTCGGTAGGAAAAAGCCAAAATTTTGACCGTTTGTTCCCGAAAACGAGCTTTTGTCTACGGAAAAATCGGAAAATATTTTTCTTGACTCGAACTTAAAGTGAATATAGCCGCGCAATACACCATCAGAAGCGGCTCGCGACGCCCTATCCGTAGAGCACGCGAACGTATTCATTAGTCAGAAGGAATATCGAAAAACTGCGATTTTCCATCAAAATTCATCAAATTTTGTTAATTTTCGGGTGTTTTTAGGCGTTTTCTCAAATTTTCTCCACCATCTTGCTGGTTTCTGCACTTCCCGTGGCTGCTCCATCCTCGCCCGGCGTAACTGCACGCATCTGAAACAGAAAAAACACTGATTAGCGCCAAAATTTGAAAAAGTTGCCCGCCGGCCTATATTCGAGTTTCTTCAGAATTCACCTTAGGTCTGCGAACACTCCATACAATCGACAAAATTTGAAATTCAAATATTGACCAAATATCGCGTGCGATACACTAAATTAAGCGTCTCGACGTCCATTGTGCGTATATATATTGTAACGAGGCACGGTCGACATTAAACTTTTGACTTTTCGACAATTTTCATTTTTTGTCAAAACTTAGAAAAATTACATACCCATTTCGGCTTTAATTAATTATTAGTTCCAAATTTTTAGTTTCTGTTTGCTAGGATAGTTGCAGTTCATCGCATCTGATAACCGTCAATTGCAAACTTTCGTTTTCGGTAGGAAAAAGCCAAAATTTTGACCGTTTGTTCCCGAAAACGAGCTTTTGTCTACGGAAAAATCGGAAAATATTTTTCTTGACTCGAACTTAAAGTGAATATAGCCGCGCAATACACCATCAGAAGCGGCTCGCGACGCCCTATCCGTAGAGCACGCGAACGTATTCATTAGTCAGAAGGAATATCGAAAAACTGCGATTTTCCATCAAAATTCATCAAATTTTGTTAATTTTCGGGTGTTTTTAGGCGTTTTCTCAAATTTTCTCCACCATCTTGCTGGTTTCTGCACTTCCCGTGGCTGCTCCATCCTCGCCCGGCGTAACTGCACGCATCTGAAACAGAAAAAACACTGATTAGCGCCAAAATTTGAAAAAGTTGCCCGCCGGCCTATATTCGAGTTTCTTCAGAATTCACCTTAGGTCTGCGAACACTCCATACAATCGACAAAATTTGAAATTCAAATATTGACCAAATATCGCGTGCGATACACTAAATTAAGCGTCTCGACGTCCATTGTGCGTATATATATTGTAACGAGGCACGGTCGACATTAAACTTTTGACTTTTCGACAATTTTCATTTTTTGTCAAAACTTAGAAAAATTACATACCCATTTCGGCTTTAATTAATTATTAGTTCCAAATTTTTAGTTTCTGTTTGCTAGGATAGTTGCAGTTCATCGCATCTGATAACCGTCAATTGCAAACTTTCGTTTTCGGTAGGAAAAAGCCAAAATTTTGACCGTTTGTTCCCGAAAACGAGCTTTTGTCTACGGAAAAATCGGAAAATATTTTTCTTGACTCGAACTTAAAGTGAATATAGCCGCGCAATACACCATCAGAAGCGGCTCGCGACGCCCTATCCGTAGAGCACGCGAACGTATTCATTAGTCAGAAGGAATATCGAAAAACTGCGATTTTCCATCAAAATTCATCAAATTTTGTTAATTTTCGGGTGTTTTTAGGCGTTTTCTCAAATTTTCTCCACCATCTTGCTGGTTTCTGCACTTCCCGTGGCTGCTCCATCCTCGCCCGGCGTAACTGCACGCATCTGAAACAGAAAAAACACTGATTAGCGCCAAAATTTGAAAAAGTTGCCCGCCGGCCTATATTCGAGTTTCTTCAGAATTCACCTTAGGTCTGCGAACACTCCATACAATCGACAAAATTTGAAATTCAAATATTGACCAAATATCGCGTGCGATACACTAAATTAAGCGTCTCGACGTCCATTGTGCGTATATATATTGTAACGAGGCACGGTCGACATTAAACTTTTGACTTTTCGACAATTTTCATTTTTTGTCAAAACTTAGAAAAATTACATACCCATTTCGGCTTTAATTAATTATTAGTTCCAAATTTTTAGTTTCTGTTTGCTAGGATAGTTGCAGTTCATCGCATCTGATAACCGTCAATTGCAAACTTTCGTTTTCGGTAGGAAAAAGCCAAAATTTTGACCGTTTGTTCCCGAAAACGAGCTTTTGTCTACGGAAAAATCGGAAAATATTTTTCTTGACTCGAACTTAAAGTGAATATAGCCGCGCAATACACCATCAGAAGCGGCTCGCGACGCCCTATCCGTAGAGCACGCGAACGTATTCATTAGTCAGAAGGAATATCGAAAAACTGCGATTTTCCATCAAAATTCATCAAATTTTGTTAATTTTCGGGTGTTTTTAGGCGTTTTCTCAAATTTTCTCCACCATCTTGCTGGTTTCTGCACTTCCCGTGGCTGCTCCATCCTCGCCCGGCGTAACTGCACGCATCTGAAACAGAAAAAACACTGATTAGCGCCAAAATTTGAAAAAGTTGCCCGCCGGCCTATATTCGAGTTTCTTCAGAATTCACCTTAGGTCTGCGAACACTCCATACAATCGACAAAATTTGAAATTCAAATATTGACCAAATATCGCGTGCGATACACTAAATTAAGCGTCTCGACGTCCATTGTGCGTATATATATTGTAACGAGGCACGGTCGACATTAAACTTTTGACTTTTCGACAATTTTCATTTTTTGTCAAAACTTAGAAAAATTACATACCCATTTCGGCTTTAATTAATTATTAGTTCCAAATTTTTAGTTTCTGTTTGCTAGGATAGTTGCAGTTCATCGCATCTGATAACCGTCAATTGCAAACTTTCGTTTTCGGTAGGAAAAAGCCAAAATTTTGACCGTTTGTTCCCGAAAACGAGCTTTTGTCTACGGAAAAATCGGAAAATATTTTTCTTGACTCGAACTTAAAGTGAATATAGCCGCGCAATACACCATCAGAAGCGGCTCGCGACGCCCTATCCGTAGAGCACGCGAACGTATTCATTAGTCAGAAGGAATATCGAAAAACTGCGATTTTCCATCAAAATTCATCAAATTTTGTTAATTTTCGGGTGTTTTTAGGCGTTTTCTCAAATTTTCTCCACCATCTTGCTGGTTTCTGCACTTCCCGTGGCTGCTCCATCCTCGCCCGGCGTAACTGCACGCATCTGAAACAGAAAAAACACTGATTAGCGCCAAAATTTGAAAAAGTTGCCCGCCGGCCTATATTCGAGTTTCTTCAGAATTCACCTTAGGTCTGCGAACACTCCATACAATCGACAAAATTTGAAATTCAAATATTGACCAAATATCGCGTGCGATACACTAAATTAAGCGTCTCGACGTCCATTGTGCGTATATATATTGTAACGAGGCACGGTCGACATTAAACTTTTGACTTTTCGACAATTTTCATTTTTTGTCAAAACTTAGAAAAATTACATACCCATTTCGGCTTTAATTAATTATTAGTTCCAAATTTTTAGTTTCTGTTTGCTAGGATAGTTGCAGTTCATCGCATCTGATAACCGTCAATTGCAAACTTTCGTTTTCGGTAGGAAAAAGCCAAAATTTTGACCGTTTGTTCCCGAAAACGAGCTTTTGTCTACGGAAAAATCGGAAAATATTTTTCTTGACTCGAACTTAAAGTGAATATAGCCGCGCAATACACCATCAGAAGCGGCTCGCGACGCCCTATCCGTAGAGCACGCGAACGTATTCATTAGTCAGAAGGAATATCGAAAAACTGCGATTTTCCATCAAAATTCATCAAATTTTGTTAATTTTCGGGTGTTTTTAGGCGTTTTCTCAAATTTTCTCCACCATCTTGCTGGTTTCTGCACTTCCCGTGGCTGCTCCATCCTCGCCCGGCGTAACTGCACGCATCTGAAACAGAAAAAACACTGATTAGCGCCAAAATTTGAAAAAGTTGCCCGCCGGCCTATATTCGAGTTTCTTCAGAATTCACCTTAGGTCTGCGAACACTCCATACAATCGACAAAATTTGAAATTCAAATATTGACCAAATATCGCGTGCGATACACTAAATTAAGCGTCTCGACGTCCATTGTGCGTATATATATTGTAACGAGGCACGGTCGACATTAAACTTTTGACTTTTCGACAATTTTCATTTTTTGTCAAAACTTAGAAAAATTACATACCCATTTCGGCTTTAATTAATTATTAGTTCCAAATTTTTAGTTTCTGTTTGCTAGGATAGTTGCAGTTCATCGCATCTGATAACCGTCAATTGCAAACTTTCGTTTTCGGTAGGAAAAAGCCAAAATTTTGACCGTTTGTTCCCGAAAACGAGCTTTTGTCTACGGAAAAATCGGAAAATATTTTTCTTGACTCGAACTTAAAGTGAATATAGCCGCGCAATACACCATCAGAAGCGGCTCGCGACGCCCTATCCGTAGAGCACGCGAACGTATTCATTAGTCAGAAGGAATATCGAAAAACTGCGATTTTCCATCAAAATTCATCAAATTTTGTTAATTTTCGGGTGTTTTTAGGCGTTTTCTCAAATTTTCTCCACCATCTTGCTGGTTTCTGCACTTCCCGTGGCTGCTCCATCCTCGCCCGGCGTAACTGCACGCATCTGAAACAGAAAAAACACTGATTAGCGCCAAAATTTGAAAAAGTTGCCCGCCGGCCTATATTCGAGTTTCTTCAGAATTCACCTTAGGTCTGCGAACACTCCATACAATCGACAAAATTTGAAATTCAAATATTGACCAAATATCGCGTGCGATACACTAAATTAAGCGTCTCGACGTCCATTGTGCGTATATATATTGTAACGAGGCACGGTCGACATTAAACTTTTGACTTTTCGACAATTTTCATTTTTTGTCAAAACTTAGAAAAATTACATACCCATTTCGGCTTTAATTAATTATTAGTTCCAAATTTTTAGTTTCTGTTTGCTAGGATAGTTGCAGTTCATCGCATCTGATAACCGTCAATTGCAAACTTTCGTTTTCGGTAGGAAAAAGCCAAAATTTTGACCGTTTGTTCCCGAAAACGAGCTTTTGTCTACGGAAAAATCGGAAAATATTTTTCTTGACTCGAACTTAAAGTGAATATAGCCGCGCAATACACCATCAGAAGCGGCTCGCGACGCCCTATCCGTAGAGCACGCGAACGTATTCATTAGTCAGAAGGAATATCGAAAAACTGCGATTTTCCATCAAAATTCATCAAATTTTGTTAATTTTCGGGTGTTTTTAGGCGTTTTCTCAAATTTTCTCCACCATCTTGCTGGTTTCTGCACTTCCCGTGGCTGCTCCATCCTCGCCCGGCGTAACTGCACGCATCTGAAACAGAAAAAACACTGATTAGCGCCAAAATTTGAAAAAGTTGCCCGCCGGCCTATATTCGAGTTTCTTCAGAATTCACCTTAGGTCTGCGAACACTCCATACAATCGACAAAATTTGAAATTCAAATATTGACCAAATATCGCGTGCGATACACTAAATTAAGCGTCTCGACGTCCATTGTGCGTATATATATTGTAACGAGGCACGGTCGACATTAAACTTTTGACTTTTCGACAATTTTCATTTTTTGTCAAAACTTAGAAAAATTACATACCCATTTCGGCTTTAATTAATTATTAGTTCCAAATTTTTAGTTTCTGTTTGCTAGGATAGTTGCAGTTCATCGCATCTGATAACCGTCAATTGCAAACTTTCGTTTTCGGTAGGAAAAAGCCAAAATTTTGACCGTTTGTTCCCGAAAACGAGCTTTTGTCTACGGAAAAATCGGAAAATATTTTTCTTGACTCGAACTTAAAGTGAATATAGCCGCGCAATACACCATCAGAAGCGGCTCGCGACGCCCTATCCGTAGAGCACGCGAACGTATTCATTAGTCAGAAGGAATATCGAAAAACTGCGATTTTCCATCAAAATTCATCAAATTTTGTTAATTTTCGGGTGTTTTTAGGCGTTTTCTCAAATTTTCTCCACCATCTTGCTGGTTTCTGCACTTCCCGTGGCTGCTCCATCCTCGCCCGGCGTAACTGCACGCATCTGAAACAGAAAAAACACTGATTAGCGCCAAAATTTGAAAAAGTTGCCCGCCGGCCTATATTCGAGTTTCTTCAGAATTCACCTTAGGTCTGCGAACACTCCATACAATCGACAAAATTTGAAATTCAAATATTGACCAAATATCGCGTGCGATACACTAAATTAAGCGTCTCGACGTCCATTGTGCGTATATATATTGTAACGAGGCACGGTCGACATTAAACTTTTGACTTTTCGACAATTTTCATTTTTTGTCAAAACTTAGAAAAATTACATACCCATTTCGGCTTTAATTAATTATTAGTTCCAAATTTTTAGTTTCTGTTTGCTAGGATAGTTGCAGTTCATCGCATCTGATAACCGTCAATTGCAAACTTTCGTTTTCGGTAGGAAAAAGCCAAAATTTTGACCGTTTGTTCCCGAAAACGAGCTTTTGTCTACGGAAAAATCGGAAAATATTTTTCTTGACTCGAACTTAAAGTGAATATAGCCGCGCAATACACCATCAGAAGCGGCTCGCGACGCCCTATCCGTAGAGCACGCGAACGTATTCATTAGTCAGAAGGAATATCGAAAAACTGCGATTTTCCATCAAAATTCATCAAATTTTGTTAATTTTCGGGTGTTTTTAGGCGTTTTCTCAAATTTTCTCCACCATCTTGCTGGTTTCTGCACTTCCCGTGGCTGCTCCATCCTCGCCCGGCGTAACTGCACGCATCTGAAACAGAAAAAACACTGATTAGCGCCAAAATTTGAAAAAGTTGCCCGCCGGCCTATATTCGAGTTTCTTCAGAATTCACCTTAGGTCTGCGAACACTCCATACAATCGACAAAATTTGAAATTCAAATATTGACCAAATATCGCGTGCGATACACTAAATTAAGCGTCTCGACGTCCATTGTGCGTATATATATTGTAACGAGGCACGGTCGACATTAAACTTTTGACTTTTCGACAATTTTCATTTTTTGTCAAAACTTAGAAAAATTACATACCCATTTCGGCTTTAATTAATTATTAGTTCCAAATTTTTAGTTTCTGTTTGCTAGGATAGTTGCAGTTCATCGCATCTGATAACCGTCAATTGCAAACTTTCGTTTTCGGTAGGAAAAAGCCAAAATTTTGACCGTTTGTTCCCGAAAACGAGCTTTTGTCTACGGAAAAATCGGAAAATATTTTTCTTGACTCGAACTTAAAGTGAATATAGCCGCGCAATACACCATCAGAAGCGGCTCGCGACGCCCTATCCGTAGAGCACGCGAACGTATTCATTAGTCAGAAGGAATATCGAAAAACTGCGATTTTCCATCAAAATTCATCAAATTTTGTTAATTTTCGGGTGTTTTTAGGCGTTTTCTCAAATTTTCTCCACCATCTTGCTGGTTTCTGCACTTCCCGTGGCTGCTCCATCCTCGCCCGGCGTAACTGCACGCATCTGAAACAGAAAAAACACTGATTAGCGCCAAAATTTGAAAAAGTTGCCCGCCGGCCTATATTCGAGTTTCTTCAGAATTCACCTTAGGTCTGCGAACACTCCATACAATCGACAAAATTTGAAATTCAAATATTGACCAAATATCGCGTGCGATACACTAAATTAAGCGTCTCGACGTCCATTGTGCGTATATATATTGTAACGAGGCACGGTCGACATTAAACTTTTGACTTTTCGACAATTTTCATTTTTTGTCAAAACTTAGAAAAATTACATACCCATTTCGGCTTTAATTAATTATTAGTTCCAAATTTTTAGTTTCTGTTTGCTAGGATAGTTGCAGTTCATCGCATCTGATAACCGTCAATTGCAAACTTTCGTTTTCGGTAGGAAAAAGCCAAAATTTTGACCGTTTGTTCCCGAAAACGAGCTTTTGTCTACGGAAAAATCGGAAAATATTTTTCTTGACTCGAACTTAAAGTGAATATAGCCGCGCAATACACCATCAGAAGCGGCTCGCGACGCCCTATCCGTAGAGCACGCGAACGTATTCATTAGTCAGAAGGAATATCGAAAAACTGCGATTTTCCATCAAAATTCATCAAATTTTGTTAATTTTCGGGTGTTTTTAGGCGTTTTCTCAAATTTTCTCCACCATCTTGCTGGTTTCTGCACTTCCCGTGGCTGCTCCATCCTCGCCCGGCGTAACTGCACGCATCTGAAACAGAAAAAACACTGATTAGCGCCAAAATTTGAAAAAGTTGCCCGCCGGCCTATATTCGAGTTTCTTCAGAATTCACCTTAGGTCTGCGAACACTCCATACAATCGACAAAATTTGAAATTCAAATATTGACCAAATATCGCGTGCGATACACTAAATTAAGCGTCTCGACGTCCATTGTGCGTATATATATTGTAACGAGGCACGGTCGACATTAAACTTTTGACTTTTCGACAATTTTCATTTTTTGTCAAAACTTAGAAAAATTACATACCCATTTCGGCTTTAATTAATTATTAGTTCCAAATTTTTAGTTTCTGTTTGCTAGGATAGTTGCAGTTCATCGCATCTGATAACCGTCAATTGCAAACTTTCGTTTTCGGTAGGAAAAAGCCAAAATTTTGACCGTTTGTTCCCGAAAACGAGCTTTTGTCTACGGAAAAATCGGAAAATATTTTTCTTGACTCGAACTTAAAGTGAATATAGCCGCGCAATACACCATCAGAAGCGGCTCGCGACGCCCTATCCGTAGAGCACGCGAACGTATTCATTAGTCAGAAGGAATATCGAAAAACTGCGATTTTCCATCAAAATTCATCAAATTTTGTTAATTTTCGGGTGTTTTTAGGCGTTTTCTCAAATTTTCTCCACCATCTTGCTGGTTTCTGCACTTCCCGTGGCTGCTCCATCCTCGCCCGGCGTAACTGCACGCATCTGAAACAGAAAAAACACTGATTAGCGCCAAAATTTGAAAAAGTTGCCCGCCGGCCTATATTCGAGTTTCTTCAGAATTCACCTTAGGTCTGCGAACACTCCATACAATCGACAAAATTTGAAATTCAAATATTGACCAAATATCGCGTGCGATACACTAAATTAAGCGTCTCGACGTCCATTGTGCGTATATATATTGTAACGAGGCACGGTCGACATTAAACTTTTGACTTTTCGACAATTTTCATTTTTTGTCAAAACTTAGAAAAATTACATACCCATTTCGGCTTTAATTAATTATTAGTTCCAAATTTTTAGTTTCTGTTTGCTAGGATAGTTGCAGTTCATCGCATCTGATAACCGTCAATTGCAAACTTTCGTTTTCGGTAGGAAAAAGCCAAAATTTTGACCGTTTGTTCCCGAAAACGAGCTTTTGTCTACGGAAAAATCGGAAAATATTTTTCTTGACTCGAACTTAAAGTGAATATAGCCGCGCAATACACCATCAGAAGCGGCTCGCGACGCCCTATCCGTAGAGCACGCGAACGTATTCATTAGTCAGAAGGAATATCGAAAAACTGCGATTTTCCATCAAAATTCATCAAATTTTGTTAATTTTCGGGTGTTTTTAGGCGTTTTCTCAAATTTTCTCCACCATCTTGCTGGTTTCTGCACTTCCCGTGGCTGCTCCATCCTCGCCCGGCGTAACTGCACGCATCTGAAACAGAAAAAACACTGATTAGCGCCAAAATTTGAAAAAGTTGCCCGCCGGCCTATATTCGAGTTTCTTCAGAATTCACCTTAGGTCTGCGAACACTCCATACAATCGACAAAATTTGAAATTCAAATATTGACCAAATATCGCGTGCGATACACTAAATTAAGCGTCTCGACGTCCATTGTGCGTATATATATTGTAACGAGGCACGGTCGACATTAAACTTTTGACTTTTCGACAATTTTCATTTTTTGTCAAAACTTAGAAAAATTACATACCCATTTCGGCTTTAATTAATTATTAGTTCCAAATTTTTAGTTTCTGTTTGCTAGGATAGTTGCAGTTCATCGCATCTGATAACCGTCAATTGCAAACTTTCGTTTTCGGTAGGAAAAAGCCAAAATTTTGACCGTTTGTTCCCGAAAACGAGCTTTTGTCTACGGAAAAATCGGAAAATATTTTTCTTGACTCGAACTTAAAGTGAATATAGCCGCGCAATACACCATCAGAAGCGGCTCGCGACGCCCTATCCGTAGAGCACGCGAACGTATTCATTAGTCAGAAGGAATATCGAAAAACTGCGATTTTCCATCAAAATTCATCAAATTTTGTTAATTTTCGGGTGTTTTTAGGCGTTTTCTCAAATTTTCTCCACCATCTTGCTGGTTTCTGCACTTCCCGTGGCTGCTCCATCCTCGCCCGGCGTAACTGCACGCATCTGAAACAGAAAAAACACTGATTAGCGCCAAAATTTGAAAAAGTTGCCCGCCGGCCTATATTCGAGTTTCTTCAGAATTCACCTTAGGTCTGCGAACACTCCATACAATCGACAAAATTTGAAATTCAAATATTGACCAAATATCGCGTGCGATACACTAAATTAAGCGTCTCGACGTCCATTGTGCGTATATATATTGTAACGAGGCACGGTCGACATTAAACTTTTGACTTTTCGACAATTTTCATTTTTTGTCAAAACTTAGAAAAATTACATACCCATTTCGGCTTTAATTAATTATTAGTTCCAAATTTTTAGTTTCTGTTTGCTAGGATAGTTGCAGTTCATCGCATCTGATAACCGTCAATTGCAAACTTTCGTTTTCGGTAGGAAAAAGCCAAAATTTTGACCGTTTGTTCCCGAAAACGAGCTTTTGTCTACGGAAAAATCGGAAAATATTTTTCTTGACTCGAACTTAAAGTGAATATAGCCGCGCAATACACCATCAGAAGCGGCTCGCGACGCCCTATCCGTAGAGCACGCGAACGTATTCATTAGTCAGAAGGAATATCGAAAAACTGCGATTTTCCATCAAAATTCATCAAATTTTGTTAATTTTCGGGTGTTTTTAGGCGTTTTCTCAAATTTTCTCCACCATCTTGCTGGTTTCTGCACTTCCCGTGGCTGCTCCATCCTCGCCCGGCGTAACTGCACGCATCTGAAACAGAAAAAACACTGATTAGCGCCAAAATTTGAAAAAGTTGCCCGCCGGCCTATATTCGAGTTTCTTCAGAATTCACCTTAGGTCTGCGAACACTCCATACAATCGACAAAATTTGAAATTCAAATATTGACCAAATATCGCGTGCGATACACTAAATTAAGCGTCTCGACGTCCATTGTGCGTATATATATTGTAACGAGGCACGGTCGACATTAAACTTTTGACTTTTCGACAATTTTCATTTTTTGTCAAAACTTAGAAAAATTACATACCCATTTCGGCTTTAATTAATTATTAGTTCCAAATTTTTAGTTTCTGTTTGCTAGGATAGTTGCAGTTCATCGCATCTGATAACCGTCAATTGCAAACTTTCGTTTTCGGTAGGAAAAAGCCAAAATTTTGACCGTTTGTTCCCGAAAACGAGCTTTTGTCTACGGAAAAATCGGAAAATATTTTTCTTGACTCGAACTTAAAGTGAATATAGCCGCGCAATACACCATCAGAAGCGGCTCGCGACGCCCTATCCGTAGAGCACGCGAACGTATTCATTAGTCAGAAGGAATATCGAAAAACTGCGATTTTCCATCAAAATTCATCAAATTTTGTTAATTTTCGGGTGTTTTTAGGCGTTTTCTCAAATTTTCTCCACCATCTTGCTGGTTTCTGCACTTCCCGTGGCTGCTCCATCCTCGCCCGGCGTAACTGCACGCATCTGAAACAGAAAAAACACTGATTAGCGCCAAAATTTGAAAAAGTTGCCCGCCGGCCTATATTCGAGTTTCTTCAGAATTCACCTTAGGTCTGCGAACACTCCATACAATCGACAAAATTTGAAATTCAAATATTGACCAAATATCGCGTGCGATACACTAAATTAAGCGTCTCGACGTCCATTGTGCGTATATATATTGTAACGAGGCACGGTCGACATTAAACTTTTGACTTTTCGACAATTTTCATTTTTTGTCAAAACTTAGAAAAATTACATACCCATTTCGGCTTTAATTAATTATTAGTTCCAAATTTTTAGTTTCTGTTTGCTAGGATAGTTGCAGTTCATCGCATCTGATAACCGTCAATTGCAAACTTTCGTTTTCGGTAGGAAAAAGCCAAAATTTTGACCGTTTGTTCCCGAAAACGAGCTTTTGTCTACGGAAAAATCGGAAAATATTTTTCTTGACTCGAACTTAAAGTGAATATAGCCGCGCAATACACCATCAGAAGCGGCTCGCGACGCCCTATCCGTAGAGCACGCGAACGTATTCATTAGTCAGAAGGAATATCGAAAAACTGCGATTTTCCATCAAAATTCATCAAATTTTGTTAATTTTCGGGTGTTTTTAGGCGTTTTCTCAAATTTTCTCCACCATCTTGCTGGTTTCTGCACTTCCCGTGGCTGCTCCATCCTCGCCCGGCGTAACTGCACGCATCTGAAACAGAAAAAACACTGATTAGCGCCAAAATTTGAAAAAGTTGCCCGCCGGCCTATATTCGAGTTTCTTCAGAATTCACCTTAGGTCTGCGAACACTCCATACAATCGACAAAATTTGAAATTCAAATATTGACCAAATATCGCGTGCGATACACTAAATTAAGCGTCTCGACGTCCATTGTGCGTATATATATTGTAACGAGGCACGGTCGACATTAAACTTTTGACTTTTCGACAATTTTCATTTTTTGTCAAAACTTAGAAAAATTACATACCCATTTCGGCTTTAATTAATTATTAGTTCCAAATTTTTAGTTTCTGTTTGCTAGGATAGTTGCAGTTCATCGCATCTGATAACCGTCAATTGCAAACTTTCGTTTTCGGTAGGAAAAAGCCAAAATTTTGACCGTTTGTTCCCGAAAACGAGCTTTTGTCTACGGAAAAATCGGAAAATATTTTTCTTGACTCGAACTTAAAGTGAATATAGCCGCGCAATACACCATCAGAAGCGGCTCGCGACGCCCTATCCGTAGAGCACGCGAACGTATTCATTAGTCAGAAGGAATATCGAAAAACTGCGATTTTCCATCAAAATTCATCAAATTTTGTTAATTTTCGGGTGTTTTTAGGCATTTTCTCAAATTTTCTCCACCATCTTGCTGGTTTCTGCACTTCCCGTGGCTGCTCCATCCTCGCCCGGCGTAACTGCACGCATCTGAAACAGAAAAAACACTGATTAGCGCCAAAATTTGAAAAAGTTGCCCGCCGGCCTATATTCGAGTTTCTTCAGAATTCACCTTAGGTCTGCGAACACTCCATACAATCGACAAAATTTGAAATTCAAATATTGACCAAATATCGCGTGCGATACACTAAATTAAGCGTCTCGACGTCCATTGTGCGTATATATATTGTAACGAGGCACGGTCGACATTAAACTTTTGACTTTTCGACAATTTTCATTTTTTGTCAAAACTTAGAAAAATTACATACCCATTTCGGCTTTAATTAATTATTAGTTCCAAATTTTTAGTTTCTGTTTGCTAGGATAGTTGCAGTTCATCGCATCTGATAACCGTCAATTGCAAACTTTCGTTTTCGGTAGGAAAAAGCCAAAATTTTGACCGTTTGTTCCCGAAAACGAGCTTTTGTCTACGGAAAAATCGGAAAATATTTTTCTTGACTCGAACTTAAAGTGAATATAGCCGCGCAATACACCATCAGAAGCGGCTCGCGACGCCCTATCCGTAGAGCACGCGAACGTATTCATTAGTCAGAAGGAATATCGAAAAACTGCGATTTTCCATCAAAATTCATCAAATTTTGTTAATTTTCGGGTGTTTTTAGGCGTTTTCTCAAATTTTCTCCACCATCTTGCTGGTTTCTGCACTTCCCGTGGCTGCTCCATCCTCGCCCGGCGTAACTGCACGCATCTGAAACAGAAAAAACACTGATTAGCGCCAAAATTTGAAAAAGTTGCCCGCCGGCCTATATTCGAGTTTCTTCAGAATTCACCTTAGGTCTGCGAACACTCCATACAATCGACAAAATTTGAAATTCAAATATTGACCAAATATCGCGTGCGATACACTAAATTAAGCGTCTCGACGTCCATTGTGCGTATATATATTGTAACGAGGCACGGTCGACATTAAACTTTTGACTTTTCGACAATTTTCATTTTTTGTCAAAACTTAGAAAAATTACATACCCATTTCGGCTTTAATTAATTATTAGTTCCAAATTTTTAGTTTCTGTTTGCTAGGATAGTTGCAGTTCATCGCATCTGATAACCGTCAATTGCAAACTTTCGTTTTCGGTAGGAAAAAGCCAAAATTTTGACCGTTTGTTCCCGAAAACGAGCTTTTGTCTACGGAAAAATCGGAAAATATTTTTCTTGACTCGAACTTAAAGTGAATATAGCCGCGCAATACACCATCAGAAGCGGCTCGCGACGCCCTATCCGTAGAGCACGCGAACGTATTCATTAGTCAGAAGGAATATCGAAAAACTGCGATTTTCCATCAAAATTCATCAAATTTTGTTAATTTTCGGGTGTTTTTAGGCGTTTTCTCAAATTTTCTCCACCATCTTGCTGGTTTCTGCACTTCCCGTGGCTGCTCCATCCTCGCCCGGCGTAACTGCACGCATCTGAAACAGAAAAAACACTGATTAGCGCCAAAATTTGAAAAAGTTGCCCGCCGGCCTATATTCGAGTTTCTTCAGAATTCACCTTAGGTCTGCGAACACTCCATACAATCGACAAAATTTGAAATTCAAATATTGACCAAATATCGCGTGCGATACACTAAATTAAGCGTCTCGACGTCCATTGTGCGTATATATATTGTAACGAGGCACGGTCGACATTAAACTTTTGACTTTTCGACAATTTTCATTTTTTGTCAAAACTTAGAAAAATTACATACCCATTTCGGCTTTAATTAATTATTAGTTCCAAATTTTTAGTTTCTGTTTGCTAGGATAGTTGCAGTTCATCGCATCTGATAACCGTCAATTGCAAACTTTCGTTTTCGGTAGGAAAAAGCCAAAATTTTGACCGTTTGTTCCCGAAAACGAGCTTTTGTCTACGGAAAAATCGGAAAATATTTTTCTTGACTCGAACTTAAAGTGAATATAGCCGCGCAATACACCATCAGAAGCGGCTCGCGACGCCCTATCCGTAGAGCACGCGAACGTATTCATTAGTCAGAAGGAATATCGAAAAACTGCGATTTTCCATCAAAATTCATCAAATTTTGTTAATTTTCGGGTGTTTTTAGGCGTTTTCTCAAATTTTCTCCACCATCTTGCTGGTTTCTGCACTTCCCGTGGCTGCTCCATCCTCGCCCGGCGTAACTGCACGCATCTGAAACAGAAAAAACACTGATTAGCGCCAAAATTTGAAAAAGTTGCCCGCCGGCCTATATTCGAGTTTCTTCAGAATTCACCTTAGGTCTGCGAACACTCCATACAATCGACAAAATTTGAAATTCAAATATTGACCAAATATCGCGTGCGATACACTAAATTAAGCGTCTCGACGTCCATTGTGCGTATATATATTGTAACGAGGCACGGTCGACATTAAACTTTTGACTTTTCGACAATTTTCATTTTTTGTCAAAACTTAGAAAAATTACATACCCATTTCGGCTTTAATTAATTATTAGTTCCAAATTTTTAGTTTCTGTTTGCTAGGATAGTTGCAGTTCATCGCATCTGATAACCGTCAATTGCAAACTTTCGTTTTCGGTAGGAAAAAGCCAAAATTTTGACCGTTTGTTCCCGAAAACGAGCTTTTGTCTACGGAAAAATCGGAAAATATTTTTCTTGACTCGAACTTAAAGTGAATATAGCCGCGCAATACACCATCAGAAGCGGCTCGCGACGCCCTATCCGTAGAGCATGCGAACGTATTCATTAGTCAGAAGGAATATCGAAAAACTGCGATTTTCCATCAAAATTCATCAAATTTTGTTAATTTTCGGGTGTTTTTAGGCATTTTCTCAAATTTTCTCCACCATCTTGCTGGTTTCTGCACTTCCCGTGGCTGCTCCATCCTCGCCCGGCGTAACTGCACGCATCTGAAACAGAAAAAACACTGATTAGCGCCAAAATTTGAAAAAAAAATCGCCCGCCCACCCTCCCATATTGCAGTTACTAAGGTAAAGACACTCGATTTTTGAGGGAGAATAAAACTTTAATCACTGATAACTTTTAAACTAGGTCATATTTCAATACGTGGTTTTCGGTTACATATTTATTAGTAGATAGCCTTAATATTTTTCTAGTCGACACATTTTAATTTATAGTTTTAGTAATTTTATTTTGACTTTTTGGTCTTTTGACCTTAATCTACTAGCTTTAGACTTAACATTCTGACCGTTTACCTTTGTGTATTCTTGTGTACCCTCTGACGCTGGTTGGCTTAAGCCACCCGCACATCTGAAACATAAAAACTTAATTTTAAACCTTTTTATATATAACTTTTACAAACTTTTTAACAAATTTTTATACAACTTTTACAAACTTTTTAACAAATTTTTATACAACTTGTACAAACTTTTTAATTCATTTTATTTACTTTGATTTTACTACTTTTGATTTTAATTTGTACTCTTTTATTATTTTAACTATATAATATGTTTGGATTCCGTACGCCCGTCAAAGCGACAAGGGATTCGGAGATCCAAAAATCCCCTGAAGATGCAGGACCGCCCCTCAAACTCCCTCCCACCTCCAAAGTAAGGAGGAGTATTGGAGAGTGGGAGTTGGGTAAAACAGCCGCTCAACCCAAGGTTTCCACCACTCTGAAAGAGCTAGCGCCAGCCGCGGTGGGCCCTTCCAAACCCAAGACTAAGGCGGTGCTCTCTCAGGAGAGCCGAACGACACGCCGTATATCTGTGGAAGTAGTGGAAAGCCCGCCAAAGCTGGAGAAAGCCAAATACGCCAGCAGAGTGGTGGAGGCGCGCGCTTGCCTGAGCAAAGCGAAATTCCAACTCGGCAGCGCGCGCAACCTGAAGACCGAGATCAAGACTGAGGTCACACTTGCGGTAGAGCGGCTGTACCAGCTAGTAAAAGAGGCGGAAGCTGAAAACGGAAAGGAAGAAAAGAGGCAGGAAGGGGGGAAGAAGGAGGAACCGCTCGTTCCTCCTCCTTCCGTCCCTTCTGTCTCTAGAACGGAATCCGAGGCTGAGCTGTTGAGAAAAATAGAGGAGCACAGCAAGCTTATGATGAAAAGCAACGAGAGAATAGAAGGGTTAACAGAGGTAATGAACAAGCAACAAAAGACCTTTGAGGAAATTACATACGCGGGTGCGGCGGCTGGTCCCGCGAGTAAGACGCCAATCGGTCAGACCACGCTGCACTCCGTAGTAATTTCCTCAAAGGACGAAATGGAGACAGGGGATGAGGTCTTGAAAAGAGTGAGAGAGGCAGTTAACGCCAAGGACGGATGGATTACGGTAGACAGAGTGAGGAAGGCAAAGGACCGGAAAATAATAGTAGGATGCAAGACCGACGAAGAGAGGCAAAAAGTGAAGGAGAGGCTGAAGAGTGCAGAGGAGTTTCTAATAGTAGAAGAAGTCAGAAACAAGAATCCGCTGATTATCTTAAAAAATGTTTTTAAATTTAATAGTGACGATAACATCATAGAATCTATTTGGAACCAAAACGGCAAAATTCTTAGGGACCTAGATAAAAAATTAAACAAAATCGATATTATTTACAAAAAGAGCACTAGAAACCCCCAGACGCACCACGTCGTCATGAGGGTGCCCCCCGCAGTTTGGCAGCGTTTGGTCCACGCAGAAACCGTCCAGATAGACCTCCAGCGAGTCCGAGTGGCAGACCAGTCGCCACTCGTGCAATGCTCGCTGTGTCTGGGCTACGGCCACGGACGACGTTTCTGCGTGGAGACCACTGTTAAATGCAGCCACTGTGGGGGGCCCCACATGAAGACGGAGTGCACCGGGTGGCTCGCCAATGCGCCCCCCTCCTGCTGTAATTGCACGCACGCCAAGGCTGAAAAGGTGGATCACAATGCCTTCAGCCAGGAGTGCGTGATCAGGCGGAAGTGGGACGCATTGGCCCGGGCCACAATAGCTTACGTATAATAGAGCTGTCCAAATAAACGGTAGGACCATGGTGACCATGGTCCTACCGTTTATCCCTGAGAAGCGGAAAACTAAGCACTGGTAAAAAATTTTAAAACAACGTTGACTAAGCCTTGTTGGACTTACATATTGTGAAAATATGAAAACAACCAGCACAACATAGCACGTAGGGTAAATTTAGTAAAACATAACATAATATATAAAAATTTGGATTAATAGTGTAAAACAAGTAAAAATTAAAATAAACCTTTGGAATTTGAAAATATTAAATAAAATTAAAACTCAAGCTCTTTTGTAAATCATATCATAAAATAATTAACAGTCTGAACATTTTTAAATAAAATTCGCATAACATCTTGGTTAAAATTCAAAAAAGTAGTATGATCATTTTTAAATTCATTTAAATTCATTTGTATAACTTAAGTAAAATTCGAATTGTAAAATTGTATAGTTTAAATTCATTTGTATTACTGAAGTAAAAATTGCAATGTTAAAATTCTCCTTTCATTTTAAATTCATTTGCATAACATAAGTAAAAATTTGAATATAAAAAATTTCTTTTTAGATTAAACTCATTTGGCTTAATATAGGTAAAAACTTAACTGCAATGTAAAAATGTCTTTGAGGTAATTAGTGTTTTTAATTGTATAGAATCAAAAGTAGAAATAACAAAGTCTCTGATCACCATGTCAGAGGGACACCTAGTGACGTTTCTAGACGTCAAAAAAAAAAAAAAAAAAAAAAAAAAAAAAAAAAAAAAAAAAAAACCTAACCTAACCTAACCTAACCTAACCTAACCTAACCTAACCTAACCTAACCTAACCTAACCTAACCTAACCTAACCTAACCTAACCTAACCTAACCTAACCTAACCTAACCTAACCTAACCTAACCTAACCTAACCTAACCTAACCTAACCTAACCTTTTTTTTTTTTTTTTTTTTTTTTTTTTTTTAACGTTGGGAAATCCTCATGGATACTCTCTGGAAGCGGGGGCAACCAGAGAGTTATGTCAGACTCTTACTGACTAAAACCCAACGGGGTCCTTCTGAACGCCTTAAACTGGGGTTCTGGGTGCGTGTTCACATTCTTCCATGTGCCCCAGCAGCGATGGCTTCAAGGTGAGCCTCGTCTCGTTTTGTTCCTCTTTTCTCTTGCGAGATGCGCACGGGACACCCGCGCGCGACATCTCTAGGCATTGTTGGCGACGGTCACCCCCCGGTGCCGCCGCCTGGCCTATGTTATGGGGGTCTTAAAGAGTGGAGGGTTCTCCTCCGACGCCCTGCTCTTCTGCTACGGATCGGATTCAGTGTAGAGATTTCTCTATCCCTTTCCGCAACTTCCTTCTGCGAGAGAACTTCTTCGCAAAAGGTAATGCCGGCTTTCCAATTTAAATCACTCTCGACCATTGCCTTGACAAAGGCCGGGAGTGATAGGTTATTTCCAACCCTTTGCACAAGGGCTTGCCGGGGGACCGCCCATGCTGGGCATTCGGCAAGTGTGTGCAGTGCTGTGTCCGTGCTGCACGAGCAGTGGTGACACTCCTCAGTAGGCTCTCTACCAATACGACACAGGTACTTTGAGAAGCAGCCGTGCCCCGTTAATACCTGTGTCAATCGGAAGGTAAGAGTGCCGTGGTCTCTATTGAGCCACTCCTTAAACACTAGGCGAATAGCCTCAATGGTTCTCAGGCCAGCAGATGGTTGCGCCAACCGCCTGATCCACTCTTGCACAAGGAGATCGTGGATTATACTCCTTTGGTGCTCTACCTCTCTTAGCGCTGGCCTCTGGCCCTGCGCGATTTGCCGTTCCCGCCAAAAATGGATGGTCGCGAGACCCCTCGCTTCAAGGTCCCATGGCAGAGACCCTGCCAGAGCGCACGCCACCTCGAAGGAGACTGTGCGGTATCCCCTAATCACCCTAATAGCTATCGCTCTCTGCGGCTTTCGCAGTAGGGCGATGTTCGGGCTATTTAGTGTTTCGGCCCACACAGGAGCTCCGTACATGGCCATTGACCGGACCACTCCCATATACAGCTTTCGACAACTAACCCTAGCACCCTTAATGTTGGGCAGTAATCCTCCGAGTGCTGCCGCTGTTCCCATGAGCTTAGGAACCAGACTCGCAAAATGGGCGTTAAAGTTCCATCGGCTATCAAGGACAAGTCCGAGGTACTTCATCGTCGACTTGACACCGATGCGAACACCACTAACCACGATATGAGAATCAACTGGGGGCTTGTTCCGCGGACCATGAAAGCATAAAGCTTCAGATTTCGACAGAGCAACCTCCAGGCCCAGACGTCTTATCCTACCAACCACCTGTGCTACTCCAGCCGTGGCGAGGAGTGCAGCTTCTCTGTACGACTTGCCTCTCGCCGTGACCAGAGTATCGTCTGCATAACACGTGACACGAATGCCCCAGAGAGTGGCACCACGCAGAACCCAGTCATAGCCGATGTTCCACAGGAGCGGACCAAGGACCGATCCCTGTGGAACACCGCACGACATTCTATGTTGGCTCCATCCATCTCGTCCTTGAAATGACACGAAACGGTCCGAGAGGTAATCTTCGATAATGCTACGAATGTAGCGGGGTACTTGGTGGTACCTCAAGGCCTCATTTATACAGTTCCAGGGTAGAGTGTTAAAGGCATTGGCAATGTCCAGAGACACTGCCAAGACAACCTCGCCCCTAGATACTGCTTCCTCTGCAATCGTCTTAACCCGTAAAATCGCGCCCACTGTTGAAAGACCTCTACGGAATCCGAACTGATTAACATCTAAATCCGGTCCGACACTGCTCAAGTGGCCGATTAAACGAGTTGCAATTACTCGCTCAAACAGCTTACCCACCTCATCAAGAAGAACGATAGGGCGGTAAGCTGAAGGTGATTCCACTGGGCGACCATCTTTTTTCAAAAGCACAAGACTGCCAATCTTCCACTGTGCAGGGAACTTGCCCTGATCCAAACAAGCACTAAAAAGACCTTGAAGCCGAGGCCCCAAAACCTTCAGGGCTAACACCCACGCTTTCCCAGGAATGCCATCAGGACCAGGGGCTGTGTTTTTGGCTCCTAGTCTCTTAACTGCCATTCTCAGTTCGACCTCATTTACTTCCGGCAAGACAGCACCTTCAGTAGCCTCCCCATCAGGTGGAGCCATGATTGGTGGCGTGTGTTCTTCTACGCTTGGAAAAAGAGCTGCGACCACCCCCTCCAAGAGTTGTGGCTCAAGACTTTGAGTCAAAGGTGGAGCCCACGGGCGAAGTTTTCCCCTCACCATCCTGTAGGGTCGCCCCCACGGGTCTTGGTTTAGGGTCTCCAGCAATTCGTCTCGGGCTATAATTTTTGCCTGTGCGATGGCCAGCTGAAAAGCTGCTTTGGCTTCCCTATACTGGCCATATAGCTGATCTTCTAGCTGTTCATCGCGACGTCTTCTCCTACGCTGTCTAGTGTATTGACGTCTTGCCGCCACGCATCTAACGCGCATATTGGCCAGCTCAGTTGACCACCAATAAACTTGACGCTTGGCAGATGGCGGACTAGCTCTGGGCATCGCTGCATCACAAACATGCATCATGGCCTCACGGAACCATTCTACTTCATTTACAACTTGGAGCTCTGCAACTGCACTCGGTTGCGATGTCCAGGCCTTAACCAGAGCCGCTTCCTCTAATAGATCCCGGTCTAGGCGTTTTAGAGCCCATCGAGGCCGGTTCCCACTTGAGTTGGGTAAGCTAGGTCTACACGGTGCTAACGGTAGATGGGAAACCTCGAACCGAATATATCTGTGGTCCGACAGCGTCTCCACATCTCCTAAGACCTCCCAACCATGCACACGACTAACCAGACTCACACTGGCAAAGGTGACGTCCACTATGGACCCACCATGCTGCCTCACACATGTCAATGTGGATCCCCTATTAAGAAGCACGAGACCAGAAGTCAGGGCCCACTCTTCTAATGCGTCCCCTCGCGCATCAGTGACAGGAGACCCCCACGCTGCAGATTTTGCGTTAAGATCTCCGACAACGAGCACTGGATGCGGGTGACTCTGTCCAACCAGAGCCCCCACCTCAGCGAGAAAGCTCTCGAACTCGGTGAGGGATCTATTTGGCGAGAAGTACGTCGCAATCACTGTCACTCCTTTCACTTGAGCCGCTACCCATCCCCGACCCTTCATGACCTTTTCAAAAGTAGCTCCTCGCACTATTATTGTAGCCAAACCTTCATTATCCCCTGCCCAATTGTCTCTTGGGGGGACAAAGTAAGGTTCGGATATTACCGCTATATCAATCAACCACTCCGCCATGCTCTGGATCATGAGATCCTGAGCTCTGGCGGAGTGGTTGAGATTCGCCTGCAAAAAACGTAGGGCCATAACTATGAGGTTTCCATACGTACCCTCTCACCCCCCGACTGTGACGGGGGGCAGCTAGAAGCTGATGTCGTCGCTGCATCTGGCATGCTTGTAGCCTTATTTCTCCGAATCTTAGGAGCGGCACACGTCTTACTACCCAAAAGATGGGCTGATGGCTTATTGGCTGCCGCGCAAAGTGAACACTTCGGAGGCGCGGTACAGACTGACGACTTATGGCCGGCTCGGCCACAACGGTAGCACTCTTCGCTACGATCAACCTCTGCTACACACTGAGCGCGAACATGCCCATTGTGATGGCACCGATAGCACCGCAATGGTCTGGGCTGTACCAGTTCCACTCGCGCTGACACCCAGCCGACAAGCAATCGTCCTTCCCCTCCTAATTTTTTGGCAGCAGCCACTGGGCAGCTCACCAGTACAACTCCAGAGCCTTGGTAGGTACATTTAATATGGCCTACTTTAACTTGCTCCTCTGGGCACCCACCTTGTTGTGCTATTGCAGAGACGAGGTCCTCTTTGGACACTGAATCGTCTAGACCCACAATCCGGAAGTCGGCGCACTTTATGGGTATGGAGACTCTTGCAGTTTCCTCACCCAGGACTTCTCTGAGTTTCTGTGCAAAAGTATCCGCTTTTTCTGCACTGGACTCACCCTCTACTACCTCTAAAATACGGGCACCAGTAGCGGCTTTGCGAAACCGCAAGCTTGCGATACCGCAGCTGGCAAGATCAATCTTCGACTTGGCCTCTTTCATCACATTGGCATAAGTCGCGCCTTTCTCCTCGGCTCCCGGCTGCAGAGTAATTACTACAGCTGCGGTCTTCGGAGGACGTAACTTTGCCGCAGTAGGCCGACGTTCAACTTTAGCCTTAGCTGTTGACTTAGGCTTTGTGGTTTGGGCTTGTGGCACCCCCTTCTTGGCTTTTTTGCCACGTTTGGTGACAGTAGTCCAGCCGTCGTTTGCAACCTCGGGTGTTGGTACCTCTTGAGGCTGCTTCCTCTGGGCACTTTGGGTGTCTGCTGCTGTACCAGAACTCCCCTTCTTGTTCACCTTCTTGGTCCCCATTTGGGGCGGCGGAGCCTGATGCTCTGCTTCTTTCGTCTTTTCCGGCTGAGGCGGTGCGACTGTGCGCTTATCCGCAGCTAGAGGTGGGCGTAATCGCTTTTCAGGAAGCAACCTTTCCTCCATTCCTTCAAACCGCGCATTCATCATGTTGCCCACCTGCACCATGATTGCACGCGCCATTTCCTCATAGTTATTTTCTCCACGAGGTGCCGATTGGCTAGCTCCTACATTAGGACCATTCACACTCACGGAAGGCAATTCCTCCGGATCTCGTACGAGCATGGCTCGTAGCTCGGCCAACTCCTTACGGAGCTGCACTACTTCAGCTCGTAAGCTAGCATTGTCAGCTTGTAGCTTGGCCGCTTCCTCTGAAGCTGTAGTAGCTGCCAGTGCTTCTACCGCTGCCTTAATTGAAGCCGTCGAATCTTTAAGAGCCTTAGTAAAGGTTCCTTTAAGGTTACCCGACTTTGTGGCGACCGTTAAGATAACGTCGGCCGCATCAGTGACCTGCTTCACCATATCTGATGCAAGCCCACTGTTCTCCACCGGTGTAGGTGGAATCACCTTTCTTGTGGTTTTTAAATAAGCCACTTTGGAGGATACCTCTTTTTCGGCATTCTGCCGAGCCTCTTCTCTGGCTGCCTCTTGCCTAAGGGCATTTAACTCGGCCTGGGCTTTGCCTAAGCCAACGTATATCCCTGACGTAGGCGGGCGCCCTCTACCTCGTTTAGCTGTCGACGATGACGGTAAACTAGGCAGTGCCGGAGACGCTTCATCACTTGAAACAGGCTCTGGCCTAGATACCAGACGCCTCTTTACACGAACCCCCTTTTTCTTCCAAAGTTTGTCAGAAATTGGTTCAATCACCACACTACATTCACTGAGTCTTGATGAGTCTACCTCTGACTCAAAACTCGCAAGTGAAATATTGTCACAAGAGCCAAATACCTCTACTTCGCGTCTTGTTACCTCTTTTAGGGAACTCCCCATTACCACTGCTGCCTTCTCGGCGTTGCTTTGCACTAATGCGCATGCATTCTCTTCTCTATCATGCTGAACAGAACAGCCTCCTCTTCCGTTTTTGGTTTTTATTAAAGATTCCATATGAAGTCCCACGATTGTGAGGGAAATAAATTGTCGTCACTAAAGTGCCACCGACCAGTGCCCTCTGTGGCCGGGGAAGGGTACATACTGCGGAGGTCCCCTGGTATCCGCAGGTTTTAACGTGTTTTCTCACGGGTTTTTATTTCGAGGTTTTCCTTCCTCTGGGACCGGCCAATAAAGGCAAGTCCCCTTCGGTCCATGCTGCTGCGACGTACCCCTTTACGCCTAACAGGGGTCGTTGAAGCAACAACATGGATACCGGGAGGAGGGACGGCGAACTCCCTCCGACGGACTGATCAATAGTGTTAGTACTGACCAGCCCGCCATACAACTTGGCTGATGCCACAAGTAGACATCAATTTCCTCTTTAAGCAATTATTTATGCATAGATGTCTCTATACAAAAATTGACGACACAAAGTTTTATTTACAAATAAAAGAATATTTACAAAATAAAAACTATCCTCTAATTAACCCCCCCCTCTACTTCGTCCACTGCGTCCTTTGCTAGCTTCAAAGGAACGCGCGGAGAAGCTCCTAAATCCTAAACCAACGTGGCCCAAAAAGACCACGAAGGCGCCTGGTGGTTTCAGTTACGTCTATTTCAGAAGGAAATAGACCAATAACAGGCGGCAACCACGTGAAGGATAACCACCAGACTTGCCCTGAGGATCATCACGACTGTTGCGCTCTCCCCCAGGACCATTCGCCTCCATACCCGCACCCCGTGCACGAGTATGGAAGGCCGGCACTTACCCAAAAGGATAAACACCGACCCGCCCAACCTAACCTAACCTAACCTAACCTAACCTAACCTAACCTTTTTTTTTTTTTTTTTTTTTCTCGCTGGGAAAAATGCGTTACGCATTCCCCCCCATTAGAGGATGGAGGGGATATGTGGGACTCCCCGGCCCATGAGGGCCGGTATACCCACTAAATAACCCAGCGGCACTCCCGCGTCGTCTACTATGGAGGGGAACTGGGAAACCGGCAAAGCCTTTTCTTCCAGTCCCCCGCCGACGACCGCCCGCCTTTACAGCGGGGCCTTCACGCCCCCCCCTGCAGGGAGGGGCCCGGGAACGACCACGAGTGCTTGGCCGTTCCCGCCCGACGGAGGTGGCGAACAGTGCAATGCGAGAGATGGCGCCTCCACGCCTATCTCTCGCTATTCACCACCTTGAGGGGGAAGAAGACGTCTCCTTCTACCCCTCCTCCGCCTGCGCAGCGGCGCGAGAGGGTCCTGCTCCCGCGCGCGCTCCGCTGCCTCCTTCTGGGACATCACGTCCTCACAGAAGGAGGCGACCGCCGCCCAGCCCCTCCCGTCCCCCAGCATGGAATTCACCACACTGGGAAGCGAGAGGTCTGGCCCCACTACCGCCACCAAGCCGCGGCGCGGCTCGGCCCACGACGGGCATACCTCGAGGGTGTGCTGCGCCGTGTCCTCCGCCGCGCCACAATGGTGGCACGACGGGGCTCCCTCCCTTCCGATTCGGTGCAGGTACGTTCCGAAGCAGCCATGCCCGGATAGCACCTGCACCAGACGGAACGAGAGGAAGCCGTGGGGCCGCTCGAGCCAGTCCTGCAGGACCGGCCCGAGAGCGTCCAATGTTCGGCGGCCAAACGCGGCGGAGGCGAGGTCCACCGTCCAATGTTGGACGATGGCTTCCTTCGCCTCTCGCCGGACGGCCTCCCGCTCCTCCGGGGCAGGGTGCTCTCCAAGCGCCCTACGCCCCGCCGTCCACTCGTACACTCTGGCGAGCACCCATGCCTCGAGCTCCCAAGGAGGGGTGCCCGCCAGAGCGCACGCCGCCGCGAAGCCTACCGAACGGTAGGCCCTCGCGGCTCGCTGTGCGATGGCCCTTTGGGGCCTGCGGATCGCGGCGGCGTTCTCCCTTCTTTGAAGGGAGTCCGCCCAGATAGGGGCCCCGTAAAGGGCCATGCTCCGCAGGATGCCGGCATATAGCTGCCGGCACCGCGCTTTGGGCCCCCCCATATTTGGGAGGAGCCACGAAAGCGCACCTGCGACCTTCAGCAGGCGCGTCGACAGCCCGCTGAAATGCGGGCCGAAGCGCCACCTGCTGTCGAGTACAAGGCCCAGATATTTCATCTGGGCCTTCACCTCGACCCTGACGCCCTCCACAACAATGTGGGCGTCAGTGGGGATGCGCTGCCGAGGCCCGTGGAAGAACACGGCCTCGGTCTTGTGCAGCGCCACCCTCAATCCAAGCCGGCGGATCCTTCCCGCAACCAAGGATCCGCCAGCCGAGGCCAAGCCCGCCGCTTCTCTAAAGCTCTTCCCCCGGGCAGTGAGAAGAGTGTCGTCTGCATAGTAGATGACACTCGTGCCTCGGAGGAGAGCTCCCCGCAGGAGCCAATCGAACCCGATGTTCCACAGGAGAGGTCCTAGGACGGACCCCTGTGGAACACCGGACTCCGCGCCGTACCGCCGAAGTTGGCCCGTCTTGTCTACCAGGAGGACCACTCGGTCCTCCAGGTAGCTGGCCAGGAGGCCCCGCAGGTACTGAGGCACTCCATGGTAGCGGAGCGCCTCTAGGATTGTCGAGTGTGGGACGGAGTTGAAGGCGTTGGCTATATCAAATGACACAGCCAAAACTCCGTCCCGTGCCTCCACAGCCTCCCTCACTTGGCCCTTCAGCCGGGCCAGCGCGTCAACTGTCGAACGCCCCCTTCGGAAACCGAATTGGGCGTCCGACAGATTTGGCCCCACCTCCAGCAGGTGGCCATTAAGGCGGCTGGCGACGATACCCTCGAAGAGTTTACCGACCTCATCGAGCAGAACGATGGGCCGGTATGCCGAGGGGGAGTCCGCCGGGCGTCCCTCCTTTCGGAGGAGGCATAACTGCCCCTCCTTCCAAGGTTTCGGGAACCTCCTCAGCGCGAAACACGCGTTGAAGAGGTCCCGAAACCTTTCCTCCATTTGGGCGGCGGCAATGGCCACCACCCGCGCGGGGACGCCGTCCGGCCCTGGGGCCGTCTTCTTGGCGCGGAGGCGGGGGGCCTCCGCAGCAAGCTCCTCCGCCGTCACTGGAGGGATCTCCTCCTCTGACGGGGACACTTCCCGCGGGGGGTCCATTACTGGTGGGGTGAAGGTAGTCCTTGTCGGAAACAAGGACTGAACCACCCCATCCAGCAATGCTGGCTCAAGGGACTCCGTCAGTGGGGGACCAAAGGGGCGCAGTTTATTCCGCGCCGCCTTGTATGGTCTCCCGAACGGGTCCCTGTCGAGGCCCTCCAGCATTTCCGCCCGCGCGGCGTCCTTGGCGGCCCCCATCTCCGACTTGAGGACCTTCTTTGCCTCTACGTAGTAGGCATAGAGAAGGCCCTCGTTCTCGGGGTCCCTCCGGCTGCGCCGCCGACTCCGCGCGTATTCCCGCCTTGCCGCCACGCAGGCGGCCCGGAGTTCCGCCAGTCTCTCCGACCACCAGTAGACAGTGCGTCGGGGAGGGGGGCGGCGAGACCGAGGCATGCTGGAGTTGCACACCTCGGTCAGGGACCCCCGAAGTTGGGCCGCCGCGGAGTCTACGTCCAAGACTTGGACAGGAGGTGCAAGCCAGTCCTGGACGAACGCCGCCTCCTTGGCCGCCTGACGGTCCAGGCGGGTGAGAGCCCACCGTGGAAAGGGAGAACGGCCCGAGAGAGCCGTCCTCCGGGGGCTCTGGGTGGAGATGTCGAACCGCACGTATCTGTGGTCCGACATTGTCTCCACCATCTCGACCCGCCAGTTTTCGACGCGGGCGGCTAGGATGGGGGTGGCGAACGAGACGTCCACCACTGACCCTCCCCATCGCCGCACACACGTCTGGACCGTCCCCCTGTTGAGGAGGGACACGCCGGACGAGGCCGCCCAAAGCTCGACGGCGGGTCCCCGGACGTTACAAGTGGCGGCTGGGTTGCCCCATGCCGCCGACTTGGCGTTCAGGTCGCCCAATACGGCGACCTGACGAGGCGCCGCCCTACCGACTACCGCGGTGAGGATTTCGAGGAAGTCCTCGAAATCCTGTAAAGGGCGGTTTGGGGAGAAATAAACGCCCACCAAGGCTATTTCCCCCCACGCGGCGGCCACGTATCCCGGTCCCCTCTCTAAGAGCGAGAGGGGAGGGGAGTCTGTGGAAGACCGCGCCACCAATGCCACCAAGCCGTCCCGGTCACCCAGCCATTGGCTAGGGACCGAGTACGGCTCGGCAACTACCGCCACGTCCACCAACCACTCCGCCAAGACCTGCATCAGCAGGTCCTGGGCGGCTTTGCAGTGGTTGGCGTTCGCCTGGAGGATGCGATGTCCGATCCTATCCATCAATCGGACATCGCACCCCCCTCATCGGCCGCCGAGGTCCCTGCTGCAGGGGTGGCGGTCGCAGCGGCAGGCGGGGTTGTCGCCTGCACTTTGCCCTTCTTCGGGGGAGGATTGCAATTCCTCCCCTTCATCATGTGACCCGCCGGGCGGCCACTGGCCGCGCACACTGCGCATCGCGGCGTGGCGGCCTTGCAGGAGGCGGACCTGTGCCCCTCCTGGCCACAGCGGTAGCAGCTGTCCGTCCTATCCACTGAGGACGGACAGAGGGCCCGCGTGTGCCCGACTCCGAAGCACTTGTAGCAGCGCAGAGGCTGGTCTTCAAGTGCTCGGAGTCGGCAGGAACTGAATCCCACGACTAGCCGGCCTTTGGCGAGGACGGCTTTAGCTGCGGTGACTGGGCACTCAAGGCGGATAGTGCCCATGCCACCGCGGCCGGGCCTTATATCCCGACCCTGCACCGCCGTGACGTCGCAGCCACCTAATGCTGCGATCGCCACTACCACCTCCTCTTTGGTGACCGAATCGTCAAGATCGGTCACCTCCAAAGCTGCGGACTTCACTGGCCTGACCACCTTGGCCACGTCCACGATGACCTCTCGCAACTTAGCTGCGAAGAGGTCAGCGTTGACGCCGCCCTGGGCCCCTGGGAACTCAAAGATACGAGCCCCAGCTTGGGTCCGGCGGCACGTGACCGCTCCGATCCCGAGTTGGGTGGGATCGGCGTTGGTACGAGCCCGCTTGAGAACGGACTCGTACGTCTCACCCCGCTCCGCAGCCTCTGCGGTGAGCGTTACGACGACGGCTGCGGTCTTAGGAGGAACTAGCTTCCTCGCGGGGGCCCTGTTGGCTGCCGGGGCAGCGGCGGCGGGCTTGGGGGCCGACTTCTTCCCTTTCCCCTTTCCCTTCCCCTTTCCCTTGCCAGTCGCCTGGGACGGGCAGGGAGGGGTGGGGGCGGGGGGGGCAGGGGCGTCGGCCGTTCTCGGCTTTTTGGCCTTGCCCTTTCCCCTCACCACTTCCGTCCATGGGTTGGACGGAGTGGTGGAGGGTAATTGGGCGTCCTCCCTTTGGGAGGAAGGCCCCAGCTTATTCGGCCTCTTGTCCGCCGCCAGTGGCGGGCGGAGGCGCTTCTCCGGTAAGAGCCTGTCCTCGATGCCATCGAGGCAGGCTCTCGTAAAGGCCCTTTCCTCCATGACCACCTTGCGGATTATATCCTCAAGGTTGGAGGAGGGGCCTTCTGTTGCCGGACTGGGGCCTGCCTGAGTAGGCCTGGCCGCGGCTACTGCTGCTGGTTTGGGCTCAGCCTGAGCAGGCCGGGCCGTGGCTTCAGCCAGCTTCTGGTGCAGCTGACTGACCTCTGACTGCAGGCGGTCGACCTTTGCCTGCAGTTGGCGCGTCTCGTCGGTGCCGGTGCGCTGCACCAGCTCCTCGACGATACCGCGCATGCTCGCGGCCCGGCACTTCAGGGACTTCTGGATTGTGCCCTTCAAGTTCGAGGACTTGGAGGCGACCTGCGCGATCTCCTCCGCGTCCTCCTTCGCCATGCGCTCCAGCTCGGCTAGGGAGTGGTCCGCGTACAGGACGCAAGACTCCCCGTAGCCGGCCTTGGCTCGCGCAGTGCGCACCTGCTGCTCCTTGGCAGCGACCTGCTCTTCCAGGTCCTGCTGGAGCTGCACCCGCCGAGTGAGGTTCAGCTGGCGCTGCGCCTCTGCCAGACCCACGTCATGAGTGTCGGCAATACCAGATGGCTTTATCGCCTTAAGGGCCTTCCGTTTGGGTTTGCTCTTCGACTTGGATGAGTCCGAGCCCGAGCCTCCCTTCAGGAAGTCCCTCTTCCGCTTTTGGCGAACCATAATTGGACCACCGTCCGACTCGCAAGTTATAGACTCGTTGTCGGAGTATGAGTCCGACAACTCGTCCGCCCTGGCGAAGAGGCTAACCGCCGTCACCAGCGTGCCTTCGTCAGTTTGGCCCTGAGAAGGGCCTTTTGGTTGGCCCTGAGAAGGGCCTTTTGAGAAACGCCCTGAGGCGTCCCGCATCGGCTTTTTAGGCGTTTTAACCGCCAATGCGCTCTTCATCTCCTCCTTCTGACCAGAACGGCCACTACCATTTTTTGTTTTATTGTTTTTATCCATAATCATGTCCCACGAGTATGGGGGAAAAAACGGTCACCACCGAAGTGCCACCGACCAGTGCCCCCTGTGGCCGGGGAAGGGTATATACTGTGGAGGTCCCCTGGTATCCACAGGTTTTTACGTGTTTTCTCACGGGTTTTTGTTTCAAGATTTTCCTTTCTCTGGGCCCGGCCAATTAAGGCAAGTCCCCTTCGGTCCATACTGCTACGACGTACCCCTTTATGCCCAACAGGGGTCGTTGAAGCAGCAGCATGGATACCGGTAGGAGAGGCGGCAAACCCTCTCCGACAGACTGATTAATACTGTTAATATTAACCAGACTGCCATCTTCAATTGATGTCAAGTGACATCAATTCCCTCACGTAGAAGGAGAAGAAACTCCTTTCCTCTGCCTTCCACTGCGCCCTCTGCTTCGCACAGCGGCGCCACTCCTTACCCCATTTCCCCCCCAGTGTGTTCTGTCCGCGCCGGTTTGTCGCTAGCTTCCAACTCGAAGCTATCGACAAACCGAGACCCCCTATCCGCAACCCGGGGACGCGCCACGTCGGTGTATCACCTCACCGCCTGCTGGGAAGGAGACCCAGTAGGTTCGTGGAACCTAACCTAACCTAACCTAACCTAACCTAACCTAACCTAACCTTTTTTTTTTTTTTTTTTTTTTTTTTTTGACGCTGGGAAAAATGCATTACGCATTCCCCCCCATTGGAGGATGGAGGGGATATGTGGGACTCCCCGGTTTTCCGCTCCCGGTATACCCACTAAACAACCCAGCGACACTCCCGCGTCGCCTATATGGAGGGGAACTGGGAAACTGGCAGAGCCTTTTCATCCAGTCCCCCGCCGGCGATTGGCCCGCCATGACAGCGGGGCCCCCGCAACGCCCCCGCCTTTACGGCGGGGCCCGCACGCCCCCCTTTTGCAGAGGGGGGCCCGGGAACGACCGTGAGTGCCCGGCCGTTCCCGCCCGACGGGGTGGTGAATAAGTGCAATGCGGGAGAAGGCCCCTCCAGGTCTTCTCCCGCTATTCACCACCATGAGCGGCGCGAGAAGTTCCGCGTCTCTCGCGCGCGCTCTACCGCCTGGGCAGACCCGTAGGTCTACCCTGCCTCATCACACTGTGCCCTCTGCTAGACAGAGGGACACGCGGAGAGGCCCACCGTGTCGGGTTATTAGCCACCATGAAACACGTCCGCAGTACTCTGCAGGCGTGTTTCATGGTGTTACCAGGGTGCACCACGAGGAGGTTACCCGACCTAGCACCCCAACCTAACCTAACCTAACCTAACCTAACCTAACCTTTTTTGTGTCAAAACTTAGAAAAATTTGATACCCATTTCGGCTTTAATTAATTATTAGTTCCAAATTTTTAGTTTCTGTTTGCTAGGATAGTTGCAGTTCATCGCATCTGATAACCGTCAATTGCAAACTTTCGTTTTCGGTAGTAAAAAGCCAAAATTTTGACCGTTTGTTCCCGAAAACGAGCTTTTGTCTACGGAAAAATCGGAAAATATTTTTTCTTGACTCGAACTTAAAGTGAATATAGCCGCGCAATACACCATTAGAAGCGGCTCGCGACGCCCTATCCGTAGAGCACGCGAACGTATTCATTAGTCAGAAGGAATATCGAAAAACTGCGATTTTCCATCAAAATTCATCAAATTTTGTTAATTTTCGGGTGTTTTTAGGCATTTTCTCAAATTTTCTCCACCATCTTGCTGGTTTCTGCACTTCCCGTGGCTGCTCCATCCTCGCCCGGCGTAACTGCACGCATCTGAAACAGAAAAAACACTGATTAGCGCCAAAATTTGAAAAAATTCGCCCGCCCACCCTCCCATTGTGTCGTTAGACACGATAGAAAAGTTCATTTTTAGGAGGAAAAACACCCATAACTTTTAAACGAAGCCGTATTTCGTGACGGGGTTTTTGACAACGTACTTGTACGGTCACGGGGCTGTTGCCCATAGTCATAGTTTTAAGTCTTATCTAGTCTTTTACATTTTGACTCTGACTTAACGGTTTTTTGCCGATAAGTCAAATTATTTACCCGAAAACAGGTAAATTTGCCTGTTTTCGAAGCTTTTGACCAAAGTTCTTTTTAGGAACTATATAAGTTAGGTTAGGTATAGATAAAATAGATTTTAAATATATTATTTGACAAGTTTTACAATTTATTTTTACAATTTTACCTTTATATTTTATTTTATCTTAGTTAGGTTTTTAAATAGTTTTAATATTTTATTTATACAAATTGACATATTTTACAACTTTTACAATTTTACTTTTTACTTATTTGTATTAATTTTAAATTTGATTTTATTTATTTATTGTCCCTTTGACAGCCCTCAACATGTTTGGTTTTCGCACTCCTGCGAAGGAGACTAAGTCTTCTCGCACTTCAACATCCCCAGCCATGCAGGAGTGCGCAAACCAAAATGTTCGCCGAAGTATCGGGGAATGGGAGTCTGGAAAGGCAGACCCCATAACCCCGACCACCCCCAAGAAAACCGCGCCGGTGGAATCCCAGAAGCCTAAGAAGGTGCTCTCGCAAGGCAGTAGAGTGGGAGCGAGAGTGCCGACTGAAGCCGCAGGGAGCCCACCGGCAAGACCTAAGTACACCAGCCGGTTGGCGGAGGCGAAAACCTGCCTCACGAGAGCCAAACTGAACCTCGGCAACTCCCGAAATACAAAGACGGAGATCAAGACCGAGGTTCTTTTGGCTGTCGAGAGGCTGTACCAGCTGGTGAAGGAGGCGGAAAGTGAAGAACAGGGAAAGAAGAAAGAAAGGGAACCCGAGAAGAGAGGAAAGCAAGAGGATGAAAAAGAACTAGAAATGGCAAAAGAGAAGGAAGAAGGAAATATCGTCTCGAAAATGAAAGAGCACGCAAGGCTTATCGAAGAGAACAGTCAGAAGATGGAAAGGATGCAGATAAGGCTAGAAGCGCAGCAGGAGAAACTGGAAAGGCAGTCATACGCGAGTGTGGCAGCGGCGCATCCGGTGAAGAAATTCCCGGAGCAGACCGCGCTGCACTCTGTCGTAGTGACTGCCAAAGACGACCAGGAAACAGGAGACGAAGTGCTGAAGAGGATACGTGAGACGATAAATGCCAAAGAAGGAGGAATTAGTGTGGAGCGGGTACGGAAAGCAAAGGATAGGAAAGTGATTGTGGGGTGTAGAACTGAAGAAGAAAGAGAGATTGTAAAAGAGAGGCTAAAGAGGGCGGAAGAGTACCTGAATGTTGAGACTGTAAAAAATAAGGATCCCCTTGTGATCCTGAAGAACGTTTTCACATATCACACAGACCAGGACATTATTGAAGCGATTTGGAAACAAAATGGGAAAATATTGGAAGACATAGACAGAGTGAAAAATAAAATATTAATAGTATATAAGAAAAGCACCCGAAATACCCAAACGCAGCATGTGGTCATGAGGGTATCCCCCGCAATTTGGCAGCGTCTGGTCCACGCAGAGACCGTCGTCGTAGACTTGCAGCGAGTCCGAGTGGCAGACCAGTCGCCACTCGTGCAATGCTCGCTCTGTCTAGGCTACGGCCACGGACGACGGTTCTGCGTGGAGACCACCGTCAAATGCAGCCACTGCGGGGGGGCCCACATGAGGACAGACTGCGATAACTGGCTCGCCAATGCGCCCCCCTCCTGCTGCAACTGCGTGCACGCCAAGGCTGAGAAGGCGGACCACAATGCCTTCAGCCAGGAGTGCACGATCAGGAGGAGGTGGGACGCATTGGCGAGGGCCACCATAGCCTACAACTGTTAGGTTAGCCCCAGAGGAAATTACACCGATGTGCCCACAAAACTTGCAGCCCAAATAAACGGATCGGACCATGTTGTACATGGCCCCCCGTTTATCCCTGGTGGAAAAAATCGCACTCTGTGGAAAACCGGATAAATCTCGGGCTAACCTATAACAATAGCATTAAATTCACAGGTTTAATAAGCCTTGTTGGCTATAATTGTATATAATTCAACCAGCTAAAATCAAGACTAGAAAAATAAATAAAACACATAATTAAAATCAGACATAAAAGTAGAGTAGGGTAAAAAGATTATAAAAAATTGCAATAAATAACATAATAAGATTAAAATTAGTAAAAACATCACCAACAACGTTCTTTGGTATAACACTTTACAAGATCAAGAAAATAAAATTCAATCATTAAAATGCCAAGTAAAAAACTTAACGTCAAACTCTTTAAGTAAACATTAATATATATTATAGTTAAAATTTGCTTGTATAAAAATAAGTAAATTCAGATACACTTTAGTTAGATAAACTTAGTTAAAAAATTTAGGCTTCATATTTCAGTAAACTATAGATAAATTGAAAATGTAAGCAAATAAGTAAATCTAGTAAACATCAAGATAGAATTAGTAAAACATTTTTGGTAAAACTTAATTTAGTAAAAACTTATTTCTTAAAAATTAGGTACATTATGTTTGTAAACAATAGGCACGTAAGTAATAAAAAGGTCTCTGATCATGTCAGAGGGACATCTAGTGACGTTTCGAGACGTCGATAAAAAATAAAAAAAAAAAACCTAACCTAACCTAACCTAACCTAACCTAACCTAACCTAACCTAACCTAACCTTTTTTTTTTTTTTTTTTTTATCGTTGGGAAATCCTCATGGATACTCTCCGGAAGCGGGGGCAACCAGAGAGTTATGTCAGACTCTTACTGACTAAAACCCAACGGGGTCCTTCTCGACGCCGTTTATGCCGAGGCTGTGGGTGCTATTTCTCATTCCTCCATGGCCCCGGCGGCGCTGGCTATTGTTTAGCCCCATCTTTTGCATGGTCTGCAATTGTCTCCTCGTCTCTTGCGAGAGGCGCGCGGGACACCCGCACGCGCCACCTCGAGGCTTGTTAGTTGGCGACGGACACCCCCCGGTGCCGCCGCCCAAGCCACTGTTATGGGGGTCGGATATGGAGTTCCCTCCTCCGACGCCCTGCTCTCCGGCTGCGAATCGGGTTGAGGGTTGAGATTTCTCTCTCCCGTTCCGCAGCTTCCTTCTGCGACATCACATCTTCGCAGAAGGTTATGACTGCCTTCCATGTTTCGTCACTTTCGACCATAGCTTTAACTATTGCCTGAAGTGACAAATTAATACCTACCCTTTGCACTATCTCACGCCGTGCGTCAACCTAACCTAACCTAACCTAACCTAACCTAACCTAACCTAACCTAACCTAACCTAACCTAACCTAACCTAACCTTTTTTTTTTTTTTTTTTTTTTTTTTTTTTTGACGCTGGGAAAAATGCATTACGCATTCCCTCCCATTGGAGGATGGAGGGGATATGTGGGACTCCCCGGTTTTCCGCTCCCGGTATACCCACTAAACAACCCAGCGACACTCCCGCGTCGCCTATATGGAGGGGAACTGGGAAACTGGCAGAGCCTTTTCATCCAGTCCCCCGCCGGCGATTGGCCCGCTCTGACAGCGGGGCCCCCGCAACGCCCCCGCCTTTACGGCGGGGCCCGCACGCCCCCCCCTTTGCAGGGAGGGACCCGGGAACGACCGTGAGTGCCCGGCCGTTCCCGCCTGACGGGGTGGTGAATATGTGCAATGCGGGAGAAGGCCCCTCCAGGTCTTCTCCCACTATTCACCACCATGAGCGGCGCGAGAAGTTCCGCGTCTCTCGCGCGCGCTCTACCGCCTGGGTAGACCCGTAGGTCTACCCTGCCTCATCACACTGTGCCCTCTGCTAGACAGAGGGACACGCGGAGAGGCCCACCGTGTCGGGTTATTAGCCAGCATGAAACACGTCCGCAGTACTCTGCAGGCGTGTTTCATGGTGTTACCAGGGTGCACCACGAGGAGGTTACCCGACCTAGCACCCCAACCTAACCTAACCTAACCTAACCTAACCTAACCTAACCTAACCTAACCTAACCTAACCTAACCTAACCTAACCTAACCTAACCTAACCAAAAACTGTGCAGAGCATATCGCACTGTTTCACTCAACTCGGCGCTGGTGCTGGCCGGATTGCTCCCTCTAGACCTAAGAATAAAGGAGGCAGCCGCCCTTTATGAGGCCAAGAGAGGTGTACCTCGGCCAGCACTAGTGGACAGGGAGGTTGAGCGGGTGGTGACGTTCGCTGAAATGGAACACCCGGCAGAACATATGTGCTTGAAGTTCGTGAGCCTAGTAGACCAACAACAAGTGGATGAACACAACGACCAAGCAGTACGTATTTTCACTGATGGTAGCAAAATTGATGGTGAGGTTGGAGCGGCATTATCCTTCTGGGATAATGCAACTGAAACCAAAGCCATCAAACTTAAGCTGCCATCATACTGCACGGTCTACCAGGCGGAACTCCTGGCCATATGTAAGGCCACAAGGGTCATTCTCAAGCGCACAGAAAGCACCTTTGGGGTCTATAGTGACTCGAGGTCGTCCTTGGAGACTATCATCAATCCCAGCTCCCCTCACACCCTGGCAGTAGAGGCCAGGAAGAACATCAAAGAAGCCCAACTCCAGAATAAAGTAGTTACCCTATTCTGGATCAGAGCACATGCAGGGCTAGAGGGGAATGAGCGAGCGGACCAGCTGGCCAAAGACGCGGCACACTCCATTAAAAGAAAGCCGGATTACGATAGGTGCCCTGTTTCATTCGTCAAGCGACAAATTCGTATGGAGTCGCTTGACGAATGGAACAAGAGGTACATAGCAGGTCAAACAGCTGCAGTGACAAAGTTGTTCTTCCCAAACGCCGTCGAAGCATACAAACTAGTCAGGAAACTTGAGCCGACGGGCGTTACAACACAAATAATGACGGGACACGGTGGGTTCTCCGAATACCTAGACCGATTCAATCGTAAGGAGAGCCCATCGTGTATATGCGAACCCGGGAAGGACGAATCTGTCGCTCACATACTGCTGGAGTGCCCCGCGTATGGCCCTGAGAGACATGACGTAGAACAGAGCATGAATGAAAAACTAACTGTTGAAAACATACAGCACATAATGAAGGACAAACACAACCGTCCAAAATTTTTAAAATATTGTACAAATATAACTAATATAGTAATAGCAAGAAATAAATAGCATAAGAAAACTATGATGAATATACAGGGTTACAGGAAAAGTCGTGCTAGATCCGTTAAGGGCGTGGAGTACCCATCATTCCTGACATATTTCACTATGAAACACCCTACCCTAAACTAAACCCTTTTCGAGATATTCGACTTTTAATTTTTTTATTGAAAATTGCCGATTTTTAGGCAATTAAATTTATTTTTGGTTGTTTTGTGTATCTTATTATTATTATTATTGCATTTTTACATGTGTAATTAGATGCTTTAGGACGTCAATCATTAAAATAGTGCATAAGTTAATTGAATAGACCGTAGTAGACAAGTGAAAGTTAAGAAATAAAAAAAAAATTAGAAAGTTTATTTTTCTCTAAGGGATATCTAAAAAAAATATTATGGCAATTCTTCGGCAGATGTTTTTAAAAATATCTACGTTTCATCAGCTATCTAACGAGGTATAACAATCTAGGGTTTGTATTACATTTCGTGGAAAAAAAGTAGTTGGGACGCTCCAGGTAGCAGTTCTAACGGTCCCGCGCCTATTGTCCTTCAAGTTCAGACACACCGTGAGAGCGAGACAAGTGACGATTTATGTAGGTATGAATGAAAGAAAAAATGTGTAGAGACCGGTTAGGGCTGGGAATACAACAGGGGGTATTGTTTTGGTTGTCAGTCTGCTTTTGTGCTTCGTACATAGTAGATGTGATATCGTTTTGCTCTTTTTCTCGACTTGGCTGTGATTCTGGACTATTTCTTCTGATTTGTGACTACTATACTTGTTAACCGGACTCTGATTTGTACCTGTGATACGGAAGTGTTGAAGATGACGTCCTACACACCTGAGGAATATGCTGATATGCTTATTTGTTACGGATACTGCGATTGTGTATCTGCGCAAGCTCGCAACGAATACGTAACTCGCTACCCCGGTCGTCGAGTGCCGGATGTGGCCGTTTTTGACAGAGTTTATCGAAGACTTCGAGAATCTGGCTCTGTTTTGAGACGTAATACAGACATGGGTAGACCACGAATTGACGACGAAGAACAGGACAATGAGATAGTGCAACGCTTTCGAGCGGATCCGACTACTTCCACTAATATTGTTGCCCGTGATCTGGGACTTTCGCAATGGAGAGTGTGGTTTACAGTGCATACTGCTGGCCTATACCCATACCATTACACGCCGGTACACGTTATTGAAGAAGGAGACCCCGCGAGAAGATTGGACTTTTGCAGATTTATGCTAAATGCTGACGTAGAAGACCCAGATTTTCTAAGAAATATCTTGTGGACGGATGAGTCCAAATTTGATAAAGATGGCATAACTAACTATCACAACGCCCATTACTGGGCCCCAAAAGCACTAAGGAATCCCAATAAGAAAAGAGTGAAGGGGTCCCAACGAAGATTCAGCGTGAATGTGTGGATGGGCATTATCTCCAATCATTTGATTGGACCTTACTTTCTACCGGATAATTTAAATGGGGAAAGCTACGAAAATTTCCTGAGAGCAGACTTGAGTGATTTGCTGGATGATCTGCCACTCAACCTGATCAGGGACATGTGGTTCCAACACGATGGCTGCCCTGCCCATTTCAGGAGAAGTGTCAGAGACTGGCTGGACACAAATTATCCAAACAAATGGATAGGACGAGGTGGGCCGTTGCCATGGCCAGCAAGAAGTCCGGACCTAACCCCCATGGATTTTCATGTGTGGGGGTGCATGAAAAGTCTTGTGTACAGCGAGCCGAATCCAGTTTCGTCTGTGGAAGACCTAAGAGAAAGGATTGTGGATGCAGCAAATAAAATGAGGACCACGTTGACCACTGGAGTAGTGAAGACTGGTCTCCGTAGAAGGATGCGACAATGTATCAGAAATAGAGGCGGCCATGTTGAACATGAACTGTAGAATAAGAAAAAGTTGTGTGAAAACCTTTAATAAATGACATTTCATGCTTACCTATTGTTTTACTTTTACTTTTTAGGGCTAAGTATAAATTTTCTTCTCCACTGTCGCCTATAAAACTAATTTTTTTTCAATGCAATTGAATAAAACCCTAGATTATTATACCTCGTTAGATAGCTGATGAAACGTAGATATTTTTAAAAACATCTGCCGAAGAATTGCCATAATATTTTTTTTAGATATCCCTTAGAGAAAAATAAACTTTCTAATTTTTTTTTTATTTCTTAACTTTCACTTGTCTACTACGGTCTATTCAATTAACTTATGCACTATTTTAATGATTGACGTCCTAAAGCATCTAATTACACATGTAAAAATGCAATAATAATAATAATAAGATACACAAAACAACCAAAAATAAATTTAATTGCCTAAAAATCGGCAATTTTCAATAAAAAAATTAAAAGTCGAATATCTCGAAAAGGGTTTAGTTTAGGGTAGGGTGTTTCATAGTGAAATATGTCAGGAATGATGGGTACTCCACGCCCTTAACGGATCTAGCACGACTTTTCCTGTAACCCTGTATAATAAATTATATATATAAGCATAATAAGGAAAACGTAGACTACAAATTCAAAATAAGAAATCGTACATTACTTTATATAATAAGTAGCCATTATGTATGCAAATAAAACCTATAAAAGTAATAAAAAAAAAAAAAAAAAAAAAAAAAAAAAAAAAAAAAAAAAAAGCATAATAAAAATAATAAACCTAAGCAAGTAGAAAATAAGAAAAAGTTAAACCTATAAAAAAGACGAATATTAGAGTAAAATGTATATGTGTGTATATGAAGTATAACCGCACCACCCATCCATAGAAAATAAGATAGTGTTAGATAATAAGATAAGAGTAAGTAAAGCCTCTGAAGAACATCAGAGAACCACTAGTGGCATTTAGAGATGCCTTAAAAAAAAAAAAAAAAAAAAAAAAAAAAAAACCTAACCTAACCTAACCTAACCTAACCTTTTTTTTTTTTTTTTTTTTTTTTTTGACGCTGGGAAAAATGCATTACGCATTCCCCCCCATTGGAGGATGGAGGGGATATGTGGGACTCCCCGGTTTTCCGCTCCCGGTATACCCACTAAACAACCCAGCGACACTCCCGCGTCGCCTATATGGAGGGGAACTGGGAAACTGGCAGAGCCTTTTCATCCAGTCCCCCGCCGGCGATTGGCCCGCTATGACAGCGGGGCCCCCGCAACGCTCCCGCCTTTACGGCGGGGCCCGCACGCCCCCCCCTTTGCAGGGAGGGACCCGGGAACGACCGTGAGTGCCCAGCCGTTCCCGCCTGACGGGGTGGTGAATATGTGCAATGCGGGAGAAGGCCCCTCCAGGTCTTCTCCCACTATTCACCACCATGAGCGGCGCGAGAAGTTCCGCGTCTCTCGCGCGCGCTCTACCGCCTGGGTAGACCCGTAGGTCTACCCTGCCTCATCACACTGTGCCCTCTGCTAGACAGAGGGACACGCGGAAAGGCCCACCGTGTCGGATTATTAGCCACCATGAATCACGTCCGCAGTACTCTGCAGGCGTGTTTCATGGTGTTACCAGGGTGCACCACGAGGAGGTTACCCGACCTAGCACCCCAACCTAACCTAACCTAACCTAACCTAACCTAACCTAACCTAACCTAACCTAACCTTTTTTTTTTTTTTTTTTTTTTTTTTGTCTACAGAGGGGAAATTCATTTACGAATAAACCGGTCGGGGGGACCGGAATTATGTGGGACTCGCCGCCGGAGCGGAATACCCAACTAAAACCCCTCCGGTGTTCCTCTCTCGCCATTCTTGCCGAGCCACGGGAACATAAAACCAACCGCAACTCGACTGACGAATTAAATAAATAAACCTCTCGTATTGGACGGCCGCATTTCGCATGCGACGTCCCTCATTCACTCTAATCTCCTCCTCTATGGCAGCACAGTTTGTGCCAAAGTAGACGGGGGCGCTGCACTCGCACAAGCATGCAAGTGTTACGCGCATCACCCCGCCTCATTCCTCCACTCTAATCACCTTTCATACTCATACACCTTATGGCTTCATGGCCCTCGGCCCCACGGCCCACTTCCGTCACCGTGTCAGGAACACATGTCACGACAACGGAGCCCTTGAAGAGGAATCTCTTCGAAGCGATGAGGTCCGCCCCTAGGGACCTCGCGCCCGAAGATTACATACACACCTTATGGCATCACAGCCCACATTCATCGTTAATCCCTGTCAAACTGAGTGGCGCTCACCTCCCGCATCTCGCATGCGCCACCCCTCATTCAGAGTATATCCCTCATCTATGCAGAATGGGCGGGGCGCTACACTCGCACTATTGTGCTCGTGATACGCGCATCACACCGCCCCACTCCGATCCCCTTTCACTCTGACTCTACTCTAACCAGTCATGCAGGCGTGCAAGACGCACGCCTCATTCATCCATCCCTCTCAGTGAAAATAAAACTCACGGAACTCGGCGGTTCTCCGCCGACTGGCGGTCGACACCCGTCCCGGGCCGCCTGCGCTGCCGCCTCCCAAGGCGCGCCTGAGGATCGCGCTCTCGCAGTCTCTCGGCGTCCTCCTTGGCTGTCATCACCACATCTGCGAACTCGGAAAGCGCGTCCCACGCACTCTCGCTGTGGACAATAGAGCGCACAATGCTCGGCAGCGAGAGGTCCGCCCCGACCACTGCGACTAGCTCTGCCCTCTCCGCTGCCCAAGCCGAGCATTCCGCCAACGTGTGGCGCGCCGTATCTTCGGCACACCCGCAATGGTGACACTCGGGCGTGGGCTCCGCCCCTGCCACCCTCCACAGATACCTCCCGAAGCAACCGTGCCCCGAAAGGATCTGCGTAAGGTGGAAAGAGAGGACCCCATGCCTCCTCATCACCCAACGCTCGAGAACCGGCCGCACCGCATCTATCGTGTCATGGCCAGCCGAAGGCTCCTCCAGCGCCCGCATCCACCGCAACAGAAGGCGCCTGCGCGCTTTCCTGCGCCAGCGCAACATGCCCTCCCTCGGAAGCGGCTCGCCCGTCGCCCGATGCTCAACGACTCGGTCGTAGACCGCGGTGAGCACACGGGCGTCCAACTCCCAAGGAAGGCAGGCAGCCAGCACACACGCCGCCTCGAAAGAGATGGTACGGTAGCCGTGCACCACCCTGAGGCACATCACCCTCTGTGGCCGACGCAGGAGAGCCTTGTTCGCTCGTCCGAGGGCATCCTCCCACACGGGCGCACCATACAGCGCCATTGACCGCACCACCTGCACATAAAGCCTTCGACAAGCCGCGTTTGGCCCGCCAACGTTCGGTAGCAATTTGCTCAACGCACCGCATGCAGCCATGAGCCGCGGCACGAGCCGACGGAAATGCTCGCAAAATGTTAGGCGGGGATCGAGAACAATGCCGAGGTAGCGCATGGCTAGCCCGACATCGATCCACACCCCGCCCACCATCACACGAGCACCCGCCATCGGCGCCCGCCGCGGACCATGGAAACACAGCGCCTCGCACTTTAGCAGCGCCACCTCCAATCCCAGTCGCCGTATGCGCTCCAGCACACACTGCACGCCCTCCGTCGCACGCGCAGCCGCATCGTCAAAGCCAGCGCCTCGGGCAGTGACCAGCGTGTCATCCGCGTAGCACGTCACGCTCACGCCTACCGGCAGAGCACCCCGCAACACCCAATCGTACCCGATGTTCCACAGGGTAGGTCCTAGGGCCGAGCCCTGCGGAACACCGCGCGTCATCGGTTTTGCTTCCCAGGCTAGGCGCGCCGGGTACCGGACCTCCCTCTCAGAGAGGAACCTAACCTAACCTAACCTAACCTAACCTAACCTAACCTGTAACCTAACCTAACAAAAAGTAACCTAACCTAACAAAAAGTAACCTAACCTAACAAAAAGTAACCTAACCTAACAAAAAGTAACCTAACCTAACAAAAAGTAACCTAACCTAACAAAAAGTAACCTAACCTAACAAAAAGTAACCTAACCTAACAAAAAGTTACCTAACCTAACAAAAAGTAACCTAACCTAACAAAAAGTAACCTAACCTAACAAAAAGTAACCTAACCTAACAAAAAGTAACCTAACCTAACAAAAAGTAACCTAACCTAACAAAAAGTAACCTAACCTAACAAAAAGTAACCTAACCTAACAAAAAGTAACCTAACCTAACAAAAAGTAACCTAACCTAACAAAAAGTAACCTAACCTAACAAAAAGTAACCTAACCTAACAAAAAGTAACCTAACCTAACAAAAAGTAACCTAACCTAACAAAAAGTTACCTAACCTAACAAAAAGTAACCTAACCTAACAAAAAGTAACCTAACCTAACAAAAAGTAACCTAACCTAACAAAAAGTAACCTAACCTAACAAAAAGTAACCTAACCTAACAAAAAGTAACCTAACCTAACAAAAAGTAACCTAACCTAACAAAAAGTAACCTAACCTAACAAAAAGTAACCTAACCTAACAAAAAGTAACCTAACCTAACAAAAAGTAACCTAACCTAACAAAAAGTAACCGTGGGGAACACGGCACGCCGACAGCAGCATGCGCACCCTGGCGCAGGCTGGCGGGTGACAGGTGGCGGCTGGCGGCGGGTCGTGCGCTCACTCTTGCATGCAAGAGTGAGCAGCGTATGATGCAATCATTGAACGATGTACATCGTTGCTTAACAGTAGGTACTGTAATTAGCTGGTATTCAGAAATTTTGGTTTTAGTTTTGTTTGATATAATTTAACCATTTTATTTAACGCTATGAAGCTTCTTAGCTATGTACCTAGCGAATGTACGTTTTTACAAAATTAATTTTGGTTGTGTAGTTGGCCAGCCATAGGTACAAATTTACAACAAAAAAAAAAGTTAATAGCTTCATTACATTTATCTATACTATATTTTTATCCCGAGGCTTGGTAGATCCCCTCAGATCTCGTAGCATCCCGAGTATCATGAAACCCTTATCTTTTTGAGGATTACCAAGAAAAGTAGTCAGAGTTACTGCTATGTTTTATGATTTCGTTATTCCTTTATCAAAACTATCAAAGTTCCAAATTTCATTAAAATGTAGGTACTTTAATATTTTTAAAAACAAGTAGAATAGCACAAACCAATAAAAAAAGCAGTAATATACACAAAACTTTTATTATTCATTCATTTTCAGGGGTTTAAATTAGACTGTTCTCTAATCATAAAGTCAAAGTCAAAGTCAAAATGTATTTATTCAATAAAATCACAAGGATCACTTTGAAACGTCTTAAAGCTAGGTGACTCTAGGTGCCAGTTCCACGCGACCAAAGCCTAGAAGAACAGGCAACAAACTTACGGCTTGGTTCCTACCGTTCTTTTGTATGATCCTTTTACAATGTAATAATATAATATATTATTGAAGTTTAGTGAGGCGTAGGCATACAGAAAAAGGTAAACATAATCAAATTTATAAGACAGCACACGCTACGCCTCAAACTAATAATACCTAATGCATAAATACAATCTATTAAATCAGAGAAAAATAAAAAAAAACACACAATAGTAGGTACAGTACAGACATTGCAGACATGTTAGCTGCCGATGGGCAGAGCGACCGGGACATCGGGCCACGCATTTTTATCAACAATATAGCTATCTAAAGTATAATAAGCTTTCCTTATTAGATTATTCTTAATGTACACTTTAAATTTTCTAATAGTGGCACTAGCCAGCCCAGTGGCACTTTCTGGAAGTTTATTATAGAAGCGAATACCGTTCCCCATAAACGAGCCATTTACCTTTTGAATAGGTAGGTACATCCCTCTTGTCCAATATCTACTTGAAACTGTTGTGAACTTCCTGAAATAGCATTTAGTAAAAGGTTCGTTCAGTATGACAATGTAATTTATGTTATCTGTAATTCTTAAATCAAAATTTGTCTAAGTTTCAATAATAAAGATAGTACCTATGTTTTTTGGTCTACATAGTCCACATTGGTGGGAAATGAAATTACGACCTCATGACGGTGCTGTGTAGCCCGGAAAAACCAGAAAAGAAATCGTTTGACGAGCTTGTGTGACCAGGGTCGGACTGAGCCGGAAGGGCCCGGGTGGCTGACCACAAGCCGGGGGCCCGAGACTAGATTACGAATACGAAATGATTTATTTGGATAAAGATTGATACCAAGGTACAAATAAAGATCCTATGTTAACGGCGGCATTTCAATTAAATTTTTAAAATAAAAGAACACTTATTGTGGCATAACTATAATAGTTAGGCATATGCTGTTGCGACACTTTTTGTAGATAATGATGTGTTCTGCAAAGTCATGGTACATTATTTTGTTCTATCATTAATAGTTTTCGCAGCGCACGCGATGTAAGGAATTTTTTAAGTCATTTTTTCCACGCTGTGTCACATTGTTTGAGTTTTAGTAAGGGTCCTTAATTTGTTTGAAAATAATATAGTGTTTGTTACCCGGGGATAGTGTAGCTTCCCAACGAAGAAAGAATTTTTCAAATCGGTTCAGTTGTTTTGGAGCCTATTCAATGCAAACAAACAAACAATAAAATCTTTCCTCTTTATAATATGAAAAGTAAAGAAGTATAGATTAGCTGTTGGATATCTCAATCTACACTAATATTATGAAGAGGAAATATTTGTATGAATATAATGAATAGGCTCTAAAACTACTGGTCCGATTTCAAAAATGCTTTCACTATTAGAATGCTACGTTATGCTTTAAGTAACACAGGCTATATTTATAACTAGAAAAAAAATTGAGATCCCTTCTAAAACTTATTTATTTCATACAAATTCAAACTCAATTTATTAATAATAACAGGGGCCTTATGCTCACTTCGAACGAGATTATCTCACGGTAGAGATGACGTCATATCTCGTTCCATAACTATTTATCCCCATTCTCACCATCTCACTCCCCAATTTTCTCATACAAAGTTCATGCGAGACGCAACGTCAACTTGTTATTGAACGAGATATGACGTCATCTCCACCGTGAGATAATCTCGCTCGAAGTGAGCATTAGGCCCCTGTACTGTATTTATTTATAATTAGGAACGCCAACAGCGATATCAACATACATTTGCTCGCCCTTCTCCCTGAGCGAGTGAGAACGCTCCCCGTGGAACCGCGCGTTCGCAAATTTTCTTAGAGCAAAAATTTTTAATTTCGTAATATCTTTTGAATGGAATGTCCGATTTGAAAAATTCAAGAAGCAATCTATAGGTATTGAAATAGTCTTGAATACAAAAAGATTTATTTGGATAAGGATTAATATAAAGGTATGGATAACATGGACTGATTTTGGTTCATCGCATGCGCTGTGGAAACGATTAACAATAGAACACAAAAATTCTCTACAATATTAAAGATATTTATACAGCCTTCACAGCTCAGCCCTCTGGTAATAGTCTCTCTGGTAATATTGGTAATAGCTCTGCCTTCTGCGCCGCAGGCCGTGGGTTCGATCCCCACCGAGAACAAATATTTGTGTGATGAACATAGATGTTTGTTCTCTGTCTGGGTGTTATATAATATTATAAGTATGTATTTACAAAAAAAAAGTATTTTATGTAGTATATCAGCTATCTGGTTCCCATATCACAAGCTTTGGCTTAGTTTGGGGCGAGATAATCCTTATCCAAATAAATCATTTCGTATTCAAGACTGTTTCAATATCTATAGATTACTTCTTGATTTTTTCAAATCAAACATTCCATTCAAATGATATTCCGAATTAAAAACTTTAGTTCGCTTTAAAAATATAAGCGAACGCGCGGGGCCACGGGGTGCGTTCTCACTCAGCGCATCAGGCAACGCGGCAAGGGAGAAGGGCGTGCAAATGTATGAAATAAGTAGCGGTCTAATTTTATCTTAAAATAATGAAAAAAATAATGTCCACCCATGCGAAGCTAGGACAGGCTGCTAGTCTACAGTAATATTATAAAGAGGAAAGATTTGTATTTCTTTGTTTTGTATGTAACAAACGGGCTCAAAAGCTACTAGTCCAATTTTAAAAATTCTTTCACCATTATAATGCTTCATTATACCTGAGTAACATAGGCTATATTTATTACTAGAAAAAATTAGGGATTCTTTCTAAAACTTCAATAATGTAACCCAAAGTGTAAAGAAATCGGCCATAAAATATCTTTCATCGCACGCGCTGCAAAAACTGTTGACGATAGAACACGAAAATATTCTACAATATTAAAGAACACATCAATATTGTTGTAGTCTATGGTCATAGTGTCTATGTCTTGTGCTCCAGCGCAGGAAGAGCTGTCACTGTATGTCAGATACTTAGCAAATGTCGCGCAATCAGTCTAAATATAAATCATTGTCTCTGTTTCCAAATGCTTTTAATTATACGTCCCAAACGCAGTCTCCCGACAAGTCTAGGAAATAAACATGGTGTCAGAAGAAACGAAGATGAAAATAGAAGATCCAAGGTTCAGCGTGGTCATGACTGCCATGATCAAACCGCTAAAACTCGATTCGGATCTCGCAACAATGTCAACGGCATGGCGAATATGGAAGCAGAAGTTCCTCATCTATCTCGAAGCAAATACAATCGATAAAGAATCGGTAAGCCGTCAGATAGCCATATTTCTGAGTCTAATTGGAGATGATTGTCTAGAAATATTTAATTCATTTGGGCTAGATAGAAAGGATGCGTCACTAACACTCGAGATAGTCATTCAAAAGTTTGATAATAAATTCCTTCCACACAAGAACATAACTGTTGAAAGATATAACTTCTTCACGAGGAAACAGTCAGACGAAGAGTCAATTGAAGAGTATGTCACAAAATTAACAAATATGGCAATCAGATGCGATTTTGAAAATCTGAAAGAACAACTCATTTGCGACATGTTTGTAATTGGAATATCTAACCGAAAAATCCAGGAAAGATTACTGCAACAAGAGTCACTAACAATTGAAAAAGCCATAAAGATTGCTAAAAGCATTGAGATCTCACACAGAGAAACTGAAAAACTTCAAATGTCAAACATAAAAGTAGAAAAAGAAAGTTCAGTTCAAGCCGTCAAGTCATATCAGAAAAAAGAAGCAACAAACTCAAGTCAAAGAAATCAGTCTCCGACAACAAATAATAACTTTTCTAGATTTCAGGTCTCAACACAGTCACAATCACCTAAACAATATTCCTGCAATAGGTGTGGTCAAATTCATAGGTTCAGGTGCCCAGCTGAAGGGAAAACTTGCTCAAACTGCAAGAAACAGAACCATTTTGCTAAATATTGCTTTTTCAATAAAGATACCAACACTAAAAATGTAAGTATGATAAGCCAGCCATATCAGTCAGAAACTATAAATAATGAAGAAACAAATCACTATGTCATAAATGCTCTAAATAAAGAGTCAAATGAATGGAATATAACCATTAAATGTCATGATCATCCATTATTGTGTAGAATTGATACAGGTGCCGACACAAATGTGATTTCTAAATACACATTGAATCAAATGATGTATGCAACAGGTCAGGAAATCAACATTTTTAGAACAAATAATAAAGTCTTTTCATTTTCAGGACAATTAATTCCAAATATAGGTTCGTGTATACTGAAATGTAACTTTGAAAATGGACTTGCAGCAAATATATGCTTTGTTGTTGTCAATGCCCAATGTCAAACAATCCTAGGGTGGAAAATATGTGAAAAACTGGGTATAGTAAAAAGAATATTTGCATTGTCAGAAGAAACATGTCATGAAAATCAAAGGTCTATAAATGATATTGTGAATAAATATTCATCAACATTTGAAGGTTTAGGATGTCTCCCTACTCAAGCACACATAGATGTCGATTCCAGTATCACACCAAAGGTATGTCCAGTTAGAAAAATTCCATTTGCACTTCATGATAGGCTAAAAGAAGAATTATATAACATGGAAAAATTGAATGTCATTGAAAAAGTCATAAAACCAACCAAATGGGTAAATTCAATTGTCTTAGTCGAAAAACCAAATGGTAAATTGCGTTTGTGTCTTGATCCAAGAAATCTAAATGTAGCAGTCAAAAGGCCTCACTATCCATATCCTACATTTGATGATTTACGCTCTAAAGTCGCAGGTGCCACAATTTTCTCAAAATTAGATGCCAATTCAGGGTATTGGATGATACCACTAGATTCAGAGAGTAGTGACCTTTGTACATTCAATACACCATTCGGTAGGTATAAATTTCTAAGGTTACCATATGGAGTCAACTCAAGTGGAGAAATATTTCATAGAACTATGTCAGAACTTTTTGAAGGGCTACCAGGAGTAATTGTGTATATTGATGATATATTGGTATACGGGTCAAATGAAAATGAACATAAGCAACGTCTAGAAAGTGTATTTAAACGAGCAAAAGAAGTTAATTTAAAGTTTAACAAGTCTAAGTGTCATTTTGGTGTAAATGAAGTAAAATACATAGGTCATATTTTCAATGAGAAAGGTATTTCAACTGATAAGTCAAAAATAGAAGTCATAATGAAAATGTCCAGTCCGAAAAATGTCAAAGAACTACAAAGATTTCTAGGTATGGTCAATTATTTAGGTAGTTTTATCCCTAACCTGTCAACAGAAACAAATATGCTTAGAGATCTCCTCAAAAAACAAAATGCATGGCAATGGTCACCCATGCATGAACAACAGTTCACAAGGTTAAAGTCAATAATTTGTCAAACACCAGTACTAGTTCATTATGATGTCAGTAAGCAAATTAGAATGTCTGTAGATGCGTCAAAAGATACAGTAGGTGCTGTAATTTTTCATGACAAGAATCCAATTGCATATGCTTCAAAGTCATTAACGCCATGTCAAGAAAATTATGCTCAAATTGAGAAAGAATTATATGCCATTGTATTTGGTTGTAAAAAATTCCATCAATATGTTTATGGAAAACCAGTCTATGTAGAAACAGATCATCAACCACTGGTAACTTTGTTCAAAAAACCTTTATCTGATGTCCCAACAAGACTTCAAAGAATGATGATCACCTTACAAGCATACCATTTAATTGTAACGTATACAAAAGGTTCAGAAATGTATATTTCAGATACTTTGTCAAGGTCAAAAGTTAATAACATAGAAATCAATGAAATTCTTGAAGAAATAGAAAATAATATAGAAAGTCATGTCAATTTATTAACATCAAATTTAGCTATCACACATGAAAAATTAAATAAAATATTAATGAATACAAACTCAGATATTACTTTGCAAAAGTTAAAAGAATTTTATATACAAGGATGGCCAAGTTGTAAACAAAATTGTGATACAAACACATTACCGTACTGGAATATTAGACATGAGATACATGTAATTAATGATTTGATTTTCAAAAGTAATGCCATTATTATTCCTACTGTAATGAGATCGGAGATACTGTCAATTTTACATGCAAGTCATATGGGTATTGAAAAAACTAAAATGTTAGCCCGAGGAGTAGTCTATTGGCCTAACATGAATCATGAAATTGAGGTTCTCATAAAACAATGTGAGTCTTGTCTAACATTTAGTCCAAATAAAACAAAGGAGCCTTTATTGCCACATGATCAGCCTACACTACCATGGCAAAAATTAGCCACAGATTTATTTGAATACAAAGGAAAGAAATATTTAATTGTTGTAGATTTTTACTCAAATTATTTTGAAGTAGCACACTTGTACCAAAACACCACACATTCTGCTGTCATACCACAATTAAAGTCAATATTCGCTCGTCATGGAATCCCCTTGCAATTGGTCAGTGATGGAGGTCCGCCATTCAATTCAATAAATTTCAAAGAGTTTTTAAGTGAATGGGATATTGAACATATTGTCTCAAGTCCGCACTTATCCAGGTCAAATGGTCTTGCAGAAGCAACTGTAAAAATAGTGAAAAACATTTTTAGGAAATGTGATGATTCTAACACAGATCCCTATCTAGGTCTATTACAATACAGAACCACCCCAAGAGGTAATTTAAATTCACCCTCACAATTACTAATGTCCCGTCAATTGAGAACTAAATTACCAACTCAATTGTCTAATCTAAAGCCTAAAGTTGTAAAAAGTTCTGTACATAATCAACAGAAACAAACAAACATACAAAACACAAAAAAATATTATGATAAGAGTGCCAAAACTTATCCAGAGTTTAACATAAATGATGACATTTATTTCAAAAAAGATCCAAAAGGAATTCAATGGTCAAAAGGTACTATCAGTTCTAAAACTAAATTCCCTCGTTCATACATAGTCAAAGATGAAGTAGGAAATAATTATAGGCGAAGCTCTCAGCATATTCAGCTGAAACAAAAAAATCTATTAAACTCTCAGTCAAAGTCAAGTGAGTCACAGTCAGACAGTCATAGTCATTTAAATGAGTCATTTCAGTCAAATAATACTATTCACTCCAAGTCAGGTCAACATTCAAGTCTAAAAACAAAGTCAATGTCTGAGGAAAAGGAAGAGGATGATGAGGCAATAACATATTTAATTTATAAACAACCTCAGTCTAGATCAAGGACAGATAGTCATTCATCAATTTCAAATTTATCAAATCCGTCTATCAACTCATTTTATGAATCAATACATTCTGATGATATGGAAATGGAATCTCCAATATTTATAGATGTAAATGCAAGACAAGACGGAGATAGTCATGATGATACACTTGTAGAAGAAACTAGTTCAAGTAATGAGTCTAAAAACAGTGTAATTTCAGTTCATTCTTCAGAAACTCAATCACCGTCAACTTCCTATTCAAATGTCCAATCTGAGAACAGTTCTCAAGAATTAACTGAGAATAGTCCAACTCAGAACATACCCCTAGCTGATACGCCTAAGTATAGCAGTCGAGGAAGGTTAATTAAGAAAAAACAACTGTTTGATTTATAAATATATGTGAAAACTTTGTTGTCACTTCACTTAGAATGTAAGTTAGTTTAATTATGTAAAGGTTATGAATAAACACATGTCCTCTTTCAATTTTATATAATATCTAGGTTTGTCTTTAAAAAAAATATATATTTGCTAAAAATTGTAATGTAAACAAACAAATGGTAAACAACTTTGAAATGTACCTATTTGCTTTCTAATTTAATGTCATTGTCAAAAACTGTCACTAGCTTTTTGTTAGATGTCAAAGTCTGAAAAAGGGGCATGTTGTAGTCTATGGTCATAGTGTCTATGTCTTGTGCTCCAGCGCAGGAAGAGCTGTCACTGTATGTCAGATACTTAGCAAATGTCGCGCAATCAGTCTAAATATAAATCATTGTCTCTGTTTCCAAATGCTTTTAATTATACGTCCCAAACGCAGTCTCCCGACAAGTCTAGGAAATAAACAAATATCTACAAAAACTCAGCGATACCTTAAAGTCTAACTATCGTAGTTATGTTTAACCCTTAAGTACGACCTCCCGCATCATGCAAACGATCATTATCATACGTACATTATTAAAAATACGTAGTACATTGATGCTATCAATATCTGACGCGCTCGAGTATGTCCATACAACAGTTTTTTTTTTTACATATTTTAAAATCTATAGTAACATTTTTTTCTTCTTATCGTCTAAGCTTTGTAACCTAATAGGTATCTATGACGCTCGAGTAAATCCCCATTTAGCATCGTGGCCTCCCCGACTATTAATAAGTTGATGTTGTTTTATATTACTTCATTATACGAATATTATAAAACAATATGAAACTTAACCCAGCCGAAAAAATGAAAATAAAAGGTACAAAAAGGGAATATTTACTACCTTTTTATTTGTTTTTATATGTTTACCTACACTTAAGGAAAATCACAAAGATTTTCTATCTAGATCTTGGACTTGGATCTTGGATCTTGGACTCTTGATAGTTATACCTATGTCAGACCTGTAGATGGAACCACGGTCGCATAAGTACCGTAGTAGCATGTCCCTGAGTTATTCGTCAAGTGCGATTAGAATCCGATGGCGCAGTTGGTTAGCGCGGCCCCGTATCAAGGGGAAGGTCGTGGGCTCAAATCCCACTCGGGTAATAACTTTTGGGACTATATTAAATCTATATACTACCTACCTGCCAACTTAGGTGTTTCGTAATTATGTACGTACCTATTTAAGTTCTATAAAAATGCAGTTCATCCGAAACCAATAACCAGTTTAAATAGCTAGCGTTCGTTAATATGCAGAACAAAACAGACTCATTTACTCTTTAAATAAGTACTGACCAACTTTTTTTTGTATTTTTTTGGTACTTAGTGTAATGGTTGTAACCACTGGCAGGGTCGCCACTTAAAATGTATAGGTTGCTTGGGTACCAAATAAAACACTTAGCTCTAATAACGTCCGCCTGGGTCGGCCGGCTGGAATTGAGTGCCCACGACGCGACGACGACCGTGTGTTTCGCCGCTACCCGCCCATGCTATGCTTGCTACCCAGGCACCTAGGCGGCGCGCATAGTATAATGATAAACACTACAGGTAGGTATATGAATCTAATCGGACATGGGGTTTACAAATGGAGCAAAAAATGATTGTTACACAAATATACCAAAAAAAACAAATTAAATGTCATATGAAAGGGGGGTTTGGTTTGGACCTACTTCCCAATACCATTTTTATTTTTATTCCTGGAGTTATGTATGATTTTTGAGATACAATTGGTTATCCCAAGTAGGTAGGGGGTAGTCAGAGGTCAAATATAGTGTTTGGTGTCAATGTAAGACTGGAGCGGACATCACGAAATCTCAGTTCGGGGTGAATCACTATTGTATGTACCTACCACTAGTATCTACTTGATACTTTACTTTAATTAGGTACCCTAAGTAGGTCGAGCGAATGCTGTTTAAAATTATAACAGAACTCTGGGGTATAACATGAAAGTGAAAGACAACAAGTTTATAAAAATAATACACAAAGTTTATTTATTTATCCATTGTACCTATCTCTTATGATCAGGGATCGGAATAGGTAGAGTTTTTAAGTACCAAATGACATAAAAGTACCTACGCAATCTTAACATGGATATGCCTTTTAAATCCGGAATTGGGGGTTCATAAAAATTGTTTTCTAAAACTTATGGGTTTTTTTATATACTGGAACAAGCGGATGGCCCACCTGATGTAATGATTGATATTACTGTCTTCTAAAACTCTTTTTTCGTATGTTAAAAACAAACTAAGTAGCGTTACACGTACAGCAGGGTTATTTTAAAACATTCGGAAAGGTTTCCAATCGGAAACGTCAGTTTTTATTACAATTGAATTCGAACCCGAATCATTTCCGATACGGGGATTAAAAAAGGCATATCCATATTTAGATTTCGCAGTAGCGTATGTGACGTCATTTGGTACTTAAAAACTCTACCTATTCCGAGCCCTGCTTATGACTAACAACATATACCCTAGCGTATCACCGCCTCCGGATCGATTCTGTGCAGCACCAACTAAACTCACTCATATAGGTAATAAGTAATACCTCTCAGCTAAAAGTAGAATCACACTAGGCTCTAGGCTCTAGGCTAGGCTCCACGCGGCGGCCGTAGGATGATTCTGCCTTTCACCGTGAAAGGAAGGTCCAGGTAATGCAATTACCATCAGTTTTAGAGATCGGTGCACAGATCGCGCGCCTGCCTCGCGCAGTGCATCCCGCTGCCGGCGACACCGCGACACCGCGACACCGCGACACCGCGACACTGCGCCCTCATCGCTTCCCTAGCGCAGGTAACACCTAGGTACCTACCCACCGAGACTTACATGGCTTTATTTATGTAGTCACTTGTCATTATTTCAAAAATCGAGGTAAACAGCGGTTCGAACTAAGGTAAGTAAGTATTAAAAATAAGTCATAATTATTCGAGGATCATAAATTTAGGTACTTACCTACCTACATAGCTAGACGATAATTAATATTGTGAGCCGAGTAGTCGATCATCATAATCTACCTATTGCTTTGATAAAACTTGAGTCTGACGCACCATCATAAAATAATATTAGTATAAATAGGTACATAGTACCTACCGAGGCATGAAACTTCCATACCAATTCATTAACTTAAAGTACATGACACAGATAAGTACCTACCTATCTAGATAAACCTGGTTAAGAACTATATAAATTAAATTAAAAAAATCTATCAGCAAAATTACTCAATCGATTGACAGAAAAGAGATCTTTGTTATAGATACTTCGATTAAAGAAGTGCGAATTGGCTAAGATGCAAGTACCTAGATATTCTTAAAAAACTACCCCTAGCGGTCCTGTACTCTTCCGTCAGTCGGATAATCGATTATTATCACATCACACGTCACGTGCCCTGTCATCGCGTCGAACACTACAACTTATTGAGTGTCCGAGGTCTATTACACTATCAGTAATATCACACGATACGCGATAATATCACGAAAATTTTGGCAATATTGACAGGATCGTGAAATTATCACGAATTTCAATTTTTTTTGTAAGCAAACCTTTTACAAAGCACTACTTTATTTTTTATTTTTAGCATAATCGCAGTATCTGGCACCTACCGATGTGATATAACCGTTAGTCTAACAGCTTGCTACAATACGTGATTCGATACAGAACATCATGTAATTATTTGTGACAATCGCAAAATTACATCATCCAACTTCAAATATTATCATAATTACATTTCAAGCACAACAGTACATCACATCAAAATAAATTACGATCAAATAAATCTTACACTATTAATTACTTCACTACTTATTCAGTTAGTTTCAGTCGACGCGCCCCGCTTCCTTCGGCAGGTGGTTCGGGGTGGGGGGCGGAGGGGGGAGGGGGGGCGCTATCACAACCGTCGAGCCGACGCCCCCCGCCCCCCCGGCGGCCCGCTACCGGCGCCGCCTGCCCTTGCGGTACCCCTTGCCGTACCAGCCGCCGCCGTCCGCGTCCCGCGCCTCGTCCCCCCCCGCGGCCCCCTCGCCGCCGTCCCCCGCGCCCTCCTCCCCGCAGCAGGCGCACAGGTAGCGGCGCGCGCCCTCGCGCCGCCACGCGCGCGCGCTCAGCGCCGTCCGCCGCGGCGGCCCGTACCACAGGCAGCGCCGCGCGCCGCACTCGCGCAGGCACCACGCGCACTCCGCCTCCTGCGGCGCCTCCCGCTTCACCTCCTCCTTCACCTGCGCCGGCGCGGGGGCCGGCGAGGGGGGCGCCGGCGCCGCGCCCAGGATCGTGTGCAGGCCGGGGTACAGCTCGGCGCGGCACAGCAGCACGGCGCGCGCGAAGAACGCCGCCGCGAGCGAGCGACCCGCCTCCTCCTCCGAGTCCGCCTCGTCCGCGGCCGCGTGCGGCGCGCGCCGCCCGAGCTCCAGCAGGCGGCGCAGGTGCGTGTCGCGGGACCGCTCCTCTGCCGCCGCGTCGCCGGCCGGCTCGAGCTTCGCGCCGTCCCCCCCGTGCCGCGGGATGCGCACCCGCCGCAGCTGCGACGTGACGCGCGGGCCGGGGGGCGGCGAGGGCGCGGGGGGGCGCGGCCCGGCGGGCGCGTGCTCGCTCCGCAGCAGGATCGTCGCGTCGCCGGACTCCAACGAGACCTGAAACGTCGACGGCGGCCTGAAAAGTCGTCCCGGCCGCCGAGGGAGAGATCGAGCGGCGAGTCGATCCGACGTCGGCACCGACCTGAAAGGCTCGCAGCGCGCCCCGCGGCGACGGCGGCGGCTCCTCCGCGCCCCGGTCGCGCAGCCGGTCCCGCAGCGCGCGCAGCGACAGCTCCTCGTCCGAGGAGGAGGTCGCCGCGTCCGTCTCGCCGGCCTCGGAGCCCGCCTCGGAGCCGGCCTCGGAGCTCGCCTCGGAGCCGCACGGCGACAGCAGCGGGCGCGTCGTCGTGTGCCGCTCCGGCTCGGCGAGCGGCTCCGCGTGCGCGAGCAGCGGGTCGCGCGCGCGCGAGTAGCGCGGCACGCGCACGCGCAGGCGGCGCGTGAGCGCGCGCATGACGTCGTCGCAGCGCGCGTTGATCTTGAGCGCGGCCGCCTTGTCCTTGGGCGTCCACTGCAGGTTGACGATGTAGAGCGAGGGGCGGCGCGCGCGCGGCGCCTGCATGCGCCACAGCGGCGCGTAGCGGCGCAGCACCTTCAGCGAGGAGCCGAGGCACAGCACGACGTCGGCGCGCGTGGCGTGCTGCAGCGCGCCGCGCCAGTTCAGCGGCCAGGCGGCGCGGCCGCGCTCGCCGAAGTGCACGATCGTGTCGCGCAGCTCGGCGCCGCACGCGTGGCACAGGCGCCGCGTGCCGTGCCGGTGCCGCGCCGTGCGCTGCGTCACGTCGCAGGCGCGCAGGTACAGCGCGCGGCACGCGGCGCAGCGCTCGGCGTACATGTCGCCGTGCAGCGAGGCGAGCGCGCGCCGCGGCAGGCCGGCGCGCGTGTGCAGTCCGTCGCAGTTCTGCGACACGACGAACTTGAGCAGCCCGCGCGCCCACAGCGCGCGCAGCGCCATGTGCGTGAACGTGGGCCGCGCGCGGGACACCTCCACGCGCCTGCAACACGCCGGCCGTCACTGCGCTGCCTCCCTGCGCTCCCTGCAGTGCAGCGCACGCCGTGGCACTCACCCGACGGTCTCGCCGCGCTGCAGCCGCGTCCAGACGCCGCGCGGGCCGCGGTAGTCGGGGATGTCGGCCGCGGTGCTGATGCCGGCGCCGGTGTACACCTGCCGCGGATCGGGAACATTATCTTTATCACATCAATTCGAAAAGAGATAGTTTGCTCTTCGAAAACAGGGAGCAAAATAGCATTTTGATATTTAATAGTACATTGTTATCCTAGGGGTGAAAGTAACTTATTTAGTCCCGAGACGGGGTTTGGCGCCCTAGCATAGCGAGGGCGCCTATAGTTCGAGGGACTAAATAAGTCTTTAACCCGTGATAAACACTGTGCTTTTCATTACGAATACAAGGAAAGTAAAAATAAAAACATGAATTAGCTAAATAAAAAATGAGTGAATTGTAGTAGATCCAATCCATGCTGCATTATAAGTATAAACAAAGAGTTTTTATGTTCGATCGAAAAAGGTTAAAGTCCATGCCGCATTCTAACCAGAATTTTTATGTTCGATGACATTTGATGGTATGGATACTTGTTGCTACATAAATTATAATTTACGAAAAAGGTTAAAATTACATGTTTTGTGTAAAATAAAGACTTTTTTAATGAGAGAATAAAGGGTTATAAAAATTATAAAACCTATTTAAAAAAAATCAAAAAACTTGGTTGATTATGGATATCTCTTTGGTAATAAACCTCTTTTGTTTACGAGTACCAACAGAAGTCATACTGTTGACATTCGTAAACCAAAGAGGTTTGTTTATTTTCCTAGGAAATGTGAAAATAGAACTAGTTTTTTTTTAAATAATTTTGACAGCTGTCAGTTGAAAACGATTCTCCCTAGGGCTGGAAGTATTACTTTCAACCCGCTCCTCAGGCAACTTCAGACCTACTTTCCGAGTATGAGCAATGAAAAGTACTTTACATCTCTCATGTTCGGTAAGTAGGTTCTTATTACCTCCAAATGGGGCTTGTAGGTGACTAATTATCGCTCTAGGGTAAAAATGTAGCTAGAAAAGCCCTAGGGCGGTATGTAATAAAAAAAAACACTTCTTTCTTTCAAAAAGTTCGCGTACATCTAACCATCATACTGGCAATAGACATCATGCATTCAGCCCAATGACCAAAGAGGTCGCTTTGCTATTTAGCCTTGTCTTCGTGTGAGTATAATAGTCATCAATTTTAAATATCGAACGGCAAAGATCGATTTCGATCTTGAAAAAAAAAAAGTTATTTACTTGATTCTTTTTAATGAAAAAAGGCGGGAATAGAAAACATTTACTTTAAATATTGTTTATTCTTGTAATGCCGGTTTTTTTCTACTTACCTCACAATCGAGATGTAAAGCAGAATAGTTAGCTTGGGTGTAAGCACCAATTGCACCCTCGAACTATAGGCGCCCTCGCTGCGCTCGTGCGCCTAAATATCTCGGGCTGCAATTGATGCCTTACAGCCCTTGGCTACTAATCTACTATTACCGCCCTAGGGCGGTAAAGATCACGAACACTGTAAGAACCAGCAGGCTTTATGATAAAAAAAAGCGCCTGAACTAAATAAAAGTACGCAAAACGCGCATTCCACCTTTGTTCATAATTGTTTACTCAAATTCAGATTTTACTTAGTTTTATGAAAATAAATAAAAGTACAATGAATACATGATTATGACTATGAGACTTCGTAACTTCATGACTTCGTGACTCGTGATTATGTGACTATGATTATGATTATTCATAAGTTGCACTAGCTTATTTTCTCATTGAGGGTGATAAAAAGTAGAGTGTCCACCTCGGGAGCAACACTATTTTAAGCTCGAGTGAAGTACTTTGAATCCCTGGCTACACTTAGGATTCTACTTTAGAATCACTCGCTACGCTCGGGATTCTACTCTGGAATCCTTCGCTCCGCTCTGGATTCAAAAAACACTCTCGCCATTAAAATAGTTGTTTGCTCCCTTGGTAAACAATCTACTATTATTGATCGTCTACCTATTCTAAGGCATGCTGGAAAACCTCATGTACAGAAGAAATTATTTATATAGATAACGCTAATATTATAAGGAAATGTTTGTATTTTTGGATGTTTGTAACGAATAAATTTCAAACTCAACCAGTCCGATTTAAAAAATTCTTTCACCATTAGAATGCTACATTATCCCAGAGTAACAAAGGCTTATATATTTAAACCCTTAAATAATATATTTCCACCTGGGTGAAGCCAGGACCAGCTATTAAATAATAAGTGAATAAATTCGTCCGAAAAGTGGAGTCAAACCCAACGATGCCCCCATTACACCTCACTAACTCAGGATGGTAACCGAATTTTAGCGATCGGTCTATTCGTTAAAGACAGCGAGAGCACGAGGACATCACGGGATCTTGGTTTAAGGTAAACAGCTAGTATTAAATTTAGCAACATCGAGCCAAACTATGACTTTATGGGCAATACAGGGAGTTCCTCGGCACGCGACTAGTCAGTGGCGACACTCACCACCAGATGCTTGGCGTTCCTTAGCGCGCGCGCCAGCCGGCGGCACTTGTCGCGCAGCACGCGCGGCCCGTCCTCCACCTCCAGCGTGCGCAGGGCCGCGCGCGCGCGCCGGGCGCGGGGGCTCTCCGCGGGCGCGGCGGCCGGCGCCGGCGCGGGGGCGGCCGCGCCCGGCGCCGTCAGCAGGCGCGCGCTGCAGCGCACCCCGCGCGGCGCCATGCCGCCGCAGCCGCGCGCTACCGGCCCATCGCGCGGTCCGTCGCCGCCGCCCGGGACCGCTATGGCGACCGACCCCAGCTCCCGGCCCCGCCTCCGCCGGACCCTAGGACGTTGCGGGTGCTCGCCGTTCGATGCGATCGAACCTCGCCTGCCGTAGGTAGCGTGCGACCGATTCGGTATTTGGACTCCTTCGGTCTCGAACGTCTCGGTTGGGATAACTCTGATTTTATAGTTTTATTTATTGTTGACGGTTTTTATTATTTTCGGTTCGATCCGCTCCTCTCCTTTTTCGATAAATAAATAGAACCTTCTTCTTCTTCGCTGGCTGAAGTGGCTGATGTACAGCTGCCATCACTCCTGTCCGTCATTTTGAAAGCTAATCTTGTCAGAGTTGTCAGTGACATGTCGACTCACGATTTTGTGAAGTAAAATGTGTGACATTTTCTTCAAAACAAATGACGGCCGACTTGACTATGGACTGACTTGACTAAAAAGTATTCAATACAAATCACTTGACACTGGCAAGATTGTCTGTCGAATGACGGACAGGAGCCATAAATTGAGAGAAGAAGAAGTAAAATGAGTACGGATGAAACCTTGATGAAACAATACCACTCTTTCTTCGATACTAATACTCGAAAGTAGTATCGAATTGAAGTATCGATACTTGTGAGTATACATTCATTTTTTTTAAACATTATTAATTCATAATAATGCCAGATATGTATAATATCAGAAATCAGAAATTATTTTTTAGTATTATTAAACAGAATACACTACTTTTAAAGCAAAATAGCACACCTTTTTTTGTTGTAGGTGTTTAAGTTCGCACTCCAGCCAGTCTCCAGTCCAGTCTATCTAAAGCGACACTCGACTCCTTCCCTCAATGTTGCCAATTCAAATTTTTAGGCGGCTAGTGTACATGAGGTAAAAAGCCGTGTTTATATGGAAAAAAAACAAGCTGCGGGCGGGCCATTACAAGCAGAAAAAAAATTAAAAACGTTTAATTAACGTTATTAAAAACATTTTTTTTTACATTATAAACGCTATAACAGCGCCATTTGGCTAATGTTTGCCTAATTATTAAAAAAAAAATGAAAAATAATTATTTATATTTTTGATGTTCGAAATTCGATAATCGTTTGCAGTTGCCCAATGGCAGTTCTCTCTAGCAGTAGGGATGAATCGATATTACCAAGTACTCATATGGTATCGATACCTATCATTCGATACTACTACTAGTAGTACCACAGATATATAAGTACATACCATCAACATTCTATACTGAGTACTGGTATCGAAAGAAAACAATGGTATCGTTGTCACTCCCGCACGGGCCGGTCGGTTGACTTGATTGATTGACCAATAGCGGCGCTGCTGGTGCACGGTGACGCATGACATAGGCGCGGGGAGTAATATGGTTGGTTCATTTTCAATTTAGTTGTCATTTGACGTAACAGACTTACAAGGAAACATTTGGACAAGTTGCTGTTCTTAGGAGGAACTACTCATAAATAATTTTTTGGTTAAATTTAATAATTTGCATCAATAATAAGTATGGCATTGATTAATAAACTACTTTTTTAATTTTGTACTCAGCTTATCTGACATTATTATGAATTTATAATGTTTTATAAAATTGAATGAGTACTCACAAGTATCGATACTTTAATATAGTATCGAATATGGTATCGATACTTTGATTCGATACTACTTTCGAGTACTAGTATCGAACAAAGAGTGGTATTGATTCTTCCCTATCTAGTAGTTGGCCCATGGAGGTATAGTTGGCCTCTCGAACTCCTGTCAACGATATTTGCTTGAGTGGGACGGTACTATTATTTTTTATACAGCTTGCTGATAGAACAAGCAGATGGCCCACCTGATGTTAACTATACGACCGACGGTCAAATTTCGAGCATCGGAATAACCCTTCAGTACTAAGTATAATACCAACCCATAAATTTATTTACTAACGTAGAATTTGCGAAAAGCCGTAGAATGAAAAAGCCACAGGGATGCAGCCGTAGGCCGTTGATTTTGTAATTTTTTGGCCTGAAAGCCGTAGAACACGGTAGTTGCCGCAGCATTGACAGCATTGGAAAGTCATTGAAGAAACATGTTTGAGTTTCTGTGAGGCCTTATAGAAGTAAATTGCCTATGAAAACAATTACTTATGTATTGTGTAAATAGGTAGGTAATTAGTATTATTAACAGTAGGTATTGTCCCTCAATAACATAATTAACGATTTTGTGTAATACTTTCATCAATCTTTTATTTTTAATAAGTACGTTCTAATTTTAATTTTATAGATGTATATTGTTTTTATTATTTATTGTTTTGATTTTTATTATTGTTGATTGTGTAATTATTTGTTTCCTACTACAAAGTTTTTATTTTATCTGATCTCGTTAATTTAATATTTGATAATACTTTTAATTTAGCTAGTTTAACGCATTCGACGCGGTCCGTAATGTTGTACAGTTATCTATTAAATTAAAAAAAACACTGCCTTCCCTGTACTTTTCCTCCAAGTTATTACGGTAGGATTGATGACGACCCCATTCGGCAAGACTTTCGGCCTAAACACTGCCATCGGATATCTGTATGCCACTGTCAAGCTGACAATCTTGTGTTTTGTGTCCTCTGTCAAATTTTGTTCGGTTTCTCGAAGTTGTTTTCTTTTTTCTTCCTCTAAAAGTTTGACAGGTAAGGAATGGACGGGCGAAAATGTTTTCTGTTTTAAATCAATGAAAATCTCATATTCTACATAAATTTTATTTGATAGAAAGTACGTAGAGTGTTAGTTACAAAGTGGGATAAAAGTGTAAATCAATATTTTTAACAAAACTCTTCTATTTCAGCGCGCACCGTATCCGCCGTTGTCTCTTCACGATGGTAAGTTTAATAAATTAATAAGTAAATTTTGTAGTCATACAGTTTGTTTTGTGATACCTATGATGATTCTTGAATGTATTCTAAAAGGTATTCTATATTAAAAAAGCATAGAATACAATCTAGGTCAAGAAAATGACCTAGGTATAATATTTTTGGCCAGTCGGAGCTCTTATTATAGAATTATTTTGTGTTTCAGCCTCGTGAAATAAAAGATATCAAAGACTTTTTGCTGAAAGCACGCAGGAAAGATGCCAAATGTGAGTACCTATACATCATATTTGTTGATAAACACCAGACATTTATAATAGGTGCAAGCTAAGTGTAAAACATAACCTCTGTACGAATTCAGCCTACGATCGATTATTGAGTAAGTATAAAACACTTAATGAAAGTTATAAAATGTGTTATCGTGTATGTTTACAGCTGTCAAGATAAAGAAGAACCCAGAGAATGTGAAGTTCAAGGTTCGATGCTCGCGGTTCCTGTACACGCTCGTGATCACCGACAAGGAGAAGGCAGAGAAGCTGAAACAGAGCTTGCCTCCAGGTATGGCCCCTTTCTAGTGGTAGTAGCTCTGTGGAAGTACTATAGGCAGAGGGCTCCATCCCCACAGAGAACTATTTATGTATTTTTTTTTTAAATAATAATTATTCAGGTACTTATAATGTACACGTGACAATACATAGGAGTAAGATGTAATAGGTACAATTAGTTTTAACTTTAGTGTCACATGTGGACCGATTTGGTAGCGCACTAACCTCCACCCTAGGAAAAACCTGTGTTGTGGGAGTTTCTAGGGGGGGGTTTCTTTCCTAGGAAAAAATTGTATAGAACCTATTAGTATTATGCTGTAGTCCCACCTAAACAAAGATCTTCAATCCGTGTGTCCTACCTATAAAGTTATCATATTGATGAACTGTTTTTGTCTTTTAAATTTTATCTACAACCAGTGGCATAGAACTAGCCTCCATACATTTTACTAAGTGATTTCTTTGTCGATTTACTAGTCACTAGTGGTTTGCCCCGAACTGAGATCTCGTGATGCAACCCGACAAACGCATCAAAACTTTGAGTAGTAGTCAGAGGCAAGTCCAAACATTATCTTAAGACTTTTTTCTGACTACCGCCTACTAACTTGGTATGGTTACCAAGTTTCAACTCTATTGGCCTATTTATTGAAGAATTCCATTGAACAGACCTTAGCTCCATCATCAGGCCTGGTCGTCGTCACCATTTTATGAGAACGGAGTACCTCCTTAATTTATTTCAATAAAAATTTTAAAGAAAAAGCAAAGGAACTGGCCGACCAGTAGAAAAACCTTGATGTCAACGAAACTCTTAGAGATGGGAGCTCTTGGATCGCTAGTTATCTTAATTTAACTTTTATTATTTTATCTCAAAAACCGAGCGTCACAAAAAAAAGTAAAAATTGTTTTGGGATGTTCAAACAAAGCCCTTTCATATGACATGTAACTTGATTTTTTTATGTAACTTTTTTATTTTTTCCCCCTTATAAAACCCCATATCTCAAAAACCCTTCATTCGATTTTACTCATACCAGTAAATTTCTCAAGTACAAGTTATCGACATCAAACTTCATGCAGATCGGATCAACGGTTCTTAAGTTATCGCCAGACAAACATACATACATACATACATAAAATACCAAATCGCCCAAGTTGAAACTAAGATCTTCGTTCGCTTCGCTCACTCGATCAATTAAGAGAAAGAGACAAAAGTGTTAATGGACACATTCTTAGTGAAGTTAAGCTAATGTAAAATTACTCATTAGCTTTCTATTGTGGCTATTGTAATATAAGTAGAATAGGTACAATATAATGTGTTATGTACGCTCTTTAAAAAAAAATTGGTGATAGCGACCTGGTCTGATGATGGAGCCAAGGTCTATTCAACGGAACTCTTCAATAAATATGCCAATTCAGTTGAAACTTGGTTACCATGCTTAGTTAGTAGGTTGTAGTCAAAAGCAAGTCCAAACACATGTTTGGACTTACCTCTGATAATCACCTACTTTAATTTTCGAAGCGTTCGTATCGCATCACGAAATCCCAGTTCGGGATGAAACACTAGTCTTAGGTATTCTGTAAGAAGGGTGAAATAAAAAGATTTCTTAGTTTTTAATCTGAAAATGCAATGAATAACAATAATTTCTCTTTGTTGCAGGTCTCCAGGTTAAGGAAGTTAAGTGATTGTGACTATAGGATAAATAAAAATATATAAAATCTATCAGTTGTTTTCTTTAAATCTTCCGTTCTGAAATGAAATGAAATGAAATGAAATATTTATTTAAACCAAACGTCTGTTACAAACAAGCGCCTTGCTTAAAATTATATTATGTTATAAGTAGGTAGGTTCTTATCAAGTAGGTAGGCACTCGTTAGCTAATATGGTTAATAAAGGTAATACATCTAATTGCAATTTATTACAGAGAGGTAGTACGTAGGTACCTAATATTACATGTACTATTTGACTATGAGTCGTTTTTAGAATTATGGGTAACATTGCTAAGGTTGAATCAAAAAGCCACACTATAAAAAACCTGTGTTGTGGATTCTGATCCTTCCTTCGATTTGTGAAGGTACTTATGTTGTGACGTACTGTCAGTGGGTAGATGATATATACTTATAGGTAGGTACATTCTTCCTATAAGAAGTGATTAACAAATTGTAAGTACAATAGTACTGGAACCACAAACTGGGATCTTGTGACGTCTGAGGGCATATTACGAGTTCCTTTAGGAACAGAATGTTGAATTCTCATAATGTTGAAAGCGCAAAATTTTAGTGCCGATCGTCGATCGTTACGATACACCGAATTTTCTATGAAAATAAATCAACGGCATCTAGCGTAGTCTTTGAGAACCGGAATAGAAAATTCGGTGTATCGTAACGATCGACGATCGGCACTTAAACTCTTAATAAGCCCTCCGCTCCCCATTCTTACATCCAACACAAAAATTGTGGACTGGCCGCTGATTAACCCCTACTTGGTACAGTAACCAAGTTTCAGCTCAATAGGCCTATTTGTTGATGAGTTCCATCGAACAGACCTTAGCATATTAAACCAGCTTACTGTCACCATTTTTGATCGAGTGAGCGAAGCGAACGAAGATCTTAGTTTCAACTTGGGCGATTTGGCATTTTATGTATGTATGTATGTATGTATGTTTGTCTGGCGATAACTTTAGAACCGTTGGTCCGATCTGCATGAAATTTGATAAGTCGATAGCTTGTACTTGAGAAATTTACTGGTAAGTATATGAGTAAAATCGGATGAAGGGTTTTTGAGATATGGGGTTTCTTAAGGGCGCAAAAATAAAAAAAGTTACATAAAAAAATCAAGATACATGTCATATGAAAGGGCTTTGTTTGGACATTCCAAAACCATTTTTACTTTTTCTCTGGGACGCTCGGTTTTTGAGATACAACAAAAAAGTTAAATTAAGATAACCAACGACCCAAGAGCTCCCATCTCTAAGAGTTTCGTTGACATCAAGGTTTTTCTACTGGTCGGCCAGTTCCTTTGCTTTTTCTTATTTTTTTTTCTTGAAATAAATTAAGGAGGTATTCAGTTCTCATAAAATGGTGACGACGACCAGGTCTGATGATGGAGCCAAGGTCTGTTCAACGGAACTCTTCAATAAATAGGCCAATAGAGTTGAAACTTGGTTACCATACCAAGCTAGTAAGCGGTAGTCAGAAAAAAGTCCAAACGTAACGTTTGGACTTGCCTCTGACTACCACCTACTTAAAGTTTTGGTGCGATCGTTGGGTCGCATCACGAGATCTCAGTTCGGGGCGAACCACTAGTATTACTTTAAAGTAGGTAATACTAATCTCTAATTGATCGAGTGAGCGAAGCGAACGAAGATTCTAGTTTCAACTTGGGCGATTTGGCATTTTATGTATGTATGTTTGTCTGGCCATAACTTTCGAACCGTTGATCCGATCTGCATGATATTTGATAAGACGACAGCTTGTACTTGAGAAATTTACTGGTAAGTATATGAGTAAAATCGGATGAAGGGTTTTTAAGATATGGGGTTTTTTAAGGGGGCAAAAATAAAAAAAGTGACTTAAAAAAATCAAGTTACATGTCATACGAAAGGACTTTGTTTGGACATTCCAAAACAATTTTTACTTTTTTTCTGGGACGCTCGGTTTTTGAGATACAAAATAAAAGTTAAATTAACATAACCAGCGACCCAAGAGCTCCCATCTCTAAGAGTTTCGTTGGCATCAAGGTTTTTCTACTGGTCGGCCAGTTCCTTTGCTTTTTCTTATTTTTTTTTCTTGAAATAAATTAAGGAGGTACTCAGTTCTCATAAAATGGTGACAACAACCAGGTCTGATGATGGAGCCAAGGTCTGTTCAACGGAACTCTTCAATAAATAGGCCAATAGAGTTGAAACTTGGTTACCGTGCCAAGTTAGTAAGCGGTAGTCAGAAAAAAGTCCAAACATAATGTTTGGACTTGCCTTTGACTACCACCTACTCAAAGTTTTGGTGCGTTCGTCGGGTCGCATCACGCACGAGATCTCAGTTCGGGGCGAACTACTAGTACCTAGTACTATAAGAATCAAAGTCAAAGTCCTGACTGACTGACATATAGACAACGCACAGCCTAAACCGCTGGTCCTAGAGACTTGAAATTTGAGGAGTACGTAGGTCTTATGGCGTAGAGGTGTAGTAAGAAGGAATTTTTGGAAATTCAACCCCTAAGGGTGTAAAAAGGGATGAAAACGTTTGTATGAAAAATTGTATTCCTTGAACCTACAAACTTGAAACTTGGAGTAGATATACTTCAAGGCAAAAAATAGGACAGGCATTTTTAGTTTTTTAAAACTTCCCTTAATAAGTGTGCAAAGGGATGTAAAAGTTTGCATGGGAGTTTTTTGAACGCTGGTCCTAGAGACTTGAAATTTGAAGAGTACATAGGTCTTATGGCGTAGAGGTGTACTAAGAAGGGATTTTTGGAAATTCAACCCCTAAGGGTGTAAAAGGGTTGAAAACGTTTGCATGAAAAATAGTATTCCTTGAACCTACAAACTTGAGAAACTTAAGAGTACGCTAGTGGCTTTCCGCGGCTTCGCACGCGTTGAAGTGGTGAGCCGTGATTGAGCCACAAACATCGTAACTTTCACATTGATTTGTATATTATTAGGGTAGGATTTTAAATACATAAGTAGGTATAAGAGATACCTATAGGCGTACATTACCTATATTAGGTAGGTAGGTATAGGTACTGAGCTTAGCACAAACATGACAAATACAACAAAGACAACCATATACGGAAAATATGTACCTACTTATTTGTTCCTAGTTTCTACCCCAAAAACAAACGAAACGTAACAGCTTCACGATTTTGATCCCCAGGCACGGTAGATACCCTCAGATCTACCCTCGAGCGCAACGAAGGAGGGTAACGTTTTAGGGGTTGTTTCCTAAAATCATATTGTCTTTTTATTCATTTACTTCAAGTTTGAAATCAATCGCACTATGCGTTAAAAATCTCCCATACTGACTTTTACAGCTATTTGCACCCTTTGCAGGTGTAGGTAATTATCAAAAATTAAAAGTGTCATTCTTAATTATTTATGTTTATGCCACTTTTGTAAATCGTCACCAACAGCTAAAATTTAGGAGCCAAATATGCCAAAATGGCAGAAATCTGCCACAAATGGTAACACTGATCGGCGGCCGTCGGCCGTTAAATGCAACCAATGACAGACAGGTAAGTAGTGGAAGATTAAATAGGACAGACTAGACACTTCCCAAAATTGCAGTTGAATAATTTTGTCGTGTCAATGAACCATGGTGGTAAAGTAACATGTTACAATTTAAAGAACTATGAAAATCATAAACATTGCTTTACGACATCTACCCTAGTAACAATTTGTGTTGGCCAACGGTGTCCAACGGTTGGGAACACGTTGGGAGATGGTAGTGATATTTTCTACAGCGTGCCAACAAATAGCCAACTGATAAATTATTACGATTATATTTACACAAATCCCCAACAATGGCCCTACACGATTTGTCGGTCGTTTTTTAAACGGTAAATACAGACGATTTGCCAACAATGGCCCTATTAGAAATACTATAGTAATCATACAAAAATAAATATTCTATTAAATATTGAGTACATAGCCACGTAGGTACCTAGTTACTGAATAGGTATTAGTACCAAAGATCTCAGAGAATGTTTATCGTGACTAGGGATTACAGTCTCGAAAATATTTCTTTTACATACCAAGATCTTTAAAAACAGCAACATCATTATTAGGTAGGCACATTTACTAGGTAATTAGTGGCAGTTCTGTTACCTATTTTATCTAGTTATCAGTTCTATTTTATCAGTTCACAACTAGAGGTCAAAAAACAGCTGTAAATAGGACTGCCTCATGATGCGTTTAGATTCATTTTAGATAAAAGATAAGAGGCATTACATGAATGAAAAACTTTGAAATTTAAAGTCGTAGAACAAAAGTTGTTCGTTATGACCGGTAGAATATCCTGCTTTCGGATCAATACAAATTTAATCCACACGTTGTATAGATATATATATCTTTTAGGTAGTTATTAAGTTATTCGATTGATATTTGTCGCACGTCATTCTAGGTTTATACCACTATATTGTTGTTCGCCACATATTAGCAATTTTTGTAAATCTTTATAGGTAGTGCGGGGTCCATTGCATATTTTGATCCTTGTTAAAATGAAGTCTCGAATAAATAATTTTTGTATTTTTTTTTTATACCTCTACTTAGGGGGGTTGGTAGAAAATGCTTGTGCATTAAGCCCTCCTTTTGTGCTATAACATTGTGTTTTGTGCAATAAATAATAAATAAATAATTAAATAAACATAGGTAAACCCAAACCGAGATGTGAGAAACCCCCAAACATGAAAAATTCATAAAAAGCCATCGATAAGGTGATTTCAAAAACAAATTCACTGAGAAGTCATCTGAGGGCGTATTACGAGTTTAGTGCCGATCGAGTGCCGATCGTCGATCGATCGTTACGATACACCGAATTTTCTATGAAAAAAAACGGGTTCTCAAAGAATACGCTAGATGCCGTTGATTTATTTTCATAGAAAATTCGGTGTATCGTAACGATCGACGATCGGCACTAAACTCGTAATAAGCCCTAAGTCTACCCTGTGCACTGTTCGACTACATTAAATTAAAAAAAATATTTATTGTATTAGAATTAAGATAAGTTTTCTTTATTAACGGTTTATTTGTTCTATTGTCATGGCTTATTGCTAGAAATTGTTTGTTAGATAACGTTTAAGTTATTAAAAGAACAAAAAGTTGATTGTCCATCATTAGGGGACCTTTTGAAATAGTAGATTGTTTACCAAGGGAGCAAACAACTATTTTTATGGCGAGAGTGTTTTTTGAATCCAGAGCGGAGCGAAGGATTCTAGAGTAGAATCCCGAGCGTAGCGAGGGATTCTAAAGTAGAATCCTAAGCGTAGCGAGGGATTCAAAGTACTTCACTCGAGCTTAAAATAGTGTTGCTCCCGAGGTGGACACTCTACTTTTTATCACCCTCTATGAGAAAATAACTTAGTGCAACTTATGAATAATCATAATCATAGTCACAAATTCACGAAGTCACGAAGTCACAAAGTCACAAAGTCACAAAGTCACAAAGTCACAAAGTCACAAAGTCACAAAGTCACAAAGTCACAAAGTCACGGAGTCACGGAGTCACATAGTCACATAGTCACATAGTCACATTGTCACATAATCTCATAGTCATAATCATGTATTTATTGTAATTTTATTTATTTTCATAAAACTAAGTAAAATCTGAATTTGAGTAAACAATTATGAACAAAGGTGGACAGTAAGCACATTCCAAATTCAAATCACATTACCGCCCTTGGGCGGTAAAGTACTTTACCGCCCTTGGGATCAAAGTGCTATTTTGCTACCTGTTTTCGAAGAGCAAACTATCTATTTTCGAATTGATGTGATAAAAACGTCTTTTTTTCTATGTTGATTGTTTCTAAGCATCTGCTACATTTACAGTGATGTATAAGATACTCTATACAAAGTATCTGAAATACTAGATGCAAGATACTTTGAAACAAAGCATTTCAGATACCAGATACAAATAATTTTCTAAAAAGATATCTGAAATACTAGATACAAAATACCTATCTTTCAACTACTTTTTAAAGATAAAATACTTTTGTAAGAAAACAACATTTAATTGAATTTCAGTTTATTTGTTCGAGGAAACATCGATCAGGCTAATGTGACAAGACAAAATATGAAGGTATTAAAATTGAGACTTTTTATGTTTTAGTTGAGATTTTAGTAAAACTAATTCCTCAAACATATTTTCGGTCATCTTCCTTCGATGAGGCCTCATTATCATGCCCGTACAGGAGAAGAGTCGCTCCACAGGGGCAGAGCTGGCCAAACAGATATTATATTTTAGGAATATTTCTTTATTGTAGGATAGGTTGCGTTTGGAAAGAAAAGCAGCGAAGTTCATTTTAGTAAAAGTATCTTCAGGCTTAAGATATTTATTTTCTCTAAGAAGAATACAATTCACTTATTTTAGAGAAATACGAAGGTGACTTAGGTGTAAGATTATAAGTAGGTAAGTTAGAGTAGATACGAGTGTCAGAAGGACTATGGTGAAATATGAATTAGTTTAGTTTTTACATTAAACATTGCATTTTTAACCATTTTAGTCACTCGTTTACCATTTATGAACCACGTAGATACTTACCTACAGTTTTATTTAATTTTGATTGTTTTATAATTCGACTTTGTGATTTAAGTATAAATTTAATGAAATAAATATATAGTACTAATCCGCTAATCTAATCTTATGTAAGTAAACCAAATGTAGACTTGTGTGTGCACCCTTCACTGCATCTGCAAACTCTGTAACGTGAAAAAAGGTGTATTAGACACAAAAAAAATACCACAAAAAATATAAAATACTTAACAAGACTTCGACACGTGTTTCGCCTCTCTACGAAGCACGAAACACATGAAATCCCATTCCGCATGCATGTGTAGGTAATAGGTGAATATATTTTTTTGCGACACGGGACGGCAACTTCAGCAGAGTTACAAGCAAATGAATAAACAGAGTTTTTAATAGTCTATTGACGACAGGTAGGTGACTTACGAGGCAATACTTTGTTATAGGTGATGGTTACCACTTAACATCAGGTGGGCCATCTGCTTGTTCCATCAGCCAGTTGTAGAAAAAAAAAATCCGAAAAGCAATCTATGCAATAAGTATTTATTTTTGGTGATGAATCCTCTTGATTCAATACTTGGTAAATAGTAGTTACCTACATATTCACATCTTTTTATACTGTTTCTTTTCGTACCCAAACCCTTTCACGGAAAGGTTTCCGCCACCGAATAGCTACTAGCTGTCGGAAAGTCACTCGTTCTTTCTTTTTCTTCTCTCAATTTATGGCTCCTGTCCGTCATTCGACAGACAATCTTGCCAGTGTCAAGTGATAAATATTTATTAGTTTAGTGAATACTTTTTAGTCAAGTCAGTCCATAGTCAAGTCGGCCGTCATTTTGTTTTGAAGAAAATGGTGGCGGTTTCCTTTAAAACATTCGAAACATTTTCGGCCAAATCAGGATATCACATAATACACTTTCATTCCAAATGTTTACACTTTGTGCTAAGACCTCAAGTAATGTTGGTTAAAATACCACCGAAATTACACAACACTACGCAAAATAATACAAGAAAAACAATTAGAATGAAAAAGCTATGTTGCTTCCAGAAATGTCAGAAAACATCTTTTCGAATCCTACTGTCGGAAGCTTTGTCTGAAATGTCAAAATCGCGTTCCGACAAGGCTTTTCAGGAGCCATCGTATTCCAAATTCAAAAAATGACTTTCCGTAACGAATCCGATACCGAAAAAAATCAAAATACCCCCCCTGGAATACGGAACTCTTCAATAAATAGGCCAATAGAGTTGAAACTTGGTTACTATACCAAGTTAGTAGATGGTAGTCAGAAGTAAGTCCACACACAATATTTGGACTTGCCTCTGACTACCACCTACTTTAATTTTCGGACCCTTTGATCCAATCTGCACGAAACATGGTAGGCCGATAGGTTGTACTTGAGTAATTTATATGGGTATATAAATTTAATCGGACGAGGGGTTTTCAAAGGGAGCAAAAAAAAATTATTATACAAATATATCAAGTGAGGTGTCATATTGAAAGGGTTTGGTTTGTACATCCCAATACCATCTTTATTTTTATTCTAGGACGTATGTATGATTTTTGAGATACAATTGGTTACCTCAAGTAAGTTATGGGTTGTAGGAGGCCAAATATCGTGTTTGGTATCAATGTACCTACCTAAATAAGACAGGAGCGGACAACACGAAATCTCAGTTCGGACGAACCACTAGTATTGATGATGTTTGTTCAGTCCTGAATGACAGCGATGTGCCGGAGCGGACGGCGGCGCGGCGCGGCGGTAGGTAGGTACCTATAGGTACGGACGCGAGCGACGCCGGCAGCGGCACTCGGCGCGGCAGTAGCGGCGCGCTCGGCTCGGCGCGAGGTCGCGGACGCTCGCGGCTCGCAGCGCGCGACTCCACGCACGCTAACACTTTGGAAAGTTTTGTGAATGTGCTTCCGACGTGTCCGCGCTCTACACTTGTATTGGAAAAAGCTGCAAAATACTTTAGAACTAGGTAGTTATTTATTATGTTACTAGCAGCTTCTCGCGGCTTTGCACACGTAAATGTGGTGAGCCGTGATTGAGCCACAAACATCCAAACATCGTAACTTTCGCATTGATTTGTATATTAGTTAGTAGGGTTGGATTTTAAATACCTATGTAGGTATAAGAGATACCATAGGCTCACATTACCTACATTAGGTAGGTAGGTATAGGTAGGTACTGAGCTTAGCACAATGATGACGAATACCTATACCTACCTGCCTTACACGGACAATATGTATTTATTTGTTCCTGGAAAACAAACGAAACGGAACAGCTTCACGGCTTTGATCCCCAGGCACGGTAGAGATCTCAGATCTCAGATCCTCAAATCAGATCTCTTCGTACCAACTCCCGTTTTTAGAATGACCCTTACAAACATTGACGCCTCGTTGTACAAGTACTTCCCTATCCTTTTTACTCGAGCGCAACGAAGGAGGGTAACGTTTTAGAAGTTGTTTTCGAAAATCAAACTCAAAATCAAAATCAAAATCAAAACGGTCTTTATTCAGTACAATCACAAGGATCACTTTGAAACGTCTTATTACTGTTTATTTACAGTTTTTTTGTATCCACAGAACACATTTTCTTTTAGTTTCAAGTTAACTAGTAGTTCGCCCCGAACTGAGATCTCGTGATACGACCCGATGAGCGCACCTAAACTTTGAGTAGGTGGTAGTCAGAGGCAAGTCCAAACATTATGCTTTGACTTTTTTCTGACTACCGCCTACTAACTTGGTACGGTAACCAAGTTTCAACTCTATTGGCCTATTTATTGAAGAGTTCCGGTGAACAGACCTTGGCTCCATCATCAGACCTGGTCGTTGTCACCATTTTATGAGAACTGAGTACCTCCTTAATATATTTCAAGAAAAAATTTTAAGAAAAAGCAAAGTAACTGGCCGACCAGTAGAAAAACCTTGATGCCAACGAAACTCTTAGAGATGGGAGCTCTTGGATCGCTGGTTATCTTAATTTAACTTTTTTATTGTATCTCAAAAACCGAGCGTTCCAGAAAAAAATTAAAAATTGTTTTGGAATGTCCAAACAAAGCCCTTTCATATGACATGTAACTTGATTTTTTTTATGTAACTTTTTTTATTTTTGCCCCCTTAAAAACCCCCATATTTTAATAACCCTTCATCCGATTTTACTCATGTACTTACCAGTAAATTTCTCAAGCACAAGCTATCGACTTATAAAATTTCATGCAGATCGGATCAACGGTTCGAAAGTTATGGCCAGACAAAGATACATACATACATACATACATACATACATACATACATAAAATGCCAAATCGCCCAAGTTGAAACTAAAGATCTTCGTTCGCTTCGCTCACTCGATCAAAATAAAATGCCAAATCGCCTAGGTTGAAACTAAGATCTTCGTTCGCTTCGCTCACTCGATCAAATCACAACGCGCTTAAAATCTCTCATACTAACTTTGAAACTTTGACAGTCTTACTCTTTGCAGGGGTAGTTTTCAAATATTGAAAAACGTGATTCTAAATTATTTATTGTGGAGTAGGTATATTTACTTCAAGTATGAAATCAATCCCACTATGCGTTAAAAATCTCCCATACTAACTTTTAGTCATTTGCACCCTTTGCAGGGGTCATCATCATTGTAGTGTATAACAATAAACTATGCGCGCTGTCTGGGTCGGCGGGTAGAAACGGATCGCGGACACTCGATTCCAGCCGGCCAACCGAGGCGGACGGATGTTACTTACAAATTTCTATGGACTAAGTCTGAATTAAATAAATTGAATTGTTAATCGATCTAAGTGTTTTGTTTGGTACCCAAACAACTTGTACAGTACAATCATCATCATCATCAACCTATGTTAGTCCACCGCTGGACGTAGGTCTCTCCCAAGACGCGCCACTGAGCCCGGTCTTCGGCTCCTCTCATCCAGTATCTGCCAGCTACATTTCGCAGATCGTCGCCCCATCTTGCCGGAGGGCTTCCTACACTACGCTTACCCAAACGCGGTCTCCACTCGAGTATTTGTTTGCTCCAATGATTGTCGGTTCTACGACAAACATGGCCGGCCCACTGCCATTTCAGCTTGCTAATCCTTTGAGCTATGTCGACTACTTTGGTTCTCTGTGGGATAACCTCGTTTCGGATTGTATCCTTCAGAGAAACTCCCAGCAAGGCTCTCTCCATAGCTCGCTGAGCGACTTTCAGTTTGTGGACCGACCCTACCGTTAGTGTCCACGTTTCGGCAGCATAAGTCATAACAGGTAGGACGCACTGGTTGTAGACTTTTGTCTTCAAACATTGAGGAATGGGCGACGAGAAGACCTGACGAAGTTTCCCAAACGCAGCCCAGCCCAGCTGAATTCTCTTTTTTTGCAAAGGGTAGTTATCAAAAATTCGAAGTATCATTCTTAATTATTTATTTCGTAGTAAACATAGCCGGGCACCGTTAATCAAATAATTAACTTCGTTAATCGTTAATCCGCTACAAAAAAAGTTAGCTTCTAATACTTGTTTAATTCAAATGTGTAATTTAATCGTCGGGCATAAGGTGCTTATTCCCCTTCATGAACATTAACATGTTGAAGTTCTCGTCGGAAAGCGAGGCTCGTTTTGGTGTTAAAATGTGTGTTGTTGATAGGGAATGCTTCTCAGAAATAAACTCCAGGATAATAGTTACTTCAGGTGTACTCTCCGTTCCTTATTTAACAAGGTTATAAATTATAATTATACTAGCGGCCTGTCCCAGCTTCGCATGGGTGGTCATAAATTTTTTGAACATATTAGGATAAACTTAGACCGTGGGTTCGAGCCTCGCGAGCCTACTTATTTCATACATTTGCACGCCAGAGACTGAAATCGCATCCCGAGCGTGACCCGTGGACCCGTTAACGTTTTTAATTTCGTCATATCTTTTGAATGGAATGTCCGATTTGAAAAATTTAAGAAGTAATCTATAGGTATTGAAACCGTCTTAATTATGAAAAGATTTATTTGGATAAGGATTAATACCAAGGTACAAATAAAGACCCTTTTCTAGCGGCGGCATTTCAATTAAATTTTTATAATAAAAAAACACTTATTGTGACATAACTATAATAGTTAGACATATGCTGTCGCGACATTTTTTGTAGATGATGACGTGTTCTACAAAGTCGTAGTACATTATTTTGTTCTATCATCAATAGTTTTCGCAGCGCACGCGATGGAAGGTTTTTGGTTTCCACCTTGGGTTACATTATTGGAGTTTTAGTAAGGATCCCTGATTTTTTTGAAAATATAATATAGCCTATGTTACTCAGGGATAATGTAGCATTCTAATGGTGAAAGAATTTTTGAAATCGGACCAGTAGTTTTTGAGCCTATTCGTTACATACAAAAATACAAAAATACAAAGCTTTCCTCTTTATAATATTAGTGTAGATGTAGATTGAAAAATGACGTGTCGCCGCTTGCTGATGTTCGTAGGTAAGAATGAGTGAGTGAGCCGGCGGCGGGTCGCGGGTATGGGGGGGGGGGGGGGGGGGGGGACGTAGGCAGGTTTGTTTTACTCAACACCGTGGAAAAAAGACGTTCAACTACAGCACTTGAGGGTATACTAACTATTAGGCATTGGATTAACGATTAACGGACTTCTGCATATTAACGGAAGTTAACGTGTCCGTTAACATTTTTAAAAGTTAACTTTAAATTTAATCCGTTAATCAAAATGTTAACTTCGTTAATCAACGATTAACGGATTAACGAGTTAATGCCCAGCTATGGTAGTAGGTATATTTACCCCAAGTTTTAAGTCAATCGCACCACGCGTTAAAAAACTCCCATACAAACTTTGACATGCCTTTGCACACTTATTAGGGTATTTAAAAAAAACTAAATGTGCCTTTCCTATTTTTTGCCTTGGAGTACCTACATGTACTTCAAGTTTCAAGTTTGTAGGTTCAAGGAATACTATTTTTCATACAAACGTTTTCAACCCTTTTTACACCCTTAGGGGTTGAATTTCCAAAAATCCCTTCTTAGTACACCTCTACGCCATAAGATATAATAATAATATATCTTTATTTCAGACACGAGATCCATTACAAATGTTAAAAACTAAAAATTAAATAAATGTTTTACTTATGATATAGTAAGTAGGTAACTTAAAAAGCGTACCTAGTCTAAAAAGAAGTTAGGTATATGACACATAATGTGTACCTACATAAGATGCTAGTTGCACCCACCATCTATAGACGCCTGTCAGCGGGAGCTTATCTGACAGACTTGCTATTATAACATTTTTACACTTGCCGACTCTGGAGATAAATTTTGCGATGCGATTTCTTTGGATGGCATTAAAGGAGTTAACACGCGCTTCAAGGTACATTCCAGAGGCGCTACAGTATCTTTCCAACCCCATAAGTTGCCTAAAGATATTGTTATAAGCAACTCGGATGCCATTATGTGCTTTTTTTGTGTAGTTCGTCCAGAGTTGACAAGTGTAAAAAGTCTGGCAGAAGGACCTAAACAGAGTCAGTCTCACGGCACTCATGATTTGCGAAATTTTCTAACAATCATGTTTCCGACTACGCATAACGCTCGCCGTTGACGCTCAATATCGTCGTCGTCTTTCAGACTTGATGTTGCGATATGGCCAAGATACTTAAAGCTAACCGCAATATTGACAGGTTGTCCGTTCAGGAAAATACTGGGTCAAAGTCAAAGTCAAAGTCAAAATGTATTTATTCAATAAAATCACAAGGATCACTTTGAAACGTCTTAAAGCTAGGTGACTCTAGGTGCCAGTTCCACGCGACCAAAGCCTAGAAGAACAGGCAACAAACTTACGGCTTGGTTCCTACCGTTCTTTTGTATGATCCTTTTACAATGTAATAATATAATATATTATTGAAGTTTAGTGAGGCGTAGGCATACAGAAAAAGGTAAACATAATCAAATTTATAAGACAGCACACGCTACGCCTCAAACTAATAATACCTAATGCATAAATACAATCTATTAAATCAGAGAGAAAAAAAAAAAACACACAATAGTAGGTACAATACAGACATTGCAGACATGTTAGCTGCCGATGGGCAGAGCGACCGGGACATCGGGCCACGCATCGGTACTGTCTCGGGTCCCTTTCCGGATCTAAACACCACCATCTCTGTCTTTTTAACATTGTAGGTAGTAAGATCATGTTCTTTTGCATACCTTTCACAGATGTTTATTAACTTCCTCAAACCTTTGATCAAGGGGCTAAGCAGCTCCATATCGTCAGCGTAACTCAAATTAATAAAATAACTGTTGTCTTATCTGAGCCTGACTGGGGTGCTACTTAGCTCCACGATCAGATCATAGGTGTTGAATTGATCAGGATATATGTACTCCTCAAATTTCAAGTCTCTAGGACCAGCGGTTAAGGCTGTGAGTTGTCTATATGTCAGTCAGTCAGTCAGTCAGGACTTCGATTCTTATAGTATTAGAGATTTCGTATCTTTCGTCTTCAACGTAGCCATGGCAGCGCGTCGTAGATTGTTGTAGCAAAGCTGTAGCTCTGCGTTACATCGTAGCGTGTCGTAGCACAACCACAGATGTGCGTAGCACTCCGTAGCACTGCTGTAGCACTTACGTAGCAAACTAATAGCGTAGAGGCAGCAGTGGACAGACGTGATGAGCTCTGCCTATAGATTCAACTTGTAATTTTTTTCCATGTTTTATCAAGCAAATACTTTGTGAGTTCTATGTCCGACTGAGTACTTACACTCTTGCATTGTTTCTAAGTAGGTACACTATTGATCGTTGAAAAACATTAAATCTCTTCTATTAGGTCATTTCATGTATGCTTAGTGAGTCGCTGCTATTTGGTTGGGGTGTTTTTTAGGTTGTCTTGTAGACTCGACTTGACTTTTGATGTCCACCAATATTTATTTATTTAGAAAGCGTTGTATGTAGCTGATATTCGAGGTGAAAGCAGTTCCCCGCAGATAGATCCTGTACAGATAACAGTACTAGTTATGACGTTAACAAACTGACTTAATTTTTTTTCCACTATTACCATTTCCGGAATATCTAAAACTAATCAAACGATGAACATTTGCTCTTCACACACCCTCCGAATACAACCTCAAAAGCTATCATTCACATCATCCAATCATTCATCGAAGACTCGTACTCGAGAGCTACTCTTCTATTAATGATTTTAATATATTAAAATTGGTATAGTCCGATTTATTTATTTATTTAATAAAAACGGTTAAAAACCAATTACATTCATTAAATCAGAAAAAGAAAATAAGTATAGTAACATAGAATATTTAAAAACACATAAAAATCATTTGAGAAAAAATAAAAAAACAAATTGTAATAATAATAAAATAATAAAAAAAAATAAGAAAATGTCACAGCTATCAAAAATAATACCTAATAAGAAAAAAATAACAAATAATAATAATAATTATGTCAACCATTTAAATTAAACAATACTAAATTAAATTATATTGAATTAAACTGAATACAGTCATTCATCACGCTCACAAAACTTCAGACATTCATACATAACTTTGGACCATCCATCCGCAAACAAGTCACATTCAGGATTGGCTCTCAGGAGGGCGTTGAGCGCCTCCAGGACGCGGGGCACAGGTGAAGCAGCTCTAGCAGCAGTGCGACACGCCGGCACGGCAAACAACTTATGTCTCCGGCCTCTACAGTAACTATCCGGGGTATAAAATCGGCACAACACATCGCTCAGGTCTGGCGCATCAATCATGCCTCGGAAGATTTTACACGCCAACGTGATTTGATTGTTGGCTCTTCGGACTCCCAACGAGTTGTATCCTAGACATCCGAGGAGGAATTTTGTTGGATACAAAAACGGATAGTACCCATACTGACGTTTGTAGAGGTACCTCAGAAAGGCTTTTTGGACCTTTTCTAGGAGTAGAGCATATGTACTCTCATGCGGATTCCACACGCAGGCACTGGTTTCAAGCTTGCAGCGGACTAACGAACTAAATATAAGGCGAATAACATGCTCATTCTGGAACTCACGGGCGTTTCTTAGAACGAACCCAAGGCGTCTGAAAGACTCCTTTGCTAGCGTAGTCACGTGATCATGGAAGGTAAGCTTTTGATCGAATTTGACTCCCAAATCTTTGATAGTGCTTGTGCGAGTTATAGAAGCGTTGTTGATTTTGTAGTCAAAACATATTGGGTGCCACATTCGACCAAAAGTCATCAAATGACATTTGCTAGGGTTGAATTCCATTTTATTGTTCACACCCCAATCAGAAATTGCGTCGATATCACTTTGCAGTGCCAGACAGTCCGCCTCAGACCTGATCTCAGCGTACAGTTTCAGATCGTCTGCATACAGGAGGCTTTTTGCATGAATGACTACTGTAGGAAGATCATTTACCATCAGCAAAAACATCAATGGACCAAGTATTGACCCTTGACTTACACCGGAACGAGTGTGATAGGGCCGAGACTCGTACATGCCGAGCCTGACAAACTGCTGGCGATCGCGAAGATAGTCCGCAAGAAGCCGGAGAAGACCCGGGGCAATGCCTATGGCGGCTAGCTTCGCGAGCAGTATGTCATTATTGACCCTATCAAAAGCCTTCCGGAAGTCGAAGTAGAGAACGTCCACCTGGATTCTCTGGTCAAGGCGAGTCGAGATGAAGTCAACGAGCGTCAGTAAATTGGTGTTCACAGATCGTTTTTCCCTAAAGCCATGCTGTTCATTGCACAAATATTTATTAACTTGAGCGAATATATACTTATGCAATATCCTTTCAAAAACTTTCGCTGTTGAGGATAATATGGCTATAGGGCGATACTCTTCCACCTTGGCTCTATCGGAACTTTTAGGTATAGGGGTGACCCTCGAGAGCTTCCACTGAGAAGGATAAACTCCAGTCTTTAGGCTTAGGTTTAAAATATGACAGAGTGGTCCACACAATAGATTTTTTGCGTTTTTAAGAACAACAGGGGGTACTCCATCAGGTCCCACCGAGCTATTCAGTTTCAGCTTATTAATGGCATAAATAACGTCACTCTGGTTGACCTTCGTGACATTAATGGTATTGCTGTTAGCGCTGCCTTCAAGGATAGTCACTAGTGAGGGGTTCAGTTGGGGAGTGTCTGGAAGGAAGACGCTTGCGAAGTAGCTTGCAAACGCTTCTGCCGCCTCCGGACCCGCAAAAATTGTCCCTTGGTATGTTATATTTGGCTCAAAGCCGCCTTTTGAACGCAAGCTTGAAATATGCCGCCAGAATGCACGGGGGTTGAGTTTCATGTTGGCTTCAATACTTCTCATGTGGGTACCATAGGCAGATGATATTCGAAGTTTTAAGTCTGCCCTCAAATATGAGAAGTCATTGTAAGATAACTCAGATTTATTTTGCTTCCAGACCTTATGTAACTTTCTTTTACGAATTATGTCATCAATAATATCACGCGTGAACCAAACTGGGTACCGTTTACAACCGTTGACATTCCTGCGTTTTTTAGGCATGCATAGATCAAAGATACTGTACACGACCTCGTAAAACCCTCTACTGGCGCTAAGAACATCCTGAGCCTGCAGAACTTCTTCCCAGGAGCATTCAGATAACAGCGAAAAAAGATGTTCATAATCACATTTATTGTAGTTCCAGTCATTAGCTGGGTTAATATTGCTCGCCTTAATCCGGTCAGAATGATGTGCTGTGACGATTCTTACCTCGATGCTTAAAGGTGGGTGGGGTCGATCAGGGGGAACTATTCCCTCGGTGGCTGCGACGGCGAACCTGGGTTTGTCATCGCCATCCTGAGCCAACACTACGTCAAGCATTCCTCCATACGAATTAATCACTGCATTCATTTCGGACAGACCACAATACGACAAGAAATAACAATAATAGTTTTTAATGTTCACTGAGGCACTATTTAGGTTAAGGTCACCTGTTATAAGAACTGGTCCTTTTAATACATTAATAACACCTTCAATTTTACAAAACCAGCTCATGTACTCTGCGTCACTTGCACGAGGATTTATGTAGACTACACACACAAAATAACAACGGCCGTTCCAATTAAAACTGGCCCATAAGTCCTCGCCTTCATTTGTTTCGAGCTCTGAAAGCCGATGGAGTATTATTGGAGCCCGTGCTGCGAGGAGTACGCCACCACATGGCGTATTTCTGTCACGACGCAATACGTTCCAGTCTCCACAGGATACCTCAGAATCCTAAACCGAGTTATCAAGAAAACTCTCCGTTACCGCAACAAGGTCATGTTCTAAAGCTAACAAATTACTTCTCCACACTTGAAGCTTGGTTTTCAAGCCACGCACATTCTGGTATAAAACGCTAAAACCGGAATGCCTATTGCGATGTCGTGGTCATGCTGTCTGCAGCTCCACGACACCAGATGTTGGGTTGTCCTACGTTGGAATGTAAGATAAAATACTCCAGTACTAATGTTGAGATAATCTGAGGATAAGGTGAGGAAATCACTCCGACTACCAAGCAGAAGGCTTTTCTCCTATCAGAAGGTTTGGGGAACTTTAGTAGAAATTAAATGCAGAGGTAAAGTTCACTTCATTGTCTATTCACACAAAGACATTTACACGTTACACAATATCAAACAATATTCACATGTTAGCTCTTGGAGGAAAAGATATTTCCTCCAAGTGTTGTGTGACGAGTGACGGGAGGTGACTTCGAGCCGAGGTCTTACACCAGCTCTAGGTACGAGTTAGATGGAGGTCGTTAGGTGCTGTTCTCACGTAACGACGTCCCAAATGATACTTGTTGATCTTTTGTGGAATCCTATAGCTCTTGTACGTGAGAACTCTCCCCCCTTGCCCCCTTCAACCCTGTCCGGGGCATGCGGGGGTAGAGAGGGGGGAGGACGGTTGATTAGATTGGACGATAGTACATAGGTACTTCATTAAATTACTTTTATTGTAGACCGTTTGTTAGGGAGTGACCCTGACTTCCGATCGTGAGGTCGTGGATTCAAATCTGGTCGTGCATCGAAGGATTTTTCCTTCGAAAAATTTACCGACAATTCGAAAATGTTATGTAGGTACGTCCCAGGGCCAGAGCCCACACGGTGATGGAAAATATCGTGAGGAACTCAGTTAGGATTCTAACAGCGTCGATGGGCTTGCCACCTGTCACGGACCAACTACTGCAAAATGAGGGTATGTGCCATCTGACAACCCCCCTTAGGGCTTCTCAAAGAATCTTGAGTTGGTATTGGTACTAAGAGATCTACCGCCATCTCTGGGAATAAAAATTTTGAGGTGGTTCTGTTTTTTGTATTGTATTTTCTCTTGATAGGCTACCGAGCTGCGTATTACTTCACGCACACGGTTCTACATGAGTACTTACCTAGTGCAGAGATGGCGAACCAATGGCACGCGTGCCATTGATGGTATACAACACAATATGCTTATGCTTTATTATTTTGTACTACTATCTACTACTTTATTGATCGAGTGAGCGAAGTGAACGAAGATCTTAGTTAACTTGGGCTATGTATGTTTGTCTGGCCATAACTTGAGAACATACTTGGTGAGTCCATAGCTTGCACTTGAGAAATTTACTGGTAAGTATATGAGTAAAATCGGATGAAGGGTTTTTGAGATATGGGGTTTTTTAAAGGGGCAAAAATAAAAAAAGTTACACAAAAAAATTAAGTTACATGTCATATGAAAGGGCGTTGTTTGGACATTCCAAAACAATTTTTTTGAGACGCTCGGTTTTTGAGATAAAACAAAAAACCAAGTTAGTTAGTAAGAAAAAAGGACTTGCCTCTGACTACCACCTACTCAAAGTTTTGGTGCGTTCGTCGGGTCGCATCATGAGATCTCAGTTCGGGGCGAACCACTAGTTTATACTGATCAAAGAATGTATTGTTGAGCCTATTCCATCGGGGCCAGGACTTTTTTTATCGTCCAAATTTTTAAGGTGTATATTGTTTTATATTGTGCTCGCTCGTCGATGTGTACTTTGCCAAAGCAGTGCTGAGAGCCGGCCTGACGTACAAGATTTAGAGTTTGTGCATGACGCGTAACATGTGCGCATGACTTTCTCGGCTCTAGATTTTAATAAAGAGAGTTCATATTCGTCACGTGGGTTTTTATATTTTTTTATTCTTAGTCATAATTTGTTTTTTTCGTTGTAGCCTTTTATACGGAAATGTACGTGAGTCCAGAGTGGGATGTTAAATTATAAGCTGATTGAAGATAGATAAAATGAGTTTATTCCGAAACTATGCTAATATGGTAAGATGCTGATGAGTGCGGACTGATCGCCGTTCGTAAGTGCACTGGCTAGGTAAACCGCACGGGCGTTGCGTCGTGCGACCTACTTAGGCCAAAACTGCTGCTCTTAGCTAGTGTTCAATAGGTATTGAACATGCTCCCGAGGGGAGGAAATGGAGGATGAAATGAGGCTCGACAATAGTAAGGGTTAGTACATACAAAGGTGACCCAGTATTTTGCTATGCTAAATGATTGTTAGGACATAATATATTTTGATGTCGTTTATAATTGCTAAATATGATCACACTACTGCTTATCTCTGGTAAATTGTCTTTGATTGTCTTTGATTGATAGGGGATGTGGATTTGTCCCTTTTTGACCGCAAACTAGACCAACGTTTGGCCGTATGAACTTTCTCTATTTGCTCGGGCAAGCTACGCGCACTCACACACGATTCTTGCTCAGCTTCGGGCAAGTTACGCGCACTCACACACACTTTCATCTCGATTGGTTCCCCTTCTGACGCGGCGGGCGCGGGCGAGCTAGCAGCTCGTCTGCCTCGCCTCCTCCACAGGAACCCCAGGACCGCTGCGACGACGGCTACTAACACCCCGTACGATATGACGTACTGGTGTATATCGTGTGTACTTATGGTCACGTCCTGTTGTGCTGCTTCCTTCATGGCTGCTATTTGATCACCGAGATTTTGGAGCGAGATGTTAAGTTTAGCGCTGTTTTCATTTAGATCGTACTTAGGAATCGTAATATTGAATAATAATAATAATAATAATAATTCATTTATTTCAATCTACAATGGATCATTTTGTTAGTAAAACTTACATCTATTGTTAGTAGAATTATAATATTATTGAATACATATAAAAACACAAAATATAAAGAGAACCCCATAGCAATGCCAGACTTACCTAATTGTATTTTTGTTTGTCATTATATGAATCATACAGCAATGGTTCATGTAATGACAGTCAAACCTACTAGCGAACACGCTCAGAATGGTGTTGGAGCTGGCGCGCACCCGACGCTGCAGGGACGTGCAGCGCTTGCGCATGCTACTGTAGAAGCAGTCCACTCTCGCGTCTGCAAACATCCCGGATGCGCTGCAGAAGCGAGGCAGCCCCATCAACACTCTGAACGCGTTATTATATTGAACGCGAAGGGAATTGTACTGTTTTTGAGTATAGTCAGCCCACAGGCTGCTCGTGTAGAAACTAGTACAGTAAGCTCTGAAAAGTGTAATTTTGACATCTGCGGAGCAACGAGCAAACCTGCGGGCTATCATATTCGCTCTAACAGACAACGCCCTCCGTTCTCTCTCTATATCCACATCATCTTTCAGGTCAGAGGTTACTAAATGCCCGAGGTATTTAAACTGATCCACTCTATTTAGTGGCATTCCATATAATTTTATCGGTGGTATGTGAGACGGACAATTTCCTCTGGCCTGAAAGACCATGCACTCACTCTTCTTCACATTATATTTTAGGCCATGGCTATGAGCATAGCCCTCACAAATGGCTAAAAGCCTCCTCAATCCACAGACCGATGCACTCAGCAACACCATGTCATCAGCGTAGCTAATGTTATTGACACACACTTCGTCAATGTGACAGCCAGCATAAGTGCTGCTGAGCTCATCTATCAGCGCGTTAACGTACAGATTGAAGAGCTTCGGAGAGGTCAATCCCCCCTGCCTCACCCCGCACTCCAACCTGTACGGCTCTGAATAGGCCCCCGACCATCTCACTACATTGACCTGATTTTTGTACCAAAATTTAAAGATGTTATTCAATTCTGGTGGCAGGTCAATATCTTTTAGCTTCTGCCACAAGATATCATAGTTAACCAGGTCAAATGCTTTTGAGAGGTCGAGGAAACAGGCATAGACGGAAGTCCGTCGGTCTGTATAGTACTTGACAGTCTGCTTTAAACTCAAAACAGCCATATCTGTAGAAAGCCCATGTCTAAACCCGAATTGATTGTCATGAATTATTAGATAACGGTCTAACTGAGTATTAAGCAAACTGTCAAGCACCTTCACCACAATGGTTGCCAGCGAGATAGGTCTATAGTTAGACTTGTCACTTATGTCACCGGTTTTATTCTTCACAATCGGTACCACCACAGTTTTCATCATCTCTACAGGTAGGTATGAGTGCCCTAAGCATAAGGTGTAAAACATCGCGAGTACTCTCGGTAAGTGCGGGCCTGCGTTCTTAAGGTGTTCGATGCTGAGACCGTCGTGGCCAGGAGATTTGCCGCGCGACATAGAATTTATAGCTTTTTTGACATCTGTAGCTATAAATCTGGTACCTAACTCCTGCGCACTGGACCCTTCATCGATTACAGACTGTGATGGTCCCAATGGTGAACATACGGTAAAGTGATCTTTGAACATGTCTGCTATATTTTTATGATCATTGATGCCAGCAACACTCACAGGAAGGCCTGGCTTGCTATTCAGCTTATTGGTAGACTTCCAGAAATTACGAAAGTCCTGCCGGGCGTGTTGCGACGTTAAAATGTCCATTTTAAGTTGTTCAGTATGGTTCTGACACCATCTTAAGCGAGACTTGAAAATTCGCCTGCTTTCATACATATCGCTATAGATTCGCCCGGAAACAGGTTTTCCATAAAATATCCATAACTTGTATTTATGCCTAGCCTCCCTGTGCGCCTCACTTACATGCCTATTCCAACCTACAATTGGTTTCTTCTTCTTCCTTTTATTTAAAACACGACTATCAGTGGCGGCCTGGCTCAAAGCATTTATTATTTTAAAATACATTATGTCAATAACATGCCTATGGTCAAAATTATTACATCTAAAGTCACAACAATCTCTAAGTTCAGTAGGGAAATGTATATCTCTTAATTTTTCATGACATATTTTATTGAAAAGAGCTATTTGTTCTGGGGTTCTCTCACTCCATAATGGATGACGTAATGGAGCTATGTTTGCAAGTACAATGTCTGGTTTGATAGTGAGCGTATTTTGTTGCTGATACGAATATAGAGTTAGGTCACGTCCTTTTGCTATGCATTGTTTGTCGAGTTGAATGAGCCCGGCCTTGCTGACTCGATGATCTCGAATTTCCTCGTCGCACATGATTCGTAACGAGTATGTATCACATACATAATAAAGATAAGTAGATGGATCATGCAATTGAATCCACTTATTTTTACAGCTTTCTCTATTAATTTTACAGCTTCCCATTTGTTCTGTATCGCAGAACCTTTCTTCTGGATCCAGACGTTTAACAGGCCCTTGTAGGTGACAGAGGTATGTTTCATCTTGATATTCGCACCTCTGAAGGTCGATGTTGCTTGCTAATAAATAAGAGTCTCTTCTTAAATTAATCGCTATGTACTCTGAGACTATCTTGACGCTTATCATGCTATTCTGCACTGCTATAATAGGTATAGGTATTAAGTGGTACAATTGGAAGTTATCCCTGCTAATTAATGGTAATGTTATTTCGAATATGAAATATTCTTTGCTTATTCGTGCTTTTATCTTCAATAGCTTGTAGATTTGATATAAAGTGGACTGTATGCTGTCAATTGGTAACGTTAACTCCTTGGATATCTGATTTGATACAACTTGAAGTTCATCGCTGAGTTGTTTAGGAGTTAAAAGATGAAAGTTGATATGGCCATGATAAATATCTGTCATGGTGTCGATTAATGTATCTTGTATACGCTTCAAATTTTGTATCATATTTGTTGTCGCTATAGCTGCTAATGAGAATTCTTGTATAATAGATATGCTTTCACACCCTTGCTGTACTCGTCTAGTTGCTTGATCTATATAATTCAGATGCTTGTTAATTAATTTATGTTGTGTTTCGATTGTTTGTTCTGTCCGCTTAAGTATATTATACTCAGCTTCTACTACGGACGTCTGATTTTTCCATAGCTGCATCATATGTTTCTGATTATTATGTACAAGTTCAATGTCACGTTTGTACTTTTCTGCGAAGCTTTCATCGAGTACTCCAAACAAGGCATTTGCCACGGAGCCGACTGCGTTGATAAGGCCACGTCGGGTTCTTGACCGCGCGCTAAAATGCTGATTTAGCAACAGCTGATTGTAGTATTGTAGCTCGGTATATTCATGTCGTATTTGTAGTAGAATCATATTACAATGACTCTGTTCCTGGACTTTGGCACAAGTTTGTTCTAAATATCGTGTGAATTCTATTACTGCTTTATCTCCTTGCCAATAGGGTTGCATGTTGTAATAGGCTACAATTTTCCATTGATCGCGTATTAGGTGCATTTTTCCTAAGGGATCAAAGTATAAAGATTGATTGCTGCTAAATTTTGTGATGTTGTAAGAGGCTTCGCTGGACCATATGATGCTCATAAAAAAAATTAGTGATATTGCTAAGCTTATAAATTTAGTACATCCTCTTGCTTTTAATTGCTTGCTTTTCGGCGCTTCTGCTATTTTTCCTGTGTTTTGCTGCTCTTCTGCTTCGTCTTTTCTTTCTTGCTGTATTGGTAAAATTGATAGTTTTATAATGGGCCGCTTAATATACCCATTTTTAGTTTTCAAGGTGACGACCCGTATGAGACCATCATTTCCTTTGTGAACTTCTACTACTCTTCCTACTGGAAATCTTCCACCTGCAAAGTTGTCATCGTGGATAGTCACCATATCCCCAATTTCGATGTTTCGCTTGGTTTTTAACCATTTATTACGTACCGATAACTGGCTAAGATATTCTGTCTTCCACCTTTTCCAGATATCTTGGACAATCTTGTTCGTTAGGTGCCACCTGGTTCTGGCATCATTTGCTGTTTCTATGACTGTCAAGCCTCCTCCATTTGTAAGAAAATGTGCTGGGGTTAGAAAATCTATGTCCTCAATACTGTCTGATATTGGACATAGTGGTCTCGAGTTTAGGTTTGCTTCTATTTGTGCTAACACTGTGCTGTATTCTTCGAAGGTTAAGGCTTGCTCACCTACGACTCTTTTAAGATGCTGCTTTAAACTTCTGATTGATCTTTCCCAGATTCCACCAGCGCTTGGCCAAGAAGGACAGTTCCAGTGCCATTCAATGTTCATCTCCGCTACTTCTCGGTAAAATGAGTCTTCGAAAATTTGCCTAAACTGTTCGTACTCTTCCTGCAGAATCTTGTTGGCTCCTACGAAGTTAGTCCCGTTATCGGAGTACATGTGCTTTGGTGCTCCACGTCGTGCCGCCATTCTACGTAAAGCTGCTATAAATGAGGCACTGCTTAGGTCAGAGACTACTTCTAGGTGAACCGCTTTTGTAACCATACAAATAAACAATGCTATGTATCCTTTGGATGTTTTTATCCCTCTACCTTTATTCGCTTTTACTGGTACACATCCCGTAAAGTCTACTCCGGTGTGATGAAACGCTGGTGCCGGGTTTGTTCGATAATCAGGTAGATTTCCCATTATCTGCTGTAATTTCCTAGGTGCTTGTTTCTTGCAACTAACACATTTCAGAAGCTGTTTTTTGACTGCTCGATTTCCTTTCATTATCCAAAAATTTTGTCTAAGAGCAGCCAATGTAAGCCGAGCTCCACCGTGAAATGTGAGCTCGTGAGCTTGTTCTATAAGAAGCTCGGTAAGCCGACCGCTATATGGAACGATGATTGGGTACTTCATGTCTGCGCTTATATTAGCATTTTTTAGACGCCCACCTACTCTCAAAATGCCATGCTGATCCACTATGGGATTTAGGTTCAATAGCTTGCTACTCGATTTTAGTCTATTGTTATGCAATAAATATTCAATATCATCCTTGAACTCATTGCGCTGAATGTGTTTAATTATTATTAATTTTGCTGTTCTAAGCTCCTGTAATGTGAGATACTTCAGTCTTTGCTTGATAGGCGTCAATGCCCGTCGTATCCATGCTAATATCCGTGTTATTTTCATAAATGAACTATATCGACCTAATAACCCATCTATGAGGTGCTCGTTTGGAGTGGTGCTTTGAATTACGTTCACCTGCTTTTTAGCTTCTTCCTCAGTTGTAAATTTTGTTTCCAATTCGTTTGATTTAAAATCAGGGGTCAACAACCAGGCCGGCCCTTGCCACCACAACTGATGCTCTATTAATTGAGTAGATGTCAAACCTCTACTTGCTGAATCAGCTGGATTCTCTTTTGTGTTGACGTAATGCCATTTTTCTGGTGGCATTGAGCTGGTTATGTTTTTTACTCGATTAGCTACGAAAGGTTTCCAGCGCTCTGGAGAGCCTTGAATCCAGCTGAGCGTTACTTTGGAATCACTCCAACCATATACTTCTATGCTAAAGCTATCGATGCTGTTGACAATCTTTGTCATTAATTTTGATAATAGGTCAGCTGCGCATAACTCCAATCTAGGTAACGATACGACCTTGCTGTTAGGTACTAGACGTGTTTTTGCTGCGACTAGCACTACTGAAGTTGCGTCACCGGTTTTTATCCTCGCATATACTACACCCGCGTATGCTTTGCTAGAGGCGTCACAGAACCCATGTAGTTCGATGATGTCACCCTTTTTGCTTTGTAGCCACCGCTTAATACGAAACTGGCTGATTGATTTTATGTCTTTTTTCAGGAATATCCACTCTTCCTTGATGTCTCTTGGTACCTCGTCGTTCCACTGAATTTCTGTTTTTTGCCAGACCTTTTGAAACAATAATTTCATTTTTGTTGTTAAAGGAGCTAACCAACCCAAAGGGTCAAAAATTTTAGATATTTCTGATAATAACATTCTTTTAGTTAGTTTCGAGGTATCTGTATTTATTATGTCACTCTGAAAAGTGAATTCGTCCTTGATTGAGTTCCATTGTAAACCCAATGTTTTTGCTGAGTTCTCCGTTTTGAAAGTAAACAATGCCTTTTCATTGTTTTGTGATTGCTCGACTTTTTCTAATAGCTGTTTATCATTCGATGACCATTTTCTTAATGTAAATCCTCCGCTTTTAAGGCATGCGTTGATTTCTGCTATATATTTCATCCCTTCATCAATGCTGTGAGACCCCGAAACCCAATCGTCCATATAAAATTGATCTCGTATGCTTTTTGCCGCATAAGGGAAGTTATGCTGTTCATCTTCCGCTAGTTGACGCAGAGTCATCAATGCTAAAAACGGCGCTGATTTCGTACCGTACGTGATGGTAGTTAACTGATAAGTTCGTATGGTATGTTTGGACCTTCTCGCCATACAATTTGCTGTAGTTTTTGGTCTTTTTCATTAACAAGAATCATCCTGTAGCATTTTTCAATATCTGCTGAGTATGCGTAACGGTACTGTCTCCACTTTAGTATGATATCTTGCAGGTCTTGTTGCAAGTTTGGACCTTTATACATGAGGTCATTGAGACTGCTACCGGAAGTGGTTTTTGCGGATGCTTTAAACACTACCCGAAGCTTCGTTGTGCTCGATTCTGCTCTTTGAACTGCGTGATGCGGTAAGAAACATTCTATTTCGGTACCCATCTTGCTGCTTGTAGTTGATGCTTTCATGTGATTAAGTTGCTCATATTCGCTAATAAATTGCTTATATTGCTTTGCTAAATTCTCTTGTCTGTTAAACTTACGCTCTAGATTTTTAAATTGTGCTATAGCTATCTCTTTTGAAGATCCCAATTCTTCTGCCATATGCGGCTTCATTGGGATTCTTACTTCATAACGACCGTCTTGTAAGCGTTTAGTCGTTGTTTTATAAAAATTCAGGCATTCCTGATCTTCCACTGACATTTCGTCTTGCTCGTGAATATCTTCTATTTTCCAGAAATGCTGAATATCCTCAATATTATTCAAAATGACGTTGCATTGAAAGGAGGTTTTGACACTCCCACATAGCAACCATCCAAGCTTTGTATGCTGCGCTAAGGGCTCTGATAGTTCTTGCCCTCGGATTAAGCCCTCTAGTATAATAATAGAGTAAACGTCGGCCCCGAGTAGTAGATCCACAGGGCGACTGATGTTATAATCCGGATCTGCTAAGAAAATGTGGGCTATGTGCTCCCACAATGGTTTCTTAAAAGTGTGGTTTGGCAAGTTCTTAATAACATTGTTCATTATCAAAACATCAGTCTTAAACTTGTAATCCGTGTATGTGGATTGGCAAGTGATATTAAGCTTTCCTTTGCAGTTATTTTCCTTATTGGAGTAGGGCTCCAATAACTACTCCCTTACATTGCTCACGTTTTAAACCAAGAAGTTGTGCAGATTTTTCGCTAATTACTGATACTTGCGAGCCCTGATCAATTAGAGCTCGCATCACAAGCTGAGTGCCATCCGCTGCTGATACTTTCACCAAAGCTGTCTCCAATAAAATCTCAGACGCACCTCCCTGAGATGCGTAAACTCCGTTGCTATTGCTAGTCGATTGTCCCTCCCTATTGTTGTAGGTACGAGTATAACCGATTTTGCGTTTATTCACCTCGAGCTGGTAATTAGGTTTTTGCTGCGTGTTAAAACAATCGTGCAATATCGTATGATGATTTTCAAAACACTTGCGACATCTTTTTGTTGAGTGGCATTTAAATCCATTGTGATCGTAGATGCAATTTATGCAATAATTTAATTGTTTAACAAATTTTAACTTTACATCATTCGGTGAGTCGTTGAACTTTTTGCAGTAAATTAAGCTGTGATCGGCGAAACAATGAGGGCATTTATTTGCTGATGTGGCTGACACATGCATTGATTTCGACATATCATTTTTGATGGTATTTTTCCAATCGACGTTTGAATTATAAAGATTTCTTCTATTTTGATAAAACGTGGTTGCTGGCTGATTTTGCTGCTGATAAGAGGGTGACTTAGGTGTCGTCACATCATAACGTCGACGGGCTAACTCTAGAGTTGTAAATTTACTTTCTAAGAAGTCTAAAAAATCTTGAAGAACTGGTAGCTCTCGCGAGTTCTTTAGTGACTCTATGTACTCAGAATAGGATACACTATCCAATTTTTGAGACAGGATGTGCACTACTAGAGGATCCCAAGCTGTGGTATCTACGCCGAGTTTTTTAATGGCATAGAGACTCTCTAGTGTGACGTCATGTAGCCGTTTGATAGCTGTAAACAACTGCTGTTGGATATTCGGAAGGCTGAGGAATATGTTAACATGTGACGAAAATATTTGTTTTTTGTTGTTAAATCTATGATTCAATATTTCCCAGCAGGCACTGTAATTTTCGGAGCTAATCGGAAGATGTTGGATCAAACGCTCTGGCTCTCCTTTACTCTGCTTTTTAAAAACTGCATTTTCTGAGCGTTTGACAACGATGGATTGTTATGAATCGCTTCCTCGAAAAGATCTTTAAATGATACCCACTGGTTAAAGTTCCCCATAAACACTGGAATATCCAACTGTGGCGTAGATTTGTCGCGATATGCGGACGACCACATTTTAGAGCTAAGAGCTTTTTTCATCTCGTTGTAAGTTCGTTCATGTTTGTTGAAATTATACTCATAGGCTTCATCTTCTTCCAAATCTATCATCATTTCCCAGTGTGAGTTCTCTACGACGGTCCAGCGGGTTTGTAAGGTCCGCAAGGCGTCTTCGAACTCCCATTTGTCTCGAAATGATTGAATATCTATGCTTTCTACTGCTCTTCTAAACGCTTTAAAGTTGACAACTTGCTTCCGTAGCAAATCATCTAGCTTACTGTTGCTCCCTCTCGACACTAAAGAGGGGTTTGTTGGTTCTCTAATCCGCTGCGGCTGCTCTCCGCTTGACGGACCTGCTTCATATGGCTGGGGGGTTTTGTTCCGTTCAGAGATTGCTGGCTGACTACCTCTTAACAATAACTCATCATAACTCTCGCTTAATAACTTCTCGGCTGATTTATAAACATCTCTCACACGTTCAAACTCAGAATTAACAAAATACGAATGCTGCGACGTTTCGTGAGGACGAAGTTTTTCATTATTTTGCTCATACTCTCTCCAATACGTATCTAATAGGTCGAGTCGCTTATGACAAGAGTCAACGCTCCTACGCTCCTTACTTTCTTTTTTAAAATTAACTAGGAGCTTCCCAATCTCGCTTCCTAATTCCGCTTGACGAAGGTATAAAGATTCCATCTTGCTGTCGCTAGTTTTAAATGAAAACAGAACGCTCTTACTTGAAAGCCGCTTGGCCTACGGCTGATATGGTCCTGTCGCGGGTTGCTCTCCCCGGCAGTGCTGGGCTGCTGAAGTCGCGAGCTGCTGGCTCGCTGGTGCTGAATTCGTGAGCTTCTGGCTCACTGCTGCTGGTCTGACGTAGGTTGCTTCCCACGTCAATGCTGCTATGCTGATGCTGATCGCTAGATGCTCCACACTCTAGACTCCTTGGAAGGCTAGAGGACACTGCTATCCACGGGCTGCTGACTTGGCCGAAGCACTTCACTTGTTCACACAACGCGAAAGCTTCGATCCGGCTCGAAGGAAATGTACGGAAATGTACGTGAGTCCAGAGTGGGATGTTAAATTATAAGCTGATTGAAGATAGATAAAATGAGTTTATTCCGAAACTATGCTAATATGGTAAGATGCTGATGAGTGCGGACTGATCGCCGTTCGTAAGTGCACTGGCTAGGTAAACCGCACGGGCGTTGCCTCGTGCGACCTACTTAGGCCAAAACTGCTGCTCTTAGCTAGTGTTCAATAGGTATTGAACACCTTTTGTTTTAGGAATGCATTTAGTGATGACGTTTTTTAGTATACCTACTATAAAATATAGAGACCATTTCGTCTACGTTACTACACAGTTCGAATCTAGTTTGCCAATCCACACGACCAAACTCACTATTAGCCATTTCATAGTTACCTTTCCTGAGATTGTATGTTGAGGTTAGAGCATTTTTCAACATAGGAGGGCTAGCTAACTGAAGTTCCAATTCAATTGGAAGATGACGATTCTGGTTCGATGCAATTTGAAGTCGTTAGCTAGCCGTGTAGACATTGTGGTAGTCGTCATCTCGCAGTGCTGCGTGCAGATGTGTCCCGCTGGCGGCGCGCTGCGCCTCGCCGCGGCCGCGCTGCTAGTGGGGGCGCTCTCCCCCCTCCCGCAGCAGGCGCCCCCCGCGCCCCTCGTGCCCCCCGCGTCCGGCGCCGGGGGCTGTCCGCCGCTCTGCCACTGCCACGGAGACCATCTCTCCTGTAGCCTCGTGCCCTTCCATCGGTTCCCGCACATCGGTAAGTCGACCGTCAACCTCGATACCTACGTCGGCGATCGCTCATCAGTAAGAATATTGTACAAGCGGTGTGTCGCGCTGCGTGCGCAGGCGCCGGCGTGCGGCACGTGTCGGTGGGCGGCGCGCGGCTCGGCGCGCTGCACGCCTCCGCGCTCGACGCGCGCCCGCTGCGCACGCTCGTGCTGGTCGAGTGTCGCCTGCACCGCCGGCGCCTGCGCACGCAGCGCGACACACCGCTTGTACAATATTCTTACTGATGAGCGATCGCCGACGTAGGTATCGAGGTTGACGGTCGACTTACCGATGTGCGGGAACCGATGGAAGGGCACGAGGCTACAGGAGAGATGGTCTCCGTGGCAGTGGCAGAGCGGCGGACAGCCCCCGGCGCCGGACGCGGGGGGCACGAGGGGCGCGGGGGGCGCCTGCTGCGGGAGGGGGGAGAGCGCCCCCACTAGCAGCGCGGCCGCGGCGAGGCGCAGCGCGCCGCCAGCGGGACACATCTGCACGCAGCACTGCGAGATGACGACTACCACAATGTCTACACGGCTAGCTAACGACTTCAAATTGCATCGAACCAGAATCGTCATCTTCCAATTGAATTGGAACTTCAGTTAGCTAGCCCTCCTATGTTGAAAAATGCTCTAACCTCAACATACAATCTCAGGAAAGGTAACTATGAAATGGCTAATAGTGAGTTTGGTCGTGTGGATTGGCAAACTAGATTCGAACTGTGTAGTAACGTAGACGAAATGGTCTCTATATTTTATAGTAGGTATACTAAAAAACGTCATCACTAAATGCATTCCTAAAACAAAAGGTGTTCAATACCTATTGAACACTAGCTAAGAGCAGCAGTTTTGGCCTAAGTAGGTCGCACGAGGCAACGCCCGTGCGGTTTACCTAGCCAGTGCACTTACGAACGGCGATCAGTCCGCACTCATCAGCATCTTACCATATTAGCATAGTTTCGGAATAAACTCATTTTATCTATCTTCAATCAGCTTATAATTTAACATCCCACTCTGGACTCACGTACATTTCCGTACATTTCCTTCGAGCCGGATCGAAGCTTTCGCGTTGTGTGAACAAGTGAAGTGCTTCGGCCAAGTCAGCAGCCCGTGGATAGCAGTGTCCTCTAGCCTTCCAAGGAGTCTAGAGTGTGGAGCATCTAGCGATCAGCATCAGCATAGCAGCATTGACGTGGGAAGCAACCTACGTCAGACCAGCAGCAGTGAGCCAGAAGCTCACGAATTCAGCACCAGCGAGCCAGCAGCTCGCGACTTCAGCAGCCCAGCACTGCCGGGGAGAGCAACCCGCGACAGGACCATATCAGCCGTAGGCCAAGCGGCTTTCAAGTAAGAGCGTTCTGTTTTCATTTAAAACTAGCGACAGCAAGATGGAATCTTTATACCTTCGTCAAGCGGAATTAGGAAGCGAGATTGGGAAGCTCCTAGTTAATTTTAAAAAAGAAAGTAAGGAGCGTAGGAGCGTTGACTCTTGTCATAAGCGACTCGACCTATTAGATACGTATTGGAGAGAGTATGAGCAAAATAATGAAAAACTTCGTCCTCACGAAACGTCGCAGCATTCGTATTTTGTTAATTCTGAGTTTGAACGTGTGAGAGATGTTTATAAATCAGCCGAGAAGTTATTAAGCGAGAGTTATGATGAGTTATTGTTAAGAGGTAGTCAGCCAGCAATCTCTGAACGGAACAAAACCCCCCAGCCATATGAAGCAGGTCCGTCAAGCGGAGAGCAGCCGCAGCGGATTAGAGAGCCGTGTAGACATTGTGGTAGTCGTCATCTCGCAGTGCTGCGTGCAGATGTGTCCCGCTGGCGGCGCGCTGCGCCTCGCCGCGGCCGCGCTGCTAGTGGGGGCGCTCTCCCCCCTCCCGCAGCAGGCGCCCCCCGCGCCCCTCGTGCCCCCCGCGTCCGGCGCCGGGGGCTGTCCGCCGCTCTGCCACTGCCACGGAGACCATCTCTCCTGTAGCCTCGTGCCCTTCCATCGGTTCCCGCACATCGGTAAGTCGACCGTCAACCTCGATACCTACGTCGGCGATCGCTCATCAGTAAGAATATTGTACAAGCGGTGTGTCGCGCTGCGTGCGCAGGCGCCGGCGTGCGGCACGTGTCGGTGGGCGGCGCGCGGCTCGGCGCGCTGCACGCCTCCGCGCTCGACGCGCGCCCGCTGCGCACGCTCGTGCTGGTCGAGTGTCGCCTGCACCGCCTGCAGCCCGGCGCGCTCGCGTGAGTACAGTCCCGTGCGCCGTGCCCCGCGCCCCGCTCCCGCTTCATGCGCCGCCGTCCGCCGCAGGTCGATGGCGCGCTCGCTGGCGTCGCTCGACCTCGCGCAGAACGAGTTCACGGAGGTGCCGACGGAGGCGCTGCGCGACCTCGCGGCGCTCAACTGGCTCGACCTGCAGAGGTGAGCCGCGCGCCGCCCGCCGCCCGCCGAGCGACCGAGCCGAATGATCGACGGACGTTCGTTGCAGCAACCGCATCGCGGACCTCGACCCGGACGCCGAGTGGGGCTCGCTCGCGGACTCGCTCGCGAGCCTGTCGCTCGCGCACAACCAGCTGCGCGCGCTCGGCGACGGCGCGCTCGCCGCGCTGCGCCACCTCGCGCAGCTCGACCTCGAGGGCAACCGCCTGCACGCGCTCGCCGCGCGCGCGCTGCCGCCCGCGCTCGCGCAGCTGCGCCTCTCCGACAACCTGCTCGGCGCGCCGCCGTGCGCCGCGCTCGCGCACCTGCCGCGCCTGCGCCGCCTGCAGCTGCGCGCCAACGGCCCGAGCGCCGGCAACGCGAGCGCGGCCGCCGCGCCGTGCCGCGCGCCCGCGCTGCTCGAGCTCGACCTCGCGCTGAACGAGCTCGACGACGCGTCGCCGGCGCCGGCGCCGCGCGCGCCGCTGCGCCGCCTGATCCTCGACCTGAACTCGTTCACGGCGATCCCGCCGTGGGTGCTCGAGGGCGGCGCGCGGCTCGAGCGGCTCTCGCTGTCGCACAACCGCGTCGCGCGCGTGTCACCCGCCGCGGCGCACGCGCTGCGCTCGCTCGCGCGGCTCGACCTCGACGGCAACGAGCTGCGCGCGCCGCCGGACGCCCTGCGCGCGCTGACCGCGCTGCGCCGGCTCGACCTCGGCGCGAACCAGCTGCGCGCGCTGCCGCTGCCGCCGCCGCACCTGCGCTACCTGGCGCTCGGCGCGAACCTGCTGGCGACGCTGCCGGCGGGGCTGCGCCGCCTCGCGCCCGCCGCGCTCGAGTACCTCGACGTGAGCTACAACCGCATCGCGGCGCTCGAGGCGGCCGCGTTCGGCGCCTGGGCGGACGCGCTCGCGCATCTCGACCTGCGCGGCAACCTGCTCGCGCGGCTGACGGCGGCCGCGTTCCCGCCGACGCTGCCGCTGCGCGAGCTCGCGCTCAGCTTCAACGAGCTCGAGCGCGTCGAGCCCGGCGCGCTGGCGGGCCTGGCCGCGCTGCGCACGCTCGAGCTCTCGGCGACGCGCGCCGGCGAGTTCCCGGCGGCCGGCGCGGAGGCGCTCGCGTGGCTCGGCCTCGACGACAACCGCATCCGGCGCGTGTCCGCGGCCGCGCTGCGCGCGTACCCGGCGCTCGAGCACCTGAACCTCGACTTCAACGAGCTGACCGAGTTCCCGGGCGGCGACGAGCTCGGCGCGAACGGCACCGCGCGCCTCAGGGAGCTCCGACTCGCCTCGAACCGGCTGAGCGAGCTCCCGCCGGAGTTCCTTAGCGGAACGGCCGCGCCGGACCTGCGGAGCGTCGACCTGTCCGACAACCGGATCCGCGGCGTGAGCGCGCGCGCCTTCCGCGACCTGCCGGCGCTGAGGCGGCTCGACCTCGCCGGCAACCGAGTCGAGACGCTCGCGCCGGCGGCCTTCGGCGACCTGCCGCGCCTCGAGGAGCTCGACCTGCACGGCAACCTGCTCGCGGAGCTTCGCGCGGACGCCTTCCTGCGCGTCGGCGACGCCGGCGAGCTCACGCTGAACGCGAGCCGCAACCGCATCGCGCGGCTCGCGGCGGTCGGCGGCGCGCCGCGAGGCGTCGCCGTCGCCGTGCTCGACCTCGCGCACAACCGCCTCGAGCGGCTGCCGGCGGCCTTCTTCGCGGCGCTCGGCGCGCGGCTGCGGCGCCTCGAGCTCGCGCACAACCGGCTCGCTGCGCTCGACGCGGCCGCGCTCGGCGCGCTGCCGCGCCTGCGCGTGCTGTCGCTCGCGCACAGCGGCGTCACGCTCGTGAACCGGCGCGCGCTCGCGGCCGCGCCGGAGCTGCAGGCGCTCGACCTCTCGCGCGGCCGGCTCGAGCGGCTCGGCGCCGACCAGTTCCACGGGCTGCGGCACCTGCGCCGGCTGCGCCTCGCCGGTAACCGCCTGCGCGCGCTGCCGCGGGACTGCCTGCGCGACACGGTGCTCGAGGACCTCGACCTCGCGGACAACGAGCTCGCGCAGTTCCCGCACGGCGCGCTCGCCGCGGTCGGCTTCACGCTGCGCCGGCTCGACCTCGCGCGCAACCGGCTCGAGCGGCTCGACGCGGCCGCGCTGCGAGCCTGCGCCGAGCTGACGGACCTCTCGCTCGCCGGGAACCGACTCGCGACGCTCGCGCCGGACGCGCTCGCGCCGCTCGCCGGGCTGCGCGCGCTCGACCTGTCCGGCGCGCGGCTCGAGGCGGGGCTCGGCGAGCTGCTGCGCGCGGCGCCGCGCCTGCGCTCGCTCTCGCTCGCGGACGCCGGCCTGCGCGCGGCGCCCGCGCTGCCGCTGCCGGAGCTCGTCGAGCTCGACCTGAGCGGCAACCGCATCTCGGCGCTGCGCGAGGCGGACGCGCGGCCCCTGCGGCGGCTGCGCTCGCTGAGCGTCGCGCGCAACGCGCTCACGTCGCTGCGCTCGGTCGCGTGGGCCGCGCTGCCGCGCCTCGTGGCGCTCGACGTGTCCGACAACCCGATCGCGCGCGTGTCCGGCGGCGCGCTCGACGGCCTGCCGCGCCTGCGCGCGCTGCGCCTGCTGCGCCTGCCGCTGCTCGAGCGCCTCGAGCCGCGCGCGCTCCGGCCGCTCGGCGCGCTGCAGCGGCTCGCGCTCGACGTGCCGCTCGGGCGCGCGCGCGGCCCGCTGGCGGCGCTGGTCGCGTGCGCGCCGGCGCTCGAGGCGCTCACGCTGCACGTGCGCGCGGCGCGGCTCGACGCGCAGCTGGCCGGGCTGCGCGCGCCGCGGCTGCGCGAGCTGGAGGTGCGCGGCGCGGCGCTGCGCGCGGTGGCGGCGCGCGCGTTCGCCGCGCTCGGCTCGGCGCGCGCGCTGACGCTGCGGCTGCGCGGCACGGGCGTGGCGCGGCTGCCGGCGGGGCTCGCGCGCCCGCTCGCCGGCGTGCCGCACCTCGCGCTCGACTTCAGCGACAACGAGCTCGTCGAGTTCTCGCCGGAGACGCTCTACGGGAACCTCACCGGGCGGGAGCGCCTCGACACGAGGCCGGTGCCGGGTGAGTCGCGCTCGCTCGGCGACGCGCAGGCGGGGCGCGGCGAGTGACGCGGAGACGTCGCGTTGCAGGCGGGCTGGTGGTGTCGCGCAACCCGCTGGCGTGCGGATGCGCGGCGGGGCTGGGCGCGTGGCTGCGGCGCTGGGCGGCGGAAGCGGGCGGCGGCGCGGGCGCGGCGCGGCGCACGGCGCGCGCGTCGTGCTGCGCGCTGCGCGGCGCGCGCTTGCCGATCGTGTCGCGGGCGGCGCGCGAGGCGCCGGCGTGCCCGCCGCGCGCGCTGGCCGGCCGCGCGCCCGCGCTCCGCGCCGCCGCACTGCTCTGGCTAGCTGCGCTCCGCTCGGTGAGCTAGCGCTCCTAGTGAGCGGTCGATGACTCCACCGGAGACTCGAACGAGAAGCTGAACGGACTCGAAATGATGACGAAAATAGCGGTCGGTAGGTAGTTAGGTAGATAACGAATTTGTGATTTTATTACTTTTTACTAGTTAATTTTACTGTTAAATGATTGTAGGCGCTGGGCTCTTACGGTAGATATCCTAAGAAATTCCCGAAATGCTACGATTCTGTAGAGACTGGTATTATAGTTTAGGCATTAAGGTTGGTACGTACGATTCCCTCATCTTGTACGTACCTACGTACCGGCTCTTCCTGTGCTCTCTGTTCTATGGTGGGGTCCCTGGGTTCAATTAGTGGGTAGCTAAACTAGACAAATTATTTCTGTCTGACTTTATATTTAAAAAAGACAACGAAAAACTCGCTCACCTAATAATTATAATATTATTAAACTTAAGTACTTACCTACATGGAAGTGATTAATAAGATGTGTGATTTTCTAAAAAAATATTGGCATAGTATACCTACCTATGAGTGTATGTATGAATTTATGTATGTATGTTTGTTTGGCCATAACTTTCGAACCGTTGATCCTATCTGCGTGAAATTTGGTACGTCGCTAACTTGTACTTGAAAAATTTACTGGTAAGTAGTAGGTATAAGAGTAAAATCGGATATGGGATTATTAAGATATGGGGTTTTTGAAGGCAGCAAATTAAAAAAAGTTACACAAATATATCAAGTTACGTGTCATATGAAAGAGCTTTGTTTGGACATTCCAAAACCATTTTTACTTTTTTTCTAGGACGCCTAGTTTTTGTGATAGGTACAACAAAAAAGTAAAATTAAGATAACAACGATCCAAGAGCTCCCATCTCTAAGAATTTCGTTGAAATCAAGGTTTCTCTACTGGTTGGCCAGTTCCTTTGCTTTTTCTAATATATTTTTTCTTGAAATATAATAAGAAAGTACCTATAGGTAGGTACTCAGTTTTCATAAAACGGAGCCAAGTTCTGTTCATCGGAACTCTTCTATAAAACAAGCCAATAGATTTGAAGCTTGGTTACCATACCAAGATAGTAGGTGTAGTCAGAAACAGGTCCAAATGTTGGACTTGGCACTGACTACCACCTACTTTAATTTTCGGATCGCATCACGAGATCTCAGTTCGGGGCGAACAACTATTACAATACAACGTAGTTACTCATGTATAGGTTATCAAGTCCCATGATAATATACATAGCATAGCAACTTTATTATGTTATGTTATTAAACTATGTGTGTCAAGGTCCCGGTCTGTAGGTGTCCCAGTTACAATCTATAGGTAGGTACCTACTCGCCATAATGTATAAATGTTCGTGTTAGGTATTGTTTTTGTTGTGGAATGAGAGAACTCTCACGTACCTATTATATAAGCTGCATTTTTGTAAATAGCCGAATGTGTTATCACATTTTTATAATAGGTTTCTTTTTATATATTATTTTGATAAGTTAACTCCTTTAGGTAATTATTGTAAAATAAATATTTTTATAACAAAATGAGTTTCAATCACCTCCCCATCAATCTATGGCGTATTACGAGTTTAGTGCCGATCGAGTGCCGATCGTCGATCGTTACGATACACCGAATTTTCTATGAAAAAAAAAACGGTTTCTCAAAGAATACGCTAGATGCCGTTGATTTATTTTCATAGAAAATTCGGTGTATCGTAACGATCGACGATCGGCACTAAACTCGTAATAAGCCCTCTGAGAGATATTACATCATTAAGAACCTCGCATAGCTTCCTACTCTATTCTAAAACGATGAGTAGATAGGTATTTCTGTTTTCTCTTTTTATCTAATATATTTTCGATCGATTGTAGAGTCACATTCGATCAACTTTGTTCTCATATTTCAAATAAGGATTGTCATCGAGACGCTAATCTGGAAGCACCATGCTTCACCAATCACGAGTCCAGAACAGCACGCGAGCAAAGCCCCCGCGGCTTTGCTCGCGGCTCTAAACAATAACTAACAGCTACTCTATCCGCAGCAGTAGGTAGGTACTAGGTAGCTAATATATAGCTACGTAAATGTAGATTTAATTCAGTAAGTAAATCATTTATCAATTTGGTGGAGCCATGTAGTCGAATGAATAATTTATTGTTTAGATTTGTCTATCACAGAGCAGAGGGCTTATTACGAGTTTAGTGCCGATCGTCGATCGTTACGGTACACCGAATTTTCTATGAAAATAAATCAACGGCATCTAGCGTATTCTTTGAGAACCCGTTTTTTTTTCATAGAAAATTCGGTGTATCGTAACGAACGAACTACGATCAGCACTCGATCGGCACTAAACTCGTAATAAGCCCTCAGTGGTCGACCTACATACATAACCGAACTCAACGTATACCTACCTACTACCTACCTAGGTATTTCCTACGCTAATGTACGTAGGTACCTACACTATTAAATGTGGGTATTTTCATGTTCAGTAGCAAATGAGTAAAGTACCTATTTGAGGGCATAATACGAGTTTAGCACCGATCGTTGATCGTTACGATACATCGAATTTTCTATGAAAATAAATCAGCTTCTCAAAGACTACGCTAGATGCCGTTGATTTATTTTCATAGAAAATTCGGTGTATCGTAACGATCGACGATCGGCACTAAACTCGTAATAAGCCCTCTGTTCCTTTATTTGTGTATGTAGGTAGGTACCTACTCGTATAAGTTAATTTTGACCTTGGTAGGTAGGTAGAGGTACTAGGTACCTTACCTATAATACCTATATTTAATTGAACTCGGCACTCGACCTAAGTACCTACATAGTACATACCTACGTATACTTTTTACTTAACTACACTAATATTAGAAAGATTTGTATTTTTGTATGTAACGAATAGGCTCAAAAACTACTGGTCCGATTTCAAAAATTCTTTCACCATTAGAATGCTACAGTATATCTGAGTAATATAAGCTATATTATATTTTCAAAAAAATCAGGGATCCTCACTAAAACTCTAATAATGTAACCCAAGGTGGAAAAAGAAAACCTTACATCGCGTGCGCTGCGAAAACTATTGATGATAGAACAAAATAATGTACTACGATTTTGTAGAATACGTCATCATCTACAAAAAATGTCGCAACAGCATATGTCTAACTATTATAGTTATGTCACAATAAGTGTTCTTTTATTATAAAAATTTAATTGAAATACCGCCGCTAGAAAAGGGTCTTTATTTGTACCTTGGTATTAATCCTTATCCAAATAAATCTTTTCATATTCAAGACTGGTTCAATACCTATACATTACTTCTTGATTTTTCAAATCGGACATTCCATTCAAAAGATTTAAAAAATATAAGGTCACGGGGCGCGTTCTCACCCAGCGCGGGCCCGGGCAAGGCGCGAGTTAGAAGTGACTCGAACCCACCACGCTCTAAGTTTATACTAAAACGTTGAAAAAATTTATGTCCACCCATGCGAAGCTGGGACAGGCCGCTAGTTGTAAATATAATGGTGTCAATATTGTCGGTGTTGTGTTTATCTTTGATGGGCTCGACATATAGGTAGGTAGGTACCTACCTAGTCTATGCTTAGTTCAAGGTAACCTTTCGGCGATTAGAGTTTAGACCAAGGCTTCTTTATTTTGTACAAATATTTACAAATATATTATATTAGGTACAAATAAAGACCCTTTTCTAGCGGCGGCATTTCAATTATTTTTTTTATAATAAAAGAACACTTATTGTGACATAACAATAATAGTTAGACATATGCTGTCGCGACATTTTTTGTAGATGATAACGTGTTCTACAAAATCGTAGTACATTATTTTGTTCTATCATCAATAGTTTTCGCAGCGCACGCGATGTAAGGTTTTTGTTTTCCACCTTGGGTTACGTTATTGGAGTTTTAGTAAGGATCCCTGATTTTTTTTAAAATATAATATAGCATAATATGTTACTCAGGGATAATGTAGCATTCTAATGGTGAAAGAATTTTTGAAATCGGACCAGTAGTTTTTGAGCCTATTCGTTACATACAAAAATACAAATGTTTCCTCTTTATAATATTAGTGTAGATAACAGTGTGCAGAAAATTATAGATTGCCAGATTTATCGACTTGTTTTTCCTAAAGCCTGTGTTCTTTTGCAAATAAATATTTACTTTCGAAGAAAGAATAAAGACTGTTGTACATCACTTTCTCAAAGATTTTTGATATTACTGGTACCAATACAATCGGGCGATAGCATGCCATATCTTGTCTATCTCTGGGAATACGCCGTGTAAGATGCATAAATTTATAAGATGAGTTAGAACACTCGATATGTTATTAGAAACTAGTTTTAAAATCTTTGTTGAAATGTCATCATAACCCGTGCTATTTGTATTCTTGAGACCTCCAATTATATTTGCTGCATTTCTTCTCTAGGAGCATTGTCTTATTAATCTTTGGACTTGCCTCTGACTACTACCTACTCAAAGTTTTGATGCGTTCGTTGGGTCGCATCACGAAATCTCAGTTCGGGGCGAACTACTAGTAAATTGGCGCTCATTGTATTGTAATTGTGTGTGTTATATTATTATGTAGATTGTCTCGTGCAGCAGGAAAACCATCCCGGCAATGGTATGTGCAAGCACGACATGGCTGTCAGTGTCGATACGATCAGCTACCTGAGGGCTTATTACGAGTTTAGTGCCGATCGTCGATCATTACGATACACCGAATTTTCTATGAAAAAAAAACGGGTTCTCAAAGAATACGCTAGATAGCCGTTGATTTATTTTCATAGAAAATTCGGTGTATCGTAACGATCGACGATCGGCACTAAACTCGTAATACGAAACCCTCTGGACGAAATAGACCAATGAATATGGGACACGAAAATCCTAAACTATTCTATACATTAAGATTTATCTAATGAGGGTTACACATTTTATTATAGACATTGAATAGCGATCACTGGTCCAAGTCTCATTAAATGTTAATTAAACCTACCTAACTCGAATTAGCATGGCAATGGCTGCGCGTGCCAACTGATGGTGTCGCGCTCAACACTACACTTATCAAATAAAGTTACATTGTATGAGCAGCACAAGTAGGGAGCATAGTTGAATGAGATGAGCTCTGATATACGACTACACTTCATCATAGAGATGAAGCGATATACATGGCGCTTAATTATTTATTATAGTTGAGAGTTTGGCTTCGGCTGTTCGCAAGTGCAACACTAAAACAAAATTGGAACTTAAAAAAGAATAAAGCAACTTCCTTCTGTGTTTAGTTTATCGGTGTAAGGCGCGGTTATCTTTCCGGCGGTGGCGGGCTTCACGCGAACGAACTCCTGAAATATTGCTCTCCTTTATACCTACTCTTATCCTGCATCCTGCACGAATAAACTGAAACGTAACTAACACAACAGTGGAACTACTTACCTACATAGTTGTATTTAATTAGGTGCGATTGGTTTTTCTTACTGACACATATTAAACTGTATGAGGTAGATAAGTAGCTACTGTAGGTGAGTATTGGTCGTGGATTATCATTTGACTCGCCGATAGCTAAGCTATCGGAAATGAAGTCCCAGATACATCGGGTTGGAAACAGTGACCGGACGCAGAGAGACGACGCGACGGCGACAGGGCGGCGACGCGGCGCGGTCGCACCGCTGAGTGCATTCATTATGCATGTGCCGACTGTGACGTTTCTATCGTGGGACACAAACTACGAAGTTATTCGACAAACTAGATCCTCCTTGATATGCAATCTCATCGAGACTTGTAAGTTTTGTCTTCAAGTCACACCTAATTTTCAAACAATTTTCAGACCATCCATCGAATACATTCTCGCCGGATGATAAATGCAGATGTAGGTAGCTAACGTTGGAGCAAGTGATCCTTATAGCCCCGTCGCCGTCGCCGCGTCGGCGTCGGCGTCGGTCCACCATTACCCCTCGCGTTTAGGATAGGAGATCGCTGCTCAATAATACTCAATTTTGTGTTATTTACAAGACTTTTGACGCTCTTAAGTGCAATGTATAAAGTGCCTGTGAGAAAAATAAATGAACTGAACTGAGTCATGAAAACTGGAATGTTATATCAAAGCACTGGCTCATAGGTAGGTGATTGATATTACCTATTATTGAGCTCCGCATTATTACAAATTGTTATAAATTCAAGGTTTATGAGAGAGAGAGAATCAAAATAATAATTTAGCATTGTTCAACTTTACTGTAACTTCTTGTCACTACCCACAGGTTATTGTTCTGATAGATTTTTATATTTTTATAAGTAAGGCCGTAAATGTTTGTTTGCGCATTTTTCTCATCTACTCTGTAACCGTTCGTGAGGACCGCTAATTGGCTTCTCTGATAACATGTATTACAGAATTTCAGTTTTAATAAACTGTTGGTTTTCCTAAAATTAATAAATAAATATACAAAACGCCCCCAAACTCTAACAATTAAAAAAATCTTATGTTTTTAATTGCTGTTCTTATTTTTATTTTATTTTATTTGGATAAAAATCGAGCCTAGGAGTCCCTCCTAACAACATTGCTTCATAACTTTAGCAGAGGATGATAGAAAAGACTCATTCTTTATATTGTCTGAATAATTACATAATACAATTAATACTAGTGGTTCGCCCCGAACTGAGATTTCTTGATGTCCGCTCCAGGCTTACATTGATACCAAACACCTTAGTTGGCTTCTGACTACCCCTAACCTACCTACCTACCAAGTTTCGTGCAGATCTAATCAAAGGGTTCGAAAATTAAAGTAGGTGGTAGTCACAGGTAAGTCCTAAACATTGTATTTGGACTTGTTTCTGACTACCACTTACTAACTAAGTATGGTAACCAAGTTTTAACTGAATTGGCCTATTTATTGAAGAGTTCCGTTGAACAGACCTTTGCTCCATCATCAGACCAGGTCGCTATCACCATTTTATGAGAACTGAGTACCTTCTTAATTTATTTCAAGAAAAAAAAATAAGAAAAAGCAAAGGAACGCCGACCAGTAGAAAAACCTTGATGTCAACGAAACTCTTAGAGATGGAAGCTCTTAGATCGCTGGTTACTTTAATTTATTTTTTATTTTTGACGTATCGCAAAAACCGGGCGTCCTAGAAAAAAAGTAAAGATGGTTTTGGAATGTCCTAACAAAGTTCTTTCTTAAGACATGTAACTTGATTTTTTTTGTTTAACTTTTTTTATTTTTGCCCCCTTATAAACCCCATATCTTAATAACTCGTCATCAGATTTAACTCATATACTTACTAGTAAATTTCTCAAGTACCTGCAAGCTATCGACTTACCAAATTTCATGCAGATCGGATCAACGCTTCTAAAGTTATGGCCAGACAAACATACATACATACATACATAAAATGCCAAATCACCCAAGTTAACTGTGATTTTCGTTCGCTTCGCTCACTCAGCAGGATACTACACCTGCAAATAGTTGAATACGTTATATTGGTAGCGTGTAGCGAGTGCTAGCGTGGGCGCGGGCGCGGGCGCGGGCGCGGGGAGCGACTCGACCGCATCATTACTTCGGCGCGCGCTCCTCCGCCCTGCGACCGCGCCACGACTCGCACTGCGACAGCTAATCCAGGATAGCAGGAGCCTATGTCCGGTAAATAGTATAACGGCAAATTTTTTGATTAAACCCAATAGAGTTTTATTTAGTACACGGTCCTGAGAACGAATGTTTTGTCACGCCCTACATACCAAACCGGCTGGAAAAACGGAATCCGAACTACAGAATACGAAATTTAAAAAACGAAAAACAAGTGGTCAAAAGTCGGAAAAGACTCTCTGAATTTCCGTACAGTTTGCCATTGTAGCCAGCCTTCAAGTGAGCATCTAGCAGTAAAGTCAAAGTCTAAAGGTATTTAATCAATAAAATCACAAGGATCACTTTGAAACATCTGCCGTCTGAATCGAGGTGCCAGTTCCACGCGACCAAAGCCTAAAATAACAGGCAACAAACTTACGGTTTGGTTCCTACCGTTATTTTGTATGATCCTTGTTACAATCTCTATTTCTATATCTCTTTTCTCTATCTCTTCTCTAATACTATAAGAATCAAAGTCCTAACTGACTGACTGACTGACTGACTGACAGACTGACTTATAGACAACGTACAGCCTAAATCGCTGGTCTTAGAGACTTGAAATTTGAGGAGTACACAGGTCTTATGGCGTGGAGGTGTACTAAGAAGGGATTTTTGGAAATTCAACCTCTAAGGTAACTTATAAACTTGAAACTTGGAGTAAATGTACTTCAAGACTAAAAAATAGGAAAAGCATTTTTAGTTTTTTAAAACTACGCTTAACTAGTAGTTCGCCCCGAACTGAGATCTCGTGATGCGACCCGACGACCGCACCAAAACGTTGAGTAGGTGGTAGTCAAAGGCAAGTCCAAACATTATGTTTGGACTTTTTTCTGACTACCGCCTACTAACTTGGTACGGTAACCAAGTTTCAACTCTATTGGCCTATTTATTGAAGAGTTCCGTTGAACAGACCTTGGCTCCATCATCAGACCTGGTCGTTGTCACCATTTTATGAGAACTGAGTACCTCCTTAATTTATTTCCATAAAAAAAATAAGAAAAAGCAAAGTAACTGACCGACCAGTTGAAAAACCTTGATGTCAACGAAACTCTTAGAGATGGGAGCTCTTGGATCGCTGGTTATCTTAATTTAACTTTTTTGTTGTATCTCAAAAACAGAGCGTCCCAGAAAAAAAGTAAAAATTCTTTTGGAATGTCCAAACAAAGCCCTTTCATACGACATGTAACTTGATTTTTTTATGTAATTTGTTTTATTATTGCCCCCTTAAAAAACCCCATATCTTAATAACCCTTCATCCGATTTTACTCATATACCTACTTACCAGTAAATTTCTCAAGTACAAGCTATCGACTTATCAAATTTCATGTAGATCGGATCAACGGTTCTAAAGTTATCGCCAGACAAACATACATACATACATAAAATGCCAAATCGCCCAAGTTGAAACTAAGATCTTCGTTCGCTTCGCTCACTCGATCAAATATAGGTTATGTACGCCTATAGGTATCTCTTATACCTACGTAGGTATTTAAAATCTTACCCTAATAATATACAAATCAATGCGAAAGTTACGATGTTTGGATGTTTGTGGCTCAATCACGGCTCACCACATCAACGCGTGCGAAGCCGCGGGAAGCCACTAGTAATACTATAAGAATCAAAGTCCTGACTGACTGGCTGACATATAGACAACGTACAGCCTAAGCCGCTGGTCCTAGAGACTTGAAATTTGAGGAGTACATAGGTCTTATGGCGTAGAGGTGTACTAAGAAGGGAGTTTTGGAAATTCAACCCCTAAGGGTGTAAAAAGGGTTGAAAACGTTTGTATGAAAAATAATATTCCTTGAACCTACAAACATGAAACTTGGAGTAGATGTACTCCAAGATTAAAAAATAGGAAAGGCATTTTTAGTTTTTTAAAACTACCCTAAATAAGTGTGCTAAGGGATGTCAATGTTTGTATGGGAGTTTTTTAACGCATGGTGCGATTGACTTAAAACTTGGGGTAAATATACCTACTAAGAAATAAATAATTAAGCATCACACTTTTAATTTTTGATAACTACCCCTGCAAATGGTGCAAATGACTGTAAAAGTTAGTATGGGAGATTTTTAACGCATAGTGCGATTGATTTCAAACTTGAAGTAGATATACTCCACAATAAATAATTTATTTATGCACTTATTTTCATCAACTTTACAATTTGAACTTGACATCCTTCAAAACGAAACACAGCAGAAATAGGAAGCGGAGTATGAGTAGGTAGGTAATGACGTAGTTATATTATATCAACAAGACCTCTTACCGTTCGCTAAGTTTACAAAGTTGATCGTCAGAACTCGTTCGGCAGCCGAGCGCAGGTCACGTGAGCCGGCTTACATACTTGAAACTATAAAAAAGTTTCATCCAATCTCCAAGTTGTGCACCTTCCTCCACTCGGCGATACTTCAGTAAGTGGATGTCGTCACATCATATGTTATTCTCTTTTGTACCGAATTCAAACTAAATCAAATTGTCCTGACGAGTGGGAGCGCAGCGCGCTGTAGCGTCTGTAGTGGATCTGCGACGAGTGGGAGCGCAGCGCGCTGTAGCGTCTGTAGTGAATCTGCAACGAGTGATTTTTTTTATACAACTAGCTGATAAGAAGATGGTCCACCTGATGATAAGTGGTAACCATCACCTATAACATAGCATTGTCTCGCAAGTCACGCACGATAGGGACGTGCCCCACGATGCACTGCCCTGCGTCCATTAACGGAGGCATATACAGATGTAAAGCCTCATGTGCCTGTAATTACACCTGCAACCACACTCTTCAAACCGAAACACAGCATTGCTGCTTGGAGGCAGGAAAGGCGTGGTGGTAGTACTTCCCCGGATGAGCCCTTAACAAAGAGCTCTACTACTCTTACTTCATCGCACTACGGAATAATACCGAATAATCTTGCCAGTCCTCCAATCTGTATTGCCACGTATGGAATACCTACATACTGCTAAATGTTGGTATTTGCCATATGCAATGTTTAGACGTAGCTCTGACTACCGTTTATCATTAGTGTTATGTTTTAAATTTGCTTATATATCTTACTTAGGTACCTACTTACTTTAAGATACCCATTGAATGGGCATCAAAATCATTGTTACCCCTAAGAACCTGTATACAACATGAAACAATAAATAAATGATTATGATTACCTATAATAGTAATTATCATTAATTTACATAGTTGTAACTACAAAAACTCAACGTATCAACGTTGTAGCGTCGTACGTGGTACGTACCACGCACGACGCTATATACCTGTAAGCGTCCATTTATTCACTTGAAACAAAACAGCTCGTGTCTAAATAATTTCTATCGATTTCGACACATAAGGGCGCATGTTCGCTTTGTTATTGGTCAGGTACGGCGCTTCTTTTATTGCCACTACAGCCGAGACGAAAGGAATTTAAAAATTGCCTATCGCGGTATTCCAATATAGAAACGTGCATACTTGTCGGCGTCGCTATACGACGCGCGTCGCCTCGGCCGCGCCGGGCCTCGCGGTCCAGAACTGACTATGCACATAGCTATCAGACACTAAATATAGCGAAATATTCCAGGAAGGAAGTTCGTAGTGCGTACCAGAAAAAAATCCTCTTTCTGCGCTGTAAGCCGTGGGTTCGATTCTCACCGAGAACAAACATTTGTGTGATGAACATTTTTGTGGTGTTTATTCTCTGTCAGGGTGGTATTGTATATTAGAAGTATATTGAATTTCCAATAAAAAAGTATATGAGTATTATATCAGCTATATCTGGTTCCCATAATACAGGCTTTGCTTGGTTTGGGACTAAATAGTGCTTAGTTTTGTTTAAGTTTGTGGTAGGCCTGCTGTATGGAAAGTCCATCAATATTTATCTTATTCACTTATCTCATCTGAACAAATAATGCCACCGAATACACCACCGCCACCACTATTGCCCTACTTACATGATAATATAAAAAAATTAAGGTATGACATCAGGTGGGCCTCTGATGTTGAAGCTCACAGACAGATATAGGTACGGTGCTAGTACACACCTCGACACATTTCATCACAAAGCTCTACTACTACTGAACTTACAATAGAACAGAGAATTCATCGAGCTGAATAGGAAGACTGAGCAAACACGCCGACCATGTCGTCTGATGTTTGAAGCGCGCGCTGTGTGCGTGCAGCCGGGCGTACGAACTAGCGTGGATTCGGGAATCCAGAGAAAGAGTACACGAACGTTTAATATATTGATACGCTACGGTGCGTTTTCCATATAATCCCACATTTGATCGCGCCGTAAATGGCAGTTTATAGCAAATGTGGGATCAAAGGCATAAAGCAAAATATGATGATACCCTCGTAATTGACGATGGTACATAATACCCGACATACCTACCGTTATGGAGTCCGGTCCGCCGGCGAGCGCTCCGCTGCGCGCACCCGACCGTAAAGTTTAACACTAACCGTCGGCCAACAATAAAATATTAGCTACGTTACCGGAATACGGCGAGAAGCGGACCCCCGTACGGTATAATGAGGCCTCCCGCGTCACTCGCCGCGCGGACACTTTGAGCCTCGAACGTAACTTCTCCGTCGTAAAAGCATCCTATCTAAGCTTCAATTACTTCAAAAAAAGATCTAAAGAATTCCTTTATGCGATCACTCGGCGTAGCAAATATCGTAGCGGCTCTACGCCGTAGCCAATCTCGTAGTCTTCTACGAATGCTTTTACGAGATGGAATGTTATTATTTCTGAGAATAGCTTTGTTAGTCAGAAAGGTTTGCTTGTGAATAGCATTGCTACACGTATGGTATCACATAATTGTTATACAACGTGTTTATTAAGAATTGTAGGGATCCGAAAGCAGGATATTCTACCGGTCATAACGAACAACTTTTGTTCTACGACTTTTAAAATTTCAAAGTTTTTCATTCATGAAATGCCTCTTAAACTTTTATCTAAAATGAATCTAAACGCATCATGAGGCAGCCCTATTTACAGCTGTTCTTTGACCTCTAGTTGTTAACCTTAGATAAAATAGGTAACAGAACTGCCACCAATTACCTAGTAATGTGCCTACCTAATAATGATGTTGCTGTTTTTAAAGATCTTGGTATGTAAAAGAAATATTTTCGCGACTGTAATCCCTAGTCACGGTAAACATTCTCTGAGATCTTTGGTACTAATACCTATTCAGTAACTAGGTACCTACGTGGCTACGTACTCAATATTTAATAGAATATTTATTTTTGTTTAATTACTAGATGTCGTAAACCAATGTTTATGATATTCATAGTTCTTTAAATTGTAACATGTTACTTTACCACCATGGTTCAATGACACGACAAAATTATTCAACTGCAATTTTGGGAAGTGTCTAGTCTGTCCTATTTAATCTTTGACTAACCTGTCTGTCATTGGTTGCATTTAAAAACGCATATCCAATCAGGACGGCCGACGGCCGCCGATCAGTGTTACCATTTGTGGCAGATTTCTTCCATTTGGCAGATTTTAAATATTTCAAGAAAAATCTTATTAGTTTGAATTTTTAATGAAATAATATTTATAATTTATTTATTTTTTACCGAACTGGAAACTTCTTATTCTTTTTTACCTTTATTGATTTGGTTTCTAAACAACTTCTATCTCGTTTTAGATAACTGCAAACCGTTACAAACGATCAAAAGATAGTAACTGAATGTAATGTAGGTATTTAATTTATTCCGTAGCCACGAAGGAGATGGTATGAAGTCATATTTTTGGTATTTTTATCGTCAAGCTTGGTAGATTTTGACAGATTTTTTGGCAGGTGTGTGGTAGAACCGCCACTTTTGAGATGGTCACCCTGTTTGTGTTTACATGCGTTGTTGTACATTGTTTTGTTGAGAAAATGTCATCAAACGTGATAAAATGGTGATTGTTATGTAAAAAACCGTCGTCAGTCAGTGTGTGTATGAGCAGTGTCTACGAGGTAATGGTTTAGTGTGAAGTTTGAAGCCTGTGTCGTGCGAAATCTCGCAAACTTACCAAAATCCAGTTTTATCCAGTGTTATTATAGCCAGTAAATAATGACAAAATCCATAGGAACCAGTAAAAATATCGTGTCAGGGGATTGGCGGCGTACCTACCTACCTACCGAAAGGTAAGTATTTCAAATTATCTCGTAGGTTATCGTTGTTTTTTTCTTTCCTAGATAGAAGCGCGCGTGCGTGTGACCTTGACACGTACACAGAAAGGGCTGTTGCAAATTTCTGAGAAAATATTAATTTTACTTTTCTATGGGAATTTCGAAAACGATGTATCCAACCGTTGCACACGTCAAAGTATTCCAGTGCTTGGTCTAAATACACGCTCTTTGTTTTCCTACATAACTTCATCAACACGTTGTATAAGAAAGTATTGGAGTAGAGAACAGTCTTTCGTCCGCCGTTGCTGGTTGTGGCGGAGGGTGATCTGTTCAGAAAGATTGTTAGGATAAGGGAATTAAAAATGTAGAAATTAGATATGAGTTTCTCTCAATTTTTCATTTACAATATTAATAGGTTAATTGATGATAATAAGTATGTCTTCAGTTTCATGTGTTTTAGTTCGATGTATTTTGTGTTCAATTTCATTTCACCAGGTTACCCTTAATTTTTGTACAAACAAAACCAATAGTCACTCCAACATTTCACAACCGGCAAGTCACGGGGCTCCTTTGTTTAGTATTATAAGAAGTGCAAACATTATTGTATGACAAGGTGATCTCGGCGCTCCTCGCCCCTACAGCACTGAGCGAACTAAAAGTTCTTTATGTTGGTTGAAGCATCGCAACAATTACCTCGAGCGCGTCCCGCCGACTCACGCGGACGCACCATGTATACAAATGGGGGAGGGGGAGCGAAGGGGGGAGAGGGGCAGTGAAGGGGGGGGGGTTTCTCGTCACGACGCCGAGCGGACAACTATCGTAGGACAATATATATGGAGGATACCACAGCGTGTAAAAAATAGCCAACCACTTAAACATAGGCAAACACCGTGTTGTAAAATAAAAATATTGACCAAGCGTGTTGAACAAACAACAACCCCACTGAGAGCGCTGGTGGTCTAGTGGTAGCGGCCCCGCCTTCCGATCCTAAGGTCGTGGGTTCGAAACCGGTCGTGCACCAATGAGTTATTCTGTTCAAAAATTTATGTGCACAGTGCCAGTACTCTCAAACGGTAAAGGAAAACATCGTGAGGAAACCGGCATGTCGTAGAACCTAAAATGTTCTATAACATGTGTCAAGTGCTCGAAAGGAGCCTCTTGAGGCGCACTTAAAATCCTTTCACCACACTGTTTCGAAAGAAACTATTGACACGACAAGAGGAAGAGAACAACCCCACTTTTCATGAAGTAGGCAAGATATATTATTAAGTGTCCTCCGCACTACCCGTTCGCAGGAGGCCGCGCCGCCTGCCGCCTGCTGAAGTGGATTACTTTGAGAACTACAAAATGTGCATTTCAGAAGGCTATGCGTGCGTTGAGCCTGTGTAGAGACGGCGAAGGGGTCTCGTCTTACTTCTGTCGCGGGGCGTGCAGGGGAGGTAAGGAGGGATGATAGAGTTTGCCACTTTCAAGTAACACAGCTTTTATAATTATTCCAGACACCCTTGCCACAGCATAGAGAGGAAGCAGCTTGTTCCCTCTCCACAAACCGCCCCCTTTGGTTAGTACGAGAGACGACGACGGTCGGATAGCCTGCCTACTTGATACCAAGATGAGCTTCATGACATTAAATAGCCCTTCAAAATAACTGAGTCTGCTGGTTCCTAAATGGGGTAAAGTACTCGGTAGACGGTCCCAAAGCCGCTCTGCTCCTCAACCTACGTCAGTTACAATCTACATCTCATAAAAAAATTTCAAGTCTGTTGCTGTCTCTTTCCATTCACATGAAGGTGACAGAGACAAGTATACTTTATAGAGCCGCTATAAAATGTCGGTGAAGGGTTTTAATGGCTTTTGGTGTAAATACCCTCATAATTCTGTAATGTTTTTTATTCATGGTAGTTTAATGTTCTGGCTCGATATCTCTATCAGAAATCAGAAATTATTCATTGTATAACTGTGCTTGTTCCATCAGCTAGTCGTATATAAAAAAAAACTATTGAGTTATTGAAGCATTCCAGCCGTTCCGGCTCGGCCTGCATCCGGATGCGGAATAGAGTTTGGATTCAAGTGTAGTTGCAAGCGGTCGACGGTCGTGTCGCGCGCGGCCTGTAGCCCAGCAGCGCTCTTGCGCTCCGTACGTCCGTACTAACTACCGATGAGTCCGTGTCCCGCGCGGCGCGGCGCTGCCTGCCTCCCCGCCCGCGCCGCCTGTGGACTACGCCACACTCTGGGCCCTGCCACACAGTTGTAAACTCCGCCGTAGAATGGCTGATCTAATTATTATAATGCACGTAGTTCTATGAACCTGCCTTAGTTTCGGCTGCGAAGGCTGGTAGCCGACTGAAACGAGCTCACAGGCAGGGAATGCTTCGAGCCGGTGCGGTGCTGCGGCTCTACGTCGTTTTATTTGAAACCTTTATTTTACTTCCATTCCAAATATACATAAATAATTTTATCAAAACTTTTTATTTAATTGCTGTAGGTGTGTAGCGTATGTTGGCTTCGTAGTAGGTTCTATATATAGGGCATCCAGGTACCGATGAATGGTCATCCCAGATGGCTGCAAGAGCGGTGAAGCACCTTTGTTTAGTACGTAGAATAGAAGGCCCAGATTTGTAGAGCCCTCGCTCTCCTCACAAACACACCATCATCATCCACAGCCCGACTTCACCCACTCCTGGGTATAGGCCTCTCTTTGTATTCGCCATCGTTGACGGTCCCGTGCTTATCTCATCCACCTCTTGCCCACGATATTTGTAAAATCATCTGCCCATCTCACAAACACACTTCTTGCCAACTCGAACGAATGTCTGCACTAACATCGGTAATAACGACACGGACCATTGCATCCGCACAAACAAACCGAAACCCACCGTATGTATAGCCTTACAAGAGTCCTTTTCGATAGCCGGTTGCGGACTTAAACGGTTGGCACATATTTGTTGTACGAAATAAAATAAATTTTACTACGTTGTGATAAAGTTGCAAATACGTGCGCGGGATATTCAATTTGCGGACGTCGTCGTGAGGGCGAGCCGTCTTGGCGCGCGGCCAGCTCCGACGATGCATTGTGACGTCATCGCCGCCAGACCATCCACCCACACAGTACGTCGAAATAACATTATTCAAGTTCACAAACTGTGCTGGTTCCAAGTTTCATCATTATCGGTTTAGTCGTTTTGAGTAGAAGCCAATTAGAAACATATCTAGTGCAAATCAACTTAATGTATCGTTGTTAGGATAATATTGCAAATTATAATGTTTAATTTCAAACTGAGATTTTTCTTTAAATTATTAAAGTAAATAAAAATTTATTTATTTCAGATGTCATAGATCCATACAAACTTAAAAATCCTTTAGGCGGGGCAGGTCATATCATATGGTGCTGACTGTACTGTAACGTCACTGTTCGACGCGGGTCGCGGGTCGCCGACTTCGGCCGAGTTACCCAAGCTCCCTTTGACTAAAAGTGCAGTCTCTGTTATAACGGTGTATTAGTTAGTTGTGAAGAAGTGCACTCACCATATTTTGATGGCGACTCCAAAAAAGATCTTCAGTTGATCATATCTTCTGACAGTTATTTTATTGACCCTTTCATAAGTAGCATTAAGAACGCCGGCACAAGGATGCGAGGACGCGATGCGAGGAGCGGTCGCAGCGAGAGAGCTCGCCGCGGCTCCCGCGCCCGCCGGCGCCGGCGCCGGAAACCGTTTCAAACTATCGCTATGGACTCGCCGATAACTTTTATCGACGAATTGTAAGTTGCCCGACGAATTATGGCGCACGTCGCCGATTCGCTCCATTTACATTTAGTTACTAGCATTCTGCTATTTCGGTTTTCACGTTGAGATTTTTGAAAACTTTGGATTCTTTCTAGATATTTAATAATAGTTATATATTCATACAACGAGTGTAGGTATTAAAGAGTTATTGTAATCTAGAAGGTTCACTTACTACGGTCATTAGAGAGTGGAAATATTACCCTAAAGGTTTTCAGTATCTTCAATTCCAAGTAGGTTTTCAATCTAGATTTGATAACTCGCTCATCACTAAAGTTCTAAAACCACAGGGTCTCGTGGTCTGAAATTTGTCACACGTTTGTGTACGCCTTAGAGAGTCTGCACATTTCCAACAAAGCTGTCAGTTTCTATGGAGATCGCACGTCCACAGAAACTCGCACGTGAACTAAGTTGCACGAGATTCCACTAGGAGAATATAACTTGACGTATCTTCAATTTCGAAACCTGAATTTTGGGTCTGAATCTCATATGTGAGTAGCGAGGAAAACAACGTAGTCAAATATATTATATGCACTTTATATTGTGAGATGGACAACGCTATCGGTGTAAGGAAGTACCGCGCACCTTTTCGCATAACTGCACTTTCAACAAATTGCGCCGAGTAGGTACAGCCCACCGCGCAGCGAGCAACAAATCGTAGGCTTTACGACCCTTATACCAACGAAATAGAGTTCGCTTTTGAACACTACATGCCGGCGTGTGGTGGACCGTAAAAGCTCTTTTAAAACTGAATAAACAAATGAGAATAATAAAATATGGTTGTACGACAGCAGCAGCTGCGACACTTCCATATGAGAGTAACGCACACGGCAGCATGCAGCATGCAGCCAGCAGCACGATGCTGCACTGTGCAGCACAGTGCAGCATTGTGCGATGCGGACCTTGATAAACATATTTTTGCACCATTTCTAGCCGAGAATTGCTATTTTTCCAATTAAAGCGCAGACTACAGCTAATGTACCTACTTCTTACACGCACATATCTTCAAAAAAATAAGATATAAACTCAATTAATTAAGTTATGAAAATCGCAAACACCCAAGTTTCGGAATGTGCGAAAAAGTTGTCGCCTCTTAAAACAAGAAGTGAAATAATATACACTCATTCGTGTCTGAGCATTCGTTTGACTTGAACTTCGAATCAGTTAAACAATGTACTTAGTGCTTACATTCAGTGGTGCAGCAGGTGGACAAGGGCCCCGGTGCATAGAGAAAGAATCTCCTCTTTCCACATAGCTTGAACTTATAAAGACCTTTAAAATAAATCATTAAAAAAAAAGAATTGTGCGCAGGCTCAAGGTTTTCTAGCTTTGGGTTAGAGGTCCCCTGAGCTCCGGGACCTGGTGCACTGCACCACCTGGCCCTACGATAGCTACGCCTCAGTCAGTGAGAGTAATATCCCTTCCCTATTCACTATTCACTTCATCAAAGACGCGACAGGGAGAACTGGAAGCCTATGGGGGAGGTTTTTGCCCAACAGCGGGACGATATAGGCAAAGGAAAATAAAATGGTGTAGCCGATAAAATCTCTCTATAAAAGAAAAAATGTTAAAGTTTTTTTTTTACTCTGAATCCAATATTTTGCCTTCTCTTGCATACCTAGAATGATAATGAAAATAAACGATTAACTTTGATAGCTGCGACACACTTTAACGACTACTGCAGTTATCATCGACCCGTTCTTATTTTAGCACTGTAACTATTTCCAAATTATATTTTAAACTAGTGGCTTCCCGCGGCTTCGCACGCGTTGAAGTGGTGAGCCGTGATTGAGCCACAAACATCCAAACATCGTAACTCTCGCATTGAGTTGTATTATTAGGGTAGGATTTTAAATACCTACGTAGGTATAAGAGCTACCTATAGGCGTACATTACCTATATTAGGTAGGTAGGTATAGGTACTGAGCTTAGCACAAACACAACAAAGACAACCTTACACGGAAAATCGCGCCACGCGCAACTTTGACATCCCTTTGCACGCTTAATTAAGGTAGTTTAAAAAAACTAAAAATGCCTATCCTATTTTTTGCCTTGAAGTACCTACATGTACTTCAAGTTTCAAGTTTGTAGGTTCAAGGAATACAATTTTTCATACCAACGTTGGTATGAAAAATTGTATTCATCCCTTCTTACACCCTTAGTGGTTGAATTTCCAAAAAATCCTTCTTAGTACACCTCTACGCCATAAGACCTATGTACTCCTCAAATTTCAAGTCTCTAGGACCAGCGTTCAAAAAACTCCCATACAAACTTTTACATCCCTTTGCAAACTTATTAAGGGTAGTTTTAAAAAACTAAAAATGCCTTTGCTATTTTTTAGCTTTGAAGTACATGTACTCCAAGTTTTAAGTTTGTAGAATCAAGGAATACTATTTTTCATACAAACTATTTCATCCCTTTTCACACCCTTAGGGGTTGAATTTCGAAAAATCCCTTCTTAGTACACCTCTACGCCATAAGACCTATGTACTCCTCAAATTTCAAGTCTCTAGGACCAGCGGTCAAAAAACTCCCACACAAACTTTTACATCCCTTTGCACACTTATTAAGGGTAGTTTTTAAAAACTAAAAATGCCTTTCCTATTTTTAGCCTTGGAGTACATCTACTTCAAGTTTCAAGTTTGAAGATTCAAGGAATACAATTTTTCATACCAACGGTTTCATCCCTTTTGACACCCTTAGGGGTTGCATTTCCAAAAATCCCTTCTTAGTACGCCTCTACGCCATAAGACCTATGTACTCCTCAAATTTCAAGTCTCTAGGACCAGCGGTCAAAAAACTCCCATACAAACTTTTACATCCCTTTGCACACTTATTAAGGGTAGTTTTAAAAAACTAAAAATGTTATTCCTATTTTTTAGCTTTGAAGTACATGTACTCCAAGTTTCATGTTTGTAGGTTCAAGGAATACAATTTTTCATACAAACGTTTTCATCCCTTTTTACACCCTTAGGGGTTGAATTTCCAAAAATCCCTTCTTAGTACACCTCTACGCCATAAGACCTACGTACTCCTCAAATTTCAAGTTTCTAGGACCAGTGGTTTAGGCTGTGCGTTGTCTATATGTCAGTCAGTCAGTCAGTCAGTCAGTCAGGACTTTGATTCTTATAGTATTAGAGATTCAAAAAGTGACATAGTCAGAAAGTGTCTGGTGGCGGTGGTGATGGCAGTGGCGGTGGCAGCGGCGATGCATTCTGGATTTGGTTTTAAATATCGAGACATTTGCATTTTTAGCTCCGGTAGTATTGAAAATAAAATAACAAGCGCACGCATATCAGAGCGGTTAGACTAGGAGCTAGCAACAATTATCTGACGTAGTTAACCCCTATACGTAGAACTTATTGGACTATACTGAACCCCTTCCTAGCGTAGGTTGGGTTACGACGTATAATCGATGTTTAAATACTGTCTTGCATAATTAATTTAGCTTCGCATAACCAAATGTCCGGCGCTATGTAGTATGACAACCGCCCGCAGCTCCCGGCCTTCCGCGGGCGCTGATTGGCCGCCGCTGATTGGGCAGCGCCGCACGCGCGGTCATCATACATTCACGCCGCAATATCCCGCGGTGCAGCGGCAGAGGAGCGATATCTGCGGATACTCGCACTCTTATCGATATTCCAACAAATTGAGTGCTATTTTGATTTCAGTATACTCGTACCACATCGTGGCTGCGTAAATTTGTTTACGCAGTTGATAAAGTACAGAGAAATATGTGAAATTATGGCATTCCTACTCGTACACGCGGGTACGCATCAGGCTCACTGCTCGCTTATCTATATATCCTTATTGTAAGCGTCCGTCGTTGTTCTTTGGCTATGTGTAGCTTGATCTATATTTATATGTACCTAGGCAATATTATAGTATACATATAGAGGTACATTCTCTCCGTGCATAGAGAGATCCTCCGAGGGTCTTAGGCATTCATTTATCGATCCGCCAATGAGCGAGGTGCGTCACAGCAGTGCACGCGCACAGAACAAATAATAGACTACGTAACCCTGCGGTGGTACATTGTTTCATAGCTCTATTATTGTGTAATTCTTATTTTTCGGTACCCTCATCCTTCATAGTTGCTTCAACGCTGCTTGACGGCATTAATAGGCATGATGTATTTTCATGCGACTACGCTTCGTGAGCTGCCGTCGCACAAATTAAAAGTAGCTCAAACTAGTAAACTACCGGTAAAGTACCTACCTACTTAATATATATATATACATCAGTTGTTTTATTGGTGGAGCGTGCTCCAGCAGCTCTGTTGTCGGAGGAACGGTGCGCTATTATAGAGCTTGCCATCTAAGTTAGGTGCACGAAAAATATGCAGATCATTTGCAAGATATATATTTTATTACATACTCGTACAAAAGAAAACAGAAACAGCTTCAGTACTTTGACCCCTGGGCACGGTAGATATCTCCTCAGATTCCTTAGTACCAAGAGTACTAACTCAATATTCTTTGTAAGTAGGACATTTGGCATACCCACATTTTGCAGTTGTCGGTATTCCATTAGTTACTGGTTTCAATCCGCCGCTGTTCGAATACTGACTGGTCTCTTAAAGTTGACCTGGAATATCATTAGTTTTAATGATTCAGTGCACTTCACAGAAATTTCTAGCTGAGAAGCAATTAGTGTTTCTTGTGTGTGATAGATCTCCGTAGCTAATATATAGGTAGTAGAGCGAACAGGAGGCGGCGGTGACGGAGTGAGCTGTAATCCGATGTCAAAGTGCAGCTTTATTAAACTGAGCTTGCGGATGCAGAGTGCGCCAAATACCCTCGCCACTGCTTTCTGACGGTATCATCCCGAAAGCGAGAATGCTGCAATATTTATTAGGCAATAAGTTCATTAGATATACATTTATTTAAGAACTAGCGGCCTGTCCCAGCTTCGCATGGGTGGTCATAAATTTTTTGAACATTTTAGGATAAAGTTAGACCGTGGGTTCGAGCCTCGCGTCTACTTATTTCATACATTTGCACGCGCTTCTCCTTGAGTGAGTGAAATCGCACCCCGCGCGTGACCCGTGGACCCGTTAACATTTTTAATTTCGTCATATCTTTTGAATGGAATGTCCGATTTGAAAAATTTAAGAAGTTATCTATAGGTATTGAAACCTTCTTAATTATGAAAGGAAATATGATTTATTTGGATAAGGATTAATAACAAGGTACAAATAAAGGCCCTTTTCTAGCGGAGGCATTTCAATTATTTTTTTATAATAAAAGAACACTTATTGTGACATAACTATAATAGTTAGACATATGCTGTCGCGACATTTTTTGTAGATGATGACGTGTTCTACAAAATCGTAGTACATTATTTTGTTCTATCTTCAATAGTTTTCGCAGCGCACGCGATGTAAGGTTTTTGTTTTCCACCTTGGGTTACATTATTGAAGTTTTAGTAAGGATCCCTGATTTTTTTGAAAATATAATATATGTTACTCAGGGATAATGTAGCATTCTAATGGTGAAAGAATTTTTGAAATCGGACCTGTAGTTTTTGAGCCTATTTGTTACATACAAAAATACAAAAATACAAAAATACAAATGTTTCCTCTTTATAATATTAGTGTAGATGAAAAACACTTTATCGCATATAATTATGTATACAGAAAAATAAGGAAATATAGGCACAGTAACTAAGATGAAAAGTACAATGGGCAGCGTTATCGCCCTCTAGCAACTCCAAAATCAAAGTATGTACATACAATAGCAGAAATACGTGTTAAAAGTATATCTATTAATAGTAATGTTTTAAATCTAGGCGTGTTATATTAAAGTCAAATAAAATTATAAATCAATAAATATATGTATATCAATAAATAGGTAGGTATACTTCAAAGGTTGATTTCTTAAGGAATGCTCCTGAACAAAAACATTGAAAGTACCTAAGTCTAGAACCAAAACGGTTATATACCTAGTTACGTTACCTACATCAACCAGTCGGCCAGTATTTCCAGCGTGCTAAGCACTTTACTCTGTGATTCTCAGAGATCACCCACGCGCGGTCAAGCGTCTAGACGGCTAACGATTTGCTGATGTAGATGTCTCGAACCACGGATGTTTGCCTAGATTAAGATTCATTCTGTTCTTAGCCTTTGTAACGACATTAAAATAATTCTAAAATCAATTATTTTTCTTGTTTTTAAAAAAGCATTTCCACGTTTTCCCAACAAGTCTGGCGCAGCCGGTAGGATTTTCACGATTTTCCGGAAAATCTGCACTCGTGAACCCAAAAATCGGACTCACGGAAGTAGAAATTCGTATGAAAACCGACTTTACGCGGATGTGGAAACGAACCAAATAAATACGACTCTGGTGAAACGTGTGAAACAAAGTGGCTAGCAGTTTCAGGAGGACATGGGATCGAGCAGCTTGTGAGTAAACCTTTTCACTTCCTGTTTTTATATTCCTGTGTCTTTTCCAACCTTTTTCTCGAACTTAAATTGTCGAGCTTATTAATTGCGTTTATCTGATTTTGTTTGCACGCAAATTGACAAACTAATTTGCACTTATATAGGCGAATTTGTTAGACGTAATTAATTTGTGTAGTTTTAAGTAGCACTAAAATAGGCAAATTGGTTTGCACATAAATTGGTAAATCAAGTAGAGTAAGTTGCACGAAAATAGGCAAATTGATTTACACTAACATTGGTAAATTGACTAGGATTAATTGCACAAAAATTGGCAAATTGGTTTACACCTAAATAGGTAAATCAGTATAGTGTTAAGCTGTAATAAAAATCTATTAAAATGTCAGTTAAAGCGGTTCCTAAAGAAACGCTATCAATCATCCCTAAATATGACGGAGAGGAGAACTTATTAAATTTATTTTTATCTAAATGTGATTATGTGCTTAGTGGTAGTTTGATAGAGGGAAATGCGGCTCAGAATTTGTACTTATTCCATGCCATATCCAGTAGACTAACTGGTAGAGCTGCGACTCTACTTAGCGACCACCCGAATATTACGTCATACGAACAACTTAAGGCGCTGCTTACACAACATTTCGGTGACCCTCGATCGGAAGAGTGCATTGCGATCGAACTCGAAACTTTAAAGCTAAAACAAGGTGAAACGTACATACAGTTTTGTCATAGAATTCAGAATGTCAGAAGTTCTTTGTTCGCGAAAGTAAATAGGCTTACCGATGAAGGAATCAAGGCAGCGAAAATGATCGTATACAACAACACCTCGTTAAATGTGTTCCTGTATAACTTACCGGAAGACATGATTCGTATAGTACGATTGAAAGGTTGCTCTATCCTGGAAGATGCCTTAAGCATTGTAACTGAGGAGGTAAACTTTAAGTTTCAGTATGATGCGAAAAATAGGCTATTAAAACAAACCTCATCGCAAATAACAAATTCACAAAATTCTCAAAGTACATCAAAACCACCAACACCACCAGTGCCTCAACTTCAAGGCTTTAAGCCAACATTTAACTCGATGCAGAATAATAATTTTAGACCCGCTGTTCCACAGACTAATTTTAAATTCGGCATTCCCCAAAATCAAGGGTTCAGACCAAACTTTCAACAAATGAGATTCGCGCCGCCCACGCATGGGTATCGATTTGGGACATCTCCAAATCTGCCTCAACGTAATTTCGGCCAGGCTCCCGCGCAACGCGCGCCATTCCAATACGGCGGTTATAAGTTTGGTATCCCTCAGCAGCAAGGTTTTAAGTTCGGTATTCAGAACCAACCTCAGTTAGGCAACCAGCACAAATTTGGTGCACCACGCCAGGTACAGGAACCTAGGCTACAAGAATCCGACATCACGATGCGTACAGCGCCTATAAGACAAAATATGATTTCTAACGATTTGTATTGTACAGAAGATCCTCCACTTTCACAGGAAGATTACTCCGATTATAACAATTATTATGACTACGGTTATAACATGAACGAGATGTACGGTGATAATGTAGGAAACGAGTGCCATTATATGGAAAACATCGATGAGACATATTCCGCTTATCCGGAAAACATCCAATCGGAAAACATCTGTCCGGAAAATTTTCAGGAAACAGCCTCGAAGGATGTGGTGAAGTGATTAGTTTAAATTACTGCGATAGTATTTTAAGACTACCTCACGTGGTAATTCCTGAAATAAATTCCAAGTTTCTCATCGACACTGGAAGTAGCAGATCCTTTATAAGTCCTGCCATAGCTAATAAATTTTTCAGCGAATTCAAATACTATGAACCGTTCACAGTTATTAGCACACATGCTCAGAGCATGCACAATGAGATAATATACATACCATTACTAAAGACTTTTAGAAGCACACTGCCTCATAAATTTTACATTTATGATGTTGACGGACGATATGACGGCTTAATAGGATCTGACCTTTTGTCAAAGCTAGGAGCAAACATCGACATGCGTAACCAGTTACTATTGACACATAATGCGGCAATTCCGATCATTTATAACCCACCTTATGAGCTTTGTATAGCACCACGATCTGAGACAAGAGTTAGGATTCCCACTAACTTACAGCATGGTGACGCGATATTAGAATTCCTACAATTTAAGGAAGGCGTTCGTATGCCTACCGCTCTTGTTAAGTGCGAGAACTACTTTGCGGAAACGATTATACAAAATATATCTAACGAGAAAGCAGTGATCACGTTCAAGGAACCATTCGATGTTACGCTATTTGAAAATGAAGAATGTGAGGTTAACTTTGTGAAAGATGAATGTGTGATTGATCAGGTATTGAAAGAAAATTTAGGAAAATTGCGACTAGATCACATGAATAAGGAAGAGCGTGATAGTGTTTTCAGTTTATGCCACGAATATCGGGATATATTTTATTGCGATAAACTACCATTATCATTCACTAATCAAGTGAAACACAACATCAGAACGACAAACGAGGACCCGATCTATATTCGACCTTATCGACATCCGCCTATCGTAAATCAGGAAATTCAAAAACAAGTAGATAAACTTTTGGCAGATAACGTTATAGCTGACTCTCACTCACCTTGGAGTGCACCGGTCCATCTGGTACCTAAAAAAACAGATGCATCTGGAGAAAATAAATTTAGGATGGTGATCGATTATCGGCGCCTTAACGAAATCACAGTCGATGACAAATACCCGTTGCCCAATATAACTGACCTCTTCGATAAGATAGGTAAAGCACAATATTTTAGCACAATAGATCTTGCTAGTGGGTATCATCAAATTGAAGTAAATGAGGCGGATAGATCAAAGACGGCATTCACAACACAATCAGGTCATTACGAGTTTAAAAGGATGCCGTTTGGCTTAAAAACGGCGCCTGCAACGTTTCAAAGGGCTATGGATAATGTGCTGCGAGGTTTACAGGGTATTCATTGCTTAGTATATCTTGACGACATCATTGTCTTTTCATCTAGTCTAGAGGAACACGTTGAGAAACTCCGTAAAATATTTAATCGCCTCAGGGAAACGAATCTAAAGGTAACTCTCGATAAATGCGAATTCCTAAGAAAGGAAGTCCTTTATCTTGGTCACACCATCACCAAAAATGGCCTTATGCCCAATAACGACAAAATAAAAGCAGTCTTAAATTTCCCGATACCGCGAACATCCACTGAAATTAAAAGTTTTCTTGGTCTGGTAGGGTATTACCGGAAATTTATAAAAGACTTTGCAAAACTTACACAGCCACTAACATCATGTCTGAAAAAGAAAAATAAGATCGATCACACAAAAAGAGAATATATAGACGCGTTCGAAAAATGTAAAGAGCTTTTAACCAACGCACCGCTCTTACAGTTTCCAGATTTCACTAAACCATTCGTCCTTACGACGGATGCTTCCAACTTTGCCATCGGCGCTGTCCTTTCACAGGGGCCCATTGGTAGCGATAAGCCGATAGCCTACGCAAGTCGTACTTTGAACGATGCTGAAACGCGATACAGTACGATTGAAAAGGAACTTCTAGCGATAGTCTGGGCTACAAAGCATTTTCGACCATATCTATACGGGAAAAAGTTTATAATTTACACGGACCATAGACCACTAACTTGGATTAAATCGATCACAGAACCTAACAGTAAATTAACTAGATGGAAATTACGTTTATCGGAATTTGATTACGACATTAAACACAAAGAAGGAAAACAAAATTGTAATGCCGATGCATTGTCACGAATTAGACTTAACGCATTAGGTGAACACGATAACATATCGATGAAGGTTAATTTAGATAAGAAGGAAATGAAACAGCAGAAAAATACATCTCGCGCCTCTACCCCACGCGAGCGAACGCCATCTCCGATATTAATCTCATCTGGGTCGGAGAAAAGCAATCCTTCAATAACAAAAGGTCGTAGGTCACCTTATTCAAATCCATCGGTAGGCAGTACCACCGCATCTGCATCTGAAGGATGCGACGACGCAAGTATAGGCACGGTTCATTCAGCCTGCGATTTAGATACAGACGGTATGCTTATATTACAAGAGGCTATAGACACCAAGCCCAATCAAATACTTGTACACACCTGGAATAGAGACGAACTAGCAGTCAAAGATTTGTCTAGAGACAAGCAAAAAGTTTTGGAAGTCCACTTACCTTTAAACAATTTAGATCTAGTTAAAAGGTTTTTGAAGGGATATATTAGGCCTAAAATAAAATATTTCTTTTATTTTGAAGACGATTTACACCGGAAGCAGTTTTCAGAGGCTACTATATTGCTATTTCAGAAAGGAACAGTGAAGTTTTATCAGTGTACCAAGAGAGTAATTTATGTAGAGAACGAACAAGAGCAGCGAGACGTTGTACTTAAGTATCACGTAGGTAAGAATAGTCACAGGGGAATTAAAGAGACGTTAGTACATCTTAGACGTACTTTTTATTGGAACAACATGGACCAAACGGTAGCTAGCATAATTAATTCTTGTGAGCTCTGTAAGAAAATGAAATATGATCGTAAACCACTAAAACCAGAGTTACAATTATCACAAACGCAAATTAAACCTTTCCAAGAACTTTTTATAGATACGTTCTCGATTGACGGAAAACATTATCTTACAATAGTAGACGCCTTCAGCAAATTAGGTCAAGCATTTGAAATCAGCGCCAAGTCCACCCCTGAAGCAGTAAGAGCTCTGATAAAGTACTTCTCGTTGTACGGAACACCTTGTAGAATAAGTTCAGATCCTGGTACGGAATTCAATAACACACTGATGAAGGAAATGTTATCATTTTATAAAATCGATCTTCATATCGGTACCCCTCATAATCCCAACTCTATGGGTATAGTTGAAAGATTTCATTCAACTATTATAGAGATATACCGCATTGCTAAGTATGAACAGAAAATAACGGATGCTGCATCTGTCATGACTTATGCAGTTATGTCATATAACCACACGATTCACTCTACCACAGATCTCACTCCATTCGAAGTAGTTTTCGGTCACACCGAATCCAATAGCGCATTTTGTGTAGATTTCAATAAACAATTTACTCAACAATTGGTAAAGGAACATGTAAAAAGGACAAAACATTTATATGAATATTTGACTGACAAAATAATTGACAAAAAAAGAGCATTGATAGAGAAACGTGGCGGCGAGAGAGATTTTGACATAGACATAGGCGATACAGTCTTCGTTAAAGGAGTAAACATTAGGCGTAGTAAAGATAAGCCCCGATATCAAAAAGCTCAGGTTACCGGACCTATAGAAAGAAACATAGTACCCGTGGTAACGAACAATAGAAATACTAAAGTTCCCATTAAAGATATCAGGCGTCCTCCACAGGTTAATCCTTCTGGCGGTCCAAATGATCCGAAGCCAGGCCCTTCAACTGCAGCCGATTGACAAGAACCCAGGACTGCTACCTGTAAAGGAAGGTCAAGCCGTGGTCAGCCATGATTCATGGACTGTTATTAAGATCCTGGATTTAAGGTTTATCCATGAGGAACTAGAGTTAACTATAGATAGCTATGCAAGATTAAAAAGACAGGTAGAAAGCTGTTTTGACATCAAAGCTTTCGACTCAGACTTCATTGGAGTAGAGTCACAAACGGATTATACCATGAATATAACTATAGAAAAGTATAAGCAATTGATTCCATCGGTAAGATCTAAGCGTGGATTAATAAATCCCCTCGGTTCATTGATTAAGACGATCACAGGTAATCTTGATAATGACGATGCTGTAATGTACGAAAAGTTAATTCATGAAGTAAAATCTAAACAACACGCGACATCAAAAAAATTGACAATCATTGCCGAAATGGTGGGTACGTTCACAAAAATAGCCAACTCTACCAAAAACAATTTCATTCAGATTGAGGAAAGTATTCAGGATATTCATCGCAGTTTAAATGGAACAAAGTTATCACAAACCAGTAATAAAATCATTCACATCTATAACATCTTTATACATAACTTCCAAATACTTTACATCAGACTGAACGAGATTGAAACGGCTATTGCTTTCGCTAAGGTTAAATTATTACATCAATCAATTGTAGACACGGATGAGTTATTACTGTTGTTCAGGGAAATTGAGAAAACGGAAAGTTTAGTATTTCCAGCTAAAATTGAAAATTTTGTAAAAATAGAGCAGTGTATAGAAATGAAAGCGTATATAAAACAAAATCAGATAAAATTCATAATGCACATTCCTTTGATTAGAAAAGATATTTTTAACTATTTTAAATTGATTCCATTACCTATCCACAATAAAGTCAATGGCCTTACCTCTCTTATCCTTCCCAAATACCCGTATGTCCTTGTGAAAGGGTTGAAAGCAAGGCCGCTCTCCCAGTCATGCCGCGAAGTCGACGAAGCCCGTTTCCTATGCTTTGAGAACGATGTTTCACCACTGATCGAAGACGATTGCATTATTGAACTCATGAAATTTTCCACAAATATTTCGAGCTGTCACCAAGTTCCTGTAACCATCGACGACGTAAAACTTGATCTAGTACAGCCCAATCGCTGGATCATTTACGTGAAAACCGAAACTCTACTTACCAAGTATTGCGAGAACGAAATAACACAAGAAACGATTAGTGGAACTTACCTGTTAACTATGGACGATGATTGTGAAGTTAAGATCAAGGAATTAAAGTTAAAGAAACACCAGATTCAAGGAAAAGAAGTAGTCTACATGAAGTTTCCAGTAATCAACTTGCCAAAATTACTGCCAAGTCCATCAGATATGCTGAGAAAACCGATCAATCTCAACGGAATCGATCTTGCGGATGTCCAGTTCCTGAATTACTTATTGCAGAAAAGTGGAAGTGAAATTAGTGATAGTGAAAATAATTATAGTGCTCTAGATTATAGAAGTGTTAGCATAGGAACTATTGTATTGTGTTTTATTATGGGCATTTGCCTTTTATTATTAGCATTTAAAAATAGAATTAGGACATCGTGTGTTATGGGGAAAACTCGAGATAATCTTCATCCCTCAGATAATCTCGAACTTATGGAGGGAGGAGTTACGTTACCTACATCAACCAGTCGGCCAGTATTTCCAGCGTGCTAAGCACTTTACTCTGTGATTCTCAGAGATCACCCACGCGCGGTCAAGCGTCTAGACGGCTAACGATTTGCTGATGTAGATGTCTCGAACCACGGATGTTTGCCTAGATTAAGATTCATTCTGTTCTTAGCCTTTGCTTGTATTACATCTTTGTAACGACATTAAAATAATTCTAAAATCAATTATTTTTCTTGTTTTTAAAAAAGCATTTCCACGTTTTCCCAACAAGTCTACCTACGTCTTAAGTAAATAGCCTTTCTGACAACAATTTTGCTTCGATGTTTGTTTGTTTGAGCTTAATTGATTTAAAAAAAATGTAAATATATTTAGAATGCGATATGTATGAAAACCGGTGGCAGCCGAGCTTTGCGGAGTGTCGCTTTAGGACGAGCAGACGTAGGTATGTGTTCGCTAGATCCTCCAGAGGCGGTGGCCGGCTCTCCGGCTCTACAGCTCATAACATCTTGGATGAGCTCGCGTCACCATGCAAGTGAACTTCATTTCAAACGTTCCATATGCTCTTCGCCAGAGTACCTACCTACTACTGACTATTATCTACGTACCTACCTACCACTCATTGAATAGAGTACCTAAGTATAAAAACGTACTTCTTCAATAACTATTAAATAATAAAGTACTGCTTATAGTGTGTTTTCTGGTGAATAAAGCTGAAATTAAAAAGCAACACTTCAATAATAGTGTAATGTGTACGCGAGCCGCCATCTTGTACAATAGTTAATAGAGTGTTCGTATAAACAGGCCATTGCACGTCGGCGTTGTTCGCCACCGAAAAGCACAGCACTCGCTCTATTTAAAATTCAGTAACAGCTTTCATACGAGTCGCTTTGTTATTCCAGTTGAATGCTCCAACTTCGTGCCTACTTACACAGTAACCAAACTTTCTTAATTTAATTTCCGTACAAATTAAATGAATTTATATTACTTAGGAAAACTGCTGCGTGACTGGTTGATGGTCAAAGTAAAAGTCAAAAGGTTTCAATAAAATTATTTTAATTTCGATTTATTCAATTAAGTAACAAGGATCACTCTGAAGTCGTAATTCAAGTCACATAGATAGGTAAACGAGTCAAGTGACATTTCTGAATTTAAAATGTTCTCTAATATCAGAGAACCTGGTTAAGGAATTTCTTAATTATTTGAAGTTTGCAAACATCTACATTAAAAATGAAACCCTTACCGTCTGTTTGTTATTTGTCTGACCATCTTAGTGTAGGTTCTGTCTACAACAGGATAATAACAAGCCAAGCTAATGATCGATGTTTTATAAATGTTACATACCATGAATTTTAAATTATTAAGCTTGAATGAATAAATAAATTATTATTATTATCGAATTATTCTCTCAATAAATGAAAAAGTAAAGTTTGTATAAGAAGTGGCTGAAACTCGAAGGAAGGTATTTGCGGTCAATAAAATATATGTACGCAATCATATCGCTTGCACTTTTCCGTTTTATTTTTCTTATGATAAAGTCGTCGACAAATGAAAACAAATGAATCGTGATAACGATGAATTGAAGAGTACGCTAAAAGTTATAACTTTTGATAAATGAATGCGGCCACTAACGGCTTTACACCCGCGCCGGCCGCGCCGCGCCTCCGAACGGCTCCTTACCTATTACTTAACTTGCGATCGAGCCGCGCGGCAATATGAAATCAATGCTATGTATTAGAATAATATGAAATTAATGCAATCAGTGCTATGAAACGCCACTTTCTTATTACAAACTCAGACACTGCGATTGCCCATGTGCGCTTTTCGTAAACATGCAATGAGTTACGTAGTAAGGGGTGCGATGCCTGTCGGAGATTGTTACGAACTCCAAATATTGCCATTCCTATTCTAAGTTGCGGTGATATTATTCAAAAGAAACGCGGATGGCCAACTTTTTGTTGAGCATTATTGGTTATGCCTCAACTTTGGAATGATGAATGTTCGTTTTGACGTTCCACTTTACAGTAGGTAGGTACCAGATAAGTGAACGAATGAATGTTAAACTACTTTCTGATTACAATATTAATACGTGAAGAGCATTTTGTGAACGTGCGATTATCGATTAAAAATATCAAAATATGTATTGTAGTTATGTCCTCGACTGTTCCTCATGATGTGGAAGCAGTCGGTGACGAGCACGTGACGCGAGTGCGTTCCTCAGCGCCGCCCACTCGATCTTCGCTTCACTTCGTTCGCTTCGCTCACTCGATCAATAAAAAAGGCAATTGATACGTGGATGAAGAAAACAGACGCTTTTTTTTCTTGTTTCGAGAGGGCTTTCATTTTCAATAAGATACATTCAAAACGAGTGCGTTCCTACGATCCTCGTAGACGAGAGCCAGCGTCCCCCAGGACCGAGGCCGGCGCCGGCGCCGTGTGCCCGCGAGCCACATCCCGCATTCCGAGGCTCTCGCACCTCGCCATGAATATGTGACCGCCGCGCCGACCGACCTGTCTCGCAGCGCCGACAGCTGAATAACTCTGCAACGTGCAGCTTCATCAGCGCGGGAACAACTCGATCTTATCCATATATGGATAAGATCGAGTTGTTTGCCTGCGCCTGGGAATCTATCGAGTTTCTGTTTTTTTTATTTATATAAATAAAAAAAACAGAAACTTCTCCCTCAACATCGCTTTTGTTTTATTTTAATTAACACGTAAAAAGTGTTTTGTATCTGACATTTTGAAAGCTTCACGGGGCTTTACTTTATCAAGCGCAGATAAGGCGCGTTATTAAAAATAAATAGCGCGATAATTACTTGTGAAGGCTCCACTCGCTTCTCTAAGCCGCTTACCTCGCGCCGCCCTACTGCCCATTCAACTGTATTTTCTGTATGCCTACTATGTATTATGTCAACTGCATTTCATGTATACCTATGTATATAGTAATGGATATTATGAGAGCTTATTGCTACGGCTTCCCATGATGCGAAAAGATGCGAAAGGACGCGATAGGATGCGAAAAGAAGCAAAAGGATGAGAAAGGATGCGATGTGATGCGAATGGATGGTATAAGATGAAGATGGCGAGACAATTTATTTAACCAGAGGACTAAAATTGTACAATTTTGTTACATTTTTATGATACCAATGACACCGTGACCCGATTCGCTATGGCACACCCGCCGTTCCGACTCTCACGAAGTTTCGCCATTCACGTTGCACCTGTGTGTGTGACTGTACATTTCAAGATATTCTAGTTTCCTATATCTTGCATTGTGAACAGTTCACCGGTGTGTAAACTAGTGTAGCTTCTCTCCGGAGAGACCGCCTCCCAGCAGTTGGTATTCATGACCGGTCCGGTCCGGCCTCGTGGCGCGGCGCTACATACTAACACTACCTGAAGTACTATCTATGCGTTCGCCCTAGCCGAGTGGTGGGCTTATGGCAGCTTATAGCACCCGCACTGACATCTTGGCGATGCCGACGGCCGCGCTCTCCACTGGGCACAGTTCCTGTCGGTCTGAAATCCAACCATTACAAATCCATGTCACTCAATGTGATCCTTCAATCTAAATCTACAATCAGTAAATATCCAGTTGTTACAGTGATTATAAGGTACCTAGATAGAACGTATGTATTCGTAAACTTGGCGTAAAACACAGTCCTCAAAAATCATATCCAGCGAATTCTAATTAAAAGTTAAAGCAACACCGCGCCAGCACGCGCGGCTCCGCCCGCCGCCGCCGCCGGCGCCGCCCGCCACTTTCACAAAACGAACAAAAACACTAGCGTTCTAACGAGCCGTCCAAACTAGCCTGCTAGCTGGGAAGGTTACAAGTTTCTGACGCTATCTAATCGCTGTGAAATGCGGCAGTAACGTACGGACCTACTGTCAAATAATAAGAACGTTTTTGTTTCTCTGCAGTCATTTATCACTATAATAAGTATTGTTTTGGAACGATATAATTTGATAACTAGTGCCTAAAAATAGAGAAAACAAGACATTCAAACAGAATAGATTGAAAGCGACGCTGACGGACGAAGGTAAAATAATAACAGAAATCAATCTGTAGATACAATACTTAATTCCATAAGATAATAAAAATATCGCAATGGAGCTGCCTCACCCAGGATCCAAACCTATTACACGCGGATTTCGGACTTAAACCAATGCGGAGGTCAGCGGAATGCAGCCAGCTCAACCGGACCCCCCCGGCTTCATGCCCCAAATGAACCGTAGACTGGCGTAGGGGTCCGGCGGGCTGGGCGGGCGGATCCCTAGTTAGTGAGCAGACGTCTCGCTCCGTGAAGCCTCGACTCGGAATGAACTGATACTATTCCCTGTTCTCTATGAAATACAATTCCATTGAGACATTTAATATTACCTACTTAGGAAGCCGGAACTTCAGGATACATTGAAGAACGGAAGTCTTTCTTATTGGAATTTCAAGAAGTTTCAAAGTGATCCTTGTTATTTAACTCAAAATATATACTTTTAGACTTTGACTATGGTGCAACTCGTCATATTATATACCTACCTACGGTTCTTGACCAAACTACAGAATTTAGGGAAATGTTGTACGTCGAGTGATTTATAGGTTATGCACAATATTCAGCAATATGTTTACTCTACCAAGCAACTTGCAAAATATTTCTCTTTAAAATGGAAATGGCTATAATAGTTAAACTAGCAAAGAACTTTCGGGAAAATGTGTTACATTACTACAAACTGGAATACAATGGTGCCATTGTATCGTTTATCAAAATGAAAGATTACTCAGAATGAAAACGGCTCCGACACGATGCATTTTCGGCCTCCGCTGGTACGAGGTATGAAGGTCGCGGTGTCGCTGATAAGCATGCACGCTAGTGATCCGCTTCTAAGGTCGTGGATACGAAATCTGTCGTGCACCAATGAGTTTTTCTGTTCAAAAATTTATGTGCACAATACCAGAACTTTCAAACGGTGAAGGAAAACATCGTAAGGAAACCGCCATGTCGTTGAAAGAAAAGTTCTATAACATTGTGTCGAGTGCTTGAAAGGAGCCTCTCGAGACGCACTTAAAATCATTTCACCACATTGTTTCGAAAGAAACCAGCGACACGACAAGAGAAAGAGACGGCAGATCTTTATTGATTCGAGATACCTTTGTATTAATTAATTTACAAAACATTTGAAAAGAACTGACGGGTTACTGCAGCACCATAAACCAGTTCGGTGGAATGAGCGGCGCCACAGACCAACAACACAATTTGTTTTATATTTATTTCTCAAACAACTTGGAACTGCATTAAATCAATCTAGCGTTCCTTGTTCTGAGTTCCTTTTATTCCTCGAATACATAAATCAGTTGAGTTTGAGTTCAAGCTGCAATGAGCAGAAACACAAACCTTTTTGCCTTTTGATTGATTCAGGAGTAGATCTGAAGGCCAGTAACGTATGTTATTCGTACACCTCTTTTGATTATTGAGGGCTAATCAAGTTTTCAAATCTATCTACACTAATCTACACTAATATTATAAAGAGGAAAGCTTTGTATTTTTGTATTTTTGTATGTAACGAATAGGCTCAAAAACTACTGGTCTGATTTCAAAAATTCTTTCACCATTAGAATGCTACATTATCACTGAGTAACATAGGCTATATTATATTTTCAAAAAAATCAGGGATCCTTACTAAAACTCCAATAATGTAACCCAAGGTGGAAACCAAAAACCTTACATCGCGTGCGCTGCGAAAACTATTGATGATAGAACAAAATAATGTACTACGATTTTATAGAACACGTCATCATCTATAAAAAATGTCGCGACAGCATATGTCTAACTATTATAGTTATGTCACAATAAGTGTTCTTTTATTATAAAAAAATAATTGAAATGCCGCCGCTAGAAAAGGGTCTTTATTTGTACCTTGGTATTAATCCTTATCCAAATAAATCATTTCATAATTAAGACGGTTTCAATAGCTATAGATTACTTCTTAAATTTTAAAAATCGGACATTCCATTCAAAAGATATGACGAAATTAAAAACGTTAACGGGTCCACGGGTCACGCTCAGGGTGCGATTTCACTCTCTGGCGTGCAAATGTATGAAATAAGTAGACGCGAGGCTTGAACCCACGGTCTAAGTTTATCCTAAAATGTTCAAAAAATTTATGACCACCCATGCGAAGCTGGGACAGGCCGCTAGTAGACAAATAACTCTATAACGTAAAAATAAGTTTACCGATCGATTTCAAATCAATGAAGGTGTTTAGTGCTTGCTGCGCGGATAAAAGATTGTGACATAGGTACCTTGATATAAAAATAAAGTAAATAATATGTTCGTTATGCACAATCAGCTCCAGCTCAGTCGAAAGCACCAGGATACCCCTCTCCCTGCCTCCCCCCCTGCTCTGGCAAAATAAAAGGCAAACAGCGAGGCGAGCGAGCGCGTTACGGGATTACGCAGATCAGCGCGGACCACTCCACTTCACTACACTAGTACACTAGTGGTTCGCCCCGAACTGAGGTATCGTGATGCGACCCGAACGCTCCATAACTTTGAGTAGGTGGTAGTCAGAGGCAAGTCCAAACATTATGTTTGAACTTGATTCTGACCACCACCTACTAACTTGGTATGGTTCCAGCGGTATGGTTTCAACTTTCAAAAAAGTTTTCAACTCCTATTGCCCTATTTATTTAAAAGTTCCGTTGAACAGACCTCGGCTCCACCATCAGACCAGCTCGCTGTTACCATATTATGAAAACTTAGTAACTTTTCAACATACGTACATGCCCGACAAACATACGTACATACATACATAAAATGCCAAATCACCCAAGTTGACTGTAGATATTACACTACACTACACTAGACTCGCATCGCATCGCCCTCCACCGGCATTACTTCCAGGGTGTCGACCGTGCGTGACCGCATGTGTTAAACTCTAGGTGCAGAGAATGACTTACATTAATCATTTGCAACAATAAGAACCAAAATGGCCGAATAATGGCGTTATGAATGGTAATTTCACCAATTATTTTAATTACGGCATTACTATGCTAAAATTACGTTTTACATAACGTGAACTCTTTGAAAGAATTTGTAATCATGCTACTGAAACTATGTATTCCTGAGTTTGCTTGCGCTTGCCGCCGATGGCTCCACTTGAAATGAAAAACATTATTCAAATAGGTATCTACACAAACACATTTAATTTTGGTACCGATGTTTTGTACTAAGTACCGACAAATCACGGAACAAATCAGTAATTTCGATTAGATTATTGATTAGGTACCTACACCTACTGTAGTTTAGATACACAATGAAGCAAAATAAATTCAGCGCAAGTACCTTAATATATTACGTCGTATTTAGTGGATTAGGCCTGATGAGGCTTCAACATGAAAATGTATATAAAGTAGGGAATGTAATGTGTAGGTATGCCGGCGAGCGAGTCCGCGGCTGCGGCTGCTGAGGGCTTATTACGAGTTTAGTGCCGATCGAGTGCCGATGGTCGATCGTTACGATACACCGAATTTTCTATGAAAAAAAAACCGGTTCTCAAAGAATACGCTAGATGCCGTTGATTTATTTTCATAGAAAATTCGGTGTATCGTAACGATCGACGATCGGCACTAAACTCGTAATAAGCACTCAGGTCGCGCGGCGCGGCACGGGCGGACTACATCCGGGGAATGACCTCACCACCGTGCTTCTGGCCTGCTGCTCCACACCTGTACAAATACCTACTCGGAGGGGTAGGGGTAAAGGGGTAACCGTCGCCTAAAACAAAGCATTGCCTAAGTCTGTTACACATGATAGTTACACAAAAACCTCTACTACTCTAGGTATGCATATGCACTACCATGTCCATGTGTGCAAGACCAACTCCGATACTTATTGATCGAGTGAGCGAAGCGAACGAAGATTCTAGATTCAACTTGGGCGATTTGGCATTTTATGTATGTATGTATGTATGTATGTATGTATGTATGTATGTATGCATGTATGTATGTATGTATGTATGTATGTATGTTTGTCTGGCCATAATCCGATCTGCATGAAATTTGATAAGACGACAGCTTGTACTTGAGAAATTTACTGGTAAGTATATGAGTAAAATCGGATGAAGGGTTTTTAAGATATGGGGTTTTTTAAGGGGGCAAAAATAAAAAAAGTGACTTAAAAAAATCAAGTTACATGTCATACGAAAGGGCTTTGTTTGGACATTCCAAAACAATTTTGACTTTTTTTCTGGGACGCTCGGTTTTTGAGATACAACAAAAAAGTTAAATTAAGATAACCAGCGACCCAAGAGCTCCCATCTCTAAGAGTTTCGTTGGCATTAAGGTTTTTCTACTGGTCGGGCAGTTACTTTGCTTTTTCTTATTTTTTTTTCTTGAAATAAATTAAGGAGGTACTCAGTTCTCATAAAATGGTGACAACGACCAGGTCTGATGATGGAGCCAAGGTCTGTTCAACGGAACTCTTCAATAAATAGGCCAATAGAGTTGAAACTTGGTTACCGTACCAAGTTAGTAGGCGGTAGTAAAAAAAAAGTCCAAACATAATGTTTGGACTTGCCTTTGACTACCACCTACTCAAAGTTTTGGTGCGTTCGTCGGGTCGCATCACGAGATCTCAGTTCGGGGCGAACTACTAGTTATATTGAGTTGAGTCCGACATTTAATACACATGAATTCACATGACACAACTTGATTTTTACTCCTGCATCCGCATTTAGACTAGACATTACAAATACGAGTAGGTATAATCACAACAAAAGTTTTCTTCCAGTAATCCTTTGAGGCTAGAGAGTGTCTAAAGAGGTAGTTATTAAATTAAATTATTCTTAAGTTAAATTATTTTTATATCTCTTAGCATTTTTATATAAATTTAGTAAAATTTTAACAATAATTAAGAGGCGTAACCTACATCATCCCAGTCTCCCGAGACACCGGAAACGCTGCCGGCGCCATCTTCCGGCGGAACTAGAATTACCGGCGGAAGTCGCGTAACGCCTCAATATCCGTTGCACAGACGTAATTAACGTAAAACTAGTAGTTCGCCCCGAACTGAGATCTCGTGATGCGACCCGACGCGACGAACGCATCAAAACTTTGAGTACGTAGTAGTCAGAGGCAAGTCCAAACATTATCTTTGGACTTTTTTCTGACCACCGCCTACTAACTTGGTATGGTTACCAAGTTTCAACTCTATTTGCCTATTTATTGAAGAGTTCCGTTGAACAGACCTTGGCTCCATCATCAGACCTGGTCGTCGTCACCATTTTATGAGAACTGAGTACCTCCTTAATTTATTTCAAGAAAAAAAAATAAGAAAAAGCAAAGTAACTGGCCGACCAGTAGAAAAACCTTGATGTCAACGAAACTCTTAGAGATGGGAGCTCTTGGATCGCTGGTTATCTTAATTTAACTTTTATTATTTTATCTCAAAAACCGAGCGTCACAAAAAAAAAGTAAAAATTGTTTTGGGATGTCCAAACAAAGCCCTTTAATATGACATGTAACTTGATTTTTTTATGTAACTTTTTTTATTTTTGCCTCCTTAAAAAACCCCATATCTCAAAAACCCTTCATCCGATTTTACTCATATACTTACCAGTAAATTTCTCAAGTACAAGCTATCGATATATCAAATTTCATGCAGATCGGATCAACGGTTCTAAAGTTATCGCCAGACAAACATACATACATACATACATACATACATACATACATAAAATGCCAAATCGCCCAAGTTGAAACTAAGATCTTCGTTCGCTTCGCTCACTCGATCAATAAGAGCCACGTTTATAATTGTACGACTTGAGTGGTTGATAGCTAGTTTGGTCGCGTGGAACCTGGCTTCACCTAGCTTTAAGACGTTTTACAGTGATCCTTGATATGAATTGTGTAAACGTACGTTTGGTTCGCTTGCAGTAGTTCGCCGTTCGGTGGAATGAACGTTGACCGCTAAAACTCAGAACTTTTGTTAGACTACTCGCATCGATCCTCGGAATGATTGCTTTCTCCAGTGATGTTTAAATAGATCGATTTAAAAGAAATCCAAATACTTCTTTGGGATGCTATTTTCTTAGAACCAGTGGTTCGCCCCGAACTGAGATCTCGTGATGTCCGCTCCAGTCTTACATTGATACCAAACACGATACGATATTTGGCCTCTGACTACCCCCTACCTACTTGGGGTAACCAATTGTATCTCGAAAATTATACAAACGTAAAATTATATTATATTATATAAAATTATACAAAAATAAAAATGGTATTGGGATGTACAAACCAAACCCTCTCATATGACACCTTACTTGGTATATTGAATGAAAATGAATGAAATGAAAATAAATTTCTCATGTTCAACCTATCGACTTACAAAATTTCGTACAGATCGGATCAAAGGGTCCAAAAATAAAAGTAGGTGGTAGCAAGAGGCAAGTCCAAACATTGTTTTTGGACTTGTTTCTGACTACCACCTACTAACTAGGTATGGTAACTAAGTTTCAACTGAATTGGCCTATTTATTGAAGAGTTCTGTTGAACAGATCTTGGCTCCATCATCAGAACAGGTCGCTGTCACCATGCTATGAGAACTGAGAACCTTCTTAATTTATTGTAAATAAAAAGCAAAGGGCGACCAGTAAAAAAATATTTATTTAGCTCTTGGATCGTTAGATAACTTAATTTAACTTTTTCGCTGTACCTATCTCAAAAACCGGGCGTCCTAGAAAAAAAGTAAAAAGGGTTTTGGAATGTCCAAACAAATCCCTATTATATTCGTAACATGTAACTTGATATTTTTCTGTAACTTTAGTTATTTTTGCTCCCTTAAAAAACCCCATATCTTAATACCTCGGCATCCGATTTAGCTCGTATATTTTATGTACTTACCAGTAAATTTCTCAAGTACAAGCTATCGACTTACCGAATTCGGTATCGGATTGGATCAACGTTTCTAAAGTTATGGCCTGACAAACATACATACATACAATTCCAAATCGTCCAACCAAGTTGATTGTAAGATCTTAACCTGTTACTTATTTTATTGTTTGTAGCTATAGAAGATTCACTAAAATGAGTACTTGTTTTTGCTTAAAACTGCGTCTCTAGTGGAAATGTACCTACCTATGAACACATGGATACAATAGAATGGAATAGAATAGACTGTAATGTGACACACACAGCACACGGAAACAACGACAGAATGGAATAAAAGGATACGCATTATGCTGTGTATAAACACAGCCTAGCACTTTTATGTCCTTGTAGTAAGCATCATTTTAATTTGGCTTTGTGTAGCTAAGCCTGCATCCGTGTGTACAAAAAAAAAAGCTTTTTCGACAACACGATAACACCTAGCACGATAGATAATGATCGCGATACTCGTGAAATTTATTCAGACGCAACGAATCATTTTACTGCTTCTGCCATCGCAGTTGCTTGTTTCAACTTAACTACTTAAGACCACTTTAAAAGCCATCGTTACTCGATGCGACTGCGACTCATTGAATTCTCTTGATAAAAATGACACTTAATTTTTTTTAATGAAAAGTGGCCTGTAGGCACCGCCGGAGCCGCGGCGCCGCTGGCAGGCTCCCAGCCAGCGGAGGCGGCCGCTGCGCTGCGGCGGCGGACGCACGCTTTCCTGTCTCTCTGATTTACGATACCTAGATATCGTTTTTGGGCTTGCAATCTGACGCTCGTTGGTGCTAGCTATACTTATAGGTATGCTATATGACTATATGTATATGCAATTACACTGAAATTAAATAACCAGGCTGAGTTAGTTACAAACAAGTTCAAATTCTATCTATAGATGAAAATATGAAAGTGACATTAGAACCGTAACTGTGCATGAAATAGGACCGAAATTTCACAAGCTCACCGGTCCACGTGAAGCTAGAGTAGTGTTTCTGCAATTTCACCTTTATGGTCTATGATTAGGGCTGGATTCCCCGTGCGCGTCCGTGGAGGCTGGCAGTGCTAACGAGCTCATTGCGGGTCGGCTGTTGACTCGACGCGACTATTTGCACTCGCGCCCGCTAATGGACCGCACACAGACCCCTGCCCACACCCCCGCCTGATGCAAACCTTTCATCTACCTATAAATAGAAGCCTTTATCTGAAGATTACTAGAAAGGTCCTTCGTAGTCCTAAGTAACCATCCTATCGTATAGAAATTGTGGGATTCTTTAGATCCAATGAAACACAAATATATTATTATACGAGGTTATGCCGTCCGCCCAGCACGCCCGCACCAAGCAAGTCTCGCCAGCATGTCGCTAGTGTTGCCAGCGCGACTCGGCTAGACACCACATCCTCATCTTTATTAAAATTTACAAACTTCAGAACACTTACAGTAAACCATATTTGTAAAAGAGTCAGTAATCATGAAAGTATAAGGCACAGTTTAATAGTTATGGATTAGTTTATATTAGTATACTTTGTATATAACACATTTATAAACAAAGCAAACCACAACTTATACAGGTACACAGAAATGTATAAAACACACATGATGCAATGGAGCATTTGTAGCCCTTTGCAAACGCTATTATTTATTACTTACATTTTAGATTATATTGTCACCATTGATTTCCTTATTTACTTACCCATATTCAATACATATTGTATTATGTAAGTACATACCTAAATTATTGGAAATGTAGCATAGGTTGAACAAAGATTAAATACGATGAAATAAATAGTAGAATTAGTTAGTATAACAGTTATAGTATAGGTACAACATTTTAAGTCAACACTAACATTTTCAAATATTTTGGAATAGTTATAGGTATTATAAATAATAACTGATTAACTCTTTCTTCTTCCTATCACTACCTATATTCCTTCCCCTTTTCCTTTTTTTTTTTTTTGAATCCTTAACCTTAAACTAATACCAGGCAATAGAATATAATTTGACCGATTCAAAATGTTGAACGTTCCGTTCGCCATTCTATTAATTTGCGGCCTTTAAGTATTGAACATTGATTAACATATGGAATTTTAAAATTTCAAAAAGTTAAACTACTGGTAGAACTTACAGGTTAGTCAAGGCACTAATATTTGTTTATCTGTGGTCAAGGCAATCCATTCGTGTTCTTTGATTGAATTTTACAATTCATATTCAATAAACTAAATATACTAAATATACTAAAAAGGAAACTAGTTAAAATAGTTGGCTGAGACATCTTAGCAATCATGCCGATTTCACCTCTTGTTACTTTTATTTGCTGGTTTAAATCTAATAGTTCTTACATTGTATCAGCATGAAAGATGCTTTAATTGTTAATATTAACATGAACATTTTTGTAGGTACATTTACATATTTATTAATTGAACGAATAGATTTCAAATTCATCGTATTAGTAGAAGGATATCTCTACAAGAATAAAAGCATAATTCTACATAACTCATAAATCTTGTCTGATGCACAACAGATTTCATATAGAAATAGAATAATATCATTATCATAACATTGATTTTGTCAGTCGTTTTCGAATTTGAGTGTAACCTCTAGTAAGTTGAAAGAACAATTTAGCCTGACTTGGTTCCTAGTAGTTTCTTCATAGCTCAATTCAATTCAACAGGCGATTCGTTTTCTGACAATTTAAGAAGCAACATAGCTTTTTCATTTTAATTGTTTTTCTCATCTGCGTCTAAGGTTTTCTAGTGTTATTTTGAGTTGTGTTGTGTAATTTCGGTGGCATTTTAACCAACATTACTTGAGGTCTTAGCACAAAGTTTAAGCATTTGGAATGAAAGTGTATATCCTGATTTGACCGAAAATGTTTCTAATGTTTTGAACAAAACCGCTACCATTTTCTTCGAAACAAATGATGGCCCACTTGACTGACTTGACTAAAAAGTATTCAAAACAAATCACTTGACACTGGCATGATTGTCTGTCGAATGACGGACAGGAGCCATAAATTGAGAGAAGAAGAAGAATTCAACAGGCAGAACATTTACCTCCATGGGCAGAACAACTCAGCTCTTGGCGTTTGTTTTGTGTGTTGATTAGCTTAATCTAGTTCTTTTCACTCTCAGACCATTAACAGACATATCATGGAAAACCAAGGTTCTTTCAAGATAGGTACAATGTTTAAATTTTCATAATAAAACCTATTATCTCTTTAAAACTTCTTGTAGTTATTTTACCTTGATTTAAGTATGTACCTACCTAGGTAAATAAGTAACATAATTTATTTATTCATCATCATCACCCTTATTCTAATGTAATAATGGTAGTATGTACACTTCGTCAATATACTATGTGACTTTAAGGTGTTGATATAGGTTCAATTTTCATTAATACAGTTGATATAGCTTTTGGTAGAATCCTTACCAGAAGAAGACACGCTTTGATATATTCAGCTTCGTTCATTAGATGTCTCATGCCTTCAAAGAGTCTAGTAACTTTTATAAGTCAGTACGTTCTTTTTACAGTTGCTCACTACCAGTCTGAGTGACCAGTAGATTTTATCAATATTATCAAAATCATACAACACATTGAAAAACTTACTTAGTGACACATTAAGAACTGTGTGCAAGGCCAAAGTTAATAAAAGTAGAGATAAAAAGTACTTTTTCTCCATTATCAGATAAAACAGGTTAAAATACCAATTTCTATCAAAATGTTGCTTAAACATTTATTTTTAATTGTTATGTATTACTGTTATTTTATTTCTATTCAAAACCAGTTTTTAAACTGTACTTTGTCAAGTTTAGTTAAACCAATGTAATTCTTTTCCTTTTGTTTACTTGATTATTATATTATTGTCTATTAGAAATCTTCATTGGTTCACTTAGTAATAAATACCAAGGTACCTACATACTATGTTGTATGTCATTAGTTAGGCCAGTTGAATGTTCTATTGGCTTGTGTTAAGCAGATAGGTTATTTAATACTTACTTTCACACATAAAATTGTAGTTCTAGGCAGACTTAATGCTAATAGCATTCTCTATCAATCATCCAGGAAATACAAGAATATAGTGAGGTATGACTGTCTCTACCTAAGTATAAAGGCATCAGTACAATAATTTTACTTTTCACGTTCAAACATGGTGTATGGATGTTCAACATAGGCACAAGTCTCTTTTGCTGCTGTAGCTACAGAATGCATACTCCTACTAACACAATTTCTGCTTTTGTTTCCATCATTCCGGTAAATGTTTTTTTTTTAGAAAATAAATAACCTTTATTTTATTTTCGTAAATGCTGTTGAAGTTTCTTTAAATAGATTAACCACTTTTTAAACAGTTTGATTTACGTATGGCTGTTTTGAATTTATATAGTGTTCTACAATGTAGGTAGGTAGGTAGCTCAAAAAATCTCTGAACAAAATATGCAGTTATGATTACCATTCTATTGATAGTATAAGTATGTAGTATTTATAATAGCTACCAAGCAGGTCGGTCGATTTTTGGAGTGTTCGTACCCGAGTGGGTTTGACCGCCTTGTTTGCTGTAAATGATGATGGTCTATCTTACATATATTATATTAGCAGAGTTATAATAACATAATTAGAATAAATTGTCAAGGCATTTAATTATATTATGTATTCGTGCATATTTATGCATATTCGTGGCGTTATCAACTGCTAACAGTTGCATTGCCGTGTTTGTGTAGGTTAAGTTTCTTCTTAATTTTTCGTTACATAATATCTACTCACATTTTAATAATGGGAGGTAGTTTGATATCTATATTATTACGGAACAAATATTTTTATTTCTTTCTAAAGATGCGGTAATATAAATTGTGAAATTCACAACACACAAACTTTTGACAGTAAAGCAACCACTACGAATAATCAACTAGGTAGATTATACCCACCCAGTAGACTAATTATAATGATAATGGTAAGTATATAGTAAGTTACAAATGAAACGGAAATCGAGATAATAACCAATAATCTTCCTGTGATTTGCCTGCCACACCTGGCATTGGTATACTATAACACAGGGTTATTCTAGTTTGGGTACAAATGTTGTTCGAACAGGAAATATCGAAAAGGTTTAACATAAACCCAATTTAATAAAATACTGTAATGTTTGTTAACGATTTTAAATAAATAAATTTCATTTTATCTAAAACACTCAAAAGCTAAGTGCTATTAAGTATGTTTGTGATCCAGTTTCCGATGCATATTTAACAAATATGAATTATTCATGGCCTTTAATTTTTATTATATTGTCACATGTGATCACACACAGTGCATTTGATGATTTTTCATATCTTTTGCCTTTTTGTCATTTCCGATGACCATTTATTAAATGCATGGCTTTGTTTTCCATCTCTGATGAAATATTTATTGCATGGCTTTTTGGTTATCTTTAATAACATTATACATAGCCTTTATATCATCTCTGATGACATTAATTACATGGCCTTAACATCATTTCTGATGAGATTAATTACATAGCCTTTCCGTCGTCTCTGATGTGATGACACTTATTGCATGGCCTTTATTTACATGACCGGTATTTGGAGCCGGTAACATAACACTTTTCATATTAGATATTGTTTATTCATTTTAGGTCGTGGCTCATGTTCAGCGCAACAATAGTATAGCTACTTTGTTGCATTGCCCTTAAAACTGGTGCTAGTTTTTCCAGTCTAGATTTCAGTTGCAATAGGTAGGTATAAAAGATATAAAAACCATTCACCCAATTGCTAATAAAACATAATAGTAAAATAGCAACAGCCTCAAGACTTTGATTCCCAGGCACGGTAAATATCCTCACACATCTCTTAGTACCAAGTATCAACTTAAAGATTTTTGAGGAGGTCTAAGGTGGTCAGATACGTCCAAATACTTTTAACATTTGGCACAAACCCACATATTACAGTAGTTGGTATTCCATATACTGTAGTACCTGGTGACGTGGGTCAAGACGTACAGATATGGTTGATGATGATGTGATGTGTCGTCCAGGCCGATTTTGGCTACGGCAGCATTGTTAATGCTAATAATTTTCAAAACATTTCTACCTTCATAGTGATCAAAGTAAAAATCTTTTCTTTCACAGAAGGTTTTCGTAGGTTAGGGTAGACAGGTAAAATTATTATGCAGCGATAAATTTTTCTAGATCTTTTTCTAACAGGTATCTCAATTACGTAAGTAATACTTTGATCTAATATACAGTACCCTCGTACTGTACATGTTAGTTCAACGTAGGTCTCGTACCCTGTTTATTGAATTGGAACTTGAACTTCAACTGCAAAATAATTACTTTGGAATGCCATCTATCCCTTCCTTTTCAGTAAAAATGAGTTAAATTACTCACGTTCTCCTCAGTCGCCACTTTGTGGGATTCTTTAGATCCAATGAAACACAAATATATTATTATACGAGGTTATGCCGTCCGCCCAGCACGCCCGCACCAAGCAAGTCTCGCCAGCATGTCGCTAGTGTTGCCAGCGCGACTCGGCTAGACACCACAGAAATAATCTTTCTTCCCTTGTTCTTTATCAACTTTATGTGGGGTCGGCACCATGTTCTATAATAAATACATTTATTAATATTTTTATTAGGTAATAGCGACCTGTCCCAGCTTCGCATGGATATACATTTTTGAACATTTTAAGATAAACTTAGACCGTAGGTTCGAGTCTCGCGTCTACTTAATTCGTACATTTGCACGCACTTCTCCCTGAGTGAATGAGAACGCGCCCAGTGGAACCGCGCGTTCGCTAATAATATTTTTAAAGCGAACAATTTTTTTTTATTTCGTAATATCTTTTGAATGGAATGTCCGATTTGAAAAATTCAAGAAGTAATCTATAGGTATTGAAACAATCTTATTTTTTTGGATAAGGATTAATACCAAGGGACAAATAAAGAGCCTTTTCTAGCGGCGGCATTTCAATTATTTTTTATAATAAAAGAACACTTATTGTGACATAGCTATAATAGTTAGAAATATGCTGTCGCGACATTTTTTGTAGATGATGACGTGTTCTGCAAAGTCGTAGTACATTATTTTGTTCTATCATCAATAGTTTTCGCAGCGCACGCGATGTAAGGATTATTTTTTCCACCTTGGGTTACATTATTGAAGTTTTAGAAGGGATCCCTAATTTTTTCTAGTTATAAATATAACCAATCAGGGATAATGTAGCATTCTAATGGGGAAAGAATTTTTGAAATCGGACCAGTAGTTTTTGAGCCTTTCGTTACATACAAAAATACAAATCTTTCCTCTTTATAATATTAGTGTAGATGTAGATAGTGTAGATGTAGATGTAGATGTAGAAGTGTAGATTAGTGTAGATGTATACAAGGTGTAACATAATACCCCTATAACCCCGGAAGCAGGGTATTTTATAGGTCATGGCGAACAACTTTTGTTCTAAGACTTTTGGAATACGAAGTTTTAAACTTTCCTCCAAAATGAAACTAACACAATATGACGCAGCCCACAGCTGTTTTTTGACATTTAATTATTGTGAACTGTAGATAAAATAGGTAACAAACAGAACTGCCACCAATTAGGAAACGCAAATAGCGTATGTACTAAAGTCACGTACACATTATCAGGGTTGTTGCAAATTTCTGAGACAATATATATTTTACTTTTGTATGGGAATTTCGAAAACGAAGTATTCAAACATTGCACACTTCAAAGTATTCCAGTACATGGTCAGATCTCTTGTTCTTTGGCCTTAAAAGGGCATTATGTTACACGTTGTATATGTAGATAGGTATTTTATTAAAGACCCTAACTGTTTCGCAATAAATTTTCTAACCGGATCTAGCAAGCACGACCTCTCCCACGCCAGCTCTAACCACACCACGCCACGCCACGCCACACCTGCGAGCGTCATGCCACGCCAACAAATCGTATAATTTAATATTTTTTTAGGGTACCTGTGGTGTCTAGCCTAGTCGCGCTGGCAACACTAGCGACATGCTGGCCACACTGGCTTGGACGGCGTGGCCGGGCGGAGGGCATAACCTCGTATAATAATATATTTGTTTTTTAATGGATCTAAAGAATCCCACAAAGTGGCGACTGAGGAGAACGTGAGTAATTTAACTCATTTTACTGAAAAGGAAGGGATATATGGCATTCCAAAGTAATTATTTTGCAGTTGAAGTTCAAGTTCCAATTCAATAAACAAGGTACGAAACCTACGTTGAACTAACATGTACAGTACGAGGGTACCGTATATTAGATCAAAGTATTACTTACGTAATTGAGATACCTGTTAGAAAAAGATCTAGGAAATTTATCGCTGCATAATAATTTTACCTGCCTACCCTAACCTACGAAAAGCTTCTGTGAAAGAAAAGATTTTTACTTTGATCACTATGAAGGTAGAAATGTTTTGAAAATTATTAGCATTAACAATGCTGCCGTAGCCAAAATCGGCCTGGACGACACATCACATCATCATCAACCATATCTGTACGTCTTGACCCACGTCACCAGGTACTACAGTGTATGGAATACCAATTACTGTACCTGTACTGGGTTTGTGCCAAATGTTAAAAGTATTTGGACGTATCTGACCACTTTAGACATCCTCAAAAATCTTTAAGTTGATACTTGGTACTAAGGGATGTGTGAGGATATTTACCGTGCCTGGGAATCAAAGTCTTGAGGCTGTTGCTATTTTACTATTATTTTTATTAGCAATTAGGTGAATGGTTTTTATATCTTTTATACCTACCTATTGCAACTGAAATCTAGACTGAAAAATCAGCACCAGTTTTAAGGGCAATGCAACAAAGTAGCTATACTATTGTTGCGCTGAGCATGAGCCACAGCCTAAAATGAATAAACAATATCTAATATGAAAAATGTTATGTTACAGGCTCCAAATACCGGTCATGTAAATAAAGGCCATGCAATAAGTGTCACCACATCAGAGACGACGGAAAGGCTATGTAATTAATCTCATCAGAAATGATGTAAAGGCCATGTAATTAATGTCATCAGAGATGATATAAAGGCTATGTATAATGTTATTAAAGATAACCAAAAAGCCATGCAAGAAATATTTCATCAGAGATGGAAAACAAAGCCATGCATTTATATTACATAAATGGTCATCGGAAATGACAAAAATGGCAAAAGAAATGAAAAATCATCAAATGCAAATGCAAATGTGTGTGATCACATGTGACAATATAATAAAAATTAAAGGCCATGAATAATTCATATTTGTTAAATATGCATCGGAAACTGGATCACAAACATACTTAATAACACTTAGCTTTTGAGTGTTTTAGATGAAATGAAATTTATTTATTTAAAATCGTTAACAAACATTACAGTATTTTAATAAATTGGGTTTATGTTAATCATTTGCGATATTTCCTGTTCGAACAACATTTGTACCCAAACTAGAATAACCCTGTGTTATAGTATACCAATGCCAGGTGTGGCAGGCAAAACACAGGAAGATTATTGGGTATTATCTCGATTTCCGTTTCATTTGTAACATACTATATACTTACCATTATCATTATAATTAATCTACTGGGTGGGTATAATCTACCTCGTTGATTATTCGTAGTGGTTGCTTTACTGTCAAAAGTTTATGTGTGTTGTGAATTTCACAATTTATAATAATATTACCGCATCTTTAGAAAGAAATAAAAATATCTGTTCCGTAATAATATAGAATATCAAACTACCTCCCATAATTAAAATGTGAGTAGGTATTATGTAACAAGAAATTAAGAAGAAACTTAACCTACACAAACACGGCAATGCAACTGTTAACAGTTGATAACGCCACGAATATGCATAAATATGCACGAATACATAATATAAATATGCACGAATACACATATAAATGCCTTGACAATTTATTCTTATTATGTTATTATAACTCTGCTAATATAATATATGTAAGATAGACCATCATCATTTACAGCAAACAAGGCGGTAAAACCCACTCGGGTACGAACACTCCAAAAATCGACCGACCTGCTTGGTAGCTATTATAAATACTTACTATATAGGTACTTATACTATCAATAGAATGGTAATCATAACTGCATATTTTGTTCAGAGATTTTTGAGCTACCTACCTACATTGTAGAACACTATATAAATTCAAAACAGCCATACGTAAATCAAACTGTTTAAAAAGTGGTTGATCTATTTAAAGAAACGTCGAAAGCATTTACGAAAATAAAATAAAGGTTATTTATTTTCTAAAAAATAATAATTACAGGAATGATGGAAACAAAAGCAGAAATTGTGTTAGTAGGAGTTTGCATTCTGTAGCTACAGCAGCAAAAGAGACTTGTGCCTATGTTCAAACATGGTGTATGGATGGAACATCCACGTAAAAAGTAAAATTATTGTACCGATGCCTATATACTTAGGTAGAGACAGTCATACCTCACTATATTCTTGTATTTCCTGGATGATTGATAGAGAATGCTATTAGCATCAATTTTATGTGTGAAAGTAAGTATTAAATAACCTATCTGCTTATCACAAGCCAATAGAACATTCAACCTGCATACCTTGGTATTTATTACTAAGTGAACTAAATGAAGATTTACAATAGACATTAATATAATAATCAAGTAAACAAAAGGAAAAGAATTAGGTACATTGGTTTAACTAAACTTGACAAAGTACAGTTTAAAAACTGGTTTTGAATAGAAATAAAATAACAGTAATACATAACAATTAAAAATAAATGTTTGAGCAATATTTTGATAGAAATTGGTATTTTACCCTGTTTTATCTGATAATGGAGAAAAAGTACTTTTTATCTCTACTAAAACTTAACTTTGGCCTTGCACACAGTTCTTAATGTGTCACTAAGTAAGTTTTTCAATGTGTTGTAAGATTTTGATAATGTTGATAAAATCTACTGGTCACTCAGACTGGTAGTGAGCAACTGTAAAAAGAACGTACTGACTTATAAAAGTTACTAGACTCTTTGAAGGCATGAGACATCTAATGAACAAGCTGAATATATCAAAGTGTGTCTTCTTCTGGTAAGGATTCTACCAAAAGCTATATCAACTGTATTAATGAATTGAACCTATATCAATACCTTATAGTCATATAGTATATTGACTAAGTGTACATACTACCATTATTACATTAGAATAAGGGTGATGTTGATGAATAAATAAATTATGTTACTTATTTACCTAGGTAGGTACATACTTAAAACAAGGTAAAATTACTAAGTACAAGAAGTTCAAAGAGATAATAGGTTTTATTATGAAATTTAAACATTGTACCTATCTTGAAAGAACCTTGGTTTTCCATGATATGTCTGTTAATGGTCTGAGAGTGAAGAGACAAAATATGAAATCTAGATCTTCATCTTTGTTTTAAATGTTTACGTCTTTTCACACCCCCTGCTTGGGCGGACCTATATTCACCTTGAGTGTGTTTAGGTACTATCTAAAATACTTCATATTTGCCGGCTGCAGTAGGGGCGATGGAACCTGACCTTAGTATAATCTATTTGATACTGCCATGGATACCTAATGAAAGTTATACATAGCCTAGAGAACATTATCAATTGGATTGGTGGTAGATTTAGTCAGTTCTTATACCTACATACCCCTAGTCCCTAGCTGTTCTAAAGGTCCTGTATAAACTTGTAAATTTTGGTGTACCTGCCTATCTGGAAAATGGGGGGTATCTGAGTAACAGAATCAATCAGTGATTACATACTTCAATGGGTTAGGTAAATTGATAATTGGGTAATTAGAGACTGCTTCAAAGTATGATCGATTGTATCCGCACGGATCTTGGATCAGACCGGTGGATTGACCTCTTCTTGATGTTATGTACCTATTCCGGCAAGAACTAGATTATGCTAATCAACACAAAACAAACGCCAAGAGCTGAGTTGTTCTGCCCATGGAGGTAAATGTTCTGCCTGTTGAATTCTTCTTCTTCTCTCAATTTATGGCTCCTGTCCGTCATTCGACAGACAATCATGCCAGTGTCAAGTGATTTGTATTGAATACTTTTTAGTCAAGTCAGTCCATAGTCAAGTGGGCCATCATTTGTTTCGAAGAAAATGGTAGCGGTTTTCTTCAAAACATTAGAAACATTTTCGGTCAAATCAGGATATCATATATACAGACACTTTCATTCCAAATGCTTAAACTTTGTGCTAAGACCTCAAGTAATGTTGGTTAAAATGCCACCGAAATTACACAACACAACTCAAAATAACACTAGAAAAACCTTAGACGCAGATGAGAAAAATAATTAAAATGAAAAAGCTATGTTGCTTCCCAAATTGTCAGAAAACGAATCGCCTGTTGAATTGAATTGAGCTATGAAGAAACTACTAGGAACCAAGTTAGGCTAAATTGTTCTTTCAGCTTACTAAAGAGGTTACATTCAAATTTGAAAACGACTGACAAAATCAATGTTATGATAATGATATTATTCTATTTCTTTATAAAATCTGTTGTGCATCAGACAAGATTTATGAGTTATGAAGAATTATGCTTTTATTCTTATAGAAATATCCTTCTACTAATACGATGAATTTGAAATCTATTCGTTCAATTATTAAATATGTAAATGTACCTACAAAAATGTTCATGTTAATATTAACAATTAAAGCATCTTTCATGCTGATACAATGTAAGAACTTTTAGATTTAAACCAGCAAATACAAGTAACAAGAGGTGAAATCGGCATGATTTCTATATGATGTCTCACCCAACTATTTTAACTAGTTTCCTTTTAGTATAGTTTATTGAATATGAATTGTAAAATTCAATCAAAGAGCACGAATGGATTGACCACAGATAAACAAATATTAGTGCCTTGACTAACCTGTAAGTTCTACCAGTAGTTTAACTTTTTGAAATTTTAAAATTCCATATGCTTGTTAATCAATGTTCAATACTAAAGGCCGCAAATTAATAGAATGGCGAACGGAACGTTCAACATTTTGAATCGGTCAAATTTTATTCTATTACCTGGTATTAGTTTAAGGTTAAGGATTAAAAAAAAAAAAGGATAAGGGGAAGGAATATAGGTAGTGATAGTAAGAAGAAAGAGTTAATCAGTTATTATTTATAATTCCTATAACTATTCCAAAATATTTGAAAATGTTAGTGTTGACTTAAAATGTTGTACCTATTGATACGTAGTGGAATCTGAACCTACCTACCAGAGGAATTGAAGGAAAACCGCATTCAATCTCTAGTCAATTTTATTGTTCAGACACACACACAAAGAGGAAAGTAGGTAATTTAAAAAAAGATAGACCACGGCTAACTAGTCTTCTAGGGTTCTTATCGTGAGGCACCAGAGATGAATTGCAATTCAGATTTGAAAAGATGTTGAAGAACCTGAATTTACTTGCATGAATTTTTATATGGTTAATTTATTATTGTGATATTAATATTGGATATATTTGTATTTCAAAAGGGCGCCAACCATGGTAGGGTATACAGCCACGGTTCTGTAGGATAAAGATCCAATAATGTTTAAAATTGCTAATCGGTGTCAATAAAACCGGATATCACCAAACGTTGTCCAGCCGGAATGTTGAGTCCAATGGGTCCCAAATCCAGGACAGGAAGCAGATAGGTCCTCCAGGGATGAAGTAGAACTTGTTCAATAGTAAAAAAAAACCTCCTGTAATTGAAAAAACTTCAATTACAGACAAATATTGAAACATTTGCAACGGGAAAGAATGATTTTAAACAAAATATCAGGTTTTGGCCACATGGCCTGACTGTAAATATGACAGAGGGCCACATACTAACTAGGTAAATGAATAAGCACATAGCTTTTAGTCTTTTGATTTGAAATTGGTTGAATAAATTTGATTTTTTAAGATTTGTGAAAAAGATGTTTTATTGAAATAAATTACAAAATTTCTCTCAAAAGGTTGATATAACGACCTACTTCTTACCTGTTGGTCAGACAGAAGGTTTCACTGTTAAAACTCGAAGAAAAAACTGGTAGGCCCACGCGGTATTGCGCGTCAGAAATATTTTCCAATCTCCAGGTCAAAATATATAAATCCTGTAAACGGAACGAACTCGTTATTACTAAAGCACAACACTAAACAAATCCTGAAGGCTTTTCGACAAAAAACTCACCAAACGAAAGTATAATTGAAATATAGATGCGATGCATCAGCGATTTCAAGGATGAAAGAAAGAAGTTTCTTTTTTACAAACACAGGTCGGAACGACAGGCTAACGTCCCATACAACGCATTCCACCACAGCTTACTGACAGTTCTATAACACAAGTCACAGACAAGAACAGACTAAAAATGAAATAAAATAAATAGACGTTTTTATACGTAACAATAACCCCGCCAATCAGAAGAATTTTGCGACCACTGACGCGAAATTCAAGCTGGTCCTCCAGCTTCTGAAACACAACAACTTGAGTAAAGAAAAGAGACAAATATTTAAAGCAAAAGCTCATAACAAAACTGAAAACACCACACGAAACTCGAAAACTACAAAGTAACTGTCCCAAAGAGATGCTATTGCTTGGAAACGCAAGCACTCAAAAAAGGTAATAACAGTACACAAACATTTCACAAACAAATATGGAAGGAAGGCTTATTTGGAAAGGGTTGCCAAAGACCCAAAAGAAAAAAGGTAATAACAGAACACAAACATTCCACAAACAAATATGAAATGAGGCTTATTTGGAAAAGGTTGCCAAAGACCCAAAAGAAAACTTCTACCACCAACAAAAGAAAACTCTATAAGGTTAAGTGTACAACTATGGTTATACACTAATATATACTTATTATACATAAATTCCTTTCTCATAAGCAATCGAAACCCTATAAATAACCAACCGCCAGGACCTGATCTATCTATCGAATACAAAATCTCCTCTGTCCGGGCACCAGACATGCTCATCAACTTAAATTGAAAACAAAACATACGGGAAAGGGTAACAAACCCGCTAAAAGGTTTCTCAACCATGGGGACCAGACCATGGTAGAATGAAAAAAAGGAAAATGGTAAAACATAAAATCGAACCCACAAGAGACCCATAACAACCAACACCAAGTGGTTTAGCTGTTAGGTATAACTGCGACCGAATTATCACATTAACTCCGATAACGGATATAAGCTTAAATTTTCCCTACCTAAAGAATTATTTGTTTGCTAGCACCGTACACAGAAGCGTAGGTCCTACGAGAGCAAAAGTCCTCTTGGCTTCACCAGCAAAACAACTGAATGACGATGACTCCAGGTAAAACGAACCTGAGTCAAAAGCTGAAACTTTTACAATTTACATTAACGTTTAGGTAGTCAGGTATTAACGGCTTAAGGACTAGTTCCCTAGGATTGAAGATCCTATGCAGTATCCGATCATTCCCACACAAACACACAGGCCCTAGCATACGTCCCTTATTCCACGTCAACAGCTAACGAGTTGTATAACCGCTCGACACATAAGGCTTATTTTACGAGTTGTATCACCGCTCGATACATAAGGCTTATTTTACGCTAGTGACGGATGCAAACTTATCCCTCTCAAATCTCACAACCTTAACAAAATTAAAAAAAACAAACAGTAACTTCTCCACCGATTGAAGTTACTGAGACCTAACAACGCTTTCAAAAGTATCATAATATGAAGTTGAAAGGAATGACCAAATCAACGAACACAATGAAAAAGGGTGAGTGTTCCTTCCAAAATACTTTTAAAACTGCTGATCGAGAAAAATCCTTTGAAATTAGAAGCCCTAACCTACCTACTTCCTGACTCCATGACGTACAACCTAACAAAGAACCTATTAACCCTAACAATCCTCGCACAGACCAGCGGCGTAAGGTAAAGAGTGACGGACTATAACGACCGAACCACGCGATACCCTAACAAAGAAGTGGGCCTGCGCCTGCCATCAAAACTATATTTTTTTTTTAACCAATAAAAAAAACCCTATCTTCCTAAAATTATCGTTCCACGCACAGACCAGCGTAGAAAGAAATGTGGTGGCCCAAGTAGCCAAACCACGCGACCCTCCAACACGGTAACGGAACTGTGCCACTTAGCAACATACAATTTCCCAGCAATCTATTCCATGTTTATATCCAACGCCCAGGACAAGATGAATCGTAACCAACCTACGGTCCGGGGTTCCCTAGTCTATGAGAATATGAGTATCCCAAAAAGGAATCTCATTGAACAAAATTTACGGTATGCCTTGAATGCTATGAGCATAAGGCCCGAAAGGTGGTCCAAACAAGGCAATGCGCCTGAGTGGCATAAACCAATTCAGCACCTATCAGAACACTGGAAACCGGTTGACCTGCACCGATCAGCACTTCACACTCCAATTCCTCCATGATGAGAGAAAACTTCAAAACAAATTTCAATAAAAAAGTATTGGGTTAAAAATAATTTGAAACTGAGATAAACTACAAGTCCAAGTAGGTATGTAAAGGTATGGTAGGTATGTAAAGGACCGTAGTTAAAACAGTGTAAGTAAGTAAGTAGTAAGTATTTTTTAAGTTTAATAAAATTATATTAAAATTTTGTCATTGACTGTACTAATTATTATTGGTAAAATTGTATTTTATTAGAAGATTGTGTCACTGACTGTACTAATAATTATTTTGGTTTTATTTTATTTGGTTAAAAGTTTTTCACTGACTCTACTAAATATTATTTTTGTTTATAGTTTTAGTTTTTAGATAAAAGTTAATCACTGGTAAAAGAATGAATAAGTTTGATAAATTGTCACCAACTGTAGCTAAAAACTTTTAGTTTTGATATTGATTGCAAGTCACCTCAAGTTTACAAAGACAATAAATTCACAAGAAAAAACACCAATGGCACATGATAACATGTGCACACATAATACACTTAGTACACAAAATGTAACACACTTCTTACAATATAACCTAATAATGTTTAAAATATTACAAATAGCCCCTACTATTTGTAATTGTAATTTCACTAGTTTAACCTAAAAATTATACCAAATATATCCAATATCATGCAAGTTAACTTTTGACACAGCTAATATGACGTGACAACCATCTCAGGAGATAAAAGCCCCACACGTTGGGTCGCTACTGATACGTAGTGGAATCTGAACCTACCTACCAGAGGAATTGAAGGAAAACCGCATTCAATCTCTAGTCAATTTTATTGTTCAGACACACACACAAAGAGGAAAGTAGGTAATTTAAAAAAAGATAGACCACGGCTAACTAGTCTTCTAGGGTTCTTATCGTGAGGCACCAGAGATGAATTGCAATTCAGATTTGAAAAGATGTTGAAGAACCTGAATTTACTTGCATGAATTTTTATATGGTTAATTTATTATTGTGATATTAATATTGGATATATTTGTATTTCAAAAGGGCGCCAACCATGGTAGGGTATACAGCCACGGTTCTGTAGGATAAAGATCCAATAATGTTTAAAATTGCTAATCGGTGTCAATAAAACCGGATATCACCAAACGTTGTCCAGCCGGAATGTTGAGTCCAATGGGTCCCAAATCCAGGACAGGAAGCAGATAGGTCCTCCAGGGATGAAGTAGAACTTGTTCAATAGTAAAAAAAAACCTCCTGTAATTGAAAAAACTTCAATTACAGACAAATATTGAAACATTTGCAACGGGAAAGAATGATTTTAAACAAAATATCAGGTTTTGGCCACATGGCCTGACTGTAAATATGACAGAGGGCCACATACTAACTAGGTAAATGAATAAGCACATAGCTTTTAGTCTTTTGATTTGAAATTGGTTGAATAAATTTGATTTTTTAAGATTTGTGAAAAAGATGTTTTATTGAAATAAATTACAAAATTTCTCTCAAAAGGTTGATATAACGACCTACTTCTTACCTGTTGGTCAGACAGAAGGTTTCACTGTTAAAACTCGAAGAAAAAACTGGTAGGCCCACGCGGTATTGCGCGTCAGAAATATTTTCCAATCTCCAGGTCAAAATATATAAATCCTGTAAACGGAACGAACTCGTTATTACTAAAGCACAACACTAAACAAATCCTGAAGGCTTTTCGACAAAAAACTCACCAAACGAAAGTATAATTGAAATATAGATGCGATGCATCAGCGATTTCAAGGATGAAAGAAAGAAGTTTCTTTTTTACAAACACAGGTCGGAACGACAGGCTAACGTCCCATACAACGCATTCCACCACAGCTTACTGACAGTTCTATAACACAAGTCACAGACAAGAACAGACTAAAAATGAAATAAAATAAATAGACGTTTTTATACGTAACACTATACTATAACTGTTATACAAACTAATTTTACTATTTATTTCATCGTGTTTAATCTTTGTTCAACCTATGCTACATTTCCAATAATTTAGGTATGTACTTACATAATACAATATGTAAGTAAGTAAATAATAAGTATGTAAGTAAATAAGGAAATCAATGGTGACAATACAATCTAAAATGTAAGTAATAAATAATAGCGTTTGCAAAGAGCTACAAATGCTCCATTGCATCATGTGTGTTTTATACATTTTTGTGTACCTGTATAAGTTGTGGTTTGCTTTGTTTATAAAGGTGTTATATACAAAGTATAATAATATAAAGTATAAACTAATCCATAACTATTAAACTGTGCCTTATACTTTCATGATTACTGACTCTTTTACAAATATGGTTTACTGTAAGTGTTCTGAAATTTGTAAATTTTAATAAAGATGAGGATGTGGTGTCTAGCCTAGTCGCGCTGGCAACACTAGCGACATGCTGGCCACACTGGCTTGGACGGCGTGGCCGGGCGGAGGGCATAACCTCGTATAATAATATATTTGTGTTTTAATGGATCTAAAGAATCCCACAGTACCTAGTTATCAGTTGTTTAAATATTATTATTATCTTTTAAGACTCGTGAGCAAACTATAAACAGTTTCGTCTCCTTTACTGAAATAAAACCTTTTGTGAGTACCTACCGCCAACCGCCAACCGCCACCCACCATCATCAGCAAATATGTTGAATCTATTTGTGTAAAACATACAGGATGTAAAAAGGCTAGGTGACGTAACCTTACATCATCATTACATAGCGTAACCTTACATCATCATCATTCTTTTTCAATCTCAGCTTTACAAAATTGGTTTGAATAAAAAATTTATTCAGAATTCGGTCGATACTTAAATTTCCCAGCGGACGAGTAGGCACGGTATGTTATGTACCCGAGCAATATGTACTGTAGTCTGTGGGACTCTGCCTTATCACGAGGACTCCCTTTGGGAAATATAGGCCGCAGGCACATCGCATGTGTTCCATTTACACCTCTCGTCTTGTTTTATTAGATTTTCGTAGACTTAAAACAGAACTTGGTTGAGAAAGCAAGTTTTCCTCACTCATATAAAACTAAATACATTGCAAAATACGCTCATAAACTTTCTGTTATGGCAGAGCGGCCCAAATAAAATAAGGGTTGGCTAATAGCAATCCGGTATCTGGGTTTAACTATGATTTTCACTTAGGGGTCTTGTTAGGGTTCAGCATAAACCTTTTGAGATATTTTTTGATCCAGGAGATGCATTTCGAAATATTACGACAAAAACAATGTTCCCAAAAAAAATCATGTACCGAGACTCGTCGCAAGGTAATTAGTCAAAATGTAAAAAATGCGTGAAATGCCCCCATCATGCCAAGATCATGACGTAGTGGAGCCCCCGCTCCACTACGTCATGATCTTAGCGGGAAATCGTACTTTTCGACTCGGACATGTTAGGTTATGTTAGAATATAGGTATACACAACGCACGAGGCGAGCGAAGCGTGCCGCGGCAGCGGCCGCCGAAGCGCCAGAAAATATATCTTTGATTTAGACTAATCTTTGAAAGATATCTCAAAAGACGAGGCATTGTTTTGGATATTTCTAATCGATTGCAATTATCAGGCTGTGCATTAACGCGCAACGGCGTCTCTTGTGACTCGCTCTGTAGGCCTAGCACGGGCAGAGGAAAAGTTGTCTTTCCACCGTTTTTATCTACTTGTCAGTAGAAATAAAGAGAACTATTTCCACTGACAAGTAGATAAAAACGGTGGAAAGACAACTTTTCCTCTGGCCGTGCTCCGCTATCCAACTACAATACTACCTACTATCAGCGCTATCAGTGTTTAATATAAAAAAAAAACACAAAAACAGTGTTTAATATAAACTTTAACATTACAAAATTGAAAAAGAACGTACCTACCTATATCGCAAGCTCTTTTAGCTAAATTTGTGAGTAACGGTGACTAAATTATGGCCAGCAACTTAATTATGCGTCATGAGCCAGCAAACAAGAGTATGACCCATTTTTTTAACAATAAGAGCTGATTTCACCATGCTCTGTTAGTTACTAATCAAGGATTAACAGGCCGTTAAATCTAACCTTAGATATCAAACGCGTATTTATACCTTATGTGAATTATGTGTATTATGAATACCTTTGTTAATCTGAGACAGCATGGTGAAATCAGCTCTTAAGTTTCGTCGCTAACTCTTCACGTGGTTTCAAAAGAAGCTTTTAAAACATTCACTGATAGCCCTTCAGTTCAATGGTAATTATAACACAATTCAGTTGTGTTATAATTGCTAAAAACTGCAAGTGCAATATTGTAGGTAGGTTGCTAATTGTAGTAGGTATGGTATCAAATGTATCGCTTGACTTGAAGCTTACATAGTTAAAGAATAAACGTAATCCACAAACCCAATCTTTTTTTAAGTTCTGTAATAAGTAAGTACCTATAATTTTTATTAGTTATAAGTTTTGAGGAGCGCAAATTACACTGGAAATTGTAAAAATTTAACATAATATCTGAGTACAAATAAAGATATTTTAAAATTGAAAATTGAAATTGATAGCACTTCACTGGATAGTTTTCCGAGGAAAGTATAACGTAGGCATATTATATCTTCAAATATACGTATTATGTGCTAGCAACGATACGAGTTAGGGTGGATTCATGTAACCATAGTGCACAAAATAATGGTACTTCAAACATTTGTCCTTACAACTGTAAACAAAAAACCACCATCCCGCTCCAACCGTGCAGCTCGCACTCTGCAATTGATCATTGTTACCTGTCGCCTTCTGTCACGGACGAATGACAAAAAACAAATTAAGGAGACTAGATTTGTTTATACATTAATTCTTTGTAAACATCACCAAACCTTTCCTTCATAAACCTACCTACCATTACAAACGGCTCGAAGCTACTGACGGCACGCTGATGGACGTGACTGTCAGCAAAACACCATTATAAGGTTTCGGTTACCTTTCCCCGCGGAACCATAACTGGTAAGAAAACACAGTAAAATGAAAGAGGCCAACTCAATGTACGTAATTGCATGTTCATAATTATACGAAGCGCAGCCTCGTTGCGTCCCCGCCATGTTGAAGCGAAGTGAAATTAAACAAATTGACCAAGCGCGTGTTTAACCACCCACACGGACTTCGGACTGCCTTTTAATTTTAGAATTTTACATACTTATGTGACAGTGAGGCTCGCTTGTTTTAAAAATAATATCAGACACATTCAAAGAGACTCATTTTAATGGCATGTTCTAACATAGCTCGTGTCCTTCTTCTTCTTCTTGTAGTGTCACTAGTTCTGTCGAAACAGTGTGGTGGATGGATTTTCAGGTGCGTCTCAAAGAGGCTTCTTTGGAGCACTTGCTATAAATATATCCTAATTAGATTGTAATGTACAGTAATCCTCGGGCCGGGGCGCGGCCGACGCTCGTCCGGGAGCGGCGCCGAGCATTCCTTATTCATAGAAATTCACTTCAGATTGTTAATGTTCAACGACATCTTCCTCTAACCTATTCCTTGGATAATCGACTCTACTTCACTGGAAATAAAATGGATTTCTTTTTCGGTCGGTTTGCAACCTTGTCGCGCGTACTCTTACTTCAAAAGCAATTTAACTTTTCTACTTAGGAATATGTTTTAGATGGGGGTTTAGTATATTATTGGTAAACATTACAGGTACGACTTACGAGTGTGTACTCGTTGAGAAACAAAGACCAGAAGAAGAGTGTTTGTTCTTTACGTTTGAGAAAGCGGTAACTTTTGACAGATGCCGACACAATCACATTGTTCACTCACGGCTCGGGGAAACTTTACGTGTTACTTGCATTATTCCGTACTTCCCGAATGAAACCAAAGTATTTCAATGTTCTTTTTGTCTTATATACTGCTGCCGGTATATTTTAGATTAGAGATTATAATATTTTTGGTAGATTTTGGTGATCTTATAGCGTACCGAGTTTGACTTTATACAATTTGGCCTTCAAGGAATTAATAATTTCAGATACAGAAGTTTGTAACCGAACGCCTTTACAAAAAGAACAAGACCATTACAAGAAGATTAAAAAGTTTGTAGCCGCGTGGTAGTGTGAGTGCGGCGTGCATATATGAGTGGATATAAATAAAGGTCTCGAGCGTTCAGTATGAATCCACTATGGAAGAGGTTTTGATTAAGACCTTCGATAGTAAAAAAACTTTAAGTCTGCGGTGATTTTAATATAGATATTCCGGTTCATCCACTATCTGAGAGATTTTTAAATTTGTTTAAATGTTTTGATCTTAACTGCTTGTTTAAAGACCCAACAAGAGTGACACTAACAACAGCCACCTGTCTAGACAACATCTTTTGCAGTCATGATCCAATTTATAGCGCTAGGTTTGCTTATAAAATATCAGTAGACGAGGTCTTCACCTATCGGCCTATCACAGATAGTCGTACTAAAAAGTTTCAGAACAATGTTGAACTGAAAGTGTCCCTTTTACCATACTTGACTGACCCAAATGATCTTTTTATAAAATTGTCAAATTTAATAAATGAAGAACATAATTGTGGTGTCTATCCCTGTCGGGTCCTTGCGCTGGCAATACTGGCAATCACTTGCTACACGACACTCCGGCAGGATGGCGGCCCAGACTCGTTTATTAATATATATTTGTGTTTTATTGGATCTAAAGAATCCCACAAAGTGGCGACTGAGGAGAACGTGAGTAATTTAACTCGTTTTACTGAAAAGTAAGGGATATAATGGCATTCCAAAGTAATTATTTTGCAGTTGAAGTTCAAGTTCCAATTCAATAAACAAAATACGAGACATAGGTTGAACTAACATGAACAGTACGAGGGTACGGTATATTAGGTCAACGTATACCGTCGTATTACCTACGTATTTGAGATAACTCTTAGAAAAATATCTTGAAAAATTTCTCGCTGCTTAATAATTTTACCTGCCTACCCTAACCTACGAAAACCTGTGAAAGAAAAGATTTTTACTTTGATCACAATAAAGGTAACAATGTTTTAAAATTGATAGCAATAACAATGCCGCCGTAGCCGAAATCGGCCTGGACGACACATCATCAACCATATCTGCACATCTTGACCCAACGTCACCAGGTACCTACTACAGTGTATGGAATACCAACTACTGTAATCTGTGGGTTTGTGCAAAATGTTAAAAGTATTTGGACGAATCTGATCACCTCAGACATCCTCAAAGAGTCTTAAATCGATATTTGGTACAGAGAGAAGGTATATTTACCGTGACTGAGGATCAAAGTCGTGAGGCTGTTGCTGTTTTACTATAATGTTTTATTAGCAATTGGGTGAATGGTTTTTATGTCTTTTATACCTACCTTTTGCAACTGAAATCTAGACTGGAAAAACCAGCATACAAGTTTAAGGGCAATGCAACAAAGTACAATACTGTTGTTACGCAGAGCATGAGCCACGACCGAAAATGAATAAACAATATCTAACATGAAAAGTGTTATGTTACAGGTTCCAAATGCCGGTCATTTAAATAAAGGCCATGCAATAATGTCGTCAGAGACGACGGAAAGGCTATGTAATGAATCTCATATCAGAAATGATGCAAAGGCCATGTAATTAATGTCATCAGAGATGATATAAAGGCTATGTATTTAATGTTATCAAAGATAACCAAAAGGCCATGCAAGAAATGTTTCATTAGAGATGGAAAAAGCCATGCATTTAATAAATGGTCATCGGAAATGACAGAACGGCAAAATAAATGAAAAGTCATCAAATGCACTGTGATCATACGTGACACAAAATTAAAGGCCATGAATAATTCGTATTTCTTAAATAGGTGCATCGGAAACAGGATCACAAACATACATAATAACACTTAGCTTTTGAGTGTTTTAGATGAAATGAAAGGCGTTGTTTCATAAATATATGGAGCCGGGGTCGGGGTTGTGTACAGTTTATATGTATAATTATCGCTTAGCAATAATAGTAACTGTTTTAAGTGCTTATTTGCTTTATTTTTATTTTGTTTTATTGCTCATCCAGATTTTATTGGTTAAGAAGAGCAACACAATGCACTAAAAATATGGCGGATTGACATGTGTGAATGTCATTTTGACAACTGTTGTATAAGTCAAGCTTGAGAGTGAAAGTCATTACAGTCAAAAAAAAAAAGCAACAAATCTGTCAAAAAATTAAAAAATGCAATGGTTAACAGTTGATAACGCCACGAATATGCATAAATATGCACGAATACATAATAATAACATGCCTTGACAATTTATTTTACGGGTAGTTTTATCTGCTCTGTTATAATATGTAAGGTAGACCATCAATAATTTACAGCAAACAAGGCGGTCAAACCCACTCGGGTATGAACACTCTAAAAATCGACCAACCTGCTTGGTTAGCTATTATAAATACTACCTACATACTATCAATAGAATAGTAATCACTGAATAGTTCAGAGATTTTTGAGCTAAGTACCTACATTGCACAACACTAAATTAAAAACAGCCATACGTAAATCCTACTGTTTAAAAAGTAGTTTATATAAGTAATTAAAAAAACATCTACAGCATGTACGTACATAAAATATAGGTATTTATTTTCAAAAGAAAAAAAAAACAATAGAGGAATTATGAAAACAAAAGCAGAAATTGTGTCAGTACGAGCATGCATTCTGTAGCTACAGCAGCAAAAGGGTCTAGTCTGGACTCGTGACTTGTGCCCATGATCAAACATGGCGAATGGATGGAACATCCACGTGAATAGTAAAATTATTGTACCGATGCCTATATACTTAGGTAGAGACAGTCATACCGCACTATATTTTTGTATTTCCTGGATGACTGATAGACAATGCTATTAGCGTTAGTCTGCTTATCATAGGCCAATAGAACTTTCAACTAGCCTAACTAATGACATACAACATATTATGTAGGTACCTAGGTACTTATAACTAAATGAACGAATGAAGATATTATACATTATTATATTATGCAAGTAAACGAAAGGAAAAAGAATTATATTGGTTTAACTAAACTTGAAAAGTACAGTTTTTAAAACTGGTTTTGAATACAAATAAAATAACAGTATACATAACTATAAAAATAAATGTTTATGTAACATTTTGATAGAAATTGGTATTTTACCCTGATTTGCCTGATGGAGAACAAGTACTTTTTATCTCTACTACTAATAACTTTGGCCTTGCACGCAGTTCTTACTGTATCACTAAGTGTGTTGTTCTTACTGTATCATAATATTGATAAATCTACTGGTCACTCAGACTGGTAGTGAGTAACTGTAAAAATAATGATAATAATTATAAGATAATGTGCTGACTTATAAAAGTTACTAGACTCTTTGAAGGCATGAGACATATAATGAACGAAACTGAATATATCAAAGCGTGTCTTCTTCTGGTAAGGATTCTACCGAAAGCTATATCAACTGCATTTGTGCATTGAACCTATAGCAATACCTTAAAGTCACATAGTATATTGACTAAGTGTACATTACTACTACTACTACTACCATTAGAGTAAGGGTGATAATGATGAATAAATAAACTATGGTACTTATTTAGGTACTTATATACTTAAAACAAGGTAAAATTTGTGCAAGAAGTTTTAAAGAGATAATATGTTATATTATGAAAATTGAAACATCGTACCTTTCTTGAAACAACTTGGTTCTTCATAATATGACTGTTATTGGTCTGAAAGTGATGAGGCAAAATAAGAAATTTAGATTTTCATCTTGATTGTGTTTTACTGTCTAAACTACTCCATATTTGCCGGCTACAGTAGGGACGATGGAACCTGACCTTAGTATTATCTATTTGATTCTGCCTTGGATAGTCAAAGTTATACATAACCTTGACAATATTCTCAATTGGATTGGTGATAGATTTGGTCGGTCCTTAAACCTACTTACACCTTAGTACCTAGCTGTTCTAAAGGTCCTGTACCTATATACCTATTGTAAATTTTGGTGTATCTGGAAAATGGTGAGTATCTGAGTAACAAAATCAGTGACTACATACTTCAATGGGTTCAGGTAAATTGGTAATTAGAGACTGCTTCAAAGTATGATCGATTGTATCCACACGGATCTTGAATCAGACCGGTGGATGGACCTCTTCTTGAGGTTATTCCGGCAAGAACTATGTAGATTAAGCTAATCAACACACAAAACAAACGCCAAGAGCTGAGTTGTTCTGCCTGTTGAATTGCATTTAGCTACGAAGAAACTATAAGTACTAAGTCAGGATGAATTATTCTTTCAGCTTATTAAAGTGATTACATTCAAATTATTTGAAAACGACTGTCGAAGTCAATGTTATGATAATAAAATTAATCCATTTCTATATAAAATCTGTTGTGCATCAGACAAGATTTATTAGTTATATAGAATTATGCTTTTATTCTTGTAGAAATATCCTTTACTAATACGATGGATTTGAAATCTATTCGTTCAAATAATAAATATGTAAATGTATCTATATAAATGTTCCTGTCAATGTTAATAATTAGTTAAACCTCATTCATGCTGGAACAACGTAAGAACTATTAGATTTAAATCAGCAAATAAAAGTAATAAGAGGTGAAATCTGCATGATTTCTTTAATGATGTGTCCACTCACAATACTATTGTAACTAGCTTCTTTTTAGTCTAGCTAATGTGAATTAGATCAATGTAATCAAAGAACAAGAATGGATTACCTTGACCACAGATAATAAAATATTAGTTCCTTGTCTAACCTGTAAGTTTAACTTTCTTAAATTTTAAAGGTCGCAAATTCATTTTGTGGCTTGAACGTATTATTATAGTCAAGGATTCTAAAAAAAAATAAGGAAAAGAGGAAGGAATATAGTGATAGGAAGAGGAAAAAGTTAATCAATTATTATTTATATTCCATAATGTTTTGGCATGTTAGTGTTGACTTAAAATGTTAAAATCTATAACTGAACTATTAATTAATTTTACTATTTATTTCATCGTGTTTAATGTTTATTCAACCTATGCTACAATACAAGAATATTATGTACTTACATAATACACAATACATAATATAATATAATATAATATAATATACATAATATGCAATGAATATTGTTAGTAAATATGGAGATGAATGGTGGCAATATAATCAAAACTGTCAGTTAGAAAATAATAGCGTTTGCAAAGGTCTACAAATGGCTCCACTGCTTCATATGTGTTTTATACATATTGTAGTATACCTGTATAAGTTGTTTATTGCTTTGTATATAAATAAATGAGTTTACATATTGTATAATTATACGAAGTAGGTATAAACTAATCCATAATGATAAAGCTGTACCTTATACTTTCATAATTACTGACTCTTTTACAAATATGGTAACCTGTAAGTATTCTGAAGTTTGTAAATTTTAATAAAGATGAGGATGTGGTGTCTATCCCTGTCGGGTCCTTGCGCTGGCAATACTGGCAATCACTTGCTACACGACACTCCGGCAGGATGGCGGCCCAGACTCGTTTATTAATATATATTTGTGTTTTATTGGATCTAAAGAATCCCACAATAATGATACTTTTAAACTTAAAACATGTAAAACTAGTGTAAGTGTCAAGTTCGCTGACTGGGCAACTCAAGGTATTTACAAAAGTAGGAATAAATTATATGACCTATACGCTGCTAGGGAGTCAATGCTGAATGACCCAACGTTTATTTTACACACTAAAAACTACTCAGAAATTTTCAAAAAAGTATGTCACGCGGCAAAATCATTGCATATAAGAAATAAAATTGAAAAATCGACAAATAAAATTAAAGCAACTTGGAAGGTAGTCAATAACGAAACAGGCAAATCGAAGCTCGGTAATAAACAGATAAATTTAAAAGTAAACAATAATGTTTTACAAAAAATATTGAAGTCGCCAACGCGTTTGATAGTTTTTTCTCCGGTATACCTAAAGTTGTGACTTCATCCTTAAATTCCTCAGCTGCTGAAGCGACAACACTATTAGAGTCTAGCGTTCAAAAATGTAATAATATCTTCAGTTTTAAATTTATTAATGCTGATAATGTTGTCAAAACATTTAAATCCTTAAATATTAAAAATACTGAAGATCTATGGGGAATGTCTACAAAAGTATTAGGCGCTATTATAACTGATATTGCACCATGTCTAGCATACATTTTTAATAGATGTGTTGATGAGGGCGTTTTCCCTGATTTAATGAAACACGGTAAACTCATTCCCCTGTACAAGTCTGGAAATGAACAAGATCCTGCCAACTACAGGCCTATTTCGGTACTGCCTACGTTAAGTAAAATTTTTGAAAAAGTTGTTCTTAATCAGTTAATATCACATTTTAACGTCAACGGCATACTTCATGGTCATCAATTTGGATTTACTAAAGGTCGATCAACGACTGATGATGGCTCGATGCTCCTGAAGCACATATATGATGCTTGGGAACACTCACAAGATGCGATTGGGGTATTCTGCGATCTGTCCAAAGCTTTTGACTGTGTAAGTCATGCCACTTTATTATCTAAACTTAAACACTACGGCATCCTAAACCGGGCTATTGATCTTATACAGTCTTAGGTGCCTCAGGGTTCGATATTGGGTCCTTTCTTATTTCTAGTTTACGTAAATGACCTTCCACCTTTCGTATAAGATTTATGTGAAATAGTTCTATTTGCTGACGACATCTCTTTAATTTTTAAAGTCGACAGATTGAAGACTAACTTCGATGACGTTAATGCATCTCTGTCGCAAGTACTTAACTGGTTTACTGTTAATAATCTTTTGCTCAATGCTGGGAAAACGAAATGCATTAAATTTACTTTGCCAAATGTGGTTAAGCGACCAACCAATATTGAATTAAATGGTGAATCACTTACCCTTGTCAATTCTACAATTTTTTTAGGACTTAATATTGATGCAAAATTGCAGTGGGGTCCACACATCAAATCACTTGCTGGTAGACTGAGTTCGGCTGCATACGCAGTTCGCACAATAAGATGAAGCTACAGCTAGGCTAGTATATTTTAGCTACTTCTATAGTGTAATGTCTTATGGTATTTTGCTCTGGGGGAAAGCTGCTGATATACAAAGTATATTTGTACTTCAAAAACGGGCGATACGTGCCATTTATAAAATGAAACCACGTGACTCATTAAGGGAGCGATTTAAAGAAATTAATATTCTCACAGTCATTACACAGTATATTTATGAAAATCTATTATACACTCATAAACACATAGATAGCTTTAAGAAAAAGAGTTAACACTAGAAATAAAAACAAATTATGTATACCTAAATTTCGACTTCAAAAGGTAAATGGCTCGTTTATGGGGAACGGTATACGCTTTTATAATAAACTTCCAGAAAGTGCCACTGGACTTCCTATTAGAAAATTTAAAGTGTACATTAAGAATAATCTAATATGGAAAGCTTATTATACTTTAGATAGCTATATTGTTGATAAAAATGCGTGGCCCGATGTCCCGGTCGCTCTGCCCATCGGCAGGTAACATGTCTGCAATGTCTATACTGTACCTACTATTGTGTGTTTTTTTTATTTTTCTCTGATTTAATAGATTGTATTTATGCATTAGGAATTATTAGTTTGAGGCGTAGCGTGTGCTGTCTTATAAATTTGATTTTGTTTACCTTTCTTTCTTTTTCTGTATGCCTACGCCTCACTAAACTTCAATAATATATTATATTAATACATTGTAAATGGATCATACAAAAGAACGGTAGGAACCAAGCCGTAAGTTTGTTGCCTGTTCTTCTAGGCTTTGGTCGCGTGGAACTGGCACCTAGAGTCACCTAGCTTTAAGACGTTTCAAAGTGATCCTTGTGATTTTATTGAATAAATACATTTTGACTTTGACTTTGACTTTGACTCAGGGCTACCCGTAGGAGATACCAATGAATAGTGAATGAACTGCACTGCTTGTGTTAGCATTACTATACGACTGTGCTCATCATTCTAGATTCACTGTTCACTGTTGCGGGAATTGTCAGCAAATAATAGCGTAGCTTGTATATATAAATAATAACTTAATTTCTAGTTTAGTTTTCAGTTGAAAGTCTAGTTCTGTAACTGTAGTCGTTAAGCATGTGGCAAGAGTACCCCCTGCGGCCAGCGGCCGGCTCCGCGCACTTGTTGAGCGCTCAGTAACCGCGACGCGGAATGGGGCCGCGGATATCGTACTTGGGAATTAAGCCTCAAACGTAACGAAGCTAATCTAGCCAAGCCAAGTCAGTGCTACGTTGTTTTAACAAAAAATAAACACAAAACTTGCTAATTTTACAGATAGAAGTTAAATAAACTAGCGCTATAAGTTTCTAACACACGTACATGCGCCTCTACGAAACAGATTCCTAAGTGAAGGTTCAACTGAGTTAAATATGAAGTAGGTGGCAGGGGAACGCGTACTGTTCTCAAGTTCGTACTGTTCGTACTGTTCGAGGGCAATAGTATTAGGACGCCGCCGTGATAAAAAGTGTGTGAAACAAAGATTTAATTATCTTTGTGTAATAAGAGAATCTTTTTTTCTAAAAAGATGTACAAGGCTTACGCGTAGTATTTAATTTTAAGATGGTGGAATTTGTTCGAGTGCTAATGTGGTTTCAATGAACCAATCATAATTATATATCTAGCATTATTGTAAGCAGGACTGCTCGTTATCTGGGGGAAGGACTTTAAGGGGCTGACAACTGTCAAACTACTTCGCCCTCGCACATTGCACCCAAAGTTTGCGTGTAAAACAACACGCAAACTTTTTAGAACCGTATAGCAGTTCTCGGGCTAATGATGATGATGAGTAACAGACGTGATGTTATGCACGTTTTTTGCAGCTGTACAGCGAACGAGTACAGTTATGCAGCGTTACCCGTGGGAGCCGGCAGATGGCGCGCACACGCCACTACGCCATTACACAGAACGTATACCGACATATAAACTAATCATTCTACATACAACCTGCCTGCTCTATTATAGTCAAACTGTACCTACACAGAGACACGCGCATATCTACCGATACATAGAACAATACAAATGGAATAGCTGATCTTATTAAAACAAATTACACCTTGGCTTTAAGGTTTAAAGTTTTTTTTTTATTTATTTTTTATTTGTGTTAACTGCATATCATTGTGAATTCTCAAAAGATGTGTAATTAATCATTGGTACATTGTTTTTATTGGTTTAAAAGTTGAATTCTGTATGGTGGCTAGTCATTTGCACGGCCGCCGCATTGCTACATAAGTACGGAATCCACACCACAGGGCCGACGTGCTACGAGTAGCTACGGCGTAGACTCTGCTACGCCACTCTATGGACAATGTATACAAAACAAAACGAATAGTAGGTACTACATAAACTATAAAAATGATCCTTCCTTTATTTGAACTAGGCTATGAATTTATTTGATTATGTAATGTTTTAACCACGTGTTGAGAGCACTGGGTCTAGTGGTAGCGGCCCCGCCTTCCGATCCTAAGGTTGTGGGTTCGAAACCGGTCATACACCAAAGAGTTTTTCTGTTCAAAAACTTATGTGCATAATGCCAGTACTCTCGAACGGTGAAGGAAAAGGACATCGTGAAGAAACTGGCATGTCGTAGAACCTAAAAATTTTTATAACATGTGTCAAGTGCTCGAAAGGAGCCTCTTGAGGCGCATTTAAAATCCATTCACCACACTGTTTCGAAACAAACTAGTGTAATGATTTCTCGAATTTTATAATTCATTGCAAATGACAGCCTTCACAGCTCAGTTGGTAGTAGCTCTGCCTTCTGTGCCGTAGGCCGTGGGTTCGATCCCCACCGAGAACAAACATTTGTGTGATGAACATAGATGTTTGTTCTCTGTCTGGGTGTTATATAATATTATAAGTATGTATTTACAAAAAAAAAAAAAAAAAAGTATATAAGTAGTATATCAGCTATCTGGTTCCCATAACACAAGCTTTGGCTTAGTTTGGGGCGAGATAGTGTTGTGTGGAATGTCCACAAATATTTATATTTATTTATTTATTTATTTTGTAAATATTAAGCTTGTTTTTTTAGATTAAAATTGAAGTAGCATAATTAATTTTATATCTTCCTGTCTTTTAGTCAGTCGATTGACCGCCAAGTCGCAGCTTTGGTCCGATAGGTGGGTAGGATGGATTGCGTTGGTAGGTAGCCGAACAGAAAATAAGGAAAGGGGAAGATGGTAAAAATGTGGCATTCTGGAAAAGAGACTTGGTGGAGTAAACTTGACTGGCTAACATACTGACATCTGTAACAAGTGCGAAGAATAAAAGTGAAATTGTTTTACCTGTGTTCTACGAATAAATAAGAGGTGTTAAAGTGTTCATCTGCTACAGTTCATTTCATCTCAGAAGTGCGATTGAACCAAGGTATGTAAAATGTTACCTATTCTGCCCACATAATATTATTTTATTGCCGCTTGGAAGATTGGTACAATATTTTATTTCATTTAAGTATAATGGAGATACAGATTTCACTAGCATGTATCGGTCGGGATTGACCCGAGACTATCCGATCGTGCCAGTTTTGTTCAGTTGAAAGCATAGGTACTTAGCGGCTTTATTTCTACTGAATCTTTGTTGGCGTGGTCCAGTCGGCATTGCCCCGAGACTATCTGGCCATGCTAGCACTATTCGGTTTATGGAGCTGTTGGTACTTGTGCCTACCCATTAAACATAAAATTTACAAAAGTCTGGATAGATTTTCTAGCAAAAGCTGATAGAAATCGACAAAGAATACCAATCTACTAAACGTGCAAGTGACTGTGTGTGATCATGAGTTGCTTTTCTGTACCATATCTATGAAAATATTTTTGTTAATACCATCACAAAAGTTTTTGTGATAACAATTTTTGCTAAAATTATATTTTTTTTAACAATGTGGAGTCCAACGAATACTATGAATAAAATTCATGCTGTTTCACTCGGAAGTATTAAGTTTGAAACTTATTGATGTCTTTCATCATATTTTTACCGCAGTTACTTGATAGAATTATTACTGGTGAAACTTTTGCCACCATAGCATAGCTAATTGAAAGAATATTTTACGATTGAAGTAGTGATGGACCAAATGAGTTCAGGGGCTATGTATGCCATAACAATAAGTAGGGTATGCTGTGATGGACCAAGTGAGTTCAGGGGCTATGTATGCCATAACAATAAGTAGGGTATGCTGTGATGGACCAAGTGAGTTCAGGGGGCTATGTATGCCATAACAATTTTTTTTTTATAAGCAAGGTGAGGAACTAAGTGGGTCTATGTACCTATGCCACAGTAAAAAAATGTTGTACAGATAATGCTAACAATTTTGCTACGTACATAATGCACTGATATTTGCCAAATAATTACCTACTTGGTAACTGTAGCTGTGATTAAAATTTATTTCATCCACATCATGATATTTTTATTTCGAGTAAAAGGTTATTAAATTCGACTTAAGTGTAACGGTATGAAACATTTTGTTAGCATGTATCGGTCGAGATTGCCCCGATACGGCCGTACTAGCACTATTCGGTTTTTAAAAATTGTCAGGGCCATGAACATTCAAGTTGAATACATATCGAGCAAATTTTTCTAGAATAAAGTAGGTGAAATCTTACTAATTTTTATATTATCCGATAATTTAAACATTGAAGGTTATTTTATATTTTTATCTTATTTTATATTCGCATTTTGAATTGTTCCTCACACGAAATGGTCTGTACTGAACAGAGACTATCCGGTAGTGTTAGCACCTTTCAATTCGTGGATTACCTACCTACTATTATATATATTTTTTTATTATTCTATTTCACATTACTGCTATTATCAATATTCCAATAGCAATAAAAATTGGCTTACCTATATCAAGCAGAAATTAACTATACTTGCCGTTGTCACCTGATAAACTGTCGTAAAATTATAAATATCGATGATCAAGCCTACCCTCTGATGCGAGTCTCTGAAGCAAAGTGTACTAAATTAAATATCTATAAAGTTAAAATTTATAGATATATAGGTAGGTAGTAGATACATGCTATGTATGCAGGTACAGGCTATGTATGCCAGAGTTTAGCCATGTGCGCTATTAGCAGGCTATGTATGCCAGAGTTTAGCCATGTGCGCTATTAGCAGGCTATGTATGCCAGAGTTTAGCCAGGTGCGCTATTAGTGAATTTCTTAGTGAAAAATGGGGTATGTATACCTGTAAGTTCAAAACTAACCAAATAATTAGTACAATGGTGCAAATATATATATATATATATTAGCAATTAAGCACTGGACCTGTAAGTGGCTAAGTACGTCGCAAAATTACATGGACAGCTGTTATGCTAAGCCAAGTAAACCATATGAAAAATTAAAAAAATAAATAAAACATGAATATTAATTTAAAAAAAAAAGTTACAAACTTAGAAATAACTTTTATCTGGTGAATATGATAACTACAGTATTTTTTTTCTCTTTCTATGAACTCTGACGGTGCGATGACTTCTGAGGAGGAACCTCTTGTTACACACACTCATTCTAAACGAAAGCGAAAGTCTTCAATCTGCAGGAGATTTGGCGTCAACTTCAAACAACAGTTTAGCGCTTGGACAAAGTATCTTACTGCACGGAGCCTTTCGGTTTTTGGCGTGTCCGTTTTTTTTGTTAGTGTGCAGTTGACGATATTGTATTCGTGTGAGTTACTAGAGAAGGGACTGCATTGACTAACCTATCGATGGAATAAGAGATGGATGAAAAAGGCGTTTTAATTGGAAATCAACTTTTTAATTTTAACTGGTTGCTGACTTTTATTGCGACAACCCAAAACCAATATAGATACTGGAACACTATTATCGTCAATATTATTTCCCGTATTGACCTGGCTGTGAGAGCGATGTCCATCCCACTCGATACTTTCTTATGGCCATTTCGTCCATGTATAGGAAAATTTTGTGGACTCCCAGTTTACACGCCTAACAGCTTTTATCCACACCCGTCTTCATTCTGGGCATTTTGGGAATCTAAAAAAATAATAATGTAAAATTTAACGAAAATTGAGCCGGCGCGAGACGCCTAGAAGGTGTGAAATATAAAGCTAAATTAGTCTGTGTATGTAAATCACTAAAACAGATGATCAAAACAATAAATTTTATTTTATGGGTATATTTTATTAATGGGTTTACATCGTTTTCATATTGGAAAATATGACTAGTGCTAATAAAATGTAATTACAGTCTGTAAATTGAAAAAGAATATTACGTATCAAATGACAATTCCGGGTCTTTAACCTCCTTTTGTTTTATTGTTTTTTTTTCCTTTTGTTTTTCTTGATGCACAAGACACAACTGCACGGGATATACTTTCGCCTTTTCAAATATATTTTGCTTAAACAATAATGATTCTTTTGATTTTTCACTATTTATTTCGCTTCACCGCATATTTCAACCGACTCCAACTAGAACATCAAAGCATTGCATCAACTGACGGACACTATTTACACAGACAGTGAGTGAGTTGGAGTGAGTGAACTTACATCTTCTTTTCTTTTACTTGTAGCTAGGCTGCGTGGGAGGTACAAAGATAGATGATCACTGTTTGATACACAGTTGTAAAAGGTTGTGGATCTTATGGCACTCTCCATTATGATATTACCTCCATGATTTAGCGACTTTTTTTTAAATATCGCGCAACAGGTCTCTCTTACTTTAAATGCCCTAAGCCATAAGTAAAATGCCAAAAGTGTCAAAGGGTTGATCACGACAATAAAAACTGTAAACTTCTACCAATGATACCGCGTTTCGCGTACGGACGTTGAAGAACGGAAAACTTTGACTATTTCTGGTGATACGACTGGTGATACTAACAGTAAATTTTTCAAATAAATCGAAGTTCGTGAATCTGATGCTCAAGACCTAAACTTCTTAAAAAGATACACACAATTGCCTATCATCAAAGGTTTCGGTAACTCTGTAGTTACACCTGTCTGTAGGAGCTTTGTGAACATTGAAATCGATGATGTTAAGGCGACGATCGAAGTTCTTGTAGTTACTGATGAGTTTGTGACAACAGCATTGCTTATAGGGCAAAATTTTATAGAGTTTTCTTCTGTGTCTGTGTTCAAAGACAATTGCAAACTATTCTTCTACAAAAGTCCTGCTCTTAACGCAAACGTCGACATTGAAAATAGCTTAAACTTGACTACATTAAATTCTACCCAAGTTTCTTTGTCAGGGTTAGTTGAAGTTATAGCGTAGGGATCTAACTTTTCAGGGGATGTGTATGTGGAAGGTTACAGTAGTATTGAACCGAGTAAAGAAAATCAATCGATCAAAATTGCACCAAGGTGCTTATCACGTAGTTAATGGAAAATGTCATCTTACAATACAATACAATACAAAACAGAATCATTTATTTATGCCACGCGTAAATGCAGTTTATAAAAAAAAATACAAGAAAAGACAATACAAGTAAGTAGGCAAGTGATATAAATTGGCAGTCACTCTGCATAAATGCAATAGCAGCATACGCTACTATAACGCTGGTCTTCCGACACCCATGTCATCGTTACAGTTACAGTAAATAATAATAATATTCTAATTTATTTCTAATAAAAAAAAACAGAGAAACAATTTTAACAATAAAGACAATAGAACTAAGCTCTTATCAAAATTTATAGGCCTCTTTAAAATCACAGAAGTATAAAATTTCTGAACTTACTGGATTTAGTACTCCTAAAAGTAAATACGATAGCGTAGTTGCTTTTGATCGGATTTGACCTTGGATCAATGTTAACCTTTCTCATGACTACGATACTAATATCTAACAAAAGTAATACTTCATCCGAAAGCGAGGATAATGATGACAAAAATATGCCTACAAAAGGTCGGCAACAAAATAATACAAGCAGATCTGATACTAAATAAATGCCAAATGTAATGATTAATAATTTAAAGTAATATTGTTAGTATTATAATGTAGCGAAACACTGGGAGTTATTGTTTTTTTTTGTTATTCACATGTTGTTTTTATAATTACTGAAAATGTAATTGTGTTAAAATCGTAAATTCAATTTATTTGAGTATTTCCTATAATTATTTAATAAAATTAATTTGATGAAGAAATTGAAGTTGATAATGACTAAAATAATAAAATGAATTTGTATGTAAGCTATTACAATGAAAAATAAGTTTTTTTTTGTTCTTCTTTAAAATTAAAATAATATAAATATTCTTAATTGATTAGTACGTTCAGTTTATTTATTTGATCATGCGTCAGGAGATCGCATGATGGCGGATGGCCGAATGTAATGATTTCTCGAATTTTATAATTCATTTTGTAAATATTAAGCTTGTACTATATTAACTTGTTTAAACTAGTAAGTAGCATAATTAATTTTATATCTTCCTGTCTTTTAGTCAGTCGATTGACCGCCAAGTCGCAGCTTTGGTCCGATAGGTGGGTAGGATGGATTGCGTTGGTAGGTAGCCGAACAGAAAATAAGGAAAGGGGAAGATGGTAAAAATGTGGCATTCTGGAAAAGAGACTTGGTGGAGTAAACTTGACTGGCTAACATACTGACATCTGTAACAAGTGCGAAGAATAAAAGTGAAATTGTTTTACCTGTGTTCTACGAATAAATAAGAGGTGTTAAAGTGTTCATCTGCTACAGTTCATTTCACTAGTGACACGACAAAAGAGAGAAACTACGTGTTTTATTATTATATTTGTTACTAGTGGCTTCCCGCGGCTTCGCACGCGTTGAAGTGGTGAGCGGTGATTGAGCCACAAACATCCAAACATCGTAACTTTCGCATTGATTTGTATATTATTAGGGTAGGATTTTAAATACCTACGTAGGTATAAGAGATACCTATAGGCGTACATTACCTATATTAGGTAGGTAGGTATAGGTACTGAGTTTAGCACAAACATGACAAATACAACAAAGACAACCTTACACGGAAAATATGTACTTATTTGTTCCTAGTTTCTACCCCAAAAACAAACGAAACGAAACAGCTTCACGACTTTGATCCCCATGCAGGCACGGTAGATACCCTCAGATCTCTTTGTACCAACTCAAGATTCCCGTTTTTAGAATGCCCTTTACAAACATTTACGCCTCGTTGTATCCTTTTTACTCGAGCGCAACGAAGAAGGTTAACGTTTTAGAGGTTGTTTTCGAAAATCAAACTGTTGTGGCGGCTAGCCACACACAGGTACTTGCAATCGGGCTGACGCGAAGGGTTTGTATGTAGCGTCGCCAGTCGTCTCTCCCCGCTCATTAGATTCAGACATGTGATACCTACTTAAAAAAAAATTAAAAGTGCCTTTCCTATTTTTTTAGCCTTGGAGTACATGTACTTCAAGTTTCAAGTTTGTAGATTCAAAGAATACAATTTTTCATACCAACGTTTTCAACCCTTTTTACACCCTTAGGGGTTGAATTTCCAAAAATCCCTTCTTAGTACACCTCTACGCCATAAGACCTATGTACTCTTAAAATTTCAAGTCTCTAGGACCAGCGGTCAAAAAACTCCCATATAAACTTTTACATCCCTTTGCACACTTATTAAGGGTAGTTTTCAAAAACTAAAAATGCCTTTCCTATTTTTTTGCCTTGAAGTATGTGTACTCCAAGTTTCAAGTTTGTAGGTTTAAGGAATACTATTTTTCATACAAACGTTTTCATCCCTTTTTACACCCTTAGGGGTTGAAATTCCAAAAATCCCTTCTTAATACACCTCTACGCCATAAGACCTATGTACTCTTAAAATTTCAAGTCTCTAGGACCAGCGGTCAAAAAACTCCAATACAAACTTTTACATCCCTTTGCACACTTATTAAGGGTAGTTTTCAAAAACTAAAAATGCCTTTCCTATTTTTTTGCCTTGAAGTATGTGTACTCCAAGTTTCAAGTTTGTAGGTTCAAGGAATACTATTTTTCATACAAACGTTTTCATCCCTTTTTACACCCTTAGGGGTTGAATTTCCAAAAATCCCTTCTTAGTACACCTCTACGCCATAAGACCTATGTACTCCTCAAATTTCAAGTCTCTAGGACCAACCGTTTAGGCTGTGCGTTGTCTATATGTCAGTCAGTCAGTCAGTCAGTCAGTCAGTCAGTCAGTCAGGACTTTGATTCTTATAGTATTAGAGATTTTATTTAAGAAAGTCATTAAATGGAAAAAAAATAAAACACAGATATTAAAACACATAGCAAGAGCTAATTTTATTAGTTAAAAGTATTTACATGGACACATTTAGGCCTCACCGTGTATTGTGGTGAGGTCCTGGCGACGACGGCCCAGCTTTTAAATTGTAAAAATAGTTAGTGAAGTCTGTTCCAGAATTCAATACAAATATGAGTAGATGAGCTCTGGCGTCGAGTTGATAGAGCTCCGTGTAATTACAACTCTGTTTTGTCTTTTAATTAATTTGTGTGTGTGGTCCGCGGGAGGACCGCGGGAGGACCGCGGGAAGTAATTAGAGGACGATCGGCGCGATAACACGGCTCGCGCGGCTAATTACAAGTGCCGTGGAACAAGACGTTTAATTAAATGTTTATTTGGAAAAGACAAAGTCCTTAAAGTAGGTACGAGTAGGTGCTCCACGGTTTCATTTATACCAAAGAAATCGAGTATACTGTAGATAGAAGGCAGTAAGTTGTGGTAGGTAGATACTTACAGATTCTGTATTTACCGTTGCTAGTAAATGGATATTTGTCATCGCAGAAGATGGAGTGTGAAGGCATCGTTCCTGTGAGGACTAGAGCTGTATTCAGTATATTTATTGCATTATTATGTATGTATGGGACTTATGACTAAGTATCTTGTGATTCAATACATAATGTACCCAGTAAGGGTGTTGCAATAGAGAGAAGCGGCCCGATATTAAAATTCATGCTAAGTTTATAAATTTTATTTTTAAAAGTTAAAGACATGCATCGTTACATACTTTACCTACCTAGTCACATTGTGAATTAATTGAATCATGTGATTGAATCCAATAAAATAAATTAGCTTTGAGTTTGTTGATTATTTGGTACGTGTAATTCCCTGCGTCTATCATCGTGCTTTACTAACCAAGTGCATCGGTGTGGTCGCGGCCGCACGTACTTGCGAATGGCTTGTGTTCCAGCTTCAGCAAACAGAGAGCGGATGCAAAGTACACACCGGCAATAAACTCCGACACTAACTAGTGGTTCGCCCCGAACTGAGATGTCGTGATGTCCGCTCCAGTCTTACATTGATACCAAACACGATATTTGGCCTCCCCCCCCTCCCCCCCAACTTACTTGGGGTAACCAATTCTAGCTCTAAAGATAAATAAATCTACTTGAAAAAACTAAAGCTCAGTCACACGGTGTGACTCATACTGTACTCATAGTGTGGTGTGACTCACACCACACTATGAGTACAGTATGTGTTCAGCAATTATCAGGAATTCCGAGGAGTAACATTGTCTTGACCCACTTTCTGACTACGGAAATCATTTCAGATCACAATTGTCTCGCAACGGTAACGGAACCTCTAGCACCGGGAATCGTCGGCTGCACCGTAGTAGCCGTTACAAAACTCGTGAAATCGGTTCCGCTTGAAAAGCAATAAAAGTTGTTTAGTTGTTGCGAGGGGTACCTGACGAGCAGCCGCAGTGCTCCTCGCGACACGTTAAGTCGCTGGTTTCGCAGTTAGCCCTGCGCGTGCCGTACGCGCTGCTGTATAGCGCAGTAAGCACAATGCTGTGCAATACTTGCCCATGCACGAGCTGCACTGAGCGTGTAGAGGTGTATGCATAGTTTAACTCCTTACCGTATCCGCAGTCTAGCTCTGCTAGTGCTATCACTGTGTCTGTATCAATCGGTAAGAGATGCCAATACATTAATGCATTGTTTATTCACTATAGGTTTATTTTATAAGATAGCACCGGAGGTGTAGTGGGAGTACTCAACCTTCTGGTCGAGACGTCGTGGGTTCGAATCAGTTAGTGATTATTGATTACTAGTGGCTTCCCGCGGCTTCGCACGCGTTGTAGTGGTGAGCCGTAATTGAGCCACAAACATCCAAACGTCGTAACTTTCGCATTGATTTGTATATTATTAGGGTAGGATACCTACGCAGGTATAAGAGATACCTATAGGCGTACATTACCTATATTAGGTAGGTAGGTAGGTATAGGTACTGAGTATAGCACAAACATGACAAATACAACAAAGACAACCTTACACGGAAAATATGTACTTATTGGTTCCTAGTTTCTACCCCAAAAACAAACGAAACGAAACAGCTTCACGACTTTGATCCCCAGGCACGGTAGATACCCTAAGATCTCTTCGTACCAAATCAAGATTCCCGTTTTAGAATGTCCCTTACAAACATTGACGCCTTGTTGTATCCTTTTTACTTGAGCGCAACGAAGGAGGGTAACGTTTTAGGGGTTGTTTTCGAAAATCAAACAGTCTTTTTGTTATTTATCCACAGAACACATTTTCATTTAGTTTGAAGTTAATTACACTACGCTTTAAAAATCTCCCATACAAACCTTGAAACTTTGTCAGTCTTTTGCACCCTTTGCAGGGGTGGTTTTAAAATATTTAAAACGTGATTTCAAATTATTTATTGTGGAGTATATTTACTTCAAGTTTGAAATCAATAGCACTATGCGTTATAAATCTCCCATACTAACTTTTACCAGCCATTTGCACCCTTTGCAGGGGTAATTATCAAAAGTTAAAAGCGTCATTCTTAATTATTTATTTCTTAGTATATTTACCTCAAGTTTTAAATCAATCGCACCACGCGTTAAAAAATTCCCATATTAACTTTGACATCCCTTTGCACACTTATTAAGGGTATTTAAAAAAAAATGCCTTTCCTGTTTTTTAGCCTTGGAGTACATATACTTCAAGTTTCAAGTTTGTAGGTTCAAGGAATACAATTTTTCATAACAACGTTTTCAACCCTTTATACATCCTTAGGGGTTAAATTTCCAAAAATACTTTCTTAATACACCTCTACGCCATAAGACCTATATCTTCAAATTTCAAGTCTCTAGGACCAGCGGTCAAAAACCTCCCATACAAACTTTTACATCCCTTTGCACACTTATTAAGGGTAGTTCTAAAAAACTAAAAATGCCTTTCCTAGTTTTTGCCTCGGAGTACATGTACTCCAAGTTTCAAGTTTGTAGGTTCAAGGAATACTATTTTTCATGCAAACGTTTTCAACCCTTTTACAGCCTTAGGGGTTGAATTTCCAAAAACCTCTTCTTAGTACACCTCTACGCCATAAGACCTATTTACTCTTCAAATTTCAAGTCTCTAGGACCAGCGGTCAAAAAACTCCCATACAAACTTTTACATCCCTTTGCACACTTATCAAGGGTAGTTTTAAAAAACTTAAAATGTATTTCCTATTTTTTTGCCTTGAAATATAAATACTCCAAGTTTCAAGTTTGTAGGTTGAAGGAATACTATTTCTCATACAAACGTTTTCATCCCTTTTTACACCCTTAGGGGTTGTATTTCCAAAAATACCTTCTTAGTACACCTCTACGCCATAAGACCTATGTACTCTTCAAATTTCAAGTCTCTAGGACCAACGGTCAAAAAACTCCCATACATACTTTTACATCCCTTAGCACACCTATTAAGGGTAGTTTAAAAAAACTAAAAATGTGTTTCCTATTTTTTTGTCTTGAAGTATATGTACTCCAAGTTTCAAGTTTGTAGGTTCAAGGAATACAATTTTTCATACCAACGTTTTCATCCCTTTTTACACCCTTAGGGGTTGAACATCCAAAATTCTCTTCTTAATACACCTCTACGCCATAAGACCTATGTACTCTTAAAATTTCAAGTCTCTAGGACCAGCGGTCAAAAAACTCCCATACATACTTTTACATCCCTTAGCACACTTATTAAGGGTAGTTTTAAAAAACTAAAAATGTATTTCCTATTTTTTTGTCTTGAAGTATATGTACTCCAAGTTTGAAGTTTGTAGGTTCAAGGAATACAATTTTTCATACAAACGTTTTCATCCCTTTTTACACCCTTAGGGGTTGAATTTCCAAAAATCCCTTCTTAGTACACCTCTACGCCATAAGACCTATGTACTCCTCAAATTTCAAGTCTCTAGGACCAGCGGTTTAGGCTGTGCGTTGTCTATATGTCAGTCAGTCAGTCAGTCAGTCAGTCAGTCAGTCAGGACTTTGATTCTTATAGTATTAGAGATTACTACCCCTTAGTATGCTTGGCTGCGATGAAAATATAAGAAATATTATTATCTGCGCAAGAAATCACGTCGCATCCTCGGTTCGAAGGAAGCTCATGCACGCACCTTTACTAACATGCACAGCATGTACCGTTTGATGGCTCATTAGAAGTAACGGCGCGCGCGCCCGGACTCACTCGTTTCAGCACATTCATTAAAAGATTAATGCATGCACGTACTTTTCATATTTTAGTGCTTATGGTGGCGTGCAACGGCGTTAAATGAACTATGTGATGTTCGAGTTTCACATTAGATATTTTCATTAAATAATTGGGTATATCAAAAGGTATTTATTTAATTGAATCACGAGGATTATTCGTTATCGTTTCAGACGTTTGAAGCTAGGTCAACCTAGGTGCCAGTTGCAGGTGACTACGCCGAACTAGTCGAACGGCCGACTGTTTTATTTTATCTATAGGTAATAGTAATATTCAAATCTAGTTTAAAATTAAACAAATCATAATACAAGAATGTTCTTTTATGTAATTTTTTTATACTACTTACTGATGGAACAAACTGTAGCCTACCAAATGTTAAGTAAACCATACTTATAAAAACATTGCCTCGCAAGTCACGTAAGATATGAACGTGCCCTACGATGCTCTGCCCTGTGTCCATCAACGTGCGGCATACAAATATTAAGCCTCATATGCCTTGGATTTCAACCATACCCTTCAAACTGAAACACAGCGTTGCTGCTTGACGGCAGGAATAGGCGGTGTCAGTACTTGCCCGGATTACACAAAGAGCTCTACTATTACCATGCCTACATCAAAACATTCCGAAAATGTTTTACAGTATTATCAATATGATTTTTTATAATATCCCAAAAGTTATTATCCGAGTGTGTTTTGAACCCACGACCTTTCCCTTGATACGTGATATCATTGTCAATTCCATAAGTGTAGGAAATACTAAAAAACGAATAAAAAATATATTATTAATAGTTTGAACATTTTTATTGATAAAGTGAAGTTATTTTCGTTTTCGCGGTTAGAAACCTGGAGTCTGGGAAAACGAATGATCGCGCGCCTCCACGCCCCCACGCCCCTGCGCCCCCTGGGACCGGCGGGGGCGCTGGGGGCGGCCGGAGCTGCGATAACTCATGCTGCGAGACGCGGGATCTAGATTATATGCTGGAAGTCGGCAACGGTATGGACTCGAACCGGGACCTACTCGCTCTTGTCTATAATTCTTTAACAGTTTATTCGCAGGCTAAAGAATTGAAAATGTTCGCTGTGTTTCGGTTTGAAGGGTTCACTCGCCATTCTGTTAGGTACATTCAGCTGGTTTTTTTCAATAAAACTAGATAACTACCTACTCTACCTATAGCTAACTATAGCTAACTATTTTCACAACAAATACGAGCACCCGCTACTCCGCGCTCGTCCTTTCAGTGAATATTCGTGAAATAAGCTTTCATTTGCCTCCGTTTTACGCCAAATGCAAACGTCTCGTTACAGAGTTACCACGAGTCACAGTGAAGGTGCACTCACCTGGCTCATTTCACATATGCAGAGGAAACAAAGAAAGAAAACATATTTTTTTACAGTTTACAGTAACATCTTTTTTTGTCGTGTTGCTAGTTTTTTCTAGAAACAGTGTGGTGAAAGGGTATTAAGTGTACCTCAAAGTGGCTCATGTAACATGTATTATACAGTAACATGGACATTTTGTATCTCATGAATTATATTTCCCAAGGAATTTGCGCGTGAAATTAATAACTATAAAATATTGTTGTTTAGCGCGGTGCGAGCCATTTCTAAGTTGTTTAAAATAAAACAATTGAACTGCTCAATAAAATCGCAAACACGTTTCAATTTCTTTTTTCAATAAGTAATTGTTCTAACGCGAGTTTGTACCGAGTTGTACCTAAATAGCTTATAAAGTAAATATACACGGTGTAACTGGAGGGGTGGATCATCGGTGGCAGAGCGATGGGTGACCTCAATGCCTGTCGATTTAACCCCCATGTATGTTCAGCGATATTCAGTCGTTCAAAAGTTATTCAGATTTTTATGAAATTTTTGCCAAATTCCGATTTTAGACTTCTTGTCCCAAGTGTAGCCAAACTGTTAGGTTTACGACCGTAATATTTTTTTAGGTTGTAGCTCAAAAGTAGGTCTTTCGTCTTACAATATCGTTTTGAGTCGTTATTTGATTAAATTCCAAATAAAAAATAATCTTTACAAGAAAAATCGCAATTTTAATTTTTCAACAAACTTCGAAAGCTCCCAGAGAAAAAAAAATACTACATTAATGATACTGTACGCTCAGTAAAAGCTTTATAATGAGAATGCATTTCCGTTTCCGTCGATTTTAACCAGTTTTCGTACTTTTTACACCAAGTGCTTCCGGTCAAGTGGCGCCACCTGGCGGCCGCGCGCCATTTTGCTTCGTAAAATGTGCAGCGCCATTTTGGAATTATTGGCGTTTTGTTTTCCGTCGAAGCAACTTGTGTCTAGCAGCTATCTCTGCGACGACCGTTGCATATAAATATTTTATGTTCAAATCTTATCTTATTCTTAAAAGATGAAGAAAATTTTAATTTATTAAGTGAAGTGAAACTGTGCAAAGAGGGAAAAAACCGTGAGTACAACCCTCTTTATTTTAAATAGATGACCGTGATCAATTTTTTAACGATTTTTCGTTCGGATCACGTTCTCATAGTCAAAAAATTACCAGTTTAGGTACTTGAACGTGTATTTAGTAGGTATTATATTTTGTACAAAGTTAATTTTTCAGAAATATATTAGATATAAAAGCCTCTGCTTTCACACAGAAGCTGTATGGTACTATTACTTGCGAGCATACGTGCTCTTTTTCTTTAAGTCTAGAAACCTGCAGAATAAATTATATTTCTATTTTCTTTACTAACCAGTCTGTCAATACAGGTTCAGGGTGTATAACAGGTTCAGGATTCCATTTTTATTAATATGGTTAGCGGGAAATATTATAACATCATTGTTCTTGCGATGAGGTCCAAGATCACAAATTTTAATATCAAGACAGAAAGGATCTATCTGCTTTAAAATAGCCCCATAGCTGTTTGAAACAAGTGCTTAGGCTAGAAGTCTGCACATAGCTACTTCACATACTTCAGGTATTCATAGACTTTTGGAAACAAACGAAGGGGGGAAAACGTATGATACCTTACGTTAACATGCCTAAATACGACTTAAAACTAACTGCATTATACTAAACTGCATTAAACAGAAATTTAGTTTTATCTGTAACAAAAATATTGCATGATGTATTTACAATCTTTTTTCTTGGGCTTATCTGAGTCGTACAACTGAAGAATCACTTTTCTTGAATTTTGCTACCTACCCACTTTATTATTTTCATAAGTAATATAATATCACTTTTGATTAGTTCGCGGGTCACCAACCCAAATGTCGTAGATTATAACGAACATAGTTTGGTAAAAGGCAAAGCCCTCTTGGCCGCCCCTCGCGGGGGTTAGGCGTTTTAAAAATTTATGTTCCATCAGGTGGAACTGTATAAGCTTTTAGTGAACGTGAACAAAGTTGATCCTGTCACGTTAAAAAGGCAAAGCCTTTTTGGCCGCCCCTCGCGGGGGTTAGGCGTTTGAAAATCTATGTTTCATCGCGTGAAACTGTAGCTTTTAGTGAACGTGAACAATGTTTGATCCTGTCACGTTAAAAAGGCAAAGCCTTTTTGGCCGCCCCTCGCGGGGGTTAGGCGTTTGAAAAACTATGTTTCATCGCATGAAACTGTAGCTTTTGGTGAACGTGAACAAAGTTTGATCCTGTCAAATTAAAAAGGCAAAGCCTTTTTGGCCGCCCCTCGCGGGGGTTAGGCGTTTGAAAACCTATGTTTCATCGCGTGGAACTAATTACTAGTAAAAACTATTAGTATATATGGCTTTCTCAATACGCTGGGTTCTCTCTAAGGAAATCCAATCAATCTAACAGCCACCTCTCAAGGGGCTTTAGGTGTTAGTAAAACTGTGTTCAATCACGTGTGATTGAGATGAGATTTTAGTAAACGAACTTTCTTTTCTAAATTTGTTGGTTTCTCGCAAGAGAAATCTTATCAAGCATACAGCCGCCTTTCGAGAGAGTTAGGCGTTTGCAAAACTGTTCCATTGCGTGAAAATTTGTGCGATCCTTTGTGCGATGGCCTTTCAAAGCACAAACATGCCTGTAACAAGTACATCCTCGCGGGGTGTATGTTCCTATAGCCAGTTTCCATTTAAAATCTCTCAACCCTCACTATTGTAATGATGAATGAATATAAGAAAGTTTCATTCCATAATAGAAACTAGCGACTTTATCGTGAAAACCTAAGGCTCAGAGAAGTTTTAGATGGATAAATAATGAAGATTAATATGGTAAGTACAGATATAAATAAATACCTCATAAAGTCAGTTATAAGCCACGTGATAAGCAAAACAGTTATTATTACTCTTCCACTCACAATGGAAGAAAATAAATTGATAAAGTTATCGTATCAAATGCCTAGCCAAGCGCCTAGCTGGCTGTAAAAATAAGTAATAACAATATGCTGAAATGTGTTTCATAATGATTTTCAATATTCTTATGAATATTATTTTAACATTACATACTTTGTAGAGTAAAACCTATCTGGTTATGGACCCAAAGCTGATAGTTCTGGCCATTTTTTACACAACACTAACCTAACTTAACCCAAACCTAACCTAACCTAGGTGTTTGGGTACTGGTATTGATGGCGCCAGAAAAAAAAAAAAAAAAAAAAAAAAAACACCTAACCTAACCTAACCCAAACCTAACCTAACCTAGGTGTTTGGGTACTGGTAGTGTGTTTAACTTAAGCTTTTGAGCTTCAAGTTATATAGATGAGTTTATTTTTACGTATAATAAGTATTGTAGGTTCCAGACATAAAACCTAACCTAGGTGTTCTGGTAATGGTAGTGTATGCTTAACTTAGCTTTTGAGCTTCAAGTTATATAGTTGAGTTAATTTTTACTTTTTACGTTTATTAAGTATTACTGGCTCAGATTCAGTTTATATGTATATCAAAAATCTGTGCATCACTATGATCACTTGTTTTTGATTAGGCACACCACGACGAAGAAATTTACAGTTTAAACATTAAAAAGCAAAGCGTCGTTATTAATTTTGAGAAATCAATTATCAGTGCTCATAAAAACTTAATCCATATTATGTTCATCATTAACAAAGTTCATGAATTCCTCACTAGACTAGTCCCTACCCTACAACAGGCGTTCTAAAAGAATCGTTGCTACATTACCTAACTGACAGATTTCTAAAAGATGTTTTGAATATATGGTCTTGGAGTAGGTACACTCCATATTTCTCAATCCTATCAGCTGGTTACCAAAATATTTACACTAAAAAGAGATGCTGACCAGTCTGTACTGCAGTCGCTTGCCTACTAACAGAAGATATGAAATCAATTCATGTCAATCAAATGGAAATAACGTATCTTTACTACTACGATTACTACCATTCGAAATACACTTTGGCATGTGTCCAAGTTCGAAAATCAGGCCGTATTTTTATGTCACTACCATCATCCCGAGTGGCATCTATGACTAGCCTTTGTAAACATAGTGTTTATAAAGTAGGCAACTTGCGTAATCGATTTATTTGCCTCTGAAATTTCACATGCAGCCTACCTACAATTATAATTTTTGAGATTTGAGGACATTCAACCTACCTACAATTATATTATTTGCATATTTTTTGAGAACTAAGGAACCATCACTCTATTTCACGATGCGTTTAGTATTCAATAGACTATCCACTCACGTGGGTATTTCTACCATCGGTTATCCCCAATGTCGCGGCTGACCTATTTCTGTCAATGGAATATTACTCATTAATAGTTCCGCAGTAAAACTTTGACGCGCTAACCTCAATATTTGAGCTCTAGCAGCACCTTTCACATTGGAAAACCTTTCCTATCAAATTATCAACCTCTAATAAAAGAAGATTTAATTTTTGTAGTAAGCAAATGCTAGTATATTATTGAATACGGACCAATAATTATTTTTATCTTTGTTTAAACAAAAAATATAGTTTTAAATACCCTGATAACATGACTGTAGTTTGCAACCGTTATTAACTTCTTGTTTAGCACTGAAATGAAATTTTGAACACACAATTATTATTATAAGTATAATTTCTTTGTGATTTGCACTTTACAAATCATTTCATTCGATACTTTCACATAAATGCTTGGTTCTTACGTTATGATGCAGACGCTTTTCTTGGTCTCTCGTTTAGGATACTCCTAAGTCAGTAAGAGAAGAGAGTAAGTAGAGAGTCAGAGTAATCAAAGTTTCCGGTTTGAGACGTTGACAAAAAGTGGTTTCAATAAAATAAGACTAAAAAATATCACTATAGATAATATTAGCAGTTGATGATTCCACATTAGATCTTGTAGGTACCTACTTAATAGTTTTGTCATTTATTTGTTCAATACTGATTGCAGTAATTATAGATGTTTGTTAACTATTATTAATTTAGTGATCATGCTAACACAAATTCCTTCTCATTAATTATTGAATAACTTAATTATGCAACACAGCCAAATTATTTAATTTGCTTGTTACAGTAAAATAAAAGATTTTGTTAAGCGTTTTTCACGCACAGTCAATAGCAGGCTGGAGGATCAAATCGTTGTTTAGAGGGACTGCTATTACAGCACCTCTAGAGTTCGATCTATGAATCGCATTCACAAAAAATTATCTTCTTGATTAATGAATTTGATATTGAGAGGTATAAAAGACAACAATTAATATCACACATCTATTAATATCATACATCTGTTTGACGTATTAAACATCCTTACTTCGTCTGAAATAACATACTGAAGAGGTCTATTGCCAGACAATGTCCTCCACAGATTTTGTAGTCTATGGGAAAGCTTTCCCTAGTCACCATGCTTAGCAGGTAATTTATGATTACTTACGATCGCTTATTTAGTATCAGATCATAGCTAAATCTGATATAAATAAATGAATTCGGTACATTTAACCAAACGGAAGCTAGTTCCTATTCCTATATTGTACGTTATCAGTTGTATTATTGATAATATGTAATACGTTGTGATCGTAATAAATGAATCATTATTAGCAAATGATAAATAGTATACTTTCGTAAAATAAAGTTTTTATTAATATTGTACCTACACTGTAGGTTGCCATTACAGTGTTTTACTTATCTACTTATTGTGGTAAAATATTTTTAGATTCACATTGGCGCTAGAGTTACCTAACTCTTACAAGTGGCGACACCAGGCGATAACAAACAAATCCTCATTATAAAGCTTTTACTGAGCGTACAGTATCATTAGCGTTTTACCTGAAATAAAACGCATATTAATATACTTACCTCAGTAAAAGCTTTCATTTTTATTTCTGCCTGCTGAAACTAAGCCAATGATTCCAAAATGGCGCTGCACATTTTACGAAGCAAAATGGCGCGCGGCCGCCAGGTGGCGCCACTTGACCGGAAGCACTTGGTGTAAAAAGTACGAAAACTGGTTAAAATCGACGGAAACGGAAATGCATTCTCATTATAAAGCTTTTACTGAGGTAAGTATATTAATATGCGTTTTATTTCAGGTAAAACGCTGCTATTTTTTTTCTAGAACCTACCTTAAAAACTACTACCATTTATGGAAAAGTAACCCAGAAATTTTCATTTGGCTAGTAGTAAGGCATCATGTTCAAATATTTTTTTAAACGATGAAAGTGCCAATAATCCCTAATTACCTAAAGCCAATAACAAACTACTTTACGGTCATTGTAATGTAAGTAGGTACTTACTTATTGTTGACAGGTAGCAGCCTTAGAGAAATGGTTCATCGAAGGTGAATAGCAACCGGCTTACATTAGAAATGAATAACTAAATCATTTTTTTTTGTCTAGCACCTGCACTCCTGTGGTTGGTTGATTAGGTGGGAAGTTCATGGAATTATGACTGGAAAAAGCACTCTGGTGCATGCTGTTCACTAACGACATTGTTCTTGTTGGTGAAGATGCGCTTGAGGACGCGCAAAGTATTAAACGTACGGAAAATTCCCGTTAGAATTTATTGGATAACAGGCATTCGCCGCAGGCCAGTGTCTGGTTAGCACCAGTTTTAGAGCTTTGATTACGTCACGAGTCCGAGATCAATTCAATATTGAATTAATAATTAATAGCTTTTCTATGAGAAAAATATTGCAAAACATGATTATACCTCCGCATTCACAGAATACGACACACTTGTACTGCGTCCATTACATTGAGGTGTGGTAAGTCTCGTATGCCGATTTCTACCAGCACCCTCAATACACTCCCGGCTTGGTCGCCGAGCACTGGTGCCCCAATATAAATACTGTTTGACTTAAAAAGTAATGCTAAAGCCGATTTACACACCACAAAGACGCGTCGCCAGTTGCCGCAGTTCACATCACATACACGATAAAATATTTATTTTATAAACACTTTTAACCAATTTGACTGATCAAGTTAGTCGAATTTTATCATATCATATCCTGGTTCCTGTTCACCCTGTGCTGGCCAGCATAGTGAACATAAGAACCTGAACAACTAATCCTAGTTCGATGTCGTACTGACTGGTGTTAAACAGTGACCTACATGAAGACCTACAAGTGTCCTCGATGCCGTCCGTCGGAGACTGACTTCAGTTCCTTCAGTCTGAATGCTTTGCTGCTGTAGCTGTACACTTCGACTATGTGAAACTGAAGTTATCATTTTTCAGCTGAAGAAAAGTATGACGAAACAGGCTAAGTAAAAAATCTAAGAAATAATACAGATATATAGTCAGAAGACCAGCGTTGTAGTAGAGCATCAAACACTATTACAGCATAAAGCTGAGTGACGACCGTTTTTGATGTCACAGTATTGTTCTTTAAATTTAATTTTCGCCTATGTTTTAGTGACACAAAATAAACATATTTTGATTTTGTTTTTTTTTTATATATAATTCCTCTACTTTTTTCGCTAACTGTACACACAACCTCCATAACTATTTATGATCTAAGAAGCAGTCGGTCGTTTAAATGAAGATTCCATATATTGGTTGTTATTCTGTATGTGGGGTCGTTCTGAGCCGCGCCGAGGCCGCGCGACTGCAGCCTTCTTACAATAACCGTTACAACAATACAACCTACAAACAAACAACACTAATAAACGTAATGAAATGAAGCGAAGCGCGCTAAGCCTGCGTGCAGCCCGCGCGCGCCTGAACCGCACCCACTGCTCGTACGCTGAATTACGTCACTAGCATGCCTTGGTACGGTCAGTTAAACATCGATAGGAAAACTATGTATGTATGCATCGTAGGGCACGTTCCTTTCGTGCGTGACTTGCGAGGCCATGCTTTGTTATAGGTGATGGTTACCACTTTACATCAGGTAGGCCATCTGCTTGTTCCATCAGCTAGTTGTATAAAAAAAAAGATCTTAACAAGTTTTTCAACCAAAATGTTTGTTTCGCGAGAACTTCCTTAACCGTTGTCAGCCTCTTAATGCTTCTTCCTTTAAAGATGTTGAATGATTTAGTGAAAGCGTAGCAATACAATATGAATCAGCTACGGATATCGTAACGCCGCTACGGCGCGGTCTACGACGTAGCACATGCTACGTCATATCGATATCAGCAATAGTTGTGCATTGATATCTTGGATTACACACAAGTGTGAATAGAGCCTAGCAATAAGACGCTGGCGTCTTAATATGAAACGACGTCGGGATGCCACTGCAGGCCCGTTCCGCACCGCACCGCACCGCACCGCATCGCACCGCACCGCACCGCACCGCACCGCACCGCACCGCACCGCACCGCACCGCACCGCACCGCACCGCACCGCACCGCACCGCACCGCACCGCACCGCACCGCACCGCACCGCACCGCACCGCACCGCACCGCACCGCACCGCACCGCACCGCACCGCACCGCACCGTGCCGTATCGCAGAACGGCGCGACACGGCAGCGGTACGTTTCCGTCCGAGTACTAGACATCCCGAGTTTTAATAAGACACAAATAGCATTGTCTTGTACCGGCGTGTAAACACCTACTGTGTAAACTGGAACCGCTGCAGAGGTGCCAGGACATTTGTAAGCTAGCGTGCCTGAGAATTCTTTAATAATAACCAGTGGGACGCCCGTGACTTTGCTCACGGGATAGAGTCAGAGTTATTTACGTTCAACCGCTGTCGAACGAAATGAAACGTATTGCGTTAAATGTGGTCATATTACGGATGAACACCAATTTTGGTTCAACACAGTTTGCTGAGACTGCATGCAGGTATAGTTACAATCGGCTGCACTAGAAATGCATACGATTCATAATATTAGAGTTACCGCAGCATTGCCATGGATATGTAAATGTAATATGCGTCATGCGCATATTATTCGCCATGATTATGTAAATATCTATGGCGAATAATACGCGCATAGCGCATAATATAAAAGTTTTAACTTAGCAACTGATGTCATGACCTTTGAGTCGGTCTCTAATTCTGTAATTCAAATGTGTCTATAGTCTCAGCGCATCGCAATAACATAAACCTCTTTTTGTGCTCGTAGAACCTGTGGCTGCGGCTCAGGGCTGTGCACTGTCATATCACTCATTTACTAACAATACATAAAATACATTTAAAAAAATTGCGTAATTCGTATCTCATGTGGAATATGAGTTAGTCCAAATCCTGTGAGCGTCAGATTGAAGTTGTACAACAACAAGTGCCGCGAGCGACTCTCGAACCTACTACAACTATTTCGAACCAAAATATTAGTACCGACTCGCTCGTTGCTCTCGAACATACCTTTTAACCGCATCGGCTCGAGGACTTTTTATTTACCCCAAATTCAATACGTGAGTTTCGGTTTCAGCCAAAATTATTTGTGAAAAGCTCCGTAAAAGGCTTTTAAATGAATAGCTCCGATGTATAAAAAAGCCGTCCGAATTCATCCAATATTTGCGTAAAAACTTTGGGAAAATGAGAATACGTACGCTATTTATTCGAATGTTTGGAGCTCGATATCCGGAATTTCATGAAAATCTAAGTTTTTCGTGTAACTCTGGCTGGCGCCCTCCCAATACTGGAGGGAAGTTGAAATAACATACGAGTAGATGCACAAAGTACGGCGCAGGACCGTTTGTGACCGATCGCCATTGAGGATTGCAATGCAACATTTCTCAGAACAAAAGACGAAGTTAATGCAAAGTAGATAGATACCTATCTGGTTAGGTCAGGTTAGTAACAGGCATTTTATTGTATGTTTTTATAATATTTGCTTTATATTCTTCTGATGTTTTTAAGAGTAGTAGAGCTCTTTGTGAAGGGCTCGTCTTTATCTGCCGCCAAGCAGCGTTGCTGTGTCTCGGTTTGAAGAGTGTGGTTGCCGGTGTCATTACTGGCATATGAGGCTTAAAACCTGTATGCCTCAAGTTGATGGACGCAGGGTAGTGCATCGTAGGGCATGTTCCTATTGTGCGTGTATTACGAGGCAATGCATTGTTATAGGTGATGGTTACCACTTAACATTAGGCGGGCCATCTGCTTGTTCCATCAGCTAGTTGTAAATAAAAGATATGAATGAAAAAAAAACATGTTATGATTAATGGGTAGTTCCGAATGACATTTATTAACAAATAACTTACAATGAATACAAAAGTATTAACAAATTGTACATAATACACACATGAAACAGTTGAGCTATCTGCAGACCTGCGAACTGACACTCATCTGATGTCTTTCTGATTATTTGTCCAGCGATATGCAATATGCGGTATCATCTGTAACACAAAGCAAACGGTAACATCCCTTGGGGGCGACATTCGACTCGGACGTGCCATTCGGCTGAAGCTTCTAATTCTTCTTGTTTTTTGTTAACTTTTTGTGTAACGCTATCCAAGTTCGTCAAAGAGTACACAAAGCGCCCAGAGCTAACGGGGTGAGGTCCTTTGTCCCCCCCCCTACCCTCTCCCTCTTCACACACATGCTTAGGAACCAGACCTCTGTTTACTGAGGACTTTGGCACATCTGAGACAAAGCAAATTAGTTCTATTTGGATACATCATTACAGACTGGTGTTTCTTGTAAACCGTCCACGTTCACGAGGCTATCGCTAACTGCGTTACATGTAGCGAAGTACTCGAGAGAGAATTCTCTAAAGCCACTTATGTTCATTACAGCGCAGCGCAGTGATATCACTGGACGCTACGACGTCATTAGCCCCTTTGTACTATAATAATTATAAATAAAAAGAGAATCGTATACATTTAGCAGGCCTAGAGGGTACTAGAGGGGAGGTAGGTCTTGGCTCCTCGCCGCCTCGGCGGGGACGAAGGTACCTCGTGATGTCGCCACTCGCCATATAGCTAGCTAAAGCGGCGCTAATTAGATTTTCATTTTATTTTAAGAATCACACTAGGTGGGTGGTTACTGGTTACATACATAGATACCGAATCCATGACTTCCTATTCTCTTGGAAATTCAAGCGAAGTGGACCAAAGATATAGAAATAAGGAAACAGGGCAAATCATATTCTTACTAATAATGCATCTTAGTGTTCATCAACATCATTATCCTAAAGAAGGCTACACCTGGACATGTGAATTTCCTATGGATTTCCTGGGCCTTAGGAGCTAGGTCGCTTGCTGGTTTATTCATTCGCTCCTTTGGGTTAAAAGCTTTGAGACTACATCTTGATTTGACTAGATAGCATTATGACTAAGTTGCTTTCTAACTAAATCTCGATATGACTACATAGCGTTAGGACTAAATAGCTGTTACATGACCAGCAATCTATGGAGAAATTAGGACGCCTACGAAAACACTCATCTTAAATCCTACATTTACAGGCCTTGACAAAAACAGACAGGAGGCGTCAGTATACTGCTAGGACATTCACGAGACTCCGACTGCATGCGATTATTAAATTGTATCATTCGTCAAGACTGAACAACTGGAGTTCACTGTCAAGAAGAAATTTAAATTATAATCTGATTTCCATCCTTTTAGTTCGGGCAGTCGGGTTTTTTTTTTTTTTATAAAGATTTAATTTCTTTTTTACAGGGGAATACCACTTAAAGGTTAGTTATTTGAGTAATGTGTAATATGTGTTGTATGACAATTGAAAATTGGATTGATTGACTATGAAATAAACTTTACTTTACCATCAGATACTCGTAATACTCCGTCGGAGCAAAGCATACAACGGTTTAACGCCGACTTGCTACAATTTTAAAATAAATGGGTATGTACCTACAGCTTTGCTGGTGTATTGTATACCCTTTCATTTTATTCCATGTTGCCGTACATTATGCAGGGTCAATGTGATACTTACAAACACCTAACAACAATGGACCTGTTCCACTAAGTTCAACTACAAGTTCAACCATGTACATTGTACCTAAACTAAACCATGTGTATGCAATAAATGTATTGAGTATTGTATTGTGCGGGATGTGTACAGTAGAGACGTCTGTGAAAGCAGTTCAGCGTGAAGACAGTGGCGCCGCCTCGGGCCTCGGGGCACGTACTCAAACAGGCCGCCACGCGGAGATAATTGCCTTTATCGTACCGAGTTATTCTAAACGAATTAACAACGTAATGAGGTTCTACGCAAGAATATGTTCTGAATGTGTTCACTGAAAAGCGGTGAGCGACATTCTGATCCTCACATAACGGAAGCTCAAAGTACCGACTACTCCCTATCTCACAGGATAAATTATAGCCTATCATTTGGATTTGACCAGTAAAAACTTGATCAAAGCCAGGTTTGCTCAGAAGACCTACTGACAATTTTTTGTCTTTTTTGACAGAAAAAACCCATCACAAACATTCTTTATATTCCTCGTAGTCGTAGAGCACCCACCCAGGAAGGCCTCCAATATGCTATGCTATACGATAATGAATTATAAATTTCCTAAACTCACGTTTAAGAGCACCGAGTTGAATCTCATAGTTCCTGCAGCATCCCTAATGTCTCGCAGCTCGTTTAAGTAAGTTGAAATACTTCTCATGAGTACTTTAATGAGCAGGTACCTACCTAGTGAGCACGAGGCGAGAGTCGAGGGGCGAGGCGCGAGGCGGTAACAAAGTGTGAAGTCGGTATAATCGCTTCACGTTGCGTTCTAGACTGAACCCTGGTTCCGTCTCTCGCTAAAGGCTTTATCCACGACTTTATTGTGGACATTCCGCGCTAACATTGTGTTTATGACTTCAGAACACGCACGGCCGCTGATTCTTGGTGCAATTGTTTGAGCCCCTTTCCTGCGTGCCTCAAAACTGGTAGACAGAGAGACTTCTTATAAAAAATCTTACGAATTAGAGCACTTGAACCTCTATGGGCGGGCAACTGCTGTCCATCAGGTGGACTGTTTGGTTATTCAGTACTTAGCGCTTATAAAAAGAGAGCGAGGGCTTGTACTGACCGTCACTCCTGTAGAAACCATACATAATAAACAATTTATTAAATTTCATTTATATCGCACAGAACTTTAGGCAGCCGTATGTATGTTCAATAAAACTGTCCATATTCTGCTAAGTAATTTTGGAGTGGACTCATTTGCGACAGCAATAAGTTTGGTATATTCAGTGTACAAAATGGGTAAGTTTAATAAGCATGTATGCAGGTGGTTATCGCATAGAGGCCTGTGGTGTAGGCACCTACGTGCGTGCGGGCTGCTCTATGCAGCGCGCGGCGCGGCGCGGCGCGGCGTGGCGGCGCTGAAAGACGTCGCTGAATGCGCGTCGAGTGTGTGCTGATGCAATGTTGATAGCGGCCGAGATACGAGCTCCAGGGTGGGTACACTCCGCGTCTAACTGATGTGCACACTCAGTCAAGTTTAAATTAAGTCGTTTTTAATAATACAAGTATCGAGTTGTATAAATAAAAACTACTTTTTCTGGTAATAAATTGAGATGAAAGAGCTAAATAGTACGTCAAACTCAAAAGACATCTTTCATTCAGTTATAACGCTTTGAATAGTAGTACCGAGCCGTCTGGTTTTTTGTTTTGATCGCTACATTTGGTATGTGTTTTCAATCAGTCAACCTCATTTTTAATTTTCTTTTTGTAATAATTATTAAAAAAAAAAAGCTATACCTACCTGCCCAATTTTAACCTAATTTATTAACTGAAATATTTAAAAATTATGTAGGTATGGTGCTTTGATATCTTTCTAATGTACTAAACTATCCAGTATCAGTACTTGTTAAGCTGAGTGTATGCGGGGGAGGGCGGGGTCGCGCGGGGGTGTCGACACGCGGCCGAGTTTGTGCGATACGCGGCAATAGAGTGGCTTACTTTCATGTCGCCGACGTTTCAGAACTAGCTTTTCTACTGGTTCAACATAAACTACATTTATTTTGATTGACTGGTTTTTTTTATATTTGTCAACCTTCATTTGGTTCTTCTTGGACTTGAGATCCTTTTTGAACCTTCTTCCAATCTGGTTCTAAGTTAACCTATATTTCTTATTCTCAAGATAAATAGGTACCATAAAAACTGTAGTTGGAGCTAAATAGTGGATATCCCCCATCAAAACATAGAAACGGATGTACCAATTTCTACCGAAAATTGCTAAGACCCATATAAATCATTTAATAAATAAAATTGCAGCATTCGTTTCAGAGCTACGAGCCTTAAAAATAGTCACGAACTTTGGAAATTACTTATGTAGGTATGTAAAAAAGGAGACGGACAGTTGAGTGCAGTGTCACGACTCCGCGAGTGCCAAGTGCGCAAAAACTGTAAAACATGGCGCGGCCAGCCGCTCTGCATAAAGCGGTGCCGGAGGCGGCTGCATCCGCCTCTGCTCCAACATTGTATATATACCTACTTGTATTGCTGCTCTTGGAATGAGCGTCAGCTGCCGTCAGCTAGGACGTGACACAATTGATGCACTTTACTAGCAAACGAGCTTCCACAGCCAACCCTGATGAGGAGGCGTCATGACTTGGTGACTAATATAACCATGGCTTTAAAGACCTTGAACGTCACTATGGGGGAACGCGAAGAAGGAACGGCTATGCTTCACTATAAATATGAGCCACTCAGAAGAGATGTTCGCTGTCATGTTGTGGAAATCAAAGGGAATAATTGTAAAAGCATACCTACCTATGTATTGGAGAAAACTGCAGCTTTTCAGGAAGAAGAGAGCAAATAAAACCGTTATTTACACCACCACAGCAGTAATACCAACAAAATGAATCCATCGCCTGTATACCTTGACCACAAAATATCAGCATGATGCGCCACCACAAATGATTGAAGCTCACGCGGACGCGGGCGCGGAGGCGGGGGCGGAGGCGGGCGCGGGCGTAGCGACGCGAATTAGTAGAGCAATAAAAATGTCCAACCGTTGTGTGCCGAGTCATTAGTCGTGGCTCGCTACCGCTGTCGTAAACACTTTCAGTTTGTACAATATGACTGTTAATTTTCTGTAAATTAATTTGCATCTCTTATGTAAGTAGGTTTAGGGCCGGTTTCACCATGCTCTGTTAGTTACTAATCAAGGATTAAAATACCGTTAAATCTAACATTAGCTGTCAAACGCGTACATTTTGACATATTTAACGGCCCTTTAATCCTTTGTTAATCTAACAGAGCATGGTGAAACCGACCCTTAGTTTTATGAGAAAAAAGCTAAATTCAGCATTATAAAGTGTTGTTTAGCGCTACGTATACAGACAGGTGTACTTCAACTTGTTTGTTGGACTTGGCATCGTCGAAGCGTTGCGCTGGCGCTGGCGGACATGCGGTCGTTTTGTGACTTTATAAGCGATATGAGAATTAATTTAAATGAAAATGCATATTTGTTTCATTATTTAACTGAAAGCTGAGGACTGAAAACGCAGTGTGTATTTTGTGAGTACCTTCCACCTTCCAGTCACAGCATGTATGATGTACAGTGTACATTCTTGTGTAGCATATTTTTTTCCAATAAAATTGCTGGCTGAATGCTTTTAATGGCATAGATTTTAAGCCATTTGAAGCTTTAAGTAAGAGTGATAAAGCTAATTTTAAATTGTGAGTGTATTCAAAGTAACCCAGAATTCCCCGTCCCTGAGTGGAACGCTATTGGAACCCGTTCACTGCACAGTGCACACCGCTCCAGGGACAATCTGAAACGAAACAATTAGAAGACATTTACAAGCGCGCGTGTGCCAACTTAGAACTATACTTTGTTTTTATGTAGGGATCCAAGGACTAATTGAATTTACGGAAAATACTTCCTCTTATGAACCTATACCTACCTAAACCTACATACGAACCTACGAGTATTGTTTTTTTTTGTATGAGAGTCAGATAAAACAATTTGCTTTCTTTCTATAATACGATATGAGAAAGATTAACCGCATCACGAAATCTCAGTTCGGGGCGAACCACTAGTATAAGATGTTGAGTTGCTAGCACCCCCGCGCCCGCGCCCGCGCCCGCGCCCCGCCGCGACACCGGTGTGAGCCCGGGTGATGCGCATGTGTATGTGATCTCGAGTACATAGCTGATCGTCGGTGTGGTGCTGCTTGAGCCGCGCCGGACGCAGCTGAAGCAGCGTCGGCTCGCGGCGCCCTTACAGAGGGACGCGTTCTAAAACACATAGTTTCCTAGAATAGGCTCAAGTTCTCGGCTTAAAGTAAGTCACACGCCACAGGCACTGGGACATTACACAGTTCGAACTCCAGACATGTGTAGGTGCACCATACGTATTTCATGTTTGTATTAAACATTCAGTAGGTTTTTTTTATTTTTTTATGCAACTAGCTGATGGAACAAGCAGATGGCCAACCAGATGTTAAGTGGTAACCATCACCTATAACAAAGCATTGCCTCGTAAGTCACGCACAATAGGAACGTGCCCTACGATGCACTACCGTGCGTCCATCAACTTGAGGCATACAGATGTTAAGCCTCTTGTGCCTGTAATTACATCGGCAACCACACTCTTCAAACCGAAACACAGCGTTGCTGCTTGGCGGCGGAAAAAGGCGTGGTGGTAGTACTTCCCCGGACGAGTCTTTCACAAAGAGCTCTACTACTCTTAAAAAATCAGGTATGCAATCATTGTATTTTCGAGAAGCAACGTACGAGTCACATTTAAAATGAAGATCCCATTCCGAAGCAATTGGCCGCGACTCTCGGAAAGCAATCTCTCCGGCGGCCGGAGCCGGGCACGGGAACGAGTCTTACTGTATAAACGTACACTCGAAACTGTATATAAAGTGAGGGTCCCAGATATGTGCGCCAATGCGACTGGAGCAATGGGATATTGCTGTTAAAATACAATGGTTAAATATAATTTTGATGCGAAGAAGTTTAGATGCCGCCTTGACACGAACAACAATGTTATGGAGGCGTGACGTGGAAATAACATGGGGTAGTTATGGATACCTAGTTACTGTCCCGGGGCACGCATGAAGCTCCGGCCAGATCACGTGTAGCAACACTTTACAGATTGAACTAATTGGGAGAAGAATCCTTTTCAAAAATTAAAAACCTCTTGGCACCTACTCAAGATTGCTTGAGACGCACACATACCTACCACATGCTTATACTTGAGACGCACACATAGGGTATGTGAGCCGGTTTGCCGGCCGCCTTCAGTTTTCGGCCTTTACGCGTACTTGATGCAGTAAAATTAAGATATTATCGTTTTGAAATGCAATATCTGAAAGATTTTTTTATCAAGACATCTGAAATTAGTTGCTTTGTTTTTGACAACATTTTTGGTCGGAAACAATCTACTAGTGATTTCTAGCGAATTATTCAGATCGGCGGCGGTCATCGCGGGTATCGCAGCGTGCGAAAATTAGGAAAAAAATAGTGACGCGCCTTTCACTCCAAGGTAAGTTATGTGTTGTTTTTCTAAGCAAACATTGTTGATAGGCATTTAAGTCACTTCAAAACTTAATTGCCAACATACTACTAACATTATTTTTGCAAAATATTGTATAAAACAACAATTAATACGGGGGCCGCGATCCAACATATGAATTTTTTCAAAAGTTTAGTTTTCGGCCTAAGGGCCGGTATGTAGTATCGATCATCGATATCATCGAGTATCATCGAGTCATCTACACTTTTGTCTCTTTTACTCAATTGGTTCAAGGGTTTAGCTCACAACTCTTTGTTTTACGATAGTAACATATGTGAAGACCCTAGCCATTAGTTCTCGGCCGTCAAATTATGTGGCATTCATAATGAAAAAGAAGTAATAGTAATGACTACTTTGGTGGTGGGCGAAAACCCAACCATAGATAAAATGGCACCTCAGTTTTCGGCATGACCGACAATTGTATTGAAATCATGTGGCCACTAACAGAATGTCGCTGTTAGTTTTCGGCCTTAAAGCAAAAATGATTGTATATTTTTTATCTTTTTGAGATAAGTAATAATTTTATTTTGAAAATAAATCTAATGATAGTTACGTATTTTACAAGCTTTTATTAACCTACTTGGTAGTATGTCTGTCTGGCTTTTCGGCTTAAAACTTATTGTACGTTTTCTACCACCTGCTACACAAATCTTATTTCCTCTTGATTACATTCCCTAAAATGATATTTATTTATGTTCTTTCAAAAAACATTATTTTCTTCAGGTGTATTCTCCTCCGACGGCTGTGGAGAAGATAAAGAAAAAAAGAAATGTACGAACTCAATATTCGAAAGAATCATTAACTCAGGCAAAAGATGTCGATAAGAGAACTTTGTCGCCACTATGGAATTCCTAGGTGTACCGTACAAGACAGATTTGCCGGAAGAACGACTGATAGTATAAAAAATCCAGGACCTGATCCAGTACCAACCCACGGAGGTGAAAAAGAAATAGTGGAATGGCTTATCAACCTTGCAAAGTTTGGGTTTTCTTTGAAATAAGCCGAACTTCTCGACACGGTTCAGCAAGTTATTAAAGATACAGGTATACCTAATAACTTGAAAGAAACAAGAAATAAACAAGGCGAGAGCACGGGTAACAGAAGAATTAATCAGAATTTGGTTCCGTGAAGTTATCGTGTTTCTTACAGAGTCAAATAACTTAGACGCACTGGAATCTCCGGAACGCATATTTAATGGCGATGAAAGTGGGTTTGCCTTATGTCCAAACACTGGCGAAGTTCTTGAGCCAAGAGGGTGCCGGAACCTTTATAAAATAAAAACTGGCAGTAGGGATAATGTAACTGTTCTAGTGACTTTCAATGTAAACGCACAGTTATGCCCGCCGCCAGTAGCTGCTTTGTGCGTGCAAATGGGCATTATTCTTCATGGTTTGCCAGTCTTTATTTCATAAGGTTCCGGTACCCTCTTGGCCCAAGAACTTTGCCAGTTTTTGGACAGAAGGCAAACCCACTTTCATCGCTATTAAATATGCGTTCTGGAGATTCCAGTATATCTTGGTTATTTGACTCTGTAAGAAACACGAGAAGTTTACGAGACCATAGTCAGATTGATTCTTCTGTTACCCGTGCTCTCGCCATGTTTTTTCCTTGTTATTTGGGAAATTTCTGGGTTTCTATTCATTTTTTTTTTTTTAAACCAAGTTTTCCCTGGTCATCTTCAATCTCAAGTTATTAGGTATACCTGTCTGTATCTTCAATAACTTTCTGAACTGTGTCGAGAAGTTCTGCTTTTTCAAAGGAAAACCACACTTTGCCAGGTTGATAAGCCATTCCACCATTTCTTTTTCACCTCTGTGGGTTAGTACTGGATCGAGTCCTAGATTTTTAATACTATCCGTCGTTTTTCCGGCAATTCTGTCTTGTATGGTACACATTAGAATTCCATAGTGGCGACAAAATTCTTTTAACGATATTTTTTTGTCACGAATGTCTTTTGTTTTTGCGCCTGAGTTAATGATTCTTTGATGATGATTCTTTTGATAAGTCGGTACGCTATAGCTAAACTGTTACCTAAGAAATAATAAAGATAAACTTAGTTGATATTGTATCGAAAATATTTATCTAGTGTGTGACAAAATGTTTCAAAATCCGGTATTATGTTGATTGTAATTTTGTATATAGGTACATAATAAAAATACTGTTAAACCCACAAAAAAACGTTGATTTTATGTTACTTTAGATTTAAAAATTCATTTAAAATCCGTCTTTATAAGGTGGCCGAAAACAGAAGACTCCATGGCCGAAAACTGAAATTTGTGGCCGAAAACTGAATTTTTGGCATTTTTCCGGATTTAATTAAAAATAAAAATAACTATAAGCTTCTAGCACTAAACAGTACATTAAAAATAAACTTCATTATATAGGCTATCATACTACATCATTAGAACAGGTAAATTAGGATTGTATTATTTTTTTCTGAAGCCCTAAAGTCGACGGGAGCGCTAAGAGGCCGCTATCTAGCACAATGACCCTACCTACCACATGCTTATATTTGGCAAAAGCTGTTATTCAATGTCAAGGTAACTGCTGGTTAACTAACGAAATTTTATTTCCTTCCAATATTTTTTCTTAAATTCTTTTTAAATCCTACTTATCCAGCACTCCCACATTTCCTCGTTCTCAGTGCAGGTAGATAAATAGGTATTACAGCAAACGTGACGCAAGAGTCGACAGTAAAAATATAAGTTGCAGCTCGCTGTGACGTTGTTATTCGCAAACTTCGCACAAATATGTCCGACCGCATTTTAAATTGCATTTCAACTCGGGAACTTCATTTTAAAATCGATTAAATACATCAAGGGCGTGTTTAAATATACGAGTAACTTGTGAAGGATTAGGCGCGGAGTGGGATATAAGCGAGGTTGATATACACACTACCGTACTTATATACGTTACTTAAAATGTCATGCCATGGCGACAATGCGGTCACTAATTTGGTGTATACATATTTATACATATACCTATACAGCACATTAAGTCGCATGTTGGACTTGTAGCCAACCTCAGGCATACTGCTAGTGCAGCTTCGCTCTGTCAATAACTTGAGCGATGCGTCGCACAACAACACAAACAACTCGTTAATGAACTCCTTTGCGAGCTCATTACGGACTACTTTTATTGTTCTTCACCATCTCTACAGTTGAAACAGTCCGGGGTTCAAACAAATTACAAGATAAATAACATTACAAATAATCCAATGCATTAAATCTGGCCCTCGGCCTGGCACATTTATTCCAAATTAATAATAGATCACACGAATTATTATACATAGCAACGTTACAATGTCAGGTTTTGTGAAGTTTTAGTGTCGATTGACCCTTAATTATAATAATATTCCATGGCACGGAGAAGTTCCTCCCGGTTCGAGACTGGCGCAAGAACTGATGCAAGTTTGTCGCGCTAATTTGTTTGAAGAGTGCCTTCAGACCTAATTACTCGTAGCGGAGACGTGTGGAGACGTGCTCTCATTGCAAGTTGATATTGGAGGAATTCTTGATTAGTCTGAGTTAAGAGATCTTTTAAAATCAGAATCATTTATCAACAAAGATTTAACAGATTCACAATATATTGTAATCTCTAATACTATAAGAATCAAAGTCCTGACTGACTGACTGACTGACTGACATATAGACAACGCACAGCCTAAACCGCTGGTCCTAGAGACTTGAAATTTTAGGAGTACATAGGTCTTATGGCGTAGAGGTGTACTAAGAAGGGATTTTTGGAAATTCAACCCCTAAGGGTGTAAAAAGGGATGAAAACGTTTGTATGAAAAATAGTATTCCTTGAACCTACAAACTTGAAACTTGGAGTACATATACTTCAAGGCAAAAAAATAGGAACGGTACTTTTAGTTTTTTAAAACTACCCTTAATAAGTGTGCAAAGGGATGAAAAAGCTTGTTGATCGAGTGAGCGAAGCGAACGAAGATTCTAGTTTCAACTTGGGCGATTTGGCATTTTATGTATGTATGTATGTATGTATGTATGTATGTATGTATGTATGTTTGTCTGGCCATAACTTTCGAACCGTTGATCCTATCTGCATGAAATTTGATAAGACGACAGCTTGTACTTGAGAAATTTACTGGTAAGTAGATGAGTAAAATCGGATGAAGGGTTTTTAAGATATGGGGTTTTTTAAGGGGGCAAAAATAAAAAAAGTGACAAAAAAAAATCAAGTTACATGTCATACGAAAGGGCTTTGTTTGGACATTCCAAAACAATTTTTACTTTTTTTCTGGGACGCTCGGTTTTTGAGATACAACAAAAAAGTTAAATTAAGATAACCAGCGACCCAAGAGCTCCCATCTCTAAGAGTTTCGTTGGCATCAAGGTTTTTCTACTGGTCGGCCAGTTACTTTGCTTTTTTTATTTTTTTTTCTTGAAATAAATTAAGGAGGTACTCAGTTCTCATAAAATGGTGACAACGACCAGGTCTGATGATGGAGCCAAGGTCTGTTCAACGGAACTCTTCAATAAATAGGCCAATAGAGTTGAAACTTGGTTACCGTACCAAGTTAGTAGGCGGTACTCAGAAAAAAATCCAAACATAATGTTTGGACTTGCCTTTGACTACCACCTGCTCAAAGTTTTGGTGCGTTCGTCGGGTCGCATCACGAGATCTCAGTTCGGGGCGAACTACTAGTATGGGAGTTTTTAGACCGCTGGTCCTAGAGACTTGAAATTTGAAGAATACATAGGTCTTATGGCGTAGAGGTGTAATAAGAAGGGATTTTTGGAAATTCAACCCCTAAGGGTGTAAAAAGGGATGAAAACGTTTGCATGAAAATTTTTATTCCTTTAACCTACAAACTTGAAACTTGGAGTACATATACTTCAAAGCAAAAAATTAGGAAAGGCATTTTTAGTTTCTTGAAACTACCCTTAATAAGTGTGCAAAGGGATGAAAAAGTTTGTATGGGAGTTTTTTGACCGCTGATCCTAGATACTTGAAATTTGAAGAGTACATAGGTCTTATGGCGGTAGAGGTGTAATAAGAAGGGATTTTTTGAAATTCAACCCCTAAGGGTGTAAAAAGGGATGAAAACGTTTGCATGAAAATGTTTATTCCTTTAACCTACAAACTTGAAACTTGGAGTACATATACTTCAAGGCAAAAAAATAGGAAAGGCATTTTTAGTTTCTTAAAACTACCCTTAATAAGTGTGCAAAGGGATGAAAAAGTTTGTATGGGAGTTTTTTGACCGCTGGTCCTAGAGACTTGAAATTTGAAGAGTACATAGGTCTTATGGCGTAGAGGTGCACTAAGAAGGGATTTTTAGAAATTCAACCCATAAGGGTGTAAAAAGGGTTGAAAACGTTGGTATGAAAAATTGTATTCCTTGAATCTACAAACTTGAAACTTAAAGTAGATGGACTACAAGGCAAAAAATAGAAAAGGCATTTTTAGTTTTTTTAAACTACCCTTAATAAGTGTGCAAAGGGATGTCAAAGTTTGTATGGGAGTTTTTTGACCGCTGGTCCTAGAGACTTGAAATTTGAAGAGTACATGGGTCTTATGGCGTAGAGGTGTACTAAGAAGGGATTTTTGGAAATTCAACCCCTAAGGGTGTAAAAAGGGTTGAAAATGTTGGTATGAAAAATTGTATTTCTTGAACCTACAAACTTGAAACTTGAAATAAATGTACTCCAAGACTAAAAAAATAGGAAAAGCATTTTTAGTTTTTTAAAACTACCCTTAATAAGTGTGCAAAGGGATGCCAAAGTTTGTATGGGAGTTTTTATAACGCGTGGTGCGTTAAAAACTATTGACTCGGGGTAAATATACTGAGAAATAAATAATTAAGAATGACGCTTTTTACTTTTGATAATTACCCTTGCAAAGGGTGCAAATGACTGTAAAAGTTAGTATGGGAGATTTTTAACGCATAGTGCGATTGATTTCAAACTTAAAGTAAATATACTCGACAATAAATAATTTAAAATCACGTTTTCAGTATTTTAAAACTACCCCTGCAAAGGGTGCAAAAGACTGCCAAAGTTGTAAGGTTTTTATGGAGGATTTTTAATGCGTAGTGTAATTAACATCAAACTAAAAGAAAATGTGTTCTGTGGATAACTAACAAAAAGACAGTTTGATTTTCGAAAACAACCCCTAAAACGTTACCCTCCATCGTTGCGCTCGAGTAAAAAGGATTCAACAAGGCGTCAATGTTGGTAAGGGACATTCTAAAATTGGGAATCTTGAGTTGGTACGAAGAGATTTGTGGGTATCTACCGTGCCTGGGGATCAAAGTCGTGAAGCTGTTTCGTTTCGTTTGTTTTTGGGGTAGAAACTAGGAACAAATAACTACATATTTTCCGTGTAAGGTTGCCTTTGTTGTATTTGTCATGTTTGTGCTAAACTCAGTACCTATACCTACCTACCTACCTACCTAATATAGGTAATGTACGCCTATAGGTATCTCTTATACCTACGTAGGTATTTAAAATCTTACCCTAATAATATACAAATCAATGCGAAAGTTACGATGTTTGGATGTTTGTGGCTCAATCACGGCTCACCACTTCAACGCGTGCGAAGCCGCGGGAAGCCACTAGTGCATAATAAAACCTTGGCTCGTCAAGCGTAATTTAACATTATTCATATAAAATATGACATTTAAATACCTAACGACTTACATAGGTAGGTACTAACTTAAAAGAGAATGCGCTGGAAAAAAAAAATATACTGGATGAGAACCAGATAGCTGATAAACTACATATACTTTTTTTTGTAAATACATACTTATAATATTATATAACACCCAGACAGAGAACAAACATTTATGTTCATCACACAAATGTTTGTTCTCGGTGTGGATCGAACCCACGGCCTACGGCACAGAAGACAGAGCTACTACCAACTGAGGGCTTATTACGAGTTTAGTGCCGATCGAGTGCCGATCGTCGATCGTTACGATACACCGAATTTTCTATGAAAAAAAAAACGGGTTCTCAAAGAATACGCTAGATGCCGTTGTTTTATTTTCATAGAAAATTCGGTGTATCGTAACGATCGACGATCGGCACTAAAATCGTAATAAGCCCTCTGAGCTGTGAAGGCTGTCCGTAAAGAGCCGACTTTGTCGGATTAAAATATCTTTTAAACTCGAACTCACGCCCTTAGAGCTGGGGAACTTTGACAAAATGTTTTTTTTTAAATTAATATGCTTGTACTTACCTATGAACTGTTTTTATTTTTTGTTAGAGCCATTGGGGAATAGCTCATTAGGATTATAAACAACTTTCGTCGCAGCGAACGCAGGCGAAGGACAAAAAGTCATTATTACGGTAATTTTATCTTCCCACACGTCTCGTCCGGGTTTCCGTATGCGTGGTTAACACACGCATGGAGTATTTTTCTTTATACTTACTTATTTATTTAACACTTTAATGCACAAAAATAATAAATAAGTGTATTAAAGGTGGGCTTAAATGCTATGAGAATGTCCTACTTGCCAACCTTAAAAGTAGATAATGGCGATAAGGTTGGCGTGCTATCATAAAAATAAACAGTTCTATCTTCTGATTTTCAAGCAAGTCGTTTTTCCTACTGGCAGTAGTTCCCGTATTCAAACCTCAATTACAAGTGTGAATGTATACCGTGATTATACATGGCGATTATCAGTTCCTAGAGTGGCATATTCCCACGTGAGACGACGGTCGTCAAACAATGGCGCTCCAAACGGGCTTTGTGTGGGCTGTCTCCGCTCCGTTCTCGAGGGTCACTTTGAAGAGTCGACATAGCTTTGGCAGCCTTCTGCAAATCACTGAAGGACAATAATACATCATCGTCGCAGGCTTTGGGTGTCAGTCAATAACAGGAAGTGTAGCAGTGTTTTGATAACAACTGGAGCAGGTACCTACTACATTACATTTCATTTGGTTAAAATGAATAAATAGGTACCTAACTAAAGTAGGTAATTAATGAGGAAACCAGTTATTAACAGCGGTGATGGGCTTTGTTCCATCCTACTTATGGAATACCAACAACGGCACAAAGTACGGGTATGTGCCAAATGTAATGTTTGAACTTAGCTCTGACTACCCCCTTAGACGCCCTCAAATAATCTGGAGTTTGTACTTGGTACTAAGAGATCTGAAAGTATATCTACCGTGCCGGGGGATCAAAATCGTGAAGCTGTTTCAGTTTTTTTCTCTTAATATACCTAAGGGCCATAATATATTTTTTGTGATTGGAATTTGGTTTACTATTGATTCATCGTTACCTACTTATCGTACCTACTAATCTATTTATCGTACCCTGCTTATTGCGATGACGAGGTTCCAAACTGGTAATAAAGTAAGTGCTATTACAAGTAGGTACTCGTACTATTTAGGTGGTGGTTTCCTGAAACACTCCGAAAGCGATAATCCTAATGATCGCAATGCGCTGCTGCATAACGTAGGTACAACATATCCCTGTTCTAAACCCTGTACATATAAATTCCGGTAAAGCATTGAGGCGCGCAGTGCCCGCGCTAAGTGGCCGCTTACCTCCGCTCGTTACATATTTCCGCTACAAACACAGCGGCTTTTGGCACAGAGCGCTCCTCTAAATCTTCCTCTACGATTTAATCGCCTAAAAAACGTGCCGTTATTCAGCAGTGAAATATCTGTACATCGGACCGAATGTCTGATCCGCTGGTGCGATCCTGCGAGCAATCACTGCTGCGCATGTGCGCCCAGCTAGCGGACAAACTATACCGCAACTTTGAGTTTTGTTTTACGTTTTCCGTATCGTCGTCGGCCCGATTTTGTATAGATTCGACGAGTGCCTTGATCGGGCGGGCTGCGAACTCACGAGCCTCCATACAAGACCGGCCTGACGCCTGACGACTTGGCACTGCTCTGTGGAAATACACATTATACTTACCTAAATCAATGTTCGTAACAACACTTACCTTAACTTGAGTAAACCGTTGACTTTGAATAAAATTACCGAGTTGCGTATCAAATACTTTTTTGATCTTTTGATCCACATACACATTACGGTTCTTTTTAGGAACGAAAACAAGGTTAGGTATATACAAATTGACAAATTCAAAATTAGTTTTACAACTTTCACAAATTTAAGTTAATTGATCGAGTGAGCGAAGCGAACAAAGATCTTTGATCAGATGAAAGGTTTTTTTTTTTTTTTTACAACTTATAGGTTAAACGTTTGACCGCAATCTCACCTGATGTTAAGTGAAGATGTGGTCGACGATGTGGCACGTTTACCTAGAAAATACCTATTCACTTTTCTCTTGAAAGCATCCAAATTATAGGCATTCGGAAAAACGGACGCCGGTATGGAATTCCATTCTTTGGCCGTACGCATGATAAATGTTGAAGCAAAGCGCTTGGTGCGGGCAGTTGGTATGTCAACCATGAATGGATGCCTCGTCTCCGTACGTCTGGTGGTCCGATGGTAGAACGGGGATGAGGGGATCAAGCTGTGGAGTTCCGTCGCACACTCTCCGAAATGTATCCTGTAGAATACCGATAGACAGGCAACTTTGCGGCGATGCTCGAGAGTCAGGAGCTTAGACTCGAACAACGTGTTACCTATGAGCCTTTTGGCTCGTCTCTCAATAGTTTCCAAGGCCTCAAGGTTATTAAGATATGGGGTTTTTTAAGGGGGCAAAAATAAAAAAAGTTACATAAAAAAATCAAGTTACATGTCATATGAAAGGGCTTTGTTTGGACATTCCAACACATTTTTTTTTCTAGGACGCTCGGTTTTTGAGATACAACAAAAAAGTTAAATTAAGATAACCAGCCAAGATAATCCAAGATCCAATCTCTAAGAGTTTCGTTGGCATCAAGGTTTTTCAACTGGTCGGTCAGTTACATTGATTTTTTCTTGTAATAAATTAAGAAGGTACTCAGTTCTCATAAAATGGTGATAGCTACTGGTCTGATGATGGAGCCAAAGTCTGTTCGACGGAACTCTTCAATAAATAGGCCAATTCAGTTGAAACTTGGTTACCATACTTAGTTAGTAGGTGGTAGTCAGAAGCAAGTCCAAACACAATGTTGTGTTTGGACTTGCTTCTGACTACCACCTACTATAATATTCGGAACTCAATTTGGGACAAACCACTAGTGTAAATGAAGAAGGTACAACTCAAATAATTGTATGTTAGACCGCAGGCAGGCAAGCCAGAACGAAAGCCTAGACCTTATGACCCTTACGAAAGATCGTGATGGCACCTTGTCAGGGCAGAGGAAAGATCCGAGACGGAGATAAAAACATTAGAAGCTGGGCCGTTCCATGTTTGTTGCAAAACTAATTTTTAAAACGAACTTTTGTTGTCCGCTTAGTATGCATAGAGGCTACATCGAGCAGAGTAAGTAAAATTGAAGCTGGAAGGAGTTATTAATAGGTGCGATGGCGTGTGGCCGGCTAATGGCGGACGTGACCGGCCCCAATCGGAACGGGCGGGCGCGGCGCAGGCGGCATCTCGCGCAGTTCCTCTAACTCGATTAAAGATTTTTGAGAAACAGACAATTATAAACCGCGACTTGATAAAAAAATATGATAGCGTTTTATTTATCGGTTCTGATTTTTGCAGTATTGTTGCGCGTATAATTTATTCCCTAACCCTTCAGTAGAAGACTAATGGTGCGTATAATTTTCATTTAAAACGGGATTTAACATGATATGTTCATAACAGTGATAGTTTCAAAAGCTGAATTGTGCATAATACTCATAGATTGATTTATAACAAAGCAAAGTAGTCGCAGCGAAGTAGTGCTAATGCTAATGTTCCATTTAGCGCAGCCTTGTTTAATGAAGCGGCTCCATGGGACGCAGTCCGGGCGCCAGACTGAGGAAGTTGCAACTTTATTGAATCGAATTGCAATTACAATTTTCCAATAGAGTTTTCTTGTTTGTTTCTTTCCACAGCGTAAACAGAGCAATAGCATATTTGCGGGCCAACAACCACCCCTGTTGTGGTACGTAGTATACCTACTGTACTGTTTGTTATTTCTGTTACACACGACCGACGCAGAAAGTCCTAATGCGGGGTCAGAAAAACTATGTCGTGACTGTCAGATGTTTATTTAATATAGGTAAGTCAGGGAGTTTATCAAACAGCATAATTACTGATCGGAATCCAAGCAAGCTACATTGAATCTTAGATTAAGACAATAAAGTCGATTCTGCGCTGAATGTCGTTTGGAGTAACGCTAGCCAACGCTAGCCCGACTGCGGCTTGTTGACCACGGAGCGGGCGATTAGCGTGGGAGCGAACTTCGCCAACTTTACAAACTCTGAACTTTCTAACAATTCACTAGAAGTAGGTACTTGACAACTTTGGAATTAATTTTACGTGGGTTTTGTTACGTTACACATACATACTAGCTGCTTGCTAAACCAACTATAAATAACTTGAATGGATCACATATTACACGATGTTGCTTACTTGTATTGAAACCGTACAGCCACATTAATTAACAAATACCTATTAAGCGATATTTTGATTCCGGAGAGAAAGTTGGGTTCCGGAGTTATTAAAGATTTTAAGTAATCAATTAGCCATGTGATTCCATTGCTGAGTGTACTTACGAGTAAATACAATATTTATTTATTATTATTTATTTATTATTCGTTCTGTGATTGCGGTTCCGATTGAACGAGATCATTAATTGCCCTTTTAATTGTATAATAATGGCGCAGCAATCGAATACAAATACCATTCAGATGTTATTGTTGTTCGACATCACTCTGATAACTGTCAATATGATTCATTGGTTAGTCTATAATGTATTTATTTAATATGGACCATAAAAAATATCATAATCATAATAACTTTAATAAGAATATAGGTCAGTACATGGTATTACAGATGTCAGGGTTTGTAATTAATTTATCCTCCATATACAACTAGAACATAAAGTTCCGTATCGGTATCTCTATCGCGTCTTCATACAAAACCCGCAATAAACACGGGACAAGAACGAATAACGAAAAACCAAATATGGTAAACACAACTCATACTTGGGGTACTGTTCATTATATCCCATTATAATAGCATGCAATAATTTAGGGATTCAATTTAAAATTATAAGTGAGAATTAAAAAATATAAAAAAAATATATAGGTACATACAATGTCACTAATTTTAAATAGAATAAAGAGATGAAAAAACTCATAAACAAAAAGAAAAAAAAATGTACGGATTATTTTAAATTGTCACTATCTTTTCACAGTTTTCACACTATACCTAATAAACTTTTCTAAATACAGTGATAGATGGTGAAGTCAATGTGGAGGATTATCGATTTGAAACTTCTTGTGAACTAGGTGAATCGATGTGTGGTGTATATCTACACCTTTAGGTGATTCATATCGAGATAATTATGTCAATATGTTTGTTGGTGACCATAACTTATTTGGATAATTATCTCGATGATCACTTATAGAGGAGAATTCACAGTTTCGAGCTGACCACGAACCACGCCGCGGGACTTGATCGGGTACTCTCTCTCTAGATCAGCCTCTGCTGTGTTGCTGCAGATAATGTGAATGCTGTCGCTACTGCTTCTTTTTACGTAATACACGTGTCTTCGTGCATCGGCGGGAGCGGCGGGAGCGGCGGGAGCGGCGGGAACTTGGTCGAAGGCGGGCGGAGCGATGGAGACCGCACACCGGCAACTTTAAACGAAGAATACTTGACTTCCATTAATTAAAATTGAGCTTTACTAAATAATTTTATTAAATAGCTGTAGAAATAGATGACTGGCCTCGCATAGTTCTAGAGATAAGGACCTTTTAGTCGCACAAAACTACTCAACACATTTTTTGGTTTATTTCTGTTTTTTGTTTTGTCTATCGTCAGGCCAGATTTTGTATGGAGACTCGATAAGCGCCTCTATAAAGCGTACTGAGAACTCTCGTGAAGAACTCCATACAAAACCCAGGCTCCAAAAAAACTCGGACTTGAGGTAGGTACAGCTTCACGCACGCATTGCTGACTTGGGTACTCGTACATATAAAAAGGCGAGTTCTCACAAAGTTTTTTCTTGATAAACAATTTGATTTGCTACTGTTAGAACTTTGAGTTTCTAGCTTAATTTATTTAGAAGCAAGATAATACGAACAACTTTGCATCAATATTACAGAAGCGTTAATCATTTAACTAACTTTTTCACGCTTGATGATATTAGGTTCTACATAAGTGACGTTGTCAGGTAAAATACTTTGTCAAGTAATTTTGAACATTGTCGCGCCAGTGGGCTCCCTTGTGATATCCAGACTCCTAAGAGACTGGCAGTAGCTGGGGTCTCCTCTATTTTCATTCACCCACAACATTAAAATCATCACACTCATTCACTACTCATTTAGACAACTCTCATTGTGGGCCACTGTGATATCCAGACTCCTATGATACTGGCAGTAGCAGGGTCCCACATACTCATATCCCCAAACACATAACACTCACACACATACATGAGAGTTCTCCTGTGAAACCCTGGCTGACTGGAGACTTGTCAGAAGAACTCTCATAAACACACACCACACCCCTCATACATATATCTACACTCCCCTCCCCCACATACTTACACACTCACACCCCTCCCTACTCTTACACAAATTAATAACATGGGCTTAAATTGTAGAATATATTAATAAACAAATGAGAAATTTCTACTTAATAGTACCTTTTGTGATTTTGCATGCCAATATTTTCATTTTATAATTTAAATGTAATCCAATTATAATTATACTTTACTTATGTACATCGTAAATCGTCATAGAACTCCCAAATTTAACTAATTTCTTTGTTATTAAAGCTATGGTTGTATTTCTCTGTGTAACGTCATCTGGAAGGGACACCTGCAGCACAAGTCTGCAAGGACTTAGTGTAGGGTCTTGAATCTCTAATTTTATCTACAAGCCATGTAATTTCTCGATTTCCTTATGTTCGTCTGCATCTAATTGTCTGTCTGTGCCTATTTCTATGTGCTTTTTTGCTAAATAAATTATTACTATTATTATACATATATTAAACTTTCAAAATATTGAACATTGTTCAGGCCTCGTTATGGTATTGTTATATTTTCACCAAAATCTTGCGAAAAAATATATCTGCAGAAAACCGACATGGAAGGTCCACTTACCTACTTACAAACATAAGCACGTAAAAACACCCAAAATAATATTGTTGAAGTCGAGAAGGGCGCCGCTGACTCCCATAAAGCGTGTTTAATCTCGAAAATGACGAAATAAAAAAGGTTTGAGCCATCAAGTGTAGGCCGCTGGTTTTGATCGGCGTCGTGGGCCGAGGAAGGGTAATTCGGTCCTCGCTGATGGTAATTTTACATTTAGCATTGCAAATGTGTGCGGGCCCGGGAAGGGCACTCGCTCGGGAATATCTGATTAGGCGTGTACTACCTTACCTAAACGGCGCCCACTAAAAGCCACGAACCGCGTTTAAACTTGACTCTAAATGTTGTTAGCGGTATCTAGATTTTTAATTAGCGAGATCCAGGGAGCTCGTACTCTATCTTGATTAAGATCGTTTGATGTAAATATTAAATTTTATTCCTAAGCGAAGCACGAATTTAGTAAATGAGGCTGGAGTGAGTGTCTCGTTAGGTAATGCGGCTCGACTAACTAGCGAGGCAGCCGCGGCCGCCCCGCTGTCGGACCGCAGCTCGGCCGCGTGCGTGCCGCGAGGCAGCCCTCGCTGTCGCCGCAACCAAGCGAGTTCGAAGGCAACAAAGAATCTCCGACAAAATGAAATGTTTAATTTACTGAAAAATAATAATAAACTTTGCACAATATTTATTTATTAACATTCGTATAGTGTGCGAGATTGAGTGCTACTAACACGCGCTCCTAGGAAATAGGACCTTGTCATATGTCAGAACATGCGAGTTTGCAGTCACTCCCAGCCATAAAGTAGGGCACATCCCGCCGAAGCTCGCTACACCTGCTCAGCTCACGGAAGAACATTTTCCATTTCCGCTGCGTAGGCCGAGCCAGTGCCAAATGAAATACTGACGTAGCGCCGACTATCTAAAACCGCTGCTCGACATTCGCTATTTCAATATTATTGATTTAATTTAAAATTGTTAGTGTTCTTGTAGAGCACTGTTTGAGTAGTGGTAGCAAAGCAATCCTTCCTTCGTCGCGCGTTCGGACCTAGTTGTTCACCGTTTGATTGCACACATACGTTTGAAAAAGGGCCTTCAGTACTTAAATTTTCAAATGTACCTCTATATTGTGTGCAATCAAACGGTGAAGGACACATTTCAATAGGACAGACGTAAAAAACTATCATACTTTTAATTTTCTTAATTTGATCTCGTGGAGCTGGCTCCTAGTTTTAATAAACTCAGACCAAATAAAAATATAATAATTGATCGAGTGAGCGAAGCGAACGAAGATCTTAGTTTCAACTTGGGCGATTTGGCATTTTATGTATGTATGTATGTATGTATGTATGTATCAGTGTTTAGTATTAGGTGATTTTAATTTGTATTCTTGTGGCGTTGATGTAATTAATTATTTTGAATATTTTACAGCTTTTTGCGAATTCGCTCAAAAAAACGAGGTAAGAAATTGTAATGACAGGCTACTAGATTTAGTGTTAGTCTCGGTGAACATGGAAGAAGTGAAAGTGAGCGTAGCCGATGAGGAACTAGTGCCGAGGGACCCACAGCACCCACCGCTCTTGGTATCGGTCCAGCGTACATCGCGGAGCCGGTACTCACCGGTGGCGACGACGTCTGAAACGCCTAATGACACAGTCCGCTGGAATTTCTCAAAGGCCAACTATCATTTATTGTATTCATCGATAGCAGCAGTGGACTGGAGCACTTTATATCTATTGCAAGGTCCTGAAGACGCCCTAAACTATTTCTATGAGACTCTTGATTCCATATTTAATGACTGTGTACCTAAAAAACGGTCAAAAAAGTCGAACTCTAGGTATTGTTACCCGCAGTGGTATACAGCAAATGTCATAAGAGAAATAGAGTTAAAAGCGAGACTACATAAGCAGTACAAGTCAAAGAAGTTAGAGAGAGACTATACGGCTTTCTCAATATGTAGGGCAAAACTCAAGGTTATGATAAATAAGGCACATAATCTACATCAGGAGCTAGTCCAACGTAATCTAGCGGAAGATCCAAAGTCGTTCTGGGATTATGTGAGAACAAAGAGAGGGGCTGTAAATCGCAAGAAAGTCACTTTAAATGGAAGCATCATACCAGATGAGGAATGTGCCACGGAATTTGCAAAGTACTTTCACTCGGTATTTGGCACATCAACGGCTCGACTGGACGTGAGTGCGGCGGAATCAGCGAGTCTCGCCACCAGCGCGCGAGTGCACGTTCCACGGCTCACGCTGCCAGAAGTGCGTGCGGCACTTGCTCGTCTCAAGCCGAAGCGTTCCGCAGGCCCGGAAGGGATTCCTGCGTACATAGTGAGAGACTGCCGCATCGTGATGGCTGAGCCACTCGCACACATTTACAATCTTTGTTTGCAGGCATGCTATTTTCCAAAACGCTGGAAAGTCACAAGAGTTATTCCGATACCTAAAGGAGGGGCGGGATCGGAGGTAAGCGAGTTCAGACCGGTGGCAATTCTTTCGACTCCAGCGAAAGTGTTGGAATCAGCCGTGCAACACAGCATGCAAGAGCAGGTTTCGGCTCGTCTCTCCGACGCCCAGCATGGCTTCCGACCAGCCCGCAGCACAACCAGCAACCTCCTGAACTCCATGACGTACGTTCTCCCTTATGTCGACGCGGGGATGCAAGTTGACGCCGCCTACTTCGATTTCCAAAAAGCCTTTGATCTAGTCGATAACGACATACTGCTCACAAAGTTGGCGACGATCGGCTGCACCACTAAGCTGCTTCAGTTCTTCGCGAGCTATATGAAGGACAGGCAGCAGTACGTAGAGTACGCGGGGTTCAAGTCGGAGCCATATATAACAAAAACTGGGGTAAGCCAAGGAAGCAACTTGGGACCGCTAGAGTAAAGTAGGTAAAGTTATTCTTGTAATTTTGGGGTAATTTGAATTATCATGGCAGCACCGGCCCCCGCCACATGTTTAGAAAACTGGCCTCACTGGTTCGCAGAGTTCCGTTTTTACTTTTTTGTCTGAGGCTTTAATACGTTTTAAAGTGATCCTTGTGGTTCAATTGAATAAATATCTTTTGACTTATTAGAATTGACCTACCTTGCCTAGTGCAATATAATCCATTAGGTACCTAACTAACATTCGCGTACTGTGTCTCCGGCCGAGGGCGGGGGGGGCGAGGGGGGCAGCGGCGCAGTCCCGGTTACAAAACTAAAGTTAAACTTTCGTTTAGATAGTTATCTCTACACTCGCTTATTCTAAATTGCATTTATAACAGACGTTTGACTGACACGAAAACTAACACTTTATTAGTTAGTCATTTATGTTATTTATTAGGTTCTGAGAATCAGAGATCCGTGCTGCCCCGTTGGCCGTGTCCTCATTTTTCTGTAAAACGTATGTTGAAGCCATAGAACAAACACAAGGATTACTTTGAAACGTCTTGCTGAACCTAGGCGCGGTCTGGTGAGACATCGAATACCTACGAGAGGTCCGTGTTCGGTTACTCCCTCTTGCGAAGTATAGTTCGGCTTGGAGACTGTACAAAATATGTTTGTTTAGAATGTCGTGTCGGCAAGTGTTGGGACGGCTTCGCCGGAAGGCGACGTCGCGGGCCGCGCCGCGCCGCTCCGTCGTCGGCCGGTGTCGGCGCGCCTGCAGTGTGTCGCTATCTATCTGCAGTTTTAAATATGTCTTCGCCGTGGAATAGCCAACACTTACTACTGAACGCGCCACAGAATAGCGAACACGTCCTTCAAGCCGCCGCCGCCGCGCCGCGCCGCGCCGCGCCCCGCCCCGCCGCGCCGCGCCGCGCCGCTCGTGTTCGTGACCGCCCCGCGGAATCATAAACGTTGTTTATTTAGCTCGCTCTCCGAATTAAATTACCTTTCCGTTCTATGTTCGGAATTGCATTGAAATTGTATTTGTTGGAATAGAATGCAACCGACGTCTATTTTCAACCGGTGCGACTCCAAATAGAGAAAAACGTCATAGCGATGAAAAACGCGACAAAACACACCCAGCTATCACCGACAACTGCATGCAATTTATAATTGGCTATCGTTCGAGCTGTGACGTTATATTTTCTTACACCTACCTTCTCGTAGTGATGCGCTATGCCATCGACCTGTACCTACTCCGTGTGCAAGAACCTAATCCAGTTGTTAGAAACACAACATCAATCAAGACAACACAAAGTTCAGATGTCTCCGCCGAAGCTCAAGCCGAAGCTCCGTGAAGTTAGATTACAAAGCATAGATATGGAGTGCACATACTTGCCGCTGTAGCCGCTACAGACTAACAAACTCTAGCACCCTCGACCCGATCAGACCTTCAGAACCGCTCTTATTCTTATGCTTTTTGTTTTTTTTTTTTTTGCGATTCGATGTGTTCGATGGTCTACGATAATAGGTAGATATGTGGTTTCCATCTTTGAACCATTGTTTATGACAGATGTGCGAGCGAGACGTTGTTTGGCGGTTGTCTGCATCTTAATATTATAAATGCGAAATATTTTAAGCAGGTACTTACGAATACCTATATTTGTTCCTATTTATCTCCATAACGGTTGGGCGGATTTGGATGAAAATAAGAATAACCATATTGATCGATAACTGGAATAAAAAGGCTACTTTTTATCTGGGTAGACGAGTATCACGAGAGCGGAGTCGAGCGCGGATGCTTGTAATAAATATAATCCCTACATTTCATAGATTGCTGTGATTGGGCACGGAGTCGGGTCGTGTGTGGAGACTTGAAGTGTGCGAGCTAATCCGCACAGCGCCAGTGAAGGATCGCTTCTCGGAGTTGTTGTCGAGATCCCTCTCAGGACTGTGACACGCCACGCCACGCCACGCCACGCCACGCCACGCCACGCCAGCTCTATCAATACACGTCACCACGCAGTGCAGTGCTGTGCAGTCTAGTTTAGTTCTGGACATGCCACCTCCTAGCTCGCTACATATACACAATTGCCAAAGCGCGTGTCGGACCACTCGCAGGGAAAGCATCGTGAAATACGACACAAGTTACTTATTAAAATATCAATGTGACCAGGTGGTAATAAAATAGTTTGGAAAACATCGTTCGCTAGCGAAAAGCTTGGATTTTGAAATCTTCAAAATATGTATTTCGTCTTTGTTTTAATGTAAACTAAATCGACACTATCTACATCTACATCTACATCTACACTATCTACACTTCTACATCTACACTTCTACACTAATATTATAACGAGGAAAGATTAGTATTTTTGTATGTTTGTATTTTTTATGTAACGAATAGGCTCAAAAACTAATGGTCCGATTTCAAAAATTCTTTCACCATTATAATGCTACATTATCCCTGAGTAACATAGGCTATATTTATTACTAGAAAAAAATAGGGATCATTTCTAAAACTTCAATAATGTAACCCAAGGTGGAAAAAATAATCCTTACATCGCGTGTGCTGCGAAAACTATTGATGATTTTGCACAACACGTCATCATCTACAAAAAATGTCGTGACAGCATATGTCTAACTATTATAGTTATGTCACAATAAGTGTTCTTTTATTATAAATAAATAATTGAAATGCCGCCGCTAGAAAAGGCTCTTTATTTGAACCTTGGTATTAATTAATCCTTATACAAAAAAATTATATTTATACAAGATTGTTTCAATACCTTTAGATTACTTCTTGAATTTTTCAAATCGGACATTTCATTCAAAAGATATTACGAAATTAAAAATTTTAGTTCGCTTTAAAAATATTATTAGCAAACGTGCGGTTCCACGGGGCGCGTTCTCACTCACTCAGGGAGAAGGGCGTGCAAATGTATGAAAAAAAGTAGACGCGAGACTCGAACCTACGGTCTAAGTTTATCCTAAAATGTTCAAAAAATGTATATCCACCTATGCGAAGCTGGGACAGGCCGCTAGTTAAACATAATTTATGTGATATACAGAAAAATAATTAATGCATAAATATTTGTGTTCTACCACATAAAACCAATCAGCAAACATTGAAACAATTACCTATAGGTATGACGTTCATGTGAGAATGTAGGTAGATATCTGTTATGGCGTGCGATAACAACGGATGCGTTTACCTACCGTTATCTATTTGAAACTGACAGGTGCACTTCGGAATAAGTAATCAATGTGATCACATAAAGACAGGGTGCTATCTTTGTACGTCAATCTTTTGCTGCGTCATTTTCTTAAAAGCGAAACTCCTGTCCATTGCATAGTTGGTTTTCGATTTTCTAATATTATGCAATGGACCCTCGCTAGGTGCTTTGACGTGCAGAAAGGTATACGAGTAGAATCAGTTACCTACATTGAGCAGTTATTCTCTTTGACTGAATGTAAGTAGGTCTTCATTTTGCAATATTGCGTGTTTGCACCACAACTTGTGAGAATACTTCGCAAACTACTCGATTTGCGCTATGCAGATGACAAACCTATGAGCTACGTCATTTTATTTGATAAAATAAAATTAACATGTATCTATAAGTAGTGACCTATAGAAACAGCTTGGGTGTAAGTTTTTTAAGATTTAATATTTAATTTAATATGAACATATTAATAAAGTTATTTAGTTTGTTAAATAAGGTCAAGAGGTGTTTAGGTATACAATTAAATCACAAGGGTCACTTTGAAACGTCTTAAAGCGAAAAGAACTTAGCTCAATTCAAGCCAAATCAGTGGGTAAGTGCTAGAAGGTGTTACAAACAGACAAACAAATACCTAGGTAGCTACTAAATGAGCTGATGTGGGCGCCCCTCGCCTGACGCTGGGAGTGGGCTGGGGCTGGCTGCACTTCGGCAGGCGGCCTCGAAGCCTCTGCTACAAAATGCACAATAATTACTGATTACTGGACCGGGAAAGCGGATTACGGAAAGCCTTGTCGAGCACGTCACGCTATTTTACGCTCCGACCGACGGAAACTACGAACAGGGAAAACGTGAATAAACTGCGCGTTCGCGCCTCTTTTGACTGCGTTTTTAAGTGATACGTAGCAACTATTATCAAACTTACCTATCACGACGCTAGGTTGTTTTATGTTTTCTTTTACTATAACTAGATTAGGTAGAGTGAGATTAGACCAGGTTTTTTGCTGATTGAACAAGCTGATGGCCCACCTGATGTTAAGAGGCAACCATCATTATTACAAACGAATAAATGAATTATGAATTACCTATAACAAAGCATTGCCTCGTAAGTCATGCAAGATAGGAACGTGCACTATGATGCACTGCCCTGCGTCCATCAACTTGAGGCATACAGATGTTAAGCCTCATGTGCCTGTTACTACACCGGCAACCACACTCTTCAAACCGAAACTCAGCAACGGTGCTTGGCGGCAGAAAAAGACGTGGTGGTATTAAAATCAAAATCAAATCAAATCAAAAAGTTTATTTGCAACTATGTAGGTAGATAAATAGTAGGTGGATAAAAAATTATAAAACTTATAAACTAATACACAAAAAATATATATACATAGTTAAACAGAGTTGCAAAATGGTCCCAACTCAGCATATGCAAGTTTTAATAACTTACGCTGGTCTTCCGTTGGGGCCGTTGAGGATCAAGTAAGTACAATAACATAAGTGGACGTGATTGCTAAACAATAGAAAAAATAATAATAAAAAAATAAAAAGACTTAAAACGGACTAATTAAACTACATACTAAAATAATTACCTATACATCTAACAAACATAAAACAATTTACACAAATTCTCGATAACAAAGACAAAACAAAAAATTGGAAACAAAAAGGGAATTACTTATAATAAATATTCGTTATTGTTCATATTCACATATTATCATCATAGCATACATATATCTAGTCATATATCACTGGTATCTAGCCTAAGAAGTTCTTGCTCCTTTTGCCAGTTTAATAAATACTTTTTTAACTTTAATTTAAAACTCTGGATACTTTGCAGGTTCCTAATTGGGGGTGGGATATTGTTCCAACATTTCGATGCAGCGTATCGAAAACTACCTCTAAAGGCTACTGTTCTATGTCGCTGTGTTGGAAGCTGCACCGAACATTGTCTACGTCCGCAAGATCTTAAACTTGGCTGTTCATTAAGCTTACAGAATAGATAGTCAGGTGCTTCATGTCTTAGGACACCGAAAAGAAGACATGCTAGGTGGATTTTGCGTCTGTGTCTCATCTTGAGTAAGGAGTGTTCATTCAAGAAGGGAGTAACATGTCCTCTCCACGGGATATCGAAACAATAACGAGCACAAGCGTTTTGAACTCGTTGTATTAATCGTTGAGTTTTTTCCAAGAGTCGAGGACCAAAGACTACATCTGTGTAATTTAATTTAGAAAGAACAAGGGACTCTGTCAGTTGTATACGTAACTCTTCAGATAAGTACGGCCTCATTCTATACAAAACTTTTAACTTATAAAAACAGTTCTTAACTAGGTAAGCTATATGGTTCTCAAAACGCAGATCGCAGTCTACTTCCAAGCCTAGGTTGCGTGCTTTATAGACTCTTTCAACGGGTTCATCCATAAGCATAACATTTACACTGCCGATACTTGCCAGTTTATGTGGACTACCAAAGATCAAATATTTAGTTTTACTGGGGTTGAGGAGTAGATTATTATTTTCAGACCACCGTGCAATGTTAGCAAGATCAGCATTAAGCTTGCCAATTGCTGTGTTGATATCGGAAGGATAGCATGAAATGTAAACCTGTATGTCATCAGCGTAAATGTGAAATTTACAATATTTAATATGGGTCTGTATATCCGCCGAGTACAAAATAAAAAGAATTGGACCCAGGATAGATCCCTGTGGTACTCCTCTTTTTACAGGCTCTTTACATGAATAGCTCGAGATTCCATCTCTGCCTGTGAGTTTAACCTGCTGAAATCGATTGTACAAATAACTGCTAAACCATTTTCGAGCATTATGATCGAAACCATAGTATGTTAGCTTAGAGATAAGGAGGCTTATATTGATAGAATCGAATGCTCGTGACAAATCTAAAAGCACTAGCAGAGTACACATTCCTTTATCCTGCGCATAGAGAATATTATCAGTCACATCCAATAAAGCAGTGACCGTGCTACGGCCCTTTCTAAAACCCGATTGAACGTCTGGTAAAACTTCCCCGGACGAGCCCTTTACAGAGCTCTACTACTCTTACCTCCTAATTTTACCATTATTTACCACTTCAAACCATCACCTATAACAAAGCCTCATAGTACATATTACCTCGTAAGTCACGCACGATAGGAACGTGCCCTACGATGCACTGCCCTGCGTCAATCAACTTGAGGCACGTATGTGTTTATTGTATGTATGTAGCTAGGTAATTATAGCTATCACCTTTATTTGTAACTAGTGGCTTCCCGCGGCTTCGCACGCGTTGAAGTGGTGAGCCGTAATTGAGCCACAAACATCCAAACATTGTAACTTTCGCATTGATTTGTATATTATTAGGGTAGGATACCTACGCAGGTATAAGAGATACCTATAGGCGTACATTACCTATATTAGGTAGGTAGGTAGGTATAGGTACTGAGTTTAGCACAAACATGACAAATACAACAAAGACAACCTTACACGGAAAATATGTAAGTACTTATATAGTTACTAAATATAGTTAGTAGCTACTTTTCATTTTAGGTTATTATTATATGTTAAATACTTTTAAAACATAATTGAACACCTAGACTTATGAGCTGCTAAATAAATTTCATTTCATTTCACTTATTTGTTCCTAGTTTCTAACCCAAAAACAAACGAAACGAAACAGCTTCACGACTTTGATCCCCAGGCACGGTAGATACCCTCAGATCTATTCGTACCAACTCAAGATTCCCGTTTTAGAATGTCCCTTACAAACATTGACGCCTTGTTGTATCCTTTTTACTTGAGCAACGAAGGAGGGTAACGTTTTAGGGGTTGTTTTTGAAAATCAAACTGTCTTTTTGTTATTTACCCACAGAACACATTTTCTTTTAGTTTGAAGTTAATTACACTACGCTTTAAAAATCTCCCATACAAACCTTGAAACTTTGTCAGTCTTTTGCACCCTTTGCAGGGGTGGTTTTAAAATATTGAAAACGTGATTTTAAATTATTTATTGTGGAGTATATTTACTTCAAGTTTTAAATCAATCTCGCCACGCATTAAAAAACTCCCATACAAACTTTGACATCCCTTTGCACATTTATTAAGGGTAGTTTTAAAAAACTAAAAATGCCTTTCCTGTTTTTTAGCCTTGGAGTACATCTACTTCAAGTTTCAAGTTTGTGGGTTCAAGGAATACAATTTTTCATACCAACGTTTACAACCCTTTATACATCCTTAAGGGTTGAATTTCCGAAAATCCCTTCTTAATACACCTCTACGCCATAAGACCTATACTCTTCAAATTTCAAGTCTCTAGGACCAGCGGTCAAAAACCTCCCATACAAACTTTTACATCCCTTTGCACACTTATTAAGGGTAGTTCTAAAATCTAAAAATGCCTTACCTATTTTTTGCCTTGGAGTACATGTACTCCAAGTTTCAAGTTTGTAGGTTCAAGGAATACTATTTTTCATGCAAACGTTTTCAACCCTTTTACACCCTTAGGGGTTGAATTTCCAAAAACCTCTTCTTAGTACACCTCTACGCCATAAGACCTTCAAATTTCAAGTCTCTAGGACCAGCGGTAAAAAAACTCCCATACAAACTTTTACATCCCTTTGCACACTTATCAAGGGTAGTTTTAAAAAACTAAAAATGCCTTTCCTATTTTTTTGCCTTGAAATATAAATACTCCAAGTTTCAAGTTTGTAGGTTCAAGGAATACTATTTCTCATACAAACGTTTTCATCCCTTTTTACACCCTTAGGGGTTGAATTTCCAAAAATCCCTTTTTATTACACCTTTACGCCATAAGACCTATGTACTTTTCAAGTTTTAAGTCTCTAGGACCAGCGGTCAAAAAACTCCCATACATACTTTTACATCCCTTAGCACACTTATTAAGGGTAGTTTTAAAAAACTAAAAATGTATTTCCAATTTTTTTGTGTTGAAGTATATGTACTCCAAGTTTCAAGTTTGTAGGTTCAAGGAATACAATTTTTCATACAAACGTTTTCATCCCTTTTTACACCCTTAGGGGATGAATTTCCAAAAATCCCTTCTTAGTACACCTCTACGCCATAAGACCTATGTACTCTTCAAATTTCAAGTCTCTAGGAGCAGCGGTTTAGGCTGTGCGTTGTCTATATGTCAGTCAGTCAGTCAGTCAGTCAGTCAGTCAGTCAGGACTTTGATTCTTATAGTATTAGAGATACAAACCACAGGTAAATCTTGTGAAAATACTATAATTGATCGAGTGAGCGAAGCGAACGAAGATTCTAGTTTCAACTTGGGCGATTTGGCATTTTATGTATGTATGTATGTATGTATGTATGTATGTTTGTCTGGCCATAACTTCCGAACCGTTTGTCCGATCTGCATGAAATTTGATAAGACGACAGCTTGTACTTGAGATATTTACTGGTAAGTATATGAGTAAAATGGGATGAAGGGTTTTTAAGATATGGGGTTTTTTAAGGGGGCAAAAATAAAAAAAGTGACTTAAAAAAATCAAGTTACATGTCATACGAAAGGGCTGTGTTTGGACATTCCAAAACAATTTTTACTTTTTTTCTGGGACGCTCGGTTTTTGAGATACAACAAAAAAGTTAAATTAAGATAACCAGCGACCCAAGAGCTCCCATCTCTAAGAGTTTCGTTGGCATCAAGGTTTTTCTACTGGTCGGCCAGTTACTTTGCTTTTTCTTATTTTTTTTTCTTGAAATAAATTAAGGAGGTACTCAGTTCTCATAAAATGGTGACAACGACCAGGTCTGATGATGGAGCCAAGGTCTGTTCAACGAAACTCTTCAATAAATAGGCCAATAGAGTTGAAACTTGGTTACCGTACCATGTTAGTCAGCCAGAAAAAAGTCCAAACATAATGTTTGGACTTGCCTTTGACTACCACCTACTCAAAGTTTTGGTGCGTTCGTCGGGTCGCATCACGAGATCTCAGTTCGGGGCGAACTACTAGTTATTTAGAAGAAAACGAAATCAGCTCAGAAATGAACGAGCTCAGCGGATTGCCTGTCAATCCTCGGTGACCCCGATCTAGTCTGCATCTGACGGGGTTCGGTGCACGAAGCTTCTCCAGATACTTGGACGACGATTGTAAAATTGATGACAAAAATTGTTTTATTGTCAACATAGGTATCTATGTAACCCTATTTCATAATTACCTACTACGCCCTTAACGCTCTTGTCTAATCCAGTCCGTCCCAAGGTTGTCCGAAAGAGACTTTAACACGTTCACTGCGCCATCATTTTCAAAAAACTTTCAGCTGGTGCTTCGGAGACCTAAAAGATCTCGAAACTAACCTACCCTTTGGTGCGTTTGAGACCTAATCAGTCTCCTAAAAATACGGTTTAGAAAATAATTTATATCTTCCAAAAAACCAATGACATAATATTTTGAAGTTTTTGTGGGTCAAGAGAGGCTATTGCTCTACATTTTGCTAGGTTCGCACGCAGTTATGACATTAGAATAAACTACAAATACCAAAAAAAAATTAGGTATCGATTGTATCTCTTACCGCAACCGAAGATAGTTCAATATGTGTAGTAAAGTAGTGATGGGAATAAAATAATATCTCGTCGATTGAAAACGTTTTATTAAAAGTGTTTTTCATTAAAACATGGTAAGCACATTGATTGTTTGCATTGCGCGCAAATGGTAATAATTCTTTTGGCTTTTTTAGAAGCGTCAGTGGTGTTGAATGTACGTCGTAATTTTTCGTAACAACCCACACAACGTCTTTTTTTGTTGCCACGTTGGAAAACATGATCTGTACATCTTCCTTCGGGAAATTCTGTAATAAAATGCATTATTTATATAAAAAGCATGCACCCACATTACGAATAAATGCAAGCAGTATAATGATGCAGCAGTATAATCCGGCGTTGAGTTTTCGTTTTTAGAAATCTCATCAAAATAAATAGACTTTTTACACTTTTTCCCTTCAGAATTACTCATTGTTTATTAACAATAATCAACACACTTTAAAATACAATTACGTAGTGATAATTTCGAACCGTGCGCGCGATCTCCCACGTCGATGCTAGGACAACACTAAATCGAGTTACGCGGCGCCCGCGCCGCCCACCCTCCCTCTCTTGCGTCTACGAGGCGTACGATTTCCCGAGTACCGGCGGCGTTAGGAGACCTGTCGGTACTACCGACAGGTCTCCTAACGCAAGGAATGAAAATAATTATACTACTGTGAGTTAGGGACCAAATCCATCTCTATATTTTTTTTTATGTCCTTGAATTCACCTTTAAATAGGAAGCAAATATGTATATTTGTCTTACTCATACTTACAGAACTTTACACGTTAGAGCCTCCCACAAGGAGTGAAACAACACGAATAAAGTCAACGCACAATATAAAAGTCCTGCAAGAGATCTAATAGATCTCGTAATGCAACGAACGTGTTAAGAGAAGATTGATGTTTTGTATTGTATCTATGTGTAAATGTTACGATACAGTATTTTTTATCTTATTTCTATCTACTTTCCCATGTATAAGCAAAATTATGCAAGCAGGTACTGTAAGTGTACCTACCTACAGTAAGAAAACAATTTCACTGAAATAAAAGTTCCCGAAGTCCTCTAAAAGAATGAAAGCAAAGTCCGCTCCATAAAACTCCGCTTATAACTGAGACCACAAAATATTGTGTTAATGTTCAGGCTCTGCTGAACCATTTTGAGGGGTTTAGTACGCGCCGGCCGAGTGCTCGAGTGCTACAGTATGCCTAGCCTTCCAACAACAACCTATTATTGGAAGGTTATTATGGGATTTGAAGTAAATGATGGTCAGTCAAAGTTTTATATTATGTAACTTTCAAAAGTTGCCTTTTATCAATAAAAACTAGCAGTAAAAAAATTCAATTATATTTTGACAAAAACTATTATCAAGCAGTTTCACAGTTCTGAAACGACATCTTCTGATGTCAACTGTAGGTTCTCATACAAACGGGTTATGGAATACCAATTACATAATGTTTAGCACCAGTCTAGTGAGAGTCCCATGAGGCCATCGGTGCTCTGAAATACTTAAAATCAAGGGCGGATTTAAGGGGCGGGGGGTATTTCTGTGTACCTACTGTGGGAGTACATCACAGTAGCAAATCACTAAGAAGCAAATCAAATTATCAGAGTTGTTATAATCTCTAATACTATAAGACTCAAAGTCCTGACTGACTGACTGACTGACTGACTGACTGACATATAGACAACGCACAGCCTAAACCGCTGGTCCTAGAGACTTGAAATTTGAGGAGTAAATAGCTCTTATGGCGTAGAGGTGCACTAAGAAGGGATTTTTGGAAATTCAACCCCTAAGGGTGTAAAAAGGGTTGAAAACGTTTGTATGAAAAATAGTATTCCTTGAACCTACAAACTTGAAACTTGGAGTACATATACTTCAAGGCAAAAAAAAAGGAAAGGCATTTTTAGTTTTTTAAAACTACCCTTAATAAGGGTGCAAAGGGATGTAAAAGTTTGTATGGGAGTTTTTTGACCGCTGGTCCTAGAGACTTGAAATTTGAACAGTACATAGGTCTTATGGCGTAGAGGTGTACTAAGAAAGGATTTTTGGAAATTCAACCCCTAAGGGTGTAAACAGGGTTGAAAACGTTGGTATGAAAAATTGTTTTCCTTGAACCTACAAACTTGAAACTTGGAGTACATATACTTCAAGGCAAAAAAATAGGAAACACATTTTTAGTTTTTTAAAACTACCCTTAATAAGTGTGCAAAGGGATGTAAAAGTTTGAATGGGAGTGTTTTCACCGCTGGTCCTAGAGAGACTTGAAATTTGAAGAGTACATAGGTCTTAGGGCGTAGAGGTGTACTAAGAAGGGATTTTTGGAAATTCAACCCCTAAGGGTGTAAAAAGGGTTGTAAACGTTGGTATGAAAAATTTTATTCCTTGAATCTACAGACTTGAAACTTGATGTAGATTTACTTCAAGGCTAAAAAAATAGGAATAACATTTTTGGTTTTTTAAAACTACCCTTAATAAGTATGCAAAGGGATGTCGAAGTTTGTATGGGAGTTTTTTAACGCGTGGTGCGATTGACTTAAAACTTGAGGTAAATATGTAAGAGCAGAGGTAGTGATACCAATTAAAACACGTCGTCATCGTATTTCATATTTCTATAATAATCCAAAACTATGACTCACCAACATCAATCGTCAAACAATCTGCACAACTAAATTATGAATACTAAAACTTCCCAACAATAATCATAAAATGACTTTACTTGAATTTAAACAGACTCGACGTAATCTAATCACAAATAATTGAATCTATCAGAAACTCGACACAAAATAACAACCCTTCAGATTAACCAAAATAACTCGAAATTAATTTACTTTAAATCATTGAAAGACAATTATCAAACTTATACAAAAACAAAGTCAACCCAGTAGTTCGCCTCGGCACTGCGCTCAGTCCGAGCGCAGGCAAGCGAATGAATCTGTTGTGTGCGTCAGCTGCTTATAAAGGCGGCGCGGCAGGTACCTCGCCCGACCGGCCGCTATGAGTCACACTTGTTTACGTCGCTGGTGTATTGTGGCGTGTTGTTTGCGCGTTGACTAGTGACGCAACTTCTTTACGACGCTCGCGCCGATACGGCCATACTGACGTAGGCGCGTCCCTGCGCCTCATTTTCGTTTGACCTATGGAGAACAAAAGCATCATTAAACTCGTCAAAAATTAAACGCATCTAACCTCATAGCCTCAGCGCTAATTTTGGCCAAGCCTCAGAGCCTCAGCGCTCATTTTAGCTTCTCATTAATCTTCACGTAAATTTCTCACTTTCATCAGCACGTTTAATAAACAGTAGAAACTGGTTTTATTTATTTATGTATTATAAGCTCGTTATTAAACACTCTCAAAGTAAAACACTGGTAACACTCTTATATTCACGTCACAATAGGATCTCATTTTCATAAAGATAATTTTCACACAAGTGACAACTCTAAACACTAACACACGTAATACTCACGTCAATATTAGATCTCACCAAACACACACTTTACCAGTCACGATACTATCGGTTTTTGTCATCACCATCATCTTCCTGCTCTCACCCTACGCTGTGGGTGTCGGCGGTGTCGGCACAACATTCGTCATCATCGGGTTTTCTTCCACTCGATTTGAAAAAAAAGAAAGAATGTTATTTTTTTTATATTTTCTACATTTAAATCACATCGCCGATACGGCTACGTCACTTTAAATTAAAACCCAAGTCATAAAATACTATGGAGCAATACTCGCTTACCCAGTTCGGTGCCCAATAAATAAATAATAAATAAATAATACTTGTTCAGCTCGGTACTAAGTCGTAGAGGTTCTAGTCTATAAAAATATACCCATAAACAACACAACGAGATAAAAATAAAATACCGTACAGTCTTCAAAACTAGGCCTAGATTAAAGCCAATCTCGAGTGATCGAATTAAAAAAAAAAAAAACTGATCAGAATCATCTTTGTAAATACAATGACTGCAGAAAGGTACGATACGTTCAGCGCAAATATATTTTCCGCAACCATAACATGTGTGGACTATTTTGCGGTCTTTCTTCGCAGAAAATACTTGAAACCTTTAACGAGCATTGGTTGTCTTAGCTGGAGGCTCGTCTAGACCTCCGCCACCGAATCGTCATATTTTATTTTACTAATTTCTCGGGGCAAACGTGTCACATTCTGCCGGACTTTCAAATGTTCACACACAAAGACAAGGCCTAGAAATTCCGCAGGCTCTACGTCGCAAATCCTATGAAGAAGATTATTTGCACTACGCCTCACTACTCCTGAAGATAGACGCTTTCGAGGAGATCTCACTGAAACCGATAAGATTATTTATTACCCATCAGTACAACCAACCAAATATACCAAATATTCAAAACGTTGTTAAAAAAAAAAAAACAAAGTATCAAAGACCTTCACGTAGACACCAGCTTAAATTACCACGTGACCCAGCCATCTTACTTGCGTCTTACCACTTCTTCAGCAACAGAGTGGTTCACAACTAGAATACACTATCAGAATACGTAGTTACTGCACATACATATCGATAAATCCAACACTGAGATATAGACACACCAGCGATAGCCTCTTAATAAATAAATAAATAATGCAGTCGCTTTTGGTTTTACGGAAATTGACATAATTCTCTTCCTGAGCAGACTCCTGATCAGATGACATGACATCAGAGAAAGATTCGTTAAGAATTGAGACAATACACCGTCCTTTTATTTCTATTTTACTCTTTTCTCTCACTGATGATCTTTCTCAACTTTGGATACACGTAGCTCCTAGCAGAGACACCGTGATATTTTTACTTTAAGAACAATGTTTAGCGCAACTCATTAACTCTAGCTTTTGAGAAGAGCGGCTACATAGCTTGTGTGGCTACGAATCTATAAGCTAACAAAAACATTCTGGGTCATTTTAACCCAACCCCCATGACGCATGAGTTGAGAAGCATGATCAAAGGCGGGAATGTAATTTGCGATGACTCATCGCATCGCGCGTTGAGATTTTCTCGTTCAAGATTATGCTGTAACATCACAATGTTAAAAAACAAAATAAAAATTAACTTAAAAGTCTTTTCCAAACATTTAAAGAAAAACAAGTTAAACAGACTCCATTATACAGAGATAACTGCGAAAGCACGTTTTGAATTCCCAACAGCTAAAACGTTCAACATTTAGACATCAGCAACTCGCAGAACATTATGTATTAGCACAAAAGAACTTTGATGCTAAAAAGAAATAAAACTATCCTCCTCTTAGTGTCAATATCTTCACTGCGGAGGTTCGTGATCAATATCCAGGAACCTAGTCAGCACAATGGTTCTTCAGCGATATCGGTCCACTGCGGCATGGATGGCATCAGTCATGGAAGACTCTGATACTGAGCACACCGAAGTCAGTCAAAGTCAAAAGATTATTCAATTGAATCACATGAACCATTTTGAAACCACCTGATGACTCCATCAAAGAGGACTCTGTCGTTGTGGCTTTCATCCTTCCATCTTCCCAGTGACCTTCATATTTCACGTTTAAACAGTTAGACCAAAATGAATACAACCTATATAGTTAGAACACCTATTCTTACCACATCAATATGAATATCACAGCTTGGCCTCGAATGTAACTGAATGAAAACTCTAGGAAAATACTAAAGCTCAAGACCAATAAAATAGATTTCCAAAGCAATATGGGCATCTTGTAATGCCACCAAAAATGTGTCAGTACATCCACATTGGTGCTTTTCAGCTATACTCTGGATGTAATCTTCCTATCAACTCATCCATCCAACCAGCTGCGTGGGGGAGGGCTGTGATTTGTCCTCTATCGTTAATTGACATAAATCAACTAAAACAAAAATGTAGCACTAATCCGCTAATCTAATCAGTTTTAGCTTAACTAAATGTAGACTCGTGTGTGTGTAACACTACACAGCACCTGCTAACCCTGCAAAATGTAATAAGGTTCATTGAATACAACAAAAACCACAAAAATAAAGCTTAATGTCCTCGATCGCTCAATGCGTCGCGTGGCTGAGCGCCCCCGATAAAAAAAATAGACTAAGACAAAACATAATATGATGTATTTCACTGGTTCACTGTAAATGATATAGAGTCATTCGATAACAAGCTCGATAACTTCCTTCAAACAAATATTCTTCTTCTTTTTGATCGTATGGACTTTGCAGTGTTGCCCACAATTTCGCCAATGTCACGTTTATGTTAGACCTTAGCAACGAAACGAAAAATCCGTACTCAAACAAATCAACCAAAAAAAAAATGATAACAATTACAACAATGCGATATAGATATACCAGCAACAGCTACTCGTTTATAAATAAATAAATAAACTTAAAAAAAAAAATCGATTTTATTTCGAATTCTCCCAACTATTTCCAAACTTCTTCTGGAAATCCATAATTTAAAAGGCAAGGTTTTAAAATACAAAATAATATGGCAACCGACTAAAAAACGGACCAATTACTTCTATACGCCGAACAAAACCCTTGTCGCACAAACTCGCACTGTTTCATAACTTTGAATTTCGACCACAGATACTGATCACCAAAAACTACCTACAACTTCCATCGAACTCGTACGCTAGACAACCCTTCAACTGCTATATGCCCGTGCAGAATGCTCCGCTAGCTGTACGTAAAAATAAAATTGATTAAACACAATGGATTGCACTACACGCATTTAAACGCCAAGCCAGAAGAATGGCCTCAGTCAACCGAAGCTTTCCACCACGCACCACCTCTTTTTGGATGTATTGCCCGAGTGGTTAAAAACTAGATAAATACAGAAACCAATTTAACTACATCCTGATCAACAATGGCTGTATGATATTATCATTAATTTTATAACTTTGCTTGATGTGGAATGTGGCTCCGATCGTTTTCAGCAAAAGCATGGTTTAGTCTCTGAGCGCACAATAATTTGTGAATGACTCGTCGATGGTAAAATGTGATGGTAAAATACACAAATAAAAAAAAAATGTCTTACTAATCCACCAGTCCAATAAAATTGTATCGGGTACTTTCCACAGCATCTGCATTAAGACTCTGCAACGTGTAAAAAGTAAATTTAATCACAGAATCAAACTTTAATAAGATATAGACATTTGCTTCACCTCTATAAAGCAACCTTGCTGTGTACTGAAATTAAGATAAAAACACACTACTACTATCACTCGTTAATCCTGCAGCGATTATTAACACCAACCAGTAAGTCGCCTCAACTAACGCTGAGCAGAAAGTATGTACAAGTAAAACTGCAAAAATAGTTATTTTTAATAATACCCTCAACTTCTACATCGTAAAACGTAAACACATCAATAAACTGTAGGTATCAGCTAGTTTATTAATTTAATACTAACATCCTTTTATCAACACAACGGGACCACTTGGGATAAATAATCAGTAGGCATCAGTTTCTTTCAATAACTGAAATAAATCTTCACACCAACATGATTTGCCTCCATATTTCATAATGTCACTATCACAAAGTACAAATCTCTGAAACAAAGTAATTTATCGTAACAAAGTAATTAACTCTTGTATCACAGGACCATAGAAACTGCTGTGAACAACCTTTACATTAAAAGGTGATGCAGCAACACATTTGACAAAAAACGCACTTAAACAAAACGTCTGAACACATCAGGAACACTCTCTCTCAACATGATGAGAAAGTCAAACTACTACCCAAGTTAACAAGCTGAAACAAACAGACTAGGTACATGAATCCAACCTTTACATTAAAAGGTAATGCAGCAACACATTTGATAAAGACGCACTTAAACAATACGTCTGAACTGCAATCAGGAACACTCACTTAACCTGATAAGAAAGTCAAACTACTACCCAAGTTAACAAGCTGAAACAAACAGACTACATGAATTTCTCTTATTAATCTCAAGGACTCCACTACAAAATATTTTACAATATGATCTAAGACATAAAACGATATCAAAAACCACATACAACAAAAAAAAAATACGCTCGGCCAGACTGACCACTACTGTCGCAGAATGGGCAGTCTATGAAAAGTACCTACGGTCAGGGATGGTCGCAAGACAACGCAGGCGAATCCCACTTCTGATGTAAGAGCAGAGGTAGTGATACCAATTAAAACACGTCGTCATCGTATTTCATATTTCTATAATAATCCAAAACTATGACTCACCAACATCAATCGTCAAACAATCTGCACAACTAAATTATGAATACTAAAACTTCCCAACAATAATCATAAAATGACTTTACTTGAATTTAAACAGACTCGACGTAATCTAATCACAAATAATTGAATCTATCAGAAACTCGACACAAAATAACAACCCTTCAGATTAACCAAAATAACTCGAAATTAATTTACTTTAAATCATTGAAAGACAATTATCAAACTTATACAAAAACAAAGTCAACTCAGTAGTTCGCCTCGGCACTGCGCTCAGTCCGAGCGCAGGCAAGCGAATGAATCTGTTGTGTGCGTCAGCTGCTTATAAAGGCGGCGCGGCAGGTACCTCGCCCGACCGGCCGCTATGAGTCACACTTGTTTACGTCGCTGGTGTATTGTGGCGTGTTGTTTGCGCGTTAACTAGTGACGCAACTTCTTTACGACGCTCGCGCCGATAAATATACTAAGAAATAAATAATTAAGAATAACACTTTGAAGTTTTGATAATTACCCCCGCAAAGGGTGCAAATGACTGTAAAGGTTAGTATGGGAGATTTTTAACGCATAGTGCGATTGATTTCAAACTTGAAGTAAATATACTCCACAATAAATAGATTAAAATCACGTTTTCACTATTTTAAAACTACCCCTGCAAAGTCCCAAGGTTTGTATGGGAGATTTTTAACGCGTAGTGTAATTAACTTCAAACTAAAAGAAAATGTGTTCTGTGGATAAATAACAAAAAAACAGTTTGATTTTCGAAAACAACCCCTGAAACGTTACCCTCCTTCGTTGCGCTCGAGTAAAAAGGATACAACGAAGCGTCAATGTTATATTCTGTGTTATATATGGGATATTCTAAAAACGGAAATCTTGAGTTGGTACGAAGAGATATGAGGGTATCTACCGTGATTGGGGATCAAAGTCGTGAAGCTGTTTCGTTTCGTTTGTTTTTGAGGTAGAAACTAGGAACAAATAAGTACAAATTTTCCGTGTAAGGTTGTCTTTGTTGTATTTGTCATGTTTGTGCCAAACTCAGTCAGTACCTATACCTACCTACCTAATATAGGTAATGTACGCCTATAGGTATCCCATATACCTACGTAGGTATTTAAAATCTTACCCTAATAATATACAAATCAATGCGAAAGTTACGATGTTTTGATGTTTGTGGCTCAATCACGGTTCACCACTTCAACGCGTGCGAAGCCGCGGGAAGCCACTAGTATATAAATAAAATAACAGAAAGAACATGAGTGAAACTCTTGTCTATTTCTGGCTGGAATTGCGAATTTTGTTCGATGCATTTAATTTTTCTATTGTTTTGACATTTTTGCCCGTCTGCCAAGAGGCACAAGGGTGCCCCTCCCAGAAAAAAATCCTGGATCCGCCATTGTATTTTTTAACAGGATAATAATGCCGCCTTCTGAAAGACAGCAGCGGCGGCATCCGGCGAGCGAGGCAGGCGCGGCGATCGGACCCGAAGGGACGTTGAATGAGTGACCCTTACTCCAACTATCAACAACAGTTTACATAACGATAGTAAGAGTACAGTGGCGCCGCCGACCCGGCTCCGGCTCCGGCTCCGGCTCCGGCTCCGGCTCCGGCTCCGGCTCCGGCTGGACGAAGCAGGGCGAAGGCGGAAACTATTGTTCTAAATGAATCTTAACTTTTCAATTTAGCGCGCGGCGTTGTCCATTAAACTCTTGAAAGACTGTAGCCGACTCAACTTGGATTGCCTGTTAGCGTTCTCATAAAAGGAGCTTTTTAACTGCTCCCCCCCCCCGACCACGCTCCGCGCACCGCTCCCCACCCCGCGCCCTTGTTCGAGCTCCTAGCGAGCCGATAGCGTTCTCACTGATTGGATTTTTTATTGAAAATTAACAAAAGTCCGTCGGAAAATTTAAGAAAGTAGCTTCTACAGCATCTTCCTGTTGAAACATTTTAAGACAAAGCATTTTTAATCTACTTTCCTACTACCTACGAGCTCTCGTGGTCTAGTAGTAGCGACCCGCCTTCCGATCCTAAGTTAAAAAATGTATGTTCACAGTGCCAGTACTCTTAAACGGTGAAGGATAACATGAGGAAACTGGCATGTCGTAGCACCAAAAAAGTTCCAAAACATGTGTCAAGTGCTCCAAAAGAGCCACTTTAAGGTGCACTTAAAAATCCTGAAAAGAAGAACCTACTGCTATTTGAGAATAGCTTTCATTTTAAATTGACTTGATGTTTAATCGAGTGTTTTATCTCCAAAGAGTGATCGAACGAGCGCTACGATTACAGACTATGCGCCCCCGCCGCGCCGCCGGGCTGCCTCGCACAAACATACAAATGTAGCCATTTGTTTGTGTGCCGCTTCTCGTAGCACATTGCTGCGCCACCGACATGCGACATCGACACTTGCGTAGCATGGGAAAGGCTTATCCTGCACGTCTGAGTTATTCCGTGGCTAACGAGTATTTCAACACAATTTATAGCTCAACTATGTACCTACTTTGATTATAAAACAAAGTACTAGCTAGGTCTCGTGGTAAAGATGTGTCTCCACTCTAGTGCGGTGCTACGCGTCTGTGATAAACCTTGTTAGGTATGTCTATCTGAAAGATAAAGCGGTCATAAATGCCAAGTGCCAATTATTAGCCAACTAACCTAACTATCTTTTTCAGCAATCAAAAATATGTGTCTCAACATATCTACTAGGTGCCACACGTAGATAGTAGGTATTTAATTAATATCAGTACCTTGTTTTGCAATTTAAAAGGTAAATAAAAAAGGTAGCAGCCACTTGCTATTCTGATTGAAACTCGTTCTAATTCGACAGAGGCGGCGGAGGAGCGGAGGGGAGCTTCCGACGCGAGTTGTGTCGACCAAACAAATCCGCTACTAACTGCTTCCCACACTAATGCTTCCAGCATCAAGCGAAACTATGTCCTGTACTACACGTATACGGTTGGGAATCCAATAATTAAAGTTAACTGGAAGGTGAAAAACTAAGCCTGTCAGGTCAAGCGAACCAAAGGGTTGCCACAAAAAAACAAAATACAAACGAAATGGGTTGCACTGCGATGTCAGTGCACTCACTTTAGCTGACTGAACGCGAAGGGCAATACCACTTTGCGTACACAGCGGCTATCGATTACATATAGTAGGAAATACTCGCGAGAACGCCACCCTGCACGCCACCGAGGACGCGAAGTTGATTTGTGATCGACGTAACTTTAGGGCAGATAATAAAATATAGAGTAGAAAATGCCTGACGAGCCTAATACGAATGTATCTTATTCGAATTACCCGTTTTCAAACGTTCTTTCTCTGGTGACGCTCACCATCGAGAATAACGTATTTAAACGCACTTTATTTGTGAAAATCCTAACTGTGGATCGAACCTGCACGACTTCTCGAGACAGACTCTATTGTAATAGGACGTGTAATAGGATATTATAATGTAGGTATCTCTAATACTATAAGAATCAAAGTCCTGACTGACTGACTGACTGACTGACTGACTGACATATAGACAACGCACAGCCTAAACCGCTGGTCCTAGAGACTTGAAATTTGAAGAGTACATAGGACTTATGGCGTAGAGGTGTACTAAGAAGTGATTTTTGGAAATTCAACCCCTAAGGGTGTAAAAAGGGATGAAAACGTTTGTATGAAAAATAGTAGGTATTCCTTGAACCTACAAACTTGAAACTTGGAGTACATATACTTCAAGGCAAAAAAAAAAGGAAAAAGCATTTTTAGTTTTTTAAAACTACCCTTAATAAGTGTGCCAAAGGATGTGAAAGTTTGTATGGGAGTTTTTTGACCGCTGGTCCTAGAGTCTTGAAATTTGAAGAGTATATAGGTCTTATGGCGTAGAGGTGTACTAAGAAGGGATTTTTGGAAATTCAACCCCTAAGGGTGTAAAAAGGGATGAAAACGTTTGTATGAAAAATAGTATTCCTTGAACCTACAAACTTGAAACTTGGAGTACGTATACTTCAAGGCAAAGAAATAGGAAAAGCATTTTAGGTTTTTTAAAACTACCCTTAATAAGCGTGCTAAGGGATGTAAAAGTTAGTATGGGAGTTTTTTGACCGCTGGTCCTAGAGACTTGAAATTTGAAGAGTACATAGGTCTTATAGCGTAGAGGTATACTAGGAAGGGATTTTTGGAAATTCAACCCCTAAGCGTGTAAAAATGGTTGAAAACGTTTGTATGAAAAATTGTATTCCTTGAATCTACTAACTTGAAACTTGAAGTAAATGTACTCCAAGGCTAAAAATTAGGAAAGCCATTTTTAATTTTTTAAAACTACCCTTTAAAGTGTGCAAAGGGATGTCAAAGTTTGTATGGGAGTTTTTTAACGCGTAGTGCGATTGACTTAAAACTTGAGCTAAATATACTAATAAACAAATAGTTAAGAATGACGCTCTTAACTTTTTATAATTACCCCTGCAAAGGGTGCAAATAACTGTAAAAGTTATTATGGGAGATTTTTTACGCATAGTGCGATTGATTTCAAACTTGAAGTAAATATACTCCACAGTAAATTATTTAAAATCACTTTTTCAATATTTTAAAACTACCCCTTCAAAGGGTGCAAAAGACTGCCAAAGTTTCAAGGTTTGGTTGGGAGATTTTTAACGCGTAGTGTAATTAACTTCAAACTAAAAGAAAATATGTTCTGTGGATAAATAACAAAAAGACAGTATGATTTTCGAAAACAACTCCTAAAACGTTACCCTCCTTCGTTGCGTTCGAGTAAAAAGGATACAACGAGGCGTCAATGTTTGTAAGGGACATTCTAAAAACGGGAATCTTGAGTTGGTACGAAGAGATCTGAGGGTATCTACCGTGCCGGGGATCAAAGTCGTGAAGCGGTTTCATTTCGTTTATTTTTGGGGTAGAAACTGGGAACACATAAGAACATACGTTCCGTGTAAGGTTGTCTTTGTTGTATTTGTCATGTTTGTGCTAAACTCAGTACCTATACCTACCTACCTAATATAGGTAATGTACGCCTATAGGTATCTCTTATACCTACGTAGGTATAAAATCCTACCCTACCCTACAAATCAATGCGAAAGTTACGATGTTTGCATGTTTGTGGCACCACTTCAACGCGTGCGAAGCCGCGGGAAGCCACTAGTAGTTCATAATATGAGATAGCTTGTTTGGTACATTTAATGTCTTCTGAACCTGCGTGACCTATTTGATTATTAAGTAGGTAGGTAGTGTAGGTACAGACAGTGCAGTAAATATATATTTTTATGGTACCTACATAATGTACAATATCAATTTTACAAAATACTTTCACAAAGTCAGGCCTAAATCAATAAATAAGCGCTAATCGTAATACGAGTACCGCATCATGACACTACTTTGCAACTTTTTAATAAATTTTTTTATTCCCCACTTTTGGGCAAAGGTCTCTGAAAAGCTTGTTTTTATTAGGGTTCCGTACCCAAAGGGTAAAACGGGCTGTTTTTTTTTTGTATTACCTGGAACTCTTCTGCTGTTGAAATACTCAAGTTTGCAACTTCATCACCAACCAAATTCTTAATATTATTATGAATTAACTGTAGTTCATACTTATAGGTTTATAACTGTACTTACTAGATACCTATATAATTTATATATGCTTTGTACGAGTAAAGAGGCGTGGTGGTAGTAAGGTATAAAAACAAACGCAACGCAATCAATGGAACTGTGTTTGTTTCGTTGTACATGCAGAGCCGTGTGCGAGGCACGATGCCGATCAATTCTAATACTTTGTGGTTATTTGTGGTACACCTGAGCGTGCTCAGTGCAGCTAGGATTGTTGGTATGCATCCATATTCCATACGTGCACCGAACTAATGTCCAGGCACGGTAGACATCCTCCCAGATATCTTGATACTGAGGACCGTAGGTCGTGTGTAGCATAGATTTGTGATCTCAAACAGTGACGAAAAATATCGCGAGGAAACCAGTTAATAGTATTCTAGCGGTGATGGACTTCCGAGCTACCGGTAGGAACTAAGCTGCAAGTTTGTTGCCCGTTCTTCTAGGCTTGGTCGCGTGGAACTGGCACTTAATTCAACAAGTTTTAAGACTTTTCAAAGTGATCCTTGTGATTCGGCTGAATAAATACCTTTTGAGTTTGACTTACGAATAGTAAGATATATATTTTATCGATATATATTTCTTTTAAGTAGTTATTAAGCTATTCGCTTGATATTTGTCGCACGTCATTCTAGGTTTATACCTCTACTTAGGGGGGTTGGTAGAAAATGCTTGTGCATTAAGCCCTCCTTTTGTGCATTAACATTGTGTTTTGTGCAATAAATGATAAATAAATAAATAAATAAGGTAGCAGATTTTTCATGCATGCAAAATTTGAGCTTGTGTGTTTAACATCATGTATGAACGAATCTTTGGTTTTCCTTAGACTTATAATTGGACATGAGGCACAGTCTTGATGAGGTTTTATATGTAATACCTACGTTACATACCTACTACAAGATTTGAGGAGATGTCGACCGTGCCTAGAAATAACATTGATGAGCCTATTAAATTTTATTGATTTGTCATACATTTTAGTTTTAAAGTATTTTTTTTATACAACTAGTTGATGGAATAAGCAGATGGCCCACCTGATGTTAAGTGGTAACCATCACCTATAACAAAGCATTGCCTCATAAGTCACGCACGATAGGAACGTGCCCTACGATGCACTGCCCTGCGTCCATCAACTTGAGGCATACAGGTTTTAAGCCTCATGTGCCTGTAATAACACCGGCAACCTCACTCTTCAAACCGAAACACAGCGTTGCTGCTTGGCGGCAGAAAAAGTCGTGGTGGCAGTACTTCCCCGGACGAGTCACACACAAAGAGCTCTACTACTCTTGAAAGTATGTATAATAATGGATAATACAATGTATTGGCAGGTGCGAATGAGTTCCGAGATGACTACACGTACATCCCCGAGGCGGGGGGGTGGTTCAAGCTGCACCGCGTGCCGCTCGACTGGCAGACGGCGAGGATGCAGTGCTACTATGAAGGTAACACCGGCACAGCTACTCGAGTATACTATCGTAGAGCCTGAGACCACGGCACACCAGTGCACTTGACGTTCTGTACAGTTTCATCTTTTTAACCGACTTCAAAAAACGAGGAGGTTCTTAATTCGGCTGTATTTTTGTCAGCCTTCACAGCTCAGTTGGTAGTAGCTCTGCCTTCAGCGCCGTATAGGCCGTGGGTTCGATCCCCACCGAGAATTGATATATATATATAGTATATATATATACATAGACGTATATATATAGACGTTGATTTCTGGGACACCCTGTATATATAGTATATATATATACAGGGTGTCCCAGAAATCAACGTCAAGCCGAAAACGGGCGATGGGCCAAGTCATGATAGTTATTAGAAAAATATAAAAAAAAATATTTGTCATGTACTTTTCGAATTATGAGTATTACAAAAAATACAGAAAAACTGACACCCTGTGATGATCTTTTAAGTCCTGTGACTACAAATATTAACTATTCGTGAAACTTTTTTCTGTAATGTAACCATGAATAACCCTTCTGTAAAATACAATTCAAAATTAAATCATAACTGCCTCAGTTTTAAATAAAATGTTAATTTTTGGCCAACATTTAATTTAAAATAATTACATCACCCAACTTTAACCGACTGTACCGTAAAAAAAATGTACTACACTATTTTGGCAAGTAACTTTAAAAGATGGCGCATTTAATCAGGATTCCAAAATAGTATAACACTTACTAGAGTACTCTTTAATTTTGGAAAAAAAACTGGTTTTCTTAACTAAGCCGGATTTCATGACAATTTTATTTAAAAAGATAAAATGTTTGTAACCTTTAAATTATGGACTTAAAAATGCCTATGCTGCGTTTTTAAGTCGCTCACAATTCACAGGTACAAGTACATACCATTTCGACAATGTAAGTGAAACAGATAGAGCAACCATCTTGTCGAAAGAGTAATAACCATGGGTTATCAAGTAATTTGTTAGTTGATTTATTTTAATTTAATTACATCAAGGATTTACAGCAAATGTTCAAACTGTATGCCTTCAGCTTTACTGCAAGCTCTAAATTAACTCGAGAAGATACGCCCGTCTTATTACACGGTCATTTTTAAGGAGATGTAGAGCTTGCATTACAGCTGAAGACAAACAGGTTGATCATTTGCTGTAAATCCTTGATGTAATTAAATTTAAATCATGACTGAAGAAATCCAATGACTGAATTTTATTTCAAACGTGCTCCTAAAACTAACAAATGGTTATTACTCTTTCGACAAGGTGGCGGCTGTATCTGTTTCACTTATATTGTCGAAATGGTATGTACTTGTACCTGTGAATTGTGAGCGACTTAAAAACGTAGCGTAGCCATTTTTAAGTCCATAATTTAAAGGTTACAAACATTTTATCTAATTAAATAAAATTGTCAAGAAATCGGGTTTAGTTAAGATAACAATTTTTTTTTCCAAAATTATGGAGTGCTCTAGCAAGTATCATACCATTTTGGAATCCTGACTAAATGCGCCATCTTTTTAAGTTACTTGCCAAAGTAGTGTAGTACATTTTTTTTACGGTACAGCCGGTTAAATTTGGGTGATGTTATTATTTTAAATTAAATGTTGACCAAAAATCAACATTTTATTTAAAACTGAGGCAGTTATGATTTAATTTTGAATTGTATTTTATAGAAGAGTTATTACACAAAAAACAGACATTACACATGACATTACAGAAAAAAGTTTCACGAATAGTTAATATTTGTAGTCACAGGACTTAAAAGATCATCACAGGGTGTCAGTTTTTCTGTATTTTTTGTAATACCTATAATTCGAAAAGTACATGACAAATATTTTTTTTATATTTTTCTCATAACTGTCATGACTTGGCCCATCGCCCGTTTTCGGCTTGACGTTGATTTCTGGGACACCCTGTATATGTATATGATATGATATATATATGTACCAATTTTAATATTCGTTATTCATATTATTTTCATAAGCATTTGTTATACCAATATATAATATATGTATTTTTCTGTATTTGTAGAAAATAGCTTCATAACATCCATGTTTGTACACTACCCTTTCGGTTTATCAAAACTACACAAAGGTTAACTGGAAGAGAATGCTCTCTAGCATTAAGTTCGCCTATGTACGATACATTTTGTTCTGTGCAATAAAGAATTTTCTATCTATCTATTCATTATTTATGCGCCGATTTAAAAAATCCGCTAAATATGATGAGCGAACTGTCAGACAGTGGTAATAATGTTTACGCTAATTCTGTTTAGTTTGATAAACATGTTAAACTAAATACAGCGACATGTGTTGCAAGCGGCCGCGCGGCCCATTTTATAAATTAATAAACTATGCCGCAGCTGAGCCCTAGGAGTCGAGTAGAGTAGCGCAGCGATCAACTGCTGCGAGTGACCAAATTATATTTAAATAACAATATACCTACATAATATCCAGGAGCAGTGTTGGCGTCGCCTTTGACTAATGAAATATGGACGGCTCTAAAGAAGATCCTAGATCAGAACAGGCCAGGCATAAATGAAGTCTACTCCGGAATACACGCGACCTTCAGCATGGCGTGTTTTCTTCAGTAGAAGGTCTGTACTTTCCACCAGCGTGCAGCGTCTAAAGTTATTACTGCAATATTTTCGGGATAAAAAAAAACCTAGATATGTTAGTCCAGACTACGAGCTATATTTATTTTGTTTCATCTGATTGGGATCAATGAAGAGACGCTGTGTTTCGGTTTGAAGAGTGTGGTTGCCGGTGTAACTACAGGCACATGAGGCTTAACATCTGATATGCCTCAAGTTGATGGACGCATGGCAGTGTATCGTAGGTCACGTTCCTATAGTGCGTGACTTGCGAGGCAATGCTTTGTTATAGGTGATGGTTACCACTTAACATCAGGTGGGCCAACTGCTTGTTCCATCAGATAGTTGTATAAAAAACAAAACGGCCCAGTTGTGAGGGCATGGTTGAGCCTCAAAATGACCATCATCTAAACTGTTTTTTGTTTATACTTCCTGCTGATGGAATAAGCACATGGCTCACCTGATGTTAAGTGGTAACCATCACCTATAATAAAGCATATTGCCTCGCAAGTCACACGATATAAACGTGCCCTATAATCGTCCTGCGTCCATCGACTTGAGGCATACAGATATTGAGCCTCATCATGTGGCATTATCGCTGATGCTATTGATAATCATAAAATAGAATGACATAATGTAGACGCCGAAAACTTAATTTACCACAAATTAAGTTTTTGGTGACTTTATTACATATATCAAAACTCTGATTGAACGTATTTATTTTCAAAATATTTTTTTAGGAGTTCCACTCGAAAATCTGTTTTTAAAATGGAAGGTATACCATCCAAACAACTTAAATAATAACCAACGATGCATTGTTTACAACAACGGCGAGACGGAAGTCTGTGATTGCTCGGCACTATTGCCGTACATTTGCTTCCGGAAGCTGTCGGTAACCGATGAGCTGACAGAATGCGGGACAGTCGACAAAGGTCAGTGGTCGGTCACAAGCATGGACTATTTTCCTTGGTCACACAGGTTTTTAAGATACATATTAAAACAGCAAAATTAAATAACCCGTGAGCTCCCATCGTTTCGAATTTTGTAACGTCGTAGTTCACTGGTCTGAAGATCCTTTGCTTCTTTTATTATTATTTTTTTGCTTATATTAAGTTGATACTTACTAAATATTAAATGGTAATAGCGAGCTGGTCTGATGATGGAGCAAAGATCTGTTCAACGGAACTCTTCAACAAATGGACCAATCGATCTGAAACTTGGTTACTTGGTTGGCTATACCAAATAGGTGGTACTGTGGTAGTCAGAGGACAGTGCAAACATTGTGTTTGGTATCAATGCAAGACTGGAGCGGACATCACGACATCACACGTTCCGGGCGAACCACTAGTCAGTAAAACATTTTATGCGAATCTTATGAATATCAGCCAAGATATTCATTTCACTGCACTACTGATTTAAATATCAAACCTGCAAACTTATTGCACAGGTTAGCTGAATAATATAGAGGTAACTACGCTCTTAACGCATCTACGAGTATTAAAGTAAATATATAAATATAAAACAAAAACTTAGCCGTCCAATGTTCGTATGTTTGCAGGGTGAAGTCGGAGGATATAATGTATTGTCGTATACAGAATATAAGCTGGACGCGAGGACCGGGCACTGCTACAAGTTCCACCGGCGCGGCGAGAGCTGGCGGCGCGCGCTGCGCGTGTGCGGCGCGGAGGGCGCGCACCTCGCCGTGCCGGACTCCGCGGCCGAGGCCGACGTGCTGCGGGACCTGTTCGCGCAGCACCCGCGCCTACTGCACACGCCCTTCCAGAACTCGGCGGCGATAGGCTTCGCGGAGTGGGGATACCACGGCTCTTGGTGGACTATCCACGGTGAGACGAACTTACACTCGAATAGGGATGATGATGCCTCGACCCCTTGCTACTAGGTTGTTTCGTAAAGATAGCTACTTCCGAACGGAACTTTATCTGTCATATTTAAGTATTTTATTACCTACCCCCATCTACCCAACCTCCTGGGGGTAGACCACTTGACGTTTCTACACCGGCCGTCCGAGTCGAGCTCTATATCGCTTCTCAATAAAAATCCGTAAAATCATCTTTCCACCGCGAAACACGGCAAAAACAAAGTCTCCAGAAAATCAGCGCCTTCCGCCAAAATCAGCACATCATCGGAGTGGCAAAGAGGAAAGTCGAAGACACCACATCACACCTTCCATCATGCAAGGCAAGACCCAGGTATTTCCTTATCCTCTTTTCACTTCACCAAGGTCCTGGGACCCACTTACAATACAATACTTACTTATGCTGCAGATAAATAATAGTGCATTTTACCCTAGGGGTGAAAGTAACTAATTAAGGCCCGAGACGGGGATTGGCGCCCGAGCATAGCGAGGGTGCCAATAGTTCGAGGGACTAAAAATAAGTCTATAACCCGAGGTAAACACTGTGCTTTTCATTACGAATACAAGAAAAGTAAAAATAAAAACATGAATTAGCTAATATCATATAATAATATGAAAATAGAACTAGTTTTTTTTATAATTTCTGCAGCTGTCAGTTTAAAATGATTCTCCCTAGGGCTGGAATGTATTACTTCCAACCCGCTCCTCAGGCAACTTCAGACCTACTTTCCGAGTATGAGTAATTAAATCTACACTTCTACATCTACACTAATATTATAAAGAGGAAAGCTTTGTATTTTTGTATTTTTGTATGTAACGAATAGGCTCAAAAACTACTGGTCCGATTTCAAAAATTCTTTCACCATTAGAATGCTACATTATCCCTGAGTAACATAGGCTATATAATATTTTCAAAAAAATCAGGGATCCTTACTAAAACTACAATAATGTAACCCAAGGTGGAAACCAAAAACCTTACATCGCGTGCGCTGCGAAAACTATTGATGATAGAACAAAATAATGTACTACGATTTTGTAGAACACGTCATCATCTACAAAAAATGTTGCAACAGCATATGTCTAACTATTATAGTTATGTCACAATAAGTGTTCTTTTATTACAAAAAATTAATTAAAATGCCGCCGCTAGAAAAGGGTCTTTATTTGTACCTTGGTATTAATCCTTATCCAAATAAATCTTTTCATAATTAAGACGGTTTCAATACCTATAGATTACTTCTTAAATTTTTCAAATCGGACATTCCATTCAGAATCAGAATCAGAATCAGAATAGTCTTTATTGTAAACTGTTTAAAAATATAAGGTGAATATATATATTTTTTATATTTTTGAATATTTATATATAATTTTTGTAGATAATGATGTGTTCTGCAAAGTCGTAGTACATTATTTTGTTCTATCATCAATAGTTTTCGCAGCGCACGCGATGTAAGGTTTTCTTTTTCCACCTTGGGTTACATTATTGGAGTTTTAGTAAGGATCCCTGATTATAATATAATATCATTCAAAAGATATGACGAAATTAAAAACGTTAACGGGTCCACGGGTCGCGCTCGGGGTGCGATTTCACTCTCTGGCGTGCAAATGTATGAAATACTAGCGGCCTGTCCCAGCTTCGCATGGGTGGTCATAAATTTTTTGAACATTTTAGGATAAACTTAGACCGTGGGTTCGAGCCTCGCGTCTACTAATTTCATACATTTGCACGTCCTTCTCCTTGAGTGAGTAAAATCGCACCCCGAGCGTGACCCGTGGACCCGTTAACATTTTTAATTTCGTCATATCTTTTGAATAGAATGTCCGATTTGAAAAATTTAAGAAGTAATCTATAGGTATTGAAACCGTCTTAATTATGAAATGATTTATTTGGATAAGGATTGATACCAAGGTACAAATAAACACCCTTTTCTAGCGGCGGCATTTCAATTATTTTTTTATAATAAAAGAACACTTATTGTGACATAACTATAATAGTTAGACATATGCTGTCGCGACATTTTTTGTAGATAATGATGTGTTCTGCAAAATCGTAGTACATTATTTTGTTCTATCATCAATAGTTTTCGCAGCGCACGCGATGTAAGGTTTTCTTTTTCCACCTTGGGTTACATTATTGGAGTTTTAGTAAGGATCCCTGATTTTTTTGATAATATAATATAGCCTATGTTATTTAGGGATAATGTAGCATTCTAATGGTGAAAGAATTTTTGAAATCGGACCAGTAGTTTTTGAGCCTATTCGTTACATACAAAACAACAAAACAACAAAAATACAAATCTTTTCTCTTTATAATATTAGTGTAGAAGTAGACGCGAGGCTTGAACCCACGGTCTAAGTTTATCCTAAAATGTTCAAAAAATGTATGACCACCCATGCGAAGCTGGGACAGGCCGCTAGTAAATATATATAGTTTGTACCTTTGTTAACGGATGTTCTAGAAAGAAGACGAATAAATGTGGCTTGTTTGCAAGAGACGAGATGGAAGGGTACGAAAGCAAGAGAAATTGGAGCGGGATATAAATTTTTCTATTGTGGTAGTGATGGTAAGAGAAATGGTGTAGGAATAGTACTTGACAGTGAGATGAAAAAATGTGTGACGGATGTTAAGAGGATGAATGACAGAGTGATAGTTGTAAAGTTGTTGCTGGGCGACGTAGTTTTAAATATAGTGAGTGTGTATGCACCGCAGGCTGGATGTGATGATGTAGTGAAAGAGAAGTTTTGGGAGGATTTTGATGCGGTAATTATGGATATTCCACAGAGTGAGGATGTATACATAGGTGGAGATTTTAATGGACACGTGGGAAGACTGAATGGAGGCTATGAAAGAGTACATGGAGGGTGGGGCTTCGGAAACAGGAACCGGGAGGGAGACACTCTATTGCAAGCGTCGACTGCGTTTGATTTGGCGATAGTTAACACATTTTTCGAAAAAAGAGATCAACATCTGATTACGTACAATAGCGGAAACCATAACACTCAGATTGACTATTTCCTTATCAGACGAAACAGGATCAAAGCGGCCAAGGATTGTAAAGTCGTGCCGAGTGAAGCCTTAGTCTCCCAACACCGCCTACTTATATTGGAGATGAAAGTAAAAGTCCAACCTGTAGACAAAAAATCTAAGCCCTTACCAAAAATTAAATGGCATCTCATAGAAAAAGAGGAGTATGCGAAAGAGTTTCAAACAAGAGTGGTAGATAAGATGGTTGAAATGAAGGATATGGCAGATAAATCAGTGAATGAGTGCTGGAATGATATGGCGCACTGTATTAGAAATGTTGCTAAAGATATTTTTGGTGAATCGAAAGGGAAAGGAAGAATGAATAGGGATACTTGGTGGTGGAGTGAAGATGTACAAAAGAGTTTGAAAGAAAAGAAGAATGCGTTTAAAGAATGGAAGAGCGTGGAAGATAGCAACATAAGTGTAAAAGAGAGTAAAAGGGAAATTTATTTGGTAAGTAAGAAGAATGCTAAAAGAGCTGTGGCCGTGTCAAGGGCTCAGGTACAAGACAAACTTTACCGATCTCTGGACAGCCCCCACGGACAAAAAGACCTCTACAGATTAGCGAAAGTGAGAGAAAAGAATGGAAGAGATATTGTGCACATAAAATGTATAAAAGATGATGGAGGAAAAGTGTTGACGAAGGATGAAGAAATAAAAGATCGTTGGAAGGGATATTTTGAACGGTTGATGAATGAAGAAAATGACTGGAGTGGTGTTTTAGGGTACGTACCCGTAAACATAGGTTTGGTAGAAGAGATAAGAGTGAATGAAGTAAGAAAAGCAGTGCAAAGTATGAAGAATGGAAAAGCTGTAGGACCGGATAGTATACCAGTGGAGGTATGGAAGTGTTTAAATGCAGATGGATGGAAGTGGCTGACTTTATTCTTCAACAAGTTGTTACAAGATGAGGCGATCCCAGAAGAATGGTGCAACAGTTCACTGGTGCCCATTTTCAAAAACAAGGGTGATGTACAGAACTGTAACAACTATCGAGGAATAAAGCTTATGTCACATAGTATGAAAGTTTGGGAGAAGGTGATAGCGAGACGAATAAGAGAGGAGAGTGAGATATCACAGAACCAGTATGGGTTTATGCCTGGACGTGGGACAACGGACGCCATATTTACTCTTCGCCAACTGTGCGAGAAATACCGGCGTGCACACAAGAACTTGCACATGGTTTTCGTTGATCTGGAGAAGGCGTATGACAGGGTACCCCGTGAGGTTCTGTGGTGGGCTATGAAAGAGAAAGGAGTGCCTGAGAAGTACCTGCAGCTTATACGGGCTATGTACAGCCGAGCTAGTACACAAGTCAAGTCCGAAGCTGGCGTTACCGACAAGTTCAATGTGGCTGAAGGCTTGCACCAAGGATCGGCTTTGAGCCCTTATTTGTTCCTCCTGGTAATGGATGCACTGACATCAGACATACAGGAGGAGGCACCCTGGTGCATGCTGTTCGCCGATGACATTGTTCTTGTCGGAGAAAACGCAACCGAGGTCCAGAGCAGGCTGGTAAAATGGCAGGGGAAATTGGAGAGTGTCGGATTGAAGATCAGTAGGACCAAAACAGAACATCTGTTCTGTGACTTCGGTGGTCCCTCTAGTTTCGCCAATATTGCCATAGATGGTGTATCCCTGCCAGTCTGTTCCGATTTTCGGTACCTCGGTTCAGTAGTACAGAATGATGGTGAGATTGACAGGGATGTAAAAAATAGAATAAATGCAGGATGGATGAAATGGCGAGAAGTCACAGGAACAACCTGCGATCCAAGAATGCCCCTAAAACTAAAGGGGAAAATATACAAAACTATTATAAGACCCGTCGTTTTGTATGGATCGGAGTGTTGGGCCACTAAAGGGACGGATGAAAGAAGAGTGCATGCAGCGGAGATGCGAATGTTGAGATGGATGTGTGGAGTGACAAGAATGGATAAGATAAGGAATGACTTTATTAGAGGCAGTTTGAAAGTGGCGCCAGTGACTGAAAAAATGAGGAGCAATAGGTTAGCGTGGTATGGGCATGTTATGAGAAGGGATGAATGTCATGTTACGAAAAGAGTGTTAGGTATGAATGTGGATGGATTAAGGAGTAGAGGTAGGCCAAAGAAAAGATGGATGGATTGTGTGAAAGATGACATGGGAAAGAAAGGAGTGACTAATGAGATGACGGATGATAGAGCAAAGTGGAGAGAAAAAACCTGTTGTGCCGACCCCACATAAAGTGGGACAAGGGCAGGAAGATGATGATATAGTTTGTGCCTCTGACTACCCAGAGGTATATAAAGGTGATCACTTACTAACTTAAAACTGAATAACTAAATCTTAATATCGCACTACTTTGTGTGTTTAGGTAAAGCACTAGAAGACACCGGCTACGCCGAGTGGAGCCAGGGCCAGCCGGACAATGCGCCGGCGCCGGCCGGACGCAGCAGTCGGCAGGCGTGCGGCGCCATCTTCCGGACAGGCAAGCTGGACGACGTGTGGTGCGACGAGCCGCTCGCCTTCATCTGCGAGAAGACGAAGCACTCGCTGCAATTCAACGAACAAGTCCTCTGATCCTCGCACTGACTTGCCTCTCTCGTAAAACTCTTCTTTTCCCCGAGTTTATTTAATGTAACAATCTCCCCTGTTGAAAACTCGGATGCATTAGTGAAATATTCATCTCAATTAAGCCAAAGTATTAAAGTTTATAAAAACTCCGATTTATGTTTCTCTCAGAAATTACATAAATATTGACTGTATCTGGCTCGAATATTAATCGCCTAATTTAAATTCATAACGAAAGACGAATAATCAGCCAAACTTCGAAGAATATCAGAGTGTTTTTGTAGGAATTGAACATAGCTGGGCATTAACTCGTTAATTAACGAAGTTAACATTTTGATTAACGGATTAACTTTTAAAAATGTTAACGGACACGTTAAATTCCGTTATATTAACGGAAGTTAACGTGTCCGTTAACATTTTTAAAAGTTAATCCGCAGAAGTCCGTTAATCGTTAATCCAATGCCTAATAGTTAGTATACCCTCAAGCGCTGCAGTTGAACGTCTTTTTTCCACGTGTAAAGACATTTTAACACCAAAACGAGCCTCGCTTTCAGACGAGAACTTCATGTTAATGTTCATGAAGGGTAATAGGCATCTTATGCCCGACGATTAAATTACACATTTGAATTATACAAGTATTTTGTTTTGTTCCTAACCTGTTCACTTCCAGAACCTAAACCAACAGGTTTTATAAGTTCACTAACGCAACGATATAAAGATGTAATTTTACACTTATTAACGAATTAACGATTAACGTTAACTTTCGTTAATTCTTCCGAAATGTAACGCTTTAACGTTTAACGAAGCTAACTTTTTTTGTAGCGGATTAACGATTAACGAAGTTAACTATTTGATTAACGGTGCCCGGCTATGGAATTGAAGTAGCATTACGTAGCGGGTCTACATCACGACCACAGCCTACGCGTACCACAGATAATATGTACGCTACGCTGCGGCGCGGCGTCGCAGGCGATTCGTAGCCGCTGTACGCTGTAGGTACAACACGTGAGACGCAGAGGACCATTACGCTTTTTACCCGCACATTTCAACATTTTTTAAGATATAAAATTACTGAATAAAGTTGTGAAAAAACAAACAACCAAATTTTGCAGAATAGCATTACAAGGTTTCGTTTTGATCCACGCAAGTTTTCCTACCATAAAGATTGATAAAGTACGAAAACTATAATATAAACCTAATCTTTAGGAAGGATTACTTGCTTCAAAAATGTTAGCGAGAAATTGTTGACGGTTGTCAGCGTCTTAATGATATAATAATTTATTTTATTCATCTTCCAGTGAGTAGGTACCTACTTATAAACATTTCAGTACCTTCCCTACTACGTCCAGCTAGCGTTCCAAATAAATGTCAACTTCAATTACGTCCAAGCTATCTTAATAATTACGGAGGAGGATTCGTTTTCTGTCATTTTATGAAGCAACATAGCTTTTTCATTTTAATTGTTTTTCTTGTGTTATTTTGAGTTGTGTTGTGTAATTTCGGTGGTATTTTAACCAACATTACTTGAGGTCTTAGCACAAAGTGTAAGCATTTGGAATGAAAGTGTATTATGTGATATCCTGATTTGACTGAAAATGTTTCGAATGTTTTGAAGAAAACCGCCACCATTTTCTTCAAGACAAATGACGGCCGACTTGACTATGGACTGACTTGACTAAAAAGTATTCATTCAATACAAATCACTTGACACTGGCAAGATTGTCTGTCGAATGACAGACAGGAGCCATAAACGGAGAGAAGAAGAAGAAGAAGAATAATTACGGAGCGATCAAACGAGAAAAAAAACCATAAAATAAAAAAATTGTACCTATTGTTACAAGCCCCAGCTTCCATCGTCAATAATATGGAATAGATAATATTTTATAGGCATAGAAAGCATAGTTACCTATAAAATATTATCTAATTTATTTTCAAAGGGAGAAAAAAAATTTTTTTTCAAATATACCAAGTGAGATGTCATATAATAAAAGGGTTTGGTTTGTACATCTCAATACCATTTTTATTTTTATTCTAGAACGTACATTTGTATGATTTTTGAGATACAATTGGTTACCCCAAGTAGGTTAGGGGGTAGTCAAAGGCCTTTTACAATTATTCAACTATCGTGTTTGGTATCAATGTGAGACTGGAGCGGATATCACGAAATCACAGTTCGGGGCGAACCACTAGTAATAATGAAGTATATTAACAAAAGAATACATTAACACTGCATAGGACATTTCATGTAAATGTAAACCTACTTCATTATGTAAGCACTTTGTAATGAAATTCTAAGATTTCTCGGAAAAAGTTATCAAAGTCTGTAGTCCCTTCCCTACGTACTACGTTAGTAAGTGACATAATACATTACCTGCATGCTCTTAGTTTGCGCAGGTTATTTTAACTGCTACATTTACTTGCGAGACTTAAGTATACAGCTGTTTTCAATCCCAGTCCCCTAACTTTACGTACTTCTAAGCAGGAGAACTTGCATGGATCAAAATTTTTCATTTTCGTTGAAATGTGCGAGCTTGAAGTTGTTTGACGAGTGTGAGCCTCTTAACTCCCCTGTGTACAGTCACACTTACACCAGACCACTCAAGCATAGTGATTATGACTATGCAGGCTTGTATGTGTATGCCACAGGTACCATATCATGCGGGGTGATATTTATAATAAATTTCTACATTACGTATGTCTGTCTGTCCGTATTCTGTGTTATCACGGTTATTATTAGGCTGCCCTGTCATACAGGAAATCCTAAGCTTTATTGATCGAGTGAGCGAAGCGAACGAAGATCTTAGTTTCAACTTGGGCGATTTGGCATTTTATGTATGTATGTATGTATGTATGTTTGTCTGGCGATAACTTTAGAACCGTTGATCCGATCTGCATGAAATTTGATAAATCGATAACTTGTACTTGAGCAATTTACTGGTAAGTATGTGGGTAAAATCGGATGAAGGTTATTAAGATATGGGGGTTTTTAAGGGGGCAAAAATAAAAAAGTGACATAAAAAAATGAAAATTACATGTCATATGAAAGGGCTTTGTTTGGACATTTCAAAACAATTTTTACTTTTTTTCTGAGACGCTCGGTTTTTGAGATACAACAAAAAAGTTAAATTAAGATAACCAGCGATCCAAGAGCTCCCATCTCTAAGAGTTTCGTTGGCATCAAGGTTTTTCTACTGGTCGGCCAGTTACTTTGTTTTTTCTTATTTTTTTTCTTGAAATAAATTAAGGAGGTACTCAGTTCTCATAAAATGGTGACAATGACCAGGTCTGATGATGGAGCCAAGGTCTGTTCAACGGAACTCTTCAATAAATAGGCCAATAGAGTTGAAACTTGGTTACCGTACCAAGTTAGTAGGCAGTAGTAAGAAAAAAGTCCAAACATAATATTTAGACTTGCCTCTGACTACCACCTACTCAAAGTTTAGGTGCGTTAGTCGGGTCGCATCATGAGATCTCAGTTCGGGGCGAACTACTAGTCTATTGCCTTTGGCAGGCTTATCCCTGGGCGTGGTCTAGCACAGGCTGAATAACCTGTGCGGCCGCCTTTTTGATCGAGTGAGCGAAGCGAACGAAGATTCTGGTTTCAACTTGGGCGATTTGGCATTTTATGTATGTATGTATGTATGTATGTATGTTTGTCTGGCCATAACTTTCGAACCGTTGATCCGATCTGCATGAAATTTGATAAGACGACAGCTTGTACTTGAGAAATTTACTGGTAAGTATATGAGTAAAATAGGATGAAGGGTTTTTAAGATATGGGGTTTTTTAAGGGGGCAAATATAAAAAAAGTGACTTAAAAAAATCAAGTTACATGTCATACGAAAGGGCTTTGTTTGGACATTCCAAAACAATTTTTACTTTTTTTTCTGGGACGCTCGGTTTTTGAGATACAACAAAAAAGTTAAATTAAGATAACCAGCGACCCAAGAGCTCCCATCTCAAGAGTTTCGTTGGCATCAAGGTTTTTCTACTGGTCGGCCAATTACTTTGCTTTTTCTTATTTTTTTTTCTTGAAATAAATTAAGGAGGTACTCAGTTCTCATAAAATGGTGACAACGACCAGGTCTGATGATGGAGCCAAGGTCTGTTCGACGGAACTCTTCAATAAATAGGCCAATAGAGTTGAAACTTGGTTACCGTACCAAGTTAGTAGGCGGTAGTCAGAAAAAAGTCCAAACATAATGTTTGGACTTGCCTTTGACTACCACCTACTCGAAGTTTTGGTGCGTTCGTCGGGTCGCATCACGAGATCTCAGTTCGGGGCGAACTACTAGTTATTAGAAAATAAAAGCTAATTGAAATCAGATGGGCGCGCCGTTGCATCGGGCGGACAGATAAAGAAGTCATTTAAGGCTTTGGCGTACCTACCTACATACTCTGCTTCATAAATCCTGAGGTATACCTAAGTTTAACGGCGGGTGCAGTGCACTGCTCGTCGAATGACGTGCTAGCTTGAGGGCAATAAAGGATGCCACTAAGTAAAGGCGGCCTATTTAAAGCGCAATAAAACAATCGACAAAACAGCTGTGTTGTAGTTTCCAATACAAGGTTAATATATTTCCCAAATTTCTTGAAACTTGGTGCCCTAAATTATGTTGCGGGGATATAGATATGAGCCTCCTTAATAACTAGGTGCCCATGACACTCGCCAGAGTGCACAAGGGAAAATATAACATACGGCACTAGGCTAGGTAGGTTATCTTTAGTTGTAGCTTGGTAGGTATGCGTGTACGTAGTGCCTGCTCGGTGGCGGCGCACTGTACGCTCCGGAAGGGCGTTCCTGGCGCGCCGCCAGCGCCTGCGAGCGGCGCGCCGTGTGCTATGCAAATGTCTGAACGACGCGCACCAGGCCATTGCATTGCATTGCAGTGCTTGCCCACGGATTACTTTATTTATGCTATAATTTTTGGGTAAAAATATTAATATAATCTGCACATTTTAGCTGATAAATAGTGAGATTATTCAAGAAAATTCTAAACTTTCTTTAGGCCCTAGATTTATTTGATTGGCGTAACCGTGTAGTCTTCATCGGTGACGGTGGACGCCAGCGGATCCAAGCAGAATAATCAATAATAATCAATAATCATAATAATATAATAAATATCATAATTTGTTAAGCATAATACACGGTATAGGCACAGAACCTAAAACACATAAAAACAATAATAACCTTCAAGTAGAAATTGTATTACCTAATCTAAATAATTTCATTCTTTGGAAGTCAAATCAATAGTCAAAATAAATATAAATAAAACATATAGGTAATCTTGTAAAATAAATTGAGAATATATTAATTAGCTAGGTAGGAACCTACAGTTCGTATTTTCTAGCACATCATGTTTTTTCCATGAATTCCTCGTAACTGTAGAAGGTGTTACTTATGAGCCAGTGTTTCAGTCTACACTTAAAGGAGCTTATGCTCGAAGCTTCAGTAACCGCAGAAGGTAGTCTATTGTAAACTGTCGGCACGACAATGTGTGTGAGTTTGTCCGACTTGGCAGGAGTGCGAGATACGGTGGCAAGTCTATTTGCTCTCCGAGTATTAAACGGGTGCCTATCACTATTTATCTCAAAACGCTCCAGATTGTTATGCATGAACACCGCTACTTATGGAATATGACTATGGATGGAAGTGCCAATATTTCCAGCTCTTTGAAGAACGGCCTTGCAGAGGTATCCTGTGGTATCTTGTTAGATACCGCGGAGCCCTGCGCCACACCCATGGTTGTGGTAAGCGGGTTCGACATCGTATCGCCACCTTCTCCACGACAATCTGTGACCTACACCTCATTAAGTTGGTAAAAACACCCAATGCAGTGTCTTAGCTTAGCCACAAGTACTGCGTGGTCGGCCACGTCAAATGCTTTCGAGAGTTCGCAGCAAATTATAGCAACCTGCTGCTTCCTCTCTCGAGTAGGTGGTCGCGTAGGTCTCACCAGCCGCCGTTACCTTCAGATGTCTTGAAGCGCTGATAAATCTGCCCATTACGGCCAAATAGCAACATCGCTTTCACCTTCACGGGAACAAAGCTGAGCTCCGGATCAATCCGAGAATATAATCCTACCTATACATATACCTACCTAGGTACTCTGTACCTAGTAGATAGGCAGTAGTTGATTTGGTAGGCTAGGTAAGCAAAGAGCGTATAGTTAGTAAAAGGGCCTCCAACCAGCAAACTACAGAATAATTAATAGCTTCCCCGACTCGGAATAATAACTATTATTCTGAGGGTCTCGAGACGATTAAACAGTTTGATTCAAACATGTAGGTACTAATGGACGACCCTCTTTACTATACCCTCCTTTGACATCCTTAAAATCCAATCCATTTACAAACTATTATTTATTCTGTGGTCAAGGTAAGTTGATGGTAGCAGCACAGTGGTCAAGCAGGTCCACCTCCACCGGAGCTACTATCCTATAACGTCCTTCCCTCCCCGATCTCATCCAGAACGACGATGACGGCTGATTGTACGAGACTGTGGATGTCACAGGTGAACGCAAATTGTCGACGTCGACCCTCGTCACCCGTCACGTGGCAGATTAGACCCCGTATATTACTGCCCACGGCCAGACATTATGCAGGTACCTACGCACTTGATAGGGGCTTCCAAAGGCTTTTGTGTAAGCCTTTTGTTTGAGAGTTAAAACTATTTACACCATCTACTGTAAAAAGATTTACTTTAGGTAGGTACATTGAACTTCTGTACCTGTACTGTAGAATGAGTAGGTTAGGTAGGTACCCTTTGTAGAATTCAATTTGATTAAGTACCCATGTACTCGTACCTACATAACGTAGGCACCATAACCTTTTTTTTTTTTTTTGACGCTGGGAAAAATGCGTTACGCATTCCCCCCCATTGGAGGATGGAGGGGATATGTGGGACTCCCCGGTTTTCCGCTCCCGGTATACCCACTAAACAACCCAGCGACACTCCCGCGTCGCCTATATGGAGGGGAACTGGGAAACTGGCAGAGCCTTTTCATCCAGTCCCCCGCCGGCGATTGGCCCGCCATGACAGCGGGGCCCCCGCAACGCCCCCGCCTTTACGGCGGGGCCCGCACGCCCCCCCCTTTGTAGGGAGGGACCCGGGAACAACCGTGAGTGCCCGGCCGTTCCCGCCCGACGGGGTGGTGAATAAGTGCAATGCGGGAGAAGGCCCCTCCAGGTCTTCTCCCACTATTCACCACCATGAGCGGCGCGAGAAGTTCCGCGTCTCTCGCGCGCGCTCTACCGCCTGGGTAGACCCGTAGGTCTACCCTGCCTCATCACACTGTGCCCTCTGCTAGACAGAGGGACACGCGGAGAGGCCCACCGTGTCGGGTTATTAGCCACCATGAAACACGTCCGCAGTACTCTGCAGGCGTGTTTCATGGTGTTACCAGGGTGCACCACGAGGAGGTTACCCGACCTAGCACCCCAGGTACCATAACCTTTTTTTTTTTTTTTTTTTTTGACGCTGGGAAAAATGCGTTACGCATTTCCCCCCATTGGAGGATGGAGGGGATATGTGGGACTCCCCGGTTTTCCGCTCCCGGTATACCCACTAAACAACCCAGCGACACTCCCGCGTCGCCTATATGGAGGGGAACTGGGAAACTGGCAGAGCCTTTTCATCCAGTCCCCCGCCGGCGATTGGCCCGCCATGACAGCGGGCCCCCGCAACGCCCCCGCCTTTACGGCGGGGCCCGCACGCCCCCCCCTTTGCAGGGAGGGACCCGGGAACGTTACCCGACCTAGCACCCCAGGTACCATAACCTTTTTTTTTTTTTTTTTTTTTTTTTTTTTGACGCTGGGAAAAATGCATTACGCATTCCCCCCCATTGGAGGATGGAGGGGATATGTGGGACTCCCCGGTTTTCCGCTCCCGGTATACCCACTAAACAACCCAGCGACACTCCCGCGTCGCCTATATGGAGGGGAACTGGGAAACTGGCAGAGCCTTTTCATCCAGTCCCCCGCCGGCGATTGGCCCGCCATGACAGCGGGGCCCCCGCAACGCCCCCGCCTTTATGGCGGGGCCCGCACGCCCCCCCCTTTGCAGAGGGGGGCCCGGGAACGACCGTGAGTGCCCGGCCGTTCCCGCCCGACGGGGTGATGAATAAGTGCAATGCGGGAGAAGGCCCCTCCAGGTTTTCTCCCACTATTCACCACCATGAGCGGCGCGAGAAGTTCCGCGTCTCTCACGCGCGCTCTACCGCCTGGGCAGACCCGTAGGTCTACCCTGCCTCATCACACTGTGCCCTCTGCTAGACAGAGGGACACGCGGAGAGGCCCACCGTGTCGGGTTATTAGCCACCATGAAACGGCGTGTTTCATGGTGTTACCAGGGTGCACCACGAGGAGGTTACCCGACCTAGCACCCCAGGTACCATAACCTACTCTAACCTAGCCTACGTGTAAGTAAGAACCTATACCCACCTACATTATGAAGCTCTCACGTAATAGGTACGTAGGAAAGTACGTATAAACCGATAATCTAGGATAATGGTTTATACGTACTTTCCTACCTACCTTTTTAAGAATAATACTAATAATAATAATAAAGGCAGAATAATATGCAAACTAGTTGTTGTCCCTTGGTTGTCCTTTCCCATCCTTACACGGATATATAGTGACTAGTAGTGCCATCTGTTGTGCATGTATAGAAATTAATGACTGTTCAATTAACCTCCTCTAAACTATAGCACAAAGAAAGCGCACTATATACATTAATTAAATTGTTAAATAATAAAATATTTTAAATGATCGCACTTTTTTATCTAATTTTAGATGACTAACAGAAAATAAATAGCAAACAAAGGATTAAGATATTTAGTTTCGTTCAGAAATCAGAACAGCTTCCGGACTTTATTTCAAGTTATGAAAATATTGTTTGTAACTTTTTAGATTACATTTTTCTTTTCAATGTAGTTATTAATACGTTATTACTCTACCATTTGGTCACAAATTAGAAATCATAATAAAGCCGCGTGCCCAGTTTGGTTGATGATTGGCAAAAATATCTAAATGACATAAACATATTCGTTCGGAAATAATTGTTTTCTATCGAACGGCTGCTGCTGCTGCTGTCAGCTTGTGTCAGCTGTACCAAAGTACTTACTTTGGTTGGGGAGCTGTCAGCTGTCAAAAATAAATGGTGAATAGCAAGCAAGCAAAGCAGGAGCGGTAGTGAGATTAATTTCTAACAAATATGTCTTTTTATATGCATTATCATAGTTATAGGTGATCCCCACACGTAGCCGTAAGCTGTAGCGTAGACAGGAAAGGTGACGAACGCCGGCGCGGCGACAAAATGAGCTCAAGAGATAGGGACACAAAGTCGCTTCAGGACAAGTTGAAAGTATTCTTCAAGAAAGGCTCAGCGGGTGAGTTCCTTCGATATCTAAGATCGGGGAGCGGACAGCGCGTAGTCGAGGATGAGTCGCGTTGATGGGGGTCGTGTGTTTGTCGTGTACAGCATCGCTGCCGGCGCGGAACGAGCTGGTGGTGTCGGCGGAGCTGGAGCGCGAGCTGTGCGCCGACGCGCCGCTGCACCGCCGCCTGCGCGCCGTGCGCGACGTCGCCGAGCGTGCGCTGCACGTGCGCGTGCAGGAGGTGAGTGCCCCCGCCCCAGCGAGCCTTGCCTCCTGTCCCACACCCCTGCCTGACCCTCCTTGCCTGTCGATATTCTACATGTTACATTTAGGTGAAAGTGCTTGGGAACTTTAGGGCTCAATACCACCATCTCCTTTCACCGTAGGACAAATAGATGTAAGGCTCGATACAACCTGTACCTGGTTAATATACCACCCGTTCACCCTGAACACATTACCTCTACCTTCATTATGTGAACCGCCAAGGAATTAACTCACTGCCATCATCGGTTTTATATCTTCAAGGAAACAGTGAAAAGGTGTCTTCTAGACCATTCTGCAAAATTTTGTACTTCCTCATTGCTTACCGTCTGGTGAGATTGCAGCCGAAGGTCAGTCTATTAAATTATACATTTTACAAAAAGACCAATCTGTCGACTAACACTGTATCATTTCATTCACTAAATGACCGACTAGTCCTAACAACAGTTCTGATACAGCACACTGAAGTTAGTTAAAGATGAGTTAGGCAGTTGGAGTTGGAGCTCATGCAACTCCCCTTAAATAAAACAATAAGTCTCTCTTCCCCTCTATAATATTTTAGTCACTCATGAACTCATCTCATCAAAACTTTATTTTTCTATAATCTAAAAATAACAATGTATTATTGCTAAACATGAGACTGCTAGTGCTAGTGTTTAGTTGGATCCTCACCGAGGACTCACAAACATGGAACATAAATGTTTATTATGATTTTGTATTGTGTTGTTTATTCTGTGTCTGAGTGGTATAAAGAATTCTAAAAAAGTATTTACATAATATCTGGTTTCCCTAGTAAAAGTTTTTCTCAGTTTGGTGCTAGATGGCGTTGTCATGTATGCCATTATTTATATTTACTAATCTAATAAGGTAAAGAGATTTTTTGTAATAGTTCATTTAACGTAAATTTGTCACTTTACAAATTTGTCAATTTAAAGTCTTCAGTTTTTAGAATTTTTTCAAGTTGTTCAAGTCGAAAGTTCTCAAAATTTCATAACTAAGAAACTATGATAAATCACGGAACATACATGGGGGTGATTCGGATACCCCAAGTAGTGCTCTATCTATGGACCGCTTATTACTACTTTTTGGGACACCCTGTATATATAGCTGTATTGAATAAAAAAGAACCAATGCCTTAGTACCTGAGAAATTGGACTAAAAACTTATTCAAATAAGTAAACCCTGGGTTCTGATATATTCTTCATTAAAATGGATAAGTTATTATAACTTGATTTTGTCCTTGCACTACTACACCAACCAAGGACATTATCAATAGTTAGCTAGGTACCAATACACTGGTATTGTCTATACTAATATTATAAAGAGGAATTTGATTGTTTGTTTGTTTGAATTGAATAGGCTCCGAAACTACTGGACCAATTTGAAAAATTCTTTCACGGTTGGGAAGCTACACTATTCCCGGGTGACATAGGATATATTATATTATGAGTAAAATTAGGGATCCTTACTAAAACTCCAATAATGTAACCCAAGGTGTAAAAAATTGCCTAAAAAATTCCTTACATCGGATGCGCTGCGAAAACTATTGATGATAGAATAAAATAATGTACTACGACTTTGCAGAACACATCAATGTCTACAAATAGTGTCGCGACAGCATATATCTAACTATTATAGTTAAGTTACAATAAGTGTTATTTTCATTTAAAAATTTAATTGAAATGCCGCCGCTAGAAAAGGTTCTTTATTTGTACCTTGGTATTAATCCTTATCAAAATAAATTACTTCATATTCAAGACTGCTTCAATACCTTTATTTTATTTTTTGAATTATTCAATTCGGACATTCCATTCTAAAGAAATCACGAGTTAAAAAATGTAAGTATTAGAAAAAAGTCGCCGCTCACTCCGCTCGGCTAACTATGCGATGTACGAGTAGGCGTCACTGGGGTATGATATTTGTGTTTTATTGGATCTAAAGAATCCCACAGGTGCATGTGTGTGAGTGTGTTTGTGTTAAAATGTATATATTTTTTTTTTAATATCCGTGCGAAGCCGGGACTGGCCGCTAGTACTTAATACAATGCTTGCTGTTTCACTGAACGGGCCATTGCCATGTCACTGAATTATTAATGGAATTCAAAGTCAGTAGGCAAATAGATAAACTGTGACCATCAAAACTGTAGTTGTATCATTTAGTTTTTTTTTTTATAGCTAGATTTTTTTTTAAACTATACTTGTACCTATCTAAACAATCAAAGTAACAGACATTTATTCAATCAAATCATAAGAAAAGCCTTAGAGCTATGGTAATGTTAATGAAGGTAGCGACAGCTCCACATTAGGCTAGGTCTTCTTGTCTAATCTTGTAAATTAGGCAAGAAACATTAGTGACACGGCTCAGCTCTTACTACAATTTTGGCAGATCCTCACTTACGAAGTAAAAGTATATCAAAATCAAGTACCATATTACATATAAATATACTCTTAGCCCCTATTTCACCAACTCCGAGAAACGCTATCCGTCAAGTACAAATATAGCTGTTTGTTTTGTAAGTCTATAGAGGAGACGGTATTATTTTATAATAGGTAGAATTTTTTTACTTTCTCGATGATGACATCGATCGACATTTATTAGAATATTACACGGGTATCTTTCGCATAATACCTGTATCGCAACATAGCCGAAACGTCGGGAAAATAATTAAGGGGTAATAAATATCTGAGGGGGATATCTACCGTGCCTGGTATCGAAGTCGTACCTCAAGTTGATGGACGTAGGGCAGTGCATCGTGGGGCACGTTCCTATCGTGCGTGACTTACGAGGTAATGCTTTGTTGTAGGCGATGGTTACCACTTAACATCAGGTGGGCCATCCGCTTGTTCCATCAGCTAGTTGTAAATATAAAAAAAAGTCTTCTAGGGCGAGGATTCCCGACACAGTTTTATTTTATTCCTTAACTTATTAAATTATCTTTATTAAGGCGATCTCTTATACATATAAGAGCAATCCCATGCCTTCCATTTAAAGCGAAGCGAGAGCTAATGTACCTGTCGCACCTCTATAAAATGATCTTATAACATTCAACAGAAACGTGCGAGCGAGAGGTAAATTCGCTTCAATCGGAAGGCTTTGATGATGTATTGTGGTGGGTCGCAGGGCGGCGTGGAGAAGATATGGCGCTGCACGCGCGACCTGCTGTGGGAGCCCGGCGCGGAGGCGCGCCACGCCGCGCTCGGCATGCTGCGCGCGCTGGCCGAGGGGCAGCACGACCAGCTGCAGGTCGGTCCGCATGCACGCGCCGAGGGCCCGCGAGGAGGGCTTGCTGCATCTCGAGGAGGCTCCTTTCGAGCGCTTGACGCATTCGTTAAACTTTTTAGGTTTTAAACAGATCTCTTTATGGCGCACCCAAAATTCTTTCGTTACATTGTTTCGAAAGCAATCGGTGACCCGACGAGAAGTAAAACAAATTTGATGTTACATTTAAATTAGCTATATAACTTCTCTGTTGTTGAAATTCGTTTTGCCGTATGGTGATTGATTACCTCCCAGAATTCGTTCTTTATTAGCGTTACCATCGAATGGGGTAAAATAATGTATAGTTTTTTTGGTCTAGGTTCGATTCCTAGAAATAACAATTTGTTAAAAATCCAATCCAATATTACGTCTTAACGCTAGGTGAATCTTAGTGCCAGCTCCACGCGACCAAGCCTAGAAGAACAGGCAGCAAACTTGCAGCTCGGTTCCTATCGTTCTTCCGGGTGATCCTTGTTACAATGTATAATATTGAAGCTCCAGGGCCGGTGTCAATCGAATTAAGCGAGGCGCACGCACTTTTCGCTACAAAATACAAGATAGGTACAAGATATTTATTCGAAGAAATAAGTGTTACTTCTGTTGCTAGGTATTATGAAGGCACTACACTTTAGACTTATTCACCCTTTTCGGGTACCGCAAAATTTACTTTCTATTCCGCCTCGGTCAAGTAGGCAGGTACAATACAATTCGAAAGCAGGTAACGACATCGATAACGATATGTTATCAAAATGAGTTAAACATAACATGGGTGTAAATTATTCGAGTGAGGATCGTTAACGTCCCCCTGCGTAATGTGGTTGCAGGTGATGCGCACGATAGTATTCCAGTTCCTGCGCGAGTCGCACGCCGCGCACGCGCCGGGCGACGCGGCGCTGCGCTTCAAGCTGCTGCACGCGCTCACAGACTCCGGCAAGAACATCGACTGCTTCGAGGAACAGGTACTGCATTGTACACTGCACTAGCGCTGATCCTAAGGTCGTGGGTTCGAAACCGGTCGTGCACCGATGTTCGAAGTCGAAGTCGATAGGTAAAATCGCAAGAATCGCTTTGAAACGTCCACCAGGTGAATATCTAGGTGCCGGTACCGCGCGACCGCAGACCCGCGATCCAGCAAAACAGGCAACGGTGTATTTTCTATCCAAAAATGTATGTGCACGATGCCGGTCCTGTCAAACGATGAAGGAAAACATCGTGAGGAAACCGGCATGCCGTGGAACCTAAAAAGTTCTAAAAGTGTTATGTTGTGTTCGAAAGGAGCCTCGTTGAAAAAAGTTTTTTTTTTTATTGTACTTTCTGAGCGGATAGCAAAGCATTGCCTCGCAAGTCACATACGATATGAACGTGATCTCGACGCACCAGCTCGTGTCCGTCGACTTGAGGCATACAGATGTTAAGCCTCAATTTCGATTATGGGTGGAACAATAAATAATTTCAATTTATTTTATTCACAAACAATTTTTTAAAATCGTATTTGAATACAACTTAAAACTAAATCTTTAATACAATAAACAATAAATAATCTAACACAATAAAAAATAATCTAACACAATAAAAATAAACAATTAATTAATTGAATTTATATAACGAATAACACAAAATAAACAAATGTCAGGCTATTTCCATACTAAAAACTCTTCCACGAAAATTGTATTCACAATAATTGGTGATGTAAAATAACAGTAAACTAACATTCGCTTTGTGGCTGGTCGCGCTCGCGTCGCGTCGAGGCGGAACATTGCTACATACCTATAAATAACATGCAACTAAAATAAACATGTTTACTTACATTGCTGAATTTTCAGACACCGGCAATTAGCTACAAGCTGATAATTTGTTAGTTGCTGGCTTTTTCGGTCTTGTTTTGTTCAAATAGTATGGTATTTTTTCCAAAAATATACAAATTATACTTTTTTATCCATTTTATTGGTGTGTAGACATACTTGTATGTACTCGTATGTACAAGTAAAACTTGCCTAGCCCTTTTTTTATTTTATACAACTAGCTGATGGAACAAGCAGATGGCCCACCTGATGTTACGTGGTAACTATCACATATAACAAAGCATCGCCTCGTAAGTCACGCCCGATAGGAACGTGCCCTAATGCACTGCCCTGCGTCCATCAACTTGAGGCATACAGATGTTAAGCCTCATGTGCCTGTAATTACACTGGCAACCACACCCTTCAAACCGAAACACAGCGTAGCTGTTTGGCGGCCGAAAAAGGCGTGGTGGTAGTACTTCCCCGGACGAGCCCTTCACAAAGAGCTCTACTACTCTTAAGGGGCTGACAACTATCAAACAACTTCTCGCTCGCACGTTTCGACATGTTGAAAGATATAAAATCACTAAACTCATTTTTGAAAAATCGCAGTCAACCATTTTGTGTGCAATCACATTGCACACAGTTTAGTAAAAAAATCATTTTGATCGATACAAGTTCTCCTACTCAAAAGTATGCTTTACTAGTTTTCGTACATAAGCAAACTTTGAAGTAGGAAAACTTGTACGAATCAAAATGAAATTTTTACTAAACTGTGTGCAATGTGATTGCACACAAAATGGTTGACTGCGATTTTTCGAAAATGAGTTTAGTGATTTTATATCTTTCAACATGTCGAAACGTGCGAGCGGGAAGTTGTTTGATAGTTGTCAGCCCCTTAAAAGGTATTTTAAGAGTAGTTTAGTAAGCAGCGTTGCTGTGTTTCGGTTTGAAGAGTGTGGTTGCCGGTGTAATTACAGGCACATGAGGTTTAACATCTGTTTGGCTCAAGTTGATGTACGCAGCGCACTGCATCGTAGGGCACGTATCGTTTCGTATTCGTATCGGTCGTGATTTGTGGAGCAATGCTTTGGTGATTGGTGATGGATACTACCTTACATCAGGTTGGCTATGCTTGATCCATCAGCAAGTTTTATAATAAACCTACTTCTCAGGGGTTTATCTCGGGATCCGATCTATGTGCAGGCAACTGTGGGGGTGTTGTATATTTAGATCGGCGAAAAACATCTGCACCTTACTCATGCTCATATTGTATATTGCAATTATTTTGTTAGATAGTAAGGCCCTGATATGTTAAAAATCGTGGATTACATAATTAACCCTTTAGTTTATGGAACCTTTAGGTTAGGTAATGACCACATGAAATGTATAGTTATCATAGCCACGTTTCAGGGGGTCGAGTCAGGTGAGGTCTATGGTGTGACCGTGTGTTGTATATGCAGATCGGTCCGTTCCTGCTGGAATGGCTGCCGGAGATCCAGACGCCCTCGTTCCTGGTGGAGTTCCTCCAGCTCGTCATGAACGTGGTCAAGTTCAACGCCGCCTACTTGGATGAACACATCGTGCACGGGATTGTCAAGTAAGAACTCGTTAGAGAACTGTGAAGTCAATGAAACTGACAAATCGATCTCGCGTAATACTGGTTTTTCCATTTTAACTTCATATCGTTATTTATGAGGCTCCTTAGAGCGGTTTTCCACTGCGTCATAGAATTATTTGTATGGTAGTTTACGCACTAGATCCAATTTCTCTCAAACTACTATACAAAATTAGTTCTATGACTACTTCGGAACGTATACGTGAGCAACGAAGTTATCTACTCGGAGGACCTAAAGCTGTCTAGGTTTGCAGAGAAGACATGTCTCTGACTGATGACATCTCTGATGACATCTCTCTCTCTCTCACATCCTCAATCATCACGAACGCTAAGAGGTCATAGGGGATGTTTATTGTGACTGGGTGAAGAGTCAGAATCAGAATCAGAATAATCTTTATTGTAAACTGTTGAATATTGAGTATATAAAAAGTACAAACAGTCTGCCCTATTCGGACGTACAATTAAATGTTACAAACATTTTTGCTTAAATTCTATGAATTTAAATGTAGGTATAACATACCTAAACTTTTTTAATATGTATTTTATCTCTATCTAACATTATACATCTTCTTAATTATAAATCTAACTTAATTTTAAAGGAACTATAGTTTACTTTGGTAGGTACTTATTTATGACTGACACTTATTTATCTAAATATTCTTGCAAGCTATAAAATTCTTGTGATATTAGCCATTTTTTCAAAATGTTACTATAAGCATTTCCTGTAAGTAAAAACATGGAGTCGTGTCGAGCCGTGCATTCGTTACGGAGATGAGTGGCAATAAACATGCACACACACGCATTACCCTCATTTTGAATATTAGCAGGGATAGTCCGGCGAGCTATAAGCGCGGCACCGTGCGTTAGCGGAGCCCGAGTGAGATGCAGGGCCATGTGTCGTGTGCAGGTGCGCGTGCCAGCTGTGCGTGCGCGGCGACGCGGGCGTGGCCGCGCTGGCGCTGCTAGAGGCCGTCGTGTCCTACTCGCTGCTGCCGCGCGCCGCGCTCGGCGCCTTCGTGCAGGCGCTGTGCCGCGCCGTCAACCTGGAGCCCTTCTGCCAGACCAGCTGGAAGGTAACGCTACATCCGCTACATCCGACAGCCTCGCGTCCTACGAACCGTCGCTGCCGGAACACGATGCACGATCGGGTCTCGCATGTCAATTGAAGGGTTTTCCGTAACGCGTCCGCAGCTGATGCGCTGCGTGGTCGGCGGAGACATCGGGCACGCGGCGCTGCTGGAGCTGGTGGACATCCTGCGCGGCGAGCGCGACGCCGGCGACGCGGACGCCGGCCTGCTGCGCGGCGCCGTCTTCTACATCAACATGGCGCTGTGGGGCCCGCGCCGGGTGCCCTCGCTCAAGGTCTCCTTCCTGGCGGTGCTGCCCGCCTTCCTGAAGGTAGGTCGCGGCGCCGGCGCCGGCGCGTCCTCGAGCCCGAGGGGTCCCTCCGAATGTCGATGTGTGGTGCGTGTGCCCGCAGGCGCTGCAGAGCGACCGGCCGGCGGTGACGTACGAGGTGGTGGTGGGCGTGCAGAGCTGCGTGACGCGCGCGGCGCCCGAGCTGTGCGACGCCGCCTGGGACGTGCTGCTGGACATCCTGCGCGCCGCGCTGCTGCAGGACAGTACGTACTGCGCTATACCGCACTCCAAACTTATTGAATGTCAATTCATTTAAATAATCAAATGTTAGAAGTGGGTAAGTATATGATTGAAATTGAATGAATCAGTTATTAAATGTTGTTGCAAAATTAAAGCAACAATTATGTATGACTTTCGGTCGAATGTAGCACCCAATACACTTCAATGAACCTATTACCTATACAATTAATCTATAGTAAGAATGAGCCTGATTTGCAGTGCACTAGTCCGATGTAAGCTGGAAACCTGCAGGATCCGTAAGCACAGGTTATTGGCAGTGCCTGCATCGGGCATAGTCTGCAGAACTCGCTACTATTAAAAACGTTATAGCCTAGAAAATTAAATGTTTCGAAATTTTTAGAGGTCAAAGCTAATTTCTGTGTATTTGTGTTACTATTTTTATACCCTCTTTGAACCCCTACGTCTAAACAACACCTCGCCAACACCAACTCAATGATACGACCAGTCGACAAACAAAAAATGCTATTTTTAATCAGAAGCAAGAGGTCGCCGGAGATGCGTCATAACCGGAGTGCCATCGTTCCAGAGAGCTACGACCCTCCGAACGAGTTGATCCACGAAAAGCTGCACACGCTGATCAGCTCCATCGAGCAGATGGCGGACGACGGCCAGTTCCGCGGCGAGCCCGACGCGCTGCTGGAGCTCGTCGACTGCGCCGGACACGACCGCCCGGTGCGTGCGCGCCCGGCTCCATCGCGCTACGGCGTCCGTCCCATCTCTCACGGTGCTCTCGTCTCCATGCGCAGGAGTCGTCGACGATGCGGTTGGTGAGCGGACGCGCGGCGGCGCTGTCGGCGACCGGCAGCGAGTGCGTCGGCGCAGCGCTGGCGCTGGCCGACAAGTACCTGCGGAACGAAACGCGACGTGCCGTAAGGACGCACACGCTGCAGGAGATCATGGCGTTCATACACCGGAACAGGTAACGGCGGCGAGCGGGTCCGAACCTTGCGCTCCGACCGGAGGCGCAGCGATCCGTTATGTAGCGCGCATCGGATGAACGCGTGCGCGGTGTGTAGTGTACGTGTGCGTGTGTCCAGATACGTGTACGGGTGCGAGCTGGTGGAGGTGGTGGGCGTGCCGGTGCTGAGCGGGTGCGCGTGCGACGCGGACACGGAGCTGCGCGCCGCGTGCGCACGCGCAGCCGCCGCCCTCGCGCGCGCGCTGCCCGAGCCCTGCACCGACCTCATAGACCTGCTGGAGAAGGTACCTCCTGCATCCCATAGCCGTGCTGTGCGGGTGCGCGTGCGACGCGGCACGCGCACGCTGACAAGAGTACATTGTTACGTGGGCTAGTCGACGGGCCCTACGCATGACTAACTGCTAACCCAGAGGGGGGCGGGGTGCAAAGTAAAAGGTAGGTATCTTGTCACAATGATCTGTCCCGACAGATTAAAGAGTAGGTGAAGTCCAAAGAAAAGACCGCTGGATTATGTGAAAGTTGGCATGGGTAAAAAAGGAGTGACTATTGAGATGACGGATGACATAGGAAAATTGGAGAGCAAAAACTAAGTTTATGTTGTGTTGTAGATCCTGAATCGTCCGTTCGAGGTGTATGCGCAGGACGTGTCGCTGGGAGCGGACGTGGACGTGACTGACCTCAAGCAAGCCGTGGCGGGCTTGCTGCAGATACTGCACGATAAGGTAATGCACGTATCTCCATCTCAACCGAACTCTATTACTCGCGGTATTACGTTTTACAGTGCATACATTTCTTTTGCAAGTATTCGCAGACATTTTACTCAAAACTAAGCAAAGCTTATACTACGGCTACCAGATAACTGATATAATATTAATTGAATCCATCCTGTCCACATTTTCTTAAGTCTTCGATTCCATTATCCTTCCATATTACCTGCCATACAAAACTATTTATCTGTAGCGACCAACATAGATTCTCGAAAGGAAAATCTACCTTCTTACTTTCATGAATGGCGTCATATGAACTAGCGAGAGCCGTGTACAAGTCGACGCGCTGTACATCGACTTAAGTATTGATCACAAGCTTCTCCTCGAAAAGCTAATTCTGTGCGACATTCATGATCCAATCTTATGTTGGTTTAGGTCGTATCTCTCAGATCGAACCCACAAGTAATCGTCAGAAGATACAACTCAAATCCTTTTGTCGCATCTCCCGGTGTACCACAGGGCTCCCACCTCGGTCCGATCTTGTTCCTTATTTTTGTTAACGACTCAGACTTGAAGTGTAGTATGGAGTGGTGTTGCGATTCGGTTCCAGTTGTTAGGCACGCCGGCCGCCATTCCCCTGCGATGCTTCCTCGTGCTGCTGGATCACCTGGACCTGCACTACAAGCGGCCCGCGCTCCTCCAGCATCATCCAGACATCAGGCTCAAGGTACACGCTAACACTATACTGATTAATTTGCATTTTCTTGATAATTTTTGTCGCTCACGCCCCACATCTAACTTTCATATAAAATGTCCTTCGATATGAACGGCGAATGTACGTCGCGTAGATATTCGAGATGCTGTTCGGGCTGCGGGCGAACTCGTACAACTGCGTCGGGTTCTGCTACGACGCCGGCGGCGCGGCCGTCTGCGGCGTGCCCTCCCTGCGCCTGAAGCCGCTCTGCTCGCCCTTCCTGCTGGCCGAGCCGCCGCTCGTGCGCGGCCAGCTGGCGCACGCGCCGCGGGACGTGCCGCCGGTACGTATCCTCAGCCGCGCGGCAGTCAGCGCCCCGGGCGGCGCCGCTGAGTGACGCTGAGTGACGACGGTTGCAGGGCGCGTGCGTGGTGCCGGTGGGGCGCGCGACGCGCGTGCTGGCGGGCGCGCTGGCGCGGGAGAGCGCGTGGGCCGTGCTGGGCGGCGTGCTGCGCGCGCTGCCGCCGCTGCTGCAGGCGCGCGCGCTGGCGCTCGGCCGCCGCGCCGTGGACCTGGACCTGCTGGCCTCGACGCTGTGCGCCATGGTACGGTACGGCTCGGCGGAGCGCGCGCGGGCCCGGCGCGGCGCTGGCTAACTCGTGCCTCGGCCGCAGGTGTCGGACCGCAGCCTCGGGTACCCGGAGTGCGTGCGCGTGGCGGGCGGGCCCAAGCTGCTGGTCTCGGAGTTCCACGGCGTGGCGCTGCCGGGGCTGGCGGCCATGGCGCCCTACCACTGCTACCTGGAGCCGCAGACGCAGCAGCGGATAGTGCGCTGTCTGCTCAAGTACGGCATGGGTGAGTGGCCGAGCGCTGCGGCGAACCGTTCCCGTTCGAAAACTCCATTCGCAACGGTTCAGCAATATCTTATAACCAGGGGTCGGAATAGGTAGAGTTTTTAAGTACCAAATGACTTAGAATTACCTACGCGATCTTAACATGGATACGCCTTTTAAATCCGAAATCGGGGATTAATAAAAATTGTTTTTTAAAATTTATGGGTTTTTTTTTTAATACAACTAGCTGATGGCCCACTTGATGTTAAGATTGATATTATTGTCTTCTAAAATTCTTTTTTCCTATGTTAAACACAAACTAAGTAGCGTTACACGTTACACGTACAGCGAGCTATTTTAAATCATTCGGAAAGGTCACGAATCGGTAACGTCAGTTATTATCACATTTGATTTCGAACCCGAATCGTTTCCGACTTTCTTCTTTCTCCATCCCTGTTCCCATTATTTGGGGTCGGATCTCCTCACTTTTCTGCGCCAAGACAGTCTGTCTTGGGTTGTCGGCTCGGGCAATTGGGATTTTATGAGGTCTCTTTTTATATTGGACCACCAGGTGGAAGGCGGGCGGCCTCTGCCTCTCCTTTCTTCTGGTAGGCTCAACGCAATTTGCACCACATGATCTTTGGTGCGTCTTTTGATGTGGCCATACCATCTTAGGCGTGATTCCATTAGTTTATCTGTAATTGGGGCAACCTTGAAACTTCCTCGTATGTAGTCATTACGAATTTTGTCAAGCCTTGTCACCCCTCCCGCCCACCTTAGCATTTTCATTTCATTAACATGAAGTTTATGTTCATGCGTCTTCTTTGCCGTCCAGCATTCAGACCCATACATTAGCGCTGGACGAACCGCTGTCTTGTAAATTTTGCCTTTAGTTGTTATGGGCATTCGCGGATCGCACAATACACCTGTCAGAGATTTCCATTTCATCCAGGCAACATTGACCCTGTGCGTTACGTCAGCATCCAGATTTGCATCGCTAGTTAGCATGGAGCCTAGATATTGAAATTGCTCAACTGTTGGTATGGGTGATGATCCAATGTTTAAGATTTCGTTGCTATGGGATCCACTAAATAAGCATTTAAGATACTCGGTTTTGGTTCTGCTAACTCTAAGACCGAACTTTTCCAGAGCGTTTGTCCACGTGTCTAGTGTCTTCTGAAGGTCTTGTACACCAAAACTATATCTATATAACTATAACTAATCTATAACTATATCGTCGACCAAAACTATATCGTCAGCATACAAAATGCTCCACGGCAATTCCGATTGGATGTCCTTCGTTAAGCAGTCCATAACTAGATTGAAAAGCAATGGGCTAAGAGCCGAACCCTGATGCACACCCACTTTTACCTCGAAAGCTTTGCTAATGCCGGCCAGACATCTAACGCTGGTGCTGATGTTATTGTACATGTCTTGCACGAGTGTTATATAATGTCCGACACGGGGATTAAAAAAGGCATATCCATATTTGATTTCGTAGAAGCGTATTTGACGTCATTTGGTACTTAAAAACTCTACCGACCCCTACTTATAACACATTTAGAATCTTAGATCCCGAAGCGACCGAGAAGGTGACGAAGAATTTTCATTATGGTTTTCGTCTATTGAAAGCTAACTATAAATTACAGTTCTACGATCGCCGCAGCCCTACATAAACGCGCTGACGATATTCACCCTCGAGACGAGAGACACGATGGTCAAGATGCTGCCGGAAGTCCTACTGGACCTCTCCAAGATATCCGACACGCAAGCGATCGCCAGCCCCATGCTCGAGTTTCTATCCAGTGAGTCAATTTTGCGTTTAAGTGGTCTTAGTGAAATGATATTCTGACTTTGGATAAGGGTTTGACCATGTAAAAATTACTATACTGAATGTTTTTAAGCATTTCGTATACTCCTTTGCAATAACTATATTTCAACAAAAAAAAATAGTTTCACATGTAAAATGTTTGGCATTTTAATAACCATTTAATGGTGTCCCACAAGGCACATTTCTAGCACCTATATTAAAAAGTATTGTTAACTTCCAGCGCTTACCCGGTTACCAAAGGTGTTCGCATCTTTCGTAGAAGACCAGTACATGTCCGTATTTGCCATCTTGCTACCGTACACCAACCCCTCACGATACAACCACTACGTAGTGTCGTTAGCGCACCACGTGATCGCAGCCTGGTTCCTCAAGTGCCGCCTCTCTTACCGGAGGAACTTCGTGCGCTTCATCATACACGTGAGTTCACCCGATGCTTACTAACCGATGACGCCGTCAATAACACTCCAAATTTATCAGCGCCTATAAAAGTATGAAGGTACAGTAACCGATATGCTACGCTTGCAGGGTCTCCACAACTACATAATAATGCCATTCGAAGAGCAGCTGCATTCTAGAACGAACAACTTCCAACAAGGCGTCGCCAACGAGGACTCGTCGAATAGGCAGCGGAGTTCTAGTCTCGTGAGTTATCCAATTATATCGTGCCCTCGCTACGAACACTCCCCTGAACTGAACACTGCACATAATATATTTATTCCGACATAATATGTTGCGTTCACCCAGGGGTCCCGAGCGGTCCCGCGTCCGGCCGGCCTGAGCCGCGGCGGCAGCGCGTCCGCGGCTTTCCACGTGGAGCTCACGGAGACCTGCGTGGATCTGTTGGCGCGGTACACCGCCACGCCCTGCAGCTCCAAGCCCAGCAGGTATGCATCCGCACCGCTCCCACGCGGAGCCGACGGAGACCTGCGTAATTGGATCCGTTGTCGTAAATTGTGATGCAAATAACCCGTGTTCCAGGAGTGAAACGGCGCAGTTCCTGTTCGACGGCGGGCAGGCTATGACCTGGCTGGTGGGACACAAGCTGGTCACGATCACCACGTCGGGCTGCCAGCAGAACTCGCTCAAGCAGGGGCTCTGCGACAGGTAACGGGCGCTCGATCGATCGATTGATTAAGTTCGCCCATGTACTTATTTTTGTGCAATAAATAATTTAGTAATGTCCGTTTCGCGACACAAAGTAAAGTATAGTTGACGTCATCAGATGCGCGGTGCTGTGCAAGCAGCACGCGGACAGCATCTCGAGTCCGCTGCCGCCGCTGCACGCGCCGCCGCCGCCGGACGCGCACGCGCAGGTACGCAGCCACGCCCGTGCCCGCGCAAGGGAGTAGCCCACTGCTCACTAGCGCCGCCGCGGCACGAAATTAGTTTAGGTGCAGCGCGACCGATGGTCACGCTGAGCTACTTACGTCTCGAGTCCATATTGAACTGTATCGTTGGAAGAATAAGGTTCGTTTTCCCTCAGCAGACGGAACCACCGCCGCTCCAACCTCAAGTCCAAGTGCAAGTGAACGAGGCGGACGGCGAGCCCGGGAACGCGAACCAACCGGAAGTGAAGCGGTCAGTACACGGCACTTATACACCCGCTGATGTTATACGTCATATTACTTACACAGTACACTAAGAAGAAAGACTAATGTATTGAACCTCATCAAAATTCCCTATGTAGATGTTTGCATTATACCTAAATTTAGTGCAGAGTTTTGTCAGTACTATATATTTATTTATATTTAAATGGTGAAGACTGGCACAGCACCAGAAATAGTGACGTTTTAAAGTGACCCCTTACAGTGGGTGCACACAGGCTAGATGGATAGATTTATTTATAAGAAAAAATATGTAAAAATGACCTTACTTTGGTGAATTTATGAGAAAATATTGATATGTTTCCATGAAGTGTGACATAGTCACATCAACTAAATTAAAACAAATTGCGTCGATATAAACGAAAATGGATTCTAACGTTTTGGCTTTTATAATAAATTTTGATTATTATTATATTTCGAGAGAGTTTAAAATAATACAATTATTATTATTATTATTGTTGAATAAGGGTTTCTTTTGTTGGTTCAATATTGTAGTCTTTCCTCTATCTTATAAAAACTTTATTTTGAGAACTAGGCGGTAGAGAATTAATAGATTAAGATTTTATTAAATAAAGAGATAGATGGTGTGTTATGTTGGGTTATAAGCTGTGTGGCTTGTTGAGATTGAACTCAATTTTTAGCTCCACAAATTGTAAATTCAAGACTGATTCTGAATAACTTTGGAAAAGTCCTTTTAAAAATAAAGTTTCCCATTAAAAGGTTATATCCACAATATTATAGAATTTTATTAATTTATCGAAATAAATGAGCAAATTCTACATTTTCATTATTAAATCTCAACGACCCACCAAAAGGGTTTTCAAAATTCCATAAAAGCACGCATTCAGTATGTACCTGTTGCCTCTACTGTCCGTACTTCTCGTGCTGGGCTCTGGAAGCGCGCGAATTGGCTTTCAACTACTAACTGAACATTCCTTACTAACTACTAAGCATCCTGCGCCTCGACGCAAGTCGCATTCCTCCTTCTATGACGTCAATAAAAATGTATGGAATCGTGTCTATCTAGATGACACGTGGTCAATCAAATTTCTAGACAATTCGGACTACGATTTCATGATTAATCGAGAGCTTATAAAAAATGCGTAGCGTACCCAAGTCACTATAACAAACGCTATAGTATTAGTCTTGTAACATCTAATCTCTCGTTGATTATGTATAGAACCGTCTAGAAACGAATGCGGCTTGGCTAGGCCCTCTGGTGTTCCTGCTTCGCTAATACTAATCTAACGGCAGTTTGGATGCCGCTTCCACTAACATCATCCAAGGAATCGTAGACTTGATATAAAAAAATAAGAGGACAAACGTTTTTGGACACAGTAGAGTTATCACTAATTATAGAAAAATTAATACGACTTCTGACTGTACCTACATAATGTCCGGTTGAGTTGACTGACATCAACTAGATATCAAATGAGCGTAATACTGTATGAAAAGCAGACCTGCTACAATTTTGTACATTAAAGTCACCGACTGAATTTAAGCGTCGCACTAAACTAAGGCAAGCAAGTGCTTCAAAATTGTACGAAACCGAGGGCTTCAGACAATCGCACCTGCGAGTGAGCAGCGCTGGTCACGTGACTAGCTGCGTGCGCGTGTGCGTCGATGCGGACGCACGGTCACGCGGCCAGCGCTCGGCGCCTGCGTGTAAGTGTGTGTTTGCGGACGCAGCTACAGCAAGTGGTCGCTGCAGCACTCGCGCAGCACGGACACGTCCAGCTCGCTGTCCATCTCCGACCTGCATCCGCTCAGCGCCAGCGGACACACCACCAGGTCATATCCCTCGCTCGGCGACAAGGGACGTGCGCAATGGAACGGCTATCGCTCTTGCTTAGTCTTGCTAGTCTTGCGTAGGGTTACCGCTCGCCAAAATTCTCGCGAAACCTCGCCGAGGCAACGGCGACGAAACAGATAATATAATAATAGAATGCGTATTACGCACTCATAATTTGATCGGTGTAGCCCGTTTCAGTAACGAAGCGAATCTATTGAAAAGTGCCGTAAATGATTACCTCTCCGCAAACGATAGCGTGCGAGTGAGAGGTAATGATTTGAGCAGTTAATTCGTTTCTTTAATAAAACGAGTAAACTTATGTTTTTATGAATATTATCAGACGTGAGCATATCGAGGGCGACATATTTCCGCCAACATAGCCTTTCTATTGTGTATGCTCTTCCGTGCTCCCCTCCATTTCCATATCCTGTACAAAAGTCTATTGAACTCTCTTAAGTAGGCTCGTGCGCTTCATCTGCTAGCTTTTGTCTGCTATACATGTACTCAGTAGTAACAATACTAATTACTATATTCAGGCTCTTATTATTCATAGTCCCTGACTCTCTGTGGCTGTATATTCTTGTGACTTTCATGTCAACAAAATGCAACTAACTAAAATTACCGATAAGCCTATTGACATGTTTGTAAGGCCGCTAACTTGGCATGGCTTTTGAGATCTTTCGCTTGCTTAAAGGCAACTTATGGTAACTGCATTTTATTTCTTATAAAAAAAAAATATCCCCTTACTATTCCTGTTTTATTACACACTTAACTAATTTTTTTTCTATATATGGCAATATGTAGTTAGTATTACAATTCACGTTCAATTTTTCGATTCGGTAGCTCCATCGATTGAAAAAGCTTGTCTTATATAAATTTGTTTATTTTAGACAAAACTCGTCAGAGAACAGCAAAGCGACGGATCCGCTGGTGGAGATTCTCAATCACTTCACGCAGAGGTTCGAGCGGATATCCAAAGAAGTGGTAAGTTCCTCGAGTGAAGAGCTTAGGCTCTCGAAGACCGACTTGACGCATCGAGTTTCGTTCTTCTTTATGTCCTCGTACGACCTAACAGCGTTTAACTCGTCTAACGTGTCTTATGATTATTTTTTTATGAAAATAATCCTAAACATAAAGAAGTCATTAATGTCCCTTGGACTACCTGAAAATTAGTATTTTTCTCTCGCTCACACTTCACCGTCTCATTTAACTTAGAATCTTAAAGATACGGCTGTGAGGAAAGCCTTGGGTATGCTAGAATAATTTTAAGAATATAAGTAAGTTTTTTTCTTTACAAGAAAAATATTTTTAAGAAAAAATCTATCAACAAAAAAATATATATATTTAAGAACTAGCGGCCTGTCCCAGCTTCGCATGGGTGATCATCAATTTTTTGAACATTTTAGGATAAACTTAGAAGGTGGGTTCGAGCCTCGCGTCTACTTATTTCATACGCCCTTCTCCTTGAGTGTCGCACCCCGTGCGTGACCCGTGGACCCGTTAACATTTTAATTTCGTCATATCTTTTGAATGGAATGTCCAATTTGAAAAATTTAAGAAGTCAGGTATTGAAACCGTCTTAATTATGAAAAGATTTATTTGGATAAGGATTAATACCAAGGTACAAATAAAGACCCTTTTCTAGCGGCAGCATTTCAATTAATTTTTTATAATAAAAAAACACTTATTGTGACATAACTATAATAGTTAGGCATATGCTGTCGCGACATTTTTTGTAGATGATGACGTGTTCTACAAAATCGTAGTACATTGTTTTGTTCTATCATCAATAGTTTTCGCAGCGCACGCGATGTAAGGTTTTTGGTTTGCACCTTGGGTTACATTATTGGAGTTTTAGTAAGGATCCCTAATTTTTTTGAAAATATAATATAGCCTATGTTACTCAGGGATAATGTAGCATTCTAATGTTGAAAGAATTTTTGAAATCGGACCAGTAGTTTTTGAGCCTATTCGTTACATACAAAAATACAAAAATACAAAGTTTTCCTCTTTATAATATTAGTGTAGATTAATCTAGCATACCATTTTGGAATCCTTATAAAATGCACCAACTTTAACCAAACCATCGTAGGTACATTTTTTTTTTTCAATAAAATCAGATAAAAATTGGTGAAGTATTAATTTTAAATACTTACCGCCGGTTTCTGAAAGGCTGGTCAAATCAAAATTAACTAATCGTAAGTCAAATCGCCTGTTAACTCGAAAACGGGTTGCAGGAACGCCGGTCAACTACTAAATTTTTAATCTCTGATTAGTTAACATTTCAATCAAAAGTTCCATGTCAAATCACTATTTGGGTTTCTGAAAGCGCGATTAGGCATAAATGCCCTGTCAACCTACTGTCAAATGGTATGTTAGCTAATCGTCGGAGAATGGCTGATTAGTTGTTGATCATCTGCTATAAATAAAGGATAAATGGACTTTATGAAACCACTCCATCAGTGCTGTTGAGCAAATCGTGCAGAAAATAAGTGTTTTGCCACTGGACATTCCAAATTACTGTTTTGGATGATATTAGAGTGCACAAGAGCACTGCATGCTGGCTGGATCATCAAAAAGATGAATATAATTATTGTAGCTTGTTGTGTACTACACAACATTGCCATTTAACATGGAGATACAATAGAGGATCTGCCAAATAATGATGTGGAACTGCCAGTAGTTAATGAGGAAGTGAACAGAAGCAATGAGAACACCTGAGTATGCTCTGCTCATCTACAGACTTATTTTAGGTAGGTAATAAGGTGAGATAATATTGCTATGATATTTTTAATTTTGTTTAAATATGTACTTCATAAAAATATTAAAATAAGCTATAATAAATCTGGGCTCAGATTTGTTCTTCCTTGAAATGTATAGAGGAAGCCTATGTGTAGCGGTGGACTTCTCAAACTGATGATGTTGATGGTGATGATGAAAAATTGATTACACAGTTGTTTTTTATTTATTTACCACTTATAATTTTATTATCTTATCAGCTATGTAAAGGATAAAGTTTTTATTAACAAATATAGTTGGTAGTTAACATTAAAATCAATGTTTAATAGGAAGACAAAAGTGTGGTTGCCGGTGTAATTACAGGCACATGAGGCTTAACATCTGTATGCCTCAAGTTGATGGCCGCAGGGCAGTGCATCATAGGGCATTTTGATTTTTAATTTTAACGTTTTTTTTGTTTCCAGGATTGCTGTAGACTTGGTTTTGCACGATGGATTTAATGACTTCTGCAGGATTGGAGATGACGGTGCTTCAATTATAATTTCATTTGTTTCCGTTGTATCTGGATCTGTAAATTATATAATAAATTACAATAAAACTCATCTTAGTTATTATCATATTTAATTTCTACATCATCAGCATCTTATTATATGTCTTTATCCATGCTAAGTGGGGTCATATTTTATTTCTTATTTATTTATAGTGAACCAGCTGTTACCCTTGACTTTAACCTCATTTATATGAAACCTAGTACTATTTAGTATACCCTTTAGGGATTATCTGCCAAATTTCATTACAATCCGTTTAGCGGTTAAGTTGTGAAAAGGAAAGGAAACAAACAAAGTTACTTTCACGATCAATGTACTTTTTGATCTGAAATAAAGTAGGAAGGTAAGTAATAGTTGAAAAGCCACAAAGTTGTATTGAATGACATGTAGGTTACACACAATCTGAAATCCTTCAAATATTCATATTGTCTATTTATTTATACATATTGGAGATGGCGGGAGGAGCTTGATAGTTTCCTGAATGAACAGACGGGGCCCACAATCATGATGTGTGGAAGGAATTAGGAGAGGTTTTTGCCCAGCAGTGGAACCCGGAGGGCTCATAATAATAATTACATTTTACTTACGTTAACATCAGCATCCTGATTCCTGGTATGTCTTTTTAAATTTAAATATGCTGTTTGAAGTTGTTTCTTTTGACGGGAGACCTCGGAGGAGGCATTGAATTTCGCTGTAATTTTCTCTGTCTTCTTTCTTTACCAGGTTTGCCCCGTTGGTAATTTTATTTTCGACAATTGATTTATATCTGAAAGAGCATAAATATGAAACCTCCCGTTGGTTTTATACCCAAATCAATGCGCAATGAAATTTACTTACATGTCCATTATGTTTAGAAGAGAACATTTGTCTCTCTCTGTATATTTTTTTCCTCTGGATGCCATAATTTGGTATCTAATTATTTGCAAGAGTTTTATTATCACGATTTCGTAAAGAAAATTTAAAATCTTGCGCTTATTTATTTTCATGTCATATAATTATGTCAAAGTCGTCATTTTGAGCGAAATTGAGTGAACAATACAACAAAATGAATGAAAGGAATCATAGTTGCCATAATAATTTATTATTTCCTCGATTAGTTGACATTGAACCTATGATTAGCTAACATTGGTTCATTTTGGCTTAATTGCCCTTTCTGCAACCCAATTATATTTGACAGTCCTGCTAACTTAACAGCATGTTAGTTGATCGGAGGTTTGATCAGCCTTTCAGAAACCGGCGGTTAGTTGGGCAAAAAGTTATATTTTCTTCCAAAATGGGAACAGTTGGTTTAAAAAATTTGATTACAACTTACAGAGGCATTATTCAGGATTACTTAATCAAAATATTATTGATAAAAAAATAAAGTATTGTAGTAACGCGAGTCAAAAGACCATCACGGGGTATAGATTTTCTCGGTTTTTTTTTAAATGCCAATAACTTAAAAATACTTAACTTAGTTTTTTTTTATTTTTTAACTGATAACTATTACGACTTGGCCTATCACCCGTTTTCGGGTCGCCGTCAGTTTCTGGGACACCCTGTATGTTAGGAAGAGTGTTGTCGTGCGATAGTAACGTGCGGGTGCGGGGGTGTGCGTGTGCGTGCAGGACAGCGAGGAGGCGCTGTGGTGGCGCAGCGGCGGCGCGTCCGGCGGCGGCGCCTGCGCGTGCTGGTGCGCGCAGTGGGCCGAGCTGCACGTGCGCGCGCCCACCGGCGACGTGTGCTGGCTGCTGCGCCTGCAGAACCAGGTGCGTACCTGCAGCGAGGCGCGTCCGGCGGCGGCGCCTGCGCGTGCTGGTGCGCGCAGTGGGCCGAGCTGCACGTGCGCGCGCCCACCGGCGACGTGTGCTGGCTGCTGCGCCTGCAGAACCAGGTGCGTACCTGCAACGAGGCGCGTCCGGCGGCGGCGCCTGCGCGTGCTGGTGCGCGCAGTGGGCCGAGCTGCACGTGCGCGCGCCCACCGGCGACGTGTGCTGGCTGCTGCGCCTGCAGAACCAGGTGCGTACCTGCAGCGAGGCGCGTCCGGCGGCGGCGCCTGCGCGTGCTGGTGCGCGCAGTGGGCCGAGCTGCACGTGCGCGCGCCCACCGGCGACGTGTGCTGGCTGCTGCGCCTGCAGAACCAGGTGCGTACCTGCAGCGAGGCGCGTCCGGCGGCGGCGCCTGCGCGTGCTGGTGCGCGCAGTGGGCCGAGCTGCACGTGCGCGCGCCCACCGGCGACGTGTGCTGGCTGCTGCGCCTGCAGAACCAGGTGCGTACCTGCAGCGAGGCGCGTCCGGCGGCGGCGCCTGCGCGTGCTGGTGCGCGCAGTGGGCCGAGCTGCACGTGCGCGCGCCCACCGGCGACGTGTGCTGCGTCCGGCGGCGGCGGTGCCCGGACCCGAGGGACGGCAGCGGCGGCTCCGAACGAAACGCCGATGTGGATGCCTAGTGGTAAAAAGTTTTTGAAAATTTTAACCTCAATAAAATATGTATGTTCGTCGTTTTCCAGATGAATTGGGACTACCTGCTGGAGTCCCCGCTGCAGGACGTGGCGGCGCTGCTGAACCCGGCGGCGCGCGGCGCGTCCCCCGCGTCCCCCGCGTCCCCCGCGCCCTCGGCGAGCGCGTCCCCCGCCGCGTCCCCCGCGCACACGCCCGCGCCGCGCACGCCCTCCGCCTCCGCCTCGAGCGGCCTCGGGGACTCGCGCCAAGATGTCAGTACATACCGACGCACTGTGATGCTATCGTAAAAATACAACTCCGCTGTTAAACTGAAACAGCTTCACGACTTTGATCCTCGGGCACGGTAGATATCCCCTCGGATCTCTCGGTGACCAAGGACGAGCTTGGAATTACACATTCATGAATGCCTTGCGGATGAGTGGAGTTGGTAGTTGTCATGGGGTGACGAGCGCGGCCGTCGGTTGCAGGTCTCGGAGGCGTCGGCGCGGTCCCGCAGCGGCTCCACGTCGTCGCACCGCGCCCGCGCCGCGCCCGCGCGCACAGACGCGCAATACTTGCACAAATCCAGGTAACGCGCACCCGCACGCAACGAGATGTACAGTACACCCGTGCAGAGCCGGTGATAATGTCGCTCGCGCTCGTCCGTTTTACGATATAATCAAACTTGTTATTTCCAGCTCGGACTCGGTGGTGGCGGGCGACAAGAGGAATCAACATGGCGCCTCACAATGCACCATGTCGTCGCAACAACTCAGGTAACTATCCCCACATACTCGTACGTAGCTCGAGTTAATTCACTGTTGTTTTATTTCATTTAATTAATTATAGACGAGCGGCTGTCGCCGGGGCGTCTATATCGCAGTGTTGGAATCGCTGCTACGTATGATAATTCTTTTTGAGCGCGACGGATCGGTCCGTTCGAAGCCAGTCGTCGAGCTCGTTTTCGAATGCATCAACGGGAGGAGCAGCAACTGCGCCCTCCGATAGTGCATTTCGGTCGTGAACCACTCCTATATAAGAGTAGGAGGCAAGTAGGCGGGCTGGCCGGCTCGCGTGATAATTTAAGCCGGCGTCCACGTGAAGGTCTTCGATCCTCTTTTCTATGAATAATGTTTAGATGAAGAACTGGACATGTGAGCATAGTCGTAGCGGTGAGCAAGCAGAGTAATGTATGTGGCAACGTTGCGCGCAGGATGAGCACGCAGCCCATCAACATCCCCGGCTCCCCGCAGCGCGCGCGCTGCGCCGGCTGCGCCGACCTCGACGACCTGCTGCTCGTCGTGCCCGAGGTACGCGCGCACACAACCCGTGCCACTTGAGGAACGCATCTAAATTGGCGCCGCTATTTTTATAGACATAGACATAGACAGACATTTATTTGCTAAAAAAACACACATACACATACACATACAAAACAATAAAAGCTAGGAAATGGCTAAACAGAGATATATATTGCAGTACTTTGTTGGTTTTATAATATCTTACAAACATCATCTAGTTAACTGTCATGTCTACATTTTTGTTTCCATTCTATTTTAACTATTGAGCGGAACTTCTGTTATCTACCTGAAACGAAACGTTTTGTCATTTCTGAGTGAAGGAAACCGGCATGTCTTACAATCTAAAAAGTTCTAAAACATGTGTCAAGTGCTCGAAAGGAGCCACTTCGAGGCGCACTTAAAATCCTTTCGCCACACTGTTTCGTATGAAACTAGTGACATGACAAGATGAAGAACGGAACAAACTCAGACAGAACTAAGGCCAACCAACCGCAAACAAGTCACATTCAGGATTGGCTCTCTAGATTTTTTATAGTTTTAATGTTTACTACACAAGATCCTTGGCTTAAAAACCCTGGCTCTCTAGATCTCTCTCAACAATACTGAGAGAGATCTAGAGAGCCAAAGATTTTGTTGTATTTTTTTGCATTGTGGTATAATGTGCGTGGTTTCGTCCCAGGGCAAGTCCCGGCACCCAGTGCGCCGGTCGAACTCGTCCCCGGAGATGTCGTCGTCGTGGAAAGCGTGCGGCGGTGCGGGGGGCGGTGCGGGCGGCGCGGGGGGCGGTGCGGGCGCGCGGGCCGAGCGCGAACCGCCGCCGCCGCTCGACCCCGAGGACATGATCCTGCTGCCCAGCTGCGAGCCCACGTATGTACTAAACATAATTGTATTTCAACTTTAATAGTTCACATTCTTGTAACTTACGTGTAATATTTATGCTAGGCGGGAAGGTATATAAAACTAAACCTTTTGATCCATGTACTACTGTAACAAATGTGCTATGAATAAATCACTATGAACTATGTAGGTTCAAAATAATGATGATAAGGGCTGTTTTACATAGGCTATAGAATGAGTAGTAGTTTTAACTGTGTTACAGCAGCAGGATAAATACAGGTAATAGGTAGGTATTTAATATATAAAATATAAACAAAAAAGTTATTCCATAATTAACAAAGTATTAAATTTGATTTTGATATCATTCTGACACGTACAGGGGATAAGGTTCTCTCATCCGATTTGTAGCCACATTTTTTATCTTATAGACATAATCGTAGCTCACACTTGTGCTAGTTGTGAATACCTTTAAGGAGTAACCGCAGGAAATGTATTTTGTAAAACTAAGCAAAGCTAGTACTATGTTAATGAAGTAAGCGTCGTTACGTCCAGGAACCCTTGCACGGCATCAGTCCCGCTGCACGGCAAGAAGCCGGCCAAGAAGAGCGACATGCGCGTCTCCTGCGAAGCCATCCCCGAGGAGATCTCCGGCACCTCGCCGCTGCCGCAGCCGCATCCGAACCCGCACCCGCATCCGCAACTCTGCACCTTCAACTCCGACCCGGGTGAGTCCACGCAGACATTACTTATTACTAATGCAATATATGCGGTTACGATGATGATGATGTCGTCCAGGCCAGTTTTGGCTCCGTGGTTACTGCTTATTTATTCATTTGTCTTTCGTGTGCTCTAAGATGACTAGAGTAACCAAAAGTAACAATCCAATACACGGAGTAACGACCATTTTTGGCCTAACCTATATTCAGTCAATATTTTTTTTTTTTAATGTAAACCATACCTTGTGGTTTATTGAAATAAAGAAAAGGTCTTCATTACTTAAAACTCCTAAACCGGTTCTAGCCATGTAATTTGCTACCACCTTTTGTACAGTTAAAGTAACATTCGATAGTTATAAGGAAACGAATATAATAAAACCGCCGCTAATCATTACCTCTCACTCTGCATTATTGTTAACAGTAGCGTGCGAGTGAGAGGTATGCGACGCCATTTTGGATTCGTTTGTGTATTGTACCTATTTATTCTTCTATCTTCTTCTGTGCATAACCGATACTAACGAATGTAACGTGTCCGTTGGCCGAGCAGCCATAACTCGGTTGCGCGTTGCAGGCACGGCGCCGGGGGCGGGGGCGGTGGGCGCAGGGGGGGCGGTGGGCGAGGCCGGCGCGCACCTGACGGCCGCCAACAGTGTGACGGCAGCCGCCGCCGTCGCAGCGCATAACAAACATCATCAACTACAGAAGGTATGTATTCTATCGCTAACTACCCACGTAGCTGTAAGAATGGTAGGAACAAAGCCGTAAGTTTGTCGTAGGTTCTTCTAGGCTTAATCACATGGAAGTAGTTTTTAGTGGGCACTTAGATTCTTTTAAATTTATGTCGTTTTAATTTGTGATACTTATGATTCAATTTAACAATAAAAAATAAGCAAATAAATGAATAAAGTGGTTACAGGGATGTCAAAGTGTTATAAATATATACAGAAATATAATTTAGAAATGTGTTTGTATTAAGACGGCGAGTGACGGCACGGTGCCGTCCGGGCGGGTGTCGACCGGCAAGGAGCGGGACGACCTGCCTCCGCTCGCGCGCTCCAAGCGATCCAACACCATCTCCGTGATGAGCCCCACGCGACGACACAGGTAAACATCAATACACAACTACACATCACCACAACATCACATAAATAACACTTTAACTGGGGGATCTTGATGGAGGGCACTGAACCCAGGTTCAGCTAACTTGAGTGGCGAAGGGCACCGACAAGTGAAAGCTTGCTGAAAAAGGACCAAATACTGGCTGGGGTACAGAAGGCTAGCTAAAGGGTAGATGGATTTTAAAAAAACGAGGACTGGATGCTAGGGGCCATCAAAGAAGGCTAACTATGTATAATTTACTCCTTTGTATATGTTCTAGAACGTCGAACCACACGCATAGTAGTGGTTCTAGCGGCGGGGGTTCGGGCTCTGGGGGTGGTAGCGGCGCGGGGGGCGGTGCCGGGAGTGGCGCGGCGGGGGCGGTGGGCGGCGGGGGAGGCGGAGTCACGCCATCCTTCGTGTTCCTGCAGCTGTACCACAATATGAGCACATACCCCATCACCCCACCAGTACCGGGTGGGTTTATGAACCATACTTTAAAAGTCTCTTTGTAAAATAGTTCGTCCGGAGTAATACTACCCCGGATATAGATATAGGCAGATATAGGTATGGTGGTAATACTGCCACCATACCTATATCGTGTGTGAGCATTACTGTATACCGATTTAAAGGGTTATGGGTGTAATGCACTTTTCGTCATGTTGAAAGATATAAAATCTCTAACCTTTTTTTTTTTTACCATTAGCTAATGGAACAAGCAGATGGCCCACCTGATGTTATGTGGTAACCATCACCTATAACAAAGCATTGCCTCGTAAGTCACGCACGATAGGAACGTGCCCTACGATGCACTGCTCTGCGTCCATCAACTTGAGGCATACAGATGTTAAGCCTCATGTGCCTGTAATTACACCGGCAACCACACTCTTCAAACCGAAACACAGCAACGCTGCTTGTAGTACTTCCCCGGACGAGCCCTTCACAAAGAGCTCTACTACTCTTGAAATGTCTTTCCTTAACATTTTTACGATTTCAACCTTGTATGATCAGGCGAGGCGCAGAGTATATTGAACCCCCTGGCAGAGCGCCCCCTCAGAGTGTCGGGGGTTCAACACGAGAGGACCATCAAGAACCTGGATCTTCTACCCCCCGTCGAGACATACAAGGTACCTGCTAGCACCCGCAGCTTTGCTCGTCTAGTACACTCGCCTATGCTACAATGGTTAAACTTCATAATTACCAAAATGGAGTCATTTTTACTTTTATTCTGACGTCTGGTATATCTGTGACTACTATTGTATCATGTCTTCAAGTTCTGCCAGATATTCCAGACGTGGATATAAAAATTATGAAGTGCCAACTATAGAAAGCAAACTGCCGGAAACTGTCTAAAAAGGCATGCATGACCGGCTGTACATAGGGGGGTGTTAGTGCCGACATTAATGTATGGTAGTGACAGTTGCGTATGGCAGAATAAACATCAGAGCAGCGCCTCAAAGCTAGGGTGACTCTTAGGTGCCAGTTCCACGCGACTAAAGCCTAGAAAACAGGCAACAAACTTACGACTTGGTACCTACCGCTCATTTGTATGATCCTTGTTAAAATTAAAAAGTTTTTTGTATAATCGGCGTCTGCATGATTATAAATGGCCAATGAAGTAAGATTTCACTAACACACATGCCAACTTACAGGTGGGCGTGCTATATGTGGGACCCGGCCAGCAAGACAACGAATGTGCTATATTGAGGAACGAGTACGGCAGTGTCAGGTAAGCTACCACTCACCAGTAACATGTCGGGGTCACCAAGGTGTGTGTGCAGTTCTAGGAAATTAAGAATATTCAAGTGAGAGGATGCCAGTCGTATGGATGGTAGGCAAGTGTACCTACTCTATATTTTATAATGTCAGCGTCCCGTATCGTATCGTATACTTTGGTAGTGTAGTCCCAACTATCCAAACGGGTGAAAATGTTCCATTGATAACGTTGCTGTACAAACTATTTCAAATATAGCGGCTTGTTTTTTTTTCAGACTGAGTAAAAATTGCTATAATCATAAGCATGGTGGCTTGAGCTTTATTGGCTTGACGACTCGGTGTGAAATATTTTTTTTATTACCATACAGATTTATCTTGCATATAAATAAACTTTGTTATTGAACAATTCATTGTTAAAGTTTGTGAGTAAAATAAAGAAACCATAGTCAAGTCGGTCAAGTTAGCTCACAGGCGAAGGTCAAGATAGCTCAACAATATAACAATAATGTAATATGTGATGGTTGTTGCAGATATGCCGAGTTCCTCCGTCAGCTAGGGTCCCTGGTGCCGCTGGGCGCGGGGGGAGGCGGCCTGCTGGGGGGGGAGCCTCTGTTCCTCAACCTGGAGACTGGCGGCAAGGACGGACAGTACACATACGTGTGGCACGATGACGTCATGCAGGTACACTCGCACTGTTGTCCGCTGATTCCGCTCCCGGTATACCCACTAAACAACCCAGCGGCACTCCCGCGTCGCCTATATGGAGGGGGACTGGGAATCCGGCAGAGCCTTCCCATCCAGTCCCCCGCCGGCGACCGGCCCGCCATTACAGCGGGGCCCCCGCAATGCCGCACGCCCCCCCCCCCCCTTTGCAGGGAGGGGCCCGGGAACGACCGTGAGTGCCCGACCGTTCCCGCCCGACGGGGTGGTGAATAAGTGCAATGCGGGAGGAGACCCGCGGAGAGGCCCACCGTGCCGGGTTATTATGGTGTTACCAGGGTGCACCACGAGGACGTTACCCGACCTAGCACCCCTCTGAAATATAACTTAGATTAAGTGCACCATAAAAATATATGCATTTGATTGGAATTGATTAGTATTTGTGATGATTCCAGGTACAATTCCACGTAGCGACAGCGATGCCCAACTCGGAGTCGGATCCGAATTGCAACGAGAAACGGAAGTACATCGGCAACGACTACGTCTCCATAGTCTACAACGATTCCGGAGCTGACTTCCACATACACACCATCAAGGTACACATAACATTCATTATAACCTAACATGCCGACCGTCGCTTCCTTATACTAGACTAGCAGCAATATATATTTATATTCTGCATTTTTGTTTATATTTTATTTCTAAATTTGGGTTTTTATCTTTATTTTATTTTTAAATTTACAATGTGTATTAATTTGTTACCATTTACTATGGACCCACGTGTCTGCAATAAAGATTTATTATTATTATTATTATACTATATTTGAAGGGATCGCTCGGGCCGCGATCGCTCTCGGTACAACATCTCATCACATTTCGATCTCGCATAAGTGTCATCGGTCGGAACCGAATCCGCAACCTACATCGCCGACGGCAGATTCGGGATCAGCCGAGCTGTGACGCCGCTAACTTCACCTGGCGTAGATTTTGACACCGTTACGTTACGTTACGTTACTTTACGTCAGGGCCAGCTGAACTTCTGCATCGTGGTGGTGGAGCCGATGTCGCACGGCCTCTGCACCGTCCGCATGAAGTCCAAGGACGAGCGCATCCTGCGCGAGTTCCTGCCGCACGTGGGCCCCGCCTGCGTGTCCGACTGCAACGCGGCGCTGCTGGCGCGCCAGCTGGCGCTGCACTGCGCGCTCGCCTCGCACATCGCACAGGTACTAGTTCCCGCCGCACGTGGGCCCCGCCTGCGTGTCCGACTGCAACGCGGCGCTGCTGGCGCGCCAGCTGGCGCTGCACTGCGCGCTCGCCTCGCACATCGCACAGGTACTAGTTCCCGCCGCACGCGGGCCCCGCCTGCGTGTCCGACTGCAACGCGGCGCTGCTGGCGCGCCAGCTGGCGCTGCACTGCGCGCTCGCCTCGCACATCGCACAGGTACTAGTTCCCGCCGCACGTGGGCCCCGCCTGCGTGTCCGACTGCAACGCGGCGCTGCTGGCGCGCCAGCTGGCGCTGCACTGCGCGCTCGCCTCGCACATCGCACAGGTACTAGTTCCCGCCGCACGTGGGCCCCGCCTGCGTGTCCGACTGCAACGCGGCGCTGCTGGCGCGCCAGCTGGCGCTGCACTGCGCGCTCGCCTCGCACATCGCACAGGTACTAGTTCCCGCCGCACGCGGGCCCCGCCTGCGTGTCCGACTGCAACGCGGCGCTGCTGGCGCGCCAGCTGGCGCTGCACTGCGCGCTCGCCTCGCACATCGCACAGGTACTAGTTCCCGCCGCACGTGGGCCCCGCCTGCGTGTCCGACTGCAACGCGGCGCTGCTGGCGCGCCAGCTGGCGCTGCACTGCGCGCTCGCCTCGCACATCGCACAGGTACTAGTTCCCGCCGCACGCGGGCCCCGCCTGCGTGTCCGACTGCAACGCGGCGCTGCTGGCGCGCCAGCTGGCGCTGCACTGCGCGCTCGCCTCGCACATCGCACAGGTACTAGTTCCCGCCGCACGCGGGCCCCGCCTGCGTGTCCGACTGCAACGCGGCGCTGCTGGCGCGCCAGCTGGCGCTGCACTGCGCGCTCGCCTCGCACATCGCACAGGTCCTAGTTCCCGGCTGCGTGTCCGCCTGCAGCGTGCGTCGTTGGTTGCAGTCGCTGAGCCTGGGCGCGGCGCCGTACGCGTCCAACTCGCTGGAGCGGCTGCGCGCCATCAAGCGGCTGCGGCGGCGCGTGGAGGCGGAGCGCGTGGCGGCGGCGGCGCGCGCGCCCGCCTACGCCGACCGGCACTCGCTGCACCAGCGCGTCGCCATCGACGACTTCAACGACTACACCTAGCCGCCCTCTCCGCGCCGCACGCCCGCCCGCCGACGGATGATGTTCGAGTAGTTGTCGTCGTGTCGGCGGCGGGCCCCGCGCGCGTGACGCGGGCCCGCCGACGAGCGCTGCGGCCGCACCTCGTCCGCCGCTCGCGCCCGATCCGATCCCGTTAGGAACTCCGGTCGTTCGTTTTGTGAGTGGTTTTCGATGTTTCGATCTTGTCTGCGCTATCGGAGAAGAGTGATCGAACTTGTCTTCGTTCCGAGGGCCTCCTTCGCCGTGCGCCGACGACGCTTTACATTTTATATTACCATCTGTCCGTTTTCGACCGCTAGAGCGAGACGCATGCGACGTCCGTCGCTCCGTCGGGACCCGGTGAATGCGACTCGTCCTTCTATAAGAAGCACGGTGATAAGTATCCAGTAAAAATTTCACACACTTTTTTTATTCTCCTGTACATTTATAAAAAGAGTAGGCTGTGATCGATTGTTTTGCAATGTTGCAGTTCGTGCAACACACCCCCATAGGTACACATTACATAAATATAATAACATTGAATTCCCATACTTTTAAACGTTGCATAAATTTAAACAATGCTTAAAATTAGTCCTAGCACTAGCACTGTTACATTTTAAGCATTGTTTATAATTTAAATGAAATTAATAAGTAATGCCATGCAATATAAAATCATTTATTTATGTCACACATACGCAGTTTATAAAAAATACAAGAATAGACATTAAAAGTAAGTGAGTGACACAAATTGGCCATAAATACATAACTTTCAATATTTCTCATACACAATCTGACTTTACTTGCATGAATTGTTATTTGCACAGAATAAATCTACAAGAATCCTTAGTTGTGTAAGTTGAGTACATACTCGTATATAGTTTGCGATGACATTTGTAACTAGACATCGTTTTGAATGGAGACGCTTATACTTCAATCGAATCTGTAAGGCGTTATTGTTATGTTATAAGCGTGATTCGAAAGGGAATTCAAGCTGAGTTGAAGCTACGGTCCCAGACAGCCAATCCGATCGTCGAGAGCAGCGTGAAACCAGGCCCCGATAATAAAATATGGGTATAGCGGGTCGCACAATTGTCGCCTTGTTTTATAAGAATACCATTGATCGACGCATCGTATAATGAATGTAACCAACGGGGGAGGGTTAAAACTATTGAGTGGGTCACTAAGAGCCATTATGAAAATTACTGGACCATGGCAGAACATGTCACTTGAAAAACAGGTTGGGCTACCTCTGTCAACATCTCTAAATATCAAACTTATGTTTGAATAGAGTTTAAATTCACTATATAGATTTTTGATTATGCGTAAGTTACTTATTAAACAATTACAACTAGAAATGAGACATATGCCTACACTGGGATTTGCCTGCAGTACTGCGGAATGACTGTTTGTCATGGTAGCTTCGACTCTGATTGTAACTTTAACTACTATACTATACTAAAAATGTGTTCGCTCTAGGATGGCTGATATTGTGTCCCAAATCTAACATTCTACGGCTGCTCTCCTCTAGCCCTGTCGACATACATACCTATATACGACAAGTCTCATCAATACAGTGTCAAACGTCACTATTTGTACTAAATCGTGGCGTTTGACAATGATGCTTATATAGTTACAATGATTGCTTGTTACTGGCTTTGTCGAGAAATACGTAATCAGTTGACGAACAAGGCAATGATCTTGAAGGCAAGGCAAGAACCTAAAATTTTCAAAAATAACTTGATTATAATTTAGATAAATGTGCAGAAAGATTAACAAAGATCCCTGATGAAAGAGAATTGCTAGAATGACAGAGATTGGGTACAATACAGCGGGGTCTGTGTATCGCAGGTCGGAGATTGTATACGCGATTTATAGAAACTAGCCGTAAGCTTTCATTCGTTCTTTTATATGTTTGCTTTAAAAATTATTTAATGTTTCACAGTTTCTTAATAACTTGGCAGCCAGTTCAAGGCGCGCCTGTTTCCAGTTTTGCATGTGACCTTGCCTGCAACCTACAGGGTGCCCCATATTATTTTGTATACCCAGATACCCAGTTTTGAGATAATAATATCTTAGGGCACCTTGTATAAAGTAACGACGATGTTCAGGCAGCTGTAAACTCTATCTTTTCTATATTTATTTTAATTAGCGCTTATTTTTTTACCGAAGCATGTTTACTCCTAGAATTGAAGTTAGTTCTTTCGATCTAAAGTTCTACCTTCTTCTAGCTTTGTATACGCGTTTCGGGTGCTTTTGGTATTTGGAAGCTGACACGTACACTTTGTATCAAGACGAATGTTAATGTTCGTCGGTGGTATCAACTCCTCAATATGAATACTGCGCGGTAATTTGTACAGGTCGCATATACAACTAGGTTAGTTATAAGGAATGCATGTATAGATAGCCTCGTCGAGAAGCGCTTAGCGCTCGTTCGCCACGTCCAGGGGCCCATTCTCGCGTCGCAATGAAAGTGTGAGGTAATATCTTATAACGAGAGTATCGAGACCCAGGCGTAGAGCGATAAGCACTTTGAATTCGACACTAACATATTGCTGTTTCTTATTAATTTTAATCAAATTCTATATAAATGCTTCGTTATTCGGTTGATACTTGAGATGATGCATCCTAAAGATTATCGTCTTATTTGTTTATGAAATAATGTATGAAACTGACGGGTATATAATGTGGAGTAGACACACAGCTGAGTATATGAAATGAACTGTTAATAATGTATGTCACGCACACTTTTTCGACCATATACCATTATAATAATGACTTTGAGAATGGGAGTCAAAACCAATAATAATGAACTTCTTGTACTAATTTTTTACAAAACCTTTTGTGAGATGTGATAGTAGTGTAACATACTGAATAATGTAAAATAATCATAAAATAATGCTGATTTTCTACTGATACGCTTCGCTTGAGATCTCGCGTTTGGTATAAACTAGAGTAATGAGAGTATCGTCTCGGATTATACTTTTAGTTATTATTACACAGATTTATTTGCACTTATGAATATCACGAAAAATTTATTAGACAAGTGTCTCTCGAAACTACTACGCGCCGCGCAACACTCCACTTGTCTAGGAGCTGGTAACTAATAGGATTTTGGAATATTCTCAACAGTACCTGCGTCACACGACTAGATCGGTTGTCATAGAGTTCTGATGTTTGTATTATATTATCTTTATAAACGCCCATGTCATCGCTGTTTCAGATTCATGCCAGTTCCTAGGCATATGGCATTCGAAAAAAAAACTAGCGATGTTTCAGAGATGATAACTAGCATAATTCGTTTGTTAATCATACCTGTTAAATTTCCGTACTCTTATTTTCGATTGCTACTTGTTGAGGATGGTTATTACTTGAGTGTTTCTGTAAATGTTCGGTGTTATCACCGCACTCGACCAAATCACAATAATTAGGTATAACATAATATCAACATTCAAAATTAATCCCGCACATGCAGCTAAATGTAAGTCTCATTTGTGTGAATTTTGCATCCCTCAAGATAAAGTTTAACAAATTCATAAAATAAATTTAAATAGTTATTTCTTTTGTGCGAATGGGATTAGGAGCTTATACCTAAGTACAGAGCTTGTATCTTAGCGGTCTCAGAGATTCTCGTATAGAAACTGTTATAGATTGGCGTTTAGCTCTCGGGAACCGGCTCTGCCGCCACCATAATGTACTACACTCGATTCTATTTTGGAACTGAGTAGCTGACAGAATGTGTGTCGAGATCTCTCTAGCACATGTTTGGTCTGAAGGTGAGATCCAGGCAGCTCCTCGGCCGACAAGGACTCGAGGGCGGGGCTGACTCCAGACAACCAGTCTAATTAGGTAATTAAGTCGTTTGGGCTCCTTGTCGGAGGAAACTCACCCGACGCTTTCTTCTCACCGTAGAGCCGAACCCCTGAGACTGCGGTTGCATTCAATGTGGGAATGACAGATCGGTCCACCGAAGCACTCCGAGCTTAAAACCGCACGTTCCATCTATAAATGGAAAATGTTGAGTAGGTATCTATGTTTGTTTCTAAGTTGTCTGTGGCTTTGAATAGTTTTAATTTTGTCTCATCCGATGTTGAACTGAATAAATGTAAAATAATGTTAGGTGAGTCAGTAAGTGTTCTTGGTACGAGTCGAGTCGACGGCGGAGGCGATGCGCGCCGGTGGCCGGTACGCACGCCGAGCTCCGCGCGCGGCCGGCGCCGGGAGGCGGGGCTTGCGCCGTCGACGTCGCCTCGGTATGCAGTTGAGGCATTTCTTGTTGAAATATATTTTATGTAGCAATTTATTTAATGACGAAGGATTTTGTAATCAAATAAATGATGGCTATTTTTTCACTTCTTTTATTTCGTCGTAGTTGTATATACCTACCTAGGTAGTAGGTACCCTACTTAGACCTACATAAAAGAGAACTTCGATTCTCTTTTTCTTGCTTTAAAGTTGTTAGTTAAGTCGGTCAAGACGGCTTCCATTGGTTTTAAAATGATAACGGTTTTCTTCAAACCTGATGGAATAAATTTCATTCCAATCGGCATAAGTCACCATTAGCGAGACCTCAAGTTGGTTACAATGCGACCGCAATTGCATACACAACAGAACTAAATTAAACTACTAAAATGGAAAAGTTATATAACTTCTAAAGACTTAAAAAAATTATGTTATGCTTTTCAAGGTGTCCAAACCTTGGCAAACGCTATTGCGAGCATTATGCCGGCGCCAGACTTAGCTTCACTTGTTGTGTGTGGCACGACACTTTGAAGCTATGTCTGGCGCCGGGGTTAGAATAAGTTAGATTTTTTGGTCTCCCTTCGTAGGTACATTAAATTCTCCTTTCTGCATTTACTTCATAAGCTAATGTATAATAACTGGCCGATAACAAAATGACGCGAACAATTCGCGAATCCTGTCACCGGCTGTCAACTGCCATTAGTTTTTGTGATTTATTAGCAATAAGTTTTAGCTGCGAAATGTTGCTAAAAGTGGTGTTTCTGATAATGCTCTGTCACCGCGGGGCAGCTAGCGAAGGCCTGTTAGATGTGCTGGCGGGGGTCCACGGCGGGAACCGCGTCAGCCTCTGCATGGGGCGCCCCGAGGGACGCGCGGGGGGCGACGGGAATGCGGGCCCCCCGCGCTGCGCCGGCGTGCTGTGGCGCGCGCATTGGCTGCTGACGCGTGCCTCGTGCCTCGAGCGCCGCCTGCTGTTCAAGGTGCTCGTGCTCCGGGACAAGGACGGGGTCAGCTGCAACGACTTCGTTCATGGTCAGTTACTTTTTATCACATTCATTCGATAGATAAGATAATGCTGGGGCCACACTATCGCGATAACGCGAAGATTTGCGTTGTCGCGACACGTCTGGCCAAAGACTTCGTCCTATCGCGAATACAAATGCCCTTCGCGAGTCAATTTACCGACAAGCGTCGCGAATCGCGAACGCTGTCGGTAAATTGCCGCACATCAAGGGGTTTTGTCGCGACAAAATTCGTACGGTTGGCTACACTTCGCGCACTTTAGTTGACTGCGAGACGCCCCGCCTTAGTGAAGTTATCGCGTTATAGCGAAGTTTTTTTTGGTACTTCGTCGTGGATCGACCACGAACTTTTATCGCGACAACGCGAACACGAATCTTCGTCTTCAAGTGTGGCCGCAGTATTTTAAAGGGTGTTAAAAAGTAGTGTCCACCTCGGGAGCCACACTATTCTAAGCTCAAGTAGAGTAATTTGTATCCCTCGCTACGCTTAGTTAGTAATTTGTATCCCTCGCTACGCTTAGTTAGTAGATTTAAAGAAACACTCGCCAATAATCGTAATTAATAGTTGTTTGCTCCCTTGGTATACAATCTGTACCTACATAACCATAGCTATTATCTTTATGGTACTACTAGCCGTGGGTAGAAGGAGTCGGACGTACGCGTCTGGAGCGGCTCATACCGTAATGAGCCGTCGCGAGAATTATTTTTATTGTAGTATTTTTTTGTTTTGGCGTCTAGTCCTTTTGCCAAGTCTTATCGGTGCTTGCTTGGAGTCTTTGAAGGTACCATGAAAATAAATTGGTCCTGAAATTCTGAGCCGTTTGAACCACGGTTCGGCTCCGGCTCGTGACTGTAAATGAGCTGATGCGCTGCAGATCATGTTTTTTGAGTGAGTTACCCATGGCTAGGTACTACAGTTATACCTACAATAAATAGTTCGTTTCTGATTTCTTTAATCTACCTACTATAGTGTTGTATATAGCCATGGATTACTCACTCAAAAAACATGATCTGCAGCGCGTCAGCTCATTTACAGTCTCGAGCCGGAGCCAAACCGCGGTTCAAACGGCTCAGAATTTCAGGACCAATTTATTTTCATGGTACCTTCAAAGACTCCAAGCAAGCACCGATAAGACTTGGCAAAAGGACTAGACGCCAAAACAAAAAATACTACGATAAAAATAATTTTGTGGAAAAATAAACGAGTCTAGCGGAAAATAAACAGGAAAAAATCCGTGAATTTGTATGTTAGCAATAACTTACATTAATTTACATTTACGTTTTTAATTTACATTAATGATCTACCTCAAGTAGTAGATGATCACGAGATTGTACTGTTTGCAGATGACACTTCACTTTTATTCAAATTGAAAAGACGACAAACTAACTATGACGATGTAAACAATGCAATCTCTAGAGTCGTAAACTGGTTTAATGTAAACAACTTGTTACTTAATGAAAATAAAACAAAATGCATTCGCTTTGTACTACCAAATGTCCAACAAATAAATGCTGATGTAAAAATCAAAAATGAAAAAATAGACCTCGTGGATACCACCGTATTTTTAGGCATAACCTTAGATAATAAGCTTCAATGGGGCCCACACATAGGCAAATTGTCGAGGAGACTTAGCTCTGCAGCATACGCAGTCAAAAAGATCCGCCTTCTTACAGACGTGGACACCGCAAGACTTGTCTATTTCAGCTACTTTCATAGCATTATGTCATACGGCATTTTGTTGTGGGGGAGTGCTGCAGATATTAACACCATATTTGTGCTGCAGAAGAGGGCTGTTCGTGCATTTTATAACATGGGTCCCAGAGAATCGTTAAGAAATAAGTTTAAAGAAATAAATGTAATGACTTTACCCTGTCAGTACATATACGAAAATTTAATGTATGTTAGAAAAAATATTAATTTATATGCCAAAAAGAGTGACCATCATAATGTTAACACTAGAAATAAAGATAAGCTCGCTGTTCCCACTACTAGGCTCACTAAAGTAAGCAAATCGTTTGCAGGACAATGTGTACGCTTCTTTAACAAAGTCCCAAGTGAGATTCACCAGTTGTCGATTAACAAATTCAAAAACATAATAAAAAGAAAACTTTGTACAAAAGCTTACTATACAATTTCTGATTATATAGATGACAAAAAAGCTTGGGACTGATCTATGCTCCAACTCATTAAAAACACTAAACAATTAATTAGGTACCATAATAAAATTGTAAAAAGGATCATACAAAAAAACGCTAGGAACCAAGCCGTTAGTTTCTTGCCCGTTCTTCTAGGCTTTGGTCGCGAGGAACTGGCGATAGATTCACCTAGTATATAAGACGTTTCAAAGTGATCCTTGTGATTGTACTGAATAAAGACCGTTTTGATTTTGATTTTGATTTTGACTTATAAATATTGCTAACAATGAACGACGGAATGAAAAAAAATTAAAGTAAAAGTTCTTCTATTCAAAATGAACCTTACTTGATTAAACGATAAAACGGAAAATATTTATGCAAATTATGACGAGCCTAGAACGCAAAATATCCTTAAATATGTATGCTAAAACGCGAGGGCATCCACGGGCTGTTGCTAAAACAACTCAAGTTAATAATTCAAATTCGGAACCCATACCATTTAAAAACATGCTTTTCCAAAAAGAACCATAATCCTTCAATTCATCTTAACTCCACTCACTCACCCGCGCAGATATTACTTCAAACTATTCAACGGTTCGAGTACGTAGTAAACCTCCCAATGAATCAAACTAAATATTCTACTCAAATGGTTCAGGGTTCTGTTTATCATAAAACCAATCTTTGAACCGTTTGAGTTGTGTATCACATTTTATGAGTAGACCTGAGAACCGCTCCACAAATGAGCGGCTCAAAAATGCAGCATTGGAAATTAGATCTTATTATCTAGACGAAACAAATAAATAACTAAATAAAAATAAATAAATAAAAGAAACAATTCAAATTCATTTAGCAAAATTTTTGATCTGGATATCCTTTTTCTAAGGTAGACCCTATCATCCTAGGAATAAAATTTATATTAGGCTGGCATGAGAGCTGTTGAGCCGCTCCAAAAGAAATAGAGCCGTTACTGACGGCTCACTACGGTATGAGCCGCTCCAGACGCGTACGTCCGACTCCTTCTACCCACGGCTAGTTGTATAGTGCCATAGTAGAACATTCGGGTTGGATGTATTCACAGCTCCGCCTTCTGCGCCGAAACCCGTGCACATTTGTCTGATGAATATAGATGTTTGTTCTCTGTCTGGGTGTTATCAAAAAAAAGTATATAGGTATGTAGGTACCTATTATATCAGCTAGGTATCTGGTTGGTTTCCTTAATACAAGCTGTGCGTATGCGTACTTTGGACTTGAAGAGTGTTGTGTGGAAAGTCCACCAATATTTATTATTTATTTATAAAATATCATAAAGTTAAATAAATAGGTACCTACCTGGTCTGCCTAGGTAAGGTATAGGTATCTGATGCATTTTAAATCTTGGTCCAATATGTGGTTTATATTATGTCCATACACAGTCGGAAAGAGCAAGAGATTTAATTTATTTGATTTATACACTACATTTATACATACAGTGCCATTTTACCATTTGCAGGAAAAGAATTATGGCAAGCCCGCAAGCTCCGCGTTAAATTTGTGCACCCTGAGTACCAGCAGTCAGCGCGCGGAGACTTGGCGCTGCTGGGCGTGGACGAGTGCTACCACCATCTGGACCCTCTGGCCAACACCACCACAGTGCATAACCTGCTCAGCGAGTGAGTTCACAGGAGACTAGTAGCTCCTTTATATGTACAATGTCTACTTTCGACTGTGAATATACCTACACAGAGTTCCGAAATTTCTCAAACCTGCATAATCCGCCTGTGGCATGTTATACAGGTAAATACAGCAATTTTTTGAAATTTAATCCAATTTCAGGTTTTCACCGTGGATGGAAGATGTGTACAATCAATATCCGATGGGCCCTCGCAAGCTCTCTTATACACATAAGACGAGCTTGTTTTCAACCCCATTGAGGATGTTCATGACATCCATAATTCTGCCATCTGTGTCATTCATGTTGTTTTTCCTGTTTGTGATATTCTTCACTGGTAATGGACCCAAGGACCATATTCCATATAAGAGTATTGAATATGAGAAGTATGAGAAGACTAAGAAAAGTGATTTTGGGAATAGCTCATTAGGAGTGTAATGGCTTTAGTCTAGCTTAATTTAATTAAATGTCATAGTTTTCTTATATTGTGTTTGATTGATTGAAGACTGCTACATTATTTAAAATAATTTATTCAACTATTTAAAACCAAGATAATGTACACTATATGAAACTAAAACTTTAAACACTATTCCTTCTTCTCTTCCAACTTGCGCCTCCATACTTTGACTTTGCCTCGGAGCTCCCGTAACCTTTTCATTTCCTCCTTGAAGTCCTGATGTTCATCACGGAACAGTCCATACTCTCGTAGTTTCAGCATGAGGGCGGCTGACTCAACATGCCGCGGGTAGTAATGGATTATGCTTTCATTGGTGTGCAAGGGTCTCTCGGAGAACATTTTCACAACCTTCATGGACTTGTCGTTAGTAGATATGGCCACTTCGCCGAAGATCCTGTTCGACAGTCTATTCATTCGACGTGCATAGTTCGTGGAGTTTTTTATCAATTGAGTGTATTTTACGTAGTTTGTGGCCATTGTTTACCTGCAATAAGAAAAGTAAGGTTAAGTAATTAATTAGCGGCGATTTGTAAAATGATTACGAATTGATTGTAAGGATATAAGATAGTCGTAGGTACCTATTGTACGAATTTGTTTTATTTCATGAATTTAACAATTTTTGCCTGTTCCATGTATCTATTTATCAAAAAATATATATGTCAGTCAAGTAAAGACAGTGTTACCAACCTTTACCAAAAATTTTCCCCAAGTTTATTTCTAAATTTCCCTAAAAATCCCTAAATAGAATTTGATATGTACCTACATAAGTCCGTACATATCACCTGGTAGTACATCATTTTACGTAAATTATTTCGTAGCTCATAAAATAAAACGTTACATATTAAACAAGTAAAATATTTTATTGAGTAAATACAATCATGCAAAGTTGTTAATTATTTCCAGAACCGCATCATCATCCTGTTCCTCGTTTTAGTTTGACGTCTAATTTTTGAAGCCATACATACGTACGTTGAAGTTCTTGATCGTGTCCACAGTGGAATCAAATTTTACACACGATCCTTAATCCCGATTTAAGGAAAATCGTACCATCATGATACTCTGTACCATTCTAAGGGATAATCTGTTCCTTAGATAATTTTTGATTGTCCCCTAGTAGAAAAAGCACGCTCGACTGACGCATTGGAAACTGGCGTCATTTGCTAAAGCAAATTAAGTGAGTTTCTGACACTAATGAATGAATGTTCACTCGTTTCATATCGTGCGTTCTTTTTTACGCACAAAACTGAAAACAAGTTTGATTTTTCAAGTTTTGTTTCAAATCCCTAAAAAAATCCCCAAAATATTCCAGTCCCTAAAAATGTCCCTTTTAACAATTTTATTCCCTAAATTTAGGGACAAAATCCCTAAGTTAGGAACCGTGAGTAAAGAAGCAAGCAAGCAAACAAGATTAGGGATGAATATATACTACCGAGTACTCATATAGTATCGATACCTATCATTCGATACTACTACTAGTAGTACATACCATCAACATTCGATACTGAGTACTGTATGGGGTACTGGTATCGACAGAAAACAATGGTATCGTTGTCACTGGCCGCCTGGGCCGGTCTGTTGACTCGATTGATCAATACCGGCGCTGCTGGTGCACGGGGACGCATGACGCAGGTGCGGGGAGTAATATGGTTGGTTCATTTTCAATTTAGTTGTAATTTGGCTTATCAGACTTACAAGGAAACATTTAGACAAGTTGCTGTTCATGGCTGGAGCTACTCATAAATAATTATTTGGTTAAATTTAATAATTTGTGTCATCACTAATATGTAATAAAGCATTGATTAATAAACTACTTTTTTTAATTTTGTACTCAGAATATCTGGCATTACTAAGAATGTATAATGTTTTAAAAAATTGAATGAGTACTCACAAGTATCTATACTTTAATATGGTATCGATACTTTGATTCGATACAACTTTCGAGTACTAGTATCGAAGAAAGAGTGGTATTGATTCATCCATAGGCAAGATTAATAAAAAATGCAATTTTTTTTCTCACGCTGCAGTCGTATCGTAGTCTTTTTGCCAAGTCTTTTACGGAATTTACCTTTGTCCAAGGAATTTACGGCCGGTTTCTGAAAGCTTGATCAAACCTAATCATGTCAAATTACTTGTTATTTCAGACTCAGGCGAAATTTGATATAACCTCCAAGATTACATCACTAAAAAAGATACAACGGAAGATGGACGAAGCAGGTAGTATGGTCATAAAGATTTTAGCCAGCTCCTAAGAAAAAAAGTAAGTACATTAACCAAACCTAGGATAAATCTATGAACCAAACCAAACAAAAACAAAACTCAACAAAATAGGTAGGTAGGTTAGGTACGTTATTTACCTTTTAATTAGCGATGTAACGATCTCGAAATTTTTCAAACCGACTCAAACCGGTCTGAAAAATAAGCAAACCGACTTGTAAATCGAACCGCAAAAATCTATGTAAACCGGTTTGAAACCGGGTTACAAACCGAAATGACAAAGTCAATACGACGAACCAATTTGTATTGCTCATGCTAGAATTTTATGTTGGGGATTCATTTTCTGACATTTTTGGAAGCAACATAGCTTTTTCATTTTATTTGTTTTTCTAGTTATTTTGAGTTGTGTTGTTTAATTTCGGTGGTATTTTAACCAACATTACTTGAGGTCTTAGCACAAAGTGTAAACATTTGGAATGGAAAGTGTATTATGTGATATCCTGATTAGACGGAAAATGTTTCCAATGTTTTGAAGAAAACCGCCACCATTTTCTTCAAAACAAATGACGGCCGACTTGACTATGGACTGACTTGACTAAAAAGTATTCAATACAAATCACTTGACACTGGCAAGATTGTCTGTCGAATGACGGACAGGAGCCATAAATTGAAAGAAGAAGAAGAATTTTATGTTATGGAAACCGAAACGAATGAGTTAAATTTGTATTCATAATCCGGTATGAATACAAATTTAACTCATTCGTAGAACCCAAGAACAAATTGAATCGACTTTGTCAAGTCAATCTCATTTTCATATTTCGGTTCGGTTCGACCCGAAGTACCGACTCGCGGTTCCGCGCCGCACCGTGCGTGAGTTGAAGAGGGACAGCGATCAACAAACCGCTCGCTTACTCAACTCGTCCAGATCGGTTTGGCATAAGTTCAACCCGACTTGAACGGTTTGAAGCTCAACCCGGGTTGAACCGGGTTGGTAACCCGAGTCGTAACATCGCTACTTTTAATTACCTACCTTTAACTTTTAAAATTGTAAATATTAATAATTAATATAAAATAGGTTCATTCACATGGGTAGTGTTATTAAAATTTTGTTTGAGATCAAATCGTCCAAATACCGTTGGTAAAGAATTCTACGATTTAGCCCTTGACAACGTTTAGCAATAAAATTATTTGTTTGTAATATATTTTACTCACACCACCCGGTACCGCACCGGCCGGGCCTATGCAACATGAATCGAATACTTACGCTAATACCTACCGGAGAAAGTTACCGATACGCTAACATGGTTTTAAGCTGATCTAAAATCAGACGTTTATCCAGGACACTTAAATTAAATAGCCTCTGCCGCTAATAAAAGGGAATGTTTCCATACACGACGACAAAAATGATCAAGGGCTTCATTGCCATATCAGTTCTTGTCATAGCGCATGTATTTTTACTGAAAAGTTTCTGCTACCGGATTCAGAGGTTCAATCGATTGTCGAAATGGGTAAGAAAATACTTTGTGTACCTACCCAGCCAAAACCTTACGGTGTATAAAATTTCTAATTTAATATGTTATCAAAAATTTCAGGTACTTAATGAATGTGGATAATACTTACCTCAAGATATAACTGTTGGATAGTTGGATGTAACATTTGATGGTCAGTTTCGAGAAATTGAAAAAAATCCAGGCAGAATCTTATAGCAGCAACTTACCATGAAACTTTCTAATGATTCTATGCCAAAAGCCAAAGTACCTTTATGGGAAGCTGTATTAGATTATCCACAACAGTTGTCCAAGAAAGTGCCGGTATGTTGTATGTTTGTCCCTAGCTATTAGTATGAATTTTATATTGCATGATTAGGAAGCAGCCTTCAACTATGATGACCAGCAATATAATTCATCAGCAGCAACCTGTATTCATTTATGCTCGATGAAGTAAGAAGGTAATGAAACCCCTTAATTATCTAGTCCAGTCTAAGTCAAATATAAAGTAGGTATTTAACTGTTATTGATCGAGTGAGCGAAGCGAACGAAGATCTTAGTTTCAACTTGGGCAATTTGGCATTTTATGTATGTATGTATGTTTGTCTGGCGATTACTTTAGAACCGTTGATCCGATCTGCATGAAATTTGATATGTCGATAGCTTGTACTTGAGAAATTTACTGGTAAGTATATGAGTAAAATCGGATGGAGGGTTTTTGAGATATGGGGTTTTTTAAGAGGGTAAAAATAAAAAAAGTGACATAAAAAAATCAAGTTACATGTCATATGAAAGGGCTTTGCTTGGACATTCCAAAACAATTTTTACTTTTTTTTGGGACGCTCGGTTTTTGAGATACAACAAAAAAAGTTAAATTAAGATAACCAGCGATCCAAGAGCTCCCATCTCTAAGAGTTTCGTTGGCATCAAGGTTTTTCTACTGGTCGGCCAGTTCCTTTGCTTTTACTTATTTTTTTTTCTTGAAATAAATTAAGGAGGTACTCAGTTCTCATAAAATGGTGACAACGACCAGGTCTGATGATGGAGCCAAGGTCTGTTCAACGGAACTCTTCAATAAATAGGCCAATTGAGTTGAAACTTGGTTCCCGTATCAAGTTAGTAGGCGGTAGTCAGAAAAAAGTCCAAACAAAATGTTTGGACTTGCCTCTGACTACCACCTACTCAAAGTTTTGATGCGTTCGTTGGGTCGCATCACGAGATCTCAGTTCAGGGCGAACTACTAGTTTTTAGTGTTGAGTAGGTACTCTGTATAGTGCCTATTTCACAATATCTGTCAGAAACAATTTTGATAAGAATAGAATTATATTATTCAGATTTTATACTATTTTGATGAGTAAAAATAAAAGTAGAGATGAAAATATTTCCATCTGACAGATAGTACAGTTTTGTGTAGTTGTTATTCAAGATTATACATTTATGATTTATTTATTTTAATTTAATTAGAACGGTACATTAATGATACACCACTTATCATCAGGTGGGCCATCTGCTTTTTCCATCAGCTATTTGTATAAAAAAAAACATAATATAAGTTCATTCCATAAAACAATTCTTGTTGCAGCTTCAGCTTCACTTGTTTTGTGAAATGAAGTAGGTAAGTAGGTACTATATTGTACAGTTAGTAGGTTGTGATGGAGGTGTTTGTAGGTAATAATGTATGAAAACCTATAGGTATATTTATCGGCGCGAGCGTCGTAAAGAAGTTGCGTCACTAGTCAACGCGCAAACAACACGCCACAATACAGCAGCGTCGTAAACAAGTTGCGTCGTAAACAAGTTGCGTCACCAGTCAACGCAACAGCACGCCACCTGTGACACATAGCGGCTGGTCGAGCGCGCTACCTGGCGCGCCGCCTTTATAAGCAGCTGACTCACACACAACAGAAAGGTTAGCTGGTAGATAATGCTATCCAGCATTAAGCTCGCCTATGTACAGTATATTTTATTTGTGCAATAAAGAATGTTCTATCTATCTAACAGATTCATTCGCTTGCCTGCGCTCGGACTGAGCGCAGTGCCGAGGCGAACTACTGGGTTGACTTTGTTTTTGTATAAATTTGATAATTGTCTTTCTATGATTTAATGTAAATTAATTTCGAGTTATTTTGGTTAATCTGAAGGGTTGTTATTTTGTGTCGAGTTTCTGATAGATTCAATTATTTGTGATTAGATTACGTCGAGTCTTTGTTTAAATTCAAGTAAAGTCATTTTATGATTATTGTTGGGAAGTTTTAGTATTCATAATTTAGTTGCGCAGATTGTGTGACGATTGATGTTGGTCATAGTTTTGGATTATTATAGAAATATGAAATACGATGACGACGTGTTTTAATTGGTATCACTACCCCTGCTCTTACATATTGTGCTCCAATTTTATTTTATTATTGATCTCATAAGTTTGTGATGTAATGGCATGTTGTTAATAACTCGAATAAATATTTTATACATTACCACTAAAATCTTTATTTACTATGCTCAGATGATCTCAACCACAAATGCAAGACAAAGGGGCCCATGCCCAGCAAAAGACTTCTTCAGGTTTCTTCTGAAACAGTGTGTTGAAAAGATTTGAATGTGCCACAAAAAAGCCCCTTTCGAGCTAATCTTAGGGCCGGTTTTACCATGCTCTGTTAGATTAACAAAGGATTAAAGGGCCGTTAAATATGTCAAAATGTACGCGTTTGACAGCTAAGGTTAGATTTAACGGTCTTTTAATCCTTGATTAGTAACTAACAGAGCATGGTGAAACCGGCCCTTAGTATATGATTGAATTAAACCCAGCCAGACAAGCCAAAGCAAAGCTTTCGTATTGTAGAAGTATCGTCGTCCTTAGTATCCAAGGCCGCGACAGACTGGCGTGCTGCCGTCTCGCTCCAGCAGCAGCACAGCGCCGGGCGCGCACAGCCACGGGTCTCGTGTCGCTTGCTGCCACGCCTGCAGCCGCTTCATCAATGTCTTTTCCACGAGAACCAGAGACGGCTTTCCTAAAAGAAAAATAATAGTCTATATTATGCAGTCCCTTAGAAATACCTATAAAATACACAACAAACAGCTGGTAAGTAGATACATTACATACAATATAATCAAGTACGATTATTATTATTCTGTATTTCTGTGGTCCTACTCCTAGTCCTACCCCTACCTACCTCCATGCCCTACCCAGTCGCTCGCATAGACTCATAGAGACAGTGTTGCCAACCCCAAGAAACTCAATAGCTCACCAATAAAAAAACAGGAGAAAAAAGGAGGTAAAGTAAAAAAGGCATCAATGTGAAAACACCAAATCTACTGTTTATCAGTAGGGATATACAGAGTAGGTAGGTACTTCATGTCAGCAGTCCTTCCTTCCCTTCAATTTGATAGTGTTTTCCTAAATCGAGCAAAGTATGATCCCTGCCTTACCTTTGGATGTTCTTCATACAGTTAGGGTAAGGGCCGCTAGCAAAACTAAACACTCGCTCAACTGACCGTGTAAGTTTCTCGTTTCTGCGGGATCGGTGCGCATGTCGAACAGCTCCCACTGTGGTCTGTAGTAGTACTCGCGCAGCGTTTTATACCACGGCAGGGGTTGTTTGCTGAGAGTGCGGTTCAGAATGTCCTGTAATTTGAATTCAAAAAATAATATGAATCTGCAATTCTATCCTAAATTAATTATTAATCTGAAATAACGGAAACAGCTTCACGACTTTGATCCCCAGGCACGGTAGATATCCGCTCTGATCTCTTAGTATGAAGTACAATTAAAGTTCAGATTCTTCGAGGACGTCTGAAGCAAACCTAAATTTGGCAAATACCTACATTTTTCAGTAGTTGGTATTCCATACATGTTAGTTTGCAAGCCCATCGCCGCTGTTAGAATATTATCTGGGTTTCCTCACGATGTTTTCCTTCGGCGTATTAGGAAATAGGAAATACCTACCTTTGGTGTACGACCGGATTCAAACCTACGTACCTACTTAATTATTAATCTAGGAGTTTACAAGAAGTGTCTTACAATGGTGCAATGATTTGCACAATTTTAATTGTGGTTTATTTTATTTAGTTTTATAACTCACCTGAAAAGTAGGAGACACGTACAGGTCTTGGTCGATAGGGAAAGGCATTGCATAATTCAGGTTATGGATCAGCTTATACCGACGCGTGCGTATAGCTCGCATGGGGTAGTACATCGTGACTTCATGGTGTGTCTGAGACGCAAACACTGCATCATCATGAGAGGGTGTGGGTTCTGCCAAATGAAAATCATTAATTGCAGCGACAGAAACCACACACTGGGTCTTATCTTATTCCTCCACCACGAATTAGAATTACAAAATTAGACACACTGGATCGTTCAACCAAGCGTTTAGTTTGATTTGTCTGTTTGTAACTTACCCTTTTCCAAAATAGGCATCAAGCTCTTTGGTTTATCCTGCCATATATCTATAATATCATTGCTTTCGACATCTTCCTGCTCAATTCTGAACCAGTCTAGTACAGTCGGCATTATATCCAGCAAACTAGCCATAGCACCAGACGCCTGGTTCTTTCTAGCTGTAGCTTCCGGTGAAACAATAATGAGGGGCTCTCTCAACCCAGGCTCGTAGAAGTTAGTGCGGCCGGAGGGAAACGGTATGCCGTTGTCTGACGAGTAGATGACCAACGTGTCATTGAGGTGACCGGCTGCTTCGAGCTCTTTCAGAACTAGACCTACTCCTATAACAAAATAAAAATCTATTAGATGGGCTTGATGATAAATCCATAAAGAAATGTTGTTGTAAGTCTTTATTTGACGTACAGAAATAGTGGAAGCGTTTGTTATTTATCTAATAAGGAAAGCGAAGTGCCTCTTCGGATTTAAAAGGCGTTTACCTTGGTCAAGCCTTGACATTGTTGTGTACTGAGCTGCTACGTCTCTTCTAGCAGATTCGGTATCCTAAAACAAACCGGCAATGTAAGAGGTCGTTGTTGAACAAACTTTCAAAAGATCTAACTGAAAGTACGTATAGGTACCTACCTGAACATGGAAGGGTAGCTGCACCTCGTCCCACTGGTAGTACCAGGGCTGCCAGTCGGGGATGCTGCCCATGCCGGGCTCTCCCGAGCCGAACCGCTCGCAGAACGAACCGAACTGCGGCTCCGTGTGGCCGCAGCGATGCGGGTCGTGGAAACCCACGTACAGGAAAAAAGGCCTGACGAAGTATTCTTTATTGCACAAAATATACAGATAAAGTACAATAGGACGGCATTTATGAAAACGTATCAATCACTACTCGTATACACGACTTACAAAATATCAAACATTGAAAAGCCGATATCAGTGCAGTGTAGGCACGTTCATGTAGTGGGTTACTTACAAGCAATGCTTTATTATAAGTTGATGGTTTCAACTTAACATACGGTAGCCGGTAGGTCATCTGCTTATTCTATCAGCAATTAATTAAAAGTACACATTTATAAAGGAGGAACTTACTTATCCTCATTGCGTGCGTTGTTCAGGAACTCTCGAGTAAGTAGTTTAATGTGTGTGATGTTGCGCCCCACCTGGTTAATGTGATTGTTCTCCTCCGTTTGTTCGAAATTGAAGCGGTACGTATCGGCTGGACCCACGTGCTTCTTGCCAATAATGCCTACAACATGAATATAAAAAAAAACTATTGATATAGTTAAGTTACCTACAACTGGTGGTAACGGATTTTTTATGGAAATTACATGAAGTCACCTATTTAAATAGTGACTGCGGTAAACGTTGCCTAACTAACCGCCGGTTTCTGAAAGCCCGATCAAAACTAATCGGATGTTAAGTCACTCGCCATTTCAGCTATTAAATCGAATTAGATAGAGATAGCAAGTGACTTGACATGCGATTAACTTTGATCGGGCTTTCAGAAACCGGCGGTTAGTCAATCGGTTACAGAAAACTTCGCAAGGGAGCGGTTCGCGTTACCTAAGCCATACCTGTGTAGACCCCTTGTGCGCGCAACACGTTAGGCAGGCTAGAAGCTTCTTCAAATGAGTTAAAGTGGTGTACTCCTTGATGCAGGCCATACATGCCATTCTGGTGGCTGGGAGTACCCGTCAATAATGCAGCACGGCTGTTCCAAAAAAAAATTGCCTTCATAATTAATTAATTTTAAAACAGCCCATTTAGGTAAGTTTTTAGGTACCCACCTTGGTGAACAGCTACTGACTGAAGTAAAGGCGTTGTTAAAGATAAGTCCCCGCTGGGCCAGTGCATCTATATTTGGCGTCTGGCAAATTTTATTTGCGTATACACCAAGCTCGAAACCACCATCGTCCGCTGGGGAAATAAAATTCATTTCAAGTGTGTATTAAAAAAATATACAATAAAGAACGGTCACTCTAGCCATTTTTAAGAGTAGTAGAGCTCTTTGTGAAAGGCTCGTCCGGGGAAGTACTACCACCACGCCTTTTTCTGCCGCCAAGCAGCGTTGCTGTGTTTCGGTTTGAAGAGTGTGGTTGCCGGTGTTATTACAGGCACATGAGGCTTAACATCTGTATGCCTCAAGTTGATGGAAGCAGGTCAGTGCATCGTAGGGCACGTTCCTATCGTGCGTGACATAAGAGACAATGCTTTGTTATAGGTGACGGTTGCCACTTAGCATCAGGTGGGCCATCTGCTTGTTCCATCGGCTAGTTGTATAAAAAAAAAGCCTAGATGGAACCTCGGAGGAATTCTAACTACCAAGGTACCTACTTAAATGTTCTGAGGATGGAAGAGTCCGGTTATTGTACGACATGATAATGTACAGCACGATAATGGAATCCACTTTGGTACCTTTTTGGATTCGTTTTATCTGGGTGTACATTATCGGGGTGTGCCATTATCTGGATGTGCAATATCGTCACGTGTCAATAATGTACAGCATGATAATTGGAAGCCACTTTGGTACCGTAAAAATTAATTTCTGGCACTTCGGCGGCCGCTGCCGCGGCACGCTCGCTTTGCTCGCTCGCCTCGTGCGTAATTTATATGTTTCAACATAACCTAACCAATCCGACTCAACGGTACTAAAGTGGCTTCCAATTATCATGCTGTACATTATCTGGGTGTACATTATTCAATTCAATTCATTTATTTTTCAGATCATAATAATCCAATTTGTTCTTCGATCAACAATCAACTAGATTGCGTGTCACATACAAAATCAAAGCTAAAAACTGTCCGCTTGAACATCTACTTACACACACATAAACAGCTACATCGAACTGATTCAAAGGTTTTTAAACAGTTTCAAGTTCAACCTAATTACAACCATAAACCCTTGTAATAAAGTCACAAATCTACAAAATACTATCTTACACTTATGATCATTCGTCAATTACAGCCGTCACCTTGAAATTAAAAGACATAGGTTAAATAACATTTATTGTGTAATCAACCTTATGTTGCAACAAATAAAGTACTTTTCCCCATTATTACTTTGTGAGTTACATTATTACTTTCGTTTCGTTTTGTTTCTGTTTGCTTCTTTGTATTTTACTACTCCTCACACACACTACAGGTGCCTCGATGGCGGACTGGCGGAATAAACGACAAAATATTTGTTTTTAATTGTTAACAATGATTTAAGCATCGCAAAACGGAAACTGACATGTAATTACCGAAAAAAAAGACATTCCTTCTGAAACCTTACTGTTTTAGGGGTTATTTTCGCAGTTTTAAAGCACACTGAGGCATTTTAGCACGTCCGCACGTTAGCTGTGGTTGGAGCATACTAAACTCAAATAAGAACACAAATTTATTTGTGCTCTTATTTCTCGGGCCGTTTTTGAGCCCGCCACACGTAATCTAGTTGATTGTTGATCGAAGAATTTGTTAGTACCACACAGACATAGAAACCTTAAAAAAAAAAAACTAATGTTAGATATTACAAGATATGATATGATATTGACACGTGACGATATTGCACAGCATGTACGGGATGATAATGTACACCCAATAATTCAAACCAGTGGACACGGATTATCTGGGTGTGCATTATCGTGCTGTGCAATATCATGCTGTACATTATTTGGCCGTACATTATTGCCTCCCGATGTAACACAAAATTATCGAAGTGCTCTCTACATTTATCTACCTTCTTAATAATAGCACACTTCGATTTTTTTTTTTATTTAAACTATAGAAATTATGTCCTATACACTACAGGAGGAATGTAAGTTAATTACTCGATCTAAACTCTTACACATGTGCAACTTCCCTTGAGTGCGGCGCGGCGGTAGGACGCATTTTCTTCGCCTTATATCGATTATGAATATATGAATCGCTACTTGACATTAGCTTGATTGTGTGTCGAAATGACATACAAAAATGGGACTGGAGCGAAGTAGATACCTGATTCATTTTCTGACATTTTGGGAAGCAACATAGCTTTTTCATTTTATTTGTTTTTCTAGTGTTATTTTGAGCTGTGTTGTGTAATTTCGGTGGTATTTTAACCAACATTACTTGAGGTTTTAGCTTAAAGTGTAAACATTTGGAATGAAAGTGTATTTTGATATCCTGATTTGACCGAAAATGTTTTCAATGTTTTGAAGAAAACCGCCACCATTTTCTTCAAAACAAATGACGGCCGACTTGACTATAGACTGACTTGACAAAAAAGTATTTATTCAATACAAATCACTTGACACTGGCAAGATTGTCTGTCGAATGACAGACAGGAGCCATAAACGGAGAGAAGAAGAAGTAGATACCTAGCAGAACATAGATTTATTGTATACTTGATCTAAGTAGCAGAAGGTCGGGTAGGGATGTGAGATTAATGGAAAAGAATCGATTAAATAAAAATCGATTTTTCTTTAATCAAGATTAATCGATTTGTCAAAAATCGATTTTAATAATAAATAATCGATTTCTGCGAAAAATTCGATTTTTTTGTATTATTTGAAAGTACATGCTTTTCATATTCCAATAATAAACCTAAGAGATTCATATATGAACAATTTATCAGATTAAAAATAAAATAAAATTATATGAATAAAAAAATAACCAAATCAAAACTAACAATCAAAGGAAATGTTCCTTTAAAATTTCAAGGTAAGGAATTATGAAACCAAATAGCATTAAAAACCATAACACGTAATTTATATAATCGATTTATTAAAAATCGATTAATATAACTATAAAAATCGATGCAAAAAAATCGATTATAAGAAAAAAATAATCGATTTAAATAAAAATCGATTAAGTATATAACATCCCTAAGGTCGGGTCATAGGTCAATACCCCACAAACAATACCCGGTTGCAAAGGTCAACATAGATAGATAGATTAAGGTGCTCCGGGGTAAGATCGGATCTGGGGTAAGATCGAATAAATCGAATATCTCCATAACGTAGGGTATTTTTTGATTCTTGGCAACATTGCCAGCAACACCATTTTGTTGGGCCCATCCCACTAGTCGCCGCCAGTCGATCGGACCATCAGCGCGCATTTAATTCACTCGGATATGAAAAGGTACGTAAAATGTGATTTTTTAAGGATCCGGACTTACCCCCGGCAACTTTAACCGTAAATTCTGGTATAACGGCTGTGTTTTTTACGAGTTTTGTGGCTTATCATATTAATGCGGCAACTTGTTTGCTGATAAAAGTGGTCTAGACACGCTAGAACTGTATGTAGCCGGAGATCCGGTCTTTCCCCATCAAAATTTGAATGGGTAAAGTTCGGATGAATTCTGTCCGATCTTTCCCAACTGTAAAATATAAACAGTTTCTCAAACTTTTAAAAAAATATTTGAACTAAAAAGGCATTTGCTAGAGGTAGTACCTGCCTACGTCGCTCAATTATTTTTTATTTTGTGAACCAATTTGCCTGTTAATAAAAGCTAAAAGCTGTAATTATGTATGTACGGTACGTAATCCCATGCACGCTTAGCTTGCGCACACTTTTAGCTATGGTGTGTTTGCTTCAGTTTATTTTATTATTTTATATTTATTATTATGCCTAGAAACTACAAAAAACAAACTCTGCGGGCGACTTCCTACTCAAAAAAGATTAGAAGAAATGGCTTTTAATAGAAATAAGTAATTTATGGTTAATAATTTATTAACTAGATCTAATTTGCTTCATTGATCAGGCTGGTTAGTTATTAAAACCAACTATGAGGTGCTTGCTAAACCTTTGTATCTCCGTATTCCTACCTACGCACCATAGTTAGAGTGGAGGTGTCAAAGTTTGAGAAACATAGAAACTTCATTTTTTCTGAACCGGGGTAACATCGGATTATAAGAATGAAAAAAACAATATTTTGCCTCTCACTTTTGTCGTTGAAACAGTATCTTGAAAATCGATATTGATGCTTTATTATTGGATAAAACCGGATATTTTCATTATAGGTAGCTTATGTTTGGAGCTACAGAGGCGATTTTAGAATGTAGTCCGATGTTACCCCGTCAAGGTCCGATCTTTCCCGTGGTTTTATAAAAAATACTATCACTTTAATCCCCTATAACTCGGCCACCGTTGTGTTTAGAGGGTTATCGGATAAACCGATTTATAAACCTGTCTTTTATACAAAGCTCTAACTAAATTTTAGGTTCGCCAACATTTTCATAGTCGAGAAAAAAAATATTTTGCAACATACGAATGGTTTGCTAAAAAACCGTCCGGCCTTACCCCGGAGCACCTTATATGTTTCATGGTCAACCAATACACACAACAAAGTCAGCAAACTTGCTTGAAACTGAAAGAACTTCCCAGAGTAGCTAAATAAACGGAGTGTTCTACTTCTTCTTCTTGTCGTGTCACTAGTTTCTTTCGAAACAGTGTGGTGAAAGGATTTTAAGTGCGCCTCAAGAGGCTCCTTTCGAGCACTAGGAGTGTTCTACGAATCAGGAGAACGCGGGCGGGGGGTCAGGCTCGTAAAAGATAAAAATCTTTAATGTGCGAAATAATTAAACATACCGAGTAGTATCAGAACATTTCTTGATTTGTCTGTTAGCACCCTTACAGTACAAAACGACCACGTTAAAATTAACACGTAAACAAAAGCCGGCGCTCTTGTCATCGTCACTGATACTGTTTACTCTGACGTGTCGAAGTGAAGTGGTTACTGGTTACCCGTTTGCGGCGCAGGCCAGTGCTCTACTTACGGACAGACCCTGTCAGTTGGCTCCAAAATTTAAATTATTAGGTACCAGTCTCCTTTTTTCCTTTCCTCCGAAAATGACGAGCCGAAAAAACATATTGTATCTTTTTGATGTCGACGGAACGCTAACCAAACCGCGGCAGATAATCTTAGAGGATCTGAAGAGCTTCCTCCTGAACGACGTGCAGTCACAAGTCTCCGTGGGATTAGTGAGCGGTTCGGATTATGCTAAAATAGCTGAACAAATGGATGGAGAAGAAGTTGCGACGAAATTCGACTACGTTTTTTGTGAAAATGGAGTAGTCCAGTACAGAGGCGGCAAGCTTATAAGCTCGGAGAGCATCCTCAGTCATTTTGGTGAAGAAAAGTTGCAAAAAGTTATAAATTTCTCTCTAGGATATATGTCGAATTTGGAGTTACCAGCTAAACGAGGTAACTTTATTGAGTTTCGTTCCAGTATGATCAACATCTGTCCAGTTGGGCGCTCATGCAACCAAGCAGAGAGGGATCAATTCTCAAAGTTTGACTTGGAACACAAAATTAGACAACAATTTGTGGATGCACTTCAGACAGAGTTTAAGGATAGTGGATTAAAATTTGCTCTCGGTGGACAAATCAGTGTAGATGTGTTTCCCGAAGGGTGGGATAAAACATTTTGCCTGAAACACATCGCTGATCAAAATTATGAAGAGATCCACTTCTTTGGAGATAAGACTGACCATGGTGGTAATGACCATGAGATCTACAACGACTCCCGAGTTATTGGACACAAGGTGACCTCTCCTCAGGATACTAAACAACAGATTAAAAGGTGCTTAAATTTATAGAGACTGTTAACCAAAATGTACATAATGTAATTAGTTATACTAATCAGGTTTAAGAGTTTTATTTGTTTTACTTTTTATCAGTTAAATAAATCTAAAAATATTTGTATGTGAAACCATTTTAAAGTTTAATGTTGTGGCATGCCACCCATTCACCAGCTTAAAATGGTTATCTACTAGGTAGTAACCTCCTTGACCTTGTCTTTGTTTGCTCTTTAATAACACATGTCATACCTACTCAACTCGCCAGCAAAACTGATAAGTCTGTGTGTACATTTTATTATTCTATGCATTTTACTGATGAGGCAAAAATTATCATAAAACTCCAAGTGGTTTAATGATAATTTTTAGCAGTATGTAATTAAACAAAGTTTTAAAAATGACCAACATTCTGTATAATTAAAAATATTACAAAATAATTGTGATTTGTCACAAGGAATAGTCTAAATACAAAAGTATCACTGTTACTTCATACATAATGGAATTACAAAAGTTATCATATTGATACTTAGTTTCCTTACACTATTGTCTTGGAGACAAAATAAGTTTTCAGCATAATATATGTTTACATGCCCTGTGCCTAATGTCCCTCATAGATAGGTTTTCTTTTTTCAATGAAGGATATCATTCCTTCTTGCCTATCCTTGGTGGGAATGTTGACTTCATAGAACTTCTGTTCCACTTCATAGCCTTCCTGGATGCTGCCTTGGATGCCCTGGTTGACAGCCTGCTTGGCACAGCGGAGTGCTATTGGAGCATTTGGTATTATTTCCCGGGCCAGTTCTAGTGCCTTCTCATAAGCTGCATTTTTTGCAGTATTTTGTGTCACAGCATGGTTCACAATGCCTGTCAAAATAAAGAAGAAATTATTAAAAAAACATATATGTATACTACTGCTACATAATACATCTACACTAATATTATAAAGAGGAAAACTTTGTATTTTTGTATGTAACGAATAGGCTCAAAAACTACTGGTCCAATTTCAAAAATTCTTTCACCATTAGTATGCTACATTATCCCTGAGTAACATAGGCTATATTATATTTTCAAAAAAATCAGGGATCCTTACTATAACTTCAATAATGTAACCCAAGGTGGAAAACAAAAACCTTACATCGCGTGCGCTGCGAAAACTATTGATGATAGAACAAAATAATGTACTATGATTTTGTAGAACACGTCATCATCTACAAAAAATGTCGCGACAGCATATGTCTAACTATTATAGTTATGTCACAATAAGTGTTCTTTTATTATAAAAAATTAATTGAAATGCCGCCGCCAGAAAAGGGTCTTTATTTGTACCTTGGTATTAATCCTTATCCAAATAAATCATTTCATAATTAAGACGATTTCAATACCTATAGATTACTTCTTTAATTTTTCAAATCGGACATTCCATTCAAAAGATATGACGAAATTAAAAATATTAACAGGTCCACGGGTCACGCTCGGGGTGCGATTTCACTCACTCAAGGAGAAGCGCGTGCAAATGTATGAAATAAGTAGACGCGAGGCTCGAACCCACGGTCTAAGTTTATCCTAAAATGTTTAAAAAATTTATTACCACCCATGCGAAGCTGGGACAGGCCGCTAGTCTCATATAAAAACTTAATGCATAAAGTTGTAAACTGACTGCCACTCAGAAAAACCGCTAACTTCATGTCTGAAATGTCTGTCTAAATCCACTGCTTGAACTCACCGTTATGATAAATTTTTATTCTTACCTAATTCTTTAGCTTCTTTGCCACTCACAATCCTGGATGTAAATATAAGTTCCTTGGCTATATTGAGATTAACAGCTCGAGGGAGCCTCTGAGTGCCTCCAGCCCCAGGGATGAGGCCCCTCCCAGTTTCTACAAGCCCAAGCTTTGCTGTCTCTGCAGCTACTCTGATGTCACATGCAAGCGCCAGCTCCAGACCTCCACCTACAGCGACACCCTCCACGGCAGCTATTGTAGGCATGGGTAGGTCTTCTATTTCTATGAATGTTCCTCTTAGACCACGCACAAATTTGCAAACCTCTTCATCTGTCATCTGGAAACGTTCTTTCAGATTTGCCCCTGAAATGATGCATTTTGTTAAGCATTTTATGTTGTCAGTATTGGTAGGTATTTTGGCAATTTAAAGGTTCAGTCAACAAAGTTAATGAAAGCATTTTGATGACTTAAAATCTGGAATAACTCTTCCAGAACCTTTAGCCTCATGATCAAACCTTTGGGTAATATTTGAAGATAATCTTTCCTTATAACAATTTTCAAGATTGTCATGCAGATACCATTTCATTACATAATGCAAAGATAAGTGTTTAAAAACTCCATTGGTTGAGAACTCAAGTTTTGTAAGTGAGTAAACTCACCAGCACAGAAGATCCCAGGTACAAGACTGTGCAGAATTATCACAGACAACTTAGTGTCCTCTCTAATGATCTGGTTGACTTCCTTCATGGCGTCGAGGAGGTCATGGCCCAGAGCATTCCGGTCCTTGGGGCTGTTCAGTCCATACACGGCGATCCCGCGGTCTGCGCCCGTCAACCTTTGGAACACGACGGGACCGACATTCTCCGTTTCGTGCTGCGTTTGTGTCGACAGCAAACGAATATTCGCAACGATTGACCTTATTTTATTCAGTTGATTGAATTTAGTTACTTTGATCACCATGTTTGTATCTCGTGTTGCAGCTTACGTAAATGAGTTAGGAACCTAAATACATAGGTATCGTTGTATCTGTAAAATAAATATTATCCTCTGTGACTATTTACTAGGGTACCTGTCATTCTTATCTCTTCGACGATGAAGTTTAGAGATAACTAAACTTAGTGAAAACAAAAACAATACATTTTCTTCGCTTGCTGCCGCCGCGTGTCTGCGTGCGGTGTGTGTACGTCGTCTATATGTTTTTTTCGGGTCCGGTTAATTTACGACCAAGTATTACACAGCCCGAAAATGTACAACCCGGAAAGCACAGCCTGGAAAACACGGCCCGGATTCCATGTACAAAATGTACATGAAATCCGGGCCGTGTTTTCCAGGCTGTGCTTTCCCAGCACAGTCGGGATTGTACAGCCAGGATTGCACGACCATGGATTCTGTGACCATGCTCTGATTGGTCGAAAGCCTATGCTCTGTTTAGATGCACTACACAGTAAGTATAGGCAAGTAGCACAGATTAAAAATTATATAAAATAAGAGAATTATTCAGAGATTAATGTTAGAAAAAAATAAAATTCTGGCACTTCGGCGGCCGCTGCCGCGGCACGCTCGCTTTGCTCGCTCGCCTCGTGCGTAATTTATATGTTTTAACATAACCTAACCAATCCGAGTCGGATCATCAAGTGAGTGAGTAAGTAATTGACGAGTGTAAACAAAGCCTAAGTTTTGGCATCAAAATTTTGGCTGCGTTTTATCGGGTCGTGCTTTCCAAAGGTGTGCTGAATTTGTACGGCTTGGAATGTACAGCCTTGGATTACACAGCCATGGATTTCGCGACCAAATTGTACATCAATTCCGGGCTGTGTTTTCCTCGGCTGTACAATCCTTGGTTGTACATTATCGGCACCCTTTTTTTCTGCTTTCTTTCTATGTGGTGTGTGTGTCATCGGACATGGATAATATTTATTCCAATTCAGAATCAATAAGATGAATTAATTCTTTGAACTGAATTGTTAGGTACTTAGGTCAGATATTGATTCACCTTAACGATTCCCGTGACTTACGAGGTCGTTTACTTTTTTGTTCCGTGTTCATTGCGGGTTTTGTATGAAGACGCGATAGGGATACCGATACATGCGGAATTTATACGTTTCAACATAACCTAACCAATCAGACTCCACGGTACTAAAGTGGCTTCCAATTATCATGCTGTACATTATCAGCACGTGACGATATTGCACAGCATGGTATTGTACGGGATGTTAATGTACACCCAATAATTCAAACCAGTGGACACGGATTATCTGGGTGTGCATTATCGTGCTGTGCAATATCATGCTGTACATTATTTGGCCGTACATTATTGGCTCCCTTCGGAACGAATGAAATTAATTCTAAATTGGATTACCCATGCCATGCCTAATGAAATGAACCAACAGTAAACAAAACAAGTTAAACCAAGTTAAACAATGGGTGCCGATAATGTACAACCATGGATTGTACAGCCGAGGAAAACACAGCCCGGATTTGATGTACAATTTGGTCGCGAAATCCATGGCTGTGTAATCCAAGGGTGTACATTCCAAGCCGTACAAATTTTGCACACCTTTGGAAAGCACGACCCGATAAAACGCAGCCAAAATTTTGATGCCAAAACTTAGGCTTTGTTTACACTCGTCAATTACTTACTCACTCACTTGTTGATCCGACTCGGATTGGTTAGGTTATGTTAAAACATATTAATTACGCACGAGGCGAGCGAGCAAAGCGAGCGTGCCGCGGCAGCGGCCGCCGAAGTGCCAGAATTTTATTTTTTTCTAACATTAATCTCTGAATAATTCTCTTTTTTTATATAATTTTTAATCTGTGCTACTTGCCTATACTTACTGTGTAGTGCATCTAAACAGAGCATAGGCTTTCGACCAATCAGAGCATGGTCACAGAATCCATGGTCGTGCAATCCTGGCTGTACAATCCCGACTGTGCTGGGAAAGCACAGCCTGGAAAACACGGCCCGGATTTCATGTACATTTTGTACATGGAATCCGGGCCGTGTTTTCCAGGCTGTGCTTTCCGGGTTGTACATTTTCGGGCTGTGTAATACTTGGTCGTAAATTAACCGGACCCTTAAACAATCACTAGTAGTGATAGTGAGTGTTTGCTTGAGTTGTGTTGATTTAAGGTTGTTGAAATACAATACAAACCTCAGACGAAGTACATATAAACAAACAGCTGTTATTGACGATAACTCTGCAAAAAACCGTAGTTTTTAACTGTCATCTGACAGGCATTAACTGTTGTCGATTTTGCATCGAGCTAATTAATAAATCTAAAGAGTACTTACCAAATTTGCTGGTGCTCTGATAATATTTTTTTTTTTTCCAGAATGTCTTCAGAGTCCTACTGCTGTCATCTTGATCCGGAAACAGGCACAAGCCTTACTATTTATCTGTTTAAAAACGTCCAGAATGTGGAGGCAATAAGAAACAATGTTATGAAGGGTACCTGGAGTTGTGCCATAATAAAACCTAGCCTTATCATAGACCCCTTCCAAGTGGCTGTGGCTGCAAACCGCGCCATAGTCTCAAAGAAACACAATTCATTGGTAACCCGGACAATTTATGCGGAAATCATATACAATTTATCACTTTCTAAAAAAATTTCTCAAAGCTTAATTAAATTTGGAATAGAGAATGATCAAGAGTTACTGGCGTGCTTCCTTATAACTCCGGAAGGTGATGACAGCAAGAAAATCCTCTCTCAGATTGAGGGTGAGCTGTGTCCCATTGGCGAGCTCAGCCACTACACTCAAGAGGAAGAAGTAAAGCAAATTTACAAATTGAATAACTACCAGTGCAAAGACAGTCTACTAGATGTAGTGGTTAGCCGAATGGTAACTAAGAGCTTTGTTTCTCATTAGGAAATAACTGAAATAAAACCAAAAACAATATTTTTGAACCTCATTTTATTTAACAACAACAGTATTATTGTAAAATGTACATTAATATTACATTATGTAAAAGCAAATAATCAAACATTTTATTAAAAAATGCAATAATTATAATTTAATTTACAAATAAATAATCAATTTGCTTTCATTGCTAATTGTTCATTACAATTATGGTATCATTGATGAGTGACAAAGGTCACTCCTCACTTGACAAGGCACCAGTTTTACATAAGTGTTGATTAGTGCCTACCTGTTATTGTTTTGCTTGATTTGTCTAACATAGCATTACAAATACCATTTTCGATTAAAAAACTTTACCTTACTTAAATTCTATACTTAACATTTTTGTTCAAATCAATCACTAACTTGACTTCATAATAATTTATAAATAAATGCTGGTTTCACCACCTAACGCTATAGCTACCGGTAATTTGTTTGCTTGCAGAATCATGTAAAAACTGATTGCATGCATTTGTAATTAGCTCTTAAATTAGTACCTGGAACACAGAAAATGTCATAAATATGAATACAAACGAAAACCTAGTCAAACTAAAATGGCATCTTTGTTTATAGTTTTAAGCTGTAGGAACTTTCTGTAATAACTAATCACAAAGCAATAAAAAACTAATTTCACAATATTTACATACCAATTAATTGTAGGTACATAAAATGTTTAGCTAAATTTATACTTACATGTATGTATATACAATTTTAAAGAACGAGAAAGGAGTTATTTTTGTGATGTGTAGCACCTCTTTGAACACTTGTTGAATTGTGCCACTTCAATACTTGTACACAGTGAAACTAAACTAAACAAACTGATAGTTTGACAAAAATCATTGGCGATTACATGTTGTATTATTTGACTACAGAATGCTACATTAAAAAATATAAGTTACAAAGATATGCCTAAACTGTCCCACCTAGGTAGGCTATTTTATTATGTACAGGTGTGAGTATAATCAATTAGCAACTAATGAATCAACTGGTGTCAAGCTTGTTTAAACTATGTATAACATACATACATAAAATCACGCCTGTTAGAAAAGCCAGGTCAAGACTATCCAATGAGAATTTATAAAGAATGTCATGAGAGTGAATGAAGTGAAAGAGGTATGTCAGGATCGTAGCAAGTGGAAATCCGTGGTCTTCGCGGTCTTCGCCTACCCCTAAGGGAAACAGCCGTGATTTTATTTATTTTTGCATTACTTATAGGCTCACGATTTAATCTCCAGGAATGGTAGACATTCTCTCAGATCTCTTGGTACCAAGTCAAGGTTTTATGAGGACATCTAGACGGGATAGTAAGAAATATACGATCAAACATAGAAATATACATTTCGTACAAGCCCCTCATTTTGCAACTCCATTCGACGGGCTGCGCCCATCACCGCAGCTGGAGTAACCTGTTTCCCCATAACGTTCATTCACCGTTTGGCAGAGAACGTAATGGACGCACTCTACAAGCTAGCTACATTGGTTGCATGTTCCACTATCCTGTCATACATTCCTACAGTATCTGTTATTAATTACAAATCTTACACAACTACTTACTCTGTGAAATTCATTTGGCTCAACATTTGCTTTTTTATCGGAAATAGCAGCATAAAATGTATAATGACACTACAACTCATTGTTATCGCATATTTTTATGTAAACTAATGTGATCGTTGTACAAATAAACTAGCTAGATAAGTAAAGCTACGCAATTACGTCTTCAATAATTTATTACCTTTTCATTTTATAATAATATATTTTTTAACAAAAAATAATTCTTGAAAAAGGCATGATTGAATGGGCAAAATAGCAGTGTTTTACTTCTGAACAAGCACGAGTGACAGAATCTTAGATTCGATTCAGTAATAAAACGTAGCAGCACCAAAATTATACGTATCGAGCTGTCCGGGAGCACCTACGACGGGAGTACCTACACCTACAGGAGTCTGTTACTTTACGTAAAGCTATTCTGAAGCCGAACTAGATACATGCGATTTGTACAATTTTATTTGGCGCCTTATATTTATTTATTATATTTAAAATTAATCTTAACAAACAATCCATCGGCCAATATATACCCTAGGGCCTAAATTCACCCTTAACGAGCGGATAAATAGTTCCGATACCATTGACAGATGTTTTACATCTCTGTCATCCATTAGCTGACAATCCGTTTTGGATTAAATCAAAACTTGGTTAGGTTTTTATATCCTATTCTTTATAGAACCGCGATCAATTGGTGTATTACATCTACATGTATATTATAATAATTATTATAAGTAAGCTAAATGTTTGCCTGGTAACTTGTCAGCGGGCGAGGTGTAGATAGATACTGCGAGCGCCACGGGTAGCCTTTAGCTATGCTACGTAGGTACCTTACCCACACTCTGCCGATTAACTAGGTAACTGTAATTAATAAAAAAATACATTAAACTGATTGTACGAACTTGTACAGTCGACACAAGTAAAACTGAGCGCGCTTAAAGTTAGCTGACGGTGTGTAACTGACCAATGAGAAGGCAATGGCAGATTCGCCACGCGGCTAACTTCAGGCCCAGCAAGTTAAACTAATTAAACTGTAAATACAAACGATGGATACAAGAAACTTAACTCCACACTTAACGGTACACTTACAGGCGGCTGCGTACCGCGCCAGCAGGCACAGCGCGGGTCACCGCTTGCCTTCCGACACGAACACGGACACCGTGGCGTCCTTGGCGCCCGCGCCCAGCGCCAGTCTGCAATACACCGACGCAGCTTAATGCACATGTCGTGTCACTAGTTCTTTCGAAACGGTGTGGTGAAAGGGTTTTGAGTGCGCCTCGAAGAGGCTTCATTCGAGCACATGTTTTGGAAGTTTTTAAGCTTTACGAAATTTTCCTGACTATGTTTTCGTTCACCGTTTGAAGTACTGGGGCTTTATGCTCACTTCGACCGAGATTATCTCACGGTAGAGATGACGTCATATCTTGTTCAATAATTCGTTGACCTTGCGTCTCGCATGAACTTTGTATGAGAAAATTGGGGAGTTAGATGGTGAGAATGGGGATAAATAGTTATCGAACGAGATATGACGTCATCTCTACCGTGAGATAATCTCGCTCGAAGTGAGCATAAGGCCCCTGGCATTGTGCATATAAATTTGTGAACAGAGAAACTCATTGGTGCACGACCGGTTTTGAACCGACGACCTTAGAATCGGAAGGCGGGGTCGCTACCTCTTTCCTAGACCGCCATTGCTCTCGATCCGGAGCAGAGGGGGTGTTACCTGAAGGGATGGAAAGCGAGACAGGAGATGGGTCCGATGCGCGTGCCCATGAAGCCCTCGTTGTACTTGATGGTGTTGAGGAGGCTGCCTTTGAAGTCGTAGATGTAGATGGATTGGTTGGACGAGCCGCTGGAAAGTCATCACATTCTTGTTATAGCGTGCGAAGAAAAACTAAACACGATTTTACGACCTTTTCATCGAAAGTGGTCGAGCAGGAGTGATTTAGCCGCAAAAATCTAAATTGTCGCATTTAAAATATAATATAGTAGGAATATAAATAAACAAAAAGAAACAGCAACAGTTTTTTTTTAATAATTTGTTAATATTTGGATTAGAGTTATAAATGATAGGGTAATGCAGTACAGTACAGACCATGCGAAGATGTCCTTAGCGGAGTGCACGGCGAGTGCGTTGAGAGGCGTGGCTACGCGCAGCGTCTCTAGCACGGACAGCTTGCGAGTGTCGTACAGTCGCACCTCGCCGTTCGCACTGAAACAATTATCTATGCTTAATACATAAACAAAAAATATACAAGTAATAAAAAATAAAATAATTACATTATTTTTCAAGAAAATAAGAAATACGCTGGTCAAACAGCAGCTTAGATCGACCCCAGAGTTAGTTGTACAAAGAGACCGACTTCATATCGTCTGTGAATAAAAGAAAGTGGGAGTGATTGAAGCACGATGCAATGTCATCGATCAAAAGAATAAAAAGGAATGGACCAAGAATGGGTCCCTGCGGTACCCCTCAAGAAATCACCAAAGAATAGGACTTGAATTCATTCAAAATTACTGTTCGTCATCGACTCCGTACATAAATCGCCGAAACGACAAGTACATAATGATGGCGGACTACACTCACCAGCCCGTGAGCAGCGCGTGCCTGTCCTCGCGCAGCGCGGCGCACAGCAGCGGCGCGGCGTGCGGCGGCAGGCGGTACAGCGGCGCGGCGGGCGCGCGCTCGTCCCAGGCGCGCGCGCCGCCGTCCGCGAAGCCGCACAGCACGGTGGCCGAGCCGCCGCCGGCGCCGTCGCCGCGCCACAGGCTGGACACGGCCGCCTCGCTGCCGGTCGCGATCTGCTCGTGCAGCAGCTCCGCGTGCGCGTCCCACAGCCGCACGCAGCCCGCGTGCCCCGCCACGCCCAGCGAGCGGCTGCGCGCGCGCCAGCGCACCAGCGTGGCCGGCAAAGGCGGGTCGCCGGCCGCCGCGCCCGAGCCCGCGCCGCCGCCCACTAAGGGCACGCCGACGACTCATTTCGACATCCTTTTGCACGCTTATTGAAGGTACTTTTGAAAAACTAAAAATGCCTTCCTATTTTTTAGCCTCGACTTGAATAAACATGACGCCGCCGAAGAGACCGACGAACCGATCCGAAGGTTATTCAAATATACACAAAAAAAGTAAGGCAGCTCTCATCGCTGACCCGCTTCGTTTCTCGCTTACAAAAAATGAGAATAAATAAGGAGGTCCCGTCCGCGGCGCGTTCTGTACTCACGGTAGAGCGGCTGCGCGTCGGGCGGGCGGTAGGCGGGCTGGCGGCGCGTGGGCAGCGCGCGCCAGGCGGCGTGCAGCGGCGGCTCGGCGCCGGCGCGCGCCAGGAACACGGCGAGGCGGCCCGTGTGCGACACGCAGCACAGCAGCGCGCGCGCGTGCGCGTTCATGTACGCCACGTCCGTGATGCGCCCCCAGCGCGGCTGCCACGCGCCCGCGCCGATGCGCGCCGCGCTGCCCCACTCGAACAGCCTGCGAGGGACACGTGTACGACTACTTTTACCCTGTTCGCGACGAATCGTTCATTATAGGAAACATATCGGTGACGGTAAGTCGGTCGCTCTCGATTGTATAGTACCAGTGATGGAGGGGACTTCGGTGCAATAAGAGGATCGGTGCGTCGAGTCGAGACTTACACGTAGTTGTCCCGGGACGCGACGGCGGTCTGCTGCTCGTACGGATGGAAGGCGACGGCGGAGGCCGGCAGCGGACAGCGGGAGTGGAACATCTGCGTCTCCATCTTCGGCTCCACGATGTTCACGAGGGATGCTGCAGGGGGACCGCAAACTTATATTACTTAAAGTAAGATTTAGAATATTCTTGAAGAAGGGGCTATCCCATTTACCAGCGACGGTGGCCACGATGTTATTGGGACCCCCACGGACGTCGGCGCGTGCCGCTGCAGACGTAGCACCCGCGGGTCCGGGGGAGTCCCAACCGCATCGATGCATGCAGATCAATACAATAGCACTTTATGGGTGTTCACTAAGTTTAAGGGGGTTAAGCATCCTGCAGCAGCAGCAATACTGAGTGCTAAAAGACTGCCATTTAAACAGCGGGGGAACCTACAGACAAGCATGCAAGGTACCTGCTGCGTCGGCTCTGAGACTGCGGTTCCGTTTCCGGCGCCATTGCCTCTCGTGGTGCGCGCGGCTCTCACAGTCGTTATCGCCGTCCGCCTCGCTCTCGGCGCGCGCGAACTTAGACGAAGCCCATTCGACGAACTGCGTGCTCACTATCTGTTTCTTTAGGTACGATTGACCTGGAACGTACACCAATTTCGGCCTATATAATATTATAAGTATGTATTTACAAAAAAAAGTATATAAGTAGTATATCAGCTATCTAGTTCCCATATCACAAGCTTTGGCTTAGTTTGGGGCTAGATAGTGCTGTGTGGAATGTCCACCAATATTTATTTATATTTATTTATTTATTTATAATCTCCATCCATTCATTCTATTTATAGAGGCTTTATAAGGTATACCTGTCACTCTCGTGGCAACAGACTTATCGGACCGTTAAGCCAGTGAAGTCCATTATGAAGGCCACAAGTAATGCTGAAAGAGTCAGCTGCTTTGGATACTCACTAGAAGTGCTTGAGGTAGAGTCACGTTCTCTGGGCAGGTCCCGCGGTCCCGCTCCCCCCGAGTCTTCGAGGATTGGATGCGGAAGACCTGATTTTTGACGGCGAGGGCCTGAAGACAAAGGAAATTCTTCAACTATTTTTAATTTTATTCAGACTACAGAGTGGGTAAACTCTCACATTTAAAAAGAGATTTTTTAATAAGGGAGGGAATAAGGGAGGGAATTTTGCTTACTTTAGTGAGCCTAGTAGTTGGAACATCGATTTTTTTTTGTTTCTAGTTTTAACATAATGATTGTTGCTCTTTTTGGTAAATAAATTTATTAATTTATTTATAAAAGAATTAATTTATTTATGAACTGAACTAACACATTAAGAGAGCAGCTCTAGTAGGAGTGACCCAGTCGTCAGTTCGTTAGTAAACGTTTGCTCCAAAATAAAACAAGGCAATCATATTATACCATGCATGCGAAAAGGGCATCTTATCACCAAAGCATCACCAAAAAGAGCGACAATCATTATGTTAAAACTAGAAACAAAAAAAATCGATGTTCCAACTACTAGGCTCAATAAAGTTACCAAATTGTTTGCAGGACAATGTGTATACTTTTATAATAAAGTCTTAAGAAATATTCATCAGTTGTCGATTAGCAAATTCAAAAACATAATGAGAAGAAAACTCTTTACAAAAGCTTACTATAAAATATCTGATTATACAACGTGTAACATAATACCCCTATAAGGCCAAAGACCAAGTGATCAGAACAAGCACTTTGACGTGTGTAAAAGTTGAATATATCGTTTTCAAAATTCCCATTCAAAAGTAAAATTAATATTTTCTCAGAAATTTGCAACACCCCTGATACTGTTTACGTAATTACCAAGGTCACGTACACACGGAACTTACAAACAGCTGTGAATAGGGATGTCTTGTGGTATGCTTAGTTTTATATTGAAGAAACGTTTGAAATTTCGTAGTTTTTCATTCATCAAATGCAAGAGGCATTTCATGAATGAAAATCTACGAAATTTCAAAAGCTGTAAAACAAAAATGGTTCGCCATGACCTGAGGAATACCCTGCTTCCGGACTTATAGGGGAATTATGTTATACGTTGTATAGACGACAAAAAGCTTGGGACCGAACTAGGCTCCAACTAAACAATTAAGAACCATATAAAATTGTAAAAAGGATCATACAAAAAAACACTAGGAACCAAGCCGTAAGTTTCTTGCCTGTTCTTCTTTGCTTCGGTCGCGAGGAACTGGCGGTAGATTCACCTAGCATATAAGACGTTTCAAAGTGATCCTTGTGATCGTACTGAATAAAGACCGTTTTGATTTTGATTCTGAGTGGGGAGGTGAGAGGGCTGTCTTATCATAATAATATAATGAGGTCACCGTGCGGCAAGGTCCGCGAGTGCTCCTGCAGCGGCGAAGGCTGCGTGTTGGGCGAGGGCGGCAGGCTGTTGGACCCCCCTCCGCCCCCGCCGCCCCCGCCACCGCCCCCCGGCGCCGCGCGCGTCTCCAGCGTCGCCACGTTGTCCACCTGCAGTGCCACACGCTTGTCAACTACACCACTATACTGCCACATTATGTATACAAGACATACATTTATTTACTGCATAAACACACAGAAACCAGTATAACAATAATGGCAGTAATGGCACTTCTTCTTCTTCTTGTTGTGTCACTAGTTCTTCCGAAACAGTGCGCTCCAAAGAGGCTCCTTTCGAGCCTTTTATTATTATCGATAATGAGTATGTGTTGAGTATGTGTTAGGGATGTAAAGAGTAGAATAAATACAGGATGGATGAAATGGCGAGAAGTCACAGGAACAACATACGATCCAAGAATGCCCCTAAAACTGAAGAGGAAAATATACAAAACGATTATACGACCTATACGAGAAGAATGCATGCAGCGGAGATGCTAATGTTGAGATGGATGTGTGGAGTGACGAGAATGGGTAAGATAAGGAATGAGTTTATTAGAGGCAGTTTGAAAGTGGCACCAGTGACTGAGAAAATGAGAAGCAATAGGTTAGCGTGGTATGGGCATGTCATGCGAAGGGAAGAATGTCATGTAACGAAAAGAGTGCTAGTATTGAATGTTGATGGATATAGGAGTAGAGGAAGGCCAAAGAAAAGATGGATGGATTGTGTGAAGGATGACATGGGTAAGAAAGGAGTGACGACTGAGATGACGGATGATAGAGGGAAGTGGAGAGAAAAGACCTGTTGTGCCGACCCCACATGAAGTGGGATAGGTGCAGGAAGATGATGATGATGAGTATGTGTTCTTCTAGGCTTTGGTCGCGTGGAACTGGCACCTAGATTCAACTAGTTTTAAGACGAAGTGATCCTTGTGATTTTACTGAATAAATATCTTTTGCCTTTAAGTTAGTAGTGTGATTAGAGTGTAGTTATCAGACCTGGTTGGATATGTATGCGATGATGTCGCCGGCCATCTTGGAGACCTGCGGGTGCGGCTCGTGCTGCATGGCCTCCAGCATGCCGTACAGCCGCGTGTACACGGAGCCGAAACCTGCCGCCGAGACATATACACTAGCATTCATATTCATCGTTCATCAAGCCGCTGCAGAGCCTCTTATAACTAGCATAGGTAGGAGTTGTTTATAGTAGGGCCAGAGTTGATGTACGGGGGGCCAGTGTCGAGGCACGGGGGCCAGTGTTACCTATGGCGGGCAGCTGCACGGGAGCGGCGCGCGGGGACGCGGAGATGGCGCGCGCGCCGGCACCTGGGCTAGTGTCGAGGCACGGGGGCCAGTGTCGAGGCACGGGGGCCAGTGTTACCTATGGCGGGCAGCTGCACGGGAGCGGCGCGCGGGGACGCGGAGATGGCGCGCGCGCCGGCACCTGGGCTAGTGTCGAGGCACGGGGGCCAGTGTCGAGGCACGGGGGCCAGTGTTACCTATGGCGGGCAGCTGCACGGGAGCGGCGCGCGGGGACGCGGAGATGGCGCGCGCGCCGGCACCTGGGCTAGTGTCGAGGCACGGGGGCCAGTGTCGAGGCACGGGGGCCAGTGTTACCTATGGCGGGCAGCTGCACGGGAGCGGCGCGCGGGGACGCGGAGATGGCGCGCGCGCCGGCACCTGGGCTAGTGTCGAGGCACGGGGGCCAGTGTCGAGGCACGGGGGCCAGTGTTACCTATGGCGGGCAGCTGCACGGGAGCGGCGCGCGGGGACGCGGAGATGGCGCGCGCGCCGGCACCTGGGCTAGTGTCGAGGCACGGGGGCCAGTGTCGAGGCACGGGGGCCAGTGTTACCTATGGCGGGCAGCTGCGCGGGAGCGGCGCGCGGGGACGCGGAGATGGCGCGCGCGCCGGCACCTGGGCTAGTGTCGAGGCACGGGGGCCAGTGTCGAGGCACGGGGGCCAGTGTTACCTATGGCGGGCAGCTGCACGGGAGCGGCGCGCGGGGACGCGGAGATGGCGCGCGCGCCGGCACCTGGGCTAGTGTCGAGGCACGGGGGCCAGTGTCGAGGCACGGGGGCCAGTGTTACCTATGGCGGGCAGCTGCACGGGAGCGGCGCGCGGGGACGCGGAGATGGCGCGCGCGCCGGCACCTGGGCTAGTGTCGAGGCACGGGGGCCAGTGTCGAGGCACGGGGGCCAGTGTTACCTATGGCGGGCAGCTGCACGGGAGCGGCGCGCGGGGACGCGGAGATGGCGCGCGCGCCGGCACCTGGGCTAGTGTCGAGGCACGGGGGCCAGTGTCGAGGCACGGGGGCCAGTGTTACCTATGGCGGGCAGCTGCACGGGAGCGGCGCGCGGGGACGCGGAGATGGCGCGCGCGCCGGCACCTGGGCTAGTGTCGAGGCACGGGGGCCAGTGTCGAGGCACGGGGGCCAGTGTTACCTATGGCGGGCAGCTGCACGGGAGCGGCGCGCGGGGACGCGGAGATGGCGCGCGCGCCGGCACCTGGGCTAGTGTCGAGGCACGGGGGCCAGTGTCGAGGCACGGGGGCCAGTGTTACCTATGGCGGGCAGCTGCACGGGAGCGGCGCGCGGGGACGCGGAGATGGCGCGCGCGCCGGCCGCCAGCGCGTCCTGTCCGGCCTCCACGCGGGCGCCGATCTTGTTGCCTTCTCTGCAATGTGCCATCACTCGTTAGTAGCCGCGGTGCTCACGGCCTAGAATAGGACCCCTCCATTCACCTTCAGTGGATGACGTCAGAGGCGACTGAGAGAACGCACGATCACTCGGTATAGGCATTCGATCCTAATCACTATCACGATTACTCTGTCTTTCACTGTCATTATACGATTTCACCTTGATTTTATATCCCGAAAGTTATGAATAGAGTAGGTTAAACTAACTTTAACTTTACAGTAGGCAGAATAAGAACTTCGTTCAATCACAAATTTTAGTTAATTTTTAGTTAATAAGTAGTTACAACGGTTGCCACCGGTGACCGGATGATTTTATGGAGTCGCTTTAAAGCCCCGTATTCATGGTAAACATTTGTTTAGCAACAAAGTTGAATCAACGTGTTGCGGAGTTGCTGTCAAGATGTTGCTGGCAGCACTGCGTGTTGCAGAGTTGATAGCGTCATGTTGACAAGCTCTCGCCCGACAAGCGTAAACATCAGTTTTGCGAAAATTGTTGACGTGTGTGAACGTGTTTGCAACAAATCCTATTATATACATCAGATACAGAGAACACAACAACACTACCTCCTCGGGCAACATTTTAACGCAGACTGGCGTGTGGACAACCTGTATTGATTTAAACATAGTTGCTAGCAACATTCTCGCCGCTCACCAACAATGTTGATCAACTGTTCCTAAACAAATGTTTACCATGAATACGGGGCTTTAGATATCAGTTTAAACAAATCAAATTTACCTTTCGCTGCGACGCTCTCTCTCTTGTATGTAGACGGCAATGAAGTGCTGCTCGAATATCAGCACCAACCATTGCAAAGCTGCGAATAAAGATGATATAAATGTGATTTTTTGTCAGTGTTTTCTTGATTTAGATTAATATGTATATCTTATAAGTTGTTATTGTTTTGTTCCTTTTTTTCCATTTTAGTTTATTTTGTTGTAGTGAACTGTAACGTTCTTTAAGTGAAAACTTATAAGGCTAGTTTGTATCTATTACCTCTTTAACTAGGTATTGATACTGTTTAAGCTGCTTGATTTCCTAAAATAAATAAATAATACAGGGCGACAAAATCAAATAGGTACATACGGAAGATAAAGTGCCATACATATTGACAGTAGCTAGTTTTATTCAAAAGAAGCAAATTTGTATTTTTAGGATTCAGTTAACACAAGGTTTTTTTTGCTTCTGTATGCGGACAAATTAATTGTATAGAACTTGACAGATGATAACGCTATGCTAATGCTATTTTTAAACAATTATATCTCCTTGTCTTTCTGAATGACGTGCAATAAAGGAGATCTTTGCTCAGCATTGTGTGGAAATAGGACAAAGAACGAAGATAGGGATGATGTGAAACTGTCTGAGAGAGAGAGAGAGGTAGAGAAAGATAGTGGTTCATACCTGCCAGTATCTCAGCGCGCACGAGGGCTGATGCGTCCAGTTCCAAGCGCGCCGCCAGCGCTATGCCCACCTGCCACAACACACGACCTTAGCTCTTTTGCTTATTGTAACAACTATGCCCCCACTGGATTACCACTGCGGTTGGCAAAGTTGTTACACGAGCTTACTTTGTTTGACAGGTTCGATTCGATGACTTCCACATGCTTCTACTCAACGAGTTTTTCCAGAATTATAGCGACTGTTGTAAGCACGTATGAAAACTAGTCAAATAATTAAAAATCTCAATTAATTAGCGGAACAGGGTAGCGTACCTTAATCAAGTCAGTCCCTATCGCACATCATAAAACTCTAGGAAAACTCATTGAGTAGAAACACATACTCGTAGAAGTCATCGAATCGAACCTGTCAAACAAAGTAAGCACATGTAACAACTTTATCCTACCAGTGTAAGATAGGATAGGATAGGATAGGGTAGGGTAGGGTAGGGTAGGGTAGTGTATTTATTTATTTACTAGCGGCCTGTCCCAGCTTCGCATGGGTGGATATAATTTTTTTTTACATTTTAGGATATACTTAGACTAAACTTAGTTAGTCTCGCGTCTACTTCTTTCATACATTTGCACGCCCTTCTCCCTGAGTGAGTGAGAACGCGCCCTATTGCCCGCTAATATTTTTAAAGCGAACTAAATTTTTTAATTTTGTAATATCTTTTGAATGGAATGTCCGATTTGAAAAATTCAAGAAGTAATCTATAGGTATTGAAACAGCCTTGAATATGAAATGATTTATTTGGATACGGATTAATATAAAGGTATGGATAACATGGTTTGATTTCGGTCGGCATTTCTATCAACTTTGAATATGTAAAAAAGAAGCTATAGTAACATAACTACGATATTTATTTATTTATTTATTTATTTTATTTATTTATTTTAATTTAATTAGAACGGTAAATTACACCAATTACACTAATTAAATCTAATATAAAACGAATTCAATTGCATTCATATAAAATAAAAACTAAGAATAATTAAAAACGATGAGATATTACACAGCACAAAGAATAAAAATATAAAAGGAAATTAAAAAGTTAAATCATAAATTATTTTCGCAAAATGCAAGAAACACAGACATAATCGCCTTGCATTCGTCAGCAAATATATCACAGTCCGGAAACGTTGCGAGGAGGGTGTTGAAAGCAAGATAGTTAGATATATGGTATCGCTGAGTTTTTTGTAGATATTGATATGTTCTTTAATATTGTAGAACATTTTTGTGTTCTATCGTCAATAGTTTTCGCAGCGTATGAGATATAATAAATATTGGTGGACATTCCACACAACACTATCTCGCCCCAAACTAAGCCAAAGCTTGTGATATGGGAACCAGATAGCTGATATACTACTTATATACTTTTTTTTGTAAATATATACATATAATATTATATAACACCCAGACAGAGAACAAACATCTATGTTCATCACACAAATATTTGTTCTCGGTAGGGATCGAACCCACGGCCTACGGCACAGAAGGCAGAGCTACTACCAACTGAGCTGTGAAGGCTGTCAAGCCAAATTATGGGCAATTTGTACACACCTTGGGTTACATTATTGAAGTTTTAGACGGGATCCCTAATTTTATCTTGTAATAAATGTAGCCTATGTTACTCAGGGATAATGTAGCATTCTAACGGTGAAAGAATTTTTGAAATCGGACCAGTAGTTTTGAGCCTATTCGTTACATACAAAAATACAAATCTTTCCAGTTTATAATATTAGTGTAGATTTATTTATTTCGACACACCAACGACAGATACATAACGCTAGAGTAAATATAATGTAATGTTTAAGTAATAAGCGTATGCGCTGTCACTTACAGGCGTGTAAGGCAGTGCAGTGGCATTAGAGGCGTGCAGCGGCGGGCATACCTGTTGGTTGAGTGCGTTGGCGTGCTCGGAGCGCGCGCCGCCGGCCGCCACGAAGGAGCCCAGCGCGAAGGCACACGCGGCGCGGACCTGCACATGCAAACACACAAACTTGCAAAAACTAACCTATACAAAACCCAAAAAAAAATTGGTCAACACGATAGAGAATACATTTTGACCACAATTGTGGCTATATTTTTTTTTTTTTTTTTTTTTTTTTACGTCTCGAAACGTCACATGTGGCTATATTGTGATACTTTTAGAGTACATTCTTTTCTGTTAAGTACACTTAAAAACTAGAATTACATGAGATTGTATCTTGTAATATAGGGTTACCTCAGGGTGTTGATGCTGTAACAACGGGAACAGTTTCTCATGCGCCAAGTCTCTGACGCCCGCCCAGCGCGCCGCGTCGTATCTATAACGCAACCGATGAATTGAGGAACTACCTTTGTACATATAATACCCATGTTAGTGGAGTGATGGAACTAGCCAAGATTTCTCAAACAAACTTGGAAAACTGGTCAGCTATGCGATCTAGGTAAGAGGTAGGTTGTGGGGTTTTCCCATAAAAATATTCTTAGAAGCCAAAGAAAAGACGGATGAATTATGTAAAAGATAACCTCGATATGACTACCTAATTGAGTCGACAGATAGCAGATAGAAGTGAAGAATTCAATTTTAGGTTCCCATAGTACAAGATTTGCTCAGTTAGGCGCTAGATGGCGCTGTGTGAAATGTGTAGTAAATACGAACCCGCGCCACAGTTTGCCTAAGGCGACGCACGCCCAGCGCGCCAGTGAGTCGCTGCCGTCGTTTAGTTGCTCCAAGCAGATCGAGATCATTGACCCCTGCAATCACAAGTAGGAATTGAACTTTTGTAAGAAAAGTTATTCATATTGATTCATATGTTAGCCCCTCGAAGTTTTATTTCACTAACAATGACATACATAACAAAATGAGGAAAAAAAGGTTTATACCGTCATGCTCAGATATTATGAAATACAGGCCATACAAAAAATCTGTGAATGAAGACTATATCGCACCTTTTAATTGTTAAAAATGTTCTATAATGTTTATAAGTTAGGTTACATACCTGTAAAGCTGCCTCCTGTCCCGCAGGGTAGTTATCTACGATTCCGGCCAGTACATACGCTGCTAAAGTCCTGTGTTCGCTCTGAAAACATATTAAATACAACAAACAGCTGAAATTATATTATGATTACCATCCGTTCGCGGCTTTGTACAGGAGGTACTTCATCATCATCATCAGCCTGAGGAAGTCCACTGCTGGACATAGGCGACCCCTATACATTTCCAGGAAGAACTATTCTGAGCCCTCTCCATCCACTGACTACTAAAACCACTTTTTCTGACATTAACGGGACGAAAAAAAGAAATAAAATAATATAGTGGTACTTACATCTACGGTGGGATCCTGCAGTACTGACAGGAAGTACTTGTGGCCTTTTGCATTGACTAGATCCACTTGACAGGTCTGTGGATAAAATAAATTATTACTTTTCACAATATACAATAAGAATTCATAGAAAAAGCATGTTACCTTTATTTAAACATTGCTTAAATACCTACAAACCTAAAACTCAGTAAAGTAGTAGAGCTCTTTGTGCCTCGTCCGGGAAGTACCACCATGACTCGCTAAGCAGAAACACTGTGTTTCGGTTTGAAGGGTAGTTGCCAGTGAAATTGCAGCTTTATGTCTCAAGTTGATGGACGCAGAGCAGTGCATCGTAGGGCACGTTCATATTGGTGTGACTTACTAAGCAATGCTGTGGAATCGGTACCTAACATCTTTTCTTAGATCATCAAACCATTATTCAAGAAAAATGATAGAGATATGTAGTATAAATTGCTATAGGCCTCGCTCTTATTCCGATATTCTCAAAGATTTTTGAAAAGGTTAAACAACAGTCTGCATAACTTTTTTGAATACAATAATCTATGTATCGAAGAACAATTAGGATTTCGTAAGCACAGGTCTATAAAATTGGTCATATTCAAGTTTCTTCAAACTATAATGTAGACAGTAAGAAACAAATCTGAGCGCTATATGGACCTGACTAAAGCCTTTGATTACGTTTCCATACTGCTGTGGTGTACGAGGAAATATTCTAAACTTAATTAAATCATACTTAGGAAAAAGAAGACAAGCTACATAAATAACACGCCTATGTCGTAAATCAAAGAAGGAAATGTTATTTCAATCAGAGTATCGTGAAACCAGATACGGGGTACCCCAGGGAAGTGATTTGGGGCCACTTTGGTTTATCATTTATGTTAATGATGATCTCCCCAATGTTAATGCCGAAAGGTTGATGATAATGATGGTGTTATTTGCTGCCGATAGCACAGTTATTAAAAAACGGTTGCGACTGACCGGATCGACGGCGACGATCCTCGCCCAGATGTAGACCATCGAGGGGCGCAGGTTGGGCGCCGAGGCCTGCAGCAGCTTCAGCATGTAGGGGAAGATGCCGACGCACAGCACCGCGCGCACCTGCCGCGCGCCGCGCCCCACGAAGCGGCACAGCAGCTGCAGCGCGCGCACGCGGTGCAGCGTCGACAGCAGCACCTGCAGCACCATGGGCAGCTGCGCCGGCGGCGCGCGCGCGCCGTCCCAGCCGCCCAGCTCCAGCCACACCTGCGCGCATCCACACCGTGTACATACTACGACATCGGCAGCTGCGCCGTCCCAGCCGCCCAGCTCCAGCCACACCTGCGCGCATCCACACCGTGTACATACTACGACATCGGCAGCTGCGCCGTCCCAGCCGCCCAGCTCCAGCCACACCTGCGCGCATCCACACCGTGTACATACTACGACATCGGCAGCTGCGCCGTCCCAGCCGCCCAGCTCCAGCCACACCTGCGCGCATCCACACCGTGTACATACTACGACATCGGCAGCTGCGCCGTCCCAGCCGCCCAGCTCCAGCCACACCTGCGCGCATCCACACCGTGTACATACTACGACATCGGCAGCTGCGCCGTCCCAGCCGCCCAGCTCCAGCCACACCTGCGCGCATCCACACCGTGTACATACTACGACATCGGCAGCTGCGCCGGCGGCGCGCGCGCGCCGTCCCAGCCGCCCAGCTCCAGCCACACCTGCGCGCATCCACACCGTGTACATACTACGACATCGGCAGCTGCGCCGTCCCAGCCGCCCAGCTCCAGCCACACCTGCGCGCATCCACACCGTGTACATACTACGACATCGGCAGCTGCGCCGTCCCAGCCGCCCAGCTCCAGCCACACCTGCGCGCATCCACACCGTGTACATACTACGACATCGGCAGCTGCGCCGTCCCAGCCGCCCAGCTCCAGCCACACCTGCGCGCATCCACACCGTGTACATACTACGACATCGGCAGCTGCGCCGTCCCAGCCGCCCAGCTCCAGCCACACCTGCGCGCATCCACACCGTGTACATACTACGACATCGGCAGCTGCGCCGTCCCAGCCGCCCAGCTCCAGCCACACCTGCGCGCATCCACACCGTGTACATACTACGACATCGGCAGCTGCGCCGTCCCAGCCGCCCAGCTCCAGCCACACCTGCGCGCATCCACACCGTGTACATACTACGACATCGGCAGCTGCGCCGTCCCAGCCGCCCAGCTCCAGCCACACCTGCGCGCATCCACACCGTGTACATACTACGACATCGGCAGCTGCGCCGGCGGCGCGCGCGCGCCGTCCCAGCCGCCCAGCTCCAGCCACACCTGCGCGCATCCACACCGTGTACATACTACGACATCGGCAGCTGCGCCGTCCCAGCCGCCCAGCTCCAGCCACACCTGCGCGCATCCACACCGTGTACATACTACGACATCGGCAGCTGCGCCGTCCCAGCCGCCCAGCTCCAGCCACACCTGCGCGCATCCACACCGTGTACATACTACGACATCGGCAGCTGCGCCGTCCCAGCCGCCCAGCTCCAGCCACACCTGCGCGCATCCACACCGTGTACATACTACGACATCGGCAGCTGCGCCGTCCCAGCCGCCCAGCTCCAGCCACACCTGCGCGCATCCACACCGTGTACATACTACGACATCGGCAGCTGCGCCGTCCCAGCCGCCCAGCTCCAGCCACACCTGCGCGCATCCACACCGTGTACATACTACGACATCGGCAGCTGCGCCGTCCCAGCCGCCCAGCTCCAGCCACACCTGCGCGCATCCACACCGTGTACATACTACGACATCGGCAGCTGCGCCGGCGGCGCGCGCGCGCCGTCCCAGCCGCCCAGCTCCAGCCACACCTGCGCGCATCCACACCGTGTACATACTACGACATCGGCAGCTGCGCCGTCCCAGCCGCCCAGCTCCAGCCACACCTGCGCGCATCCACACCGTGTACATACTACGACATCGGCAGCTGCGCCGTCCCAGCCGCCCAGCTCCAGCCACACCTGCGCGCATCCACACCGTGTACATACTACGACATCGGCAGCTGCGCCGTCCCAGCCGCCCAGCTCCAGCCACACCTGCGCGCATCCACACCGTGTACATACTACGACATCGGCAGCTGCGCCGTCCCAGCCGCCCAGCTCCAGCCACACCTGCGCGCATCCACACCGTGTACATACTACGACATCGGCAGCTGCGCCGTCCCAGCCGCCCAGCTCCAGCCACACCTGCGCGCATCCACACCGTGTACATACTACGACATCGGCAGCTGCGCCGGCGGCGCGCGCGCGCCGTCCCAGCCGCCCAGCTCCAGCCACACCTGCGCGCATCCACACCGTGTACATACTACGACATCGGCAGCTGCGCCGTCCCAGCCGCCCAGCTCCAGCCACACCTGCGCGCATCCACACCGTGTACATACTACGACATCGGCAGCTGCGCCGTCCCAGCCGCCCAGCTCCAGCCACACCTGCGCGCATCCACACCGTGTACATACTACGACATCGGCAGCTGCGCCGGCGGCGCGCGCGCGCCGTCCCAGCCGCCCAGCTCCAGCCACACCTGCGCGCATCCACACCGTGTACATACTACGACATCGGCAGCTGCGCCGGCGGCGCGCGCGCGCCGTCCCAGCCGCCCAGCTCCAGCCACACCTGCGCGCATCCACACCGTGTACATACTACGACATCGGCAGCTGCGCCGGCGGCGCGCGCGCGCCGTCCCAGCCGCCCAGCTCCAGCCACACCTGCGCGCATCCACACCGTGTACATACTACGACATCGGCAGCTGCGCCGGCGGCGCGCGCGCGCCGTCCCAGCCGCCCAGCTCCAGCCACACCTGCGCGCATCCACACCGTGTACATACTACGACATCGGCAGCTGCGCCGGCGGCGCGCGCGCGCCGTCCCAGCCGCCCAGCTCCAGCCACACCTGCGCGCATCCACACCGTGTACATACTACGACATCGGCAGCTGCACCGGCGGCGCGCGCGCGCCGTCCCAGCCGCCCAGCTCCAGCCACACCTGCGCGCATCCACACCGTGTACATACTACGACATCGGCAGCTGCGCCGTCCCAGCCGCCCAGCTCCAGCCACACCTGCGCGCATCCACACCGTGTACATACTACGACATCGGCAGCTGCGCCGTCCCAGCCGCCCAGCTCCAGCCACACCTGCGCGCATCCACACCGTGTACATACTACGACATCGGCAGCTGCGCCGTCCCAGCCGCCCAGCTCCAGCCACACCTGCGCGCATCCATACCGTGAAAGCTTTCGACGTAAGGATTCGAAAAGATTACGCGTGACCATCCGCCGGCTATTCCGTGGCGGAAACCTCGCCGTGAAAGGTTTCGGGGACGAAAAGAAGTCGAGACTACTTAAAACTCCGCTTCGACCGATCCGCTCGGAACTCCGCTAAAGTCGCCGTCCCTTCACCTAAAACATTTTTTCATTCACCTACGGGGCACGGAATGAAAATCGAGGTCGATGCATCGAGCGACAACAGTCGCGCGGGCTGCGGGGAGCGGGTGAGCGGGCTCGGTCAGCGCGTACCTGGAAGGCGGTGAGCTGGTCGCGGAAGAAGGCGGAGTGCAGGTAGTCGGGGCGCGGCGGCGGCGCGGCCAGCAGCGCCGGCAGCTGCGCCAGCGCCAGGTCCAGCGTGTGCTCCCACGTACCTGGAAGGCGGTGAGCTGGTCGCGGAAGAAGGCGGAGTGCAGGTAGTCGGGGCGCGGCGGCGGCGCGGCCAGCAGCGCCGGCAGCTGCGCCAGCGCCAGGTCCAGCGTGTGCTCCCACGTACCTGGAAGGCGGTGAGCTGGTCGCGGAAGAAGGCGGAGTGCAGGTAGTCGGGGCGCGGCGGCGGCGCGGCCAGCAGCGCCGGCAGCTGCGCCAGCGCCAGGTCCAGCGTGTGCTCCCACGTACCTGGAAGGCGGTGAGCTGGTCGCGGAAGAAGGCGGAGTGCAGGTAGTCGGGGCGCGGCGGCGGCGCGGCCAGCAGCGCCGGCAGCTGCGCCAGCGCCAGGTCCAGCGTGTGCTCCCACGTACCTGGAAGGCGGTGAGCTGGTCGCGGAAGAAGGCGGAGTGCAGGTAGTCGGGGCGCGGCGGCGGCGCGGCCAGCAGCGCCGGCAGCTGCGCCAGCGCCAGGTCCAGCGTGTGCTCCCACGTACCTGGAAGGCGGTGAGCTGGTCGCGGAAGAAGGCGGAGTGCAGGTAGTCGGGGCGCGGCGGCGGCGCGGCCAGCAGCGCCGGCAGCTGCGCCAGCGCCAGGTCCAGCGTGTGCTCCCACGTACCTGGAAGGCGGTGAGCTGGTCGCGGAAGAAGGCGGAGTGCAGGTAGTCGGGGCGCGGCGGCGGCGCGGCCAGCAGCGCCGGCAGCTGCGCCAGCGCCAGGTCCAGCGTGTGCTCCCACGCCGCCCACAGCGGGTGCCGCGCCAGCGACGGCAGCGCCGGCATCGACACCGGCGTGCAGTTGTACGACCTGCCGGGGCGTGAGCGTTACTGGCGCCACCTCCGAGCCATCGTGCAGCGCGTCCTCGCGACAATAACTAACTATCGGACTCCAGGGGGGGGTATTTTTATTTCCTCGGTATCGGATTCGTTACGGAAAGTCATTTTTTGAATTTGGAATACAATGGCTCCTGAAAAGCCTTGTCGGAACGCGATTTTGACATTTCAGACAAAGCTTTTGACATTAGGATTCGAAAAGATAACGAGTGACTTTCCAGGATTCATTTTCTGACATTTTGGGAAGCAACATAGCTTTTTCATTTTATTTGTTTTTCTAGTGTTATTTTGAGCTGTGTTGTGTTATTTCGGTGGTATTTTAACCAACATTACTTGAGGTTTTAGCACAAAGTGTAAACATTTGGAATGAAAGTGTATTGTGATATCCTGATTTGGCCGAAAATGTTTCCAATGTTTTGAAGAAAACCGCCACCATTTTCTTCAAAACAAATGACGGCCGACTTGACTATAGACTGACTTGACAAAAAAGTATTTATTCAAATTCAATACAAATCACTTGACACTGGCAAGATTGTCTGTCGAATGACAGACAGGAGCCATAAACGGAGAGAAGAAGAAGACTTTCCGACAGCTATTGAGTGGCGGAAACTTAGACTAAGTATCATATAGACGTAGTGTTACGGTTTTTCGGCGTGTCCGTTTTTTGTTAGTTTGTATGTATTCGCGTGAGTGACTAGAGAAGGGACAACATTGACTAACCTATCGATAGAATAAGAAATGGATGAAAAAGTCGTTTTAATTGGAATCCAACTTTTTAATTTTAACTGGTTGCTGACTTTTATTGCGAAAGCCCAAAACCATTATAGACACTGGAACACTATCATCGTCAATAATGTTTCCTACATTGCCCTAACCGTGAGAGCGATGTCCATCCCACTCGATACAATTTCTTATGGCCATTTCGTCCATGCATAAGAACATTTTGTAGGCTATCAGTTTTCACGCCTAACAGCTTTTATCCACTCCCGTCTTCATTCTGGGCATTTAAGAACCTAAAAAATTATTTTACAAGAGTAGTAGAGCTCTTTGTGAAGGGCTCGTCCGGGGAAGTACTACCACCACGCCTTTTTCTGCCGCTAAGCAGCAACGCTGTGTTTCGGTTTGAAGAGTGTGGTTGCCGGTGTAATTACAGGCACATGAGGCTTAACATCTGTATGCCTCAAGTTGATGGACGCAGGGCAGTGCATCGTAGTGCACGTCCCTATCGTGCGTGACTTACGAGGCAGTGCTTTGTTATAGGTGATGGTTACCACTTAACATCAGGTGGGCCATCTGCTTGTTCCGTCAGCTAATTGTATAAAAAAAAAAAAAAAAAAAAAATAACAAAAATTGATCCCTCGCGAGACGCCTATAATGTGTGAAAAATTGAAACTACAACAGAACAGCCGGTCTGACCCACCGCATTAGATATTTCATATAAAAAACGGAAACTTAAATATTATCGATAAAGCTAAATTGGTCGGTGGAAGTACATCTCTAGAACAGAAGACTAAAACAATGCATTTTATTTTGCAATAATTAATGGGTTTACATCATTTTCACATAGGAAAATATGACTAGTACTAATAAAATGTAATTCCTACAGTCTTTATGGGAGAAAAAACGTATTTTTTTAGCATGAAAATAGAAAAAGAATATTACGTATCAAATGACAATTCCGGGTCTTTAACTCCTCCTTTTGTTGTTTTTGATACACAAAACACAGCTTCACAAGACATACTTTCACCTTTTCAAATATATTTTGCCTAGACAATAATAATTCTTTAAAAATTTTCATAATTTCTTTCGCTGCATCGCAATGTTGCTGCGAGTTTTTCAAAAACGTCAAAACAAGATCAAAACATTGCATCAACTGACGGGCACGATTTACGCAGACAGTGAGTGAGTGAGATGGAGTGAGTGAAGTTACATCTTCTTTTCTTTTACTCGTAGCTAGGCTACATGGGAAGAACAAAGATAGATGATCAATGTTTGATACACAGTTGAAAAAGGATGTAAGTCTTATCGCTACCTCCAGTATATAGTACCTCCATGGGCGGAAACCTTTCCGTGAAAGTGGAAAAAATTGAATGTATGTAGGTAACTACTATTTACTAAGTATTGAATCGAGAGGATTCATCACCAAAAATAAATACTTATTGCTTAGATTGCTTTTCGGGTTTTTTTTCTACAACTAGCTGATGGAACAAGCAGATGGCCCACCGGTATTAAGTGGTAACCATCATCTATAACAAAATATTGCCTCGTAAGTCACCTACCTGTCGTCAATAGACTATAAATAATAGTAACACACTGAAAAATAATAGTTTCAAAAAACTCATACTATTTATCATCGTTTTAGTTCACTTCTACCAAAAATATTGTTGGCGCGAATAAAAGAAATTCCCGCCAAAAATTGTGCGTGTTTACCTATACTTACTTAAATCACAAAGTCGAATTATAAAACAATCAAAATTAAATAAAACTGTAGATGGTTCATAAATGGTAAACAAGTGACTAAATGGTTAAAAATGCAATGTTTTTAATGTAAAATGCTAAACTATTTCATATTTCACCTAAGTATATTAATTTCAAAACCGTACAACATAACGCGTTTTCTATATTGAATTCCAAATTCAAAAAATGACTTTCCGTAACGAATCCGATACCGAGGAAATCAAAATACCCCCCCAGGATCGGCATTTGGATTCTGAGGCGGTCCATTATGCGCGAGGGTGATCCGGTTAGCTTGCGACCGGCCTAGCTCCGAGAGCACAAATGTTGCCTGGGATCTTCGAAGGCATGCCGGGACCGTGTGAGCGTTGATTCGCTATAACTATGACTGCTCTGTCGTCGCTATTCGAAGCGTTGTTCGTCACTCGTTAAGTTCTATTGGCACCACCCTGGAGCTTATTACGTTAGATGAAATTAGTAGAAAAGTGCAAAAAAACCGGCCCAGTGCGAGTCGGACTCGCGCCGGTTCCGTACCATTATCTATAAAAACGATAAAGATATTATTCTATTAATCACGTTTATTGTATGGGAGCCCCCTTAAATATTTATTTTATTCTGTTTTTTAGTATTTTTTGTTATAGCGGCAACAGAAATACATCATCTGTGAAAATTTCAACAGGACAGACAGACAGACGGACGGACGGACAGCGGAGTCTTAGGGTCCTGTTTTACCCTTTGTGTACGGAACCCTAAAAAAGATCTAAACATGTTTCAAAATGTCACGTGGTTTGGCAAAAATCCACGACGTACATCAACAGCTTACAAATGGGAAGCGTTGCTAAGTGGTAGGTCCGGCAAGCAACCTTACCTCATAATCCTATCCGCAAGCAGGTAGTTCCTACAGAGGCTGGCCGTGAGGAGATCAGCTCGGAACAGCTGCTGGAACAGGTCGGGCGGCAGAGAGCTCCACGCGATGGTGTCCGTGATGGCCGTGAAGATCCAGTTCAGCTCGCCCAGCATCGTGCGCCGGTCCGTCACCTGGCCCGGGATCCTGACGAGTTACAGCATCAGTCGTGAGCGTGACCCATTTTTATCATGAGGTGTTCCGAATGTTTATTTATATTTCACGGTTTGGCTTCAAAATGGCTGTATTTTTTATATTCAAACCTTTAAATAGCTACGAATAACGATTATCGTTTGTTTACATTCTGAATTTTCCCGAGGGCATCATTTTTCTACCCCGAGGATATTTACCCAAAAAACCGAAGTCTTGGGATTATCCGGTCAAAAGCCCATCACCGCAAGAGAGTCCTAGGCACCGCCCGACGGAGGCGCTCAACGAATATCTATGTAAAATCCGGCCTGAAGTTACACAAAACTCAAGACTTCGGGTACCGGGGACCGATCACGAATCCCCAACTACAACGATTACGTTATAATACGTCAACGTCACAAATGTCGAACTGTATCCGCGATCCGCGACGGGACGCTCGCAGGGTATCGGGATCGCGGTCGGTACTGACTTGTCGATGAGATCGTGCACGTTGTGCGGCGCGACGCGCGTGCGCGTGCGCAGCACGAACCACTTCATGGCCATCTTGACGGGCGTCGTGAGGCACGCCGTGAACAGGTCCGCCGGCAGCTCGGGGTGCATGGGCAGGCTCTGGCCGGCCGCGCACGCCGCCAGCTGGATGCAGTTCTTGTAGGACACGTGCGGCGCCATAGGACCGCCGGAGCAGCTCTTCGCCTGAGCCTGTACGACAGGGTGTCCCGAAATGTAGTGATAGGCGGAAGTCCAGAGATGGAGCACCCCTTGGGGTCCTCGAATCACCCTGATTTATGTTCCGCGATTTTTCATAGTTTTCGAGTTATGATTTTTTTTCTGAATTTTTGAGAACCTTCGACCAGACCGACTTTAAAAAATTCTAAAAAAAAAAGTAGAAGACTTTACGAGTTTTTGTTTTTGCAACTGCATCTTCAAGGGTGTCAACTTCAAAGTGACAAATTGTATTGAAACGTTGAATGAATTATGACTTAAATTTTCAACTTATTTCCCTTTACTCTGGTCTTCGAGTGGTAGATCAGCCTCCAACGTGACACATACCTCGTACTCCCGCTCATGTTGCTCGGCGAATATCCTGAAGTTGTCGAGGATGACGCCCGCGTTGGAGCTGTCGTACACGTACAGCGACGGCGCTCCCATCCACGTCTGCAGGTCGTACATCGACAGCGGGATGTACTGCGTGTATGCCTGTTAATACGTATTATTAAATATACAGGATATTTTTAGTTAAAAACCTACCTATTCCTATCCGTACCTATTTATCTTATTTGTTTTTTTTATTATTCCTCCTCCTCGCGTTGTACCCCTCACTGCTGAGGGTCGTGACCCCCTCCATGGATCACTCTATCCTTAACAAATCTTCGCCATCGGATCTGTTTCCGGCGACATGGATGGCTTCATGGACCTTCACATCGAGTTTGATTATTAATTGTGCCTTTAAAATTATTTCATGACATTGCAATGCCCGACCGGGTTTTTGCTATTAAGCTATTTATTGATGTACATGTCCGAAATTAATGAATTAATAAAAATTCATAAAAGTGTGTTTCGCGTTCAGTACATTATGTAGTAAGACGCATTATCACATCATTATGTAAGATCGTATGAGTCCTAATACAAGAGGTCCTGGACGCAAAAACGTGTGTTGTTGTGGCAAGAATAACGCAACTCGAAAAACGGATATCAAACAAGAAACGGAAACGGAAGCATGTAGGTAGTATTAAAAAAAATCAATTTAACTTATTTGAAATAGTTTATTTGTTTGTTGTAAAACTTACTCGGTTGAAGACCCATATCTCGCCCTGCGTGGTCGGCTTGGGCACGCCGTGTCCGTTGTAGTGGAACAGCACGCGCTCGTCCTTCGCGTTCCGGCGCAGCGAGCAGCACAGCTTCTTCACCTGACACATACGAGTACAACCATTTTGTAACAAAATATCCCAAGGTTGGTAAAATAATGGAGCAATTATTGGTACAATTAGACGTATCAATAACAGACTCCACAATCGCAAAGCCTTCTCCCTCCCCGCAAGTCGCACTATCATCGCACGATCAACATACGCCTCTGTATCGCATGTGTTTGTCCAACAATGTTATGAAAGAAGAAGAAGAAAGAAAGAAATAAAATTTATTTATACAAAAACATCAAGCAAAAAAAGGGTGCTATGAAACGAAATTAATCAAGACTTGTAGTACCTACTCCTCATATAGACAAGTGTACTCAAGATCTTGATGTTAGAAAGAGGGGCTAGTCAGAGGTACAATACAAACACCTGGCGTATTCTCTCCAGAAGCAGCACGATTTCTTTCTAAATCAATTAGTTTAAAGTACTTACTAGCCTTACGTAAAATTGGTTATTTTTAGCCTGACCCGATGTCCCCGATTTAGATGGTATTTATTTATGGTAATTACAGGCCGATTACAATTCTGCCAGTTATTGATAAAATTGCTGAAAAATACTTAATTAATCAAATTCACAAATTTTATGGACAGTATAATATAATTTCAGACTCTCAATTTGGTTTTCAGCCTTTTAAGTCAACGTCTATCTTACTTTCAAAATTCACTGACGAGATCAATAAACAGCTTAACGATAAGAAACACGTAATTCTCCTATTTATTGACTTCAGCAAGGCGTTTGACACACTGAGACATGATATACTTCTACAAAAGCTTAACAACTCTGGAATCAGAGGGCCTGTCCTCAACTGGTGTAAGGACTATCTTAGCCAGAGAAAATACCAAGTAAGAATAGGCAATCAGTTCAGTGATGAACAGTTGGTTACAGAAGGAACCGCGCAAGGTTCAGTCCTAGGTCCACTGCATTATCTAGCCTACGTTAATGACATGGAAAATGTTATCAGGGACTGCTCTATCTATCAATATGCTGACGATACTTGCCTACTTGCTTCCCACCATGATGTTCGTACTGCTGCCCAACTCATGCAATATGACTTCACGCAAGTAGCAAAATGGGCGCACGATGCAGGTCTTGTACTCAATTCCAGCAAGACAAAAATTATCCATGTGCGCTCTTCACACGTACCCTGCATGGATACTTTTGTTATATCTGCACACACCCATGAGTGCTTACATGTGACTCGCCAAAATTGCTCATGCCCGGCAATTGATCAGGTCACGCATCATATATATTTAGGACTGGTAGTGGATAACAGATTTAACTGGCAATTGCATGTCAATTCCGTCTGTGACAAACTTCGTGCCATCCTAGCTAAGTTCTATATTATCAAGCCAAAAGTACCGTGGAGGATACTACTTAACTTATATAACGCCCTAGCAGAGTCGATATTAGCATATGGAATAAGTAGCTACGGTAGGACTTTTAAAACGTATCTTGATCAAATTCTAGGACTTCAGATTAGATTATTAAAACTTATTTTGCCTAAACAGATTAAAAATCGCCTTCAAGGAAATGTAAATGAATTATTAAATATTGCGGCGTTACTCCAGTACATGACAGAGTAGAACTAGCCATATTAATTGAACAATTTAATAACCCAGATTTACTTAGACCCATAGAACATAAAATAGTTACGAGAAAAATAACAAAGAAAAAACTTAACATACCGAAAATGAGAAACTTTTATGGCAGACGTACCACCAATTATTTAATTCCAACCTTTTTGAACAACATCCCTATCATAATACAAAATGAGATAAATAATAAAAATTATAAAATAAAATACAGGCTTTACTACCAGAATAAACTGTAATTTTATGAGCATGCGCACGCATTCGGCTACGCCACTGTGAACAAAAGTTTAATATGTCACTCCAGATCGCGAGCTATTTATATTCCAAATCTCACCTAGAACTGATCAGCCGTTGCGGAGTTGAATAGAAACAAACATACACGATAACTGAGAAACTTTCGCCTTTCTATCAGTAGTACTCATAGCGGAGTATATTATTATATAGATAATTCTATTTATCTATATAATAATATATTCTGTTATATGCAAAATATATGTAAAAATAATAAAATTTCTTAAAGTGTCACACAAGTATTTTGGATCATCCTGTAGTTGGACTTGTTTACAACCTGCTAATTTCACGGCGCATGCAATCCGCCGTATCTCACTCATACTAAGCACCTCAGTACGTTAACGAGTGAGACGGACGGGCTGGCATGCCGCCGCTGCCGTCGATCGGCTAGATAGTCCCTGCCTATTGTTTTGCTGCCCGGCGATAGAAATAGGTATCACCTGTTTTTGTCGACGTGCATTGTTTGAGTAACAAAAAATGTTTCAAACTTTAACTTTCATATTTATTTTTCTGTTTATCTATACCTTGTACCTACTTGCAAGGGTTTGTGTGCCTTGATATTATTTAAGTAAAATAGACGAATGTGAGCACCTAGACAAACCTGCAAAGGTTTATTGGTGCAACATCTCAATATATATGTAATATTATAGTGTTGTTTATAAATAAATAAATAAAATAAAAAAAAGATAATATTCGTTCGATATCCGGTTCAAAATGTCAACGTTCATTGTTTCGAGCCGAAAGTCTTATCTTTGTCCTTATCTGAGAAAGGTAACTCTAATTTTAAGATCCATTCCGCTCACTCATCATGTACTCACCCTGGGACGTACTACTGACCTTGGTTCAGTAGTATGTCCCAGGGAGTTAGTGTTAGTGTGCTTGAAGACAATCTAGTTTTCGTTTTACTCTAACAAACCACCAAGCTCCTTAGTTTGCGGGCTACGGCTTAAGCATAAACTTGAATGTGGTTTGTGAATGATGTCCGGCGAAGTACTAGTACCGCACATACTATCTGCCTAAGACCTCGTCATGCTGTGTTCTGATTTGAAGATGGGTGTCGTCGGTTACGGGCACGCCATGACCTTCACGTCTTACGCAAACGCAATGCAATGCCACATAATGTGTGACATGCCATCTGACGTGCCCTATGTTATTGGGATCACATCAGATGGGCCATCTAGTTGTTTCGTCACTTTTCTTTTAAAAAAGCGCCTGACGACATTCCATACAAAGCACGTCGTTCGAATAAGAACATGACGATGGGACACGCGATGCGTAGTTTGGTTTGACCCAACAGACATTGGACAAACTAGCCAGGCGACGCTCAGCTATTGTTTCGTGTGGCCAAAAGCAAGGTCAGTCGCGACCAGCCGAGGCCGGGCCGCGGTAATTATATGTCTGCTGATTAGCATATTAGCACGCCGGGGATTTCCAACGTGCGCTAGGTATGTATATTACATGAAGCATAATATGACACTTTAGTACTGATAGTCTAGCCAGTTTTTTTAGCTTACTCTGACTACGCCCCTTAGACATCCTCAAAGAATTTTGAGTAGAACCTTGGTAGTAGGAGATCTAAAGGGATGTTTACCGCGCCTGGGGAATATAAACATGAGTCTACTTATTTTCCATCTAAAATCCAGGCACTACAGAGTCCCGTCAATATGTTCACCCATTTTTATTTGTGTAGGAAGGTAACGAGACCGCGAGCGTCTGTTAGTAGCATGATAAGAAGCACCTCATCACTGGTGGGATCCAAGGACTGCTTGTATCTCGCGCGCGGCTGCCAGCGCTCGTACTGCGACTGAAGCGCGTGCCCAATGCTCTCCAGCGCTTTGGTGGGCGATAGCGACTGTGGGTCTGAAACATAAAACAACCTTTTTACTCTTTTTATAAGAACAAGTTATGAAACAAGTGGATGACACATCTGTTGAGCAGTTATCTCGGTGATGTGTGATAACCCTGCAGGTTCTTGTAGAATATATTTTTGCTTAGTATGGAGTGTAATCTATTATTAAGGATTTATTCTTTACCTAATTTCGACCGAATGACGTCATCACTGTGAAGTATACAGCACGTACAGCGAGTCGAACAAACCAGTCGGCGCGCGGTACAACGATGACTCACGTAGCGCGTCATCCCCACCGCCTCTGTTAACGAGCTTGTTTACGCGCTTGTATAAAAGGAGGGGCGAGCGGAGTGTTGAGGCAGTCTCACTTGGACTTTCGTCCGAAGCACATGTCTTGTAGCAGCCTTCGGGTAGCTAATTATTGTGCGAGACTGATGATGATTAGTCACTACATCGTCACGGTGGTATCTATCGGACTTCCGTCCGATGCATATGTCTTTATAGCGGTCTAGGGTCGTTAATCAGTGTGATAGACTTTATGATAGGTCGTTATTGTCAATCGATCTTGTTTCTAAGTTGTTTTGATATTTGTTGTAATTTTGATAATTGATCTGTAATAAAATTATGTTGAATGGTTTCATCCTGTTGTTTTTGCCATCTTTTGAGAGCAGCCCACCATTATTATTATTTCTAAGATCAGAAGTGGGATTCCTATCCGTTCTGTATCTGTTTTCCTAATCTAAATTAGCGATTTGATATTTCATCAGCTTTATGCTTAATTTTTTTATTTTTACAAAAAAAAAAAGTAGACCTATTTTTGGTTGGTCGTTGGATTAATATTGTTCCAGGAGTCGCAGTACGAGCGCTGTGATCATATCAAGTGTACGCTGGGATTGGAATCAAAGAGTACTTCCTTCAGCTTCATGTTCTAACAGTAACTCATTCATTTGTTGTTGATCTAGCTTTATAAAGTACAGCCAGCAGCGTTGTTTTTAGTGAGGTGATTAAGAAGCCTATGGAGTGTATTCAGTGCTATGCCAAAGTTTTTACTTTGTTCCGATTATTTTGTTGCCTTTATGGTATAGGTTGTTGGAGAGTTGAAATATCGTATTTCACGGTAGAAGTTTTTCAAAACTACCCTTGAAATATATTTTTGTCATATTTTACGGGATCGTGATTTTATTATTGGTACCGATGAATTGTATTAGTGATGGTGTAACCTATATATGAAAAAGTGTTTTTAGCTACTCAGGGTTAAGCGATCATTTGGTAAATGGTCAGGTAAGCCGAACGTGTAACTTGTTGAGTTGTTATTGCTTGCGGACGAGTATCGAGCAACATTATGAGGTAAAGTTTACATTGTTCGTAGCTTAAACTTTTCGTATGGCAGATTTGCAGATACGTGCAGTACGGTTCTGATGACTAAGGTTCTTTCTTATTACAAAGCCAACATATTAGTGCTATGAAAATAAGACAACAAACCTTTGTTTGAAATGTTTAAATTTTTATTATTATTTTCTAGAAGCTACCACGCAAACCTTCACCACTGCCGTTGGGCTCTCGCAGGTCTTGCAGCGACGCTCGTCTGTGCTGAAACGCGACTCTGCCGGGACGCGGCAGACGACGCTCGTGTGGACGACGCGAGGCCGTATGGGCCTTCGCCTGTAGCGACGCGTCTCTGCCGGGACGTGGCAGACGACGCTCGAGTGCAACGACGCGAGGCCTTGGTGGCTTTTCGCCCGTAGCTACGTGACTCTGCCCATACACGGCAGACGACGATCGCGTGGTGCGACGCGAGGCCTTGCGGGCCTTCGCCTGTAGCAACGCGCCTCTGCCGGGACGCGGCAGACGACGCCCGCGTGGAGCGACGCGAGGCCTTATGGGCCTTCGCCTGTAGCGACGCTCCTCTGCCGGGACGCGGCAGACGACGCTCGCGTGGAGCGACGCGAGGCCTTGTGGGCCTTCGCCGGTAGCAACGCGCCTCTGCCGGGACGCGGCAGACGACGCCCGCGTGGAGCGACGCGAGGCCTTATGGGCCTTCGCCTGTAGCGACGCTCCTCTGCCGGGACGCGGCAGACGACGCTCGCGTGGAGCGACGCGAGGCCTTGTGGGCCTTCGCCGGTAGCAACGCGCCTCTGCCGGGACGCGGCAGACGACGCTCGCGTGTAGCGACGCGTGGCCTTGTGGGCCTTCGCCGGTAGCAACGCGCCTCTGCCGGGACGCGGCAGACGACGCTCGCGTGTAGCGACGCGTGGCCTTGTGGGCCTTCGCCGGTAGCAACGCGCCTCTGCCGGGACGCGGCAGACGACGCTCGCGTGTAGCGACGCGTGGCCTTGTGGGCCTTCGCCGGTAGCAACGCGCCTCTGCCGGGACGCGGCAGACGACGCTCGCGTGTAGCGACGCGTGGCCTTGTGGGCCTTCGCCGGTAGCAACGCGCCTCTGCCGGGACGCGGCAGACGACGCTCGCGTGGAGCGACGCGTGCCCTTGTGGGCCTTCGCCTGCAGCGACGCGATGCCTTGGTGGTCTACGGCTGCAGCGATGCGAGGCCGTGGTGGCCTACGCCTGTAGCGATGCGAGGCTGTGGTGGTCTTCGCCTGTGGCGACTCGAGGCCCTGGGGGGCCTTCGCCTGCGGCACACATCTCTGCCGAGGCGTAACAGGACGAGCTTTCTTTGTGAATAGCGCAAGCTAGGTCACTTTCCTTGTGCAAACGTGTTCTACGTCACTTTCCTTGTGAATGGATATCGTTGGATACTGACGAGTATCAAACGTGTTCTAGGTCACTTTCTTTGTAAATGGATATCGTTGGGTACTGACGAGTATTAAACGTGTTCTATGTTACTTTGTGAACGGCGTAAGCTGTGTCACTCATACTTTCCTTTGTAAATAGATAGCGTTGCAAGAAGCTTTCACATGAGGCGAGTTTCTTTCTATAACGTGTTCTATGTTACTTTGTGAATGGCGCAAGCTGTGTCACTTTGTGAATGGCGCAAGCTGTGTCACCTTTTGTAAATAGATAGCGTTGCAAGTAGCTCTTACATGAGAGGTGAGTTACTAACGTGTTCTATGTTACTTTGTAAACGGCGTAAGCTGTGTTACTCATTCTTTTAATCGTAAATAGAAAGCATTGGATAAGTCGCTCATTTGTGTGAGGGGTGAACTACTTATGTGTTCTATGTTACTTTGTAAACGGCGTAAGCTGTGTTACTCATTCTTTATTTGTAAATAGATTGCATTGGACAGTTCATTCATTTGTATGAAGGAACTACTAATGTGTTCTATGTTACTTAGTGAGTAACTCTAGTAGGCTATTGTGAAATATAAATAGTCGATGTGAGTTATGTCACGACAATAACATGCCGTCATGTTATTTTGATTTGATTTTATTGCAAGTACTTGGAGTTCGAAATCCAATTAATTGCAATGTAGTGTCTTTTTCTATAAAGTCCTTTTTACTCAAGGGCTGTTATTTTTGGAAGCTGTTTTCCTAGCTTCAGACTTCGCTTCCGACTTCTTGTCTGTTTTGGCTTCATTAAAAAGACTCATTGATTTATAATTTTTGAGTCCCTTTGACTTGGTATGGAGTTATTATGATTATGATTTGCTTTCAGTCTCTGTAAGCTTGATAAAAATTACCAATTGCTTTTTATTAATATTTTGAAGTCACTTTGACTTGTTTTGGCTTCAGTAAAAAGACGCATTGATTTATAATTTTTGAGTTGATATGGAGTAAAATTCAAAGAAGTTTGCTTTCAGTCTCTGTAAGCTTGATAAAAATTACCAATTGCTTTTTATTAATATTTTGAAATTACTTTGACTTTGGAGAAAGTTCCAAATATATTTGCTTTCAGACTTTGTTAGCTTCAGACTTCGGATTTATGAAAGCTATGAGTTTCTTCAAGTTCGTTATTTTGTGTGTTGCAGAAGATCTGATGATGTGCGAGAGGGATCTTCGATGGAGAACATGCGGTCGAGGTCGACTTGCTTTCAGGAACGGCCGTATTAAGGATTTATTCTTTACCTAATTTCGACCGAATGACGTCATCACTGTGAAGTATACAGCACGTACAGCGAGTCGAACAAACCAGTCGGCGCGCGGTACAACGATGACTCACGTAGCGCGTCATCCCCACCGCCTCTGTTAACGAGCTTGTTTACGCGCTTGTATAAAAGGAGGGGCGAGCGGAGTGTTGAGGCAGTCTCACTTGGACTTTCGTCCGAAGCACATGTCTTGTAGCAGCCTTCGGGTAGCTAATTATTGTGCGAGACTGATGATGATTAGTCACTACATCGTCACGGTGGTATCTATCGGACTTCCGTCCGATGCATATGTCTTTATAGCGGTCTAGGGTCGTTAATCAGTGTGATAGACTTTATGATAGGTCGTTATTGTCAATCGATCTTGTTTCTAAGTTGTTTTGATATTTGTTGTAATTTTGATAATTGATCTGTAATAAAATTATGTTGAATGGTTTCATCCTGTTGTTTTTGCCATCTTTTGAGAGCAGCCCACCATTATTATTATTTCTAAGACTATACAATAAGCTCCTGGAAGACAATGACCTCCTAAGTGATCGGCAATACAGGTTTCGCCATAACCGGCCTACTGGAGATCTTCTTGTGTATGCTTCTCTCATGTTTAGAGGATTCCTATATTCTAGTCACTAAACTAAAAGTAGGTACTTCTTCAGGACTTCTTCAAAAAGGGTGTTCTAAAATATTAATTTAATATATAAAAGGGACAGCATGGTAGGCTATGGTAACCACTACCCATCATATGGTGGGCTATATGCCAGCATGCTTACATACTACTAGTTAGTTTAAAATAGTCTCTAGCCAACCCTAAATGGCTTGGAATACAAGCCATTTAGGGTTGACTGACATCTGTTATCTAATTTAAGATATTGTTTGAGCATCCTTGTCAATGTGTTTTTTTTTATCAGTTTGTTTCCTCTCTCTTCCTATCCCATCCCTTGACAAAGGTGTACAGGTATTTTCTGTAATTTTGCCACTTCTTCTTCTTATCGTGTCGATGCTTAAATAATTTTGGCTAAATATGTGGCTACCTCAATAGCTCTACCTGTGGCTGCATTGAGGTCTTCCCTCGTACAGGTATTTGGGCACGAGGGGCACACTAGCAAGTGCTGCATAGACTGTGTTGGAGCACCACAGTCACAGTCTGTTAGGCTAGGATCTCTGAACCCCCATTTGCACATATTGTCTCTGCTACGGCCCACCTGAGTGCGAAGTCGATTCAGCGACTTCCACACGGACCAAGGCAAGTCGTGTCCTGGTGGCAGTTGCTCCTGTGGGGAGAGAAAAACAGGTGGTGGGGGATTGAGCTCCTTCCACAACTGGCATCTTGTGACAGATGGATTGTCATTTGCGGCTTTTGTGGTGCGTTGAAAACTGTTGCGGCTTTTGAGGCGAGCTCGGGGAATTTGATGCCCGTGCAAAGGATGTCTGCTGTCACTCTCTTGTTTGCTTTTCTCTGTGGAACATGCTACATCTCGCTACATTTTGCCACTATTTTTGTATGTAAGACCAAAGTAAATAGGAAGAAACATTACAGGAATACTTAAGAGTCACTTACCTATCCAGCACTCCAGTCTAGCACACGGCTGTGTTTTGACTACATCAGGAGGGTCAACTCCCACATTCAAGCACAGGACAAGCGCCACACAATGTGTCTTGTACTGCGAGAACAAATGACAATGCAAATTTTTATGATCATTCAATTGTACAGAATATTTAGGGCTACTTAAGAGGTTGACATAGTCGGACAACTTCTCACTCTCATTTTTAACCTTTTTGAAGATTTAAAATTACTGAAGGTAGTTATGAAAAATCACAAACAATCATGTTTCAGAGAATAGTGTTACAAAGTTTCAGCAAAATTATAAATTCTTTGAGAAATAAATGTCTTTAACCACATATAAATTTGACTTTTGAAACAAGTTGGAAAACTGTACGAGCATGTTTTGATGGAAAGGTACTTTACCATTGAGTGTAGCCCAATAAAGCATCATCTTCAGCCTGAGAAGTCCACTGCTGGACCTATGCCTCCCCTATACATTTTTACAAGAACAATTTTAAGCCTTATCGATACAAAGACTTCCTGACAATCTTCTCAATGTCAGTCAGTTCATTGGGTAGGAGCGCATCCCACACTTCGTTTTCCAGTTCATTGAATGAACAGATAAGGAATAGGTATTGTTAATTTACCCAGGGCTTTTTTTCATTATTTATGATGAAAAAGTAATTTTTGGAACACTTTGCCTTTCTATGAATATTTATTATCCTGTAAATATGTAAATGTGAATTGTATGTTCATAATCTTTATTTAAAAAGTAAACAACATAGATAGTATTGAAGACCCATGTTTGTTGTTGTTCAATGTTGTGGATAATAAGCCCAGTAGTCCAGTCTGTAGATCACAGGCTAAGGTTAGGTAGGACTTACCTTCTCCTTCACTCTCCACGAGTGTTCTACGCGCTCTGCACCTTTTATGGGCTCAAGGTGCCTCGGTTTATCAAAACTACACGGAAAATCTGAATCGTCTACGTCGCTACCAGACTCACTGTCACCAATGTTTTTATCCTCATCTTTGACCGCGAGATGAGGAGGCATTTCTGTCATTTTCACACGACACTTATATACAAGCTCGTCAATTTTCACAGTTCAAACAAAGCGGGCACTATACGAAAACATTTTCAAAACCTCACAGAATCATGTGCGCGTCCATTTTTCACCACATGGGAAATTTGTTGTTGTTTTTACTTTTTAATATTTTCCAGTTCGAAGCAAAGGCACTGCGTTAATTCAACTACGTAGTTAATTCTGTGAATCATCTGTGGGCGGGTATGGACATCTACATCTACACTTCTACATCTACACTAATATTATAAAGAGGTAAACTTTGTATTTTTGTATTTTTGTATGTAACGAATAGGCTCAAAAACTACTGGTCCGATTTCAAAAATTCTTTCACCATTAGAATGCTACATTATCCCTGAGTAACATAGGCTATATTATATTTTCAAAATAATCAGGGATCCTTACTAAAACTTCAATAATGTAACCCAAGGTGGAAAACAAAAAACCTTACATCGCGTGCGCTGCGAAAACTATTGAAGATAGAACAAAATAATGTACTACGATTTTGTAGAACACGTTATCATCTACAAAAAATGTCGCGACAGCATATGTCTAACTATTATCGTTATGTCACAATAAGTGTTCTTTTATTATAAAAAAATAATTGAAATGCCTCCGCTAGAAAAGGGTCTTTATTTGTACCTTGGTATTAATCCTTATCCAAATAAATCATTTCATAATTAAGACGGTTTCAATACCTATAGATTACTTCTTAAATTTTTCAAATCGGACATTCCATTCAAAAGATATGACGAAATTAAAAATGTTAACGGGTCCACGGGTCTCGCGCGGGGTGCGATTTCACTCACTCAAGGAGAAGCGCGTGCAAATGTATGAAATAAGTAGACGCGAGGCTCGAACCCACGGTTTAAGTTTATCCTAAAATGTTCAAAAAATTTATGACCACCCATGCGAAGCTGGGACAGGCCGCTAGTAATGTAATAATTCTATTTCCAATTTCGGTCCATTTTTTCTGAATGATAAATACTTACCTAACTAACGTTTGTTTTTTGTTAAGAATATTAATAAATCAAGAAAATGGAAAAACCTAAGAGCAAAAAAAACGATTCCAAAGGCTTTTGCGGACTTTCAGTTGCCTTGAATATTGTCTGTAAAAATCACAGGCTAAAAATAAGGGCAGCCAACAAACTATCAATATAACTTATTTTGAAAAAATCGCAATACCGATGCGATGGCATTGCGATTTTGTTCCGGACGACTGAGTCAGAATAACTAAACTGTATTACGTTTACGGAATGTAGTTATTATCTAAAGGAAACATATAGTATGTCGAACCTAGTCCCAAAACCTCAGAATTAAACCCAGGTCGATTTTATATTATATAGAAGCAGAGATGTCAGTCTTTTATTTATTTAATATTTACCACCTAACTTAACTTCATCATTTAAGCTTTAATATTTTTAACATACTTGTTGTTTATGTACTCTATTTCTCTTGTCGTGTCACTAGTTTCTTTCGAAACAGGCTCCTTTCGAGCACTTGACACTTTGACACATGTTAAAGAACTTTTTAGGTTCTATGATACGACATGCCGGTTTCCTCACGATTTTTTTCTTCACCGTTTGAGAGTACTGGCATTGTGCACATACATTTTTGAACAGAAAAACTCATTGGTGCACGACCGGGTTCGAACCCACGACCTTAGGATCGGAAGGCGGGGCCGCTACCACTAGACCACCAGTGCTCTCTTACCACTTGTATACTAAAATGGCACATTTATAACAACATAATAACAATGAATACAAAATAGGAAGTAATAGGAGTCTCATAATATCTCCCTCACATTATTATAAAGAAATCTTACTCAAGTGATGTCATTTATCCGCGAACACAGTCAGTGTCGGAATACCTACATAATTAGAATCGCGTTGAGAGTCGGTCGGTAGAGCGGTGATTGTTGTCGTGCGGACGGAAGTCCGCGCAAGTTTTGGTGCGAATAGATGGACTCGCCCAGTGCGGAATCTGGCGCGTTTTCAGGTACGCTGAGCCTACTTGCTTCATAGACCAACTCAGAACAGTCTATCACCCCACCCCATGTAGATACGATAGACACTCATGATTTGCTCACACATCCTGCGAGTTTCCAGAGAGTTATAGGTACCCTAGCATACCTACCTTGTAGATATTTTGTTGGATACATAAAAGAATGGTAACCGAACCTATTTTTGTAGGTACTTATTGGAAAACTAAAAAGCGCTTTTGCGCTACCTAATATACCTATCTCTAATATACCTACCTACGCTAATGATTCATTCGCGTAGGGTGGCGTAGGTATAAGTCGTCTCATAAGGATTCCAAACGCATGGACATTTCTCTATTTTTGATCTGTTTTGCGATGTGTAAGTTTAATGGCTTTTAAGTTCGTAAATTCTCTACAATTCCGTGTGTGTGACAAAACCTAGGCGCTTGTAGCATTCTGCGGTTATCTTTCTAATATTCATGAAACTGTAGCGCAGGGTCAAACAGAATGTTGAGATCTTTTACCAACAACAGGAACCTGGTAATATTCTGCTCTTTTATTGTGTACTGCACAATAATGCTATTCGTAGAACGCGTGAAGCTCTTAACCTGGAATTTTTAAATATTCAAGTACAGTTGGTTTCGTGCGTTTCATCTCTGAATAGCAATAAGATCTTGTTGAAGAAGTGCACCATCACTGTCCGATTGTACGCTTTTCAAAACTTTTAAATCATCTGCATACAGTAGGCAGTCTGGAACGTCATTGATCATGATAGAGAACAGAAGTGGTCCCAAAGACGAACCTTGACTGACACCTGAGCGTGTGTGAGATCGATTTTAAATGTTTTTCAAATTATGTGTAAAAAATACCGAAGTGATGTAGATGTTTAGTACTTCTATATTCTATGGGCTACGCTACGGGCTAGATTCTGAATACGATCTCATATTCAGAAAGTCTCAAGTATTTTCTGATCTTAATCTTGGTAACAATTTTATTTTGTAGACTCTAATTACTGTTTACCATAATTTAGAGCTTAATTTATAAAATACAAGCAAAAGTAGGTATTATTTATTGCAAAAAATAGTCAATACTACATCATGGGTTAAGCTACATACATATAGGTACCTATAGTATAGCTAATTACCTCTTATCTATGTAAGCTTACTGCACTGTAGGTACGGATCCCATTACTAAGTAATGCAAGTTCGTAGTTCTTTCCATACATAAGTATGTAATGAAAAGGCTGACAACCAATGGAAGACTTGGTCGCAAATTGAAAGTAGATGGTGAAAAATGTCAAACATCTCTGAAAAAAAAATCTTTTAGAAGTTCGACGGTTTTCTGAGCCATAAGTGTGTCGTTCCATGCAGAACTGGTACAGTACCCACAGTGCTGAGTACTACTCATATAGGTAGTTTCCTCCAAACCTATAAGTAGGTACCTACAAGTAAAATGAACATAAGCGATATAATAACAAAAGCACCAAAACAGTAGGTAATCATTAAATTATAATTACATTTATGATAATAGTTAATTAGAAACAGCTAAATAAATACAATTTGAAAAATATTGTTTCATTGTTCCTTCCTATCTACAAATTGAGCTTGTAAAACATGGGTCACATTTTCACTGCACTGCATACTGTACAATTCTGACTTTCCACTCCGTCTGGCAAACACTCAATGTGGAAAGAATGCCGACAGTTATACACCATTAGGTCTGAGGCGGTGGAGAGGTCTCTAATAATGATTCTGCCTTGACAGACGCAACACAGGAAATCATCTGTCACAGATATACCTCTCTGTTGACCCACAATGAGCTTCTCATGGAGGTCAAAGTAGTTTTTCAATGTAATCACTTTACATGCTTCCTGCACAGAAAGCTGTAAGTGATAATCACACATCATTTTTGCAAGTGCTTCTTTCAAATCCTCAATTTCACAGCCTGACTGTATATTTTCTATCAACATTCTGGGATCCACATAGTTTCCTATCCTCTTGAGGAGTAGTGTTACATATTCTGGTTTGTCTATAGTCTGTTTTATGAGATCAGTCCATAGTTCTTTATCATTATGCTCTTGGCAGAAGTTTATGGCTTGGTTAATGTCGTTTAATTGTTCGATTATAATTAGCAATGCTTCTCTGGTATTTCCAATTCGGCCGAGTAGGAAAACCATTTCTGGGTAAAATTCGTTAGTCTGGCACACATCTAACGCTTCCTGTATGGGGTAGTTATTACTGCACCTGAGGAATGGTAATAGCTTGTCCCTTGCGTATTTGGCGTATAATCTCACAAGTTTACCGTGATATCGTCCATTTGGCTCAATTTTACTGTAAGCATCTAGGTATTTGAAAAGAAAAATTTCATTATTGGTAAGCTGTTTTTCTACGATTTCCACAGGCACTTTCGTTTTGTCAAGAAGGACAGTAATAGCTTTATCACAGTCTAAGGTCATCAGATCGAGTATTTTATCATGAATCACATTGTACATTTTGTGTTTTGTGATCAAATTAAAGACGTCTTTGTGTTGAAGTTTTAAATAAGCGGTAAGCGCTTTATCATATTTCTTCTGGTAACAGTATAGTAAGGCCAAAGCTTCCAAATATATATTCTTGTCGATTTCGGTAGTTAGAAGGTGCTCTAAAACTTCTTTCACTATAACGCCAGTCCTGTATAATGCAGGATTCCAATCCTGTACTATTTTTAGGAACCCCTGAGGATCAACTTTAAGATACTCATAAAAAATCAACTCATATATATGGGAACTTAGCGCCTTCTCTGGGGTTTTAGGCACGTAAGTACTGATGGCTCGCAGCTGATTCGACTCTGCAAATTTCATTATTTGGGTCTCCCATAGAACTTTGTCATTCTTACATATTCGCGCGCATAAAATAGCAGCCTCATCAAACAGATGTTCTGCCATCAAATGGTCCAGGTACTGCACCCCCACTGTCACCACTGAATGCTTTGCAGTCTTTCCTCCAACATCCTCTAAAACTGTAATGGCTTTTTCAAATCTACCATGCTCTGTCAACCAGTTTACTTTGTCATCAATGTTGTAAGGGCTTGCTACAACTATATCCTTAGGAGATACTATAAAAAACCTATTTTCTTCTATGAGCATATCTAAAAAGTAATCATTACAAGAATATTCTTCATAGCATCTAATATTTAGGCTGTCAGTTGACACCTCACAAAATTCGCAGTCTTTATAGTCGGCAACTGTGAGGACTGGCCTTTGTGCTTTTAGAGTCTCTGGGTCGCATTCTTTTGGTACTCCTAATAAAACTAGTTGATCATCCAATGGACCGAGACCACTAATAAAGTAGTCAGTCTGAAAAGTGTAGACTGGGTCTACTAGGTATTCTGTAACATCTCTTGTTTGTAACTCCACTTGGCTTCGTTTTCTGATGACACAGATTCGGATAGTATCAACCCAGCCAATCATCAGAGTTTTCGGAGCTGACCATAACAAGTTACAGCGGTACTCTTCAATAGATCTTTCAGGGCTCTTCTCCCACTGGATGAGGCCAAGTGAGCAGCGAGCAACCAGGTCATAAACCCTTACACCCACCTCACTGGCCCAAGCCATGAAGCGGTCTTGCCATGCCATGGCTTGCACATAGCCCTCACACTCACAAAGAACAGTGTTGCGGAGTCTGTTGAGGAAGGACTTCTCATAGAGTGTCAACTTGTTGTCACCTGAAAATATACAATGAGGTTTTTCATTTATTGGCAATGTGACATTTTGTTTAGTAACCTACATTACATATGATTAAATAGGGATGAGATTTGATGTGTATTAAACACATATCTTCCTATTCCTATTGTTTTGACAGTTAGTTTATGGATATGGAACATAATCATAAATTATTAATTTGCCTCAATAATGGTGTAGGTACATAAAGATGACAAAAATAAAGTCCACCTTAGTATATTTTATTAAAATTCACAATAATAATGAAACAAACAAAAGTAATCAAATGTCATATCAAAATAATATGTTAGTATGTATGTCCATATATATGTATTAATCCATGCCAAAGTAAGTACCCACTATTAATAGAATTATGCTATGGCCAATAAATTGCAGTAACCATTCTAACCTAGAAAATCTTTCAAATTATAATAGCCCTTACTAAGTAACCAAAGTCTTTAATTCTTTGGTAAACTTATTTAGCAGAAGACTTCTCAACTCTCAGGGTAAAGTGTTAAATATTTTATCACACATTGCATAACAATTATTTATGTATAATGTTGTATGAAGAACCTTAGGTACTACAATTCTGCCAGAACCCCTGGTATTCTGTAGGTACAATTTGTTTGGTCTTACAAATAACTGACTGTTTTTTCTGACAAATGCCTAACATGAGTCATGAAACATCATTTAAGTTCATGCTACAGCTCTAATATGGGGTAAATAAAAAAGGTAAGGTAAGCCAAAACTTAGAGTTACCTACAGAGAAGCTTTATGCCCAACAAAAAGGAAGGGGGATGTACACTAGTGGATGATAAATGCCATAAGCTGTGGTTAGTAATTCATACTTATCTTTTTTTGTTGTGTCAACATAAACAACAAAACAACTTTATTAACATATTGCAAAATAATACATGATTAATGTTTTTAAAAACTTAACTGGACAACCTATTTAGCAAAGTTTTGTTTATTTTTATTAAAAGTCATTCATGCTGCTAGCAAAGTCTAAAGCCAGTATAATGCTGAATCATCAGTTGGATTCTTATAAGCATATATATTATTCTATGTAATCAAATTGATTATGATTTTAGGCAGTGCTATTCAATATTAAGTGTTTTATTTATAAGAAGTTAGTTGAACTGTGTATACCTGTAAGGAACCTCCTGCCAGATCCAGACTTGAAGTAGTAAGGGTCTATAGCTACAGATTTGACCACTCGACCCAGATTCAAATTGTGCGTGTTGTCATTACTGTACAGTCCATAGACGACCACTTTTCCGTCGTCAGAACAGCTGGCGATGTAGTCTCCGTTCACATCTACTGAGATTTTGTTCACGGCGACGGCGTGAGCTTGTAACTCTTTGTCTTTCCCGTCTTGTGATATCGGCACCGTGTTTCCTTCATGATCAAGCAAGTGTATCACTCCCCACTGTGTACCCAAGCAAATAAACTTTGTATGCACGCAAATACAACTTACTGCGTCCTTCAATAAAATATTTTGGACATCGTTTTCCATTCGATCATATTTGAGCTTAGGTTCCTCGTCTGGAGGCAAGCTGTCGCAGCTTTCAAAATTTACAGCCATTATTGAGTTCTTATTCATAATTACACTATGCTACACTCAACACAGTCACATTATTTATTTTTATATTATTTTAGTTAAATATTTAGGAAATTATTTTTCTGTTCCACAATTAGTTCGATTGATTGACATATTTGAGAATTTGAGTTTTGACACTGACAACAGAACAGTTGTCACAGACTGACAGTGAGTAATTAATACCTTAAATAAGGGCCATTTAAAACGATCAGTTCGCCTCGTTTTTGTACTTAGTTTGTTCCCATAAAGTTTTATATTCTATGACTGTTCTATTTGTGGCGGGAATTTTAATAACATACAATCGTTCGGATTCGTTCGATAACTGCCTGAATTAAAATATACATCGCTCGCTAGTAAAGTAATTAAATTGATCCGAAACTCCACAGCATGTACACCTACTACAAATAATTTCGTATCATGGATAGAAAATACAACAGTTCTTTTCAATTTAATCCCCGTCGATATGAAGGACATTTATCGTTCTTTGGGAAAAAAGTTTTAGATAGTCTGATAAAGCAATGGACAGCTGGTAAGATAATAAATAGGTATTACGTTTCAAAGTGATTATTGAATAAATACCTTTTGACTTTGACTATTAAAATACATGTGGAAATTTATTTAAACATAAATTAAAGAAATGGCTTTCTAATGTTTATTACTTCTAGAGTGTAATAAACATTAGATAAATGTTTATTATTTTACTGTACGCTCACTGAAAGCTTTCAGTATTATTATGAAGAAAGGCGACTTCCGTTTCCGTCGATTTCTAATAGTTTTCGTACTTATATAGCCTTGTGGTTCCGGTCAAGTGGCGCCACCTGGCGGCCGCGCGCCATTTTGCTTCGTTAAATGTTCAGCGCCATTTTGGTGTCATTGGCGTTTTATTTTCCGTCGAAGCAACTTGTGTCCAGCGTTATCGCTGCGACGACCGTTGCATAAAATATTTTAGATTCTTATCTTTTATTTCGTGAAGTGAAATTATGTTCTTCGTACTGAGAGGAAAAAACCGTGAGTTCTACCCTCTATACATTAAATGGATGACCGTGATCAATATTTTAACGAATTTTCGTTCGGATCACGTTCCTATAGTTAAAGAATTAACTTTTTGGTTACTAGAACGAATGTAAGTACAAACTTTATTATTTTATAGAAATAATAATTTTAGTTTGCAACATAAAGAATGTATTCTTTTTGCCGTAAACTAGTGACACGGGCTCTGCACCGGTAGATGATACTTTATATGTTGAGAAGATGTAGATTTTCTAGCAGGAGCTTTGTGATTCAATTATTGTTTTATAAGATTATCATGTTCTTGCGGTGAGGGTGAAAATTAAAGTTATAACTTTTAATAAGAAATTAAAGGAACTAGCTACTCCTAAAGCCCCCGTTATCATAATTTAAAAACCCCAGTTATCATAGACTGGGAAACAAACAAATTGGGAAAAATTTATGATATCTTACGTCACTAGCTTGTTTATTGCTTGTTATACAAGAAATTTAGTCTCATTTTATTTTTAGACAATAATATTGGTTATTTCTTTCTTGGACTATTCAAACGAGTACCTACAGACGTTTTAATTGTAAGAATTTGAGGAGTACTAAAAGAACTTTGTTCTTTAACTTCTGTTATAATTACTTTATAATTCATAGGTTTTATTATATCGTTTCTGATTAAGTATGCAGGTCGCCGATCCGAATGCAACGAAAGTATGATATCTTCAATAAAAAAAGGCAAAACCTTCGTGGCCACCCCTCGCAGGGGTAAGGCAAACGAAGTGTGTTGAGAGATTATATCAAACAAAGTATGATATCTTCAATGAAAAAGGTAAAACCTTCCTGACCACCCCTCGCAGGGGTAAGGCAAGCGAAGTGTGAAGAGAGAGCATATCAAACAAAGTATGATATCTTCAATGAAAAAAGTAAAACCTTCTTGACCGCCCCTCGCAGGGGTAAGGCAAATGAAGTGTGTCGAGAGATTATATCAAAGTATTGACCGCCCCTCGCAGGGGTAAGGCAAATGAAGTGTGTCGAGAGATTATATCAAAGTATGATATCTTCAATGAAAAAGGTAAAACCTTCTTGACCGCCCCTCGCAGGGGTAAGGCAAACGAAGTGTGTCGAGAAATGATATCAAACAAAGTATGATATCTTCAATTAAAAAGGTAAAACCTTCTTGACCGCCCCTCGCAGGGGTAAGGCAAGCGAAGTGTGAAGAGAGATCATATCAAACAAAGTGTGATATCTTCAATTAAAAAAAGCATAGCTTTTTTGGGCCACCCCTCGCGGGGGTAAGGCATTTATAAAACTGTGTTCCATCGCATGGAACTCAAAGAAATACACCCAGGATGTGCGTTTTAATATTCCATCGCATGGAACTATAAACGTAACGTAAATATGGCCACTATTTCATATATAAAATGGATATAGCGAGGGTTTCTCGCTAGAGAAATACAATCAATGTAACAGCCGGCTCGCAAGAGTTTTGGGCGTTAATGAAACTGTTAATGACGTGGTACTTTTTGGGTTCTCGCTAGAGAAATCCAATCAAACTAACAGCCGCCTCGCAAGAGTTTTTGGGGGCGTTAATGAAACAACTTTATAATGAGTGAACATAGTCTAATGGTTTCTTGCAACAGAAATCCAATCAAACATACAGCCGCCTCTCAGGGGGTTCGGCGTTTATAAAACTGTGTTCCATCGCATGGAAGTCGAACAAGCACACCCTCGCAGGGAAGATGTTCCTATAGCCAGTTGCTATTTGAAAACTGTCACTGAATAGTTACAAAGAGAAAGTTTAATTTGTTAATGAAGTCTCGCAACTTGATAAGGCTCAGGGTTTTAGGCTACTAAATATGGTAAGTACAAATATGACTCGTAATGTCAGTCTTAAACCACATGGTAATCACAAGGATCACCTTGAAACGTCTTAAAGCTAGATGAATCTAACTAAAAGCTAGGTGAAGTTAACGCTCTTCCACAAGGGATGAAAATGCGGGCACCAAACTTGATAAAAGATTATCGTATCAAAGCCTACGCCTACATGTTGTAAAAGTATGACTCATTTTACAATCTATTGATATTCGTATCATAAGCATTTTTAATATAATTATGCATACTACTACCACTGTACCAGCTCTAGGTGCAATAAAAAAGTATACCCCTAATGCTTTCTGGGCCTAGGGTTCCTGATGGTTTAGCCCATCTTTTCAAATCTATGTTTTTGAAAAAAAAAAAAAAAAAAACCCTAACCGAACCGTTTCAGGTACTGGCACTGGGTTTGTGTTTACGGGTTTCTAAATTATATTAACATTTTTATCATTTATATTTACTGGCTCAAACTTGAGATAATATGAATATCTAAAAACAGGTGCATCTCTACGATCACTTGTTTTGATAGTAAACGAAGACATACATTCATCATGAATTTTTGGATTACAGTCAAGGTAGTTATCATAGTAGAAACCAGTTCTCTACCCTCACAAAAACTTAATAGGACTTGTAAGCTCTGCCAGCCGTGTTGGTAATGAAGTATTTGAATACCTTACTAGACTACCCTACCCTACCAAAGGCGTTCTCAAAGAATGATTAGGGTACCGTTGCGTATCCTTATTCACAGCATCGCTACATTATCTAGCTCTGAAAAGTCTCTAAAGTATGTGTCAAATGGGCTTGGGGCACACAATATAAGTTGTTTTACGCTGCTACCAAAAAGAGATGCTGAATACACTCTTGCTAAAGCCAAGTTCATGTACCTACCTACTGCATCGCAGTGCACTTAAATACAGTGCGACAACTAAAGGTCTTTAGTCGCTTATCTACTTAAAGAAGGTATGAAATCAATTCTACTTGTGGAAACAACTTGTCACATATGAGAAATATAGAATCAGTCATGGTTAATCATTTTCATTATTTAATAGACTTCAACATGCACTTATCCTAGGCAAGTTCGAAAAGCAGGCCGCTTATTGATGTCATCACTACAGATGACGAGTGTCCTATGACCAGCCTATACGAACAGGGCTCGGGACAACGACTCAGACTCGTTTATTACGATATTTGTGTTTTATTGGATATCTAAAGTATCCCACACATACAACTATATATAAATATTATTAGTTTTGAAAACTAATAAACCTTCTCTTTTTTTTTTTTTTTGATAAAGCATTTAGTATTCCATGGATTTACCCACACACGAGGTGTTTTTAGTCTCAAGTCTCGGATCTATTCTTCATTATAGTTCCCGGTAGCAACTGCCTTTTTGATGAGACAACCTCAAAACTCGAGCTATGGTAGCTCCGTTAACATGGATAACCCGTAGAAACTTCAGTCAACAAGGGTTTTTATTAATTTTGAATTAAATATGGAAATGTTAGTATAAATGTGCAATACGGACCGATAATTACTCCTACAGTTTACAACCATTAACTTCTTGGTGTAGCTCTTAAAACAATCCTATAAGGTTACTAATATAAAACAAGAATTTCGCTGTGTTTTACAATGGACTAATATACTTCAATGTGACACTTTCGCATAAATGCTTGGTATCTACATCATAGCGTCATAGCCAAATATATAATATCTTAATCGTGAGATTATATTATAATCTCACGTTTTTGGATACTCAAGTCTGTAATGTTTTTTTCTCAGAAACAAAGTTTCCAGTTTATGACGTTGAAAAGTGTTTTTATTAGAATAAAATATAGACCGCAGTAATACTATACTATACGTCGGTAACTCAAATACCTTATCATGGGATTGGGAAAACCCATTATTGAAATAAAATTGTAAGATAATTAGCTAAGCCCGCATCACGCACTGTTATTTCAGGTTGGACCAAAACATTGTTTGGGACGGCCACTATTACAGTATTTCCAGATAGCGTTCGATCTGCGTGATCTAAGGATCGACTGAAAATTATTGAAATTAATGAGCAGCATTAATTCTTATAATATAAGGCATCCATTTGACGCAATCAATAGCTTATCTATGCTATCAAATAACATGGCACCTATTATGATTTATGATCATTATCATCAAATCAGCTTGAAAGAGTCCATATTTGGTCATTGGACTCCTCCACTAATTGTCTAGTCATTGGGATTATTTGCCTAGTCACTATGCTTGACGGGTTTTTTATGATTACTTATTTGATTTCAGATCAAATCGAATAAATAGTTAGATTTATTATGAATAATAAAGTTTAATCACAATTATACATAGCAGGTTGTAGATTCATCGTTGTACCCTTCTTATTGTGGTAAAATATTTTAAAAATCACATTGGCGCTAGAGTAACCTTGATCTTACAAGTGGCAACACCAGGCGATAACAAACAAATCTTCATAATAATACTGAAAGCTTTCAGTGAGCGTACAGTAAAATAATAGCAGCGTTTTACCTGAAATAAAACGCATATTAATTTACTTACCTCACTGAAAGCTTTCACTTTTATCTCTGCCTGCTGAAACTAAGCCAATGACACCAAAATGGCGCTGAACATTTAACGAAGCAAAATGGCGCGCGGCCGCCAGGTGGCGCCACTTGACCGGAACCACAAGGCTATATAAGTACGAAAACTATTAGAAATCGACGGAAACGGAAGTCGCCTTTCTTCATAATAATACTGAAAGCTTTCAGTGAGGTAAGTAAATTAATATGCGTTTTATTTCAGGTAAAACGCTGCTATTACACTCTAGAAGAGTACTATAATACCTAGGTACCTACTTTGGGCTGTTATAAGATTTAAGTAAATTGTAACTTAGTATAGCAATATTGTATGCCCGAAAGGGGTAGACTGTTGGAACAAAATTACCTCTGTAAGATCTATTTACACAGTTTTACAATAAATGATTCTTATTCTTATTCTTATATACATGCTAAACCTGACTACAGTTAAAAATTACTTATACCTACATAGGTACGGCTTTAAAGGTCGAACAATGTAAGTATAGGTATCATCATCGTCATCATCAGCCTGAGTAAGTCCACTGGTGGACATAGCCACCCCTTTATTTGGAGTAGGTACCTAGGTAGTTATGTGGTAGGAACCTACTGAACTATCTAATCTAATTTAATGCCTTTTTAATTAGCATACTACCAGCAGCTAACCTTTTTGTTTTCAGATCGAATACGAAATCAAAATCAAAGTTCGCCTTACCAGTTTCGGGTGCCTCCTACTGCCTCACATTGTCCTCGTACCAAGAAAGTCCTAACGTAATGTTGTACATACTTACTCCCATTCATAATAGCTATACATAAGAAAAGTATCCTCTAATTATAACAGACTAGCGGCCTGTCCCAGCTTCGCATGGGTGGTCATAATTTTTTTGAACATTTTAGGATAAACTTAGACCGTGGGTTCGAGCCTCGCGTCTACTTATTTCATACATTTGCACGCCAGAGAGTGAAATCGCACCCCGTGCTTGACCCGTGGACCCGTTAACGTTTTTAATTTCGTCATATCTTTTGTATGGAATGTCCGATTTGAAAAATTTAAGAAGTAATCTATAGGTATTGAAACCGTCTTAATTATGAAAAGATTTATTTGGATAAGGATTAATACCAAGGTACAAAAACAGAGCCTATTCGTTACATACAAAAATACAAAGCTTTCCTCTTTATAATATTAGTGTAGAAAATAGGTCATATTGCAGATGGTATTAAATAATAAAACTAAAGAGAGAATACAATTAATCTAAATAACAATTTTGGTCAAGGGACCAAATATCTCGTCCATCATAGGAACCACTACCTAAATTGTCATTCGGTGCATTTTTTGATGATATTTCATATTTTGCAGATTTATAAGCGAACGACCTCAATCACCTTTCCTACCTCAGCCCCAACTGAGCCCATGTATCAAGATACCGAATGCTGATAACAATATTGGTATTGATAAATATTCACCAACTGCTCATAGTGTGCAAACAACAAGTAAATTACTAAAAACTGTTGAACAAACTATAAACACCCAAAAAGATGAAGTTGTGCATATATCAACCAGAAACAGAGGAATATATAAAGTTAACATCTCAACTAACAACAGTGGAAAAGATGAAATTAGCGTTTCAACGTATGATATGATTAAAACAGTTAGTGATGAAAAGAAAGCAGGAAATATTGAGTCTGATTTTTGTAGCAGACTCGACGATGATGGCGTCGATTCTATTAATCTTACGGCTCATAATGACGACGAACTTGTATCAATTACAAGAGTAAACTGGGATGACATGTTTGATACTGAATTGCTTCCGGTTGTTACTAATGCGGAACTTATGATAAAGGCGAACGCCGCTTCCTGTGAAAATGATTTTTATATTGTAGACCCTAAAGCTACCACTGACAAAGTATGCAAAACAAGTGAAAGTAAACTTACCAAAACAAAAGAAGCTAAACAAAATCATGCCAAAAAGACCAAGCGTAAAGCCCAGCCTAAAATTACCGACGTCGTACCAAAGAAAGTTAAGAAGCTAAGTGAAACAGAAAAACCTAAAAATTGCTTTCGCAAGCAAACGTATACCAAGACAGTTAAAAATTGGCTCGATGGTGTTAACCCCAATAATCCGGTTGAAGAAGAACTTACAGACACGAAGATTATAATTGCGGAAACAGCTAATAAAACTGATGCAGTAGTTTTAGATAAGAAAAAAGACAAACCCAATAAAAAAGTAGTTCAAGCACAATTAGCTAACAAAGATGGCAAAATGAAATTCGGTAATCCAAAACCCAAAGTTGAGACAGAAACGGCAGCTGTCAAAACGGAAGACAAATCTGATAAAGTTAAGGACAAGAAAACTAAACCGAAGTTCGTGGCTCCTATAAAATCACAGGTGCCAGTCAAAGACGTTGATTATGAAGTGATTACAGTGGACAGTAGCAATTTTACAGAACATGCAGATACGGAAAGCCTTTTTTTTGATGTGGACAAGGATCTTGTTGTTTTCTTGGTTTACAGGTATGAAGGTATTGTTTTAAGAGTAGTAGAGCTCTTTGTGAAGGGCTTGTCCGGGGAAGTACTACCACCACTTTTTCTGCCGCCAAGCAGCAACGCTGTGTTTTTGTTTGAAGAGTGTGGTTGCCGGTGTATTAACATCTGTATGCCTCAAGTTGTTGAACGCGGGGCAATGCATCGTAGGGCACGTTCCTATCGTGCGTGACTTAAGAGGTAATGCTTTGTTATAGGTGATGGTTACCATTTAAGGGGCTGACAACTATCAAACAACTTCTCGCTCGCAAGTTTCTACATGTTGAAAGATATAAAATCACTAAACTCATTTTCGAAAAATCGCAATCAACCATTTTGTGTGCAATCATATTGCACACAGTTAAGTAAAAATTTCATTTTGATCATTGTATCGATCAAAATGAAATTTTTACTTAACTGTGTGCAATATGATTGCACACAAAATGGTTGATTGCGATTTTTCGAAAATGAGTTTAGTTATTTTATATCTTTCAACATGTCGACGCGTGCGAGCGAGAGTCACATTAGCTTGTCTTCGCCTTAACATCAGGTGGGCTATCTGCTTGTTCCATCAGCTACAGTTGCATAAAAAAAAACGAACTTAATGATAGCATTATAGGTAACTTTATTCTAAACCTAATACATATAATTATTTGAGGCTGTGGATGATGATTGATGATGCATTTTTTTCAGCAATGGTTTTTGCCAATTGAATAAGCATCATACTGAAGACACGTGCGACCCAGAAGGATTCATCGTGAAAACTAACGCGAAGTTTTATTATTTCAAAGAGATCCATGAAAGTTTCAAGTGCGTTTAAAAACTTTATAAAATCTCCGTACCTATAGAAACAAGCATGGATGCCATATTATTTACCAACACGAGTTTTAACAAGGGGTTAAATTTATTTCAGGGACGTAATAAGTTTGTTATTACAGAACAACAGAGTTATTTGCTATGAAGGCAAAAGCTTGCTCATCTATTTCAAATCCAAGTTTGATTTGGAATTTTACAATCTGTCTATTATTGATACCAAGGTACCAACTTACTACCGTTTCTTTCTCTGGTTTCAGCAGATCTGGTTTCAGCAGACCCTCGAAATACGAATAGATAGATACCTACTAGGTACCTACTAGGTAATACCTTTGGCATTTTTGATTAACTCAACAGATAGGTGGATGTCTCCTCGACCCCGATAATCCTCAGGAGAACTTCTCAGACACCCAAAAGCTATTGTCTTACGCTCCAGAATATACGATAGCAACAGAATGCGTTATCCAGAAGATGGCATGGTACGCGACTTTGTTGGATGAGTGCGGGGTCAAACTGACTACTGCGCTGAAAGAGAACGGCTTATGGAGTGTTTTCGTAGAGATAGAGATGAAGCTGATGCCTATTATTGCAGGTACAAGTAGCTAGACAGCTATACTGGCTGTTGTTGCCTTTGGTGAATACCTAAGCATGGGGCAGGATGTTGTTTTGCCTGAGTCTGGTATTAAGTTTTGTCTATTATCTCTTGGCGATTATCATAAATAAATAAATAGACTACAAAAAAGTCTAACTACACTTTGAGATATTGTGATATAGTCTACTAATGCCGCTAAATATTTTCTCAGAAATGGAGCGTCGAGGAGTAACTGTAGATTTGCAAAAGCTTAAATTAATGGAGGACATCCTCCTTTCTAAAATGAAGGAGATAGAGCAGGAATGCTACAAGGCGGCCGGGAGGATCTTTCAGCTCAATTCCACCGCGCAAATCCGGGCAATCATCTACGATGAGTTGCAGCTGGATACCAAGTGTAATGTCAAGATCAAGGAGACAATATGCAAAGGAGCGAAGTCCACATCTGAGACAATGGTAAAACCTACAATAAACATTCCTGGTCATTATAGTAAGTGCCATTTCACAAAACCCTTTTCTTCAGCTCGGTTTGTTAGGTTGGCAGTGCTCAGCCACGATGACGAAACAGCCACTTATTCAAAATTAAGGTTTAAGGAACACTTAACTACATTTCTGTTGTGTATTCCCAAACAGCTCCGAAGTCTCGTCACGGTCCATCCACTTCCAAAGCTAATACTAGAATACCGTCATTTGCATAAGGCCCACGCGACTTTCCTGACTGGCATCGCCCAGCAAGTGAAAGGCGGTGTCGTGAGGCCCACATGGTAAGTTATCTTGGATCTACCTCACTTGAAACCTAAGTGTTTACGTCGTAAAGCAAGGAATTTCGATCAGATGATGTAGACACACATACACGCTAAGCAACAACATTAGGGTTCCATCAGAAGAACATAGAAGTACCTAGTGTAGAATGTTCAATGGATTTCAGGGTGCAAACGGCAGCAGCGACTGGACGTATAGCCTCAAATAACCCAAACCTGCAAGCCATTCCTAGAGCACCGTTCAGTCTAATCTTGTTTCCTGAACAGAACAATTCTGGTGAGTCTACTTATCTACTGTTACCTACAAATCTTCTTTACCAAAAGTCAACAAAGCCACGATACCATCTAACGTACGATGACACGCCGAACAAAAGAAAAAATAATCAGTATTACAAGATTTAAATGGACTTTTCTCCAAGGTAATCAGACCCTCAGCATCAGGTCTGTATACACGTCTCGAGAGGGTTACACGCTAGTGGCTGCTGATTTCCAGCACGTGGAATGTCGCGTGTTCGCGCACTGTGCCGGAGACACTTCCTTGACTCACGCACTGCAAGTTGGTGGAGACCTGTTCCGCGCTTTAGCTGCTAAGTGGTAAGTGCTTTGATGTTATGTGAATCGCAGCAACCTTTAAGCTATGACAAGATGGTCGCCGGATGGGTGTCAAGGCCATTGCATCCTTCTAACACACTTATGAATGGATAAGAGTGGGGGATGGTAGCAGATCATCTAGGAAGGGCGATCCCTAATGGCAGTTATAAGAAAAGTGAGCACTTCGAAGATAATCTAAAGCTCCTAGTACCGACTTCCAATACTAATTTACTACTAAAAGCTAACCTTGGTTTATACTAATCTGCTATTCTGAATTCTGAAAACTTTTCAAACAGCATTTTGCTTGAACCTCGAATCAGAGATAAAAGACGGCAACAAGTATATTTTCTTCCATCAGGTTGAGTAAGCCTGAATGCGACATATCTTCCGAAGACCGCGAGCGCACAAAGCGAATTATCTATGCGAGTCTGTACGGCGCTGGCTGCAGAAAATTGATGGATATCCTGGGAGTCAATTACGACCAAGCCCTCACTATCATAGCCAGCTTTAATAGTAAGGCAATTTAATATTACCCGACTGCTAAAGGACAAAAGCTCTGGTGGCGTAGAGCCGGCCCGTACTTATTTATTGGTCGACCAACAAGGTTCAGCTCGGGCGAAACAAGTGGCTACTAATGTTAACCGAGCTCGTTTATGTTATGGTTGATTTGCTCCTACAAAAGACTGTGAACCATTACCTTTTTCCATTTCATTTTCCATGATCACACCTTTGGGTTTTTTCTATTTTTCACATTTAGAAGACCACACGTTTTTGCACCAGCATTTGTCTCTGTCTTTAAGGAACATTTCCATCTCTGAAGAGCTTCGGCCGCTCAGTGGTGTCCCGCTGCGAGCAGAACGGCGGCCGTCTGTCCACGCTGTGCGGCCGCGGCCGGCAGTTCAACAACATTGCCAGCCAGGACTTTCAGCTCAAGTCTCAGGCTGAGCGCCAGGCCGTCAACTTTGTTGTTCAAGGTTAGCTCACAGCTTCAAGGCATTACATGCATGCATAGATAAACCATAGTGCAGATAACCAGAACGCTTGTCCTTGCGAATAGCTGTATCGAATTTGCAATGGACCCGAATTCTGAAAGTGTAGGTCATGTTACAATTATGGTCTCTAGTGTTACACGAATGGTCTTGCGAAAGAAGGCAGTGTCTTCAAAACCGAGATCAATATATCACCTCGATTTCCAGGATCGGCAGCAGATCTGTGCAAGATGGCGATGGTGCTGACATCTCATCGTCTCCGCTCGCACAGCCCTGCAGTGGATGGCCATCTGCTGCTCCAGATACATGATGAACTGGTCTGGGAGATCAGAGATGAACACGTGGACACTGCAGCAGGTATACCTACACCTTAGTGCGACACGGCAACCGGCTGCGCGTGCCGGTACCGTGGCTTCGTGATTAGCTTAACGCCGGCGTCCACGCAACTATTTTCACATAAACATAATGTTTGGACAAATTATAGATAGGTACGTTAGCCAGAATAGTACGTTTGCGGGCCTCGTGTATAACTGATGGTGCGGGGTCAACGACTGCACGATTTATCACTTGCCGTCGGGGATCATTGCCCTCTGCCGCCGCACGAAATCGCAGGAAACTCACAACTCTAGGTACTCGAAACCATATAATTGGTATTGGTATATTTCCTCAGCTATAATAAAAGAGGTGATGGAGGGTTGCGGGCGGCACTGCGGCATGTCCGTGGCCCTTCCCGTCGCGCTCGCTGCCGGCCGCAGCTGGGGAGCCATGGCCGCGTACACACGCGCGTGATGGAGGGTTGCGGGCGGCACTGCGGCATGTCCGTGGCCCTTCCCGTCGCGCTCGCTGCCGGCCGCAGCTGGGGAGCCATGGCCGCGTACACACGCGCGTGATGGAGGGTTGCGGGCGGCACTGCGGCATGTCCGTGGCCCTTCCCGTCGCGCTCGCTGCCGGCCGCAGCTGGGGAGCCATGGCCGCGTACACACGCGCGTGATGGAGGGTTGCGGGCGGCACTGCGGCATGTCCGTGGCCCTTCCCGTCGCGCTCGCTGCCGGCCGCAGCTGGGGAGCCATGGCCGCGTACACACGCGCGTGATGGAGGGTTGCGGGCGGCACTGCGGCATGTCCGTGGCCCTTCCCGTCGCGCTCGCTGCCGGCCGCAGCTGGGGAGCCATGGCCGCGTACACACGCGCGTGATGGAGGGTTGCGGGCGGCACTGCGGCATGTCCGTGGCCCTTCCCGTCGCGCTCGCTGCCGGCCGCAGCTGGGGAGCCATGGCCGCGTACACACGCGCGTGATGGAGGGTTGCGGGCGGCACTGCGGCATGTCCGTGGCCCTTCCCGTCGCGCTCGCTGCCGGCCGCAGCTGGGGAGCCATGGCCGCGTACACACGCGCGTGATGGAGGGTTGCGGGCGGCACTGCGGCATGTCCGTGGCCCTTCCCGTCGCGCTCGCTGCCGGCCGCAGCTGGGGAGCCATGGCCGCGTACACACGCGCGCCAGCCTTGCTCTAGTGCCGTATTCTGTGCATGTGCACATTACAAATTACTATAATACCCGTGTTACAAAAAAGGTGCCGTAATCTTTGCAAACCTTGCCTACTACTTCGGAACAATCCAGTGCTTAAGATCAAGAGTTTCATTTTCCTTTTCGGTTTTGAGTATTTAGAGACCTTGTTTGTATGGAAACGGCATCGCGCGTGCTGCCGATGCAGAAGAGCAAATAGCAAAAACTAAAAAAATAAACTGGACTTGAAAGAATTAAATGAAAGTAGTTACTTTATTTGATTGTACGATTTATTTCAATAATTTATTAGTTATTGCGTACCTATACCTACTTAAGCAATACAGTAAAAAAATACACTGAATTGATCGCTAAAAGTACAGTGTGCCGATGCATTGCTGAGATTCAGGAGAATATATCTATTTTGTTACATTTCATTATTCTAATCACCCCCAGTAAATACACAAAATGTGGTAATCTTATCAATTTATTAGACTTGGCAACTAAAATGGAAGATAAACATACCTCCTATCCTTAGATAATAGTGGTCTTAAATTATTAGGTACGAAGTTAATTTGTGAAGTAAACAATAAAAACTGCATTCACAAGTTTTGATTATATTAATTTTATGCCGTTTATTATATCAACCTACTTTTAAAATAATAGATGCTAGCCACAAACTAAGCACAACTTTTTTTTAACAAATTATATCATTAAAAACACATACTATATAATTTATAACACCCAGACTATATTATTTAGTAAAAAAATGCTTGTTCTTGGTGGGTATCGAACCCACGGCCTTCAACGCAGAAGACTCTGCATACGTATAACTATACCAACTGCTTTGTAAGCAAGGCTAAGTACCTTTTCTTATTATACCGACCAAAGAAAATAATATCATTAATAATCATTTCAGTTTAATTTTATTTTAAATGAGATTTCATTATTAAAATAATTACTTACTTTAAATATTTAGGACTTATTTTTGATCGAGTGAGCGAAGCGAACGAAGATCTTAGTTTCAACTTGGGCGATTTGGCATTTTATGTATGTATGTATGTATGTATGTATGTATGTATGTTTGTCTGGCGATAACTTTAGAACCGTTGATCCGATCTGCATGAAATTTAATATGTCGATAGCTTGTACTTGAGAAATTTACTGGTAAGTATATGAGTAAAATCGGATGAAGGATTTTTGAGATATGTGGTTTTTTAAGGGTGCAAAAATAAAAAAAGTTACATAAAAAAATCAAGTTACATGTCATATGAAAGGGCTTTGTTTGGACATCCCAAAACAATTTTTACTTTTTTTTTGTGACGTTCGGTTTTTGAGATAAAATAATAAAAGTTAAATTAAGATAACCAGCGATCCAAGAGCTCCCATCTCTAAGAGTTTCGTTGACATCAAGGTTTTTCTACTGGTCGGCCAGTTTCTTTGCTTTTTCTTAATTTTTTTTCTTGAAATAAATTAAGGAGTTACTCAGTTCTCATAAAATGGTGATGACGACCAGGTCTGATGATGGAGCCAAGGTCTGTTCAACGGAACTCTTCAATAAATAGGCCAATAGAGTTGAAACTTGGTAACCATACCAAGTTAGTAGGCGGTAGTCAGAAAAAAGTCCAGAGATAATGTTTGGACTTGCCTCTGACTACTACGTAATCAAAGTTTTGATGCGTTCGTCGGGTCGCATCACGAGATCTCAGTTCGGGGCGAACTACTAGTAAATATTTATAAGTCCATTATTTTAAATATGTATAAACCAACTTTATGTAAGCAAAGTATAGTTGGCGGAGAACAAGATGATCAACGCCAACTGGCCAAAAGAACCAGATAACTGATGCAATATATGTACTATTATTTTTTTATTGTTTTATACATGCTTTTAATATTTTTAGCACCAAGAACAGACAGAGAACAACCATCAAAGTTCATTGTACAATGTTTGCCCTCAGTGGGAATCGAGCTCTTATCCTACAGAGCAGAAGGCTTTAGATCTTCTACCAACTGACCGGTGAGGCAAGTTGCGAGTTATTTTATTTCCTTGGCTGTGCAGAACTCTGTTATAAAAACTTGAGTTGTGCGCAGCTCGCGGGGTCCGTCATTTAGCGGACAACTTGTTGTCGCCAACTTTGATTAACTGTATATTATTATACATTAATTTTAAGCTTGACCTGCGAGCGCTCTTTTTCTGTGACATAGAAGAGAAAAAACAGCCACCTATGTTTCGCAAATGCCTGAGTTTATTAGCCCTTTGCGAAACATAAATAAGTAAATCGAATAAATAAACTTAATTATACGTAAAGGGGAATGATGACTTTGGCTTTAGCCGATCGACTATAAACTGACACGTAACCTCCGAGTTCACTGGGCGAACCACAGTGAAGAGTTCACAGAATGAGCCTGGATCATAACTTGACTCCTATCATGGTGAACAGTCTGTGCTGTTGGATCTGAAAATAAAATAAAATTATATTATAGTAACCGTCGGTCATGTTTAAATTAGACATCCGTCCTCTCTGTTGTAACAGCCTTACTGGGTACATTATGTATTGACTCTTAAAATACTTAGTCCTAAGACCTGAAAATAACAATCTACATAGGTACATAATAAGGCCATAAATATACTGAATACTGACTCGATTTACAGATCAAATAAAGTTAAGATGAGAGCGAGCTCTTCCAGGTAAACCATTTTGTGTCGTAACAAGGATCATACAAAAGAACGCTGTCGTAAGTTTGTTGCCTGTTCTTCTAGGCTTGGTCGCGTCGAACTAACACCTACACTGAAAAAAATGATTGCTTACTGTCACACAGTTAAGAGATTTTCATTAAGACTAACTACTTTAAACATTATCAACAAATGTTTCAATAACAGTTAAATACAAAACAGTAACTCTAACTGATTAAACAGTACAAATTACTAAAAAAACTAAAAAAAAAAAAATTGTTGCCATCACTGTAATGTCAGTAAGTTTTAATGGTTAGAACCGTATCACTAAATGAAGGAACCCGTTGTTTTAACTGATAGCACAGTACAACTAACTGACCATGGGTTTCCAAATATGTCTGTATTGTAACAGTAAATTCTAATGTTTTGATCGTGATCACTAAATGAACAAAACAGTTAAATCAACGAATAGCACAGTACAACTAACTGTCCATGGTTTTCCGTAAATGTCTGTGTTGTAGCAGAAAATTGTAATGGTTTGATCGTTATCGCCTAATGAACAAAACAGTTAATTCAACGGATAGCACAGTACAACTAACTGTCCATGGTTTTCCGTAAATGTCTGTGTTGTAGCAGAAAATTGTAATGGTTTGATCGTTATCACCTAATGAACAAAACAGTTAATTCAACGGATAGCACAGAACAACTAACTGTCCATGGAATTCCATAAATGTCTGTGTTGTAGCAGTAAATTGTAATGGTATGATCGTTATCACCAAATGAACAAAACAGTAAATTAAACGGATAGCCCAGTACAACTAACTGTCCATGGTATTCCATAAATGTCTGTGTTGAAACAGTAAATTGTAATGGTTTGAACGTTATTACTAAAAGAACATAACAGTTAATTTAACGGATAGTATAATACAACAGACTGACTATGAGCTCTTTAAAATTATCAGTATTGAAACAGTAAATTATAATGGTTTGAACGTTATCACTAAATGAACAAAACAGTTAATTTAAATGTTTGCTCAGTACAACTGACTGAACATGACCTCTACAAAATTATCTGTATTGTATCAGTAAATTGTAATGATTTGAACGTTATCACTAAATGAACAAAACAGTTACTTCAACTGATAGCACTGTACAACTAACTCACCATAGTTTTCCAAAAATTGTCCGTACTGGATCAGTAAATTGTAATGGTTTTAACGTTATCACTAAATGAACAAAACAGTTAATTTAAATGCTAGAACAGTACAACTGACTGAACATGACCTCTACAATATTATCTGTATTGTATCAGTAAATTGTAATGATTTGAACGTTATCACTAAATGAACAAAACAGTTACTTTAAAAGATATCACATTAAAACTGACTGACCACCACCTCTTAAAAAGATAGATATGTATTAAAGCAGTATATTTTAATTATTTGAACGTTCAGTAAATGAATGTACTTAACTGTTATTTCATCAGTTTCATTCATTAACTAATAACTTTCAAGCCATTATAAAATATATACCTACTTCAGGTGCTATATCCGTTCGAATATTAAAAGGCCGCTGGCGCTGAGTTAACCATTTTTGTGACTATGATGAAAACGTGAATTTTGACTCGTTGGTTTGTGCCGTACTCTCACTTTTTGTGTTAAACGGTACGATTATTAGTTGACCTACCCGGACGTGTTAATAGTTGCACTATAATAAATAGCTTTACGTAGTGTAGTACTTACTTATAAAATAGGTACCAACAAATAGGCACATAGGTAGTTGAACCTATGTGCCTATTTGTTGGTACCTATTTTGTTATATAACCGAAATAAATATTTGATTGCCAAATTGTTTAAAAAACTACCTTTATGTAAATATACATAATAGGTACTTACCTACTTATAACCAACCTACTGTCAGTACCTAATTCAAACAACCGTATGTTGGTAACCTACCTATCTAGTAACTTTACGTGAAGGTATACCAGAAGTTAGTGCACTAGACAGAAATAACTAGACAGTTATTTCTGTCAAACAACCGTATGTTGGTAACCTACCTACCTAGTAACTTTACGTGAAGGTATACCAGAAGTTAGTGCTCTAGACAGAAATAACTACTTACTAGATAGTTACTAACTTCTGGTATACCTTCACGTAAAGTTATTAGGTAGGTAGGTAGGTTACCAACATACGGTTGTTTGGATTAGGTACCTATGTAGAATAGGTACCTAATTCAAACAACCGTAATCCATAATAGGTATATTATCCTTACATAGTAGGTATAAAATAAAGTTTCTTTTCGCGTCTGTCCGTCTGTTTTCCATGCTCATTGGTGCCCTCCAAAAGCTCCTCATATTAGGTATATCTTATTAGGCTTATTATATTAAGTACACATATTTATTGACAATTGTTGACACGAAAAATTTTATTTTCACTTGTTCGGAAGACTGGTAGGTACCGTGCATTTCGATTATCGAAACATTAGTAGGTACCTACCTATATTAAGATTACTAATAAGTACCTATATTCCGGATGGGCAAACTTGGCGGACGACGAGTTTGAGGGAAAAGAAGGAAACGAAGACGATGGTGGATGATCAAAATTCACAAAAATCGTACAAGGCCGCCGCCTTGCTAGATACCTAACAAGCTTTTGGATACATCGCCGACACCTTTGTCGAACACCTTTGATTTGTGCACAAAAACCGACACCGACGTCGATCACTAGCTAACACAAACAAAAACAGCCAAACACAAACAAAATCAAACAAACACCCATCTACATGTTCGTGTTTATAGTTTGGTATTCGCTATTAGCTGTTGTTTTCCAAGCATGTGGATCTTTTAACCTTCCCCTCTCCTACGAGTTGCATTTTGTGGAATAAACGATTAAACTAACTGTTAATAATAATAAAAACAATTAAAAATATTGTTTATCTCATTACACAATTGAATCTAATGTTTCAAACAATAAACGCAAATGCTCGCTCGCGTAAGTACGTAACACGCGCCGCTCCTCCGCCCCCCCCCGCGCTTACGCCGCGCCGCCGCTGGCCGCTGCGTGCGACACGCTAGTTGCCTTCTACCCTTCGCTATGTTCAGTTCAGTATTATTTCGGCAAGTTGTTAATTATTTCTTCAATCTTTTGTGGCGAACGCACCTATTAATGTATTCCGAAATCATCTATTATTGTATATTCCGAACGCATCTTGGCATTGTGATGGCTGCACTGTGTGTGGCCGCCAATGGTAGAACTTGCCGCGCGGTTCGGCGACGCCCCTTCAGAGGCAGCCAACATAACCCGGTTCTGTGAGCGCGTTGCCGCGAACGAACGAAACATTCGCTCTCTTCCCTCCTGACCTCGCGACAAGCCAGACATATTGTAAACGTATCCGTATCTGACTATCTGTCTGTGAACTCAATATTATAGAGGTTTTATAATTGTAATAATATGACAATTTAGGAAGAATCATATAAACCTTAAACTTTTTTTCAGTTGAGTTGTGTGTGACAGTGCAAAATGATGTGTATCAATCTTAGCGAAAGTGTATGAGTGACGATACCACAAAAACACTTCTTACAGACTGGGGATTCGAGAAGTACCTACGTGAATTATTTTGAAGGTAAGTCAATTCATAAGCATTAGAGATAGAGATTAGAGATTGAGCGTATAAGGCAAAAACAAGAGCTCATGTAGGTACCTACCTCTCGCCCGCACGTTTCGACATGTTGAAAGATATAAAATCACTAATCCCATTTTCGAAAAATCGCAATCAACCATTTTGTGTGCAACCACATGGCACCCGGTTTACGACTTTTTGTATTGGACTTAGTCGTAAAATTTTCGGGGTTTTCTAACAACATACTTCTCTTCTCATTACATCTCTTAATTCCAGCTCACTGCAGACTTCAATCATTGGTATCCTCAAAATGAACATTCATTGGATGATAAACTACCGCTACTAAAGAGCAAATTACTCCTCATCATCAACACGATCACCGTTTGTGGAAGAATTGAAGCAATTTGCACAAGGTTAGTTTGTAATTTAATTTAGTTTAATGTATTGTCACATACAACACGATTTTTTTTCCATAGTACTAACCAGTTGTCAGTATAATTCGTGAGTAAAGAGTAGGTAGGTACCTATAAACGTTCGACGATAAAAATCTTAGTCACTAATTTTTGTTCTTGTTGCTTTACAGATCAAATTCCCGAAACGAGCAACCTGGACTTATTGCTACTTCTGCCGCACATCATTGGCAGAATTGAAGCAATTTGCACAAGGTTAGTTTGTAATTTAATTTAGTTTAATGTATTGTCACATACAACACGATTTTTTTTCCATAGTACTAACCAGTTGTCAGTATAATTCGTGAGTAAAGAGTAGGTAGGTACCTATAAACGTTCGACGATAAAAATCTTAGTCACTAATTTTCGTTCTTGTTGCTTTACAGATCAAATTCACGAAACGAGCAACCTGGACTTATTGCTACTTCTGCCGCACATCATTGGCCCGGTGCAATTGAAACGAAAAAGAACATGAGTCGCAGAAGTGCGCCAAAGCTTTATTTCACACATCGAAGATGAAACAGAAATGTCCTGGAAGAGCGACCAACGTTTTTATTTTTAGTTTTTTCATCTTAAATAAATTACTTCAATTAAATCTTTTTTAATTTATTTCAGGTCGCCTGCATACCTGCCTACCTATGCAGTACTGCGTAGGCAGTAGGTATCAGGGACGGTCCTTCACAACCTTTTACTGTGCTTTTACAGTACTCGCTACTGTAGGTGTACAGTTACAGGTATTGTGAAGGATAGTGCTTTTTAATGTGCATTCTCAGTAGCGGGTACTGTTACTGATCAGTAAGTACAGTACCCGATATTGTGCGTACACGTTAAACAGTACTATCCTTCACATTACATGTAACTGTGCACTTACAGTACCCGCTACTGTTCTTGCGCATTAAAAAGTACTATTCTTGACATTACATGTAACTGTGCACTTACAGTACCCGCTACTGTTCTTGCACATTAAAAAGTACTATTCTTGACATTACATGTAACTGTGCACTTACAGTACCCGCTACTGTTCTTGCGCATTAAAAAGTACTATTCTTGACATTACATGTAACTGTGCACTTACAGTACCCGCTACTGTTCTTGCACATTAAAAAGTACTATTCTTGACATTACATGTAACTGTGCACTTACAGTACCCGCTACTGTTCTTGCACATTAAAAAGTACTATTCTTGACATTACATGTAACTGTGCACTTACAGTACCCGCTACTGTTCTTGCGCATTAAAAAGTACTATCCTTGACATTACCTGTAACTGCTCACTTCAGTACCCGCTACTGTGCATGCACATTAGTTTTTTTACTGTTTCAAACAGTACTAATATTTTACTGTTTTAAACAGTAACATTTTATTACTGTTTAAAACAGTAACATTATATTACTGTTTAAAACAGTAACATTTTTTACTGTTTAAAACAGTAATTTTTTTTTTACTGTTTAAAACAGTAAAAATTTTTGACTGTATAAAACAGTAACATTTTCTACACATTTTTGCTACTCAAAACATTTAAATTTACTGTCTTAGCGGTAAAATTTTGCCTCGAACTTTAACTGTTTTAGGAGCAGTAAATGTTACTGATTTGCTCGGCAGGCTGTACCAGGGGTGGTACTGTTCAAAGCAGTACACATGAACGTTTTATCAGTTCTTTTTAATGATTTTTTTTTCAGTGTAGATTTACCCACTTTTAAGAAGTTTCAAAGTGATCCTTGTGATTCAACCGAATGAATACCTTTTGACTTCTGCACCTTAAAGAATCGAACTTGAATCGTCGGAATACAACGTCTAACACGATACCCCTATAACCAGGAAACAGGTTATCCTACAGGTCACGGCGAACAACTTAAGTTCTACGACTTTTTAAATTTCGAAGGTTTTCATTCCTGAAATGCCACTAACTTTCTTCCGTTGGAACTAAACAAAAACCATGAGGCAGCCCTATTCATTCTCGGTCTTCGGCCTTACATGGGTACCTAATACCTATAATGTTCGACGTCGTACTTATGTCGTGTTAGCGCGTGTTACCTCGGCGTCGCGGTAGGCTAGCGTGGAGTAGCCGTCGGGCGCGGCGCCGGCGCGGCGGTTCTCCTGCAGCACGGCGTCGCGGCGCGCGTTGCGCGGCTCCGGCGCGTGCCGCACCATGGTGTAGCGCGACCTGCGCGCCGCGAACCTGCCGCGCGGAAACACGACACAACAACATCATCGAGAGTCAGAGTAGCGGAGCTCTCGAAGGACTCGTCCGAGGAAGAACTACGACGATGCCCTTTTTCTGCCGCCGAGCAGCAACGCTATGTTTCGGCTCGAAGAGTGCGGTCGCCGGTGAAATGACAGGCACATGAGGCTTAACATCTGTATGCATTAAGTTGATGGATGCAGGGCAGGGCAGTGCATCGTAGGGCACATTTCTTTCGTGCGTGACTTACGAGGCGATGCCTTTTTATAGGTGATGGTTACAAGTAGCAAAGGTAGCCAAGTAGTACAAAAAAACCTATGATATGACAGCTAATAATTTATTGATCTCGTAGTCCAGTCGGTTACTTGTCCTTCTGCGCTGCAGGTTTTTGTGTTGGTAAAGACAATTTTTTGATTATTGACAAAGTATTGAAGCCATTTAAAAAAAAAAAAGGTATAAATAAATAAAACATGCGTTACCTGACCACCGTTAGGTTGTGGGCCACCATCCTGGCATGCATATCGTCGTCTTCGCCGCCCCAGCCTTCGAACCGGTTGGAGAATCCGTTCACCGCGACATACTGACAACAAAATATAAAACCGTCATTTATCGTTCTTGTCAGATGCAAGGTTCATCATTCATTCCGATGTTGTCTGGAGGAGATGGCTATAAGCGAAAAGAATGCCCTTTGTACTCCACTTTGTTATTTTGTGATAAATCTTTATGAGATGCGCAATAAAGTATTTAGCATCTATCTTTTATCATGTTCATCCGACGGTTGGGTGCTGGAAGCTGCCACAGTTTGTACTTTATGCAGTTTTCAGTGTTCACAAATAATTTTGTCATCTCTTTCATATTCACAAAATAAATAAATGTTGAGTGTCAAAGTCGAAAGGTAATTATTTAGTTGAATCACTTTTGTATGTTACAAAATAGTGTTTTGTCAGACTCTTGATAAACTGGCACTTTCTAATCGCTATTTGGTATTCGCACTTTTGCGTATTTGTCTTATTCGTGAAAAATAGGCAATTATAGGCTTATAGTCTCCATAAACCGTCGTATTTGGGAAAATACGATGAATACGCGAACACGAATAGCGATGTGAAGTGCCGCCATCGGCGACCGTAGTAAAATTGCATGAAAAGGTGACTTTTTTTTGACAACTTTTCATACGTGTTTCTACTACAGGATCCAGCGAGCACAAGCACAGTAGGTACCACAAATCTGACTTTATTTTTCGTAACGTCAGGCCTCGGACGGATAGTCGACGAGCGCCTCCATCGAGCGCGCTGAGAACTCACGAGTCTCCACACAAAGGCCGTTACTAAGATAAAAGGGTTCTGACGCATAATGACCAATAATTCAGAATTCTCATATTGACCAAACACATAAACGCGAAATGTCCAATTCTCAGAATGACCAATACGCATAATGACATATTAAGCCAAATTCAAATGCGCAGAATGACGCATACGCCAAACGACTAAAACGCACTATGAGCAATGACTAATAAGCATTTTGACCCACAGTTTTGACCAATACTTAGACAAAGTCAGAGTTGGGGGCTCGGGGCCGCAAGCCGAGGCAGCGCGGTCAGTCCCGGGTACCTGGTCGGCCGTGATGGCCAGCGCGCCGCCCACCAGCGCGCGGTAGGGCAGCACGTAGCGGAACTTGTCGATGCTGGCGCTGAGATGGCGCGGACGCGCGCCGCACGCGTACAGGTTGCCCTGGTCCAGCGGCAGCAGGTCCACGTCGTGCAGGATCAGGCAGGGGAACTTGTCGCCGATGGCGCGTCTGGCGCCGACGTTGTACAGGATGCCTTTGTTCCATGGCTTCTCGTCGCGCTGCTCGATTAGGTATATTCTGGGTAACGGAAACACGTCATCTGATCGAAATCATCGTAGCCTTGGTGCATCCGCCGATCACGATTATTTTAATAATAAAAGATGTGAATGTTCGTGAAGAGCATCGGTGGTCCGGTGGCGACTACCTTCGTGTCGTGTCGATTCGAATCCGATCCGAGAAAAATCCATTCAAAATCAAAATCAAAACGGTCTTTATTCAGTACGATCACTTTGAAACGTCTTATATAGGTACCTACTATGTGAATCTATAGCTATTTCCTCGCGACCAAAGCCTGGAAGAACAGGCAAGAAACTTACGGCTTAAGAGACATATGGCATTGGTTTGGGATTTTTCTCTCATTAGGTGAAGGAAACTATCGTGAGGACACCAGATTTCAAATAAAATTTAAGCAGCAATGGTAAACTTTCAACCTGTGGATGGAAAACCTAATATTGTGCAACATGTGGTTATGTGCCAAATTTAACATTTGGACATCCCTCTGACTAACCCCCTTGGACATCCTCAAATAATTTTGATTTGGTATCAGAAGATCTGAGGAGGTATCTATGGTGCCTGGGTGTCAAAATCATAAAGCTGTTTTTGTATGTAAAAGTACATACGTATGATGTACTCACTCACTCACTTGTAATGTATGTTCTGCTTCCTCAAAAAATTATGCATATAAGGCAAAAACAAATCCAACTGCTTCTGTCTATTCCTATATGTGACTAGAATAGCTACACTGAACTCCGGGTTACAGTCAGGGAAGAAGCTTCCATTCGCTATGCCAGCCGGTGAAAAGTCATCATTATTCATGGGTATCTCCCAAGGATCTATGCCCTTTGTACTCTGTAGTATATCCTCATATCTACACTGCACTTTCTTCTTGGGTAAGTGCGGAACGGTTCCTCTGTATAACTCACTGAGTATGTTCTCATCAGGGATGTGTGTGTAGTTGTATGAGCCATAGAATGCAAAGAATTGAATTATGGCTGCCAAGCCTAGTGCTGTGAACAAGCATGTTATTGCTCTTTGCTGTAGAATTCTGGAATATAAAGTTTTTATTACTTGTTCAATAGTTTCATTAGGATCACTTTTAAATGTCTTAAAGCAAGGTGAATTTAGGTGTCAGTCCATGCAACCGAGCCTACAAGAACTGGCAAAATAGCTTCCTTCCTATTTAAAATAAATATTCTGTAAAACAGATTTGCCGTACTAGGCTGTGGAATAGTCATAAATAAGTGTATCTTAATTGGTCAAAGTCAAAGTCAAAAGGTATTCAATAAAATCACAAGGATCACTTTGAAACATCTTAAAGCTAGGTGACTCTAGGTGCCAGTTCCACGCGACCAAAGCCTAGAAGAACGGGCAACAAACTTACGGCTTGGTTCCTACCATTCTTTTGTATGATCCTTTGTTCAATTGATGGATACCTACCTAACACATGACACTTGGACACATTTATCTTTAAGAAAAGGAACCTAATGTGTTAAAGGTAACCTCACATCAAAGCATGTTCCATAGCTTTTATCAACTTTGTAATAATCAATAATTTACCTGTTTTTCAGTGAACATTTCGGCATTTGTGGTAAATGGCTTGGACTTCAATGTGTAGACATGTAGAATTTGCTCAAAATCCATTCAACTTGTTTTCTCACTTATAACATGAATTCTGTAAGAAAACCCTAACTTGATAGCTGGTCATATCTACATTATAATAAACTTTATGGAGTTGAAATAGATAAAAGATTACATGAAATATGTACACATAAATTCATTCAGTTTTGGTATGTATGCCTACATACAAACATATTTGTGTAGGTAGGTAGGTACATATACATAGGTAGGTAAAAATGTGAAGTACTAAACAGATGCAAAATGCCTCAATCCTAAGGGTCAATTTTCAAATACTTATCATTATTTTAAGTTCTAAAACAATTAAGAGTAAAGTGACTAGAAAATAGCCATAACATTGAACATTAATAGATCATTTATTATCATGTGTGTCCTATTAGCCTGAATAGTTTATCATAATTATTGAGGGCAGCAGAACCACATAACAATTTTCCATTATATATTTTTATTCTTTCTACTCATATCCTGAAATTGATTAATTTCATAGTAACATTGAAAAAATAAATAATTTTATGAAAAAAATTGATAGAAGGTAGAGGCAAACTTAATTCAAAGTCAAAGTCAATAGGTATTTATTCAATAAAATCACAAGGATCACTTTGAAACATCTTAAAGCTAGGTGACTCTAGGTGCCAGTTCCACGCGACCAAAGCCTAGAAGAACAGGCAACAAACTTACGGCTTGGTTCCTACTGTTCTTTTGTATGATTTGTAATTCTAATGGTTGTTAAATTGTTAGTAGTAGGAATACATGTATATTTTAATGTTATCAAATTGCAAAGGAAGTGCATACTATAGTATATTTTATTAACATTGTTATTTGAGTTTGTGTGACTAGTGCATTGAGTGGTCCCATCTCTGGTAGGTACAGTTTTAGGCACAGATTGTTTAGTTATCTCCAAGCTATGATATATTTGCTATACATAAGCCGGCAACGACCTTCATGCGCGTCCCACTTAGTGAACCGAATGCTGCGGTTAAATAGCTGCAGCTCGTAAATTTATTTTTTAGTGCACGGCAAACTTGCATTCAATTTGTATCATCCGCCATTTCTCATCAGCTGTCAACAAATTGTCAATTGACGTACAAACAAGGAAAACGTAAACAAATCTTAACAAAATCGTTACCTACATACCTCTTAGAAAAGTGAACAAAGTAAATTATAAGATTTATTTGTGAATAGCGTTTAGCTCATTGATTTATACAATAATGAGTAGAAAAAAAGGATTGACAAACCAAGAGGAACTAAACTGCAAGCCGCTGGACACATACACGGAAATAATGATGTTTTTGGAAAATCCGCCCCCTTGGAGAAGTCTGTGTAAGGAGTTAACTCCACATAGCAAATCTATGCTGAAAAATAAAGTAATAAATAGACACCTTGAGACATTTCTCGATTCACCAGAAACTTTTTGTCACTTTGATCCGGATGCGGAAAACGTCATTCGATATGATGAGAATACTTTACCAAAAACATTAGTGTGCCACGATATGGCCAATGGCTATCACGATGATAGGTAAGAAAAATTTATGAATTTAATTGTTTAGAGGTATTTTTTAACTATTTAAACTTGTAAATAGTGAAACTGGTAATGAGATTAGATCCGTACTTGACTAAAGCTTATGTTTACCTGTCATTGACAAACTTGTCAACGTCAGCAAAAATAGCATGTCACCATTTTAACATTCTACCCTTAGACTAAGTATCATATAGACGTAGTGTTACGGTTTTTCGGCGTGTCCGTTTTTTGTTAGTTTGTATGTATTCGCGTGAGTGACTAGAGAAGGGACAACATTGACTAACCTATCGATAGAATAAGAAATGGATGAAAAAGTCGTTTTAATTGGAATCCAACTTTTTAATTTTAACTGGTTGCTGACTTTTATTGCGAAAGCCCAAAACCATTATAGACACTGGAACACTATCATCGTCAATAATGTTTCCCACATTGCCCTAACCGTGAGAGCGATGTCCATCCCACTCGATACAATTTCTTATGGCCATTTCGTCCATGCATAAGAACATTTTGTAGGCTATCAGTTTTCACGCCTAACAGCTTTTATCCACTCCCGTCTTCATTCTGGGCATTTAAGAACCTAAAAAAATAATGTAAAATTTAACAAAAATTGATCCCTCGCGAGACGCCTATAAGGTGTGAAAAATTGAAACTACAACAGAACAGCCGGTCTGACCCACCGCATTAGATATTTCATATAAAAAACGGAAACTTACATATTATCGATAAAGCTAAATTGGTCGGTGGAAGTACATCTCTAGAACAGAAGACTAAAACAATGCATTTTATTTTGCAATAATTAATGGGTTTACATCATTTTCACATAGGAAAATATGACTAGTACTAATAAAATGTAATTCCTACAGTCTTTATGGGAGAAAAAACTTATTTTTTTAGCATGAAAATAGAAAAAGAATATTACGTATCAAATGACAATTCCGGGTCTTTAACTCCTGCTTTTGTTGTTTTTGATACACAAAACACAGCTTCACAAGACATACTTTCACCTTTTCAAATATATTTTGCCTAGACAATAATAATTCTTTAAAAATTTTCATAATTTCTTTCGCTGCATCGCAATGTTGCTGCGAGTTTTTCAAAAACGTCAAAACAAGATCAAAACATTGCATCAACTGACGGCCACGATTTACGCAGACAGTGAGTGAGTGAGATGGAGTGAGTGAAGTTACATCTTCTTTTCTTTTACTCGTAGCTAGGCTACATGGGAAGAACAAAGATAGATGATCAATGTTTGATACACAGTTGAAAAAGGATGTAAGTCTTATCGCTCCCTCCAGTATATAGTACCTCCATGATTCTACCACTTACACGTCAATCTTTATGTTCGCTGCGGTTTGGTATGCGGAGTGTAGTCTTTTTTTTAACGAAGGTACAATCAAGAACAAAAAATATCTGGTAAAATGTTTTTTTTTTATTTTAGTTTTATCGACGGTACAGCGGATCACGAAGCATATACGTTTTACAATTGGGCTGGAATTGATATATTTTGCTACTTCAGTCACCATTTGTTAACAATTCCTCCACTGGGTTGGATTAATGTTGGTCATGCACATGGAGTTAAGGTTATAGGTAAGTAACATGCCCGTTATTTTATGTAGTGTTAGCTTATCTATAAGGGCACTATCTAAAAACTTTAAATATATTTTGAGAGCATATTTTATCGAATGTTATCTACCTACTGCAGAATGTGGGTATGTTCTACCTAGCCAATGTATTTTTTTTTAATGTTCTTATACTTTTATTGCAGGCACATTAATTACAGAATGGGCCGAGGGCATTGTATTTTGGGACCAAATACTTGAATCTGAAAATACCTATCAGGATTTTGCCAGCACCCTTGTTGCTATCACAAAGATGTTAAAAATTGATGGATGGCTGTTGAACGTTGAGAATAAGGTCAGCTTAAAATACCTATCTTGTGTGGGTAGATTGATAAACTACATATTTTATATGTTGGTTAGTTATATTATGTTGTTTAATAAGATCCATACTTATAAACTTTTTCAGATTTCCAAACCAGCTGTTCTTCTAGACTTTGTTAGACATTTGAATCGTATTCTTCACCAAGAAATTCCGCATGCAGTTCTTATTTGGTACGACAGCGTCACTATCCAAGGCACACTCAACTGGCAAAATGGACTTAATGAAAAGAACAAGTAAGTCTAATAAATTGAAAATGTTTTTCGAAGTTTTCTCAAACAGATTTTACTGAAATTTTTGTAATCAGAACTATCTGTGGTGTACTTACCTACCTACCTACATAGCCGTAGTCTACTACTGCCGACTTATTTCAACATTAGGAAGGTACGTCGGTTACGAAGGTAAAAGAATACGTATAGATTAAAACAAATTATATGACGTAGGTACCTATTTATTGTATTGTGAATACCTGTATATTTTGTATATTTTATTATTACGTAGGTATACATAGGTACTATCTTAATAACTGTAGCGCAGTTTGTATTTTGCCGCATGTCAATCTTTTCTATACCACTACTTAGTTAGGTTGAGTGGTAAAACGCTGAGAAGATATCTACCGTACCCGAGAATTGTAGTTGTTGTCCTTTTTTCCCGTCATTGTAAAATATGTACACTTAGTAGGTAATCTTATTCTTATTTAATGTTTGTGACACAGAGCATATTTCGACGCATGTGACGGCCTCTTCACCAACTATTCGTGGACTGAGGCAGACGTGCAGGATAGCGCAGTTGCAGCTGGTGATCGCATCAATGATTTGTTCATCGGGATTGATGTCTGGGGTCGGAACTTCTTTGGTGGTGGCCAATTCAACACACAGGAGGTAATTTAACGGTAATTTAACGTAAATTAATATATTATATTGACCAACGTTACACAGAGCGCCCTCTAGTCCCAAACTAAGCAAAGCTCGTTATAATATAAGTTAATATAATAAGGATTTTGTTTAATAAGTTTTAGTAATTTTTAATGAAGTATAGTGATAAATCGCAATAAAATTGCCAGCCGCTATATAAATCAACTAGATTAGAAAGACAAGAAATACCTGTTTACACCGTTGTTGTGCGTACGACTGTACCAATATTCCTCTGACAAAAAATGCGTTCATAGATGGCGCTGAATCACATCGCTCTTTATTATTATTCATTTATTTTTCAGATCATTCAATCCATACGTATATTAAATTATAATTAGAATTAAATTACATTACAATTGCTCTGCAGTTATTCTTCTATTCTTATTCTGAGTAGGTACGTAGGTAAGTAAGTACGAGGTACCTGTTCTTCTAGGCTTGCCTAGGTGTTGCCTGTTCTTCTAGGCTTTGGTCGCGTGGAACTGGCACCTAGAATCACCTAGCTTTAAGACGTTTCAAAGTGAAGGATCACTTTTGTGATTTTATTGAATAAATACCTTTTGACTTTACCTACTAATATATGACTTATCTGACTTATATGACTAACTTATTATCTATTGTTTGAACGAATCAATTTGCAACCAGTACCCCAAGTATGAGTTGTGTTTACCATATTTGGTTTTTCGCGTCTTCATACAAAACCCGCAATGAACACGGAACAAGAAAGAAAAACGAAAAACCAAATATGGTAAACACAACTCATACTTGGGGTACTGAATCTGGAACCTTCCATCGTAGATACTCAACATTTCAACAAATTAACTAAAAACAAGAGTTCCTACATCAAGTAACTCATATTTTTTTGCAGGCAGTTAATGTTGCGTATCAGCATGGCTGTTCTTTGGCTATATTTGCGCCTGCGTGGACTCACGAAGCCATGAGCGAGGATATATGCGACGTCAATGCTGTGGCGATGGCAGATGGTAAGATGCTATGTTTAAAATGTAAAAAGCATATTTTGCTACTAAGCCAAGTCTTTTTGCTATCGAGGGTAGTTCAAAGTAAATAATTATTGGTGAACATTTCACACATCACTATCTTGCTCCTCACTAATCAAAGCTTGTATATTATTACTGACAGTTATGGACTACCGAGTGAATATGTACCAACAAGGTACAAAGTAATTATGTAGGGACATAAATAAAATTATTTATTCGAGACGCTCGTAGCAGCTACAGGATTAGGCGCATAGAAGCTACAGGATTAGGGGCGTAGCAGCTACAGGATTAGGCGCGTAGCAGCTACAGGATTAGGCGCTAGCAGCGACAGGATAAGGCGCGTAGCAGTTACAGGATTAGGCACGTAGCAGCTACATGTTAAGGCGCGTAGCAGCTACAGGATTAGGCGCGCAGCAGCTACAGGATTAGGCGCTAGCAGCGACAGGATAAGGCGCGTAGCAGTTACAGGATTAGGCGCGTAGTAGCTACAGGATTAGGCGCGTAGCAGCTACAGGATTAGGCGCTAGCAGCGACAGGATAAGGCGCGTAGCAGTTACAGGATTAGGCACGTAGCAGCTACATGTTAAGGCGCGTAGCAGCTACAGGATTAGGCGCGTAGCAGCTACAGGATAAGGCGCGTAGTAGCTACAGGATTAGGCGCGTAGCAGCTACAGGATAAAGCGCGTAGCTGCTACAGGATTAGGCGCGTAGCAGCTAAAGGATAAGGCGCGTAGCTGCTACAGGATAAGGGCCGGTTTCACCATGCTCTGTTAGATTAACAAAGGATTAAAGCGCGTTAAATATGTCAAAATGTACGCGTTTGACAGCTAAGATTAGATTTAACGGTCTTTTAATCCTTGATTAGTAACTAACAGAGCATGGTGAAACCGGCCCTAAGGCGCGTAGCAGCTACAGGATTAGGCGCGTAGCAGCTACTAATAAATTAGACGCGTAGAAGCTACGAGAATTGGCGCAACATTCGGCTAGCAGCACACGTCAGGTTTTTACGTCGGGTTCTCCCATACCATACAAGAACGGTGCTTTATGTTATTAAGAAAAACAGCCTTTTTCCTTTCTGGTGATATAGGCACTTGTGTACAGTCGGCTGCACATCTGGTAATACAAGTAACGCTTATTCAATATAGATTATGACAGGAAGGAAGAGGACGACCTGCAGGGTGATTACGTAACTATGTTGCAATCAGTTTTTATATGAAACCAATAAGTATATAAAACAATATGAAAGTTTTGCGATTCTCCATCAATAGAAATACCAGTTGTAATCTAACTTTGTTAGCAACTGCAGCTAAAATGTAACCGCATAGCCGTCTTAATTACTTATTACAAACAGAAACCGATTGAAAATGATTTCAACAAAGTTACGTAATCACCGTGCCGGTGGCAGGTATGGGGCGAACAAAATAAAACCATATATCGCTCCCTCTTGTACAAATTGCAGCGTTCAATTCAAACAGTCTAAACGGGGTATAGTCTGATACGAAGTGGTGTGTACTTAATTGTTGCTTACTTGTCATGGGTTTATCGAAGATTGGTGTTCAAGGTTTGAGCAACTGCGAGAAATTTATGCTGCGAGACCGCGCGTTGTGGGGCAGCCTGTGGCCTTTCCTCAACACGCGGGTCCCCTGCACACTGCCCTTCAAGACGTCCTTCTGCCGCGGTCAGGGCCGAAAGCGGCGCATGTACGGAGAGGTGCGTGTGTAGCTCCTTCTACTCTTCTATTTTATCCTAGAAGGGATCTATTCATTTGGTTTTTTTAAATCCGCCAGGTCCTCTGCAACACTCCGTGGTACAATCTGCGCCACCAACAGTACCAGCCGAACTCGGCCCACGGGCCCCATGGCTACCTCATGTCCACTCTCGACACCATCCTCAGCCACTCCGCTCACACATACAAGGACGGCAAGGGCATTCTGCGGTACAGGGACTCCTTCCAGATGAGCCGCATGGAGCTCCACTCGACCAAGTTCAAAGAATCCAGCACTCTGATCCATTCCGCTAGACATGGAGAATCCAGCATCATTCCGAAACTTGACAGTTTGCACGACATCGAAGACGGAGAGGTAGAAGAACCGGAACACGAGGAGCTAAAGCCGACTAAGCGCAAAATGAAGAACTACTTCAAAAACCTGTTGCAGCTCAAGTCTCCGCGGAGGGACAGCACCTGCGATGACGAAGACCACGCGGAACCAGGATCGAGCGTTTCGAAGACCGAGCCGAGCACCAGCAATGCTGAAGGCAGGGGAAAGTCTATGATGCAGATGTCCATTAGCTTGAAGCTGGGACCGAAAGGGACTCGACAGCGGTACGCGCTGGCCTGCGTGCCCGAGGAGCGAGAATGCCTTGAGGTCTACCAAGATGATAGCTTCAACGGCGGCTCGTGTCTCCGCATCAATCCGACGGACAACTTGAGCCCCGAGCACCGGCTCTCGAGACTGTTCCACTGCGATTTCTACTGTGAAAACTCTTTCATAGTTTGCGTGGTGACAAAGAAACTAGCTGGATTCACGGAGCAGTGTCTGAACTTGAAGTTGTTTATGAAAAACGCACAGGACGAAGACTTTAGGGTGACGTTGACAGGACGCAATATGCCGCAGCCGCACTCGGCCTCGGCGACGGGAGTCAGCAGCGTGCCTCCGCTGGACACGGCGGGCCGCCGCTTCAAGGACGTGCAGAGATATCTGCTGCTGAACGAATCCAGCTTCTACGTGCCCATTGAGAACTCGTTTGATTGGAAAGTCAGGTAGGTAGACCTTCATTGGTGCAAAGCTTACACAAACTTAGAGGTATGCTAAGTTCAGCAGAGAGTGTGTCCTATATTTATTATTCAACTAATGAGCCTTAATAAAGGACTATGCTGAAAGCATAAGAATAGGATAATAATAAATAATAGAATAAGAAGGTTCGTGTCTTTAAAAAACGATGCACACCAACCCGTGCTTGGTTGATATACCTACGTGCATGCTTGTTGCTTGGTATAGTTAACTATAAGAAGCAGGCGATGTGAATGTGAATTCTTGAGTTGTTGACGAGTTCGTTATTCTTCAGGTACTACGAGATTAACCTGCCCGGGTCACGGATCATCTCTATCAACTGTCGGACAGTTCTGGAACAGGGCCCAATACTGCTCGGCCACCTGGGTATCTGCCACAGGCCCCTGGAACCGCAACTTTCGGTGTGAATATATTATGTTTATAATCAACGCTCATTACTTTGTACCATTATTTATTCTGTGTCCTTAGTACTGAGGAGTGAGAATTTTTTTGTTTTAGACACGTTAATTCGTGCAGCAAGTCAGTATGACTATTATACCTACCTATCACACAGTGTCTATTTCACCATCCCTATCTAACGCTATCCGTTAGATCGGAAAGTGATGTAATAACGCTAAAATCACTACGGACGACGGTACTCAATATTACGATCCCGTCTATTACTTTATGAGGGTAGATTTCCGACGACAAGATGTCCTTCCTTGTGCTGTTTTTTTTAAATTCTTTTTACTTTCAGGATCCAAAGAATAACGACATTGACTGAACAATAAAACTGCATACACAGCACTGCAATATTTATATGAAATGTATTCCTGATGTACCTACGTATTTTTAAGTTTACTTTTACGAATAAACCTTATTGTAACTTTATCTTAGTTAGCTCACATTTATTGTGTACCTAATAGTACCTACCTACCCATCAATTCGTACGTAAATTCAATTACTTACGAATTTTATCAAAGGTATCTTTTTTAGCGACTATTTATATATATTCGTACTAATCTATGGTATGGAACCTGGATAACGTTTATCTTCGAACCATATATTTTTAGGACATTGTTGAAATCCGAATTAAGTTCGTGCTAAGTACCTAGATGGGTTGGGTACTAATCAAAGTCAAAAGGTATTTCAATAACTAGCGACCCGCCCCAGCTTCGCACGGTTATTGTGGGTTATCCCTAAGAGATTATGCTTGTATTATGCATATAAACCTTCCTATTGAATCACTCTTTCTATAAAAAAAAACCGCATCAAAATCCGTTGCGTAGTTTTAAAGATTTAAGCATACATAGGCGTTTACTCCCACCTGTTCTGTTGAGTAGTTCTGTCGGCAGAACTACTGGGAATTTTTTTCCCATTAGTTCTGTTCACAGAACAAATGGGAAATGAAATCCCAGTAGTTCTGTTCACAAATCTTGTGATTCAAAACGACTTCTTCACCATGGGAAAAGTCTTTAACAGCTGTCAAAGTTACACTTGGGATATAGGGACAGAGAAAGCGACTTTGTTTTATACTATGTAGTGATAGTGAAATCACAAGGCTCACTTTGAAACGTCTTAAAGCTAGGTGACCATAGATGCCAGTTCCACGCGACCAAAGCCTAGAGATAGGTATATTCATATACATACGTAAACTGCCGACCTATAGGTAAGATATTTGATCACAACATATATCAATGTAAAACAAGTTATTTTAACGAGTCTTAATTACCTACCTGTCTTGTCAAAATCAAAATCAAAATCAAAACGGTCTTTATTCAGTACAATCACAAGGATCACTTTGAAACGTCTTATATACTAGGTGAATCTATCGCCAGTTCCTCGCGACCATTTTCATTGTATGTGTAGAATACTCGCAGTAGTAGCAAGTTGTGATAAAATACGTATTTCGTGATTGAAGCCTCTGTAAGTAGAATTATTTAAGTTATTCAGTAGAATTTTTAACATCTCTTTGAATATTTCCATGCCTATTCTACGAATGGTACAACTAGAGTCAATAAAATAATTAATAGCCTAATATGTATAACTCTGATATAAAACGCGTGTCGCAGAACCACTGAAAACCAGCGCTGCAAGGGCGCGGTAGGTACTATGCCCCAAATGCTGAATAGTTAATTTTTTGACCCAAAGTTCACTTTTTCTATTTCTATTTCAATAAATACCGAGCCTTTTATAGCAGTGGCTTCTTTCGTCGAATTTCGTCAAGCAGTGTTGTTGTCTCTCGGGTTCGAAGTCAAAAATTGAATCACAAGGATCACTTCAAGAACTACGGCAATTGTTGCCATTCTACACTACCAAACTTAGGAAGTTCGCGGTTTGGTTTCCAACGTTGTATTGTATGGTCATTTTTGCAAAATAAAAATTTTGGTTGCCAGAAAAATTACAGGCACATGGGGCTTATCACCTGTAGGTTGCCTCAAGTTGATAGACGCAGGGCTGTTATTAACTGTAATTTTCAAAAGGTTTTCTAGCGTTACCTTTGTTATCTCGGCATACTTACAATACGGTATCAATATCAGCATTTTTGCTCTAAAAAGATAGCATGTGGTCGGTAGTCGATCGAACAATACCTTACATACCAACATCGGTATTATCTCAATGCTACCTTCAATCTCTGTCACTAGTTAGATTTACATCGCTACTGCAAGACCAGTGTATAGTGATTTGTGTTTCATGACGACTGAAAACTGAAAAGGTAGAATTGCTCATTTTTTAAATAACATACCTCTAAAGTAACTTGTGTTATGCACAAAATTGGCCTTACTTTCATAATAATTTTAAAAAAGTGGTTTACCTTGGGCCTACTTTTCGGTACCTATATTTCGATAGTATTGAAACTGCTCTTAAAGTGATAACAGTGGCAATAGTTATTAACCAAGATATAAGAATCAATAGTACCTAGTAGTTTTAGGCCTACGGGCCACGGGGCTTATCTACTAATGTTTACCAAAACATAACCTTCCTAAGTGCATCAACACATTAGTAATATTGTTCATTAGAGCCTTTGGAGAAACAATAAACTGTAGTACCGATAATATTTGCATTTATTAGTTCATCGCCCTTTTCTGCGTAATCTACAGGTTATCAACATTCAAATTGGATACAACATGAAGTGCTCACTGTACTTGTAAGTAGGTGCGTGTCGATAACACCTATATCAGGACACTTCTAGTCCTTGATTACGATCATCTTATCTCTGATGCTGAATCTAAGTTATCGACGGCCAAGTTCGGAAGTGAGTTTATAAGTGTTGTGTTGTTGTTTGCTGAGATAGTTCGGTAAGACTGTGGCAGGTGAGACGTTTACAATTCACTCCTATGAGGCATGTACGCTTAGGTCAATTTTATTGGAAGTATACATCATGAGCGGATCGTGATCAGCCTGATGGACATAGGCATGAGTCCACTGATGGACATAGGCCTTCCACATAGTTGCCGTAGCCACTAGCCACCACGGGTCGCCGGTGGATTGGTGACCGCAGTATTGGTTAAGTGCAGGTTCTGCTGCCCATCATCTGGCGTGTCCCCTTCGTTGCGGGAGTAGATAGTAGTTATGGAAGGGTTCTATTCTATGCCGGGACGAACATGACTAAATACATAAAATATCAGACATCGGCAAAAATAAGAACATATTGCTAATAATTTTCTTGATTTTGCTAAAACATGAAAACTCCTATCTATGATATTATGTCCAAACAATCGGTTTCAGGAATGGCACCGGCGGCGGTAGGCTTGGCTTCGTCCTGCTGCCCAAGCAGCGGCAGCGCTGTGGGAGCCACCATCTCCGCGGCGTTGCAGTTCTTCGCAGCGTCGCAGTGTCTCGTTCAAGAGCCGTGGCCGCAGCATGCTGTTATTGCCAGTAAGTCTATACTCTTAGGTGGCAAAATTTACGATGGATTCAATAACATTTGTTAACTGCTAATATCCATCCGTGGCTTCTCTAGCCTCTTGATTGATTGCCATAAGCAATAATGCCGTTCAAGAAGGATCATGCCACAGTTCATGCTGAATGAATCTAATTCTTTGCTGAAAACATATAGAAACTCAATGACAATAGAAATACATACTCAATTTAATGATCATTCGACGTAAATATCGAATTAGAAAAAACATTGTAACTACGCGGGTACTGAACCCATTTTTTTTATATTTTTAATATTAGTAGGTTAAGGATGGCTCGAAACAGTGTTGGCCACGCTATGAGTCCTGAAGTGAAAAGTTTCTTTCATCAAAGGAACTTATTTGCACACGATTTCTCATTTTTCTGTTTTTGGATGATGAACCTCTTCCTGCAGATGGCTCAAGTTTCGATTTTATTATCGTGGGTGGTGGTACGGCGGGCTCCACGTTAGCTGCCCGGCTCGCCGAAGCTAGAATCTTCACCGTATTGTTGGTAGAAGCTGGTGGTGATCCACCCCAAGAAAGTATCGTAAGTTTTTGACCATTTCAATTTTCTTATCACATTTTGAGTAGAACGTTCCGCAGACCAGTTAATTACAATTTGATTTGGTCTATCTTTTCAGATACCAGCGTTTCATAGCTCGCTTGTAGCCAGCCCCTTTGACTGGAACTTCACAACAGTAGACGATGGGATTTCGAGCCAAGCGCTGTATATGGGCAGACAGAAGCAGCCTCGAGGCAAGATGCTCGGTGGCAGTGGGTCCATCAATAACATGATCTATGCACGAGGCTTCCCCGCAGACTATGACGAGTGGGCCGCTATTGCAGGTTCTAATTGGGGTTGGGAAAACGTCTTACAATACTTCAAAAAGACCGAAAAAATTACAGACAAACAAATAGTTAACAACAAGGAGCTAATGAAATATCATGGCAGTGATGGTGAAATAGAAGTATCAGGGCTCATAGAAACTTCAGAAGAAATAGATAGGTTTTTAGAAGCATTCAAAGAAATAGGCTTCAATGTAGTAGATGATATGACAAACCCTGAAAAAATTGGAGCAGGTAAATTCTCACATACGATTAAGGACGGTAGAAGAGACAGTTCACTGACGGCGTTATTAAACAAAGCTGAAAGCAATAACATTTTCGTTTTAAAAAACGCAGTAGTGACTAAAATTCTGTTGGATAACGATACTGCTGTTGGAGTAAAAGTATTGATGGATGACGAGGAATTACACTTCAATGCAGTAAAAGAAGTTATAATATCCGCTGGTACCTTTAATACACCAAAGTTGCTTATGCTTTCTGGTATAGGCTCAAAATACCACTTGGATGAAATAGGCATTGAAGTTGTAAAAGATTTGCCAGGAGTGGGACATAATCTCCACGACCATGTTATGTATTTAAATTATATTGCAGCAGAGAACGGTACTTGTTACACAAGTGAAGACACGCAGTATATGAATGTCATCAAGTATCTATATGACAGGTCAGGATCCCTAGCAAACGCTGACAGTATGGGAGCCTTGTTTGCACTAAAGGGTTCTGATTCTAACACTCCAGATTTCGCTTTCTACCCGACGTGCACCCCGCAAGGGTTTCCGTTCTACGAAGGCTGCGTCTCTGTAATAGGTCTAAACAACGAAATTTGTGCACAACTTGCTAATGTGAATAAATACAACGAGTTGCTTTCGATCGCTGTAGTTCTGCTCAAGCCTAAATCTAAGGGAAAGGTTCGGCTGCTTTCGGCCGATCCTTTGGACGACCCGCTGATCTATTCGGGGACTTTTGCCAATCTCGATGATTTGAACCATTTCCCCGAAGCTGTCGACGTCGTTAACTCTTTGTCAAAAACCAGTTACTTTAAGCAGAAATCTGCTTACATTGTGGATGTCAGAATCGGAGCTTGTGATGGATTGGAGGGGTCGTCGAAGGTGAAATGCAAGGTTCAAGCGATGTCGACGTCTGCCTGGCACGCGGTCGGTACGGCTGCAATGGGAGATGTCGTCGACGGCGAGCTGAGGGTGACTGGTGTTAAGAGGTTGAGAGTAGTGGATGCCAGTGTGATGCCTGCTGTGACAAGGGGCAACACTAACGCGCCAGTGGTGATGATCGCTGAGAAAGCAGCTGATTATATTAGGAAGACTCATGGTGTGGAATAATTGCATTCGATTAGATTTAGGAATTGGACGTAATTTTAGAGCTATCAGTATTATCATTTTAATCTAGACATTTTATGAATAAGTGACATTTTATATTTGACTAATAATTAAATTCAATAATTTAAATCAATTTGAATTTTTATGACGAGTATGGCGAGTATCAACGAATACTTTTGCGAAGCATATATTTTTGTCATTTTATAATTGTTCCCATATCCAAGTTGACCTAAATCCATCTTCAAGAAATAGATGAAGTTGTAGTTGTATAACCTTGTTGTTAACCTAGTAATCATTCATGAATAAGGTTAGACCTAAATAAATGAAAGCATTTCCCAATCAACAAGATATTATAATGTAATGATTATTCAGTATTACGCTTTCAGGAAGTACCTACCTATTGCATAATCTAATCACTAGTCGCTCATTAGCACCGATTTCCCCCCTAGAAAGGGCAGGGGACGTAACGCTGCGTTACCGATGGGACATGTTACGTGGACTGAGTGCTAAGCTGTCATCGCAGACATGACATCGATCGATGTTGTCACAAGTACCCGCACTGGTTCTGTCAGTCATTTTGCATTAGGCCAATGATCTTCTGAACTTTCATCACCCTGGTTTATTCGCATTAATTCAGACTTGATAGAATTTGATCAAAACAAATGTAGCCCAACGAACGGCCAAAATAAAGGACCCTCTGGCAGGTGCAAGGCAAACATCTGCGCACACGCACGTGCTCCTTTACTTTTTGTTGTCTTCCGGTTGATTTGAGCCGGAAGAAACATCGAGGGGATAGATGTCGGTGTATTTCGGGCCGCTCTAACCGTCACAATATAGTCTGGGCTCCTGTCTTAAAAGGCGAAACTACAAGATCATCAAACGGACCCAACACAGTCAATTGCAGATGCAGCAAATTGGCCCGCGGTTGCAGCAATTTTTTCCAATGCAAGAATTTAACTTACCACTAGCGTTTGTCAGTTATAGTCTGCGTAAAAAAAGTTAAGATAACTTTAAACAACGCTAGAAGCAAGTTTTTCTCTCTTGCTCTAATTTACGATTAGGTCCAAAATAAAGATGGAGTAAGCCTATATGATTCTCACTGCTTGGTCTATGTTATCCACTGGAAAGACGTCCCCTTAGGTGATACGTGCGAAATCATCACCGATGACCCATAAATCGACAAATACATACTAAGTAGTCCGGACTTGAAATCAAAACATGTCTTGCCAAGTAACGTAAACGATGTCGCACACACCATTCTTGACACAGTTTTAAATATTACTACCTAGCAATTTGAATAATTCATTTTATCTGTCTGGGTTTTATGCCTTTCTTTCTACATCGACGAAACTTAGGTCGGTTTCTAATGGCTTTGTTATGGCGTCTTTATTTTAAGGGCCCATTTAGTTTTTAAATAGAGCCGTATCTTTGCATAATTTAAAAGAGCTTGTGGTGTAGGATGGTAGCTTGCCGGTTTGTTACGGATCAAACGGGCGACTACTATTGCAGATTCACCACAGAATAAATATTAGTATCAACGTTACTGCTATCAATGCTTTCGAGGAGACGTTTTTTTATAAAAAACTTAACCTCACCAACGATGACAACAGTGACAGGCCAAAAGTAAAATTTATATAGTTTAGTTTTATTTATACCTAAACTAACTAATACTACTAACTAATACCAACCATCCATTTTCTGCCTGTGTGTGTAATGTGCTTATGTCTAACTATTGTGTATTGTGTAATTAATAAGTGTATGTAAATTATGGACTAAGTTGTCTGAAATAAATGAATTTATTATATATATTATATAAGGTCTGTTCCTAATTCTAAAAACAGACTTGCTACTTTTAGAATTATGTTTATAGTTCCCAGGGTTCTTTTTATAAAAAAGTATAGGAATAGCTGTGTATGACGTTTGATGAACCTAGGAGGACAGTTAATATGGTGAGAATGCAGCGTACCGCACGAGAGAGGCGCGGCGCGCGCTGCGCTTTCTCCCGCGTCTGGCAGATGGGTACCGGCGCACGCGCAACTCGTCCACAGTGGGACCGGAAGCTGTGACGTCATATTGATAATCCGTGTGAACTACTGCCCAGACTTGGCGACTGAGTTTTTAGGTCGTCTGAATGCTATTCTGTCCCCTAATTAACGCGATAGCACCTAAAGTTTTCTATATAAATTGATTGGATAGGTAGGATAGACATTTTCCAATACTGAGTTTACAACAAAAGGGGTGAATATTTATGTCTGACTACTAAGCATTTCTTAAGGTAGGTACTTCATTTTTATATTTTCGTATATATCTATAGGCAGGCACAGGATGCCACGCATCGGTCCTGTGCCAGTCTTCTATTATATTGCTGCTTTACTTACATTTCAGTATCATCCGATAAGACCTCGTGGCATAGCACCTACGCTGTGACGTGAGAGGGTGTGGATTCATTTCCGCGGCAGCCGGCTTAGACACACAGATAACCGTCAAGCAACTTCTCGCTCACATCCATATTTTAGCTGAAGCTAATATTCTCCGAAAATGAGGAAAAAGCCGAAATATTGTTCTTTGAGATTTATCATAACCGTGTTGAAATGTGTGAGCGACAGGTTATTTGACGGTTGCCAGCCTCTTAACTTATCTTATACTTCAGGTAAAATATGAGAATGTACAGATGGTACCTAGGCGACGCACGGCGACTGCGCGAGTGAGCTTTCACCTGTGTACTGGGCAAGTAGGTACTAACTCTTCATAGCTTGTGCTGGTGCTATCGGCCGATGATAGTACCGCTGCACGTGCTGCTGGATATCGGAAGTACTACTGTGTAGAGACTGCACGCGGTTAGTAGTGGAAACCAGTGCACGAGTAGAGGTTGACAAACAGTGGCGTAGCTAGGTGGACAAGGGCCCCGGTGCATAGAGAAAGAATCGGGCCCTCACCCCCTCTTTCCACATAACTTGAACTTATTGGCCTGTGAAATAAATCATAAAAAAAATGACATAGTTTTCTAGTTTCGGGACCCGCTGACCTCTGTTTTCAAAACTTAGGTTAGAGGGCCCCCTGAGCTCCGGGGCCCTGGTGCACTGCACCGCCTGGTCCTACGATAGCCACGCCGCTGTTGACAAACACTGGTGTAAAGTAGGTCATGGTACGACAGCGTGACGACAATGAGACGACTCCGACTATGAATTTTTTGGGCGATGCTCAGTTTGGTACACCCTCAGACAAAATAAAAAAGTAAAGACGGAGCGCTACGAACAGAAAAGTGAGGCCAGTTTTCTAAACATGTGTGCGGAGGCCGGTGTTGCCATGACAATTCAAATGACCCCAATATTACAAAAATAACATTACTAAATAAAACGTCTATCATGATAATCTAACACAACATGACTGATTATGGGATCGGTTAGGTTGTGTTTGCCTAACCTAACGGACATCTAACGGTTTTCCCAATTTTACGGATGTAACCTATTTTAAGAAATAATAATCGTAAAAATCTGTTCACAAACGGGGATGATATCGCGTTGCCGTGGGCCAAGATGACCGGCAGACCAGCCATCAACGCGATGTTTGACAATTTCGTTCGGTGAGTATGAATTTCTGGTCTCGGTATTGTCTGTATTTCGTTGTGTATTGAACCTAGCTTCACAATGAGTGCAGCCAATGGGCGTTAAGGTAATTTGACCTCGTAGAAGTGAGCTACCAATGGGCTCGAAATCTTGTGTACATCCGTGTGTTCGCCGGACACGTGGGGCCCACGAACTTAGCGAACACCCGTGTATTCTCTAAGCACTCGGACGGGTTTAAAATATACTGATAACCATCATATGAAACGTTACTCGTTTCTTATGATGGTTATCAGTATATTTTTTACGTTACGTTGCGTATCACATTATTAGCAAATAATACGGCAAACAAAACACTTCAAACTGGCAACACTTGTGTTCCAAGCAATAACCTCAAACTTTTATTTTGATTTATTGAAAATTATTGGTTTCCAAATTACTTACGTGTGAAATGTGATTTCATCCCGCTTTTTTATATTTTGAAGATTGATTCTTACACCCTTTCACAACACAATTCGGCATTTTTACTGGTAAATTTATAATTTCTCAAAACGTTGCTCCCCACGAGCCGCGATAGCTAGACTGACAAGGTAAGGCGTAGTTACGTTGTACGTGTGTGTGTGTAATAGTGTATGTACACGTCAAGGCGTAGGTTGGCCGGCCTCACTTTGCTGTTCACAGAGTTCCGTCTTTACTTTTTTATTTTGTCTGAGGGTACACCTTATTTTCTTTAACAGTTAGTTATATGATTTGGTATTGTATTGTGTATTGAAGACGCGTACAATCATGGCGATAGAGGTGTACAACAATGAAACAGCTTCACGACATTAATCCGCAAGCGGTAAGTACAATCTCCAGATTATTTGAGGATGTCTAAGAGGAGTAGTCAGAGGTACGTCCAAACATTACATTTGGCCCATACCTAGGATAAAAAACATCACTACACCTATTTTGCTAATGTTTTAAAGAATTGATAAGTAGATTACGGTAGTAAAAAGGGGAAATCCTGCTTTTGTAATAATTTGGTATGTAGGTATAGAAACGACAGAAATCTATAGCTCATTCATTTCAAATAAAATCCATATTACATTATTAAAAAGTAATCTCTAAATACAATCGAATTAACAGCATCATTAGAAATGTGAAGAAGGATATTTAGATTGAATAGGTTTTTCTTCCCATTATTTACACTTTTATTCTAAAATCGTTTATTATACCACGAAAAGGTAAGGACCTAATAATACATTTCAATTGTATTTACTTCAAAAACCAATTTTACATTAAATTTAAGCCTTATGTTACATATTTAATTACCATAGTATTAGTTATGCTCGTACGGTCTACTGAAATAAGAGCAGAACAAGGAAAACTGATGTAGTTTCATCACTTTTATTTCTGTTACGTATATTGCACTTACCTAATATTGTACCAACATGAGGAAGTACATCGAACCGACAATAACTAATTTAATGGGCCATCTTCAACTCTTGCACTGCAATTATTACCAATTAATTCACACAATAGGTACCTACCTCTTGCCCCAAAAGATGGTGTTAGATAGTGCACCATACCACCACTCTCTCCATCACCTGTACCGGCGCGTGCGCACCTTTTCCGCGGAAGAAATATTAGCACACTTTAGACAAGTTGCACTTCAACGTTCATATTAATCTACGTAACTCAGGCAAGCGATCTAAGACCTTTAAAACAAGTTCAGTAAGTTCATCTTCCGTTTCAGTAAATTCGACAGACAACGCTCGCTTTCTCCCGTTTCCCGATACGTAGTACTTCTCACGTCCAAACTAAATTGGGTAAAAAGTATAGTGGGATACAGCTCGTTTTACACTAATGTTAATTCAGAGTGAAAGGCCTTACCTCCGCAAGTCGCAGACTTGACAGGCAGCAGGCTTGCCGCGCTTAGTTTACGTTCCACCGCGCCGCGCACTACACGCGCATGTCCGAGGAGTGACGTCCACGTAGTGATGCGACGATGTCGGACACGGAGCGGGCCTCGCCGCACTCGCCGGACTCGCCGGACACGTACAACACTAGCGCCCCGACCGCCACCGTCTCCAGCCTAAAGTCCGAGGACTCCACCGAACATTTGATAAGCAAAACCCCGCTCAAAAAGACGAAGAAAATCAAGGAAGTGAAAGAACAAAGTGTGACTTCGAAAAGTGTGGAAGCGGGAAGCGATGCTCCCAATAGTAGGAGAAGACTGGTTGTGTTTCTAGGGTTAGGGCAGGTGGTGCTAGGGGCTCTGCTGGTCGGCGCGGGGGCGCTGGCGGTGGTGAAGGGCGCGGCGTTGTCGCGCGTCGGGGCGGGGCTCTGGGCGGGCTGCGTCGCCGTCGTCACTGGCGTCGTGGGAGTGCTGGCCGGTATCAACGACTGCTATGGACTGTATGGAGTCGGGAGTGGGTAAGTAGTATAACAGGAGCTTTCGGCACCTGACTCGGTGAAAACCATCGGTGGTTGTGGTGGTCGTAAGCATTTACTTTATGACTAAGTTAGCAAATCGATTTTAAAGACGTGTAAATAATACGTCTCTTAATTAATGTATTTATCGTCTATAGATAAAAACATTAATTATTGTTATACAGGGTACCTATTCATAAATATTATTTTTACGACCGATAGTTTATTAATTTTGTATTAAGTAAAATATTATTTTCTCGAATTACCACGTAAGTCGAAGCGTCGGACGCCTCCTACCCGATGGACCGATGACATTGTGAGGATCGCGGGAAGTCGGTGGATGGAGAAGGTTCAGAATCGTTCTTTCCGGAAATGTCCTGCAGGCTATGCAGTGGATTTCTTCAGACTGATGATGATAATGATGATTGTTGGTAATTTTTTTACACACTATAAAAGTTAACTGTTATATCAAAATCCATAACTAAACATAAAACGGATGTAAATATTCCTATCGCAAAGACTACCGAAAAGTCTACTGCCACATACATTATGGTATGGGTCACAAGAACTACTATACCTAAATATTCTAGTCCAAATAAACAATAACAAGTTACAAGAAACCGCCACACCATAGAATAAGCAACAGTTGTTATCAAATATCGCGGTCACCACAAAAAGAGAACAATATCTTCTATTTTCTGTTCAATGCGATATCTAGGAGGGAAAGTTATGAAAATAATAAATAAGTTGGTGGTTTTTTTCGGATGGTACTCCCTGTTTTTATTTGGATTTATAATATAAATTGAGGATACAAGGGGTAGTGTAAATTTTACGTGAGAATTTTAGTTGCATTAATTGGATTTCTTTTTGTCACCTTTTTTCTTATTTGACCTTTGTAATATTGTGTTATTTGTGAAAAACGCAAGCACTTTCAGCAAAAATATCATTTTGATCCAAACAAGTTTTCCTACCAACAAGTTTCTTCACTAGTTTTTGTACTTGATGAAATTTTAAGAGTAGTAGAGTTCTTTGTGAAGGGCTCGTCCCGTAAAATACTTACCACGCCTTTTTCTGCCGCCAAGCAGCAACGCTGTGTTTCGGTTTGAAGAGTGTGGGTTGCCGGTGTCAGGGCCGGATTTAGGGGAGGGCAAACGGGGCGATGGCCCCGGGGCCTCCACAAACGGGGGGCCCCCACAATAGAGGCTTCGGAAAAAAAAAATCTTTCAAATTCCAACTAGTAAACACTAGTAGGTAAACATCTTCTTTTCCTTTGATATTTTTTTTTTGCTATTTTACCTTTACCTACAGCCTACAGTACTTTGTACATACATGATTATTTGATTATATTAATCTTAAATAACAGAAATCATTGATCTATATTTGTTCACTCCAATCAGGGAATCAGTGAAATATCAAAATCTCAAATGGCCCTGATAAGCACTTCCAATTCACTACCCATCTTGGAGGAGTACCCCAATCATTTAATGGCTGAGTGGGGTGGTACTTGCCCGCAACCTCGGAGGTTGGGTATTCGATTCCGTGTCTCGACATATTTTTTTCTCAATTCACTTCTGTTTTTCACGACAGGTTTCAGTACATTTCTTGCAGCTTCTCTATTCTTTTCATTTTCCATGTGACATGGATAATGATAGCCCTTAGGAAAAGAATAGCAGTTCACCAATAGGAACATAGTCATGGAGCTGATAGTCGAGAAAAATAAAATATTAACAGAAATACCAAAAAGAGTTACGACCAGTGCACATGAACCATGTGCACTCCTCGTTACTCTTTTTGTAAAAGAGAATCTACTTGGTTTCACAATAAATTATTATTGAAAAAGTCGACTGAAAAAAATTGTTCACTTTATTTGGAAAATAATTTGGGGCGAGGGGGCCTCCGCTCCTTTGTTGCCCCGGGGCCTCTGGACCTCTAAATCCGGCCCTGGCCGGTGTAATTACAGGCTTAGCATCTGTATGCCTCAAGTTGATGGACGCAGTTCCTAGCTGATAGTTGTATAAAAAAAAATTTAGAAATGTGCAAGTGAGTAGTACTTTGACTTCAGTCTCATAGGACACTATAACCAACTATTGGTGGTCGCGTTGCTCCGTCTGTAAAAGCGCGTTGAAGTCTTTTGTACTACCTATGCAATAACTAGTGGTTCGCCCCGAACTGAGATTTCGTAATGTCCGCTCCTGTCTTACATTGATAACAAACACGATATTTCGCCTCTGACTACCCCCTAACTACTGTGGTAATACTTGTGGTAACTATTTGGTACAAGCTATCGACTTATCAAATTTCATACAGATCGGATCAACGGTTCTAAAGTTATGGCCAGACAGTTGGCCTGGCTATAACTTTAGAACACATACATCTCTAATACTATAAGAATCAAAGTCCTGACTGACTGACTGACTGACTGACTGACTGCCTGACTGACTGACATATAGACAACGCACAGCCTAAACCGCTGGTCCTAGAGACTTGAAATTTGAGGAGTACATAGGTCTTATGGCGTAGAGGTGTACTAAGAAGGGATTTTTGGAAATTCAACCCCTAAGGGTGTAAAAAGGGATGAAAACGTTTGTATGAAAAATAGTATTCCTTGAACTTACAAACTTGAAACTTGGACTACATATACTTCAAGGCAAAAAAATAGGAAAGGCATTTTTAGTTTTTTAAAACTACCCTTAATAAGTGTGCAAAGGGATGTAAAAGTTTGTATGGGAGTTTTTTGACCGCTGGTCTTAGAGACTTGAAATTTGAAGAGAACATAGGTCTTATGGCGTAGAGGTGTACTAAGAAGGGATTTTTGGAAATTCAACCCCTAAGGGTGTAAAAAGGGATGAAAACGTTTGTATGAAAAATTGTATTCCTTGAACCTACAAACTTGAAACTTGGAGTACATATACTTCAAGACAAAATAATAGGAAATACATTTTTAGTTTTTTAAAACTACCCTTAATAAGTGTGCTAAGGGATGTAAAAGTATGTATGGGAGTTTTTTGACCGCTGGTCCTAGAGACTTGAAATTTGAAGAGTACATAGGTCTTATAGCGTAGAGGTGTACTAAGAAGGGATTTTTGGAAATTCAACTCCTAAGGGTGTAAAAAGGGATGAAAACGTTTGTATGAGAAATAGTATTCCTTGAACCTACAAACTTGAAACTTGGAGAACATATACTTCAAAGCAAAAAAATAGGAAATACATTTTTAGTTTTTTAAAACTACCCTTGATAAGTGTGCAAAGGGTTGTAAAAGTTTGTATGGGAGTTTTTTGACCGCTGGTCCTAGAGACTTGAAATTAGAAGAGTACATAGGTCTTATGGCGTAGAGGTGTACTAAGAAGAGGTTTTTGGAAATTCAACCCCTAAGGGTGTAAAAGGGTTGAAAACGTTTGCATGAAAAATAGTATTCCTTGAACCTACACACTTGAAACTTAGAGCACATGTACTCCAAGGCAAAAACTAGGAAAGACATTTTTAGTTTCTTAGAACTACCCTTAATAAGTGTGCAAAGGGATGTAAAAGTTTGTATGAGAGGTTTTTGACCGCTGGTCCTAGAGACTTGAAATTTGAAGAGTATATAGGTCTTATGGCGTAGAGGTGTATTAAGAAGGGATTTTTGGAAATTCAACCCCTAAGGATGTATAAAGGGTTGAAAACGTTGGTATGAAAAATTGTATTCCTTGAACTTACAAACTTGAAACCTGAAGTAGATGTACTCCAAGACTAAAAAACAGAAAAGGCATTTTTAGTTTTTTAAAACTACCCTTAATAAGTGAGCAAAGGGATGTCAAAGTTTGTATGGGAGTTTATTAACGCGTGGTGCGATTGATTTAAAACTTGAGGTAAATATACTAAGAAATAAATAATTGATGATGCTTTTAACTTTTTATAATTACCCCTGCAAAGGGTGCAAATGGCTGGTAAAAGTTAGTATGGGAGATTTTTAACGCATAGTGCTATTGATTTCAAACTTGAAGTAAATATACTCCACAATAAATAATTTAAAATCACGTTTTCAATATTTTAAAACCACCCCTGCAAAGGGTGCAAAAGACTGACAAAGTTTCAAGGTTTGTATGGGAGATTTTTAAAGCGTAGTGTAATTAACTTCAAACTAAAAGAAAATGTGTTCTGTGGATAAATAACAAAAAGACAGTTTGATTTTCGAAAACAACCCCTAAAACGTTACCTTCCTTCGTTGCACTCAAGTAAAAAGGATACAACAAGGCGTCAATGTTTGTAAGGGACATTCTAAAACGGGAATCTTGAGTTGGTTCGAAGAGATCTTAGGGTATTTACCGTGCCTGGGGATCAAAGTGGTGAAGCTGTTTCGGTTCCTTTTTTTTCTGGGGTAGAAACTAGGAACCAATAAGTACATATTTTCCGTGTAAGGTTGTCTTTGTTGTATTTGTCATGTTTGTGCTAAACTTAGTACCTATGGCTACCTACCTACCTAATATAGGTAATGTACGCCTATAGGTATCTCTTATACCTGCGTAGGTATCCTACCCTAATAATATACAAATCAATGCGAAAGTTACGATGTTTGGATGTTTGTGGCTCAATCACGGCTCACCACTTCAACGCGTGCGAAGCCGCGGGAAGCCACTAGTATCTACATAAAATGCCAAATCGCCCAAGTTGACTGTAAGATTTTCGTTCGCTTCGCTCACTCAAAGGATAAGATTAGGATTGGAGTTCTTACCCCGGTATAACCACAGTGGTCACTAGCCTAAACACCAGTATATTTGTATGAACTATGAATCTACAAAAAGTTCTGCTCAGTAACGCTGACCGGAGATTTTAATATTGCTGAATAATCTAATCGGTAGGTAACGGTCGGCACACAACCACACAAACCCAATAAATTAGGAGAAAAAGATGTTCTATCGTTTATTCATCACTAGACAAACGCCCGCTACTTTGCTAGCATTTTTTATTCTAAAAACCTCGTTTGAACTTTACTAGGTATCATAAACTCGTTTCATATCATGGCAGTTTACACGAATATAACTAAGTTTCTAGTTAGATTATCATTGATGGATTTATTGAATGATCATAGACATAATACCTACATTAATTTACAATGATTAATTTACAAGCAAATACAATTACAATGAATACCTACATGAATACAAGTACCTAATTACTTAATGTAGTAGAATCTAAAAAGTTCATAAAACATGCGTCAAGTGCTCGAAAGGAGGCTCTTCGAAGCGCACTTAATATCCTTTCACCACACTGTTTCGAAAGAACTAGTAACACGACAAGAAGTAGTATTTACAAAATATACACAATACACATGAAATCTGCAGACCTCTGCAATCAATCTAGAGATAGCTCACTTATAGATTAATTGTCTATGATCTAAGATTAGGCAGATAAATACACTTGTTAAGGAGTCTTAAGTTTACATCCTAAGTATCAGTGGATAGGTTATACACCCTATTAGGTATGTCGAGATTCGAGATACTATAATTTTGTTATTGAAGCAAGTTTGCTGATCTCTAGAACAACAAACACGGAAAGCGGCTTCGAGCAGAAATTACGAAATCGAAATGTAATTCACGTATTTACTTTACTTACGTTTATTTGTCCATGATTTGGGTAACCAGCCAATTACTGGCACGGCCAATTACCGATGGACTCATTACGTAATACTACAAGCTAAACAAAGTATATCCGCGGCTCGCAGTGACAGACAGACGTACGTGACTGCCATGCTTTCTAATGAACCTGCCTATTTGAGGATAAATGGATATACTTTAAAAGCCCTCCTATTCGTGCCCCCCATGGCTTATAAAATATATCTCTGAGGGTTTTGGACAAGTGGTCCAAAATTATAACGATATAAAATAAGTCAAAATTAAAAGGTATTTATTCAATTGAATCACAAGGATCACTTTGAAACGTCATAAAGCAAGTTGAATCTAGGTGCCTCTTCTACGCGACCATGCCTAGAAGAGTAAGTAATGCTATAATCGCCGGTATTGCCTTATCATGACAGAAGGCAATACCGTAAGCAATGTTATGATATTGCACTAGGTTAGTAAGGTAGGTACCTACGCTTTACTTTTAGAAGAATCAGCAATTAACATTTCCATTTGGCATAATTACTAAATGCTGCATATGACCAAAACGTTCAAGCAATAAAAAAATTGAAGAACTTTGACTTTTTAACGACGTAATTAGGTGTTGAAGTTTGTAGGAAAATGTGGCAGAAACACGAAAGTCTTTCGTAATCATTTACGGATTGGATAGCGGTCGACTTTTCCCGTTTTATTCACGAAATAGAGGGTAGGCAGCAGTACTTTGTACAGTATGCGCTTATATCAGGGACCTCAGGTCAGTATGTAGACAATAGACATTATCTTCATACAAACTTATCATCTATAGATCTACCTATTCTTATAGATAGGTAAGTATTGATGAAAGTCCGTGGCTTTCTCTACAGTCTACGGTGACTGGCCGGTCACTTGCATAGCTGTGTCGTAATCAAAACATATTACATAAAATATTATGTTAATACACCTACAATATACCTACTCTTGAGTATAAGCTAAATAATTTGCATAGATTTTTAGGTCGATTGGGTACTCGAATTATGAAGAACTATAATAAAATATAGAAGATTGTATTCTATTTCCTACTAATAAATATAAACTGCGAAAGTTACGACACGTTTGGATGTTTGTGGCTGAACCACGCCCTAACCACAGAACCGGTGAAACTTAAAACACTTACTATACCGAACAAATATATGGGGAATGTAAAATATCGATAATGTGGTAAAACACGAAAGAATGTAATAAAGGGAAAAACCTTAAACATGAATGTTAAATCACTATTATTACGCGAAGCCGCGGGCGGCTAGTAGTATACTAGAGGAGGGTTGGCGGTCCCGGCATAATAGGACCCCTCCATTTCATCTCCTGGACGTCGTAAGAGGCGACCAAGGAGTTCCAGGAATGACGAAACAAGACTGTTTCCTGAACACATTTTTATTGTACCCATTTACTTATTCATACATTATTACGCTCGAACACAGAGCAAATACCATGGTTATTTTTTTTTTTTTTAGTAATTAAGAGTAGTAGAGCCATTTGTGTATGGCTCGTCCGAGGAAGTACTACTACCACGCCTTTTTCTGCCGCCAAGCAGGAACGCTGTTTCGGTTTGAAGAGTGTGGTTGGCGGTGTAATTACAGGCACATGAGGCTTAACATCTGTATGCCTCAAGCTGATTGACGCAGGGCGGTGCATCAGGTGGGCCATCTGCTTGTTCCATCAGCTGGTTGTATAAAAAAAAAATTGAATTCAAAGTTATTTTCTTTGTATTTGAGTAACACAGATTATTTTCATGAATACACAGATTAAAAAATGTTACTAGGTATGCTGGCCCGAAAATTCTCATTGTGATCTGGATCTCAGCATGGATATTGGATTGGACACACTATTAGAAAACATAATAACTAGTGGTTCGCCCCGAACTGAGATATCGTGGTGGTGCGCCGCTCCAAAAGACGCTCCAAAACTTAGAGGTGGTAGTTAGAGGCAAATCCAAACATTATGTTTGGACTTGTTTCCGACTACCGCCTACTAACTTGGTATAGTAACCAAGTTTCAACTCTATTGGCCTATTTATTGAAGAGTTCCGTGGAATAGACCTTGGCTCCATCATCAGACCAGCTCGCTGTTACCATATTACTAGTGGTTCGCCCAATTAACTTTTTTGTTGTATCTCAAAAACCGAGCGTCCCAGAAAAAAAGTAAAAGTTATTTTGGAATGTCCAAACAAAGTCCTTTCATATGGCATGGAACTAGATTTTTGTATGTAACTTTTTTATTTTTGCTTGCCCTTAAAATACCCCATATCTCAAAAACCCTCCATCCGATTTTACTCATATACTTACCAGTAAATTTCTCAAGTACTAGCTTCCGACTTACCAAAGTTCATGCATATGGGATCAACGGTTCTAAAGTTATGGCCCGACAAACATACATAGATACATACATAAAATCGTTCAAGTTGACTGTAAGATTTTCGTTCGCTTCGCTCACTCATTCAACTAAAAAAGGCACAAAACTAAGTATCCGCCGCGCCGCGCCGGCTACGATATCCAAACAGTTTTTATGCGCACGCACCGGCACAGTAGGTATAATAGATCTGTGGTCTAATGCGCTCTGCTGCGTTCTGTTCCGGTCTGCGCACGCGCACAGTAGGTAACTACTATGCGCGACGCAAGTGCAGTTTATCAACGTACCGAAAGTAATAAAAACGAGATGGAGAAACTGACTTTGATGAAATGAAACCACAGACAATAATTTTGGACGACAACACAGCTACGGTCACAGAAAACGGTGCATTCACCTAGATTCGTTGTTTTTGTAGGGTAATTAGGTAGGTTGAATCGACAGTTAGAGGTTATAATTTCTTATATATAAAATGCACATATTTAATTAAAAAAACTATTAAATCTTTGGTTACGCAACTTATTTAGAGGTTGAGGAATTGGTTTATACATACTAACTACATACATCATTATTTATATGTTAGTCAGCGACACGCCACGCTTTACAAGCGAGTTGAAGTCTTTAGCAGGACTATTTGGAAACGTTTCCTATTTGAAACGTCAGTTTCAATCAAAATAGATTGAAACTGACTGACTTGAATAATAATATTTTACACCACATTTTTAATTATAAACAATTTTTTTACTGTAGATCTTACAGCTAGAAAAGATCACTGATCGTTACAATTTTTAAATAAGGATTCTGTTATAACATTTTGTACTTATCATATCTACCTTACCTGTTTGTCTAGCTAGCCTAAGGGCCGGTTTCACCATGCTCTGTTAGATTAACAAAGGATTAAACGGCCGTTAAAAGTGACAAAATGTACGTGTTTGACATCTAACTTACTATACTAACTTGATATATTTTTTTATTTTCAGGTACCAATTTCATAAATCCTCATTACCCATTTTAATAGTATTGTCATGAAACCTAATAAACTTTCAAAATAGTACGTCAATGATTATAAATACGGTGCTCATACATATTTTACTATACGAGTACAAGTAAAAAGGTAATTATTCAAATGAATCAAAAGGATCACTTTGAAACGACTTAAAGCTATGAGAATCTAGGTGCCAGTTCCACGCGATCAAACCTAGAAGGATCAGTTTGAAGTGTAAGGTTAGATTTAACGGCCTGTTAATCCTTGATTAGGAACTAACAGAGCATGGTGAAACTGGGCCTAAGCATAAAACAGTTGAGCTATTTGCGAACCGTTGGAAATGACAAATGAATACATAATTAATAAATAAATATTGGCGTCTCAAGGGTCGTCGCGTCGGCTCATTGCCGGTTAAATGTAAACCTTATTGAAATTAGAAAAAGTAAATACAACCTTATGTTTTCCTCTTTACGAGTGAAAATTTGTAAAATGTATGACAAAAATTTTGCACACTTGCCGGTTAATAATATATCTACTCGTCAACATGAGTGTGTAATATTTGCAAGAAAGCGCACCTATGAGCGCAGCGCGCCGGCCGCGGGCGGCGGTAGGTACCGTTCTAATACATTTCTACTTCCTGAAGTCGGGCCCTCGTATTCTTAGACAAGAACACTCAGTCAAACACAGCAGACAATGGGCTTTTATTTACAAAGAAAATTACAAAAAGAATTATTTGTATCGACAAAATGTACAAAATACATATTAAACAGTTGAGCTATCTGTAGACAGTTATAATAAGCATAAATAATAATACAGCATAAATATGGTTACATATTTGATGTCAGTAGCCAGACTAGCCAGCTATAGGTACTTATAATTAAACAACGATTTTATTCTTGATGAAGATATTCTAAGATGAGTCAAAGTCAAATACAATTGAATCACTAGGATATTTTGAAACGTCTAGGTATAGGTGATTCTAGGTGCCTTATTAGCATATTTGATCCTCTCAATGAAAAACCCTAGAAGCATCAAAAAGATTCGAAACCTAGTCAATGCTCATGCCTGACTCAAGCATTAGATACATAATTAGACATTAAACTGATTTAATACATCACCATCTAACACCAAACTAAATTATAGCAGTAAAAGGGCCTCTTCAGGGGTATCTTTTCACTAGGGCCCCAATTTACGGGACACTGATTTGTCTGACAAAATTTTAAATGAGTGGGCTTGCCTAGCACCTGTACCAATACCATCCTCAGTGGCGTATTTACAAATTTACCACCAGTAGGCTATTCATGCCTGACCTGACTGACCTCTTCAATTTACCAATCACATTTATAAAAAAAATAGACAATGAAATTGCACCGTTGCTTTTCCAAATTTTTCAATCCTTTAAATCGAAGGTACATGATTGAGCTTTTCTTAGGGCCGGTTTCACCATGCTCTGTTAGATTAACAAAGGATTAAAGGGCCGTTAAATATGTCAAAATGTACGCGTTTGTCAGCTAAGGTTAGATTTAACGGTCTTTTAATCCTTGATTAGTAATTAACAGAGCATGGTGAAACAGGCCCACAGCCTCAAAATATAATATAAACAAGATAAAGATATATAAGACAAAATAAGCCTAATTTGCCGACCCCCTAAAATTAACCGGCCTAGGCTGCAGCCTACTCAGCCGGCTGGTAAATCCGCCACTGACTACCCTCTCATTTTTATCCACAGTGGGGATATGGTTAGTACATGTAGAGTGACAAACCATTGATTATTCATGGTCAAGATGTTTTCCTTTAACGTTTATGAGCAGGAAATTTCATGAACCACAAAACGGATAGAAAAAAATATAAATTTGTGCAATGTTTTGAGATAGGTACGCGCCAAAGAATACCAGCACGAGTGTTTATGGTTATTCGCTTACGACGACTGCACTTGATTGTCTATGGGAATAGTTTATGGAAATGCATTAATGTTTGTGAGAAGCGTGGAAGAAATGATTTGTCGTCAAGGCTCAAGTCATCTTCATTACCTACCGCTTAGTACAGTCCAATGGATGTGTGTGAAAACTGTGTTTCAAATTAATATTGACTGCTATGTGCATACCAAAGATTTTACCCCAAACGCTACCTAGATCCGTCTCCAGATTACCTACAGGCCACTTTAGTGCTAAATTTCATTTAGATCGGTTCAGTGGTCTAGCTTCAGTGGAAACGTACTCGTAACAAGCAGACAGTCACACTTTCGCACTTATAAAGTGCTATCTCTATCTCTAATACTATAAGAATCAAAGTCCTGACTGACTGACTGACTGACTGACTGACATATAGACAACGCACAGCCTAAACCGCTGGTCCTAGAGACTTGAAATTTGAGGAGTACATAGGTCTTATGGCGTAGAGGTGCACTAAGAAGGGATTTTTGAAAATTCAACCCCTAAGGGTGTAAAAAGGGATGAAAACGTTTGTATGTAAAATCGTATTCCTTGAACCTACAAACTTGAAACTTGGAGTACATTTACTTCAAGGCAAAAAAATAGAAAAGGCATTTTTAGTTTTTTTAAACTACCCTTAATAAGTGTGCAAAGGGGTGTCAAAGTTTGTATGGGAGTTTTTTGACCGCTGGTCCTAGAGACTTGAAATTTGAGGAGTACATAGGTCTTATGGCGTAGAGGTGTACTAAGAAGGGATTTTTGGAAATTCAACCCCTATGGGTGTAAAACGGGATGAAAACGTTTGCATGTAAAATAGTATTCCTTGAACCTACAAACTTGAAACTTGGAGTACATATACTTCAAAGCAAAAAAATAGGAAAGGCATTTTTTGTTTTTTAAAACTACCCTTAATAAGTGTGCAAAGGGATGTAAAAGTTTGTATAACAGTTTTTTGACCGCTGGTCCTAGAGACTTGAAATTTAAAGAGTACATAGGTCTTATGGCGTAGAGGTGTACTAAGAAGGGATTTTTGGAAATTCAACCCCTAAGGGTGTAAAAAGGGTTGAAAACGTTGGTGTGAAAATTTGTATTCCTTGAACCTACAAACTTGAAACTTGGAGTACATTTACTTCAAGGCAAAAAAATAGAAAAGGCATTTTTAGTTTTTTTAAACTACCCTTAATAAGTGTGCAAAGGGGTGTCAAAGTTTGTATGGGAGTTTTTTGACCGCTGGTCCTAGAGACTTGAAATTTGAGGAGTACATAGGTCTTATGGCGTAGAGGTGTACTAAGAAGGGATTTTTGGAAATTCAACCCCTATGGGTGTAAAAAGGGATGAAAACGTTTGCATGTAAAATAGTATTCCTTGATCCTACAAACTTGAAACTTGGAGTACATATACTTCAAAGCAAAAAAAATAGGAAAGGCATTTTTTGTTTTTTAAAACTACCCTTAATAAGTGTGCAAAGGGATGTAATAGTTTGTATAACAGTTTTTTGACCGCTGGTCCTAGATACTTGAAATTTAAAGAGTACATAGGTCTTAGGGCTCGTACACAAAACTGCGATGCGATGCGATATGACGTCGCATCGCAGGAACTTCCACGGGAAAGTCCACAACGAGCTCGCAGATTTTTGCGATGCGACGTCGCATCGCAGTTTTGTGTACGAGCCCTTATGGCGTAGAGGTGTACTAAGAAGGGATTTTTGGAAATTCAACCCCTAAGGGTGTAAAAAGGGTTGAAAACGTTGGTGTGAAAATTTGTATTCCTTGAACCTACAAACTTGAAACTTGGAGTACATATACTTCAAAGCAAAAAAATAGGAAAGGCATTTTTTGTTTTTTAAAACTACCCTTAATAAGTGTGCAAAGGGATGTAAAAGTTTGTACAACAGTTTTTTGACCGCTGGTCCTAGAGACTTGAAATTTGAAGAGTATATAGGTCTTATGGCGTAGAGATGTACTAAGAAGGGATTTTTGGAAATTCAACCTCTAAGGGTGTAAAAAAGGTTGAAAACGTTGGTATAACCTACAAACTTGAAACAACTTGAAGTAGATGTACCTACTCCAAAGCCAAAAAATAGAAAAAGCATTTTTAGTTTTTTAAAACTACCCTTAATAAGTCTGCAAAGGGATGTCAAAGTTTGTATGGGAGTTTTTTGACGCGTGGTACGATTGACTTAAAACTTGAGGTAAATATACTTAGAAATAAATAATTAAGAATGACGCTTTTAACTTTTGATAATTACCTCTGCAAAGGGTGCAAATGACTGTAAAAGTTAGTATGGGAGAGTTTTTAACGCATAGTGCGATTGATTTCATACTTGAAGTAAATATACTCAACAATAAATGATTTAAAATCAAGTTTTCTATATTTTACAACCACCCCCGCAAAGTGTGCAAAGGGATGTCAATGTTTGTATGGGAGTTTTTTAACGCGTAGTGTAACTTCAAACTAAAATAAAATGTGTTCTGTGTAATAAAAAGGATACAACGAGGCGTCAATGTTTGTAAGGGACATTCTAAAAACGGGAATCTTGAGTTGGTACGAAGAGATCTGGGAATATCTAACGTGCCTGGGGATCAAAGTCGTGAAGCTGTTTCGTTTCGTTTGTTTTTGGGGTAGAAACTAAGTAAACAAATAAGTACATATTTCCGTGTAAGGTTATCTTTGTTGTATTTGTCATGTTTGTGCTATACTCAGTACCTATACCTACCTACCTAATATAGGTAATGGATACCTACGTAGGTATTTAAAATCATACCCTAATAATATACAAATCAATGCAAAAGTTACGATGTTTGGATGTTTGTGGATCAATCACGGCTCACCACTTCAACGCGTGCGAAGCCGCGGGAAGCCTCTAGTAGAATTACAAACCATTAACTAAAGGCACAGTTAAAAGAGTTAACATTTCGTTCATTTAAAAATGACACATCATTTATTGCACCGATGTTTCCAAAAGGTAGTATAGGTAGGTAGGTACCTACCTGTTTGAATAGATTGCGTAACATACTATGTGATAAATATCAGAGAAGATCAGAATGTAATTACGCGGAGAAAGTCGACGCGATCAGTTTATTTTAATTTCCACGGACATATCATCATCATCGGCAGTCTGAAGAGGTCCATGCTGGACAAAGGCTGACCCCATATATTGACCCCAGGAAGCACGAGCCATCCAGTAACTTCAGATTGTTCTTTCTATAGTCCGAATGCCATAGCATCAAAACCTCCCGTGTATATCAAAGTCTCTCCGTGGCCCTAAATAAATGTATTTTTTGATAGTTGAAGGATGCACGTTCAATCCTTCACGAATTATGGCTCCATCCAGAAGAAAGAAAGAAGGAAGAAACGTTGTCTCTTCTGATGGTCGTTAAAGGGTTCAAAATAGTTTGTTCTGGGAAACTTGCGGAAGTCATCAGGCTACTAATGCTGCTAGGTAGTTATCATTGTTAATGTATTTTGGTTGTGTCCCCAGCAGCAGTCCGCTGCTGACGGCGTTCCTGGCGCTGTCCCTGCTGTGCCTGGCGTGCGGGAACAGCGCGGCCGTGCTGGCGGCCAGCGGCTTGCAGAGGGACGCGCTGCGGGCGCAGCCCACCGCACACACCAGCTTCGATGTAAGTACAAACTATAGCACACTTCCAAGATTCAGCCAGCCAGTGAGACAAGTTAAACTTAACTTGTCTCACTGGCTGGCTGAATCTTGCTAAACACTTACTTTTTGGTGGATATGAACAAGAAGTTTTAATGAAGTTTCCAGAAACTTAGTATCGCGAAGATTTTTGTAATTGTAACTAATGCTAGGTTCATTAAACTCACATCCTTCTATCACGCTTTTGGCTGAAGTAGTTGACTACTCGGCTAGTTGAAAAGTTTCAAAAAAAATTCACACCCACCGGCTTTAATTGACAGATAAATAGAAATATTCAAAAATGGGGGTTAATCACCTCGATGTGAACAATAGTCGTTTTACAACTTTTTGATCAGGATGTTGTTCAAGAACCTACCTAGGGTAGATGCGCTAGTTCGCCGTCCACGTCCCTTTCTCGACCATTCGCGGCACTACTAGTAGATAAACACTAAAAATAGTAAAATTAACATGCACACATTGAGAGAGAGTATTTTGGCGCCTTCTTGAATGTCCAAGCAAACACTCAAAAAAGTTTCAAGTCACCAGCACAAGTGAAACAATTATAAATAATAGAATCAGTTTGGGGTCGGCCGTGATCTGATACAAAAGCGCTAAAAACAACGAAAAAAATAGTGAAGTGATGGCGCTTTCACGCTAAGTTCTTCACTCATTTTTATGACTTTTAGAATAATAGTTATTCGTATGCCTTCATAATAGATCAAATAATAAGTTTATAATGTTTTTCGCTTTAAATATAAATAATAAGTTATTTAAATTACGTGGACGAGAACTGTACCACGCTTTTATATGAAAAGCCATTTTTCGTCCACGTGGTCGGGAACTGGTGGTATCATGTCAAGAAATTGGAGTCTTGTATTTTTTTATGTATGAAAACTAACTGCTGCTTTTAAACAATATTGAGTCTTATTACTCCTCCTAAATTTATTAGCCAGTTTTCGTCCAGGCTAATATGATTATATCAACAAATACAGATACTAATATAATGCTAGTGGTCGAGAACAGGATGGGGTAAATACGACTTCCAGATTTCGACCATGATTTTAATTTGCAACAAATGCTGTAAAACATCAATAAATTTGAATTTTAAGCTATAGAATAACATGTATTAATTCCTTTTTTATTATTTTATTGAGGTTATTGCATTATTTACATATAAATTTCCTCTAAAATTCTTAGTAATACTGTGGTCGAAAACCGATACATCCGATCAGTTTTCGACCATTTAAGAAATTATTGATTACTCCTCTCCAGGCCGGAGGTCTTAGCTGAAATAGAGGAATTTTACGGTCGGTAGTATTGTGCCCTCGCAGGTATTGTGTCCCGAATCAAGTAACGAGGATGGTAGAGCTACACTGACACGCCACTACACAGAAGATATCCAAAGATCAGCCTTGACGAGATCGAGATAGTTTTGAAACAGTTGAAAAATGGGAAAGCCCCAGGGGAAGATGAAATCACTTCGGAACTCTTAAAGGCGGGTAGTTTTCCTGTTCTGAAAGAATTCCAACGTGTTTTCAATTCCGTTCTTAACCATGGAAGAACTCCAAGGGTGTGGAGCAAAAGTGTCGTGGTGTTATTTTTCAAGAAAGGCAACAAAGTCTTCTTGAAAACTATAGACTTATGTCGCTCTTGAGCCAAGTCTACAAGCTGTTTTCTAGGGTTATTTCGAACCGTCTTGCGCGAGATTTGACGAGTTTCAAACACCGGAGCAGGCTGGGTTTCGAGCAGGACTAGACCACATTCACACAATACGGCAGATTATACAAAAATATGAAGAGTATAATCAGCCCTTATGCCTAATGGTTGTGGACTAGGTTTCTGGAGAAGGCCTTTGAAGGGCTGTTCGGCAGTCCTTGCAACGATGTCAGGTTGACTGGCGATACATCGAAGTGCTGAGATGTTTAAGCAATGATGCCACCATGTCTGTTCAGGTCCAGAACCAGCTGTCCAAACCTACCAGTTGTGCTGCGGAGTAAGAAAAGGGGATGTAATATCCTCCAGTTCTCATGCGCACTGGAAGATTTGTTTAAGACACTGAGTTGCACCCTAATGGGCATTAATATTAACGGCGAATACATCACAACATTACGGCATTTGCTGATGACATCGTCATATTGGCAGAATCGTTGCAGAACCTACAACAGATGCTGAACAGCCTAGCTGCTGCCTCACGACGGGTCGGCTGGGTATGAACTTGGATAAAACTCAAATCATGATTATTTATCGCATCACCCAAACCGATCACTGTCGCCAGAATGCCTTTCGAAGTTTTACAGGAATATGTCTACCTTGGGTCTGCCCCTGCGGTTGGGTAGACACAACTTTGAGAGAGAGCTAAACCGGAGAATTCAGCTAGGCTGAGCTGCGTTTGGGGAACTTCTTCAGGTCTTATCGTCGCCCATCCCTCAATGTTTGAAGACGAAAGTCTTCAACCAGTAGGTACGTCCTACCTGTTATGACCTATGCTGCCAAAACGTGGACACTAACAATAGGGTCGGCTCACAAACTGAAAGTCGCCCAGCGAGCTATGGAGAGAGCTATGCTCGGAGTTTCTCCGAAGGATAGAATCCGAAACGAAGTTATCCGACGGAGTACTAAACTAGTCGACATCATAACTCAAAGGATTAGCAAGCTGAAATGGCAGTGGCCCGGCCATGTATGCCGTAGAACTGACAATCGCTGGATCAAACTAATACTTGAGTGGTCCCAGTGGTTCTTCAGACCGCGTTTAGGTAAGCGTAGTGTAGGACGCCCTCCGCAGAGGTGGGGCGACGAGATCGTCGCCCCACTTCGTCGTCATCATCGTTGCGAAATGTAGCTGGCAAATACGGAATGAGAAGAGCCGAAGCCCGGGCTCAGTGAACGTCTTGGGAGAGACCTACGTCCAGCAGTGGACTGACATAGGTTGATGATGATGATGATATGTTACGATTGAATAATATTATATAATAAATAAGTACTTAAAACTCTTGTGGTACACTATTACATTATAGAAACTAAAATGCAAAGGGACATTTCTTCAGAAGTTAGCAAAAATGATTTTCGATACCTAGATAGTAAGTTTTGAACTTTAAATGCAGAAATTTTGATTATTATTATGACTCTTAAAATATACGACATGATAACTATAACTTTGTTTCGTTTCTATCAATTTTCACTCCTATATTTGAAATATTTTTCCATCAGAAATGAATGGTCGAAAACTGGGGAGTAGGTGGTCGAAAACTGGATTTTGTGGACGAAAACTGGTCAAAATAGGTATTTGACATTAAAATATTTTTATAAAATTCGCAGTTTACTTCATAATTAAATACTTTACATTAAATGAAAATAGAGGATATAGGCTATGTGCAGAAAAAGTTTCACCTCTATAAACCTACAATAACATAGACTTTTTGGTGCTTAAATGTGACAACTCCGCTAACTGGACGATAAGGGGCGTAGTTACCCTATATGTTTTCTTCATAGCATTTTATCAACAAATGAAAAATAATAACCACAGTCACGGTGGACATACCTCAGGTCTCTTGGTAGGTACTCAGACTCACCTAATCCTGACCTGTCCGATCCGATGAGTCCTGTCCGATCCTGTAGATCCGATGAGTAAACAAAGTACAGAGTTAACAATACCTTTGAGTACGCAGTCAAATTCAGGTATTATTCAATTGTATCACAAGAATCACCTTGAATCGCCATAAAGCTATTATGGCGTTAATATTATTTTGTATCATACCTATCACATATGTTGCCCAACCTCAAGTGACTAATTAACAAGTAACAAAGTGACTATATTAACACATAATAAATAATAGAACTAGTACCTAAGTGTGGCCTCAAGATGAAGTAGGTATTGCTGAAATCAACGATGTAAACATAGGTGCGACGCGCGGCAGTACCTACGTACTGTACGTACCGTCTGTTTATCTAATTTTACAAATAGATACTGACCGCAGGAGTGTTATTCTGACAACAACACTCACTCATGTGACCGAGGAAGCCGCGCTGAGTTTTCCATTTGGCATTCTGTAACACATTCACTATTCACTAGCGCTACCCGAGTGAGTGTTTTGTTGGTGAATATGCCAACGCGAGTGAGGCGAAGCTCGTGATCGAAGTGGGCGCGAATCCACTTAGTGATACTCCCCGTGATATTGTTGTTTACTGAATAGCACTACAGAGTTTTACCAACAGTTTGTTTTATCAATATGCTGATTATTCAGTCAATAAACTCCAATCCATTGATAGTAATAACGTTAAATATTGCGAATATCCGATTGACTATGCACTGCGTTGTGGTTACAAAACTAACATTTGCTTGCATTAATATTTGAAAGGTTGTTACAGTGTAGTGAGGCTTTTATACCTATTCTACGATAAACCGTGCCGATTTTGGAAGAATTATTTTGTTATATTTGGGAAACAAACATCACCTACCAATAATAATAATAATAAGTTATACAGTAACCATTATTCAGTTTCCACCATTAAATTATACATAAAGAGCGTGTGAACAGACTGACAACTAAAGATACCACTCAACATATGGTAAACCATATGCTTGAACCGCCACTTTCATTTGAAAACCAGCCGGTTCTGCGTCTGTTGTAAAGCGCCCACTGTAGTGGTACTATCACATTTAAATTTAATTATTTGCTGCTTGAAGCCATTTCTCTATCAATACCAACTTCTCGCTAATCTCATAATAAACCTCTAGGAACTATCGATCAGCTCCTAATAGGCTAGTAGTAGGTATTCGACGACTTTGGCTCTTTGGTTGCCTCGCGCAGCGAGATTTTTTTCCTGATATTTCAACGGTAGTAGTAGAAATTTGCCGGTAAAGGCTCAAATGATCGGTTCGGCTCGGCTTGGTTCGGTTTTTGCTCGGCCCGGCCGGTAAACGCTCAAATGATCGGTTCGATTCGGCGTGACTCGGCTCAGCTCGGCTCGGCCCTACTTTCTTTACTTAATTTTAACGGGCGAGCTTAAAATGAACCTATTTTTGGGTGTAGTAGGATAGGTTGTTCAAAAAGATTTTTCAGATTGTGATACTTTTATTATTTTTCTTTAAAACACATACCAAATAGTTTATACACAAAAACATCGTTATTCAACTTACTGCTACCAAATAATTTTACGAAATCCGTCATACTATTTCCGTTAAACTTGTAATATAAATATGTTAAACAATACTCTCCACAAACTGAAGTCAAGTCATGTTGCAGTCTGTACCTATTGAAATTCCACTGTTTTGTTGTCCTGTTCAAGAAACTTCTATGATTTCCTATAGGTGGTCGTCCATAAGAATCAAAATACTGTCCAACTCCATTTGACTCTATGTGAATGGCTACCCAATGGGAGCCTGGCTCACTATCTGGATCCAAATTACTTATTATGAATGCAGGAGTATTAATATGTAAGGGTAACCTGTTTGCTGGATAAACATGCTTTTGCATCGAGGGATGTATGAAATGCAAATGTTTTTGAACTTCTAATGTGTTCATCGTTGTGGTATCTTCTATTTACAAATTAAGAATGTGAAACTAAATAAGCTGAACTTCTTTATAAAGGTAGAAATAAATAAAAGGATTGGATTATGTTTTAATGATTTTTTATTTCATATTTATAACTAGGTTTATACAAAGTCAACTTAACTACTATAGTCTACGGTTACATTACGATTCCTATCTATTTCAATAACATTGTCAAATTCTGCATAAACAATACAATTTATTGTTTGAGTAAGTGTAGATTCAAATCGAACCTCTAATCTAACACTACCATGTTTTATAAGGTTCCAATGGGTATTTGAATTTGAGCTGAGATCAGCTGTTAGATCAAATGCTAACAAACAGTATCCTTTTGCATATTGTTCCCTAGATATCCCATTACCTTCATTGAGAAAATGTATACCTGTCCCTGAAAATAGTGTATGATAGGCTGCAGTAAAAATATTACTATCAAACGATGGCTGTAAAGCTTTTGAAGGTATTTGCTGCCCATCAATGTACAAACAAAATGTATTCAAATCATAGTTTTCAAAATTAAATGGATTTTTAGTCAAACTTCCATTAAATGCGGCATTGTTTACAAAACCAATTATACATCTTTTAGGGACTTGTCCCAGAAAAATATTATCGAGAGTTTTGCCCTGAATACCTGAAGGTATGGTTAACACTTTGACTTCCGCTCGAGTAATAGGATATTTTGCAGTTGTAGAGGCTAACACTTTTTGATGGGCTAGTAAAACAGTTGGATTGATTCGTGCTCTACGAACAATAAGGGTTGCATCTGTAATGCATACTTTAAATTTTAAATCTGTTGAAGGAGCCATAAGACTAAATGTGTCTCTGGAGCGAACTAGTTTAACACTCATTTCAACCCCGTTAATTAAAAACTTTTCCTGGTTAAATATATCACCATGAAGATGACCAATCATTTCTATTTCTTTGCTTTCACATGCTAGTTGTTGCCTTTTAGTAAATCCTTCGTTTTTTTCATCGGTTGAATTCATTTTTTCAGCTGTATCTTGATACCAAAGAGCACAAGTCAAATGAGAATCTTTGGCTGCAGGAGCATAGTTCAACAAAGTTTCTATGTAAGCACGATAGGCATATGTATTGTTTGGTGGTGATACAAGCTTCTGATTCAAATAAACATCTAGTTCTCTAGAATTGGTTACACAACCACATTCATTATTTTATCGATTTAGGTAAGGAATTTTAAGAGATAACTAGTACTATCTCATTTGGACTTCGTTTGAAGTGATTATTAATGGGTATAACCGCATTACATTAATTAATTATTTTATCAATTTAGGTAAGGAATGTGAAAGTGATAACTAGTTCTATCTCATTTGGACTTTGCTGGAAGTGATTACTAATGGTCTTGATTGTATTGAAATGTTGGGTATATAAGCTGTACATTTTTAAAAATTGTTAATATTCCCTAGCTTGTGCATCGTAAGGCTTCCGATTGAATCCAGTGAGTTGTGTGTTTAAAGTGATCTACAGAGACAATGGAGGTAAGTTATTTTCAATGTATTATTATAATTGGTATGATATAAAAATATATTACATTTATAGATTCAAACACTTAAATATTTTAAATTATTATTTGCAGAACTCATTCAATATCGAGGAAGAAAATACATTCAAACAATATTATTATGCTTGTTCAGATGATGATACACAGGAGCTTAAAATTGTAAAAGATCGATTGCCTCAAAATTTATTAAAAAGAAAACCATCAAGTGAAAGCTTAGACGCATTGTTCGAAGTCTCAAAAACAAAGAAGAAAAAGTTGTCATCCACAGTTTCTCATGCTCACCGAGAAGGTGGAAATGTTTTTTTATCTACAAATGAAGATGATGGCCCTCGCTCAGATTACATGATAAAAATTGAAGTTTTCAATATGAAAAAAATTAGTAAAGTTGCATCAAATGAACAATGGAAGCATGCAAGCTATCGAATTAAGTATTTTGCTAATGAAGGCAATCAGAACTATGAGAGTGCAAAAAAAATAATTTTTAATGTGACTAAAGAAATTGTAACAGTACCAACATGTAAAAAATATCATTTTAACAATTAGTGCGTATGTAATTTAGGTCATTTACAACAGTATAGTAGTACTCATTATATAATTAAGTTTGTAACTGTTGTTCCTTTATATAGTTCATACAGACATCCCTGTAGCATTAGTTCAGTTTTAAACCTTTAACCGTAGCATCTCTTAAACAAAATGGCAAATAAAATTGTGGAACGTGATAGTGTATTTTTCAATACGAATTCTGAAGAAGAGTTATGCGAAAAGCTAGATAACTGTATGGTGTTTGAAGATGAATACGACGAGGATCTATACAATCTCTGCGCTTATGAAGAAAATTGTATGTTATTAGAAGATCAATACGATGAAGAATTGTATAATGAATGTACCGTCGTTGAAAACAATTTGATGTAAGTAATACTCGTAGTGATCCCATCACTTATAATGTATATTTGATTTCATTCAGGATTGTGTCTCATAACGCTTTCTTATTGTTTTAGAAAACAAGTTGGAGGAGCACAAAAGAGAAAGCATAATACTGAAAGTGCTAACATCAAAGTGAAACGAGCACGATATGAAGATGGATTCTCTTCTAGTATGGCAGGACCCAGCAATGAATATATCAATGACAATGAAGGTGAATATCCTAGTTCCATGGAAGGTGATGCTGTTATGATGACATGTAGTACATGTCATGTTTTAGTTAAAAAAAGGTATTTTTCAAATCATTTAAAAAGTAATCTTCATAAAATAAAACTTGAAAAAGTTCACAACTCTTTAAAAAATGTATCAATCGTAGAATCAGCCTTTGGTCAAAGAATAATTTCTTATAAAATTCATAGTAAGAATGATCATCATACATCAAAAAACTTTCAAACACCAGAATTATTCATGAATTCTATAAAAAATGATATTTTCTTATTAATCGAAGAATCAATACAACAGCATACTATTTTCAAAGTCAACTTTGTTCTGCAAGCTGATTTCATCCAACAAACTAAAGACGATTCATTTCAAACATTTGATTTCCAAACGTATAATTACATAGTTTTTCGAGGGGATGATCTAAATATTTTGTTTTCATCTTTGTGTAACACTCTGGCAAGTAAAATCAGTACTTTTGAGAAAAAAGACAGTGGTTGGAGCCTTAAAGAATTAAGAGCAATTGATATGAATGTAAATAAGTTTAATCCACTACGTGGTACTTCATACATTGAGTTACCAAAGGACATTCGAACAAAAAAAGCAATAGTTAACGTTAAAAATGCTGACAATTTATGTTTTAAGTGGGCATTGCTCTCTGCTTTGTACCCAGTAAACAAAAATGCGGATCGAGTAACATCTTACACTGTGAATTCCAACAAATTAAAATTTGATGGAGTACGTTTTCCTGTAAAGTTATCTGATATATCAAAAGTAGAAGAACTGAATAATATTAGCATCAACGTGTTTGGTTTAGAGTTTAACAGAGACAAAAAGTGTCATAGTGTGGTTGGACCGTTATTTTTAACAAAATCTCGCAAAGATGTACACGTTAATTTATTACTGATCTCTAACGGAGCAAACAATCATTATTGTCACATTAAAAACATGTCACGTCTCGTAAGCAAACAAATTTCCAATCATGAGCACGCAGTTCATATTTGTGATGGATGTTTATTACACTTTCCTACACAACAAAGATTAATTGACCATCAAAAACATGACTGTGCTCACATTGTCACAGAATTACCAAATGGTGACAAAACGTCAAAGGATTGGTATGGTCGACCAACATCCAATGATAAATTAAAATTTGATAAATACAACAGGAAGTTAAAAATACCTTTTGTCATATATGCTGATTTTGAAGCTTTTTTAAGTCCGATTAAATCATGTTTTAACAATCCATCTAAGCCTTATACAAGCAATACTCATGAACACGAACCATATAGTTTTGGCTATTATATCAAATGTTCATATGATGATAACTTATCAAAATATGAGGCTTATAGCGGAAAAAATTGTGCTCAAGAATTCATGAATCGTTTGCATGAAGATTTAAAAAAAATATGTAGGAAAAATAGCTTTCAAGTTCCTCCTAAGCCACTGACGGTTTATGAGGAAAATGAAATTTTAAATGCGGTGATATGTCACATTTGTGAAAGTAATTTAGATGGTGATGACAAAATCGATCATGATTGGCAAACTGGTCAATTTCGAGGTGTTGCACATGAAGTATGCGCAACCAAGTTTCGATCATTACGTCATATTCCTGTTTTCTTTCATAACCTGAGCAATTATGATGCTCATTTTATTGTTCACGCTTTAAATTTTGTTGAAGGTGAAATTGATGTTATCCCTCAGACTAAAGAAAAATATATTTCATTTTCAAAAACTATCAATATTAATAATCATAAAGTTAGTTTGCGATTTGTAGATTCCTTAAAATTTATGTCTTGCAGTCTCGATCAGCTAGCAAAAAACTTATGCAATGATCAATTTAAAGCTTTAAAACTTAATTTTCCGCGCAATGAAGATTTTAATCGTCTTCGAAGGAAAGGTATTTACCCTTATGAATTTATGACATCTGAAGATAGTTTGAAAAAAACAACGCTACCTAGCCAAGATGAATTTTATAGCACATTATCTGATTCTCATGTATCAGATGCTGATTATAATCATGCCAAAGATATTTGGCAGCACTTCCATTGTCGTACTATGCTAGATTACTCTGATCTATATCTCAAAACTGATGTTTTATTGTTGACGGATGTTTTCGAAAGCTTTAGAACTTTATGCTTAAAAACATATCACTTGGATCCTGCACATTACTACACAGCACCTGGGTTAAGTTGGGATGCTATGTTAAAATACACTCAAATAGAGTTAGAACTATTAACTGATATTGAGAAGGTTTCTTTTATTAGGGCCGGTATACGGGGTGGTGTATCACAGTGTAGTAACCGCTATGCAAAAGCTAATAATGAATTCATGGAAGATTATGATAAAGATAAATTAAAATCATACTTGACTTATTTAGATGCAAATAATCTTTACGGTTGGGCAATGTCTCAATGTCTTCCAGTTGGTGGTTTTGAATGGGTAAATGTTGATACTAGTTTTGATGTGTCTGAAAATGCAGAATACGGTTTTATTTTAGAGGTAGATTTAGAGTACCCTGTCGAACTTCATGATTTGCATTCTGATTTACCTTTGTGCCCTGAAAATATCCAAATTGGAGATTCCAAAGATATCAAATTGGTGCCAAACCTGAACAATAAAACTAAATACAAAATTCATTATAGAAATTTGAAACAATGCATTGCGATGGGTATGAAGTTAACAAAAGTTCATAGGATTTTAAAATTCAAACAACGTCCTTGGTTAAAGCATTACATAGATTTAAACACAACTTTGAGAACATCGGCAAAATCAGAATTCGAAAAAGATTTTTACAAGTTAATGAATAATTCCGTATTTGGAAAGACAATGGAAAATATTGAAAAAAGGGTCAACGTTAAACTATTAACGCACTGGGAAAATAGAGGTAAAGTTCTTGGTGCACAAGATCTGGTGGCAAAACCAGAATTTCATAGTTCATCCACATTTGGAGAGAATCTAGTTGCAGTTCAGTTAAAAAAAATTAAATTGTTTCATAACAAACCAATTTACTTAGGTTTTTGCATCTTAGATATTTCAAAAACTTTAATGTATGACTTTCACTACAACTTTATGCTTAAGAAGTTTAATAATAACATTAAGCTACTTTACACTGATACTGATAGTTTGATATATCATGTTTTCACAAATAACTTTTACGAAGACATCAAACCAGATCTCTCTTCAAAGTTTGATACATCTGATTACCCGGATGACAACATTTTTGGGTATCCGAAATTAAACAAAAAAAAGCTGGGGTTTTTTAAAGATGAAAATAATGGAAAAATATTTCGTGAATTTGTTGGATTAAGATCTAAAATGTATGCGTTGGATGTCGAAAGTAAATTTGTATCAAAAGCTAAAGGTGTAAAAAAATGTGTTACGAAAAATATGAAAATGGAAAATTACAGGTCATGTCTATTCGAAAAAAATATACAATATGGTACTATGGTTTTATTCAAATCACTGAAACATAAAATATTTACTCAACAAGTTAACAAAATATGTCTATCCTACAATGATAGCAAAAGGTTTATTTTACCAAATAATGTAGACACATTAGCTTGGGGTCATTACAAATTAGGATAAGGTATCTATTGTATTTTAGACAAACTTGTTTAAACTAAATCATTAAGCATTCGATGTTATTGATAAGTTTATTGTTTTAAGTGTGTGTATTATTAAGAAGAAAAATTGTAATGTAATATATTTGTAATGTTGTCATGTTAACTAGACGATGATAGCTATATTAATGATTTTTGTAATGTGTATATAATATGCCATCTTATATTAAAATAAATATAAATAATTGATATTTGAACATTTGTTTCATTATTTTTCCGATCCTCTCACAATCAACACAAACATTAATAATGTTTCATTTTATTCATCCATTTACGGCAATAGTGGCTGGTCCAAGCGGTTGTGGGAAATCTAATTTCGTAACAAATTTTACAAAGTTTGTGAAAGAAGTTTGTAGTGTTGAATTTACTCAAATAACCTGGTGTTTTGATGAAATGCAACCATTGTATAACCTGAAAAATATAAACTATTGCCAAGGAATACCAGATCTCAGTATGTTCGATGGAAAGGAACCTCAGCTAGTAATCATTGATGATCTCATGAGAGAATCCGATGGACGCATTGTTGATATATTTACAAAAGGTAGTCATCATAGAAACTTGAGTGTTTTTTATATAACACAAAACTTATTTCATCAAGGTAAGGGTCAAAGAGATATATCTTTGAACTCTGGTTATATAATTTATTTTAAGAATCCTCGTGATAAAACTCAAATTAAATATTTAGCACGACAAGTTTCACCAGAAAATACAAAGTTTATGGAAGACTCATACAAGGATGCAACTAAAGAGGCTCATGGATATTTGATGATAGATTTAAAACAAGACACTAGCGATTTGTGTCGTTTTAAAACTAATGTATTTCCTTCAGATGGATATTGCATTGTTTATATTCCAACGAAATTATTTAAATATGCCAAGAATCATCAAATTCCCGTCATTCATAAATAATGCATCAAAGCCTACAGACGCATAAAGATTTACTTAGTGCTTTACATACACTTAAACCAAAATATCAGAAAGCACTTTTAAAATCATGTGATGAAGAAGAAATTAATTGCATTTGTGAATGCATTCATAACGTTTTAAAGGGTAAAGTACCTCTTGAAAAAAAAGCAAAGAAAAAGTTAAAAAAATACAAAGATCTACTTCGTAAACTAGTGCGAAAAAGTACTAAGCAAGTTCGGAAACGTTTGATAGTTCAAACTGGTGGATCTTTTTTACCTTTAATATTGGGATCAATTTTAAGTGGATTGGTTGGTACTATTGTTTGAAAAAATGGAACATGCTAAAAAAATGTTATTGATTGATCCAAGTTCTATTGAAAAACTGAAACAAAATGATTCTGTTCATAACCCTATGTCACGATTAGACGCTGAAATGCAAAACATTTTGAAAAGTGACATGGAAGATAGAAAAAAATGTATGCTATATTTACAAATATTGCAACGATACTTACATTTTTCCGAAGAAGAACGTAAACCTCTTGAAATATCTTTAGTTAATAATATTCTGAAAACAGAAAGAGGGGATGAAGTAGCAGATAATGGTATGGTGGATATTAAAAACAAAAATATTGATGAAAAAGAAGTAGTTGCTGATCAGACACCCATTGAAAACGATGAACAGGGAGCAATTTCTAGTTTGAAAAGAAAATCGATTTACTCTCCTAAGCATATACTCAGCTTGATACCTAAAACATATATAAAGAAGGGTGAGCGATTATTATACTTGATATCTTCGAATAAAAATATAATTGACTGGGATGATGATGGTACAATCACTGTAGTCAAAGAAAAAATTCCTGGAAGTAATATTATAGACTTAGTAAATGATTCTTTGAGACCACTCAAAAAAAACGATCCAATAGGATGGCAAAAATTTGCACAAGCATTGAAACATATTAAAATACCACTTATTTATATTGGAAATCCAAAAATACTCGATTATATGAATCAGCTTCAGGTCAGCGAATATAAAGAATACACACCACCGAGGGAGGTGGAGGAGGTGTTTTCAACACCAGTTTCTCGAAGAGTCCGACAGAAAATTGATTGGGAAAAATGGAGTCCTTACTAGAAATCAACAATATCTACTATAACCCATCACACCCCGCTGGGTATGCTAGTATTGATAAACTAGCTAAAGCTATGAAAGGTAAAATGAATAAAGAAGATGTGAAAAAATGGTTACAATCACAAGAAACCTATACACTACATAAACCGGTTCACAGAAAATTTCCACGAAACAAATATGTCTTGTCAAATCTTAATGAACTTTGGCAAGCTGACTTAAGTGATATGAGAACTTACTCAAAATATAACAATGGTTTTAATTACATTCTTTGTGTTATTGATGTCTTTACCAAATATGCATACGCCCGACCCATGAAAAGTAAAAATTCTGAAACTATTAAAACATGTTTTAACAGCATATTTAATGAAGCTAATACAACACAAACTCGTATACAATCTGATAAAGGAACTGAGTTTGTTTCAAAAGATGTTCAAAGATTATTTAAGTCAAAAAATATTAATTACTACACAACAAATAACCCTGATATTAAAGCCAGCATTGTTGAAAGATTTCAAAGGACACTCAAAATGAGAATGTGGCGCTATTTCACCCATAAAAATACGTATAAATACATTGATATTTTACAAGACTTAATATATGCGTATAATCATAGCTATCATTCAAGTATCAAGATGTCCCCTTGTGATGTAAGCACGAATAATATAATGACTGTATGGAATAACTTGTATGATAGAAAAAATGGTCAAAGTATCACACGTACAGCTTTGCCAAAACTTCGCATTGGTGACTATGTAAGAATAACGAAGTATAAGCATGTATTTCAAAAAGGTTATGAATCCAACTGGAGTGATGAAATATTTATGATAACTTCAATTATAGAACGATCTCCATTGGTTGTGTACTCGCTAGAAGATTTAAAACACGAAGCTATAGTTGGAACGTTTTATGAAAAGGAATTACAGAAAGTGTCTTATGACCCCACCTCTAAGTATAAAATAGATAAAATTATTAGTTCACGTTATTCTGGTAGCAGAAAGCAAGTGTTAGTGAAGTGGAAAGGTTATCCAGATAAATTTAATAGTTGGATTTCAGTTTCTGAATTGAAAGAAATATGATAAAAGAAAGTTTTTATTTAACATTACTTAGTAATAGTTCCATGGAATACTTTCCAGACAATATGACTACACGATTTTCAACAAAGTTACCAAAATCTATAAAACTTGAAGGAGAATGGTCAGTTGGAGTTGTTGAATTTCAATACCCTTGCACAATGTATACTGTACAAGAGCATGAAAATATAATTTACATATCGAAATTGATGTTAATGCCAAACGAAGAAAAACCTTCACTGGTGTATTATAAAACACATATCCCGGCAACAAATTATGATAATATTAATCATATTTTAACAGCAGTGAATAATATAAAGGAGAAAGTTAAATTTCGATATGATGAAATATCAAAGTTTGTGTCTGCTGCTATTATGGATGAATCTATTAAATCATTGACATTGTCACCTAAGTTAGGTATACAACTCGGCTTTGAACCGAACAGAAATCTTGTGATGAATGGTTTAGGTAAATGTCCAGCCAATTTACATTTAGGGCTACCGTATCAATTATTTGTTTATTGTGATATTATCGAACCTCAGATAGTGGGGGATGTGATGACACCTTTACTAAGAATTATACCATTGGACCCCGCAAAGTATATTTACGGAGCAAATAAAATGCATGTTTTTTCACCTCCACACTATTTACCTGTTATGCGTAGAGAGTTTGATACTATTGAAGTAGATATAAGATCCGGTACGGGTCAAAAAATACCATTCCAGTTTGGAACACTGTGTGTAAAGCTTCATTTCAGAAAAACATAATAATGTACTCTCGTAATATAACTTGTCCATATGAACATTATTACTCACATCAAGCTGGTTCGGGAATTGGAGTGATTTATAAAGGAGCACCGTATCAGCGTGGTCATGGCATTGGCAGTTTCTTAGGTGGACTGTTTAGATCTGTTCTACCATTACTCTCTAGTGGTGCTAAAGTTATAGGTAAAGAAGCTTTAAACGCTGGTGTTGGTCTTTTATCAGACATGGTTAGTGCTCGACCAATGGAGGATTCAATAAAATCTAGACTTAAAGAAGCAAGTTCAAATCTGAAGAGGAAAGCAGATAGTAAAATAGATAGATTAAATATGTCTGGCTCAGGATATAAAACAAAAAGGAAACGGCTATCTTCCAACAGTCTAACACCGACCGCCAAAGTGAAAGCTACAAAAAAATCAAAAGCCAACAATTTAAAAGATATATTTTCATAAAATAAAATAAACATGTCGTTTTTACATAGTCATTCTTGTGAGTGTATAAAATCAGAGTTGGATTTATTCGCTTTACCATCCACACAAACCAGCATAGAAAGTGGGTTATGGATACACTACAAACCCATTTCATCACTTGCTGACGATGGCCCCATAGAGTTTCAAATACCGGGAACAGGGGATGATTATATAGATTTATCCCACACGTTGATACATATAAAAGCTAAAATATTCAATCAGGATTCAACCAAAATAGCTGCATCGAGTATTGTAGCCCCAGTTAATAATTGGCTTCATTCACTCTTCAGTCAACTAGATGTTTATTTGAATCAGAAGCTTGTATCACCACCAAACAATACATATGCCTATCGTGCTTACATAGAAACTTTGTTGAACTATGCTCCTGCAGCCAAAGATTCTCATTTGACTTGTGCTCTTTGGTATCAAGATACAGCTGAAAAAATGAATTCAACCGATGAAAAAAACGAAGGATTTACTAAAAGGCAACAACTAGCATGTGAAAGCAAAGAAATAGAAATGATTGGTCATCTTCATGGTGATATATTTAACCAGGAAAAGTTTTTAATTAACGGGGTTGAAATGAGTGTTAAACTAGTTCGCTCCAGAGACACATTTAGTCTTATGGCTCCTTCAACAGATTTAAAATTTAAAGTATGCATTACAGATGCAACCCTTATTGTTCGTAGAGCACGAATCAATCCAACTGTTTTACTAGCCCATCAAAAAGTGTTAGCCTCTACAACTGCAAAATATCCTATTACTCGAGCGGAAGTCAAAGTGTTAACCATACCTTCAGGTATTCAGGGCAAAACTCTCGATAATATTTTTCTGGGACAAGTCCCTAAAAGATGTATAATTGGTTTTGTAAACAATGCCGCATTTAATGGAAGTTTGACTAAAAATCCATTTAATTTTGAAAACTATGATTTGAATACATTTTGTTTGTACATTGATGGGCAGCAAATACCTTCAAAAGCTTTACAGCCATCGTTTGATAGTAATATTTTTACTGCAGCCTATCATACACTATTTTCAGGGACAGGTATACATTTTCTCAATGAAGGTAATGGGATATCTAGGGAACAATATGCAAAAGGATACTGTTTGTTAGCATTTGATCTAACAGCTGATCTCAGCTCAAATTCAAATACCCATTGGAACCTTATAAAACATGGTAGTGTTAGATTAGAGGTTCGATTTGAATCTACACTTACTCAAACAATAAATTGTATTGTTTATGCAGAATTTGACAATGTTATTGAAATAGATAGGAATCGTAATGTAACCGTAGACTATAGTAGTTAAGTTGACTTTGTATAAACCTAGTTATAAATATGAAATAAAAAATCATTAAAACATAATCCAATCCTTTTATTTATTTCTACCTTTATAAAGAAGTTCAGCTTATTTAGTTTCACATTCTTAATTTGTAAATAGAAGATACCACAACGATGAACACATTAGAAGTTCAAAAACATTTGCATTTCATACATCCCTCGATGCAAAAGCATGTTTATCCAGCAAACAGGTTACCCTTACATATTAATACTCCTGCATTCATAATAAGTAATTTGGATCCAGATAGTGAGCCAGGCTCCCATTGGGTAGCCATTCACATAGAGTCAAATGGAGTTGGACAGTATTTTGATTCTTATGGACGACCACCTATAGGAAATCATAGAAGTTTCTTGAACAGGACAACAAAACAGTGGAATTTCAATAGGTACAGACTGCAACATGACTTGACTTCAGTTTGTGGAGAGTATTGTTTAACATATTTATATTACAAGTTTAACGGAAATAGTATGACGGATTTCGTAAAATTATTTGGTAGCAGTAAGTTGAATAACGATGTTTTTGTGTATAAACTATTTGGTATGTGTTTTAAAGAAAAATAATAAAAGTATCACAATCTGAAAAATCTTTTTGAACAACCTATCCTACTACACCCAAAAATAGGTTCATTTTAAGCTCGCCCGTTAAAATTAAGTAAAGAAAGTAGGGCCGAGCCGAGCTGAGCCGAGTCACGCCGAATCGAACCGATCATTTGAGCGTTTACCGGCCGGGCCGAGCAAAAACCGAACCAAGCCGAGCCGAACCGATCATTTGAGCCTTTACCGGCAAATTTCTACTACTACCGTTGAAATATCAGGAAAAAAATCTCGCTGCGCGAGGCAACCAAAGAGCCAAAGTCGTCGAATACCTACTACTTAGGCTGTCAGTTGAAGGCGAAAACGGCTTTGGAAGTGTTTTGCAATTAGTTTAGAGCCCTTCGGTCCTGAATGCGGCACCAGTGATACCTCGTGTGTCCATAAGACGTGTTTTTTTTTTTTTTTTTTGCCATCTCGAAATGGCACTAGGTGTATCTGTTTCCCCTAACATGATCAGGGACTTTATTTACTAATAAGGAGGTAAGGACAAGGTTTACTTTTATTTTAAAAATATAAAATATGTCTGCCTTATACATTTTTTATTTCTAGCTTAGCTTATATCTATAGTTCTTACAATATTCTTCTATTTTAATATAACAATAAATTTCTAATTTATTTATTTATTTATTTATTTATTTATTTATTTATTTATTTCCAAAAAAGACCTCGTACAGACCACTAACCTATCTAAACTTAAAATTAACAATACGTAGGTAATAGGTATAAAATAACATTTTTATAATATAACTGGTGGCTGGTGGCCGAATCAGATTTGCAATAGGGTCATTGTGCTAGATAGCGGCCTCTTAGTGCTCCCGTCGACTTTAGGGCTTCAGAAAAAAATAATACAATCCTAATTTACCTGTTCTAATGATGTAGTATGATAGCCTATATAATGAAGTTTATTTTTAATGTACTATTTAGTGCTAGAAGCTTATAGTTATTTTTATTTTTAATTAAATCCGTAAAAATGCCAAAAATTCAGTTTTCGGCCGCAAATTTCAGTTTTCGGCCATGGAGTCTTCTGTTTTCGGCCACCTTATAAAGACGGACTTTAAATGAATTTTTAAATCTAAAGTAACATAAAATCAACATTTTTTTGTGGGTTTAACAGTATTTTTATTATGTACCTATATACAAAATCACAATCAACATAATACTGGATTTTGAAACATTTTGTCACACACTAGATAAATATTTTCGAAACAATATCAACTAAGTTTAACTTTATTATTTCTTATGTAACAGTTTAGCTATAGCGTACCGACTTATCAAAAGAATCATCATCAAAGAATCATTAACTCAGGCGCAAAACCAAAAGACATTCGTGACAAAAAAATGTCGTTAAAAGAATTTTGTCGCCACTATGGAATTCTAATGTGTACCATACAAGACAGAATTGCCGGAAAAACGACGGATAATATTAAAAATCTAGGACCCGATCCAGTACTAACCCACAGAGGTGAAAAAGAAATGGTGGAATGGCTTATCAACCTGGCAAAGTGTGGTTTTCCTTTGAAAAAGCAGAACTTTTCGACACAGTTCAGAAAGTTATTGAAGATACAGACAGGTATACCTAATAACTTGAGGTTGAAGATCATTACCCAGGGAAAACTTGGTTTAAAAAAAATATGAATAGAAACCCAGAAATTTCCCAAATAACAAGGAATAAACAAGGCGAGAGCACGGGTAACAGAAGAATCAATTTGACTATGGTCTCGTAAACTTCTCGTGTTTCTTATAGAGTCAAATAACCAAGATACAGGAATCTCCAGAACGCATATTTAATGGCGATGAAAGTGGGTTTGCCTTTTGTCCAAAAAAAGGCGAAGTTCTTGGGCCAAGAGGGTACCGGAACCTTATGAAATAAAAACTGGCAAACCATGAAGAATAATGCCCATTTGAACGCACAAAGCAGCTACTGGCGGCGGGCATAACTGTGCGTTTGCATTGAAAGTCACCAGAACAGTTACATTATCCTTACTGCCAGTTTTTATTGTATAAAGGTTCCGGCACCCTCTTGGCTCAAGAACTTCGCCAGTGTTTGGACATAAGGCAAACCCACTTTCATCGCCATTAAATCCATCGCCATCGCCGTTCCGGAGATTCCAGTATGTCTAAGTGATTTGACTCTGTAAGAAACACGATAACTTCACGGAACCAAATTCTGATTAATTCTTCTGTTACCCGTGCTCTCGCCTTGTTTATTTCTTGTTTCTTTCAAGTTATTAGGTATACCTGTATCTTTAATAACTTGCTGAACCGTGTCGAGAAGTTCGGCTTATTTCAAAGAAAACCCAAACTTTGCCAGGTTGATAAGCCATTCCACTATTTCTTTTTCACCTCCGTGGGTTGGTACTGGATCAGGTCCTGGCTTTTTTATACTATCAGTCGTTCTTCGGGCAATTCTGTCTTTTACGTTACACCTAGGAATTCCATAGTGGTGACAAACTTCTCTTATCGACATCTTTTGCCTGAGTTAATGATTCTTTCGAATATTGAGTTCGTACATTTCTTTTTTTCTTTATCTTCTCCACAACCGTCGGAGGAGAATACACCTGAAGAAAATAATATTTTTTGAAAGAACATAAATAAACATCATTTTAGGGAATGTAATCAAGAGGAAATAAGATTTGTGTAGCAGGTGGTCGAAAACGTACAATAAGTTTTAAGCCGAAAAGCCAGACAGACATACTACCAAGTAGGTTAATAAAAGCTTGTAAAATACGTAAATATCATTAGATTTATTTTCAAAATAAAATAATTAACTCAAAAAGATAAAAAATATACAAACATTTTTGCTCTAAGGCCGAAAAACTAACAGCGACATTCAGTTAGTGGCCACATGATTTCAATACAATTGTCGGTCATGCCGAAAACTGAGGTGCCATTTTATCTATGGTTGGGTTTTCGGCCACCCCCAAAATAGTCATTACTATTACTCCTTTTTCATTACGAATGCCACATAATTTGACGGCCGAGAACTAATGGCTAGGGTCTTCACATATGTTACTATCGTAAAACAAAGAGTTGTGAGCTAAACCCTTGAACCAATTGAGTAAAAGAGACAAAAGTGTAGAAGACTCGATGTACTACATACCGGCCCTTAGGCCGAAAACTAAACTTTTGAAAAAAATCATATGTTGGATCGCGGCCCCCATATTAATTGTTGTTTTATACAATATTTTGCAAAAATAATGTTAGTAGTATGTTGGCAATTAAGTTTTGAAGTGGCTTAAATGCCTATCAACAATGTTTGCTTAGAAAAACAACACATAACTTACCTTGGAGTGAAAGGCGCGTCACTATTTTTTTCCTAATTTCCGCACGCTGCGATACCCGCGATGACCGCCGCCGATCTGAATAATTCGCTAGAAATCACTCGTAGCTTGTTTCCGACCAAAAATGTTGTCAAAAACAAAGCAACTAATTTCAGATGTCTTGATAAAAAAATCTTTCAGATATTGCATTTCAAAACGATAATATCTTAATTTTACTGCATCAAGTACGCGTAAAGGCCGAAAACTGAAGGCGGCCGGCAAACCGGCTCACATACCCTACACTCCGAACTAGTTAAAAAACTGTATCTCGGAGGGTAGTACTCGTCCTCCTCGCGCGGTAACAATTGCCGATGCTTGACCTTGGTTCAAACACTATTGCACAGTATAAGCAAGAATTATAGACAAAATAAGAAAAGGAAAACAAAACTTAACTAATATAATTTTCTTAACTAAATGAAGTACCTGATTCCTTAGTTTTCTAATTTCTATAAACTGTTTCTTATATTATACTTTTCTACTTCTTTATTTCTTATTTCTAGTTTACATATAATGCATGTTCTATATATTCAATAATATATATTCATCATATTTTATATATCTACTTGTTTCTCTTTATTACCTTTTCTACAATTTTAGTACAATATTTTATGAACATCTCTCTTTTTGCGTTATCTGCCATAATTGTGCCTATAAGACGTGTTAAAAGTGTGTGTCATACCTTAGGCTAGACTGCGATAGGACAATATTTTTTTTATACACTTGTCCATGGAACAAGCAAATGGCCTACCGAATGTTTAGTGGTAACCATCACCTTTATCAAAGCATTGCATCGTAAACCACGCTCTAATGTACGTGGCCTGGGCTGCGTCCATCAACTTGAGACATACAGATGTTAAGCCTCATGTGCCTGTAATTTTACCGGCAACCATACTGTTCAAACCGAAACACAGCAGCGCTGCTTGGCCGCAAGCTTTAGCCTCGATAAATTTTATGACAATTTATCATCCTGTTCAGCAGGATATATCGCACTTATAGAGGCACTTACGTTCTGAATACGTACCTATACGGGGCTATGTAGAGAGCTAAGCTGGGAGTTTCACTACGTCGAGAATCAGAAATGAGGAAATCCGATTCGATCTTTATGGAATGTGTCTCATAATTTTTAAATTCTACACCAATTATAAAATTAAGGAAACCATTATAACGCGAGCTACCATTTGTCAATGACTTAGCTGGGTCCACATTTGTAGCATCTTGACGTATCCCGATCAGTCGTATCGTATCGAGTATTTGTATCATAACTAGTAGTTCGCCCCGAACTGAGATCTCGTGATGCGACCCAACGAAAGCACCTAAACTTTGAGTAGGTGGTAGTCAGAGGCAAGTCCAAACATTATGCTTGGACTTTTTTCTGACTACCGCCTACTAGCTTGGTACGGTAACCAAGTTTCAACTCTATTGGCCTATTTATTGAAGAGTTCCGTTGAACAGACCTTGGCTCCATCATCAGACCTGGTCGTTGTCACCATTTTATGAGAACTGAGTACCTCCTTAATATATTTCAAGAAAAAAAAATAAGAAAAAGCAAAGTAACTGGCCGACCAGTAGATAAACCTTGATGCCAACGAAACTCTTAGAGATGGGAGCTCTTGGATCGCTGGTTATTTTAATTTAACTTTTTTATTGTATCTCAAAAACCGAGCGTTCCAGATAAAATGTAAAAATTGTTTTGGAATGTCCAAACAAAGCCCTTTCATATGACATGTAGCTTGATTTTTTTATGTAACATTTTTTATTTTTGCCCCCTTAAAAACCCCCATATCTTAATAACCCTTCATCCGATTTTACTCATATACTTACCAGTAAATTTCTCAAGCACAAGCTATCGACTTATCAAATTTCATGCAGATCGGATCACCGGTTCGAAAGTTATTGCCAGACAAACATACATACATACATACATATATACATACATACATACATACATACATAAAATGCCAAATCGCCCAAGTTGAAACTAAAGATCTTCGTTCGCTTCGCTCACTCGATCAAAAATATGGACGCTCATTTTGTCAATGTCGTATTATTAAGGCTTATTTGGCAAAAAACGCGTCCATACTTATCAAATGCTGTATCATGTCAGTGTATCGGCTTTATCTTTACAAATATGGACGCTTCATTTTTCTTCCGATCCTCGTATCTTTTCCTGATACGCGTTTCTTTCAATGCACCTTCTACTCTCATACAGTCATGGCTTCGTTCCCAAACGCTTCAGCCATGTTTTCGTACGCAATTGCTCAGAGTTTAACGTAGACTTGCGCCTCTTATATTTTCATTAATAATATTTCAAGAAAAGTAAAATCCAGACGTAGACGACGCTGGTGGGAACTTGAAGTGTTTAGAAACCGAAACAAACATGGCGAAATACCATTGATGCGAGATTTAGAATTTCAGCACAGGTGTAACCCCTTTGATTATCGCGGAAAAACCGACAGAGATGGTTCGCGGTGTATCACGTATCGTATCGCGATACAGTATCGTGATACAGTATCAAAATACGTCCATACTACCGATCGTCATACGCGTATCGGATATGAGGTGTATCAAGATACACGGTTAGTGTGGATTGGGCCGTATCAGATACGGCGTGTATCATTAACGGGTATCATCTTGCGTCCAAACTAGCGATCATGATACGCGCCGAGGCCATGCAACGGAGATACGATACACCGAAATGATACAAATGTGGACACAGCTGGGTTACGAATAAGAATAAATTATTCCAAACAGAATCACAGGTTAGCAAGTAAACAGTTTTAGGACAAATTGCTTTCTTAGAATAGATATGATTAAACGTCGAGGCGCATACTAACCGAAAGCCTGTATCTTGGGTCTCAGGAGGACGAGTTACCATGGTTTATTTTCAGTAATTGGGTGAGTGTTAACGAGGCATGTGTACCTACCTATTGGAGCTTACAGGAAACCACAGCAGGAACCAAGCCGTAAGTTTGTTGCCTGTTCTTCTGGGCTTTGTTCGCGTGGAACTGGCACCTAGCTTTAAGACGTTTCAAAGTGATCCTTGCGATTTTATTGAATAAATACCTTTTGACTTTGACTTACATTACAGTAAAAAAGTTGTAATACACCGAGTATTGCCCTTGCGTCGCGACGATAGGAACCATAATTATTGAAAACCACGACAATTCAAATAAAATATTTGATTGTATCAAGTAATCAAAGTACTTAACATGTTTGGTTACGGCAAATACTGTTAGCAATAACAACAACACGACTTTTTACGTGTATCCCGTTAACAACAAAATGGACGTTGAGCAATATAATAATTATACGCTGAAGGTACAGTGCGAGCACGCGACTAGGCACGATTGGAGTCTAAATCGTTAAAGAAAACAATAATTGTGGAAGTTCTGATTTATGTCGTTTTTTGATAGATAACTGTGTTTTTTATACTACGTGCTGATGCAACATACACTTGTCCAACCTGATGTTAAGTGGTATCACGTATAATGAATACATTGCCTCGCAAGTCTCACATGATATGAACGATGCACTGCCCTACATTCTTCAATGTGAGGTTAGCATTAAAAGTTTTACAAAATAAAATACAGATGTTAAACCATAATGTGCTATAAAATCTAATTTAATTTCTTCACTACATAGTATAAAACAAAGTCGCTCTCTCTGTCCCTATATCCCTATGTATGCTTAAATCTTTAAAACTACGCAACGGATTTTGATGCGGTTTTATATAGAAAGAGTGATTCAAGAGGAAGGTTTATATGCATTTTTTTTTTTTTTTTTTTATACAACCAGCTGATGGAACAAGCAGATATAATACAAGCATAATCTCTAATAAGCATAAGCCGGGGCGGGTCGCTAGTATTTCTATAAAATAATTGACTTTTGACATTATTCAATAACAAATGACAAATTGCAATCATGGCCGAAATGCAACCAACAAATGACATACCTACATCAAAAATAGCGAGGGACGACTTGCCCATATACCAAAAAATATTCCTTGAACCATGACACTCGATTTGTTCAAAATACCTCTTGTTTTAGTTTCCAATATAGTGTGTTTGTTCTAGACTAGCGCGTACTGTAGGTGCGTTACCGTGTTCGTGACTGGTAGAACATTCGAGTATCATTACTTGTAGTAGTTACGTAGGTAATCGCTGCAGTGGGTCTAGTGGAGATGTGATGATGGGCCATCCTTGACCTGGCACACATAGATTACACAGAGAACAATCTGATCGCTTATGTTTAAGCGTTAAGGGGCTGATACCCGTCTAAGAGCTGATTTCACCATGCTCTGTTAGTTACTAATCAAGGATTAACAGGCCGTTTAATATAACCTTAGCTGTCAAACGCGTACATTTTGACATATTTAACGGCCCTTTAATCCTTTGTTAATATAACAGAGCATGGTGAAACCGGCCCAAAGTATTTCTCGCTTGCACATTTCAAAAAGTTTGTTTTACTAGTTTTCGTACTAAACTTTTAAGTAGGACTATGAGGAGTATAAATTTAATTTAATGTCTTTCAAAATATTGAAATGTGCGAGCGAGAAGGTCATTAGCGGTACTCTTCGCCTTCAATTTAAGAAACTGTCACCGCTACTTTCTGACGTAAAGCACTGACCTCGTTATCCAATTTAACTACGGATGCTTTTCGCTAAATTAGACGTTCCTATCGTGCGTGACTTGCGAGGCAATGCTTTGTTGTTAGGAGATGGTGGTTACCACCCCACATTAGGAGGGCCATCTGCTTGTGTCATCAGCAAGTAGGATAAAAAACAGCCCAAGTGCGAGTCGAACTTGCGCACGAATGGTTCCGTACCATTATCTATAAAAACGGCAAAAAATCACGTTTGTTGTATGGGAGCCCCTCATAAATATTTGTTTTTTTTAATTTAATTATTTATTTTTAACGAAATATTCTGTGAATATTTCAAGAGTCTACTTGTTGCCATTATCAATATCGAGCAAAAACGAGCAAAAATACCGGCCAAGTGCGAGTCGGACTCGCGCACGAAGGGTTCCGTACCAAAAGAATAAAAACGGCAAAAAAATCCCGTTTTTTGTATGGGAGCCCCCTTAAATATGGTAATTTGTTTCGATGGGTGTGATTAGACTCCGATGGCGCAGGTGATTAGCGCAGCTTCGTATCAAAGGAAAGGTCGTGGGTTCAAATCTCACTCCGATAATAACTCTTGAGATGTAAAAATCTTTGTAAATACTCTGTTACTACAAGAAGGATGCAGTTGGTTAAGAAACTGTTCTTAGCGTTACTACTACGTCAAATTTAAGTCAGCAAACTTACTGCCAATTACGTTACGGCGTTGTTTTTACTAGCCGTCAGAATATTAAAAGATTATGTTATGAAATTAATTCTATAACTCAACATCATTCTAAATAAATAATATTAGGTGTTTTGTCTATCACATTCACACTCACACCGATCTTTATTATAACAACCTATCTAACTAACTACCTACACACAATGACACACTACACTACACTACACACTCATTACTTATCACGTTTTGCACACTAACACTTGTTTTTTATGCGATTAACTTAAACTTCAACTTTGATCTTTTGTTTTATTTGTTAACTTTCACGTTATTATTTTGGTTTGTCTTCTCAGTATCATCTACCTACCTACTTACTTTGCCTATAAAATGTAGATTCGATTTGGTTAGTGCACAGTGTACATTTAATAGATTAAAATAGACAATAAAAAAAACTGTGAATCTAAGAATAAATAAATAAATAAATAAATAAATAAATAAATAAATAAATAAATGCTTTACTTCACAAAAGCAAAAAAAGATAAAATTAATTAATTTAAGCTTTGCTAATGCTCGCGCGCAGCAAATATTTAATTTAAAATAATTAAGTTGGTTTACGGTTGGAACGGATATCTCCGATTAAATGGAGTACCAAACGGAAATCCGCCGTCATTCAGGTCTACATAAAATAATTTTAAAGAGGCTTCTCTCTTCAAATACCATTCAGATGAATGCTATTGCATGAGACAAACAAACACACAAGTGCTTTCATACATTTTTTGTGAAGTTGAAAATAAAACGATAACAAAAGCATTTTCGAATACTTGTGTTCCTCGCGGCAGCACATGTACAAAATACTATCGATTTTTTTTTATTTGTCTGGCCAACACAATTCATTTATTCTATTTAATCAGTTCATCATTTATACAACTTGCTGATGGAACAAGCGACAACATGCAACAACAATAAGCCCACTGAACTTCAGGTCAGTGGTTACCATCACCTATAACAAAGCATTGCTTCGTAAGTCACGTAGGTACGATAGGAACGTACCCTACGATGCACTGCCCTGCGTCCATCAACTTGATGCATACAAATGTTAAGGCGAAGACAAGAGCTAATGTGACTCTCGCTCGCACGTTTCGACATGTTGAAAGATATAAAATAACTAAACTCAGTTTCGAAAAATCGCAATCAAGCGAAGTCACATTAGCTCTTGTCGTCGCCTTAAGCCTCATGTGCCTGTAATTTCACTGGCAACCACTACTCAACCCTGCTTGGAGACAGAAAAAGGCATGGTGTTAGTACTTCTCCGGAAGAGCCCTTCACAAGGACCTGTACTACTCTTAAAAAAAACAACACAGCGATAAACAGAGTCAAATTAACTGAACACTGAAAATCGCAGTAGTAAAAACTGCGTGTAAAAATATACACAATGTTACTTACATGCCTTCATGTATACAATATACATACCTACATACCTCTTTGTATGTTTTTTGTGTAGTACGTTGACAGTTTTCACATCAATTACTAACCAGCCTATTGATTCAGCCGTGACAAGAAACTGCGATTATACCTCTACAGTGAATAGGTACGTTATACACATACCTATCGTACCTACATCTGTATTCACATGATGGCTAATCACCAGAGATAGCCATTGACAATTAGACGCGAAGGTGGGTCATGGCGATATATCACTACAAGTGTCGCCAGATGGCTTAACTTATAAAAAACCAATTAAAAGTTTAACGGTGCCTAAACTACTGTTATCTTTTACAATATTTAATGACAGTAGCGATGGGCAAAATACTGCAAAAATGTAATGTACCTAATGTAATGTTTGGACGTACCTCTGACTCTACTCTGCTCGTACTAGGTGCTAAGAGATCTGAAGGGATATCTACCGTGCCTGGGGATCATAATAGTGAAGCTGTTTCAGTTTAAGTTTTTATGACAGTGACAGGCAGGGCAAATTGTAAGCAATATTGACAAATATGAGGATTCATTTTCTGACATTTTGGGAAGCAACATAGCTTTTTCATTTTATTTGTTTTTCTAGTGTTATTTTGAGCTGTGTTGTGTAATTTCGGTGGTATTTTAACCAACATTACTTGAGGTTTTAGCACAAAGTGTAAACATTTGGAATGAAAGTGTATTGTGATATTGTCTAGGCTTGCAGGAAGGTTTGGGAAAGATATCAAGAACTTGTATGTTGTACAATACTGCGTATATTCACCTAATCTGCATTTTTAGCTAGGTACTTAGGTTAGAATATTGGATAGAAAATTGGTATGATATTAGCGCGTACGCGCGTGGCTGGGTCGCTTGGCTGAATGAAAGAGCGAGTGAATAAATGATGCCGCGCTGAACGGTGAATGTGGAGATGAACGACGGACGACGTTCCCGCTCCAACATGCTGCGGGCCTTGGAACACCCTGTTCCAATTCTTCTTTTTTCTTGTCTTGTCACCAGTTTCCCTTGAAACAGTGTGGTGAATGGAGTAAGTGCGTCTCAAAGGGGGTCCTGTCGTGCACTGTTCTGCTCTAATGTTGGAAGTGGACAGAGCCGATTGAAAGCCCTCCTCATTGTCCCGGACGTGGTCCGCACGTCCGCCACTCGATTGACGCCGTCGGAGCCGGGGTACACCGTGGTGATCCTTCCAAGGAGCCATCGGTTGGGGGGCAAGCGGTCGTCCTTGACTAGGACCATGTCGCCGGGCTGTGGTTGTCCCTTGTCCTTACGCCACTTGCATCTAGTCTGCAATTCTGAAACGTACTCATTGTAAAAACGTTTCCAGAAATGAGCCTTCAGAGCTTGAGTTCTCATATATCTGGTTAGTGTGGTTATAGATGAACCTTCTTGTACCTGGGGAGAAGGCAACATTGTGAGAGTACGTCCAATCAAAAAATGCGCAGGAGTCAAAGGGATTAAATCTGAAGGATCTGATGAAAGAGGAGTGAGAGGTCTAGAATTTAGAATAGCTTCTATCTGTACTAAAACTGTGTTCATTTCTTCGTAATCTAAGTGTGCCATTTCTAAAACTCTTTTCAAATGAAATTTGATTGATTTGACCGATGCTTCTGCTAAACCGTTAAAATGAGGGCTGTATGCTGGACTAAACTTGAAATTAATTTCATTTTCAGATGAGTAGGTTACGATATCATTAGATGTCGACTTTATAAATTTACGTATTTCGTTACAGGCACCCACGAAATTCGTTCCATTATCGGAATAAATATTCGCTGGCTTACCTCTGCGGGCAATGAATCTGTTAAGGGCTGATAAGAAACCTTGTGTCGTCAACTCGGTGACAAGCTCTATGTGTATTGCTCGTACTGACAAACAGACAAATACACAAATATAAGCCTTTTTTAATCTACAGCCTCTGCCTTTTCTATCTGCTATCAGAACTGGCCCGCAGTAATCAACAGCTGTGTTAGTGAAAGGAAACTCTGCATGTAACCTAGGCTCTGGTAGGTTCCCCATTATAGGCTGATAGGTTTTCCCTGAAAACCGGCAGCATTTCACACAATCATGTGTGATTTTTCTTGTGAGGTTCCGACCGTTTATTAGCCAAAACTTGTGACGCAATGTAGCTAATAATAATTGAGGTCCAGCATGCATTAGGCATCGATGGTAGTGTTCTACCAATAGTTTGGTAATCTTGTGAGATGCGTGTAATATGATTGGGTACTTTGTGTTATAATCAAGATTAGAATTAGATAATCGTCCTCCAACGCGAACTAACCCCGAGGACGATTCATAAAACGGATTTAGATTAGACAACTTGTCTTTGGATGACAATGTGCAATTTTTCATTAATTGTAAACATTGTTTATTAAACATTTCCCTTTGTACAATTTTACAAAGTATTTGTGTACTGGACTTTAACTCTGATAGTGTAGGCGTACCTATTACTTTGTTGCTTGGGTTCTTACAGTTATGTATAAAACGCTTGATGTATACAACTACGCGCTGTAGTTTGCCATAACTTGAGTAATTTTGTATAAAAGCAAACTCTTGTGCCTCGCTTGATGCAATATTACACTGAACTTTGGTTTCAGGCAATTTTATGTTGTGTGTGTTTTGAGGTTGTGTAGGCCAATTAATTTCTGTTTCGTGTAAGAAATGTGGACCTCCCCACCACAAAAGTGAGGATTTAAGTTGTGTGGCATTTAGTCCCCGTGATCCTATGTCAGCGGGGTTCAAATCAGTAGGTACATAATTCCAAGAGGATGGTTCAGAAGCTTGTGTGATCTCGTTAACCCTGTTATAAACAAATTGTTTTAAGACGTGTTTACATGTTTTTATCCAACCTAGTACTATGGTTGAGTCACACCAATAGAATTGTGAATCTATTTTGACACGCAATGACTTTTTAACCTTTTCAGCTAGCTGTGTGGCCAAAAGTGCTCCGCAAAGCTCTAGCCGCGGTACAGTTAGTTTCTGCTTGAGTGGTGCTACTCTGCTCTTAGCCAACAATAGGTGAAGGTTGACATTCCCACTGCTGGACACAGAACGTACATAGATGCAACCTGAATATGCCTTTATGGAGGCGTCGCTAAAGGCGTGTAACTCAACTCTAATGTAATCATCACACAAAACTCGACGAGGAATTTTAATATTTGTTAGGTCCGGTAAGGATATGATAAAGTTATGCCATTGTGATTGAATTTCAACTGGTAGGTCATCATCCCACGATATATTTTTGGCCCAAAGTGCTTGTAAAATTATTTTAGCTTGTAGCATGCATGGATTGATCAGACCCAGTGGGTCAAAAATTTGAGCTATAGTGGATAAGATTGTGCGTTTGTTTACTCGATGTTTCAATGAGTCTATGTTTGTTGATGAGAATAGCAATTTATCTTGCTTACAAGCCCACAATAAACCGAGCGTCTTTGCATAGTCATCTTTGCTTAAATTTAATAAATCATCATTGCTGTTCTCGTCAACAATTTTTGAGAGTATAGATGGCATGTTTGAACGCCATTTTCGTAGGTGAAAATGAGCGCTCTCTAACTGGCGAATAATGCCCTTGCAAGTAGCAATTAGCTCACCTTCTAGGTCGTTTCCCGTAATTAAATCGTCGATGTACATGTCTGATATGATTGCCCTACTTACCCTTTCGTCAGTGCAATCACGACCTAACTGTATAAGGCATCTAGTAGCTAGGTATGGCGCTGATGCCGTTCCGTAGGTGACTGTGTTTAGCTTGTATTGTTTAATTTCTTGATCAGGTTCCGGTCGCCAAAAAATCTGTTGTAAGCTTCTAAACTTCTCATCTACTAGTATTTGTCTGTATTGCTTCTCAACGTCTGACGTCACAACAATTTTATGCTGGCGGAACCTAATCAATATGCTGATTAAGTCGTCTTGAAACATAGGGCCTACGTGTTGTATGTTGTTGAATGATTTTCCTGAGCTTGTGACTGCTGATGCATCGAATACGGTCCTCAATTTTGTGGTGAGGCTATCTTCCCGTAGGATGCCATGGTGAGGTAAGAAGTATGATACTTCCTCCTTGTGTAGGTTAGTGTTTTCTGTCATGTGACCTAATGCAATGTATTGTTCCATGAAATTAGTGTATAGTGTTTTAAATTTTTCATTGCGCTTGAATTTGCGCTCTAGTGTATGGAATCTCGTCATTGCTTGTTGTTTTGAATCACCTAAGCAGTGAGGAGATTCTTTAAGTGGAATGTGGACCACAAATCTGCCGTCTGGCTGACGAACAGTGGTTTCTATGAAAATGGTTTCACACTCGCTCTCACCTTTAGTGCGGACTTGTTGAGTAGTGGAAACTGATTCTAATTCAAAGAACTTGTTGAGTTTTTCTTCGAGCTCAATATTGTGTGTGAAGTGGCAGTGGACTGTATTATAGGTCTGCTGTTTTGTGTGTGAACCTGGTACTGAACCAGAAACAAGCCACCCTAGTTTTGTTTCAACTAAGGTTGGTTTGCCTTTACCTAACGGCAAAGTATTGTGTGTAAGTACCTCCCAGAATAAATCTGCACCTAAAAGAACCTGCACCTCTGACGGCACATGAAAGGTTGGATCCGCTAGATGGATATTGGAAGGTATTGTGAATGGTCTACAATTTATTCGTGTTGATGGTATGATTTGTGTGATTTGAGGCACAATGAAACAATTGACGTCTTCATTGTACTCGTTGTTTGTTCGTGAAGATATTGAGATATCGCATCTGTGTGTGATTCGAGATGATTGATTGTTCAACCCTTGAACTGTGGTTGAGGTAAGATAGCTTGGAATTTGTAATTGTTTTTGTAAACTTTCTGTAATGAAACTTGAAGTGCTACCATTGTCTAGGAGCACTCTTACTTTGTGTTGTTGACCGGTGTGGTCTTGAATGTTTATTATGGCAGTGGATAGTAGTACCTGACTTTCATGTATAGAAGATAGTGAAATATTGTTTTTTGTTGATTGCGATTCAGCCGGCGCCTGTGTTTGTAAAGTCGGTAGTACTACGCACTCACTAGATGAGGTGCTAGCTTTAGGCTCTGTGGTTGTGTTGTTGTTCATGTGTAACAAACTATTGTGTTTTTGCGAGCATACTCTGCAAGGGCCTAACTTGCAGCGTTGCTCATTGTGTCCCTGTCGTAAGCAATTTTTACAAAGGTTCAGTTGATTGACTCGTTCGATTCGTTTTTCTATTGGCATTGCTTTGAATTTAATGCAATAATAGATTGAGTGATGACCTTTACATACAGGGCATAAAAATGAATTTTTATTTTGTGTTTGATTTGAAGCAGCCTGATTTGTGATGAATGATTTTGGTCGTACGTGTGTGATATCACTATGTCTGCGTGGTTTGTTGTATGCGTCCTCCATGGTTTCTAGTAGGTCAGCTCGATTTTTCAAAAATAAGTTAAAGTCTTCTAATGACGGAAGGTCCTTTATAATATTACGTTGTTTTTCCCATTCGCGGATTGAATTTTGGTCGAGCTTACCTAGAACCATGTGGATTATGAGGATGTCCCAGTGTTCTGTAGGTAGGTTGAGTGTTTTCAGTGCTCTGAGATTTTTGTTGATTGTGTCAATTGTGTTTCGTAAAGAACTTGAAGATTCTTTGTAAACCTGTTCAATATTGAACAAAGCATTGATATGATTATTCACTAAAAGTCTATTGTTGTTGTACCTATCGCATAACAGACCCCAAGCAACATCATAATTATCGGCAGAGAAATCTAGTGACTGTATGATTAGTGATGCACCTTCCTTGAGTGAAGCGCGTAAGTAGTGAAACTTATTTATTTTTGGAATGTTAGTGTTTGTGTGTATGAGGGAGTTGAATGTGTCATGATACTCTAGCCAGCCCTGATAGCGTCCAGAAAAGGTAGGTAGATTTATGATAGGAAGCTTAATATTTGGCCCACCTGAATGCGGAGACACACTAGAACCTGTCACCTGGTCGTTGTGCGCCGCAGAGGCAGCCTCGTTCCTGCTCAGCAGCTCCTGCGCAGCTCCCACTGCGCCGAAGTAGCTGGTCTCGAATACTTCCCTCTCTTTCAACTCATCCTCTGAAAGTTCGGATAAATTTTCTATTTCAGTTTGAGTGGTATCAAATTCATTGTACATTTCTTGAATTTGTTTAGACGAGTAGATAGCTCGCAAGTTTGTAAGCTGGCAAGCTCTTTGCACTGTAAAAGTGGTTGCATGTATGATTTGAATATAGTGAGCTTAGCCTTGAAAGAACTTCTGTTCTTCCTTAAAGTTTTAAGATCCATGATCATGCCTTTTTAAATGAAAATGAAATTAAATTAAAGTGGTACAGCTGAAATAAATTATTAGTGCAACAAAATTGTAAATATGCAGAAGTGAAAGTGAAATGGTACTTAAATTTTAATATGATGGTGCATAGAAGCGAAGCAGCAGGTCAAATCAACCACGCGAAGCTTCTAGAACCGGCCACAACCGGCTTGCGTATGCAGTTAAGCACCCCGCTCGGTCACAGCAGCTATGACGTCAACCGCCCGGATAAACGTCACGCCCGGCACCGAACGTCCTGGAATGTTTTAGCAAAAAAAAGGAGCTAAATAGCCGAAAGAACACACTTTAATTGTTTATCGAGCTAGAACAATTGAGTTTCGGACAGAATTGATCGCTACAAAAAATACACTAGACCTCTGAAATGTTTTTAAATTGTGGGTAGGTAATTTACCTGTATCACGTACGACGTTCGATTCTTTTGTGTAGAACCAAAATGATTGATAATTTGTTAGGAATGTGCTGCGCAAACGCTTTGATTGGAACGAACTCACGGTTGTGCGATTTCCCTTCTAGGTTTCTCGTCCGTAGAATCTCGTTCTCCGTAATTGTATAATGTTAGGCAGCAACAATTCTCCTTCAGAAATGTCTTGATGTAGGCAGATTTGACTTCGTGTTCTTGAATATCCTTGCTTGACCTTCACTCGCCTGACGGTTATGCCCGTCCTTTGTTCGAATTTTTGTCGATATGACGGTCTTCTTTCTTGAACAGGGCATCCGGCTCGAAACTTGTCTAGGCTTGCAGGAAGGTTTGGGAAAGATATCAAGAACTTGTATGTTGTACAATACTGCGTATATTCACCTAATCTGCATTTTTAGCTAGGTACTTAGGTTAGAATATTGGATAGAAAATTGGTATGATATTAGCGCGTACGCGCGTGGCTGGGTCGCTTGGCTGAATGAAAGAGCGAGTGAATAAATGATGCCGCGCTGAACGGTGAATGTGGAGATGAACGACGGACGACGTTCCCGCTCCAACAGATATCCTGATTTGACCGAAAATGTTTCCAATGTTTTGAAGAAAACCGCCACCATTTTCTAGAAAACAAATGACGGCCGACTTGACTATAGACTGACTTGACAAAAAAGTATCTTCTTCTTCTTCTTCTCTCCGTTTATGGCTCCTGTCTGTCATTCGACAGACAATCTTGCCAGTGTCAAGTGATTTCTATTGAATAAATACTTTTTTGTCAAGTCAGTCTATAGTCAAGTCGGCCGTCATTTGTTTTGAAGAAAATGGTGGCGGTTTTCTTCAAAACATTGGATACATTTTCGGTCAAATCAGGATATCACAATACACTTTCATTCCAAATGTTTACACTTTGTGTTAAAACCTCAAGTAATGTTGGTTAAAATACCACCGAAATTACACAACACAGCTCAAAATAACACTAGAAAAACAAATAAAATGAAAAAGCTATGTTGCTTCCTAAAATGTCAGAAAATGAATCTCAAAAAAGTATTTATTCAATACAAATCACTTGACACTGGCAAGATCGTCTTGAGTAATAATGTTCTGTGGGCAAGATTGTCTGTCGAATGAAAGACAGGAGCCATAAACGGAGAGAAGAAGAAGACAAATATGAGAGAATATACATATACAGAAGATGAAAAGAAGCAAAAGTACAGATTTGAAAATGTATTATCCTACTAATATTATTAACGCGAAAGTTTGTAAGAATGGATGGATGGATGTTTGTTACTCTTCCACTTACAAAATCATAAGAAACAAGCTGGTGCCCGCGACTTCGTTAGTAGGATAATTTAGACTGCTATCGGATGTCGTACGCAATATATTCAGCAATGAAATGCTGAAACAGTTCCATTATTCATGATTGATCGCCTCACTGAACTGAAGGAAACTGCTAATTCAATTCAATTCAATTATTTCAGATCAAAATAATCCAATTTGTTAGGACCACACAGACATAGAAACCTTAAAAACGAATGTTAGCTATAACAAGATATGAGACAAATAAAATTAAAATTTAATTTAATGCCATACCGTTTACTATTTACTAATATACCTATAAACAGAAACTAACTTGGTACTACTATACAAAAGTGAGCACTCGCCTACAATTGAGTCGGCCTAGTCGAGTCTAGGTGACAGTATCTGCAGTTTATTGTATTGCATTACGTGCGCGGTGCCAATGACCCTATCCGCCAAATAATGAGGTTTGCAAAGTGTTACAATTTGTACGCTACGTTTATTTAGTTTCCAAACTATATTGAATGGAGATGAGATTAGTGTGCAATCGCATTTTAGCGCTGTTTATATAAATAGTTTATAGAAAGTTTGGGAGTGAAATGTTTGTTCTTGACATTCAGTAGGTAACGACTGAACTGCATTACTTTGAAACTTGAACTTAGTACTTTTTTATACAGCTATCTGATGGAACAAGCAGATGGCCCACCTGATGTTAAGTGGTAACCATCACCTATAACAAAGAATTGCCTCGTAAGTCACGCACGATAGGAACGTGCCCTACGTTACACTGCCCTGCGTCCATCAACTCGAGGCATACAGATGTTAAGCCTCATGTGCCCGTAATTACACCGGCACTACACTCTTCAAACCGAAAAACAGCAACGCTGCTTGGCTGCAGAAAAAGGCGTGGTGGTAGTACTTACCCGGACGAGCCCTTCACAAAGAGCTCTGCTACTCTTAAAAAACTCTACTCTACTCTTAAAAGTTTTCTCGTTTACTAATAAAAATAATATAATAGTTAGTAGGAATCATCATATTATGTGAGAGAGGCAACTCACTGACAAAAGAAAATATCCGTACTGTATGGTCTGCGACGACCTCCAGATAGCTTAACTGTTTCATGGTACAAATATAATAAGTTGTAAAATACTTTTAGTAAATAAATGCATTCACTCGACTGTACCTAACGTACCTCCTATGTTTGGCAACAGGATGAAATGCAAGCCTGGACGCCCGTCCTCACCAACATCGCACTGCTCATCATCGCCGCCCTGCACTGCCTAGTGTGCGTGGTCACCATCTACCACCTCTCCAAGCGGGTCTGCCCCTGCTTCAAGCCGAAGCAGGCTTTCGACCACAACCAGTTCGACCCCGGCTTCAAAGCCGTGCCCTTCGTGGTGCACGTGGATGAAGGGAAGAAGACCCATGATGTGGAAAGAGTGAAGAACCACGAGCTCTGTAAAGACCTGGAGGTGAAGCTGCAAGGGGAGACGTTGAAGAAGAAGAAGGTGAGATATTTTTTTTCTGCTTCATCACGAAGTAAGACTTGTCAAGATGTAAAATTTTGGTCTATTGCTAAAAATATGTCAGTGCACGTGCAGTGAGCGACAAAAGATTAACTTAGATTAGATTAACAATTTCAGTTTTACAATGCTCTAGAGGTAATGCTCTCAATAATTATCTGTTTAGCAAAGATGTGGCAACTTCAGTTTGCAGTTATGGTTTGTGGTTTGCAAATAGGTCAAGACGGATCTTCAACTTTGATAAAAAAAATAAAGTACGAGTATGTATTTGAACATTGGTAACTACAAACTATCATTATACTGCCACCTTATATTTGAAACAGTTTACAATAAAGACTATTCTGATTCTGAAATGTTCATCTACTTTTGTGACTTACCTTATACTATATCCTAGCTTTGTCTATGGTCAAAACTGTAGTTAACAGAGCTCATCTTCAACAGGATGAGAGCGGTGAGTTCGACAGCGCCAACAGCAAAGAGAAGCTGGTGACGCGGTGGCTGGGCCGCCACAACGCGCCGGCGCCGGCGGCCGCGGCGGCGCCGCGCGGGCCCGCGCGCCGCGGCGTGCGCGAGCAGCGGCCCATGCCGCAAGTCGTACTGCTGCCGCACGGGAGACCGCATCCTGCCAGCACGGTCAGTACTCACTCACTGCTAGATACTATGACAGCTAACTCACATACACAAACATTGTACCCAAGATTCGAACAAGATGTTTATTTGCTTAAATAAGTGTTAAACAAGTTCTGAGGCACTGTACTTTAGACTTATTTATAATTTTTGGGTACAAATATAAATACAAATTTATTTGGGGGACCTATCCCAGCAGTGGTATTTCAAGCGGACGACGATAATGATAGTCTAAGACGAAGATCTGGAAAATCAAAGTTCTAACGTAAATGTATCAAATCATAATGTCTTATTTAATCAAATCACAAGTCTCTGTAGTACCTTAGAAACTTATACATGAAAATAACCTAACACTTTGGTTTTTGTTGTGACCCTTCTTACATTTAATACCTACAAAGTACCCACGTGGTTCATAGTTTTTACCTAAGCTTTTGTTATCTTTATAATCAAATATCTCATTACAAGCTTTTGTAGAAAGTTAACGTTTTGTTACGGTTTCGTATTTGCCAATCGGCATCAGTTGCACGTCGCTCGGACTTTGTTATACCTCTAGAAGCGTGTTGCATTGTGCCTCACCCTGCAACATCGCCACATTTCTCCCGCCTCCTTGTTGACAATAGTCAACTTACATAAACGCAATTTCGATTTCTATCGAGACAAGCACCCGCACCTATTGCGTGACGTCACGCTCCATGTCGCCGACCCGACCTGGGGTCAAGCCACCGTCACGAGCTCATTGACGTAATCATTATTAGCAGATTGGTTACGCTCGATTTTCACACGGATTCTCTTTATTGAAACGATTTCCTAAAGACGAGTGCATCATAGTTGTAGGTAAATATAGCACGGTTGGTTTCACAGTTTTGCGGTATTTTGCGTAGCCTAGTTTAGTAATGCATTAATTCTTACGCTTTTATGTTCATTCGGTGATTTTGTCTTAGGTGTAAACAATGTTGCACTCTTGGTTTTTTTTCATACTATACTTGCTGATGGAACAAGCAGTTGGCCCACCTGATGTTAAGTGGTAACCATCACCTTTAACAAAGCATTGCCTCGCAAGACACGCACGAAAGGAACGTGCCCTACGACCGTCAACTTGAGTCTTGCAGATGTTAAGCCTCATGTGCCTGTAATTTCACCGGCAACCACACTCTTACAACCGAAACACAGCAACGCTGCTTGGCGGCAGATATCATTATGTTTATGTTACTATTTGAATTGGCGCCCGCGCGGTATCTAGTCCAATCTATGCCTATACTATTCACATTCACAATGTTGATACAATAACTAGCTCCGTTCATAAGCACTACTTGTCAGTTACCCAATCAATCAAGTTCTAATTAAGTATTGACTGGTTCCACGGCCACTCCTCAAATACCAAAACCAACATGTAAAAACTTACAGCGTTACATAAAGTGCTTCACAAACATGTTTGTATAGGTATTTATGTTCCGCGTGCCGCCTTCCGTAATAAAAGATGGACACGACATGTTGGTACAGTCAACGATATAAATAGATGAGAAATACTTTTTGTTTTTTTTTACTCAAAGATGAGAGAAAGAAACTTGTAGGTTTTTGATACCAATTTTACCCCGAATTAAAAGATTGTAATTATAACTTTAGATTAACTTTCAGTAAAAGTACTAATATTAACTTACTTCATCTATATTCGCATTACAGACATCATTTTATTTATTGTAACTGAAGGAATACAGCAAAGCAAGAGCTTTATCTGAAATTGTTGATATAATTTTGTTGCTGCCTGTACCTATTTTATGTTATTGATATAAATTGCTTTCTCTTTTATTGATTGGGTGTTGCTACGAGTCGTGTGTCGACTGTCGAGGCAGTAAGCAAGTGATTACTTGACCAGCTATCATGTAGTAAGTCGTTAGGTGTGCTTAAGTAGAAAACTTACCTCGAAGGTTAGCTTTGGTGTGAAGACAAAATCTTAGAGCATCTTCCAAGTTTCTTGCCTGTTCGTCTGGCTTTGTTCGCGAGGAGCTGGCGCTAGATTTACCTAGTTTGCATTCCTCACGAATTTTTTTCACCGATAGAGAGCACTGGCATTGCGCACATAAAATTAACGAGGAGAAAAATCTATTGGTGCATGACCGGATTCGAACCCACGACATTACGATCAATATCCGGGGGACCACCGCCACAATTCTAACTTGAATTGGTAATAATTCTGTTTTGTAATTCACGCATCAATTATATTTTATTTAAAATAAATAAATAATTATGAACTAATTAAAGACTAAAAACTTGCATTAATTATAGAGCACAGTGAGAGATGAGTCACGATTCTCACGAAGTATTTCACCAACGGCTTAGTATTCTGTAGTAAACGTCAGCTCGTGCGTTCCACTAAATGCCCTGTGTGCTGAATACTGTGCTGACTGTAGTGCTATTCTGTCAACAACATTCATCCAAGTGACTGTAGAATCCACAATGAAATTAGATAGATAGATAGAAAACTCTTTATTGCACACCACAAAGACATTTAACACATAAAAAAAAAAAAGTTTCTTTGTAGTACAATGGGCGGTCTTATCGCTGAGAGCGATTACAGGCACATGTGGCTTAACATCTATGAATATGCAGGGCAACGCGTCGTATAGGGCACGTTCCTATCGTGCTTGATTGACGAGCCAATGTTTTTTTAAGTGATGGTTACCACTTAACATTAGGGCCCACCTAATGATCTGCGGCAGAAAGTAGTAAAAAAAAAAGAGTTTTCAATTTGACATTCTGTAGTTAATACAATCAGCTAACTAGCGCTATCCACGCGAGTGTTTTGCAAATGTTAACGTGAGTGAGGCGAAGCTCGTTATCAAAGTGAGCGCGGGTCCGCCAGGTGAAATTCTCTGTGATGTTGTTGTTCAGAGAATCGACACACATGCAGCTCATCTTGACCGGACCTACTGTTTTGTGCCAAAACTGCGGCGAAAGTGAAATTTCCCTCATTTTTGAGGCCACACACAGTTCGCGATCTAGACTGGAGGATTAGATAAATAGAAAATATTCATGATTTATTGTAAGTAGTGCTACTAAAAGAGAGATCGTTATAAATACATAAATAAATTGAATTGTTTTACATTTTCTTTTAACAAACTAGGTAAATAGGTTCTAATATAAATCGAGCGAGAATTTTTAGACAAACTGAGTTAATTTTTTTGTTAGAGTTTCAATTCTGTGTTACACTTTTATTTTTTTTATACAACTAGCTGATGGAACAAGCAGATGGCCCATCTAATGTTAAGTGGTAACCATCACCTATAACAAAGCATACCTCGTAAGTCACGCACGATAGGAACGTGCTCGTACGGTGCACTGCCCTGCGTCCATCAACTTGAGGCATACAGATGTTAAGCCTCATGTGCTTGTAATTACACCGGCAACCACACTCTTCAAACCGAAACACAGCGTTGCTGCTTGGCGGCAGAAAAAGGCGTGGTGGTAGTACTTCCCCGGACGAGCCACACACAAAGAGCTCTACTAGGTACTCTATCCGTCAGGTAGAAATACTGTCGTCTACTCCTATCAAAAACAGAGATATTTTTTATGAAATATATGTAAGAAATTATATGTTATATTTTATTATTTACCACTTAGACTACAACACAAGAATCCCTCTTGGATAAGAACTTTTGGGACAATATAAAAATCGTTAAAATGCAAGAAGTCGACTACTCTTAAACGTTATTTAAACGTATTATTACATCTATGAACGGAAGAAGTTACAATATTTTGTTGTTGGAGACGGTAACAGGCGTGTTGCTAATTGGAAAATGCATCTACCAATAAGATAATTCATAACGAGTCACGGAGAAGAGCCACCAGCGTAGCCCGAACTCAACAGCTTGCTCACTCCGACTGCAACAATCTAAATGTGTAAGAGCCTCTCAAATATGAGATCTTTGTCGCGTGACCTAGAAACACAGATTAATTTAGTAATATACGAGATTATTCGTTACACATACATCTAGCACTAACCCACCACTCATAAAGGGTAATGGATGATGGGCTGTTTTCATAAAGGATAATGAACAATTAAATGTAATCCTTATTCTCTTATAGATAAAGTTTTTAGAACGTGCTTATTAGACGGGTTACTTGCCTTTATAAGGTATTTTTCTAGAAATAAAAAGTCTAAAGTTAGTCGAATTGAGCCTAGGCGCCCCAGTTTCACGCGAGTAGGTAAGCCTTGCAGAACAAACATACAGTGACAGCAGCTCAGAATCACCGATAGTAAAGTAAGTATACGCGGTATGCGTCAGTTAAATGCGATCTTCTAAACATATAATTCCGGTGTGAACCAGTTATAATATTTTGGTCTACGGAGAGTGCAGCGGTTTATGAGAGCGGAACGAGTAAACTCAGGCAAAAAGCCTAGCGCGCCGCTATGCGCCTGCGCAGACGCTACGAGGAAGCGGTAATCAACCATTATGGATTATGGATTATGGATTAACATTGCTACGACAGGTATTCCGATTTACAATCGTACCTACTGAAGTCATGAGTGTCTGAATGAAAGAAATAATGTTTTCAAATACGATTATAGAGTCTGTGGTGGTTTCGGCACAGAATAAGCCCCTCCATCACCTCCCGTGACAAAGAAGTGAGGGAACGTGTTAGGAGATGGTAGCAGCATCTACCTCTTCCTCCCTATAAGCACTAGGTCTAGTGGTAGCGGCCCTGCCTTCCGATGCTAAGGTCTTGAGTTCAAAACCCAATGAGTTTTTCTGTTATAAAATTTATAAAAAAACTAAAATAATAGAAAATTTACCAGGTTATTTATAATTTTTATAGATATTGCAGTCGACCTTTCATTCATAGTTAATAGTGTAAACATATTTTTTTCAGTTAGCATTTATTATCAGTGTTCAGTTTTTATTTACTAAAAGTGTAAAAGTAATTTTGAAAATTATGAAGTGTTTATCTTGTAGGCGAGTGTACGTGTACCCGTGTATAAGTATCGAGTGAGCAAGGCAAAGGCAGCACATAGTATGTGTGTTTACAGTCACCTGTCAGCATTCACTAGAACCCATTCATACCAGAGCCTACTCGTTGATACAACATGTCAACTTGCTGATTTGACTTGAGTTTTGATTTGTTAACTGACGCAGAATGGCCCCATTTGTCGAACATTTTATGTTCGTAGAGCACATTGTGAAATAGTCAGTCCGGGGAGGTCCTACCGACTCTATTTTGGTCTGCCTTGTATTCTGATTAGGTTGACTGACAACCAAGTGGTTAGCTGGCTAGAACTCTAGATCTCAAATTCTAGATAGAGCGAGAAACATTTTCATAACTTAGTGCGCTATGAATTTTAGAATTTTAAACGTTTAAGTAGACTTTTATGTATCTCATAATTGTACTTTTGGTTACACGACAATTTCGCATCAGTTTTATTATAATTATGTTCATCGATAATGTAATCGTTGTATCGTAGTAATCGGTTGGAATTTCAAAGGTTTGTGAAAACTTTTAGGTAGGTACCTACTTATCTTAGAAGAGTGATCGCATGACTATTTCGCACCAATATTATTATGTTCATCAATAATGTTATGTGATCTGCTGCCGATTCAATCTTATATATGTCCTATCGGTTCACACAAAAATAATATTCTCCCACACATGATGCATTCGCTCGTCTGATAAGTGGCTTCCAGTGAATCCCATGGATGTCGCGACATGGGTCACAGCGGCGCTGTCATTTGCGCATTCAGCTCTAAATACAAGCTCATAATCACGCACAATTACACCAATCTTGTAATTGTACATCCGATGTTTAGACGAAATAACTTACAGTAGAAAACTGGATCGTCTAGATGCGTGCACGCACAAACTAAATGAAGCTATTTTGCACTTAGGCTTTTTAAAAATAGGGTTGATTTTACATTGGTTTGGTAAGTAAATGATGTATGTTTATTGTTTATGATTGGGTGGAATTGGAGCGAGATGTGACAGGCGTGAGGCGCCGCCGGGGAGTCCATTCATAATTATTTCACAGATTCGTTAACATTTAGGTAGAATACTGTTTAAGAGCTCATTAATTGAACTGCCGTTAATTGCCGTTGCCGTTACTTGCATATAAACATTATTGTAGTGGAGGGTGCACTAATGAATAAACCCCGAAATTCAACATCTGAATTTGAAGTTGAAATTTATGGGAAAAGAGTTTCACGCGCGCAAACAAAGTCGCGCTGAAATCCAGTATAAAACTTACATACTTACTTACACAAGCTGCTGATATACAAAGTATATTTGTACTTCAAAAACGGGCGATACGTGCCATTTATAAAATGAAACCACGTGACTCATTAAGGGAGCGTTTTAAAGAAATTAATATTCTCACAGTCATTTCACAGTATATTTATGAAAATCTATTATACACTCATAAACACATAGATAGCTTTAAGAAAAAGAGTGATGCACATAACGTTAACACTAGAAATAAAAACAAATTATGTATACCTAAATTTCGACTTCAAAAGGCTCGTTTATGGGGAACGGTATTCGCTTCTATAATAAACTTCCAGAAAGTGCCACTGGGCTTCCTATTAGAAAATTTAAAGTGTACATTAAGAATAATCTAATAAGGAAAGCTTATTATACTTTAGATAGCTATATTGATGATAAAAGTGCGTGGCCCGATGTCCCGGTCGCTCTGCCCATCGGCAGCTAACATGTCTGCAATGTCTGTACTGTACCTACTATTGTGTGTTTTTTTTTATTTTTCTCTGATTTAATAAATTGTATTTATGCATTAGGTATTATTAGTTTGAGGCGTAGCGTGTGCTGTCTTATAAATTTGATTATGTTTACCTTTTTCTGTATGCCTACGCCTCACTAAACTTCAATAAAATATTATATTATTACATTGTAAAAGGATCATACAAAAGAACGGTAGGAACCAAGCCGTAAGTTTGTTGCCTGTTCTTCTAGGCTTTGGTCGCGTGGAACTGGCACCTAGAGTCACCTAGCTTTAAGACGTTTCAAAGTGATCCTTGTGATTTTATTGAATAAATACATTTTGACTTTGACTTTGACTTTGACTTTGACATATAATCCAAATGTTTCATGGTTGATTATTTCCACTAATCCACTGTTGGCACACCTTAGATCTGTCGGAACTTTTAATAATAGTTGAGTCATTGAAAAGTGAGTAAATTCGCATCACTTCACTTCATCTGAATAAAAACTGAAGACCACTGCCATTTGATTGCAAATCCTCTGGGATCATGAAAGGTTCTTTAGTAAGTCGTGAGCGCCATTTATACCAGAGATAAATCGTAAAACCTTTGATTGGCATGGGACCCCGCAGATTGATGGCATAATGGAATAGCTTTTGATAAGGAAGTCGCCTGCGCAATTAGTGCTGGATCAAACGACCCGCCAGGTGAGATGGAAAACTGCACTAGAAAGAGAGACACTTGATCATTAAGGCGAGGATTTCCGACACAGTATTTTATTCCATAGAGAATTGAACAAATTTTATTAAATATTTAGGCTTTTGTTATTTATATAATAAACGTAATACGTTTAAATAGATATGCCCACGTTATTCTGTGGGGAACATGGTGACCAACATCGTCATGCTGACGTCTGTACCTGAGACTTGAAGTTTCAACAATTTTTTTTTAATACTACTAGCTGATGAAACAAGCAGATGGGCCACCTGATGTTGAGTGGTTACCATCACCTATACCTAACAAAGCATTGCCTCGTAAGTCACGCACAATAGGAACGTGCCCTACGATGCACTGCCCTGCGTCCATCAACTTGAGGCATACAGATGTTAAGCCTCATGTGCCTGTAATTACACCGGCAACACTCTTCAAACCGAAACACAGCGTTGCTGCTTGGCGGCAGAAAAAGGCGTGGTGGTAGTACTTCCCCGGACGAGCCTTTCACAAAGAGCTCTGCTACTCTTGAGAAACTGAACTGTTGAGAAAATCTATTTTTAGACGCTTAAAACTACGATCTCCACTTGTTGTATTGATATTGTTGGCATACCCAGTTAGTAGGTAAATGATGTGTCTCGAAACAAGATTAACTAAACTTGTCTTAATAAAATATTCACAGTTTGCTCTAAATCTCAATACTTTTATGTGTAAAAAGCGGTATGTCTAAAGAAAATACAGTTTCATTTGATTGTTAAATATATTTCAATTCTTTTTCGTGTTATTGACGTCCGTCCGTGTGTTATGGCTTTATTTTATTGCATTTATTTTGTTTTTAAAATATGGGTGCCGTTGAATTGGAATGGAGAATTTACAATATTCCATATATTGCAAATTCTAGTTGACACAGCTTACGACTGCGATAAATTGTAAATTTTTATGATCATGAAAATCACCAGTTAGCGCACCATAATTATGCTTCTAATGCTGAATGTTTATTAGAGCAAAACTATTAAGATAAGATTTATTGCTGAATACTTCCTCTTTACATATTCTGTCATGGAGAGAACTGCGTTGATTGGATCAAACAAAGCGTATCATCATCATCATTAGCCTCCACGCCACGAAGAGGTTCACTAGACTGCTGCCTCCTAACGAATGATTCTGAGACCTCTGCATCCACCGAGCTCCCGCGATCTTCACAATACAAAGTTATTTTGTGAAGGCTCGTTATCAGTTCAACAAATAATTTAAAACTTATTTGAAGCTACGAGTATAGTACACGCTTATCGAAATGACGTGAGGCAAATCTCCGGTATCGACTCTTGCGCAATTTACTGTATTGAAGGAAGGGAATGTTATAGGTATGTAATTGATATAAGTGTTTATTTTTTTTAAAGAAATAAACAGTTACGATTTGATAGGAAGTTCTAGAAGTTGTGAATCTATATGGAAGATAGCCATCTAGATTCGGTGTGTTTCGGTTTGAAGAGTGTGGTTGCCGGTGAAATTCCAGGACCATGAGGCTTGACATCTGAAGGGCACATTCCTATCGTGTGCGACTTTGTTATTTTTTATGGTTACCACTTAACATCAGGTGGGCCATCTGCTTGCTCCATCAGCTAGCTGTTTAAAAAAAACTGCACTTCATACAAAATTACATGACGTTGTGCAGTAATTGGTACAGTCCGCGATCACCTTGCAACGACGGCGATGCGATGGTATCACGAGGCACTCGCGACTTTCCCACTAGCTGAGCAGCGGTCATTGGCCCCTATTGTTTATACCTACATGTTTATTTCTATTGATTTGTTTGGTTTGTTCACGCATCCATTGTCTAACACGCGATTTTATTCCGTTAATTAAGTAGGTACAGTAAGCGATACCAGTCGATGTGACTTAAAAAAGTGTCCTCTTAAGCTTTATTGATGTGTAAACACGCACGGTAACGCAATGCCGATAACCGTGCGCGTTGCTTCATCATTATCAACCTGAAGAAGTCCACTGCTGGACAAAGGCTCCCCCAATACATTTCTTATCTTGTGTATGACGTGTATGGTGGTGAAATGGCACAGGGTTTAACTGACTTGATACACAAACCCGATCATTTGAGAGATCCGAGTAAAAAAAATACAGCCGTCACCGTTGTCATGCCAAGTGTTGTTTTGATTTGTCAATGTAACTGATTTGATTTGATTAAAATAAATCCTCATCCCTCGAGCGAATAATAATCACAAGTTTCTTCTAATGTCAGGTAGAAATAGAGTAGCTATAAAGTACGCTTTTTATTGGAAGTTGATTTCTCGTGGTCATCAGCCAAGAGTCTATAAACGTGGTGAAAGTACAGTAATTGCGCGCCGCGGGCGAAGCCGGGTTTTTGTCTTGTGTATGACGTGTGTGGTGGTGAAATGGTACAGGGTTTGACTGGCTTTTTGTAGTGATTTACGTCATTTTGACTGGTTTGGAAAGCCTATACGGTTCTGCGATGAAAAACATGTGTAGAGTTTTAATCTCTCCCACTCGCAGTTGTCTTATTGAACTATCATATTTTTTATAAGAACAAATGACAGCATAAGCAGATAATCCCAACTAATGTAGCAATGTCCACCGAACATTTAACATTACACTCTATCCATTACGTACTAAGATTCGTTTCGTGTGCCTGCAATTAATTTTACCCTGCCAATTTGTGTGTGCTGTGGGCATCAACCGCATTTGATACCTTTCTAGACCTGACCCTACCTAGATACCTTTATAGTTTCCCTCAAAATGTATAATTAATAGAAATTATACAGTACCTACTTATCTAAGCATCGTCTCATAACAGACATCACAATGGCTGAAACCAACTTAATGTAAAATTCATGTCCTCATTTCACAAAATCTCATAGAGATGTTACATTATAATTACAAACAAACAGACGGACAAGCAGCTTAGCATATAATGACTGCTGAGTATGCATTTATGCGGCCGTCAGTGGTTATATCCATCAATGTTTCTATGCATTGCGGAGTTATCAACTATTCCGACGGGGTTTTCAATGGGATGAAAGTCTCTTCGAATTGCTATTCGGGTGAAAACAAACCACTATACTTTTAACATTGAATGTGGGTATTGTAGCATTTTTTTGTATACTGCCGCAAAAGGCAGTCAAAATAATAGCAAACTCGAGAACTATGAAAAAAGAATGAGGAGGAAAGATTAAGCTTCAACGAAAAGTTCGACGTAAAGACAGATTACCTATATTCAGATGACCGAAGCTATTATCATAGAGAAAGAGATCCGTACACTCATCGTAAGTATACTCTTGCTTTTTCCATTAGGTAACACAATAATAAGCAAAACGATCACATATCCCCAGCAAACCACGCAACAATATGGATTATGACCACTTAATTCTTACGCAATGTTTAAAGAAGGTACAATAACTGTGCTATAACTATAACTTACCCGTGTAGGTCGGTATTAACGTTTTAACGATACTGCCTGTATTGTTTAAGAGCAGGAAGATCAGATTATATTGTTCTAACTCCCGTTGTAGATGTCGTTACGATATGGAATAATGTGCTGGGGTATTGATACATATTTATGTTCATATAATGTATTATCTACTTTGTAACGTAGCGACCGTTCCCTGGATCAGTGGACTAGTGTATGTCCGCGATTTCTTCCGTGTTGGAAACTTACACACATTGGAGTTTTGCGATCCTTGATGCTTATTCTTTCATTTTGACAGCGCTACCGCATCGCGTTTGCATCGCTACTAAAAACGCAGGGTAAAACCGCTGCAAGACATTGTTCCACAGGAAAACGTACGCTTTTGAAAAAGAGTGATAGGAAATGGCAAAGAACTGAGATGAGTGGCAGGGGCAGGACTTGAGGGAAACCTTTGCCCAGAAGTAAGGTAAAGGGAGTTTAATAAAATAAAGCGTACGTCAGTACTATGTCAGTCCACAAAATGAAAGCTATATGTATGTGGGTTTTGTGGACCCTAATCATCCAAAAATTAGGATATGAGTGGTCTTGATTGAACCATAGAGTACCTGCGAACTTGGTGCAAGTAAGGATACATAATATATGTTCTAAGCCTTGGCTGTTAGCTACAATTCTAATCTGATAAAACCTCTACCTGTTTCTCGTAAAATACTTCGCGTGCAATGAGAATGTTCTTTATACGTATAATCAAACAAATAGTTGTGCCTTTCACAAGTTAATTGCAAAATAATTGCAATGAAATCGTGAAAATGCTGAGATAAGGTATATACGAGCCCAGAGCTCTTTTAATGCTTAAAGACATTGTAGAACTGTGCAATGGAAGCAGAGCCAGGCTGATCATCATTACGTAAAATTTTACAAGAATTGGAATATTTAGTAGTGAGGAATTTTCTTATTTTCTTATTAACTAGTAGTTCGCCCCGAACTGAGATCTCGTGATGCGACCCAACGAACAAATCAAAACTTTGAGTAGGTGGTAGTCAGAGGCAAGTCCAAACATTATGTTTCGACTTGCCTCTGACTACCGCCTACTAACTTGGTACGGTAACAAAGTTTCAACTCTATTGGCCTATTTATTGAAGAGTTCCGTTGAACAGACCTTGGCTCCATCATCAGACCTGGTCGTTGTCACCATTTTATGAGAACTGAGTACCTCCTTAATTTATTTCAAGAAAAAAAAATAAGAAAAAGCAAAGGAACTGGCCGACCAGTAGAAAAACCTTGATGCCAACGAAACTCTTAGAGATGGGAGCTCTTGGATCGCTGGTTATCTTAATTTAACTTTTTAATTTTTATCTCGAAAACCGAGCGTCCCAAAAAACAAGTAAAAATTGTTTTGGAATGTCCAAACAAAGCCCTTTCATATGAAATGTAACTTGATTTTTTTATGTAACTTTTTTTATTTTTGCCCTCTTAAAAAACCCCATATCTCAAAAACCCTTCATCCGATTTTACTCATATACTTACCAGTAAATTTCTCAAGTACAAGCTATCGACGTATCAAATTTCATGCAGATCGGATCAACGGTTCTTAAGTTATCGCCAGACAAACATACAAACATACATACATACATACATATATACATACATAAAATGCCAAATCGCCCAAGTTGAAACTAAGATCTTCGTTCGCTTCGCTCACTCGATCAATAAATAAAGGAAATTGAAGAAGATCCTATCAGGGTCTTCCCAATCAAAGTGAATAATTTTATGTTTTAAATGAGTTTACTCTGACACTTTGACATAAGTACATAGGTATATAATTATCTCGATATAGATACAGTACATTTTTCCAATGCTGGCTATTTCAGTAACATCCTTGTGGATAGTCACTGACTGTTAAACAGATACCGTTCGTGAAAATTGTCTTTAAAAATAGGATACGATCCAGAACAGCTTGGAAGGAACTAACTAAACTTTTACTACCAAATGTTTTGATTCGCACGACATTTGGTGATTCACACGCAGTCTGCTAGTCTCCTATCTGCAGTCTCCAGGTTAAGGTTATGCTAAGGTGGTGCAGGGCTGGCCAGCAGGCATGCCGCCCGGCAGCTTTCGGTTTCATCGGCGAGAGTGACCGCAAACCTGTACCCGCCACCTGCCGTCAATCACGTAGAAATCGCACGGTCTCCACATCGCTTCCACCAGGTAAGTATGCTACAATTTCTCCGGCAAACGGTCGTGGAAAAATGCGGGCTCTTCCTTTGGTAAGCTCGAGTTTTTCTTGGGAAAGTCTTTCCGAGTATGTGAGTTGCTGATCTCTCCGTGTTTTGGATTTGAGAGTGCAATCATTTATGTTGTTTTTTATTTGTTACAGGTAAGTTTCTGACAGCAGATTTTGTAAGTAAAGCTATTAGTTAAGGCTTTGAAGACATAGTGTTATTTGTTTGAACTATTTTGAAACCGAGCATTGTGTGCTTATTTTACCTCATAAAGTTAAATATTTGCACACCCTATAAGAACTAAATAAATATCTAATCATGTAGCTAAGTATGACAGTGAGTATATTTACCTTTTTTTATAGAACTGGCTAATATGGAACAAGCAGAACTGACTAACGTACCTAATGATTTATGCATGTGCTTCAATGGGCGGTCTATACGCTAAAGTAAAATACAATCTTACTATCGTAGGAAACAATCCTGACAAGCATATCAATGTCTTGGAACTGATCTATCATGACATGACTGTTCCCAAGTGTCCCGGCACCGGCGCGTAGAATGGAAGAGTTATTTTGAAATGTACATGATTGCAACCGCAGATGCAATCCTCTGCGGTTGTCGACTCGGGTTGCGCAACCGGCACCACATGGCATCACGGAGCTTCACGGTACAGACCACTGCTGCATATACTACACACTGGGGCAGTTCTTACAAGCTTTTATGTTACTTTTACCTATTTTTCATATTCGCCTGTTTTCTTTAAAAAAAAGCATTAATCACCATGCTCATTTTACCTGAGTTTTATAGGCTAAATCTGCCTGTAACAATTGTTTTTTCTTATAAGGTGTATAAAAAACGAAGCCGAAGACGTGTCATATGTGGCTTTCACTGCGTCCTTCAGACGTACCTTATTAAGAACTTTATGCATCCATTTCCATAGTAAACATGAAGATAATTCCTATTAACTTAATTTTAAATACGCAGAGGGAGTACGATATGTTTGTTGGAGATTACTATAATCTTATTATATCTTATTGACAACGAAAGACTTAAAACCGTTTGAAATACCGCAATTAGGTTTTAGTTTTGTTTCGAGGCTATTTTCAGCTACGTCCAAAGATCCATTTGATACCACAAGTGAATTTCGCATCATTTAGCAAACAAATACGGGTGTACTACATATACAAGTAGGTAGGTATAATATTGCGACAAGGTTGGTATCGGTACTGCTATTGTTGCATTCGGATGCAGTGCGCAATAGCACAAAAAGCCGCGCATGGTTGAAAAAAATGCACCAATTACACGGAAGTGTCACAAACTGGCAACACAAGAATTTTCCCATACGATACTATTATTGGACGAAACATTACGAGGAATTAGGTAGGTACCTACAACAATGGAAACGTTAACCTAATCGCGTTGTATTTTGAAACATGGCAATAAATATAATTATTTTTTTATTGATTGTGAAGTCAAGAGTAGGTCGAATCGATACATACATAGAACATTCTTTATTGCACGAAATAAAATTGTGTTGTCATCGTGGTAGAAAGCATTTTATTCCAGTTAGCCTTTGTTTAGTTTAAAAAAAATGAATGATGGTCGATCGATAGTGTACCTACATTGCTTTTTTTTTATTTTCAATTAAGTATTTATCTTTATTTTAAGGAGTATTTATATTTTATGATAATCTAAGCAGGAAGCTGAAATAAAAACCACTTTTAGAGGGTTATAGAGTAAGAAACCAACTCGCAACTATTTTCCAATATGTTCGTCCACTGCAAAAGGTGTTTCAAAATATTGTTTCTCACAAAAGAGGTTACGAAGCACGCACGATACCTACTTACAGAAAAGTCGAATTGTCCGGCGATTAGGCATCATTAGCTGCGCCATTAGAGCCGGCCGCTTTGAACTCTACGCGCTTGCGCAAGCTGGACGTGGCGAACCTCAGAATAGGTAAATGCTTCAGCTGTTGACCAATCTTCATCGTCTGCAGCTCTCGCGGTTACCCTCTGAGGCATCCATCTCCTTCAAACATCGCGTTGTTTCAGTCATATATAATATGGCATGGTGGTAATCCTTCCCCGGACGATCCTTTTGTATAGGTAGGTACCTACATTATATTATGTCTTTCCCTGTGCGCCAACGGTGGCTTAAACGCCCACTCGATTTCGTGGTAAAAATAAAACATCACCAAGTTATCTAGCTTGCTTTAGCACACAGGGCAAAGACCTTCCGCAGAAGAATACAAAAATAAATAGTTTTTTGTTTCTATTATTAATGATCTTATGCAGGAAATTGAAGAAGATTAAACTCATGAACCCACAACAAAAACGCAGTTTTTTGCTTTTCCATCATGTAAGCAACTCCGGTTTTAATTCAATTTTAAGTCAATTTGGTATAAATTTGATTAATTATTAAAATTAGGATTCAAACCGTTGACCTCTGACCTAACTCAGAACAAGTTAGATTCGTATTTCATGTTTCTTTTTGTCATGGACACATGTGGTATTTTATGCACAAAACAAGAAGCAAAACATATCGAATAGTTTTAACTACTACTAAGCTAACGTTCTTTGATTCAAGTTCTAGTTCTTGGTCAATCCAGATCAAAACATCTTTATGCACACAAATATCATTACGTTATTGATCACAGACGGTCGAACAAACTTACCTACACAGTACACACTAGCTTGAAATTGCACTTCACTCGTCTTTATTGGGTAAAAACTGCCGTAGTTGTAGCTTTTACATTAATCTACGTAGGACCTAGGTCAAGAGCTATGTAGTGTAAATTCTATCTGAATTGGTAATTTCTTTCGTAATTGTACACACGGATTCAGATCAAGCTTCATAAGGCCAAAAGAAAAATGACGTTTATTACAAGGACATAAGAGCGAGCAGTGTGCATCCTGATGCGTATCCGCGTGTACAAGTATCATTGTAACAAAGTATTGCAAAGAACGCTGTGAGGGTACATTATTAGTAGATTAGGTTTGCTCGAAACGAGGAAACAATATCAATGGTTTCTCGCAGCCTCCTTAGCATTGTTTAACAAAACGCTCACGTATTTTAATGGTTTAAACAGTGCTTAGCACAGAAACCTGAAACTGCCATCTCGAAATGCCTAGTGGCGTACACGATGTAAAACCTACATTTCTATGTTACAAAATAAAACAAACACTGAACGCATACAAACCCCGCGACTTACTTTTGAAACAAAATTACGTATTCGGTCGCGTATTAACAGTTTTAAATTTTAATCTTAATTTCAAAAACCTTTGTTTACAAACAAAATTACAATGAAAACAAGTATATACTAGTGGTTCGCCCCGAACTGAGATCTCGTGATGCGACCCAACGAACGCTCTAAAACTTTGAGTAGGTGGTAGTCAGAGGCATGTCCAAACATTATGTTTGGACTTTATTCTGACTACCGCTTACTAACTTGGTATGGTAACCAAGTTTCAACTCTATTGGCCTCTTTATTGAAGAGTTCCGTTGAACAGACCTTGACTCCATCATGAGACCTGGTCGTTGTCACCATTTTATGAGAACTGAAAACCACCTTAATATATTTCAAGAAAAAAAAATAAGAAAAAGCAAAGGAACTGGACGACCAGTAGAAAAACCTTGATGTCAACGAAACTCTTAGAGATTTTGGGTCTTGGGTCGCTCTTGAGCTCTTAGAGATTTTGGCTCTTGGGTCGCTGGTTATCTTAATTTAACTTTTTTGTTGTATCTCAAAGATCGAGCTTCCCAAAATTGTTTTGGAATGTCCAAACACAGTCCTGTCATATGACATGTAACTTGATTTTTTTATGTAACTTTTTTTTATTTTTGTTCCTTAAAAACCTCATATCATAATAACCCGTCATCCGATTTAACTCATATACTTACCAGTAAATTTCTCAAGTACAAGCTATCGACTTATCAAATTTCATGCAGATCGGATCAACGGTTCGAAAGTTATGGCCAGACAAACATACATACATACATAAAATGCCAAATCGCCCAAGTTGAAACTAAGATCTTCGTTCGCTTCGCTCACTCGATCAAAATAAGATGTACAAAGTACATACCTAATGAAACAGTTGAGCTATCTGCAGACCGTTGCAAATACCTACAAGTGTTTATAAAATGTACAAAACAAGAAATAATTTAGTTTTTCCAAATATGTTACTTAAAATAATAGTGAAAGTTGTGTTCAGTTGATAAAATTCTTACAATTATTAACACAATTCTTTTATTATTTCCGAACTCAATCATTTTAATCTCAGTGCGGTATGGACGTGTTTCCAGTTATGGACGTCCTGATCGCATTACTAAATCGATCTAGTTCGACGTTACGTTCACAGTTGAGCTAACGTAAACAGATAACAGTTGGTGATAGGTCACAGGTGATAGGACACGTGCTAAGGCACGGCAAACTTCTGGACCTTATTCATATATCCCGCCATTTTAAAGCGGCTCTATAAGGTAGGTATAGTCTCTAAGTCTCTGTTACGTTCATGTCTAAAAATGAGATAGCAAAAAGCTTATCGATCATTTAAGCTAATGGAGCCGAAGAGCAGTAAAGGAGTAGCAGAGCTCTTTGTGTGTGGCTCGTCCGGGGAAGTACTACCACCATGCCTTTTTCTGCCGCCAAGCAGCGTTGTTGTGTTTAAGATTGAAGGTGTGCCGGTGAAATTACAGGCACATTAGGCTTAACATTAGTATGCCTCAAGTTGATGGACGTAGGGCAGTACATCGTAGGCCACGTTCCTAACGTGCGTGATTACGAGGCAATGCTTTGTTATAGGTAATGGTTACCACTTAACATCATCATCGCGTACGAGGGCTAGTGGATAATATTAGTGCGAATAGTTTGCACGCTACAGTCCGTGTCTGATCGGAGGGCCGTCCCTTTCACCTGTCGGCTGCCAGTGGCCTGTGTGCCAGCCCACATACTAGCACGACTACATTTTACTTAATTATATTCTGTGTTAGTACCTCGCTACTAAGACACCTACAGCAAAACTTCTAGGACCTTGCAGTCAAGTCAAAAAGTGACTTATTCCAGTAAGTGCCAGTTCCACGCGACCAAGCTTGGAAGAACAGGCAACGTCAAAACTCAGAATACACACTGTACAATAAACTGACTGCTTGATGCCCGCCGTTGTTTTGTATGATATTTCTTAAAAACGAATAAAAATGCCTGAACTATGTGAATCTAAGCTCAAACTACAGAATACTGCTTGACACTCCCACGACCTTTAGAACACAAGGCAAGGTAAGCTTCTGCACCACTACTCTGCCCTGCGGCTCCACTTAATAGCTTATTTAAATCTACTGCAAACATTGCGCAAATCAATTTAGCTAAGCTAGAGCCTTGCACCAACATCTAGGCAAAAACTTTGAAGAGAACGGAATACTTTAGCCAAAGTCAAATCTATTACGCATTTAATTAACAAATTCACATGTACACTATGAAACAGTGAACGCTAATAATATAAAACATGGAAGAATTCCGCAGAAAGATGAAAAAAAACTTAGACGTCATTGGAACTTCGTCACAATTTGATGACGACTGCACATCAGTTAAAAAGCGTTCTTATTTCCAGTTAAGTTTGGGTTTAAATTATCATCCAATGTTTAATTTCCACGTCAGTCGTATGTATTTACTACAGGAACCAAGCCCCGGCTTAGTTTGTGTTGGTAAATTTTGGGTCTGTTCTAGGGATAGGTAGGTACCTGCCTATGCTTCCATGCTTTATTTGCGTTTACTGTTTTGAAAAATCTTCTAGCGTTGATTGATTATACAATGTTGTCGGTCCACCTACCCACTAATTTATGAAGCTAGGTGAATGTAAGCGAGACCACGCCTAGAAGAACAGCCAGGAAACTCACGACTTGTAGTTCAACAAAGGTCTTCCTGAAGCCGTTTGTCCTGCTATTTGTACCATGAGGCGTGAATCAGCCTCATGACGTTCGCTACCTCTGTCAAGAGCACAACGAATAAAACCCCATTGATAAGAAGTTTTAAAGTGATCCTTGTGATTTAATCTTAATTACCTCCTAAGACTTAGATTACCTATTGTGAATTTATTATTTGCAATGGGTGGTCAAGGATGGCCATAGGAATAGTATAGCAATATTGTATGCCCGAAATGGGTAGACTGTTGGAACAAAAATACCTCTGTAAGATCTATTCACACAGTTTTACAATAAGTGATTCTTATTCTTAATCAAATAAATTGACTTTGACTTTAATTCTAATTGCTGAAAATTACAGCTTAGAAGCTAGGTGCTTATTTCTTTGGCAAGGCCATATTGGTTCAAAATTCTCATCACCATCTGACATAGTAAAGACGTTGAACTCACAATAGCAATATTAAAGCGTAGACTGCATCAAATGGACCATACAAAGTTCTCTAATATTTGTACAAAGAGTTGCCACAGCGCACGGCGTAGTCGGCGGTGTAAGCTTGGGGCTCATTCAATTATTTCTCACGCGAACTTTAGGCGTACCGTCAGCAGATTACATCTCTATACTTGTTAAAAACTTGGCTCATTCATATTGGTTACCCTCGGCAACCAATATGAATGAGCCAAGTTTTTAGGGCTCCGATAATTCTGTTGCTAACTCTTTTCGTTGACATTAAAGTGACAGTGACAAGTATACTTCAAAAAGCCGCTTGAATATGGCGGGGAATAGCAATGAGGGCCAAACAAAGTATTTAGTTTTTTTATCAACTATTGCAATGAGTAGCAAAACCGTTTTATTTATTTTGATTTCTTTTATTTTTTTAAATAAAATACTTATTGCTGCTAAAGACAATGAAGCCGTAAGCGTGTTGCCTTCTTTTGTTCGGGCTGAAAAAGGCACGCACGCACGCGATGCTAATTTAATAAAAAATAACTAAAACACTTAAATTCGATTTATTTGCCATCCGTACTCCCATTCCGCAATTGCAATGTTTATTTTGAAACAATCAGCGGCACTGATACCAAAGGTCACGGGTTCAGTTCGCGGAACCAATCGCAGCACACACCCACCACTAGAACTCACTAACTACCACTGACCATGTCTAACTTACTTTACTACTTAACTCATTAACGGACTTAAAACTGTCAAAATACATAAGAAAAATAAAAATAGGGTAAATCTTAAACAATTGCCAAAAAAACTTAAACAAACTTTAAGCAATGTTAATATTTATTTTAAGGCTAAGCATATTATATGTCTCAAGTTGATGAATGGTAGGGCATCCTAGGGCACGTTCCCATCGTACGTCATCATGTTATGTTACCACCCAACATCAGATGGACCGTGCTTGTTCCATCAGCAAGTGTATTATAAAAAATATTTCTCGCCTGTTCTTCACAGCTCGATCGCGTCTTCTAGTGTAACTGCTTGAAAATCAGAATCCCAGACAATACAATTTGTATTGTTCCCGACTCCATATTATCTTCCAGTGGGTTTCAACAGGTTAAAGACGTTTTTAGTGCATTATGCAACTTTTATGTAACCAAATAATTGTATTATGCAGCTAAGACATAGATTATTCAGTTACAAACTTAGGTTATTTAGTTACGCACGTAGCCATTGTCGTTGAAAGCATTCAACAATTAGTCGTGGTAGGTGATAAATACCTTTTATATCAGTATTTTATTTGTTAAAATAAAACCAAAAAACTAATTTTTTTAATGGTTTTTATTTCCTAGTTTTTTTTTTTTTTTTTATACAACCAGCTGATGGAACAAGCAGATGGCCTACCTGATGTTAAGTGGTAACCATCACCTATAACAAAGCATTGCCTCGTAAGTCACGCAGGATAGGAACGTGCCCTACGATGCACTGCCCTGCGTCCATCAGCTTGAGGCATACAGATGTTAAGCATCATGTGCCTGAAATTACACCGGCAACCACATAGTGTACTCGTAGATTCATCTAGTTTATATGACGTTTCAAAGTGATCCTTTTAACTCACAGAAAATATGATATGATTGATTCGTATTTATTTATTCTCTACTAGCTGCCTGTCCCAGCTTCGCATGGGTCGCCTTAATTTTTTTGAACATTTTAAGATAAACTTAGACCGTGGGTTCGAGCCTCGCGTCGCGCCTTTCTCCCTGAGTGAGTGAAATTGCACCACGTGCGTGACCCAGGGCCGGATTTAGGGGAGGGCAAACGGGGCGATGGCCCCGGGGCCTCCACAAACGGGGGGCCCCCACAATAGAGACTTCGGAAAAAAAATCTTTCAAATTCCAACTAGCAATCACTAGTAAACATCTTCTTTTCCTTTGATATTTTTTTTTTGCTATATTACCTTAACCTACAGCCTACAGTACTTTGTACATACATGATTATTTGATTATATTAATCTTAAATAACAGAAATCCAAAAACACCAAAAAGAGTACTTAACTCTTTTTGTATAAGAGAATCTACTTGGTTTCACAATAAATTATTTATTGAAAAACTCGACTGATAAAAAATCACTTTATTTGGAAAATAATTTGGCGCGAGGGGGCCTCCGCTCCTTTGTTGCCCCGGGGCCTCTGGACCTCTAAACCCGGCCCTGGCGTGACCCGTGGACCCGTTAACATTTTTAATTTCGTCATATCTTTTGAATGGAATGTCCGATTTGAAAAATTCAAGAAGTAATCTATAGGTATTGAAACCGTCTTAAATATGAAATAATTTATTTGGATAAGGATTAACACCAAGGTACAAAAAAAGACGCTTTTCTAGCGGCGATATTTCAATTAAATTTTTATAATAAAAGAACACTTATTGTGACATAACTATAATAGTTAGACATTTTTTGTAGATGATGACGTGTTCTGCAAAGTCGTAGTACATTATTTTGTTTTATCTCGTGTTCTGCAAAGTCGTAGTACATTATTTGTATTTTTCCTCTTTATAATATTAGTGTAGATTGCTGAAAATACACACTTTTAGCACAAAAGGAGGGCATAATGCATTTTCTACCAGCCAATTAACAGCTAAGTGTTGGTATAGAAGAAGATTGACGTGAGACTTAATATTATATACTAATTTTGATTTGTTACAATATAGATAACTTGATTGATTTTTAAGATAGGTTAAGATACTGATAAAACTATGATTGAAAGGATTAAAATTTAAGTACTATAGCCATAGAAATACCATTATCTCCCACGACTTCCAAGATTATTTTCCAATATGAATCGATAGTATATTACAAAACGGACCGCTTGCAATCAATCACAATAAAATCGAAGCCGAATCGATCAAAAATAATGTAGAAACAGCACCCTGAGAAGGAAATAACACAAATAAAGCACGACTTTCACCGCAGCAGACCACATCACACCGCCACCTACCTAGCTCACAGATTGCGTATCACTTACTATGAAGCCAACGAGAAAGTATCTGCAAATCTTTCAACCAATCATTTAGTTTTTTGCTCGTAAATTATAAATTCGGGGCCCTACGCTCGACAACTTCGACAAAATGTCATAGTATAAGGGGATATGACGTCATACCTAGAGCGGAAACGGATTTTCATTCGGCAGGTGTTGATGATGACAAGGCTCGTGATTTTCTTAGTTTTTTTACTCTTTCTATGCCAATAACATTTTATTGAACGTTCTATTCTATCGCATTTAAATACTATATCAGTATTTTCCATACAAAAGATTTCAACGCGCTGCTTCCTGTTTGGGATACTACTATTATACTACCACCTTATATTTTCAATAGTATAATAAAGACTATTCTGATTTTGATTCTATTATCAATATTTTTTCTAGTAATTATTTGAATGTTTGTAGTTTTTATAAGTAAAAAAGTTGTTCCCTGATATTTTTAATGTATTTCAGAAATTCAACTGTATTTTTGTCTACAAAATATTCAGCTAGTTGTCACCATCACCACCAACCGCCCGTTTTGTGCAAATAATGTGAAGTGAAAGTGGTTTTATTATCAACTGAATTAAACCACTTGTCTTATTATATTTAATTTGAATATTCTAATGTGCGCCGACGCAACTCGCTTTTTGTATCCGGTTTACTAAAAAGTTGATGTGATTTATTATTTATAACAGACAGCTTTACATGAACACAGTTTTTTTGCTGAATCTTTGTAATGTCCCCCCGAAACTTGGTTGGTTGTATTTTTTTATAACTTCAGTGACCAGTGATTTTATATGTTCAAAAATGTTGAAATGTGCGAGCCAGCAGTTGTTTGACGATTGACAGCCTAATAAGTATAAAGTCGTTAGTTTGACGGGAACTTCATAGTTGTCTTTTTCTCTCATTTCTGGCTCCTGCATCGTCATTTTGACAGACAATCTTCAACTTCAACTTCTTCATAAACTTTAGTGGAGATCGTGGAGGTAATATCATACTTCGTCTAAGGTAGAGATAGTGCTAATATGAGAATATGGCCGTTATTTTTTACATGATCTGTGTTTTAGAATGAAAATCGATAATATCTTTAACCAAGAAGATTTTTCTGAAACTTTTTCAAGTATTCCACTTGACAATTTTTTTAAATAATTAAACAAGTTTATGTCTAGTCAGTCACACGGTCACTTACGTCAAGTCGGGCTGTCATGTTATGGACGTATTAACTAGTAAGTACTTCGGCAACTTCAAATGTCATGCTCAATGAAGTTACACAAGTGCACCGATACGAATAAGCGAGGTATTTCCTCCGAGCAGCAGGTACATACCGCGAATGTTGCCCGGTCCGTAAGGTCGCCCGGTGTCGGCGCTTGCGCAAGTTACGTGTTTATCTTCGCGCTTCTAACGTTGACATAGATTTATGTACTTTTCGTGAGTTATTGACCAATGAAGATCAATAATTTGAGGTTGTCGATGCTTCTCAATGATTTCAAGATATGAAGAAGTTACTGGATGAGCTATCTATAGATCGTTCGCAAAGATCTGTATTCAGTATTCAGTGTAGGTGTAGTACATCTGCAGATAACTAAACGGTTTCATGGGTGCTTTATATATGTATTTTGTTAATGCTTGTATAAGTTGTAATTTTCGTATATGTTTCCTAAAGATTCAATTTTGGTAGGTATGAGGGAGTATTCCCATCTGTCAGCCAGCTACGAGTATGACCCCTTTAGGTGACACACAGGAAAAAAAGTTCGATCGAGTTTCTTAATCAAATTAAAAAAACAAAGAAATGACATTTATTTGAGCACGTTAAAATGAAATAAGCAAGTTGAAGTATCAGGCATATAGCTCGAAGAACTGACAACCGCTGGGGAAGAAAGGTTCTCGAATGGCGACCACGAGCAGGAAAACGAAGCGTGGGACGCCCTCCTACCCGATGGACTGACGACATTATTAAGATTGCGGGAAGTCGGTGGATGGAGAGGGCTCAGAATCGGTTCTTCATGGAAATGTATAGGGGAGGTCTATGTCCAGCAGTGGACTGGTGATGATTGATGAAATGAAATAAATTGAAGCCTCAGATCTGTAAACCAGACTTTGACAGTTTGTACGATACACAGCTGGATAATCAATACATTGTCGTTGGATATTTATTTCTATCCTTTAGTAATTTCTATTATGTTCAGGAATTGTGTATAAATGATTCGCCCCGCCCTCTGTGGGCCACCCACGACAAGAGCCCATTGCAGCCCACAATTGCATTGAATGGGAGGAATCATGTGGGTGTCGAAGATAACATTCCAAAGTTCATTCTTTTACACGACTGTAAATGCATTTGTAGTTTTCAAATGTAACCTCTGAAATGCATTCCAGGCAACAGATTTGTTATTGTTGGTTCCCAGACGATCATTCACGTATGAAATACCAAAGTAAAGTGAATAGCATCAGTAGCTTAGTGGAACTGACGTCTACATTCACCCAGTTGGTTGTTGATCCTTGTTATTTTTTATTTTTTTTACATTTGATAGGTAAAACGTTTGACCGCAATCTGATCTGACGTTAAGTGACGATGCGGTCTACGGTGTGACACGCTTACCTAGAAGATTCACTCGTCTCTTGAAATCGATTTTTTCGATCTTGATTTGAAACTGCAAGGAATTAACGAAAGATTAATTATTTATTAATTATTTATTGCACAAAAATACACAAAGTAGGAGGGCTTAATGATAATGCATTTTCTACCAGCCAAACTAAGTGGTAGTAATTAAAAATAAACTATGCTAACATGTTTACCTATAAATATACCTACTAAGTTACCTACCAAGTTGACAGTACCTACGCGTTAGTTAGATTCAAAAGATTATCACAAAATAATTACAGTTCCAAAAACCACATCTATTTATCAAAGAGATTTAATCTGACCTTGCAACACATTTACTAACTTGTAAGATTTTTTCCCATACTAAGTTAGCCACACAACTTAAAACCCACAGTTCTACGCCTCAGCGTCAAATTTTGAGTGTCGGTTTCGTAACAAAAGTGAAATTGCAATGAAAAGTTAGTGTGAATTACCTGGTTTAGAAATACTGGTGTACTGTCACTGTGTTATAGAATAGAGATTGTCTGAAAGTATTATAAATCAGATTTTTAAAATAATAAAACGGCGATTAAAACTATCTTGTTGTTGGCACCATGGAATGCCCACAACCCTAATACATATACTTGTGACGTCTCACACGGTGAGTTCCCCTCATGGCGTTGCCCACGTAGAACTATACACTGTAAAATGTTTATAGGAAGGGACTTTATAGGAATGCCGAATGCACCATATCGATCATGCTTAAACTTTGACTTACACTTGGTCGATTTTCTCGTGGCCGTGACCACAAGCATTATATGTATATATTATTTACAACATTCTTTTTGTTCAACCCACCTCTAATTTCACTTTTCTCTGTCCTTCAAGGTTTGCTGATGTGGCTGAAGATAACTATTTTTAGATGTTAGGTAATTACGGTGTACATTAAAGAATAAAGAAGCTTTTTTGAGGGCTGGATCCGCGTCTGCTCAGGATAAATACAGCTAAAGCCCCCTGCCTAATCTAAAGCAACATCCAACAGGTCTGACCGGTAAACGACAGCTAGTTCTAACAATTACCTTTGTTCAAACAACTACATTACTGTGAGTCAAGTGACAGAAGGATAAGTAGCAATTTGTCTGTTCCGCTGCTCACCAACACATCGAACGTCTGGTTAAGTTGATCGATGCTTATTACCTACGTTGACATAATTTTATATTTAATCTGACTGCGGTGTTTTAGCGCAAGTTTGGTCCTGCAATACGATGATACAAAATAAATAAAAAATAATTGTCAAGCCGCAATAGGTTCACAAGTTTTTTTTCGTTAAGTATATTAGGTTGCATTACATTCGCAGAATCTCGTGGTTGCAATTCGAGTTACCTATACCATTCTTAAAAACTTTTAATGTCTCACCAATGTCTGAAATAAATAACTATCATTATTTACTATTTTTAACCTTAGCTTAATTTTCAGTTTACAGTTTTAGTTTCCGCTTAATTTTTAGATATTCTTATTGTTTTTGTTGGCAGGTTAATCGGCATCTTGATAGATGGTTAAGGTATCGGTTTAATTAGATGTTGGTCTTACAAGAAGCGGCCGGACCAACGACTGACAGGCCTTAATTGTCAGAGTACTCTTCTAGTACGTACTTTCAATGCGTGTAGTGTACACTACACTACACGCATTGAAAGTCCACACACGTGATGGAGACCATGTGTTTCAGTTGAATCTACAATATCATCGATCACTTTTTATATGGCTTTACATGAAATCATTTACAATAGAACAATATTTAATTTAGATCGAGTGAGCGAAGCGAACGAAGATCTTTAGTTTCAACTTGGGCGATTTGGCATTTTATGTATGTATGCATGTATGTATGTATGTATGTATGTATGTATGTATGTTTGTCTGGCCATAACTTTCGAACCGTTGATCCGATCTGCATGAAATTTGATAAGTCGATAGCTTGTGCTTGAGAAATTTACTGGTAAGTATATGAGTAAAATCGGATGAAGGGTTAGTAAGATATGGGGGTTTTTAAGGGGGCAAAAATAAAAAAAGTTACATAAAAAAATCAAGTTACATGTCATATGAAAGGGCTTTGTTTGGACATTCCAAAACAATTTTTACTTTTTTTCTGGGACGCTCGGTTTTTGAGATACAATAAAAAAGTTAAATTAAGATAACCAGCGATCCAAGAGCTCCCATCTCTAAGAGTTTCGTTGGCATCAAGGTTTTTCTACTGGTCGGCCAGTTACTTTGCTTTTTCTTATTTTTTTTTTCTTGAAATATATTGAGGAGGTACTCAGTTCTAATAAAATGGTGACAACGACCAGGTCTGATGATGGAGCCAAGGTCTGTTCAACGGAACTCTTCAATAAATAGGCCAATAGAGTTGAAACTTGGTTACCGTACCAAGTTAGTTGGCGGTAGTCAGAAAAAAGTCCAAGCATAATGTTTGGACTTGCTTCTGACTACCACCTACTCAAAGTTTAGGTGCGTTCGTCGGGTCGCATCACGAGATCTCAGTTCGGGGCGAACTACTAGTTTATAATATAAAATAGCTATTCTTTATAACTTATAATAAGACAACTCAGTAGGTATTTGCTGTAAGAACACAAAAGCCCTCTAGGCCTTAAGGGCCTGGGTCGACACAGCAAGTTACCTGCCGCTTAGGTATTAGTGCACGTGGGTCTAAGCAAGCCCTGAATACAAAGTGGATCTAAGAACTAAATCTCCTTGATACATTTACGGTGCGAGCCGCGGAGACGTGAACCTTTTGTACATGCTGTTGGTATTCGACCTGTTAGAATGTTGCTTGATGATAATTGGTTATTTTAGGTTCTATTGTGCTTGTGCCTGTTTGCAGGTAACAACATTATCAGCTTGAATAAATGTATTGCCAGTGCTCTCAATCGGTGAAGGTCTCATTGTGAGAAATCAGTTAGTTTTAGCCGCAGCAGCTTGCAACCTGTCGCATACAGAATTACTGCGTTGAGTTAATAAATAAAAAAAAACCTTTTTATACCTAACACTTACGTACAAAATAATTAAAAAACTTAAAAATAATTAAAATTATGTTAGGAGCCCTCTCGGGAATAGGCTTCCTCCAGACTTTTCCATTTGTCTCGGCACAGAGCAAGACTAAGCCAGTTAGCGGTTTTTGCTCCTCTTTGCACCTCGTCTGCCCATCTGGCATTTGGTCTGCCTGTCCTCATTTTTCCTGTAGGACTTTTCTATTTGGTAATTATACCTATGCCATATACTATTAACATAACTATTATATGAAATGGCAGTGTTCTAGACCATCTATGATCTTTGTTGAGTTAGTACTTGGTACCTATTACGCTATTACTAAGAGACCTGATGGTAAGGTACCAGGCACGCGGGATCAAAGTCGTGAAGCGCTTTCGTTAAATTTTTTCGCTACTTAAGCCTCTTCATATACCTACCTATTTGGGGGGTTTGCCATGTCACGCGCTGCATGCGGATTGGTAACTATTTGTAGTTTTGTAAGTAAGCCTTCATGACTCCCTAGTTCAGTTCCCGTTTAATTTGACAAGTAGTGTCCACACACTTAGTTTAGCGTCTTTGTTTACATCCAAATATCTCGAAGGCCATCGATGACTGGATAAAAATCATAAGATAAGACTTAACAAGTAGGTAATTACAAAGAGTTTTTGCAATAAATACCTACCTACTTGAGGTCGACTGCATACCTACCACACCTGTGAAAGGAATGTGGAAAAAAATAAGCAGTTAAATTACACGATTTTATGATGTAATAAAATAAGTAAGCAATTTGCTATGACGAATTACGAGTATATGATAATCCATGAGCATGAAATCCACTGACTTTAAAAAAACATTAACTATAGACCGTCCCGTATATAGGGGCATGGGTGAAAAGCTGTCCCTGACGTTGTTTATATCATTTATTTATATCATTTATTTATTTATTATTACAAACTTTCACACAAAACAGTGACGAGGACTTAATGCTAATAGCATTGTCTACCAGTCATCTTGGTGCAAAAAGATGATGTGGCGTGTTTTTATAACAACTTTTTGATTTTAAACAGGTCATCACCTATTTTCTTTGCTAATTAAGTTGTACATTGCCAATCAGTAACAGAACAGTTATGTCTAGTCTTTTGTTTAGAAGTTAGGAAGTAGATCGAGATCTACATTCCAATGTTGGAATATTGAGCAGGTAGCTCTGGTTGACGTCAGCAAGGTGAGGCAAGCTTTATTTACCAACATTCATGTTTACAAACTCGGCAACGCCTTTTGTCTAAAAGCATTTGATTTCAACTGTTTAATAAAATATCTGCTACGTATAGCGTGAGCCAATATGTTGTTGGGTGACCTGAAAACATAACAAAATATTCAGTTCAACAGATTATATTTCTAGAATAGAAAAAGAATCGGTTTCGTTCGACAAGGGATAATTGTCATAGTAACTCTTTAAAAAAAGTTACGTTTGATTTGACTTTGTAATACATTTGTATTCATTTTTGATTTTATTCATATAATAGAATTGATCTAGGATTTTTTTTTAGATCACGTGACATTTAATAGCATAATGTGTTGATCCAATGTGCTTGTATATTCGAACTTTTCTACTAAAGCTTCGGAATATAAAAATTGTAGAATATGAAATGAATCCATGCAGCACTAACCTTCGTCTTTGTCCATAGCTGGGCCGCATGCCGGCGAACTGCGTGATGGTGCCACCGGCGAGGTACGCGACTCTGCCGCTGCCGCCTCCAGCTCCCTTGTATTATCCCATTCATGACAATGTAAGTTTAACACAAGAAACTTACATCAATTATTTTCAATCAGTACTTACTGACCACCCATCCTATCGGCTGCGCCAGTTTTCCACTTTCATAATTGACTTATCAAGTTTTCAAACACAAACGTTCATGTGATAAACACCGATGTGTGTTTTATGCCTTGCTAGGTGTTACCTATAATGTATTCTAAGATTACTAAGTAGTGAGTACAGGTATTCCTAAAAAAATACTAAGTATTCTAATCTGGTTACTATAACTCGACCTTTGCTTAGCTTGGGGCTAGAAGGCGCGGTATAAAAAAACCACCATTATTACATACCGTAATGTATATTCCAGCGAGTCCGCCGGCGCCGGTCGCCGCGCGCGCACGGTGAGCGCCGGCGCCGTTCGCACGGGCGCGAGCGCGACTCGCAGCTGGCGCGCTCGCTCGAGCGCATCCACCGCAAGCGCCGCCCCGAGCACGCCCGTCCCACCGACGCCGACCTCAAACGCACCTACACGGGACTGGACAGGTAATACTAGGGCCTAGTCTAATAAGTCTTAGCGAATATATTCAGACAAGAAAAAAAACAAATAAATTCACGACTTTTATCCCCAGACACGGTTGTTACCAATCAGATCTACTTCACTGAGGTGCTTTGTTCCAACTCAAGATCATTTAAGGATGTCTGAGGTAGGTACGTCAAATGATAATATTTGGCACATACCCACATTTAGCAGTAGTTGGTTTTCCATATGTGACAGGTTGCAAGCCCATCGCCAACTACTGCAAAACGTGGATATGTACCATGATATTAATGATCGAACGTACCTCTGACTACTCTGAGTTCGTACGTGGTTCTAAGAGGTTTGAGAGGATTGATGATTGAGGATCGTCGTGAAGTTGTTTCATTTTTTCTTGAATTAAATCAAACATGTATTCCTTCAGTAAAGGTGGACTGGAAAAATGTATCTTCTCCAACAATCTTTAAATTTTGTATTTTATTAGACCTGGTTGAATACAGTATATTTCGTTATAATTTCAGGGCATACGCGGAGCAGTTCATAGCAGTAATCGACGAGAACAGACACGCCGCGGAGCACCACGACTCACTCGCCAGCACTGCCACCAGCGACTCTGCCAATTCACACGGAACCGTCTCGTAGATCCTGGTCACGGCACCACGTTACAAGTCATGATTTTGGTACATAAACGGTATTGATTAAAAACTGTATGGGCTTACGATGTTCAGTCAACCAGCAGTCACAGTGTCTACTGTTAAATGTCCACCAATATTCATATTCATTCAGAAGAACAAAACAAAGTCAAAAGGTGTTTATTAGATTGAATCACAAGGATCGTTAATCTACGCGACCAAGCCTGGAGCCAGACGGACAGACAAGCTTATAATTTGGTTCCTAACGTTGTTTTGTATGATCCTTGTTACAAAATAATATATAACAATAAAGCTTCTTTAACTAGAAACTGACCATTACTATGCTAATTAAATAACTGCAAAGATCCGTCTCAGAATGCTGCATAAAACAATACATTTCAAGTAGATTTCTCTAACGTTTGAAATAAGTGTACACACGGAAACGCATCAGGCTATACACATCTCGCTCTTATGTCCTTGTAGTAAGCGCTATTTTTGTTTGGCGTTGTATAGCTCGATCTTTCTAGAGTTTTGTCACACATAATATGCTAAGCTGTCCTACATACTTACAATGGTCTTCACTTTGTACCACATCATTAAATATACTTCTCATAACTAGGTACCTTTACAATGTATTTTTAAGTAGTTTTTTTTTGTTTTCCGTGACTTCTTTAAAATTTTATTATTTTGTAAATTGTTTAGAAAATTATATTGTATTTTTAATAGTTAAGTATTTAATTTAGTCTTGTTACATACCTACTAACTAATAATCTAAACATATCACCAACTAAACATATAGATTTAAGTCTTTGTATATTTTAGTTTTAATTTAACAAGCTAACGGCACACTAACCAATCATAGTTTAGAACGAAAAGTACAATTCTTACCAATAATGCAACAAGTGAGAACTTTCTTGAAAACGGAAACAGAAACAACCTCACGAGGCACGGTAGATATCCCCCCAGATCTCTTACTACGAAGTACCAACTTAAAATTCTTTGAGGATGTCTAAGAGGGGTAGTCAAAGGTACGTCCAAGTGTTAAATTGTTATACAGGTTTCATTTTCTTTGTTTATTGGTAAAAATTGTTCTTACCTAATAACTAACACTCAACTAACACATAAGTGCCTGTTTAACCTGAGCTATCTACCAGATAAAAAATATTCCGTTTCTACTATTCGATTCGTCAAAAAACAAAGATGTTAATATTTTTATCTGACGGATAGTGTAACTCAGAGTTGGTGAAACAGGGGCTTAACTTTGTAAATTGCGTATAATCGTCAAATATCTGTGTTATATCCTATACTTAAGTCTTTATTTAACTAGTTTTAGCTTTAATAAATAAAAAACTCTTAGAATTGAATTATTTTCAAACAAATCTTTAGCGTAGGTTCTAAGCACTTGTAAATATATAATGTCCTATGTACCTAAGTGGTGCCAAATAAATAACGAAGTGAATTTATATTGGTGATGTACATAACAAAATGTTGCTCAATTGGAATTTCGAGATATTAATAAAATCTAGTTCTATTAAAATAGGTATTTTATATCTAAAATATGTTAAAATTTCTGTATATTATATTATGTGTAGTTAAGGTAGTTACTTAAGTGAAACCACTTTTATATTTAATTTAGTTATCACATGTTGGAGTGGCTATGGGCACAGGAGGTCATATGGCTCGAAGAACCGACCTCCGCTAGGGAATAAAGGTTCTCGAATGGCGATCAGGAACCGGAAGACGAAGCTTGGGACGGCCCCTACCTGATAGACCGGCCTCAATGTGAAAATTTTGGAAAGTCGGTGGATGGAGAAGGGGGGGGGGGGGTAATCGTTCTCACTGGAATGTATAGCGGAGGCCTACATCTAGCAATAGACGTTTCAGGCTGATGATAATAATTATTAAAATATGTTCAATGAAAGCAATCAAAATTAGTAAATTAGTTAGTTTTCCCTGTATAGTCTTATCATAAATAAGTAAACTACTACCTATTGAATAATTTTGTTACCCTTATTATCACTAATGTTTTATATGCGAGAAGTTGTAAGTTTGTAACAGTTCATCACTATCGGTTGAACGAATTTGAGTGAAACTAAGAATAGGTACATAGATGGTATCCTGAAACGAAGTTATAAAAGAAAAGTTGTTAGACATATCATACAGCCAGCGCCATCTATGGTCAAACTAAGCAAAGTTTGTAATATGGAAATTAGATTCACGGATTAGGATTAGTAGGTTCTTTAGTATAATTTGTTCCAATACCTATAAGTACTTATTTTGCTTGGCCGCCGTGACATCTTGGATCATCAAAAAATATTTCCAAAATACCAACAACATGGTAGTGGTGTACGTTGGCTAGGTTTGTTAAATCTATGATACTGTACCGTTTCTAATAACTTTTACTATACAAGTAGAGTACGTTACCTACCAACTACGCGGTCGTAAAAAATTGTTCACGACTTTAGTTATTAGATTATAATATTTTATTGTATTTTCTTATTTATTGAAATCGGCGATCGCTTGTGAATTACGAATAAATAAATACATTCATTATTTTATTGCACTTTTATTCATATTTATACATGTCAGAAAAACACAAGAAAAACACGTTAGGTGGGTACTTTTTTTTTGTACAAAATAACATAATGTAATTACGAAGTAAAACAACATTATTTTTCATTTAAACCAGGATATTTACCATGATTTGTGGGTAGAATGAGATAACTAGAAATTTTCTGCATTGCGCCCGTCGAAAGTCACCGCGATAATGCACCGTATTTGCTAAAGAATAGATATCATTATTGCTCGAATAAGAATTATACCACACATCCCCGTTCACTGCGACAATGCACCGTATGCTGTACAGTTTAGAACTCATTATCGCTGAGCACGGAGGCGCGGCCGGGCGCGGCGCTGGGCCTCGCGCTGGTGAGCCGCAGCTCGCTCTCGGACGAGCTCCCGAGGGAGTCCTCGTCGCCACCGCCCGCATCGCCACCTTCCACTCCTGGAAATAATTCATCATAATGGTGTAGGTAATTCATATCGGTAGACTCGGATCTAAGTCGCTCTGAAGTCAGGCACTATTGCAAATACATATTACGGCATATTTCGATGAATGATAATTGCAGACGAGTCACATCCCCAGCCCCCTCCGCACCCCTCGATTACCTCCAATCCGACCTCAAAATAGCGACTACGCAGCTGTAGCTTCAGGGGGACTTAGGTATATCCGTTGCGCGTACTATAGGTACTCTTTGTGAGTCTTGTCCGAGGAAGAACTACCACCATGCCTTGGTTTAGAACTTGAAGAGTGTGGTTGCCAGTGAGATTAAGGGCACACAAGGCACAATCTTCAATCACGAGCCACACACAAAGTGCTCTACTACTCTTAAAGAATACCTTCAATGAGGTCTGCGAAGTCATCATCATCATCGGCGGGCGCGATGGTGCGCGTGGCGGGGCGGCGCGCGCGCGGCCAGCGCGACGACGCGCCCGCGCCTGCAAGCAAGCCAGCACTCGTTTACTAGGTGAGCCGCCTTGGATTCCTACCTCTTTATACTGCTGGAATGGTAGACTGTATGAATGGTATAAGAGCCACCTCCTTATACTGGACTGCCAGTAAAGAGGTACCTCTCCTATGACTATGTATGACTTAAAATTAAAGAAAGAGAGAAAGAAGTGGTGAACTACGAAGAATAAAAAATCATACAAGAAATGCGTTCCGCGCTGCTTTGTCGCGTGGCGTTCAATATAGTTCGTTTCGTTTTCTTTCGGTGCCTTGCATTAGTTCCAAAATAAACTTATTCTTATTTGATTTACTAAATCTGTTAGCTGTGGTTCCTTCGGTGGATAAGCACGGGGCAGGATGTTGTTTTGTCCGAGTCTATGTATACGTAAAGTAGGGGATGTCCTCACCGTACATGTGCGTACGTTATCGTTTCCTACCCCGCGCCTTGCATCAGCAGTTAGTATAACGAGGCGTAAGGCATCCTCACCGTACAAGTGCGCGTCCTCGGCGTCGGAGTCAGTGCGCGAGTCGTCCTCGTCGCGGATGTCGTCGAGCGAGTCCCGCGCCGCGCTCGCCGCCATGCTGCCGAACGCGCGCCGCGCCTCCGCGCCGCCCCCGCCCCCACCTGCCGGTGCCAGTGCCAGTGCCAGTGCCACTATATCTCTTACTATTTATCACTCTTACTAGTGGTTCGCCCCGAACTGAGATCTGAACCGTGATGCGACCCAACGAACGCACCAAAACTTTGAGTAGGTGGTAGTCAAGTCCAAACATTATGTTTGGACTTGCCTCTGACTACCGCTTACTAACTTGTTATGGTAACCAAGTTTCAACTCTATTGGCCTATTTATTGAAGAGTTCCGTTGAACAGACCTTGACTCCATCATCAGACCTGATCGTTGTCACCATTTTATGAGAACTGAGTACCTGACTAGTGGACTGTAATTTACTGATTCTATTAGACGATAAAGATGATGCGTAATGCGTGTCTACTGGGGTGAGCGAAGCTTTGTCTCCGACATTACCCTTCATCCGATTTTGGTCATATACTTACCAGTAAATTTCTCAAGTACAAGCTATCGACTTCATTAAATTTCAGATCGGATCAACGGTTTGAAAGTTATGGCCAATCGCCCAAGTTGAAACTAAGATCTTCGTTCGCTTCGCTCACTCGATCAATAAACGCAAAAGTTTAATGAAACTTTACAATAATATAGCTTATACATCGGAATAACACATAGGCTACAATTTATAAAGATATTGTGTGACTAATCCTGCGCAGACGAAGTCGCGGGCACCAGCTTGTTTACAATGAAACAAACAAGCAGTTTTATCAACCAACAACTTACAAATACAACGTGCAACATAATAGGACCGAGAGCTGTGAATGGGGCTGCCTAATGGTGTGTTTAGTTTCATATCGGAAGAAAGTTAGTCATTTCAGGAATGAAAACCTTCGATGAAAAATTTCAAAAGTCTTAGAGGTAAATGATGAGCGTCCTTAGCGGGCATGTTTAGAACTTTCGTGACCTAACCCACTCTCAAAACGCATAAGCATTACCTTATTGGTAACGTGACGGTACGGTAACGGTAGGTACACAAAAAACGTGAACGTAACTCACACTCGATCTTATGACATGTAAGGTTGCTTCTACAACAGGAAAAAAATTGCAAAGCATTTATTGTGACTTTGTTAGCCATTTTTTTCTCAGTGTAAATTTACCAGCAGTTTTGATCCTTAGCCTGGTCTTCGGGCGAGTGGCCGGGCGAGGTTGCCTCACCTCACTCAGATCCTTGTCCTCATCGCTCGAGTCCGTTTCATCCGCTGAAAAACAAGGTATCAGTTTTCTAAATTTTATCATTTTCATCGTATCTCACGAAAACTTCAGACGAAAACTATATTATATTACATGTAAAAGAGGCTTTTAAAATTTTTTTTTTCTGAGTCGGCCTTCTCTTCTTCCCCTGTCGATCTACTAAATTCCATGCAGATCGGATCGGACAAGCTTTTCTACAGTTGACAAACACACAACGCCCTTATTTTCTGCAAGTTGTTTAGGAAATAAAAAGGGTTGGCTATAGCAATCCGGTATCTGGGTTTAACGGAGCTACAACCCTCAACTCAGACACCGGATTGCTATAGTTTAACCAATAAAAAAATATATTATTATTATTAGCCTCACCGGAATCGCTTAGCTTCCCGAGCACATCCTCAGTTTCATATTTGTGAATGAGCTGCATTATTGCTGCTTGCTGCTCTTCTGCCTCCTGTAACATTAACCACTTTTTCAAAATAATCTTGTTAGCCACTGAAATAAATGTAAATGAAAATAGAAGGCAGTAAAGTGAATAGTACGATGGGCTCCTTTTAAAAAGATCAAGGTATAGTACCTACTCACGTCAAGATCTGTGAGGCTGTCAAAGGCGCTAGTCAGAGGCATGTCCGAACATAAGATTTAGCACTCTAGGAGATCACAATATGTTTGTTGCTTGTACCTACTAATAAAGTTTTTTTTTTTAATTTAACATACTAATTTAACGTCGCAGACGTTTTGTTGTCTCTTCAGAAGAAGTCAAAATCCAAAGGATTTTTAAGGAATCACGAGGATCACTTTGTTATTGTGTCGGTATAGTTTATGGATTTTATTGTTAACAATGGCTACCTATAATATGTGTTATTTTTAAGAGTAGTAGAGCTCTTTGCGAAGGGCTCGTCAGAAGTACCTACAACCGCCACGCCTTTTTCTGTCGCCAAGTAGTGTTGCTGTGTATTGGTTTGAAGAGTGTGGTTGCCGTTGAAATTACAGGCACATTTGCTTAACATCTGTAGGCCTCAAGTTGATGGACACCAGGGCAGTGCATCGTCGGGAACGTTCCAATCGTGCGTGACCTATGAGGTGATGCTTTGTTATAGATGATGGTTACCACTCAACATCAGGTGGGCCATATGCTAGTTTCATCAGCATCACTACATAGTATAAAACAAAGTCGCTTTCTCTGTCCCTATATCCCTAATGTATGCTTAAATCTTTAAAACTACGCAACGGATTTTAATGCGGTTTTTTTTAGTAGATAGAGTGATTCAAGAGGAAGGTTTATATGTATAATACATGCATAATATAGCAGAGAAACACTGATAATATTAGAGTTTTCTAATGTGATATCGTAAATAAACACTTTTTTTGCGCTTACATTGCAAACGCTGGCTGAAACCTACGAGATAGATCAAAATAATGTACTACAGTATTGTACACCTTAAAAAGGTCTACGAAAAAGTCCGCGATGGTATATGTCATCTATTAGGGATAACCCAAAAAAACCGTGCGAAGCCGGGGCGGGTCGCTAGTGTTGTATAAGAGCAAGTTGGACTATGACATTTGAATAAACTAAATTTTAATTAAATAGAATAGCCTGTCTGACCTCCGCCTGCGCGCTCTCGAGCACGCTGAGCTGGTGCCGGAGCGCCTCCACGCAGCGGTAGCGCAGCACGTACTGCTCCCACAGCCGCGCCAGCTCGCCCTCCAGCGCCGACAGCTCGCCCTGGTACGCGGGCCTGCAGCTCACAACCACAACCACAACCAATGTAACAACGGTCATACAAAACAACGGTAGGAACCAGGCCGTAAGTTTGTTGCCTGTTCTTCTAGGCTTTGGTCGCGTGGAACTGGCACCTAGATTCACCTAGCTTTAAGACGTTTCAAAATGATCCTTGTGATTTAATTGAATAGTTGTGTGAAATAAAGTATTTTCTATCTAATGACGACTAATAGACCCTTAAATTGGCAACTGCACAAATTAGCTGACCACCTCCGCTGGTCAGCACTACATTCGCTCAATTGACGCACTGACGCTTACATACACCGCAGGTCGTCTTAAAGCTAGATGAATTTAGGTGTTTTTTCCGGCTAGGCGAGCAAGTTTAGAAGAACAGGCAGCAAACTTACAGCTTGCATCTTAACTTACTTTTGCATGATTATTTTTGCTTAATATTATAAAAATGATAGATTGTTAATATAATGTTATTTTTATGTGCAAGATTTTTTTTTATTGCACATAAAAATAACAGTACAAAGGCGAACTTAATGCTATAAAACATAATCTTCCAGATAACCTTTGTGAATAGTGGATAAAAGGTGTGTCGGTAGTGCACGGGAGAGGAAATAAAGTAGATGATGAATCTTTAGTGTGGTAAGACAGTTGAACAGCAGACACTGCCCTCGCTAGACTCACTTGATCTTCTGCACCGTATGCAGCCTCTTCTCGGCGCGCAGCAGCTCCGCCCGCCGGCGCTCGAGCTTGGCGTCGAGCGCCGCCTCGCTGGCCGCCACGCTGTCGATGCGGTCCCTGGCGGCCGCCACGCGCGCGCTCACGGCCTCGAGCGCGCGGCGCAGGCACGCCTCCATCACTGACATGTCCAACGGACGGGAGAGGGCTTGCTCGCGCAACTCCTAAGTAAACAGTGTTTACTAGACAACAGTACTTTAAGCATTTTTTTGTATGGAGATTCCATAAGCGCATCTATCGGGCGTGCTGATAATTTACGAGTCTCCATACAAAATAGGCCAGACGTTACGAAAAACCAATAAAAACTCAGACTTAGGGTACAGACGTTTTGTTACACTACTAGGTATTCCTTAAACATACTTACACGTGATACGACAGTGATACGACAAGAAGAAGACCAGAAACTATGGAAGCAAATAGGTAACAAATTTTCTAAAACTTGTTTTATATCGCAGTTATTTGAACAGGTCACAGGTTCAAGTCTCAGACAGTAGGTACAGATCGTTCAATAAACACAAGTTCTGTTGAAAGTTCAAGGCTCTGGCCATGAAAGGCCTGCTAGGATTACTTAGTCTACAACATAGTCATTGCCCTATTGATAGATAATGAGTCCTTACTTTGCTATCAGCTTCCTTAACGAGCAGGTCGTACAGAAAGGCACCTTGCGCCGTAATCTCCGTAGCCAGCGAGCGAGCTTGTTTTATTTCCCCAAGCTGGAACATAATGACAGTCATTACACCCTCTAAACCTAAGAAACACATTATTTCAATCGTACTTAATATACCCAACTCCTTCAAGGAAAATTATCATGATGATCTAATACTATTTTAGAGTAGTAAGTAGAGCTCTTTTTAAAGGGCTCGTCCGGGGTAGTACTATAATTTGCACTACCAGCAAACTCACTACACTACCGTTGACTATCGCACTCACCCGACCGCTGACGTCGTAGCTGACAGCGCCCTCATCCCTGTGTTCAGCGGGCAGCGGGGCGTCGAGCGCCGCGCGGAGGAATGTGGCTGCCTTCAGCAACTCCCGCACCGCCCAGCCATCGGCGCCGTACAGCTTCTTGCCGTTTAGCTTCAAGTTCGCTCTGGAATGCTGGTCAACACATGCTTTTCCACATTAAATCGGAGACTTAACAAATTCTAGTGCCTACTACCTATTAAAAGTTATTCTCTCCCAACTAAAGATTGGTAGGTTATTGGTTGGCAGAGGACACACCATCAACACCACCATTACCATATATCTTGGCACAACAGTTTATCTACTAAGGTACCGGAGGCAAATAAGGCCTGTCGGCAAATAAGGCCTAAGTAACAGAAATCGTACTTAAAATTGTCACCCGCACCCAAACGTCACGCACACATATGAATAGCGTTCCGACAAGTCGCAACAAGCTCGCAGCCGCGCGCGCTCTCGTTACCTTTTGTCAATGGCGACTCAACATTTGGGAGAAGCGCCTGCGTCGCACGAATAATAAATATCCGGTGGAAGCAATCGTAAGTATTTTTAGTAATTATACATTGAATTAGGTAAATTTCCACGTTACTTAACAACCAATTCACGCTTCCATGGTCCTAAATGTTTGAATTCTGATTGCAGTCCAAAATTTTGTTTTATTTTGTTTCTCTTAATCATGTGGTCGGCGGATATTAAGGCCTATCAAATTCGTCCATAGGCCTCATTAGCCTCCTATTTTTTTGTACCTGTATCGTATTTTGATTATTTCAGTGTTTTGATTAGTTCACCTACTAAGTAGGTAGATACTAAAAGTGCTTGAATTTTTTTTTGTAGTGTCTTCTACCGCTATGCCTCCCAAACGGGCATTATGGTCAGAAGAAAATCCGGTGTTAGCTGTTCGGGGAGCATAAAGGGGTACATTGAGTACATACAAAGCTGCATAGAGGTACATGGTTCCTAGAAGAACAATCAGAAATCATATCATCAGTGGCAGTCTGAACAAAGTGAGGTTAGAAAAGCCGTACTGAGCCAAGAACAGGATAAAAAGGATAATCATGTTTTCTGAAATAGTAACACCGCGAATTCTCCGTCGCTTGGTCTACAGATTTTGTGAGGAGAATGAAATCAAGCACAATTTTAATGCTGCAAATGCGACATATGGTACCACGAGGAGTGCGTCAATTTATCGCAAGAAGATGGTGATGCCTTTGAGTCCCTTGATGGCTGTTAGGCGGAAAAAGATATAGTTTTCTTTGATATTGCACGTGTAATAACTGCATTTATATAATTATGGATCTAAATTACCAAATTTTAGTGTTTATATTGATTAAAATGTATGTTTAAGTCATAGGCCTTTTTACCCTACCCGAGTAAATTAAGGCCTACTGACATGGTTTTTTTAAATGTTTAATTTTGTTGTTGTGTATGGTTTAAGTTGCCTTTTTATGATGGCATTTTGTTTAATTTATCCTATTAGACTAATTACTAGTAAAACATTTTGATTATTTATGATATTTTTCATTTTATTGCATATCTCCCTTAGCTAGGCCTTATTTGCCTCCGGTACCTTACTGCGAAGGGTTGATCCGTACCGACTGAAAAACAAAAAGCGCGTGTTTATTCCCGCGAACAAAATGATTGCACGATCTCTATATTAATTTGTTCCACATCTGGGTGTCGTATTGGGGTGCCATAATAGCAGTTTGTAGTAACTTGTCTACGGTCTTCGTACAGGGAAAGAATCTTGTGTAGAGCCAGGACTATGTTAATAAATGCGTCATTGGCCGTATTAGAGCATGCTGTGGTTGCCTATAAGTAATTGAAAGAGCACCTTATATAATTCAAACTGTATGGAATTTATTGTAATTTTGTGTATCTTTTGTTGGTAATCCTAAATAAATAAATAAATTAAATAAAGATTAGCACTAAGAAACTAAAATGTACCTACTTATATTCTGTGTATGGTAGGTAATGCTTACAAACAACGCAATAGCCTGCGAGACAAGAGACACTCGCTGTTCCATGGTGGTGGCACGAGGCAAGGCAGAGTCGGGCTCCACCCGCGACGCCAGCCACCGCAGACACTCCTCCATCAGCTCCCAGTTCGGTACCCTAAAGCTTTCCAATGATATCTGCTTCGGAAAGCCGAGCACTCGCATGGCTTCACTGAAATCTAGAAAAGGTGAGTTTTTAGGCCTGAATTAATTAAAAAAATACGTAAAACTCGTGTTTGTTCCACTTACTTCTCAAATCTCGGTAAGACATGCTAGGAATTAATATTTCTCACTAATACTCGAGCAGCTGCAAAAATAATGAAATGAAATCGATTTGTTTACGGTGTACAAAAGCGTTACCATGGCAACAAATCCCACAGAACCAAAAGCACTTCTTGCAATAGCAATAATGCAAGCATTTCTATAAAAAAGATAGATGGATACAATTTCTATACTAGCTTCCGTCTGCGGCTTCGCTGTACTCCGATAAAGGGTAGGCTTTAAAGCTCTATTCCAGGGTACGCGAACTATATTTATTTCAAGTTTTATCTGATTCGGTTTGTTTCCATTCTTCCGTCTGCCTATTCTAAACTTGGTCGCGAACTGGCACCGAGATTCACCTAGCTTTAAGACATTTTAAAGGAATCCTTGTGATTCAATTGATTAAATAGATATAGACTTTGTCATCTTAGTACCTACCGACAAATATGGCTCTGCCATTATTAAGAGGTGCAAACAATCTTCACATGACATTCCTTCCGTACCTATGACTCCGTGCCACTCCCAAACTACCTAACTAATTTAAGTTGGAAAAAATAACTAAATTATTGCAAAGAATATTTTTATTCTACCTACTTTACGTAGGTACCTACCTACATTAATTTCCTTAATTACAATAGTTTTAAGATAATATTAAATTGGGCATACTATGTATTTGTGATAAACCTTTCACAAATACTTTAATTTACTTGTTTTGGTAGACTATACAGTGCTTATTTTAATACTAACACTAATTAAGCGCCTTATAATAATCTCATAGCAACCACGATATTATGTTTTATCAAGTTTTCGGTCTAGTACGGAAGATACTATGAATCTAAAGTAGTTTAGTTGAGAAACTAACGTGGATAATCTGCGTACCGCTTGCACAGGTACAGTTATAAGGGGCAAAGAGCGAGATACAATGATGTGATAGGCAACTTCAGAGACACAAAGATCTGTTGTCATTACTACTTTTGCTAGTGTGATTACAACAGGCGCAATGAATATATTTCCTAACTTGTTATAACGAATAATGCAATAAAATTACCGATTCTAACACTAATAATTATATTTATTTAACACTTATCTATCCAAAACAAGTAAACGATACAGGCCTAGAGACGCATTGTCGACAATTCGTAGATTCGCCATTACATTTTGAAAAAGCCTTTTGATTCCGAATAGCCGCGTAAGATTGAAACCTCTCTAACAGTATCCTACTGAAGTATGTACCTTCTTCTTTTTGTCGTGTCACTGTTCTTTCGAAACAGTGTCTCCTCAAAGAGGCTTCTTCCGACCAGTATGTACCTACCTAAGAAAAGTGAGTTAAAGAATGGCGTCTCTACACTGTTCCAGTCTTCTGGCCGAAGTATCACGCATGCCCAATTTAATAGAAAAATCATAAGTCTACAACAGTGGGGGACTGCCTCTGGGCGCGCTTCAGGGAATCCTCGCGTTTCACGGAGACGCGGAGACGGGATGCTTTCAGGTGCCTGAAAACATAAAATAAAAAAATTACATTCAGTAACCAAATGAAGGAATAATGGGAACCCTGGAAGGCAAATCGTAGGACGCCCCTTTTTGACCGATGGACGGCATTGTAAAGATTGTGGAAGGTCGGTGGATGGAGCAGACTCATTGTACTTCCTGGAAATTTATAGGGTAGGACTATGACTAGCAGTGGATTTTTGCTGGCTGATGATAAACCAAATTGACACAGCGGGATAGAGAAATGATGGAAGCCTTCGAAATATGGTACTGGAAAAGGATGAAGAGAAAAAGCTGGACAAGTTAAGACTTTTTCTACTAAGTAATTGATCTTAGCCCAAAAAGTGACCACACCCTGGCAATTAAGATGTTTTCTTGCAAACCTTACAAAACAAAAGAGTTGTTGAAAATCTTCTACAACATAACAGCTTCTGATAGGACTCACAGCACAGTTACTAGTAGCTCTGCCTTCTACTTAGTACACTCAGATTGTTTTAATTAAGTCAGGTGTGTGTGTAAGTCTACCTCTGTCTAATCCTTTCCTGTGACTCCGGTGAAGGTTCTCTTTTAGTGGCGGCGGCATCTCGCAGCATGTCTCGTAGCTTGCGCATGCAGTCAGCTTTGTTCAGCTGCTGTGAGCGAGTGGCATCTGATCGGACGATGAGGTAGCCTTCTTTGGATAGCTTGTTCTTGTGCTGGAATTACATTTAACGGTTGTTATTTACAATTAAATATCCATTGGTAGACATTTCAACCAGAACTATAGATGGCTAGAGCCCTGAACATTATTTAAATGAAAAAAAGAAACTTCTTTGCAAGGAGATAGTGCTGTGTGGAATGTCCACCAATATTTATTTATAGTTTTTTTGTTTTGATCCTCAAGTATGTTAAGATATCGCCTCAGATAGTACCTATCAAGTCAAGGTACCAACAAGGTTAGAGTGAATTTTAAACAGTTTTGGCTTATTAGATGGAATAGTAAACATACCATTTCAATCATCTTCTGTTTCACTTCAGGATGCAGCCAGTCTGCCTCACTCAGTTTCAGTCTGAGGTCTACTTTGGTATGAACCTGGAAACATGATAAAACAGATTATTGGTTGTCAATGCCTTCATCCATCTTCCTTATAAAACTAAGTCGTAGCTCAAACTGTGCTACTAAATGCAGTTTATGAACTAGTATAATGAGTGGCCAATTACAGTGACAGAGTTATCCTCTTTCATGCCCAAACATTGCCAGGATTATCATTTTAGTGTTGAAGAATTAACATGCTTTCCAAAGCACTGGAGCTCTCACGAGGAAGGTGTGATTGAACCAAATGGCGACTGGGCATTGCCATAAGACATCTGTTACAAATGACAGATGGCTACTCCACAAGTGCTAGTAGCTAGATTCAACTACTACCACTTACACATACTTGTTACATACTAACATACTTGAGAACATACATGTTAAGTGGCTGTAGTTGAATCTAGCTACTAGTACATAAGTACTAACAAGCTAAATTCAAAGTTGTTTTTAAGTACCTTGTTGACATTTTGTCCTCCTGGACCAGAGCTTGCACTGTATGTGATTTCCAGTTTCTCCAGTGGGATGTAGCCAGAGAACTTTTCATTGGGGTCAGTGCTCTGAAACAAGATTTGAGTTTTCGTAGAAATGTATCCTTTCTTTTTATTTTGATTCTCAATTAATAATAAAAATATAAGTAAAGGAAAAGTATTATCATTTACTTACAATAGAAGGAGTCGTGAGCTTCAAAGAGCTATTTGGATATAAAGTTTCCAAGGAAATTGAGCTTTTGTAAGCCATAGGCCGCTGGAGCACAGTGGTAAAGGAGGCATTTTTGATTTTCTGAATCAAGCCCAAGCGCACCGATGCAAGCGCCATTTAAATGAGAATATTTTTAGTGATCATTCAAATAAAAATTGCTTCAAGCAAAGGTAATGTTTATTTCTGAATTCTGAAATATATAAAATAATCTTGGTTTCTTTATTATTGTGAATGCTATCTGTCTGATTCTAACCTCCAAAATAGTAAATGTCAACTACAATGTCATCAAAGCAAGACATCTGAAGTAAACCTGACATGACACGAACGAACATTGACACTGACAATGACTAATATGACTGTAGCTTGTAGAGTTGCTTGTAACTATGTAGGTAGAAAGTATTTTTTCTAAAAAGTTAAATTTTATTAGAATATTAATAAACTTTATCTGAGACACCTAGGAAATTAAATTTCTGGTCCTTATTAAATATATACATACCTTACAGACTTACATAAATACCTAATAATATAATGTACCGTACCTTTTCAAAGATCTAGCTGGTAGAGCTCTTTTATGGGCTCGTCCGGAAAAGTACTCCACCATGCCTTTAACTGCCGTCAAACAACGTTGCTGCGTTTCGAGAATGGAATTTGGCCCATACTTGCGTGGCATGTTTAGTTATAGATGGCGGTTATCGCTTAGCATGGTGGGCTATCTGCTTGTTCCATCAGCAAGTAATATATCAAAAACTATGTAGGTAGTTACTAACAAAATTGCCGGTTTAAATTTCACGTCCAGTAAAACGCTAAGCATAAACTGCGAGCGCGCACGTTCACGCTCTAGATAATTTAATTAGGATCTCGTTCCGCTCTGTGGAACCCTCTCACGTTTCTACGAGACTATTTATAATTTAGACGTTTACCTCAATCAATTTTGACTAGGTTTCACAGCCATATCACAGCTTCTTACTAGATATTTAGCTTGTGTATTTGACAGCAGTTCTCAAGCCCCTACAGGTGGCTTGCGAACTACTACCGGCTTTTTATGGTAATGAGTTCCACCCTCAAGCTTGACATATACCAAATTGACAAAATGACATTTCACGCATATCAGTTCGCTATATTTTTAGTGCATTGTGTTGCTCTCTTTGACCAAGAAAGTTTTGATGCGCAAGATAACGAAGTAAAAATGAAGAAAATAAGCAGTTAAGAAGAGTTACTATATTTCTAAGCGATTGTTATATACACTGTACACAGAGCCAACCCGGACACCATACATTGATGAAACAACTCCTTTGCATCATTATTTTATTTTATTTTTGCGCGAGAAGTTTAGATGTTAGTTTGAATCAAAAACTACCATGCACAATTATTCTTCAATTAGATAAATTTGAATTTTATATATTTTTGGTATAAGTCCTATAACTGAAAAAAGTTGTTTACGGAATTTAATAGCTACCTACCCCTGCTGGGTGTACCTACTTACATTGTAACGGTCGGTTTCGCTTGATTGGTGACACTTTCTCGAGTCGTTGATAACTTCTTTATATTACGACTGTTTTTGCTCCAGTAGATATAGGTATAAGAACGTTACATTCGTACGTGCGGCATTTGTGGAATATGTAAGAAACCGGCCAAGTGCGAGTCGGACTCGCGCACGAAGGGTTCCGTACCATCACGTTTGTTGTACCCTTAATATTTATTTTATTCTGTTTTTCAGTATTTGTTGATATAGCGGCAACAGAAATACATCATCTGTGAAAATTTCAACTATCTAACTATGACGGTTCCTGAAATACAGCCTGGTGACAGACGGACAGACATACAGACAGACAGACAGACAGACAGACAGACAGACGGAGTCTTAGTAATGAGGTCCCGTTTTACACTTTGCTTTGGGTACGGAACCCTAAAAACCACATCCTAAGCCACAGAAACTTGATACAACACCGTGGAATAGGTCAGTTGTGGCTTGCCATAAGTTTGTATTTAAATTCAATATTATAAAGAAAAAAGGAAAGAAAATATTTAAAATTTAATAATTTATATTAAATTTTATATTATATTAAATATTTAATTTAATATAGCCATAAGTATCGACGATCCCTGTCTGTAAGGACTTCTTGAGGGGATAGTTTAAGGACCATTGAATGGGATCTTTATTCAAGTACCTACCTACCTACTACACCTGAAATTCCACTACTGGAGATAGTCCTCTCCCCTATATTCCCCTAGATTTTGAGCCCTCTCGTTCTACCGACTTCGCACAATCTTACAATGTCGTCTTTCTATGTGTGAGAGAGGCAACCTACAGAAGCACAGAGGTACCTATACGTTTCGTCTTCCGGTTCGCGGTCCCCATTCGAGAAGAGAACTTTATTCCCCAGCGGTTGTCAGTTCTTCAGGTCCTGTCCATCGCCACTTCAGTTTGCCTTTTCTATCTTTAAGGCGAAGACAAGAGCTAATGTGACTCTCGCTCGCACGTTTCTTTCAACATGTCGAAACGTGCGAGCGAGAAGTTGTTTGATAGTTGTCAGCCCCTTAAAAGGCCAATTGCCGTACGAACGAACGCCCTCGGCTGTTGATTCTCGTCAGTATGTTTAATCTTAAAATGTAGGTAATGTTTTTAAAACATGTACGTGGTGGTTCGCCCACGAATTCAATGTCGTCTATTCCGTAAGTAATTGTTAGGTGTTATTATAAAGATTATAGATAAATCATCTTGAAATCGGCACGTTCTGCAATTCTGTAACCACAGCGACGCTGCTTTCATCAATTATGATAATGCGCGTCTGCGCGCACGCGACTGGCTTTCCGAATTCCGCAGTTAGCGCAGGCGCAGGGGGCTGAGTAAAATTAGGTGGGTACCTAGGGTTACCAAGTGGACTTTTTTAAAACTTACGATGATAATTCTAGAAGATATCTTCAAAGCTATTGTTCTGTCCATACGTTGCCTGCACTATGTTTTTTTCTTTTGCTCGCCTCTGCTGTCTGTGTTATGTTAACATGCCGGTCTTAAAGTTCTTCATACTGTTATTATCATCATGTAGCTCTTAAGAGCGAACAGACGGTTTTAGTCAACTTTAGTGATTCACTCTTTTCAAAAGCGGGGTAGTATGTCAAGAATTCCTGGGTCTTCATCTGCTATTTTGTTTCTGCCCTAGCAGGCTCGTAGATGATAGCAGCTAACTTAGGTAATGTGAACCCTAGATATAAGAGATTTGTTTGTAAATCGCGTGATCTTCTAATCTTACGGTGCGGAGTCTGGGTTTATGCGTAATTTCATTTAGTTTTTATGGATATCGGTTTGCAAGATGCAGATTGTGTCTAATATAACATGCGATGCAATCCACACTGCAGAGGAGTTCTGGCTTGGAAATCTATGGAGGCGCACTTTCTACAGTAGAGGGCTTCTAGGCTGATGATAAGGATGAGATTATACTACCATTATTATTCTAAGAAATATTACCTATATTATAAACGAGATAATCCACCTCATCGCGAAACTTCCGAAGCTACAAGGCCTAAAGGTCTGAAATTTGGCATAGGCAATCCTTGAAGGATGTAGGCGCTAACTAAGAGACTATTTTTGAAAATGTTCACTTCAAGTGAAAATAGCCTCATGCGAATAAAGTCGCGCGGGATTCCATTAGATCCTCTCCATGGTTCAACTTTCTTAACAGCAGACAGTCTAGTACGAGGAGACACTAATTAACAGACTATAACCATCCCCCTCAGACCCGTCTATCGCTACCCTCCCCTCATCTTTAAACGCGCCTCCCACCAGCATTTCTTGGCATACCTCACCCCTTTTGGGAGCTCAGAATCCTGAAGATCCGGAGTTAGAGGTCTCGGAATGCTGGTGTTTTGTAGACTGAGCTGAGCAACGAGAGCGTGAAGAAGTTTTCGGTAGGTGAGCGAGAACGAGATGGTAAACTGATAACGTTTTTTACGTAAGTAACTTGCTCGCTTTCACTGGTAAATGTACAGTATTTGTAATGAAGATTCGTATAAGTAAACATTTGTAAGTAATAAATAAACTATGCTGTCTCCCAATGAGAAAGTAGTCTGGTATAGTCGCTGATTTGACTATGAAAGATGGATGTGCCATTTAGGAGCGCATTCCCGCATGCAACTTCAACACCTTCAGATAAATCTACAACTGTCAGTCATCAATCAGTCATCAGGTGGCCGCTTCACTGTTCATCACCACTGCTTGGAATCACGCACCATTGCTTTTTGTGCAGATTACAATAATTTAATACCTACCTACATATTTTATTGTGATAGTAGGTATGTTTCTGATCGGAAACGTCGGTTTTGTTTTTAAGAAAACAAAACAAGATCAAGAGAGACATATTCTGAAGCTTGCGATCGGCAAGGTTTCCGAATGTTTGAAAATAGCCCTTCTAAAGTGACTTTTTCAAACTTTTAATATATAATAAGACTCTGCAACTAAATATAAGTACTTTGACTTTGTACCTACCTACCTACTGTTACCGTTTGGTAATTCTGAGTAGGTATAAGCTATAGTACAGTACCTACCTTTCACCATGTTCGTCATTCACATTTTGACGCGGCCTCCCCATTGAATAAGGGGGCACAAATTAGGTGAGCATCTAGATAACACCATAAACCAGCTCTTAGGTTAATTTCTCAGATTTCTAGTGAAGAGAATGTCTGAGATAAGGTGGGCGTATCCAGATGATTGCGATAAGCGGACAATTTGACGCGAGCGGCGGAAAGATAGCGGCAGGCACGCATCACGCCTCTGCTGCTGCATCTGCCGGCAGACTGCAGACAGGGGTTTTAGCGGATGCTGAAGCGATTTTATATAACGCATAATAAAAGGAGGATCGTAGTTGTAGCCAGATAACGTTGTCGGCAATCGTCACACACAAACACAAATTATACCAACATTTTAAACCATTAAATAAAACTCTGTAGATGCTACTGTAATGTGCTTCAGGATGCGCCCGTGTATGGCAATCCAATAAACTACTCCAGTAGAGTTCGTCACAATCTCACATTACCAGCTACCCTGAGGCTATGCAGACAACGTTATTGAACTGGGTCGGTCATGATGCCCGTAAGAAAAGGTGCTTACCTGAGCACATGTATACATATTAAATCGCTTTCCTCATTCGGAAATTTCGAATTTCCTGAAGTACCTAAGTAACCATAAGTTTGTTGCATGTTCTTCCTATGCGTAGTCGCGTGGAACTGTACTACTGTAGATTCACCTAGCTAGACGTTGCAAAGTGAATAATACCTTTAGACTTTGTATTTGTGTGTCGATTCCATTCCCGCCTCAGCCTACCACCACAGCCTCACCCGAGCAAGCCGAGTTTTCGCACAGTGTATGCAAATCAACAATTACCTATCATCTTCTGACTCACAATAACCGGTGAAAGCCGACAATTACGCAATTTGTTATTGTTTCTGCCCTCATTAGAACCCTGATTCGTCTCCACCGATTCAGCTTATTCCTAAACTCGTTGATTTAATTTTATCAAAGCCCTGAGGGCTTATTACGAGTTTAGTGCCGATCGTCGATCGTTACGATACACCGAATTTTCTATGAAAATAAATCAACGGCATCTAGCGTATTCTTTGAGAACCCGTTTTTTTTCATAGAAAATTCGGTGTATCGTAACGATCGACGATCGGCACTCGATCGGCACTAAACTCGTAATACGCCCTCTGGGGCCAAACAGCCGTCTCGAATATAAGACGTCACGATTACGTAAAAATATTTCCCTAGGCGCGGTCGGCATTCCTCAAATTTTGGAGTCCAAGATCAAAGGCGATCGAAAGATTTGATGAGTTTGTACCTATAGTTCCGGAGTCCGACAAAGAACCCACTATAGTTTTATATAACAGACAGAATCCTGTCTAAAATGTATCTAAATGTATTTAACGTTTTCACTAATATTTTCTGTAACTTGCAGAGAAATGGTTCAAGGCAGATGAAACTTTCATAGATCTCGCCGTTGGCCGTTCTGAATATTTGGCATTTACAATCCAGAAATGTTCAGCTACTTTTGTCGCTGACCGGCAGGAAGATGATGATAATGAGGCTGATGCTGATGCAGAAGGTCTAGTCAGAGATTTATGACGCATAACACGCGGGTGTTGCACCATACAAGCGTGTAAAAATGGATAATGCTAATGCTGATATTTGCAACAACCCTGTCCGAATCATCCGATGTCGAATCTGGGGTCTGATGGCTCTGATACCGGTAGATAAACAAAGAATTAGCCACTCATTCCGCTTGAACGGCTCATTGATGGAAATGGTTCCAATATACTGTTAAATTAGTGTTGGTTTTTATTTCCCCTTTCTAGGGCTTCATAAAGTAAATGCCCTGGATTTCGAATAAACGGTCACCGTCTTAATACTGCAGAACTTTACCTTAGAATAAACAATAATACTACGACTCTAAAAATGTAATCAATCATTTCTACTAAGTCCGTATAAACTAGTGGCCTGAGACTTGCTTCGATGACAGAGTTTATAGGGATCCCTAAGGCCTCCGTCATTGCTTAGCGGCTGCTAGAGTTGAGACCGACGACAGCTCGACGTGTCCTCCGATGAGCAGCACAGAAGAGCTAAGATATTATCATCATTATCTCATCACCAGCTCGAAGAAGTTCACTGTGGATATAGGACTCCCCTATACTTTTTTAGGAAAAATAGGTATTTTATGGTCTTGCTTGACTTAAACAGTTTTACGACTTTGATCCTCATCCCCACATCTTGTCTTGTATTCGTTCGCGTGGTCTGGAACAGACAAAACAACCGTATTATTACGTGCACCGCTTCTCGAAACCAAATCATTATTAAATAGTTGCAGACTGAAACGGGCCGCAGTCACGACATCGCTGTATCACATCACATTACTAGCAGCAGAGGAATTTTAATTTTTATAATGTAAGCGAACACGCGCTATTCTCTACGTGATCTTGCGCAGGCAGGTGCATTACGTAGAAATAAGCGACAGCGATATGAGCGATAGAAGACGATACGTTGACTATGATACGATACGAGTATGACGCTTAAAGTCCAAAAACACAAAATCAAAACGGTCTTTATTCACATTGATTATAAACTTAGCTACTAGGTACGCAAAAGCAACAGCGTAGCAGTGCTACGGTGGCTACGATATATTTTTATATTATAGTCATTTAAAAAAACTTTTTTTTCGAAAAAAAAAACATTCGGGTGTTTTTTGTTTTAAAAACAAAAAACATTTGGATACGTTAGTTTTTGTGTTTCATGTTTATAAGCAAACAAAATCTTGATTTGCGAATATTTTAAAAAAGCTCCGCAGATGAGCAAAGTTTTTGCAATATTCCAGCTTAGTTCTCTACAGATATTCTCTGTGGCCAATTTAATTAATTTTATTAGCGGCTGGTTTAGAAAGTACCGTCTAGCTAGAGCAAGAATGGACCGAATGCTCGTAAAATAAATATGTTCACGCACCGTTGGACTTTGACAGCAGATTCGCCGGAAGAATGCCAAGAAAATGCAATGAGATTGCGGAGTCTAGTATTTTTTTAATAGGTATAATTAGCAAGGTAGGTAACAATTTTTTTTAAGAATTCATTGCTATCATTTGATTTTGTTAATACCTTTATGGACGTATAAAATACCTATAAATTGTTCTATGTCGTTAGCTTACCTACCTAAACAGCGCTTAAAAAAACACATTCGCAACTTTTTCATTTGTACCTCTTAATTATTCTGAAGCTTATAATAACTGTTTTGTACCGTTAATTACGCAATTAAGTCGTCTTGTATCGTTAAAAATATAAGCATAAAATGTTATGAATAATCATAAAACGTAAGTACCCAGTTTCAGTTGCCGACGAAACGTGAACAATTTAAACTTTCACGCGCAAAATCATCTTACCTCCGACATTCCATTGGTTGGTGAGTTTCGCGAAAAGCTCCTATTGGTTGGTTAGCTAACGGATCTGTTGTGGCTATGTTCACTCGCGTCATCCCCGGCGCACGCATAGCGCCATCTTCATCCCGGTCAGTCTGCCGCGAACCTCCGTGGGACTAGTGTCGTTGTAGCAACGATCATTTTAAATCCACCGGTACCCATTTAGCCGGTAAACGCATTTCAGAAATAAAACTGCGAATTTTTTTATTGAATTCAGTGACAAGTTAATTCGTTAACTCGTGGAGCCCGAGCTGATCGCTATTCAGTACTGTAGTGCATCAGTGATTTGATCTCGCGATCTACGTGACTGCTTCTCTTCGGTGCAAGATTGTTCGAGTGTAAAAGGTAAGTTTTTATGTTGTTTCGCTAGAATGTGTCGGGTGGCTGGCTGGCTGAGCGGCGGCGACGGCGGCGGAGGCGGCGGGCGGCGGCCGCGGCCCTATAGGGGAGCCCGGGCTCCCGCAAATCGATTGTCCCGACATCGACATGGGATGGGTAGATAGGTACATAACTCTACCTACCTACTTACATAGACGCTAGGGTTCCGCACCCTAGCTTCTCGTTTGTACCTACCCTACCTATGCCGCAGAATAAAAATTAGGTAGTAAGGTGGATAAGTATCTACTACGGTTTGTAGTCAATTTGTTTGGTTACCGGTGATCTTGAACTAGCTACGCGTGCGGCTAGACTTTGTGTTACCTACCTAGCGATGTAGATGCAGTTATGCACAAAGCTTTTTCTTACATCTTGAATACTCAAAGGAAGGATTTAGATAGGTAGGTAGGTACTTATGAAATTCTGTAGGTATACAAAAATGTCGCGGTCTGTAAAACAAAAGGTTTAGCTGCAAAACAATGTCAGAAACGCAAAATGCCGCGTAATGAAATTTAGACACCTACCTATGTAAGTTAAGTACCTACCTACCAACTTGCTTATGTGTACCCATTCAAACCAGGATTTTTTAATAATACATTTTCATTCATTGATTGTGTACCTAGCTGGAGATGTCAGCGCGCGTGGCCAGACGTCTGAGACGTCCTTTACCGTGGTATCGGGTGTCTAGGTACCTACCTTACCTACCTACCATGCTCACAATACCGTAACCTTCCATAAATTCTTCGTCAATATCGTACCTACCACCTCCTATTGGTAGGTACATTGGTAGGATGTCTCTTCTCGATTTCAACGATCATCGATCGATACACGCACGAATGCTTAGGGTCGTGTTGAAACAAAGCTCGAGTCTGGAACAAGGATGGTACCTACCTACCTACCTATTTTCGTATTTTTTTAATGAGAAACTGTCTAGGTACCTACCTACCTATCTTAGTTTTGTGAGCATTAGTCAAGGAGCGCTGGTTCCAAAGCATGCTGAATATAGGTACCTAACTACCTACCTACCTAGGTAATAGGTATTCTCAACTCTTGGACTTGCACTTCTTTTTGACTGATGGAAGCGTTAATAGGTAGGTAAGGTAGGTATTTTATTTAACCACGTTCGTGCTTAGTTAACCTAATAAAACACGATAGGTAGGTTAGGTACCTACCTACCTACCTACCTGTGGTCGTTCACCTTTGAATGGTGATGAATCATTACTAGGTACCTAGGTAGGTACTAGATACTTATGCTCTGACTCAAATCAGTTCTTACAGTTTAGTTTAGGCAAATCTATCTAGGGTAACATCGCCTAAATCCAGCCACCCCCCAATTACCAGCCGCCTCCGTAAAATCACGCTAGAATTGTTAACGACTCACATTTTGATAATTTTTTGTTAGCCAAATTGGACCTTAAACTATACTCCGTAGTCTATATCAATTTGGTAGAGCTAAGTGTAAACTCATCCAATCTCTCGTCGATTGAACACGGACGAGAGTGCGCGTGTCGAATTTGTTCAGGAGCTGTCCGTCAAACCGAGTATCGACCACTTGACGGGGTAAGGATTTTCATTATATTAGACCTAAATTCTATGAAATATTTCACTTGTATAGAATAGAAGACGAACTAAAGAATATTATGAAATAACTTTGTTTTATTAATTTTCATTATTTCATTAAAAAACCACCCGGTTGGATATAGGGTCTGATTTTACATTCAAATCTAAATATCGGCAGGGGGGCTGACAATAAGAATTTGCTTTCCGATCTAAAATCCTAAAGTCAGCCTCCACTTTGTTTAGGGTGACTATGTTTTCCTGTTATTAGGCACTGTAATACCTACTACTACTAATTGAAGGGTACAGGGGGCAAACATGTGCTTTCACAAAGACAATGAACCGATAAAAATGCAAATTAAACTTTGAATCCGTGCAAAATCGTACAATTAACAATAATTATAAAAAAAAATATTTGTATTGGCGGTATAATTAAATTTAATCTTTTGATCTTTACAAAAAGTATATTTAGGTAAAAAGTATATGTAATGTATTGACTTCGTCTCAAGCGCCGACGTCACGAGACAGTTGTTACGCGGCCGTCGTACAGAGCGGTTGTGTGTCTGTGTGCGTGGTGAGGTGTTGGTGAGCCGAAGAATATCAGGACATTACATGTGGCGACGAGGACAAAAGTGAGTACATAATGAAGTACATAAAGTAAAAAAAAAAAAAAAAAACATAGTGGAAGTGGCTAAGTTTGTTGACAAGCTACTAGTAATAGAAATCAGGCCTACCTACCTACATGTTACGGTTTGTGAAACTTCGTTTTGTTGGACTTAATGTAGTCCACCACTTACGCACACATTTGTTTAGAAGTATAAAAGCTATAAAGTACCTACCCTACCAACGTCATTATTTGCAGATATCACTCTGTTGTTACTAGTTATGTACGTCCGAGTAACTATGTGATTGTTATTGACCATGTCATTGAAAATAAAATTAGTTAGGTGCTTGTCTTTGCTGAAGGTACAAAACAATTAAATATGTAAAAGTAAAGTAGGTGTAAAACCTATCTGAATAATTTTACTCATATTTTCTCTTAACAAATGATATAACCTACTTAACCCTTAGCCAAGTAGGTATAGGACGAATATTTACTTCGTTATAAAGTAAGAACTGCTTCAGGGTCAAAAGGTATTTATTCTTTTGGATCACGGGGATCGCTTTATGGCGTCTTGAGACTGGGTGAGTCTATGACGGTTCCACGCAACCGGGCCTGGAGGAGCAGGCAATAAGCTTACGGCTTGGTTCCTGCCGTTCTTTTGTATAATCCTTGTAACAATATAATGAAGCTTCAGTGTGGTGCCAACTGCCAATTGAATTCAGTGAGGCGTAAGTATAACAGAAATAGTCACAGGCAATTAAATTCATAAGATATCACACGCTACGCTTTTTAATTACTTGTCAGGTGGGTTAATGCAATAGTAAAAATGGAATGTTAATAATAAAAACATATCAAAGTTTTTAACTTTTAACCCACGAGTTCGTGACGTGTTGTTACCAACGCAAGTTGGAGAAGTAGACAATGTTTTGACCATTAAATTTGAATCATGTTAAATACATACATGTACATATCTTACTAAATTATCTTAGTACTTTCGCAGCGATGATTGAAGCTGAGTGTAACAGAATATATCTGGCCATTTAATGGTCTAGGTCTATGGTATCTATTCGAAAACAATAGAAACAAGCAGACGATTTCTGTTCGTTAAATCGAAATTAAATAAGCAGACAATGTCTGATCGTTAAATCGAAATTAAATAAGCAGACAATGTCTGGTCGTTAAATCGAAATGAAATAGGCAGACAATGTCTGATCGTTGAATCGAAATTGAATAAGCAGACAATTTCTGATCGTTAAATCGAAATTAAACAGGCAGACAATGTCTGAAATAAGCAGACAATGTCTGATCGTTTAATCGAATTGAAATTATCAGACGATGTCTGATCTTTTAATTGAAACAAATTAGCAGGCTATGTCTGATCGTTAAATCGAAATGAAATAAGCAGACAATGTCTGATCGTTAAATCGAATTGAAATAATCAGGCAATGACTGATCTTTGAAATTAAATTAAATTAGCAGGCTATGTCTGATCATTAAATTTAAATGAAAATAAGCAGACAAGGTCTGATCTTTAAATCAAAATGGAAAAAGCAGATTATGTCTTTTGTTGCAAGTGGTGTAAGTGTGTGCAAGAAATGGTTACATTAAGCCAATTGATAATTAAATTATTGATTTTTAGGTATGTAATAATTAAGTACCTACCTAACCTCTAAAAAATGTTGACTAGCAGATTTAATCTGAACATTTAATTGTTAAAGCAGATTGATCAAATCTGAATCGTTAAATCGAATGATTCAATTCTCGAAACTGAAAATAAAAATAAAAACAAACTGGACACGTTTGACTGGACATATAATTCTTATTCTGTAGGAGTAAGATGGGAGAGTTGGACAACATACGCTAACGTTGCCGCTGCAAATGACGTTGATGTGTTTGCAGTGACGCGATATCTAAACTTGGATGATGTTTACCCAGAGCAGAGTAAAATATATGAACGCATATTTTCAGGCTCATCAGGCAATAATTTTAAGTAATTTCTTGAAGCTGATATAGGTAGGTCAGTTCAAAAGCCGTGTTTAAAGAAAAAAAAACAGAAAAATAAAAGAGGGAATATGCGGAAGATGTGGTAACAAAAATACACTTCAATGACTTTGGAATGCTCAGTAAAGATTTATATTTCAGACAATACTGTAAAATAAGACAAAAACATAAAAGGAAAATAGATAGAGAACAAAAGACACAGAACGCATACAAACAGAAAAGCTACAGCTCGTGTCACAACCTTACAGATATTAGGTATACCTAATAATTGAACAATTATTTCTTTCTTGTTATTATTCAAGTGGATAATAACATTTATTTTGTTATTGAACTCATAGGGTTTTTAGAAGACCATTAGAAGCAAAAGTCGAACCAAAATGGAAGTGCTTTTGGAAATGAACATAATAGAGCCATTTGTTGGTTCATCAAAAAGGGTCGCACCAGTGGCGCCTGTTTTAAACAACGTGAAGTGAGTCTTTGCCTTGTTATGAAGTGAGCTAACGCGGTTCTCTTCCGCGATCATTATCCATTAAAACAATGGATAAGTTATTGCCGAAAATGAAGAGTGCCAAGTTCTTCACAAAACTAGATATTGAAAACGCGTTTTACCAAATCAAAACACTAGCTGATTTGAGACACACAATAACGTTCAACAAAATCACTAGTAAAGGACTTTTTAAATGTTTATTTAGCTTGCCATGTTTGTTGTTTTTGGGTCAAATTAAGTAATTAAAATGTTACCTTTTTCCAGTTAATTTATTTATGGAACACCAACATATTATACACTAATAAAAACAGAAAAATACAGTGATTGCATGATAAAATGAAAAGAAGTGCTTTTACAATTAAAGGTGAAAACAACATGCACATTAGACAAACGAGTAACAGAATTCTTATTAACTAACACAATTTACACATACATAAACCTAAATAAACAATAAAAAGGAAACCTAAACTAACACAAAGTATGAATTAAATAACATTTATTTACAAAGAAAATTCTAACGCATACAAGTAGGTATTTACAAAAATAAATTGAAGTAAAATATAATTAAATTGTATAATAATTTTATACAATATTGTACATTATAAGAAAATAATATTTCAATCTACATTTACATCAGTGAAAATATCCATCGCTCCAGTCTTACAGGAAGCATTGCACTGTCTCATCATTCTAGTAAGTGGTGCGTAGTACCCCAGATTAGAGCTGGAATCTGGCTCGCGGCAGCTTGTTTGGAGCAGAAAGGAAGAAGAGCTCCATAAGCATCATTCCTCACTTCTGACCAAAACAAAGTGTGAAGCATTTTTATTCTATCAGAGGGTTAGGTCATTTTGAAGTGAATTAATCTGACTTCGCAGCTCAATAGTTTTCTCCTTGGTTATATGAGAAAGTAAGGTGCCATAGGAAGCGCTTCTGAATGCGTTCCAAACGCTTGCTGTGAACTTCATAGAATGTGTTCCACACACACACAACACTGCAGTACTCTAGCCCGCTGCAAACTAAGGAGTGGTATAATGTTTTCTGTATGCTATTGTTTCTATTGGCAGATTGATTCGATATTTAAGATTGACCTTGAGTTCTGAGGACAATACAATTAAAAATATGTATTCAGTATCTGTATTGTATTGTATTGTATTAGTATTGGGACTCCTGTATCCGCTTTTAGACTCCAAAGTGGTCCGTTATGCGTGAGGGGTGATCTGGTTACACATGTAGCTAGCCTAGCTCCTCCCAAAAGCGCAGAAGCTTCCCGGTGGCTTAACAGGCTTGGAAGAGTGACCTGGGGTTTCCTAGGATTTCTTGTCGTTGAGAGGTTACGCCCTCGCATTCCAGGACTACGTGAGCAGCTGATTCTTCTTCGGACAGGCAGCCTCTGCAGAGTGGACTGTCTGTAGCTCCGATGTTGTAGAGATGTTTGTTAAGTGAACAGTTACCTGTTAGGGTCCCCACGATGGTTCTAAGGTTTCGTCTATGTAGGTTTATTAGACAACGTGTCAGTCTGGGTGTGGTGGCTGGTATTGCTGTTCTTGACTGTCTGCAGTCAGTCGCCCACGTCCAGCGTAGGTTGTGTTGGTTTTGAGTGTGTTGTCGCATCCATGTGCGTAGCTGCGAGAATGGCAGAGGGAGGAAAGGTGCTGGTCCTTCGATTAGCGTTTCCGATCCTCTTCTGGCTAGCTCGTCTGCAGCGTCATTACCAAGGGATCCATGATACCCCTTTATCCATGGTTTACCTTGTTGTATTCAGTATCATTTTATATCCACAATGATCGCCGGAATAAAATGCAACTCCTTCATCAATAAATCAATATTGCAGATTCCGTATACAGACCGATACAGGACCTCATACCCGGCTCGATACAGGTACATCGGCTGGTCTATCTAAAGAACGAGAGTTATAACCACGGGATCTATCACGGGAGGTAAAGTTTCTCAAAGGTCTACCTGCAAAACTGTAAACATTACCAATTTGTGAAAGTGACTACTCCCACGTAACGTACGAGTACGAGAGAACTTAATTATAAGTCAAAAGTGTACCTACTTACTTTTAAAGCTACCTACTGCATTGTTAAAAGCTTTGATTGATTAATAAAGTTATTCTTATCCATGCTGTGTATAATGGTATAAAGACATCGAACCCTGAATTGAATAAAAATTAATAGTATCAACCAAATTGTTATGCAAGACCAATAGTAGTGTCACTCAAAAAATTCTATACTGTTTAAGAGAAGATAAAGAAATCATTGAAGTCAAAGAAGGCATAGGTACCTATCTCATAGCAAATGGGTTAAAGAGGTAAAACTATACCCAAGATTTGTTACTATTTAGTGTACCCACAGATATATTGTACATATATATCTGTGAGTGTACCTATTTGTAGTTCTATAAGGTATAAAGAAATTAAGATATGTCGGAAAATTACGTCAATAACAATGGTAGCATAAGATTAGTTAGGCTTTAAAAAAAAAAGATAGGAAAGAAAGCTTATCAGAGTGGGTACTTGTGTATGTACACCATACTCACTGGAGTTTTTAGAGATCAACTACCAATAATTACAGACGTGTCATAATGGCCTTTGACAGATACAGAGATGAAAGACTCAGATTAAAGAATGGAAAAAAAAGGGATAGGAATATATATAGAAAGAGAAAAGATAAAGTAGGTATATGTTAAGAATATGATCAAAGGAAATAAACTAAGCCTAAACTATGATACGACTACACATACTGTAGAATATAAAATGTTGCGGGAGATATACAAGTTTGAAATGACGAGACCGGCCAAACATATTGAAAAACGTATATCTGAAGAAGATTCAAGGTGTGAGGATAGTCAGCCAGAATAGAAAAAAAACTTATAATATGGACGATAAAGCTAATGAGGAAACAGTATGTAATATAAATTAAACTAATAGGGTGACAGAGTGGGAATCGCATTAAATGTATTTATCACAAACAAATCATTTATATGATATACATAAATGAATAAAATCAACAACCTAATACAGGTGTACGTATTGTGATGTTATCGATTTAAAAACATTTAAAACAAAAAAGGGATGTAATGTATTGACTTCGTCTCAAGCGCCGACGTCACGAGACAGTTGTTACGCGGCCGTCGTACAGAGCGGTTGTGTGTCTGTGTGCGTGGTGAGGTGTTGGTGAGCCGAAGAATATCAGGACATTACAGTATATTTAAAAAAAGTAAAAGTATATTTAGGTTAAAAAGTATATTTAATTTGTAACATATCTGAACAAAAGTTTTGGCTACCCTATTTTTCTTCATAATCTTTCCATCTTATAGTTGTGTGGGTACGCACACACACTCAAAAAATCCTTTGTAATCATAGCGGCTGATATTAGGTCGTGCGTGGGCTGTATTTAGGAAAAGGGGGCTGATAATTGGAAAAAGTGGAATATAATGAATAAACGTTTAATCTTTAAAACATTTATAAAAGTTCATAGTGTTTTATCATATAAAAGTAAAGTCAATAAATTTCTTTACCAAACAAAAAAAAAATCAGAGGCTAGTGGTCAGTCATTTCTTTTTTATAAGGATTTGAATCCAAAAAACCGTTGGGGGGCTGATATTTGGCCACTTTACCCTACCTACCAATAGGTAGGTAGTGTACCTACCTAAGTATCAAAATAATTTGAAAATAAACAGAGATCAGTTGAAATAGGTAATAACCAGTTTCATGAATGCCGATATCATTAATGTTCAATAACTATTGATTAGAGTGGAAAGTAACAAAATGAAAAGGCACAAGCGCCGTTCACACAGGTTTTCTCCAAAGATGACTTTGATATAATGTATACCTAGTACCGTCGGTCGCTTACACTCGGCTCACGTCCGTGGCAATGTGCAAGGAACAGTGGCGGATTTAAATACCTATTTGCCGCCAGCATTCATGCCGGCCCTAGTGACCTACAATTCGATACCCTAGTTTACAATCATAACTAGGTAGGTATTTATAAAAAAAATTGACAATGTTAATGCAACTATAAAGATTTGTGCACTATTGTCCTCATTGTATCAGCGTTTTCCCGTTATTAGTAAGATAGGTATGATTGTGTTGTGAACTAGGGGATCGATGGGTCAGTTCCTTTTCCAAAAGCTCAATCTTCTAAGTAGAAAGTACATGATAGAGCTTTTCTTAGCTTAGAAAATTACCCTAAAACAAGATATACTTAGGTACCTACCTATAAGAAAAAATATAATTTACACCCCCTAATAGGTATTTTCCGCCCTAGGCTCCAGCTTTCAGCCTGCTGGTAAATCCGCCACTGGCAGGGCAGGACATGGTCAATGCGAGAATGAGACAGGCCACTTCCATGTCCGCTCGCAACCCTCGGTAGGTGGGTAGGTAGGAGGTACCTATGTGTCCTGGCTAAAAATGTGAACACACGGTGCCGGCGACGCTGCCGCGGACATATGGCCGGCCACATTTCCGTCCACGCGAATGTCCACCGAATAGTGGTAATGAGCGAGCGAGCATTTGAAAGCAAAATCAAAGCTAGCATTTTGCCGAGTCAACATTATTAACTCTTACCTAGGTAGGTATTTGTTTCCACAATACCTATTCCCTCAGATCTCTTATTAGATTATCTTTTGATGTCTTAATGGGGTAGTCATCAGAGGTACGAACAAATATTGTATTCATTTTTCAGTAGGTAGGTAGTTGATATTCCATAAGTGACAATTGGCAAGACCATCGCCACTGTTAGAATATTAACTGGTTTCCTAACTATGTTGTATTTCTTGCACTAGCATGTTTCAAAGGAGAAACTGTTGTTGCACGACCGGAACCCACTACCTTACGATCAGATGGCTGGCACTCCCGCTGGATCAGTGGTGCTCTCTTCGATTGGAATTCGAATTGACAAATCTATATTTTTCATCTGTCAGGAACTTATTGCGTCAACGATTGACATAATCATTGGCTATCTTGATGCGTCAGATAACTTATCTAGTAGTAATCTATCTCAAGTTAGGTCGTTATTAACGTGTCGAGAGCGTTTAGCTGTATTTGAGGCCGATAATGCCTCTAATACAGCTAAACGCTCTTAGCTTTTATCTGAATTGCTAAGAGCCTTATTTACAGACTGTTAAGGTTTGAAGTGACTACAAAGTTCTCAGTTTAGCTAAATTGAGAATTAAACTAAAAGTGAGCATTATAAATAAGGTAAACGAAGCGATAAAATAATTTACTGGAATAAATATAGAACTTCCTTGTAGAATGAGGAATGGAGAGGAATAAATAATCTACACTTCTACACTAATATTATAAAGAGAAAACATTTGTATTTTTGTATGTAACGAATAGGCTCAAAAACTACTGGTCCGATTTCAAAAATTCTTTCACCATTAGAATGCTACATTATCCCTGAGTAACATAGGCTATATTATATTTTCAAAAAAATCAGGGATCCTTACTAAAGTAACCCAAGGTGGAAAACAAAAACCTTACATCGCGTGCGCTGCGAAAACTATTGAAGATAGAACAAAATAATGTACTACGATTTTGTAGAACACGTCAGCATCTACAAAAAATGTCGCGACAGCATATGTCTAACTATTATAGTTATGTCACAATAAGTGTTCTTTTATTATAAAAAAATAATTGAAATGCCTCCGCTAGAAAAGGGTCTTTATTTGTACCTTGGTATTAATCCTTATCCAAATAAATCATTTCATAATTAAGACGGTTTCAATACCTATAGATTACTTCTTAAATTTTTCAAATCGGACATTCCATTCAAAAGATATGACGAAATTAAAAATGTTAACGGGTCCACGGGTCACGCGCGGGTTGCGATTTCACTCACTCAAGGAGAAGCGCGTGCAAATGTATGAAATAAGTAGACGCGAGGCTCGAACCCACGGTCTAAGTTTATCCTAAAATGTTCAAAAAATTTATGACCACCCATGCGAAGCTGGGACAGGCCGCTAGTAATAAATAAAATCATACGAATTAAAAATTAATTTGAGCTTAAGTCTTTATAGGTACACAGCCTGACGACTTCTCAGGCACGGAAGACAACCCCTCGAATCCTTCGATATTAGCAGTACCCTCTGACTGGTGGTCTAGTGGTAGCGGCCTCGCCTTGTGATCCTAAGGAGGTGGGTTCAAAACCAGTCGTGCACCAATGAGCTTTTCTGTTCAAAAAGTATGTGCACAGTGCCAGAAGCTACTCTCAAACAGTGAAAACATCGTGAGGAAATCGGCATGTCGTAGAACCTACAAAGTTCTAAAACATGTGTCAATGGTCACCTTAAAATCCTTTCACCACACTGTTTCGATATAATTAGTGACACGAGCCGAAGAAGAGATGTACCCTCTAAACTTTGCCGGCCTTTAATATCATCTCTAATACTATAAGAATCAAAGTCCTGACTGACTGACTGACTGACTGACTGACATATAGACAACGCACAGCCTAAACCGCTGGTCCTAGAGACTTGAAATTTGAGGAGTACATAGGTCTTATGGCGTAGAGGTGTACTAAGAAGGGATTTTTGGAAATTCAACCCCTAAGGGTGTAAAAAGGGATGAAAACGTTTGTATGAAAAATTGTATTCCTTGAACCTACAAACTTGAAACTTGGAATACATATACTTCAAGACAAAAAAATAGGAAATACATTTTTAGTTTTTTAAAACTACCCTTAATAAGTGTGTTAAGGGATGTAAAAGTATGTATGGGAGTCTTTTGACCGCTGGTCCTAGAGACTTGAAATTTGAAGAGTACATAGGTCTTATGGCGTAGAGGTGTCCTAAGAAGGGATTTTTGGAAATTCAACCCCTAAGGGTGTAAAAAGGGATGAAAACGTTTGTATGAAAAATTGTATTCCTTGAACCTACAAACTTGAAACTTGGAGTACATATACTTCAAGACAAAAAAGTAGGAAATACATTTTTAGTTTTTTAAAACTACCCTTAATAAGTGTGCTAAGGGATGTAAAAGTATGTATGGGAGTTTTTTGACCGCTGGTCCTAGAGACTTGAAATTTGAAGAGTACATAGGTCTTATGGCGTAGAGGTGTAGTACTAAGAAGGGATTTTTGGAAATTCAACCCCTAAGGGTGTAAAAAGGGATGAAAACGTTTGTATGAAAAATTGTATTCCTTGAACCTACAAACTTGAAACTTGGAATACATATACTTCAAGACAAAAAAATAGGAAATACATTTTTAGTTTTTTAAAACTACCCTTAATAAGTGTGTTAAGGGATGTAAAAGTATGTATGGGAGTTTTTTGACCGCTGGTCCTAGAGACTTGAAATTTGAAGAGTACATAGGTCTTATGGCGTAGAGGTGTCCTAAGAAGGGATTTTTGGAAATTCAACCCCTAAGGGTGTAAAAAGGGATGAAAACGTTTGTATGAAAAATTGTATTCCTTGAACCCACAAACTTGAAACTTGGAGTACATATACTTCAAGACAAAAAAGTAGGAAATACTCTTTTAGTTTTTTAAAACTACCCTTAATAAGTGTGCTAAGGGATGTAAAAGTATGTATGGGAGTTTTTTGACCGCTGGTCCTAGAGACTTGAAATTTGAAGAGTACATAGGTCTTATGGCGTAGAGGTGTACTAAGAAGGGATTTTTGGAAATTCAACCCCTAAGGGTGTAAAAAGGGATGAAAACGTTTGTATGAAAAATTGTATTCCTTGAACCTACAAACTTGAAACTTGGAATACATATACTTCAAGACAAAAAAATAGGAAATACATTTTTAGTTTTTTAAAACTACCCTTAATAAGTGTGTTAAGGGATGTAAAAGTATGTATGGGAGTTTTTTGACCGCTGGTCCTAGAGACTTGAAATTTGAAGAGTACATAGGTCTTATGGCGTAGAGGTGTCCTAAGAAGGGATTTTTGGAAATTCAACCCCTAAGGGTGTAAAAAGGGATGAAAACGTTTGTATGAAAAATTGTATTCCTTGAACCCACAAACTTGAAACTTGGAGTACATATACTTCAAGACAAAAAAGTAGGAAATACACTTTTAGTTTTTTAAAACTACCCTTAATAAGTGTGCTAAGGGATGTAAAAGTATGTATGGGAGTTTTTTGACCGCTGGTCCTAGAGACTTGAAATTTGAAGAGTACATAGGTCTTATGGCGTAGAGGTGTACTAAGAAGGGATTTTTGGAAATTCAACCCCTAAGGGTGTAAAAAGGGATGAAAACGTTTGTATGAAAAATTGTATTCCTTGAACCTACAAACTTGAAACTTGGAGTACATATACTTCAAGACAAAAAAGTAGGAAATACATTTTTAGTTTTTTAAAACTACCCTTAATAAGTGTGCTTAGGGATGTAAAACTATGTATGGGAGTTTTTTGACCGCTGGTCCTAGAGACTTAAAACTTGAAAAGTACATAGGTCTTATGGCGTAGAGGTGTACTATGAAGGTATTTTTGGAAATTCAACCCCTAAGGGTGTAAAAAGGGATGAAAACGTTTGTATGAGAAATAGTATTCCTTGAACCTACAAGAAACTTGGAGTATTTATATTTCAAGGCAAAAAAATAGGAAAGGCATTTGAAGTTTTTTAAAACTACCCTTGATAAGTGTGCAAAGGGATGTAAAAGTTTGTATGGGAGTTTTTTGACCGTTGGTCCTAGAGACTTGAAATTTGAAGAGTACATAGGTCTTATGGCGTAGAGATGTACTAAGAAGAGGTTTTTGGAAATTCAACCCCTAAAGGTGTAAAAGGGTTGAAACCGTTTGCATGAAAAATAGTATTCCTTGAACCTACAAACTTGAAACTTGGAATACATGTACTCCAAGGCAAAAAATAGGAAAGGCATTTTTCGTTTTTAGAACTACCCTTAATAAGTGTGCAAAGGGATGTAAAAGTTTGTATGGGAGGTTTTTGACCGCTGGTCCTAGGGACTTGAAATTTGAAGAGTATATAGGTCTTATGGCGTAGAGGTGTACTAAGAAGAGGTTTTTGGAAATTCAACCCCTAAGGGCGTAAAAGGGTTGAAAACGTTTGCATGAAAAATAGTATTCCTTGAACCTACAAACTTGAAACTTAGAGTACATGTACTCCAAGGCTAAAAAACAGGAAAGGCATTTTTAGTTTTTAAAAAACTACCCTTAATAAGTGTGCAAAGGGATGTCAATGTTTGTATGGGAGTTTTTTAACGCGTGGTGCGATTGATTTAAAACTTGAAGTAAAATAATTTAAAACCACGTTTTCAATATTTTAAAACCACCCCTGCAAAGGGTGCAAAAGACTGACAAAGTTTCAAGGTTTGTACGGGAGATTTTTAAAACGTAGTGTAATTAACTTAAAACTTAAAGAAAATGTGTTCTGTGGATAAATAACAAAAAAACAGTTAAATTTTCGAAAACAACCCCTAAAACGTTACCCTCCTTCGTTGCGCTCAAGTTAAAAGGATACAACAAGGCGTCAATGTTTGTAAGGAACATTCGAAAACGGGAATCTTGAGTTGGTACGATAAAGAGATCTTAGGGTATCTACCGTGCCTGGGGATCAAAGTCGTGAAGCTGTTTCGTTTGTTTTTGGGGTAGAAACTAGAAACAAATAAGTACATATTTTCCGTATAAGAATGTCTTTGTTGTATTTGTCATGTTTGTGCTAAACTCAGTACCTATACCTACCTACCTACCTAATATAGGTAATGTACGCCTATAGGTATCTATAGGTATATACCTGCGTAGGTATCCTACCCTAATAATATACAAATCAATGCGAAAGTTACGATGTTTGGATGTTTGTGGCTCAATTACGGCTCACCACTTCAACGCGTGCGAAGCCGCGGGAAGCCACTAGTAGTATATACGACAGAGTAGCTCATATTCATGTTATTATGTAAATATGCATCCGACGGCTCTGACGCGTGATTACAGACACATCCGTCTATTGTTGCATGGTGCAGTCAGCGACAAATGCACATGCACATTTCGGGTTTGTCAAACTCGCTGGAACTGGCAAAGTTACCACTACGTATTTGTGAATAAAGCTTATACCTATACCTAAGTACTATTGTATACGGTTAAATGGTAATGTTGACCTAACTATTAAAGTTAGGTAGGTATATTTTGATCTTTAAAAAAGTAGAGTGTGTATTTCCAATTGTGCGAAAAAATTACCTGGTTGCTTTAACCATATTATATGTACCTATGTTGTGGCCAATAAATGATCGTCTATGTGGTAATATTATCCTGTTGAACATTTATAATATCCATGCTCAAAGTAACTATTTATTTGCATTTAAAACCGTCATCGCTGTTAAGTGAGTACACTTGTTCAAATACACATGTTATTAAATGTATTAGTAGTGCACGATTTTTCATTTATGTTATAGACAAGGTCAAAACCGGCAAAGTCTGGATCTCTTTTACACCGTTAAAACGTTTAGGCACATGTTTTAAACCTAACCCTCTTATTCATATTATTCCCAGACACGTTAAAGCAACACTTAAAAATATTCTAGTCATTGTCAAAATAGCGTTAAAAATCATTAAGTACTAGTTTTCGTACGATAAGCAAAAAATAAAAACGGTCTTTATTCAGTACAATCACAAGGATCACTTTGAAACGTCTTATATATGAAACGTTTTTTGTATGAAACTTTTTAATACGTAAACTTGTTTGGATCAAAATGATATTTTTGCTGAACTGTGTGCAATGTTAATAAACGACTTGTTTCATTGCGATTTTTCATAAATAAAATCGAAATCTTGAGATGTGCGAGCGGGAGGTACTTTGACGGGTGTCAGTTCCGAGTCCCAGTTGGTGGAGAGCTCAGCGACCAGTATGAAGGGAACAAGTCAGCAAAGAGGGCACAAGAAGTGTTTACTTTGCATCCCCGGCGCGAGTCAAGATCTATATTTAGATCCACGAAGACACCGTGTCCTTTCATTCTTGTTGACACACACTTTGGTTTTAAGCCTCTTTTTAAATGTAGAACGTTCATGTAGTCATCCAAACTGAACGGCCGGAACGGATAAACTGTTAAAACTGTACCTAAGTATAGTTATAAGATTACTGTACACCAGCTATACAATAAATAACAGTTGTACAATAATAATATTTCTGATACACAAGACTCGAGGTCGGTCAGCTTACCTTCCACGCTTGCTTAGATCACTACATAATTTTTGACTCCTAATTTTATTCTCACGATGGACGGTGACCGAGGCTGTTTTTTCAAATACAAATGGAATTTCTTAATTTTTTTTTATACAACTAGCTGATGGAACAAGCAGATGGCCCACCTGATGTTCAGTGGTAACCATCACCTATAACAAAGCATTGCCTCGTAAGTTACGCAAGATAGGAACATGCCCTACGATGCACTGCCCTGCGTCTATTAAATTGAGGCATACAGATGTTCAGCCTCATGTGCCTGTAATTTCACCGGCAACCACACTCTTCAAACCGAAACACAGCGTTGCTGCTTGGCGGCAGAAAGGCGTGGTGGTAGTACTTCCCCGGACGAGCCCTTCACAAAGAGATCTACTACTCTTACAAAAATTGTCATTCAGTCATTCAGTAAGACTAAAAAACACAATACTACCTCAATATGCATGGTCCAAGATCTACTAGAGTCGGAAGTCGGAACGAGACACTAAAATACATATACCAATTTTTTTTTTAAGCTGTCTAGTGTCTGTAACTTTTTTGGTCCACTATGTAAAGTTAATGTTTTGTAAATAAAATTACGAGCATCAGTAATGTCTCCATCGACTATTAAATATGCCTTATTATGTGATCGGTGGATGGAGGCATGCCTGCATGAATGGCTCATTGTAATGCAGCCTGTATCCTGAGGGACGCGGAGACCATGTTGACAGTGTTGGAATAAATGCTTTAGAATTTTTATTCAGTGTGTTGAATTGAAAATTAATGAGTAACTTGCAGTGCAAGAACCCTATAAAAGACTTTATAAGAGTTTTGTATCTACCCTGCCCGATAGGAACACTATGAAACTTCTTAAAGCTAGGTGAATCTACGTGCCAGATAAAAAAAAGTTCTTTTTATTTTTAATACATTCTTCTTTTTCTCCTCCAGCTCAATTTATGGCACCTGCCCGTCATTTAACAGAAAAACCTTGCCTCAAGTGAAATAGATAAAAAACTTTTTAGTTAAGTCAGACCACAGTGAAGTCAGCCGCCGTCATTTGTTTAAAATTTACCGACAAAACTGACGCAACTCAAAATAATAAATGTCATTAAACTTGCAAGGTTCGTCCTAGCGTCAGTGTCAAGGTCATGGCTGGCAGTGCGTTGTGCCGACTGGCGAGTCGACTGGCATGCGAGTGGCGCGCTCGAGTGCGTTCACTTTTTTTTTTTTAGGGCAGGCAGCTGCAGTGCTTTGCGTCGTTAGATTTGTTTTTATGGAACATAGTCAGACGGGTTAGCTTCTTTATTTATTCTGAGTCTGTTTTATGTAGAGCTCCTTACAAGTAATGGAATTCTAAACTACCTAGGTAGGTTAGGTACTCATTTTGTTCTTTATTCATGTAACTATTTCTATCATCTTTGATCAAATGATGGATTTGTATGTAAGGTACAACAGGCAGAGAAAAATATAGGTAAGTACATAAAAGAACTAGAATATTATAAAAAAAATTAGAATTATACCTATATTGAAGCTCGAACATGAACATAATATCATCAAATTCAATGAGATCGCGAGGATCTTTAGATTGTCTTATAAACCAGGTGAATCTAAGTTCCAGTTCCACGCGACCAAGCCTACAATAACTATAGTAAATCTCTGACGATAAGTGGGTAATATTGTCATAATGTTCAACCTTATAACGAGACACGACAATTCAAAAACAATCAACAACACAGTTGATGCGATGTCTGTGTACAAACAAGTCCATTTCTCGCAATTGATTGGTGCAGAGCTCATAACCTCGACGCATTAATCTTAATCTTCACTTGTCCTAACAGTTACTGATCTCAACAAATCTACAGAGTTCCCGAGACCTAGCCAAAGTCCAACGTTCTGTGAACTCAAAGTCAAAACCAAAAGGTATTTATTTAGTAAAATCACAAGGATTATTTTGAAACGTCTTATAACTAGGTGAATTTAGGTGCCAGTTTTACGCGACCAAGCCTAGAAGAACAGGCAACAAACTTACCGTTATTTTGTATGATCCTTGTTACAATGTAATACTATGTATCTCTATGTTGATGATAATATGCAACTCATTGATTTCAAAGCTAAGTCTAATGACTGTAGAACACGCCCAAGGGATATTATGTACCACAATTCGAAAAGCGATAGTGGCATAGATTGCTTGTCGTTCGTTACAGATCGACTTTAAGCGGTCACCATTAGGTACCGATAGTACTTCCATGCATTCGACGAGCACCTTAAGACGCGACAACCGTCAAACAACTCGCTTGCACATTTCATCCTGCTATAAAGTTGATTGGGTACAAAATTAGAAACAATTTATTGGTAGGAAAACTTGTTTGCTTGCGATTTTTCAAAACTGTATTCAGTAATTTAATATCTTCAACAATGTTGTAATTTTCGAGTGAGAAGTTATTTGACGGTTTTCAGCCATTAAACAGTCTTCTCGCTGGACATCTTAGCTCGTAAGCCCCGTCAAGGAATCCTGGAAGTCCTAGTCCTTGACAGCATACTGTCAACAGTCCAGAAACAGGTTTTCATTTATTTCTAAACGGATCTCTCACAAGACATATTCTTGTTTACTAAGTTTAGTTACTTTGGAGGTGGTTGCCACATAATATCAGGTGGGCCATCTGCCTGTTACATCAACAAGTAGTATAAAAAACGTCACCAGACTTGGCCGCCCCATCCGAACTAATCACATAAATTCGCAATCAGTATCAATCCTGGTATTTTATCCTCTGGCAACAGGAATAGAAACTGGAACGCGTCGGGATATATAAAGTATTAGATACGAAACGTGGAATCCAGACTATTCCAGACACTAAACAGCCGTGAACATGTCGTCGGGGTATGTAGGCTAAATGCGCAATTTAGCGACGATGTGCAATAATGCATGACACTGGAATGCTTGAAATAAAACGAAGGAACTTCTTGTGGTGTCACTAGTTTCTTTCGAAACAGTGTGGTGAAAGGATTTTAAGTGAGCCTCAAAGAGGCTCCTTTCGTGCATTTGACACATGTTTGAGAATTTTTAAGATTTATGACATGCCGGTTTCCTTACGATGTTTTCCTTCACCGTTTGAAATTTCTGACTCTGTGCACATCGATTTTTGAACAAAATAAATCCACGTACATCCAAACATTGTAACTTATTTGTATATTAGTAGGATATCCTCAAGCACGATACCAAGGATCATTCAAGACGACAAACAAGTGTTCAAAGGATTATTAAGTATCGTAGTTTAAACACCAGCTGGTCCTATTAGTTTTGAGTTATCTTAAAATAGACGTGGGTTGTTTTGTTTTAACTTAAGTGGTTGGCTACCTTTTGATGAGTTAAAAGGTTTAAAAGGCGAATGATATGAGAAGATTTGAATGAAAGATTAAAAGAGTTTTATTATTTCGGTTTTTTATAATAATTATTTTTTTAGCTTTAATCTAAATGTAAAGACAATGAGGATAGGGAGAACTGGAGGTTTTTGGAGGGGGCGTTTGCTCAGCAATGGAACGACATAGGCTAAGGAAAAAAAGGTAATGCGCAACCTAAACTGCTCATCGTAGACTCGAAAATTGGAGAGTAGGTACTTATAAGTTACGATTTAGTGATTTTATTGTTAAGTTTTGACTTGAATCTAAATTTATTTTTTAGAAAATCTAAGCAAATGATAAATAAATAGGTGTTCTATATTTTGCTATTAATAAAACTAAAACGTCTTCGAATAGATTTCTAAGTTGTGTCTGTCTTACGTATTCATTTTGTTTTATTATTACTGAAGTGTAGCAATACATAAAGATAAATAACAGGGAAATAACATACACGCTTTATAGTGTATTTTTCTATTACCGAGTCAAGTAATACGAAGTTATTTCCATAGTTGATTACCTTAGAGCTAGAGTATAGTTTTTAGACTTGAGCTGGTGGTCAACGAGCGAGACGGCATCTGCTGTCACGCTCCGATGCCTCCACTGGTCATTTTGCAGCTTTTGTACACTGCACTTAAACTATGTAGTTCTAAAAGCCAAGAATATTATCTGATAGATTTTCGAGCGATATTCGTTTACGTGAAGTTATACGCATTTCTACCTTCGCTGCTTTTTAGGGGCTGAATTTCGGTAATTTCTTCCTTAGTACAATTACATTGTACAAAACATTTCTTTGTTCAGGGCTTCTAGGAAGTAAATACACATTTCTTACAAAATAATTTAATAATGATGATAACTTTTTTGTTGTTAGGCAATCTTGATTCACATTGACAGAAGACTCCATTTATTTCATCTCGTATTTTTATTATAAGAACTTATGCTTATCAGGTGCCGATATCCGGCTCGAAGGTCTCTGTAAGAATTTATTGTAATCCTCTTGCTAGTGCTCGTTATAAGCACAAGACAAAATGTGACTTTCTAATAGCTTAATGCATCTTAAAAGATGAAGCTAACACTTTATCACTCGGTAGAGTAGAGAGATGGGAGGTCGTCGAACCGGCCTAACGGGGCGGTTCATATTCGCGTGTGGCTGCGAGCCGGCATACTAGCTAGCACACTATCTGTGGTATTGTGCCAACTTTTAGATAAACACTGAGTACTAAAGACAACGATGCCGAAGGGATTTATTGAACTATTCGATCCCGATACGGTTTATTATTGAATGACAACTTAGACTTAATACGCGCTGCCACTGAGAGATTCCTATAGGTTAATCCACAGATAACTTGTTCTGCGTGTAGAAGCTTTATTATCATTGAATCACAAAGATCACTTTGAAATGTTTTAAAGATAGGTGAATCTATAGGTGCCGACTCCACGTGGCCCATCTGAGGCCCATTGATATTTCAGCCCGTTGGCATTGGCTGGCACCCACTGCTGAGTATAGGCCTCTTTATTACACCACTCTTTCTAGTCCCTAGCGAGGCTCATTTACTCATTCCCAGCAATCACTACAATGTCGTTAGACCAACGGGCTGGTGATGGTCTGTAGAGCTATTCCGTAAACAATTTAATCACATAAAGTTTCACCTAGTGGATCCGCTCACTCAAGCTAACACGCTAACTCACGTTAGCATTTCCACTCCCGAAACACTCACGCGGGTGGCCCTAGTTAAGCTATTAAAATATGACCACGGTCACTTGGGTGAGTGTTGTTGACGGAATAGCACTTCTGGTAATGGTGGAGTAGCTTTATGTATAAAATTAGTTTTATAATTATATGCTATGGATTTATACGAGGGTAAAAACAATGGCACATTAAAACTAGACAGTGTTTATTTCTTTCTCAATTTTTTCTCACTCATCATGTGACTGAATGCACTCTAGCAGCGGTGAAGGGCTTGCAACCTGTCGTATGGAATACCAACTACCTTCTGAAAATAATGTACCATACCTTGAGCTGCCCTACCCCTTAGGCTTCCTCAAAGAATATTGAGTTGGTACTTAGTCAAAGTCAAAAAGTATTTATTCAATAAAATCACAAGGATAACTTTACTACCGTGCCTGGGGATCAAATTGCTGTGTTTTTAATGCTTTCTGTCTGATTTTGTGATTGTCTCTTGTGAATGAAAAGCCTGTTTCCAGAGGATTTGTGAAATAACAAGTTGAAATGAATATCACAGTTCACCTCAAGGTACTCGTAGTAGGTCAACTAGTCTCGGACGTAAACAGTTAGAGCATTAAGAGGCTGAAAACTGTCGAAGTACTTTACACTCGCACATTTCTACATATTTGAAGATATGAAATCAGTGCATGAAGAATCGCAAACAACCAAGTTTCGGATACATTTACAAAATTTTCAGCAAACGTTTCATCACCGTTTGATCGTCACAAAAATTACTTGTGACGATCAAACGGTGATATAATCACCAAAAAAAAATGCGAGCGAGAAGTTGTTTGACGGTAGTCTGCGTCTTAAGATTTAAATGTTTCTTTCACACTCTTTCACTGCTCTCTAGCTCGTCACTCTACTCTAAATAAACGCATTTCACTAATCATCATGTATCTGGGCTGTACCGTTTCACTTCATAGTTAGCTAGGTACTTAGATAATCATAATTTTGATGTTTTACGAGTCATGACGGCTTTATTCAATTGCATGTACTCGCTAAGCACCTTTTATTATTTCTTGTAGCTGTATAAGGAGTTGCCAATGGCCATTCGGAAATAAGAGATAGTACTATAGAAAGTGAATCTCTAATACTATAAGAATCAAAGTCCTGACTGACTGACTGACTGACTGACTGACTGACTGACTGACTGACTGACTGACATATAGACAACGCACAGCCTAAACCGCTGGTCCTAGAGACTTGAAATTTGGGGAGTACATAGGTCTTATGGCGTAGTGGTGTACTAAGAAGGGATTTTTGGATATTCAACCCCTAAGGGTGTGAAAAGGGATGAAAACGTTTGTATGAAAAATAGTATTCCTTGAACCTACAAACTTGAAACTTGGAGTACATGTACTTCAAGCCTAAAAAATAGGAAAGGCATTTTTAGTTTTTTAAAACTACCCTTAATAAGTGTGCAAAGGGATGTAAAAGTTTGTATGGGACTTTTTTGAACGTTGGTCCTAGAGACTTGAAATTTGGCGATTACATAGGTCTTAAGGCGTAGAGGTGTACTAAGAAGGGATTTTTGGATATTCAACCCCTAAGGGTGTAACAAGGGATGAAAACGTTTGTATGAAAAAGAGTATTCCTTGAACCTACAAACTTGAAACTTGGAGTACATGTACTTCAAGGCTAAAACATAGGAAAAGCATATTTAGTTTTTTAAAACTACCCTTAATAAGTGTACAAAGGGTTGTAAAAGTTTGTATGGGAGTTTTTTGACCGCTGGTCCTAGAGACTTGAAATTTGAAGAGTACATAGATCTTATGGCGTAGAGGTGTACTAAGAAGGGATTTTTGGAAATTCAACCCCTTAGGGTGTAAAAAGGGTTGAAATTGTTGGTATGAAAAATTATATTCCTTGAACCTACAAACTTGAAACTTGAAGTAGATGTACTCCAAGGCTAAAAAATAGGAAAATATTTTTTAGATTTTTAAAACTACCCTTAAAAAGTGTGCAAAGGGATGTAAAAGTTTGTATGGGAGTATTTTGACCGCTGGTCCTAGAGACTTGAAATTTGAACAGTACATAGGTCTTATGGCGTAGAGGTGTACTAAGAAGGAATTTTTGGAAATTCAACCCCTAAGGGTGTAAACAGGGTTGAAAACGTTGGTATGAAAAATTGATTTCCTTGAACCTACAAACTTGAAACTTGAAGTAGATGTACTTCAAGGCTAAAAAAAAGGGAAAAGCATTTTTAGTTTTTTAAAACTACCCTTAATAAGTGTACAAAGGGTTGTAAAAGTTTGTATGGGAGTTTTTTGACCGCTGGTCCTAGAGACTTGAAATTTGAACAGTACATAGGTCTTATGGCGTAGAGGTGTACTAAGAAAGGAATTTTGGAAATTTAATCCCTTAGGGTGTAAAAAGGGATGAAAACGTTTGTATGAAAAATTGTATTCCTTGAACCTACAAACTTGAAACATGGAGTACATGTACTTCAAGGCTAAAAAATAAGGTAGGCATTTTTAGTTTTTAAAACTACCATTGATAAGTATGCAAAGGGATGTCAAAGTTAGTATGGGAGATTTTTAACGCATAGTGCGATTGATTTCAAACTTGAAGTAAATATACTCCATAATAAGTAATTTAAAATAACGTTTTCAATATTTAAAAACTACCCCTGCAAAGGGTGCAAAAGAATGCTAAAGTTTCAAGGTTTGTAATTAACTTCAAACTAAAATAAAATGTGTTCTGTGGCTAAATAAATAAAAGACAGTTTGATATTAGAAAACAAACCCTAAAACGTTACCCTCCTACGTTGCGCTCGAGTAAAAAGGATACAACGAGGCGTCAATGTTTGTAAGGGACATTCTAAAAACGGGAATCTTGAGTTGGTACGAGGACATCTGAGGGTATCTACCGTACCTGGGGATCAAAGTCGTGAAGCTGTTTCGTTTTGTTTGTTTTTGGGGTAGACACTAGGAACAAATAAGTACATATTTTCCGTGTAAGGTTGTCTTTGTTGTATTTGCCATGTTTGTGCTAAGCTCACCTATACCAACCTACCTAATATAGGTAATTTATTTATTTATTTATAATGAACGCCTATAGGCATCTCTGATACCTACGTAGGTATTTAAAATCCTACCTTAATAATATATAAATCAATGCGAAAGTTACGATGTTTGGATGTTTGTGGCTCAATCACGGCTCACCACTTCAACGCGTGCGAAGCCGCGGGAAGCCACTAGTCAAATATAAATGTCATGTAAATCCGAAATAATGGCTTATTATCTGGCTCAGAATCTCAGGTCTCTTAGATTTATCTCTTTTCACAAAAAAACCTACTAAACTACTTTTTTAGTTGAATACCTATTGCTTTCTTTCTTTACTATGTAAAACACACTCTCTACCTACAAAATACCTTCCGATTAACATGCATAATAAAAGAAATAATCGCATTCATATAAATTTACAGTATCATCCAAATTTGGTACAATAACGCCGTAACTCAACTACCTACGTCCATAAAGTCAGATTATGGATTATGTTCACAATACCGTTTCCATTCAGGTATTACCGGTGGACTGGTAGAACGAGTATATTATTTACCAACAACACCTAAACGGTATTATCGACGCAAAAACTAGCTCCAACCTGTTTCCAAAAGCAGAAACGACCTTCGCCGATTTGGAAGTTATTGTAAAAAGGTCTCATCCAAAGTGCATCGGTTCGGCTATTTAGCAGTTGTGCCAGTAATGTTTGCTGTGGCCAAATTTAGATGTTGAACGTCAATTTTGCATACAAATTAGAAATTATACTTTTGCTTTTAACGATTTGTCTATCTCTAGATCTTGAAATAAATATATCCTAAAAGTTCATCATTCTACGCAAAAACTATATCTCGTAGAGATAATAAAACTCAGAAGCAGACCTATGTTAATAGTTTCATCGATTTCTTAATAGTTAATAGGTACAGATATTTATTCGCATATAAATAAAGGTTATTATTATAAATAAGTGTTACACAAATTCGTAGAAAGGCTCACTTTAGATTTTACCTTTACTCTTTTCGGATATCGCAAAATATGTACAATTTAAACGCGGTTGGTATTGCCTGTCTCCTATTTACGAATCAGAGCACAGCTCAGTTTTCATTTGCATTTACACTTTAGATTCTATCAAATGGCATTTAAAACCAGTTGGTGCTCTATCTCCCGAGCCCGGCCGCGTCTGTAACAAGCAGGATAGCGAACTGGCTGAACCACTTGCTTATTTGTTTTATAACTTTATCCTGCATTCCGGACAATGATCCTTCAACCTGGCCAATACCTAGCTAGGTACAGTCAGCGATAACTCCATTAACAATATCATTTCTTGTAGATTTTGCGAAGTATCGACTTCGGGTTGTAGATGGTCAAATCGGATCTTCTGATTAATTTCAAAAGTTCTGATGCTAGAAGTGTTTTTTATAATACTTGCCAATGGAACAAGCCGAAGGCCCACGGTAACCATCACCTATATCAAAGTATCGCCTCGCAAGTCCACCCATGATGGGAACGTTCATCAACGTGTGCCGGTAATTTCACTGGCAACCACACCTGTAAAACCGAAACACAGCAACGCTGCTTGACGGCAGAAATAGGCATGGTGGTAGTACTTCCCCGGACGAGCCACATACAAATACAAGAAATGTTGATCTGCTTTCGTCGCTGCCTGTACTTCAATCACGTTTTAACGCCAAACTAGTCCACGAGTTCAAAGTCCCTTTACTTCTTCGCAAAAAGTGACACATTTTTTTGTCTGACAAATTGATGTTGTTTTTAGTGAAGTGGGAAGTTTTCAAACGAAAGTCAAATTACCTGGAACTAAAACATTATTTATTTAGTCAGGAAGTGAGTTTATTTGTAGCTGTTTTTCGTCTAAGAATTGAAATATATTTCTACCTGGATCCAGTCGGGTTATTGTGCCAAATATGACTGAGCCAGGTGTTACCCGCGGCCTTCGTCATGTCATCGACCTTTCATACTGTTACCCTGAGATTCTCGCACTCCATCTAATGGTGGCACTTCGCATCGCTATTCGTGTTCGGTAGTCGTCGTGTTTTCCCAAATACGACGATGTGTAGTGACCCTATTCGTCTATATTTGCTTATTTCACATACAAGACGAATACGCAAAAATAAACGGATTTATTTTTATAATATCCCAAAAGGTATTTCAATTTATTTCATTTATTTCAGATCAAAATAATCCAAATTGTTAGTAACACACGGAAATAGAACCTTAAAAAACTAAAGTTAAATGAACTAGAACCCGCGACCTTCCCCTTGATAAGGGGCTGCGCTAACCACCAACTTTCACTAACGTTCACGAACTTTCGGAAAAAGTAAGTGAACTCAACTAAAAAAAACATACTCATTTACAAAAGAAGTTTGGTTTGAAATTCAAACAAAGTTTATGTCTGCGGTCGTCGACCCCGAGCTTCCAGTAGCTTGATAAGATATTTATAGCCAGTTTATAATAAGTAGGTATACTATCAATGCTTATTATGGTAATAATTCATCGATAAACGACTGACCGACGTCAACTGCTCTTACTTATTGACTTATATTTGTAATAAGTTGTACTTATGCAATTACTTGTCACTTGTTATAATAAAAAGTTCTGCTTCTGTATTTACTGTCCATTATAAAGGTCATCTAATCTTAAAAAGGTTTTTGAAGAATTAAACCATTTATGTCATATTATCACGTTTAAAAATGAGTTTTTTATTAAAAAGAACACGTTCCTTGATGATGATGAACTACTACTGGGGTACAAATTGGGGGAGCCAAAACAGATGGCAACTCTAAAAATAATCTCCGCACCTATAAATAATGTTGAAAAGTCGTAAATAAAAATGTTTTTGCGATATTCTGCGTGTCATGCCTGAAAGTCTGTTGAACCTTAGCCCCCTGCAAAGAACACACGCTATAAAAACACGTGCTAATTAATAACTTTTTTAGTGTTGGTTTGAAGTTCTAAGGAATAAACAGAGCTATCTCAAATTCCGACAGTTTTGATTCCGCTAGTTATAAAAAAGGTGGATGTCTAAGGGGGTAGTCAGAGGTACGTAAAATAAAAATAAATTGACACCTACCCTAAAATGGGACAATTATGTGAGCATTAGCTATTGACAGGTCTTGTGGTTCTGCCGTACACAGAAAAGAATAGTGCAACATCGGACCTTCAACTTGTGACCATGATTCAATTACTCGATATCCGATATCGGTAATAAAAACTCGGATAAAAATATCTATGCCTCAACTATTATACTTCTTCTTGTGGTGTCACTAGTTTCTTCTGCAACTGTGGTGAAAGGATTTTTAAGGCTCCTTTCGAGTACTTGACACATGTTTTAGAACTTTTTAGGTTCTACAACATGCTGGTTTCTTCACGATATTAGAAACTACTTTTATACTGAACTAGTGGCTTCCCGCGGCTTCGCACGCGTTGAAGTGGTAAGCCGTAGTAATTGAGCCACAAACATTCAAACATCGTAACTTTCGCATTGATTTGTATATTATTAGGGTAGGATACCTACGCAGGTATAAGAGATACCTATAGGCGTACATTGGTAGGTAGGTAGGTATAGGTACTGAGTTTAGCACAAACATGACAAATACAACAAAGACAACCTTACACGGAAAATATGTACTTACTAGTGGCTTCCCGCGGCTTCGCACGCGTTGAAGTGGTAAGCCGTAGTAATTGAGCCACAAACATTCAAACATCGTAACTTTCGCATTGATTTGTATATTATTAGGGTAGGATACCTACGCAGGTATAAGAGATACCTATAGGCGTACATTGGTAGGTAGGTAGGTATAGGTACTGAGTTTAGCACAAACATGACAAATACAACAAAGACAACCTTACACGGAAAATATGTACTTATTTGTTCCTAGTTTCTACCCCAAAAACAAACGAAACGAAACAGCTTCACGACTTTGATCCCCAGGCACGGTAGATACCCTAAGATCTCTTCATACCAACTCAAGATTCCCGTTTTAGAATGTCCCTTACAAATATTGACGCCTTTTTGTATCCTTTTTACTTGAGCGCAACGAAGGAAGGAGGTAACGTTTTAGGGGTTGTTTTCGAAAATCAAACTGTCTTTTTGTTATTTATCCACAGAACACATTTTCTTTTAGTTTGAAATTAATTACACTACGCTTTAAAAATCTCCCATACAAACCTTGAAACTTTGTCAGTCTTTTGCACCCTTTGCAGGGGTGGTTTTAAAATATTGAAAACGTGATTTTAAATTATTTATTGTGGAGTATATTTACTTCAAGTTTGAAATCAATAGCACTATGCGTTAAAAATCTCCCATACTAACTTTTACCAGCCATTTGCACCCTTTGCAGGGGTAATTATCAAAAGTTAAAAGCGTCATTCTTAATTATTTATTTCTTGGTATATTTACCTCAAGTTTTAAATCAATCGCACCACGCGTTAAAAAACTCCCATACAAACTTTGACATCCCTTTGCACACTTATTAAGGGTAGTTCTAAAAAACTAAAAATGCCTTTCCTATTTTTTGCCTTGGAGTACATGTACTCCAAGTTTCAAGTTTGTAGGTTCAAGGAATACAATTTTTCATACCAACGTTTTCAACCCTTTATACATCCTTAGGGGTTGAATTTTCAAAAATCCCTTCTTAATACACCTCGACGCCATAAGACCTATACTCTTCAAATTTCAAGTCTTTAGGACCAGCGGTCAAAAACCTCCCGTACAAACTTTTACATCCCTTTGCACACTTATTAAGGGTAGTTTTAAAAAACTATAAATGCTTTTCCTATTTTTTAACTTTGAAGTACACGTAATCCAAGTTTCAAGTTTGTAGGTTTAAGGAATACAGTTTTTCATACCAACGTTTTCAACCCTTTTTACACCCTTAGGGGTTGAATTTCCAATAATCCCTTCTTAGTACACCACTACGCCATAAGACCTATTTACTCTTCAAATTTCAAGTCTCTAGGACCAGCGGTCAAAAAACTCCAATACAAACTTTTACATCCCTTTGCACACTTATTAAGGGTAGTTTTAAAAAACTAAAAATGCCTTTTCTAATTTTTAGCCTTGGAGTACATCTACTCCAAGTTTCAAGTTTGTAGATTCAAGGAATACAATTTTTCATACCAACGTTTTCAACCCTTTTTACACCCTTAGGGGTTGAATTTCCAAAAATCCCTTCTTAGTACACCTCTACGCCATAAGACCTATGTAATCTTCAAATTTCAAGTTTCTAGGACCAGCGGTCAAAAAACTCCCATACAAACTTTTACATCCCTTTGCAAACTTATTAAGGGTTGTTTTAAAAAAACTAAAAATGTCTTTCCTATTTTTTTGCCTTGAAGTATATGTACTCCAAGTTTCAAGTTTGTAGGTTCAAGGAATACAATTTTTCATACAATCGTTTTCATCCCTTTTTACACCCTTAGGGGTTGAATTTCCAAAAATCCCTTCTTAGTACACCTCTACGCCATAAGACCTATGTACTCCTCAAATTTCAAGTCTCTAGGACCAGCGGTTTAGGCTGTGCGTTGTCTATATGTCAGTCAGTCAGTCAGTCAGTCAGTCAGTCAGTCAGTCAGTCAGTCAGTCAGTCAGTCAGTCAGGACTTTGATTCTTATAGTATTAGAGATAGTGGAGCTGTAGTAGTGGTCTAGTTTTACGTTGAGAGCCGTCTGGCTGTGCGAAAGTACATTTCTTGCGTAGATAGATCAAACGACCGAAAGCGAGCAAATGCTAAGTGAGCGAGATGAACGTGCAAACAGAGTGAAGTGCGAGGGAGTACAAATACGTCGTACGCCTTCGATTGGCATCGGCATTATACCTTAGTTTGATATAATGTTTATGTGAGACGAATAAATTCAATGTTTAGGCTTTCGCACACAAGGTACTCCCGACAGCCATCGACAAAAGCTAGTTCTTATTCGTTCGTAAGCTAGTGGCTTAACATGCCTTCTATGAACGGAAGCGCTCATATGTTAATCTTGTCTAGCTAGTCAGAATGCTTAGTCAGAATAAGCAAGCAAACTACGCCATGAGCGCTCCTACTGCCGCCAAATAGCGGAATACACTTTCATACAATCGTCACATACCTACGACGTACATGCGGGCGGCGCTCTTAACGACGCGATTGTGAAATGTAAGAATGCTCGCCACTAGTGGCTTATGGGCGCCCGTGTGCGGGAGCCCTTAGTTATATCCGCGGTAGTGAGTCACCATCCCAAAAAGGTAAAAAGCTTTATTCAATTACATTAGCCTTCTACAGTATCGGTTCCTCATTTGGTCGTAATGAGGCTCCGCGCCTATTTCTCATTGTAATAATAGCGCCATGGTCGCATGCCATGCCTATCCTGTGACCTAGCCTAGCCACTCCTCGGCCTAGCCCAGCCTTCCTGCTCTATTGAACTGAGCTGTAAGATCTTCTGCGTTTGCCGTGACTCCTAGACTTTATGATCGATTTTATGATAAAAATTCGAATAAGCTCATAAAACTAGTTTTAAATCTGTATCGATCAAGCTGAAATTACTACGATTACGTTCTGAAATAGTATTATTTAAGCTACTGACCCCTAACTGACACAATAGGGTCGGTGCACAAACTGAAAGTCGACCAGGGAGCTATGGAGAGAGCTATGCTCGGAGTTTCTCTGAAGGATAAAATAAAAAACGAGGTTATCCGCCGGAGAGCCAAGAAGATCGACATAGCTCAGAGGATTAGCAAGCTGAATTAATTGCATGGCCGGTCCATGTTTGCTGCGAAACCGTCAATTCTTGAGTTTTACCACGCTTAGGTAAACAAAGCGTAGGACGCCTTCCGGCAAGATGGAGTTACAATCTGCAAAATGTAGTTAAACACTAATTGAGAAGCCACGAAGACCGGGCTCCGTGGCGTGTCTTAGGAGAGACCTACGGTGTATGTACCAGTCCCTGAACAGGCACCGATAATTGACCAATATACTTCTAGCAGTGGACTATTAATTCTGAGTAATATGTTCTCTGCAGAAAAAATATTGACTCATGTGTTCAATATTTATGAACGGTCCCGTACCTAACCTAGGTACTAAAGTATTGTCAGGTGGTAGGTATCTCATGTGTGTAACTCGACACAATGGGCGTGTCTTTGACCCACTGCGACCTTGCCAAATACCGTGACGGGTACAGCGCTTCTATAGCCAAGGACTGTTCTCAATTTGAGGACTGAAATACCATTGAATCGCGTGCTTTACAATGCCATATTTAGTATTAGTAGGCCACAAACCGGAAGACTGCGTACGGCCCCCTTTGGTAACTATGAATTGATGACATTGAAAAGGTCGCGGTAGAAGGATTCGGATGGAGAAGGCTCAAAAACGTTCGTCCATGGGGTCTTAGTAAACAACTTTATCTTGTCAGGGTGTGGGTAACCTTCAAAGGTTACCCAGAGGCTACCAGGGTTACCAGGGTTCAAAGACTAAATGAAGTCCTATAATTAACTAGAGGATTTAGCTGAAGCAATTCCCTACCCACAGTATGCTGTAGTACCGTAATGCCAAAGTTTCTAAATTCCTAAGCCTATGAAGTGCAATGGCTAGTAACCCAGAGTTATCTTATTTGCTTCGCACAGCTTAAATTATTCATCGACAAAACTAATCCTGTGCCGGCAGTCATAGGTCGAGTGAATGCGTCTAGACAGTGGACTGACCCTAGCTGCTTGAATAATAGAAAGTATATTCATTTTGAGGAATTTATAAATTTGTTGTATTTATTGAATAAGATGATTTTAACTGAAGTGCGTTGCAGTGTAGTTTATTGAGATTCACTGCAGCTTTGAATTCGTTGTTTGTCCAGCTAGGTTGTAAAATAAATAAAACACCGAGGAATCTGTAAATTTTTTGCGCACGATATTTTACCTGAAAATAGACACCGTTTCAAAAAAGCGAATTGATTCAAGCCGACAACCGTGAAATTAGTGAACACTCCATTTGTCGCATCTCAAAATAGAGTAAAAATCGTCTGAAACATCTCACGGTTCATTTGTCAAAGCATCAGGATGTTGGAGTATAATGGCTGGGTGATAGTGCAGGAACAATGGCTCGCTCGCCTCATTAGAATTCGGAGCTCCATGAGCCGTTGGCGTTTTGCTTTTGATTAAGTCCCCACTGCATAAAGCCAGTGAGCATTGGGTTTTTTTTGTGAAACGATTTGTTCTATACCAAAAGCTTGAGTCTATATGATAGCAGAAGATTTGAACTGCAGTGATTCAAATCTAGTGGTGTGGTAAAAGCAGCTGGCAGTATTTTATCTGCTCTGAAGGTCAAATACTCTCGTACGAAAAGACATGTTGGAAAAGAGGTCCATCTGTTTGGTTCTGAAACCGTCTTAGTCCCAAAAATTATTTGAGTCAAACACGTACCTACCTAATCAATGTATCTAGGTTCAATCAGCACTCCAAATATCTATCGACTATTGCTACACACTAGCTTAAACCAAGTTGTTTTATCTCTCCTCAGATCACAATGAACGGTCTGAACGGTCACGCCAACGGCGAGGTGAACGGCGCCGGAGACATCATCACACAGAACCAGCAGCGCGGCTGGTGGACCATCGGGCTGATCAACTCGCGGTACCGCTACCTCACTGCCGAGACCTTCGGCTTCAAGATCAACGCCAATGGTGCGAGCTTGAAGAAGAAGCAGATATGGACCCTGGAGCCAGCCTCGGGACAGGCTAATGACAGTACGTATTATCTTTCAAATGCATACGTAATTTTACTAGACCTTTGGCTTCAAAATATTTGAGGATTGTCGTGAACTTGAAGAAAAATTATTATGTACCCTGTGACAGGTCTCGAGAAAGAATGTCGCCAGCCACTTATAGCTACTTCATATGAATGTTTGAGATGTTTGAATAATGGAGGTTTCCACTCGTAATAAGATATGAATATATTCTTCATTATTTCGTGACTATAAAACATTGTCTAAGATCCTCAAAACTACCTGCATACTGTTTTATGAATATTCAATTAACGAAATTGCTTCAGTGAACGGCCAAAACGACCCTCTGATAAGCATACCCCATGTACTAATTGAAGCAAAAACTTCCCCGCCCAATCTACACTCGATCGAACCCCTTCATTAACAAAAACGTACGCCAAAGCCAATGTGTTTATTAAAAAAAACATATTTGTTTTATCGATGTTGTGAATATTCACATTATTTATTTGGGTAACCTTGGGAGAGAAACCTCGAACCCTAGGATCTCCAAGTTTTAAGACAACTTTGCCTTAAAAACTAGAGAACCGAGGGTATGTCTATCTATGGTGAATGGGAATTAGCCGTAAACTTTCATTTTAGTTCTCTCCTTAAAACCCTTAGTGGGAACCGATAACATTCACGTGACAGCGTCTGACAGCTGACAGTAACAGGTTCTGTGTGGTGAATGGACTTCCTTTTGGAAACGTTATCTCCTGAACGCTGTCTAGGCCTACTGCCGCCGGTTCATTGGTTAGCTTCACTACTTACCTCATAAATGTTATGTTTCTATTTATTTGTTTTTTGTAAACCCAGACAGACAAAATAGAGTTACGACTATGTGGCAGAAGGGGACTATCATATGATGGTTTCTACTTCGAATCAAATTCAATATTATTAAAATTCACAACGATACCTACTAGATTAAAATAACGATATCGGAGCTGACCATACACAAAATGTATCTATGTCCACGTTGTCAAAAACAAAAAAATACGTATTGTAAAATTCAACCTCCCGGCTTTCTCGTATTCGGTACTACCAAATGTAGGCACCTACCGGTGTCTGTTGTAACTATACCTGTATTCTGTGCCGGAGGGTGGGCCCCCAAGGTCTAACAGCTGACGATAAATCGATAGTCGGCACAGGTGCTTTTGTGAGGGGATTGTCGAGTATTTGTAGTCTGCCCTTGTTTAAATATTTGATTTTTCCCTCTCGCATGGCGCGTTGAAAGATTGGTTGATTAAGAGACGAGATGACGTGGATTCGATACCCGGGGTGGGACTTGTATGATTTGTGAATATTGCAACAATTATTAAGTTTCAATACGACTCGTATTATTAAATGGTATGTTAAAAAGTGTAAAAATATATTTTTAGTCTGATACAGACTTCAGTACTGCTCCGAACATTGTGTTACCACGTGGAGCCACGGGTTCAGGACTACGACTATCTTTTTACGAGGAGATTTGGATTAGACTGATTTACAGGTATACCTACTTTTGTTCCAGGCATGATCTATCTACGCTCGCACCTGGACAAATACTTGGCTGTGGACTCTTTTGGCAATGTCACCTGCGAGTCTGAGGAGAAGGAACCCGGCAGCAAGTTCCAAATCAGGTCGGTGAACTCGCACTTTGAACTCATTATACAAATCGGAGATCGTATTTTATTTTGCTACTGCGTTATTCACGCACCGATCTCCAATCTTCATGAAGAACACACACTATGTAGTACACATGGATATGCATCAGGCTATACGCTGCTCGCTTTTATGTCCTTGCAGTAAACGTCACTTTTTCTGGCTTGTGAAGCCTGATCTGTACCGTGTGTTCCATCCAACGCAGTGGCCCTATATCTGTTGTATTTTTTTTTAATTAGCTTTATTGGACCTCTGCTGACCAAAAGAAATTAGAAAGATATCATTCGGTCTGTCCTCTTTAGTTTAGATGTATCTGTGCTAGAATTTAGAAATTCTCCTATCACGTGCCTATCTTCCAAAGATAACGTATTCGATACTTACAATTCCCACGGCACTCCGGATACTTGTACTCTGCAAGGGTTCCGTCGCATACTAATCTTGCAGTCGCTGTGACTCACCGGAACTCGTCTTTATTTTGTGCAGATTCGCGACGTTTATTGCATTTTTTGATTTATTTGACGTGCCTCTTTTGTTTTTAAATTATTTTTGAGATTTGGCCGCTTATGCCCTCATCAGTCGCGTTTGTGGAATCATTATCAACATATCTCTGAATCCTGTTCAAGATGCCACTATTTACTGTACGCTTTAGTGCTTGGGACATTGTTTTGCGACGTAGGCTTGCCTGTACCATCTTCTCATCCCCAGTACACATGGTCAATACTTGCGGAGCTCACTGTGCGGGTTCCCTCGCGATCTCCTTCACCACTAAACATCGGTCGGTTATTTGCACGTTCGTATTCGAACTCACTACTGTAAAATCAGTAGGCGGAGTTGCTTACAGCCCATTAAACCACACCGGTGTCTTAATACTTAAGCATTATAAGCTCAGACTACCATTCCATGTATTGTTGTCTTGTCTACGCCTCTCTAACGTTATATTGGCACCACACTATAACTTCATTATTCTATTATTTTGTAAATAGGATGATACAAAATAACGGTAGGAACCCAGCCCTAAGTTTCTTGCCTGTTCTAAGCGTGGTCGCGTGGAACTGGCACCTAGATTCACCTAGCTTTAAGCCCTTTCAAAGGGATCCTTGTGATTTGACTGAATCTTTGACTTTGTTATTCGGCGATCATTCAAATGTACCGAACCGACAGTGTAATGTGTGTTATCAAAACAGAACAGCATTGTCTCAGCAGCTCGTAAATTGAACAAACGTTTGAGACTTGTGAAAGCATCCGCGATCGATAAGTCCCGTGACTCAGCTGCTGCCGCTGGGGATGAACTGACTCACGCTGACTCATGGCAACAGACAGACTTATCGCAGAACTCGCAAATAACTTGAACTGAACGAACTTTTACAGTCACCAATGTACTTCTTCTGATTGTAAGGTCGCAGGTTCGTATTCGGTCACATAATATTATAACATGGATCATACAAAAGAACGGTAGGAACCAAGCCTTAAGTTTGTTGCCTGTTGTTCTTGACTTGTTCGCGTAGAACTGGCACCTAGATTCACCTAACTTTAAGACGATTCAAATTTATCCTTGTGATTTAATTGAATAAATACCTTTTGGACTATGGTCGAGTACAATCAGGGGACTACGAGAGACTTAGAGATTGAATTTTATGAGGTTATTGACATTCTGAAAAGTACCCGCTTCCTAATCGAAAAGTATCTGCTAATACCCAGACAGTAGTTCAGCTCTTTTTAGTAGTAATAGTTCTTTGTGATAGAGTTCGTCCGAGGAAATACTGCTAGCATTGTAGCTAATATTTGATCGAGTGAGCGAAGCGAACGAAGATTCTAGTTTCAACTTGGGCGATTTGGCATTTTATGTATGTATGTATGTATGTATGTATGTATGTATGTATGTATGTATGTATGTATGTATGTATGTTTGTCTGGCCATAACTTTCGAACCGTTGATCCGATCTGCATGAAATTTGATAAGACGACAGCTTGTACTTGAGAAATTTACTGGTAAGTATATGAATAAAATCGGATGAAGGGTTTTTAAGATATGGGGTTTTTTAAGGGGGCAAAAATAAAAAAAGTGACTTAAAAAAATCAAGTTACATGTCATACGAAAGGGCTTTGTTTGGACATTCCAAAACAATTTTTTTTTTTTCTGGGACGCTCGGTTTTTGAGATACAACAAAATAGTTAAATTAAGATAACCAGCGACCCAAGAGCTCCCATCTCTAAGAGTTTCGTTGGCATCAAGGTTTTTCTACTGGTCGGCCAGTTACTTTGATTTTTCTTATTTTTTTTTCTTGAAATAAATTAAGGAGGTACTCAGTTCTCATAAAATGGTGTCAACGACCAGGTCTGATGATGGAGCCAAGGTCTGTTCAACGTAACTCTTCAATAAATAGGCCAATAGAGTTGAAACTTGGTTACCGTACCAAGTTAGTAGGCGGTAGTCAGAAAAAAGTCCAAACATAATGTTTGGACTTGCCTTTGACTACCACCTACTCAAAGTTTTGGTGCGTTCGTCGGGTCGCATCACGAGATCTCAGTTCGGGGCGAACTACTAGTGCTGTATTCAAATTTGAAGGGTTCAAGGGTATTAATATTTACAGGCACATGATATTTGTTAAGCATAGTCCAATGCCACATACGGCACATCCTCGGTGTATGTGATCTGTTCAAGCTCAACATCTAGTAGTTCCGTCACTGTGTTTTTTATCATTGAAAATTGCTTGATACTTACAGAATTTACAAAAACAACATTATAACGCCCTTTAACCTTTCCATCTAAACATAACACCCCTAAAAATATTGATCCAATCTCAGAGAGGGTTACTAAAGTACCACTCAGAACCGCACAATTTGCGCAACACCAAACCATAATAGGCACGTGATAGAGGTGGTTATGGCTTGTTGTTAAATGTGGTGGGACATTTGAATGAGCTCGTGCCTGTACTGCGGATGAATAGTTACGAGCGCAGTTCTGCTTCGTTAGGAGCATAATTGTTTTAGTAATGTAAGGGTGTTATCATAAGAGAAGGTCTTAAACATTCTACAAGAGGCCAGGGCGCAAAACTCCATAATACGATGGGGAATGTCACATTCAGCTTTTATGTAGTGCACCGAATAACCCCCTTAGCAATTCCAGAGTTTAATGGCACCTGCCATGAAATACCACCTTAATGCTACGTTCACACTGGAAGAGTAACTCTTTAGGGCGAGTAGCTTTTGCAATAGGAGGATGACTGCTTCACTAGCAAAACTACACTTCTTCTTCTTGTCGTGTCACTAGTTCCTTTCGAGCACTTGACACGTGTTATAGAACTTTTGAGGTTCTACAACATGGCGGTTTCCTCACGAGGATGTTTTCCTTCACTGTTTGAGAGTACTGGCACTGTGCACATACATTTTTTAACAGAAAAACTCATTGGTACACGACTGGTTTCGAACCCACGACCGTAGGATCGGAAGGCGGAGCCGCTACCACTAGACCACCAGTGCTCTGCAATAGCTACACTGCAATACTACACTGCAATAGCTGTTGTAACATTTATTTTAACAATGAAAGCTTTTGTTCTTGAAGGTCTTGAAATGTTAATGCTGACTGGAAAGCTGTCATAATGACAAAAGCCTCACACTGGCCTGGAATCCTAAACACTATAGATCAGTAACTTGAGAAGGTTAATTCTTGACCTATACAGTTTTTTTACATGTAAATTTCACGTACTCATTTATTTGCTTTAAAATGAGAACCTTCACAATAGATCTGCTCAGTGTGACTGTGTCTCACTTGTGCTTACGTAGTTAGGAGCCTAAAGTAGCTCGGTAACTTCAAAACGACAAAGATGCTTTCTGGCATAGAAAAGGAGCTTGTTCTAGCGGGAGAGTCCAATCACTAGTTTACTCTCAATTAGCCGAAGTGGCGAGTAACTGGCCTGTCGCAAACAGGCATAAGCCATGCTGTCGTAGTGTGTGCGACATCGACAACTTTTATATCAAGTTTATCGCAGTGACATTTAAAGTGAATCCCCGAGTGCTACTTCACGGGGAAATAGCGAAATTGGCAATTATTGTAAAAGGTTAAAGGCTAGGTTAGAGTACTGGTTCTTTTTTATTGCTCTTTGATATTCGTTATAAAAAACATATTACATTATTGTAAATTGGGAGTTTATTTTATATGTAACTTTATTTTATGTTCTGCATGCAGAATGTAATCTTTTTTGTGTTTTGGGGCTGTAGCCGGATTACCCCGACTGCCTAGACCGACTAGAAGTGGCAATGGGCAAGTCATAGCTTGAAAAACAGACAACTTCTGGGGGAGAGGACGTAGAATGTTTCTTCCTGGAAATGTATAGTGGAGGTCTATGTCCAGCGGTGGGCTTCATCTAGCTGATGATAATCATTATACACGACTATCGAAAGAGTTATATATTCCAGTCATCGTTATCGCAAAAAAATGATTACCTATTATTTAATAAATATTAAAATCGCCATACCTTGTGACAAATTTCCATAAGGATTATTGTCGCGGAGTTTAAACGTAGCTTCAGCCTCATAGTTGAACAGGTACGTTCAAAACAGCAGTCTAGTAAGTTCCCCATTCAAGGCGGAGGGGAGGAAATCTTACAATACCCTCGCGCACCCTCGGGCCGCAGCGCATTTTAATTAACCACTGTGAGGGAGGTTGTGTTGTCTTTGCAATTTGCGTAAATGGAACTCACATTCTGAACCTTTCTGGCATTTTAGATGTCAAGAATTGTATTCTCTTCGAAAAAACAAATGTGCGCAATGCTAGTGCTCTTAAACGGCGACGGAAAAGATCTTGAGAATACCATTTATTATTCTAGCAGCGTATTCTAGCAGCGGCGATAGGCTTACAACCGGAATGGAATAGGAACTACTGCAAAAAGTGGTAAAAAGTAATATTTACATCCAAATACACCTCTGACTAGACTTCCTCAAAGAATTGACTTGGTATCTGAGGGGACATCTACCGTGCCTGGGGATCGAAGTCGTGAAGCCGTTTTGAGAAAATATCTATATTTTTTGACATCAATTTTCGTTACAAACGAATCTATTGAATGGCGTTAGCATATAAACCGTTTCAAAATAGCGCGATTGTTGAGCCCCAGATAAATCTCAAACTCCCATTTTATACCAGGATCGTTTAACAGTAGTTATAATACCGTAAATTGTTCTAAATTCTCGAATAAATATTTATATTCTGTATTTTATTCGTTTTATTGGTCAGACTTATTTTCGCCGGGTATAAAAAGTTACAAGCTCACTCAATCAAATTAGACAGTTATCTTTTGATAAATTGCATTTTAATAATACTATTCGAGATTAACAAACGAACCTGCGTCCCTGAGTGGGTGTGCAATGTTGACAAGCCGTGTGGTTAATTAAATGATTGCATTTCCTCGTAATTGGCCGGCGCGAGTTTTTGCAACGTTCCTGGTACAAGCATTCCGTATCGATACACCAAGATTGCTTGTGATACTCTGTGCTTTCGAAAAGCGGTTTTTACAATGGAATTTTAATTGGTTGATTGAGCTTTCGTTACCTGCCTTTATACGTAATGTAATAAGATGAATAAGCAGTTTTTTTCAATTGATACACTTCCTTCCAGACCTAATTGGACATCTTAAAAAAACGCTATGCGTGTGTCCGTCGCCATTCCGATGGTTGCTCGTTGCTTTCGTGATTTGGAGGGTATGAAGCTGTCAGACCCATCTCGCACCCTATTACGTAATTCTTGACAGGTTCACGACAAGCGTAAAGTCGGTCATTGCTATCTAACTCTACTTTTTTATTTTTCGTACAAAAGAGTGGCGTTAAGTTTGGCACTAGTAGTTGTTAAATGACGCAAACCCTGGGGCATCATGCAAACAGAATTGGAATAACTCATTATGAACATAATTCTCTGTGTGCAGTGTATCGGAAGACAACAGCGGGCGCTGGGCGCTGAAGAACGTGGAGCGCGGGTACTTCCTGGGATCCAGCCAGGACAAGCTGACCTGCACCGCCAAGGCGCCCGGCGACGCGGAGCTGTGGCACGTCCACCTCGCGGCGCGTCCGCAGGTAAACTGAACTAAATAGTAAAGTTCTCAGTACTCTTTTGACAGGAAAACCTCCCGAATGTCTAGTCGTTTAGGCGACATGGAATGGGCAGTATCACCTCCTCTGAGTACGTAACACCAAATCTTCGGTCACCAATCCAGCAAGTGTGCTGAAAGGCAAAACCACTTCTTTTTAAATTCTTGATTTTTAAACTTGGTCGCGTGGAACTGGCACCAGGGCCAAGGAGTTGACCACAGGGGCTTACTTTATGATTCATGACAAATTCTGTATACGGTAATCGAGGACTTTGTAAAGCCTGTTATGTCTCGTCGTAACATACTCCAGACCGGATAAGGGATTGTATTGACATTATGGATTTATCAGTAATGAATTACATCGTGTTTGTAGTCTGGTTCTCAGGTTTTTTATCTGCCTAAGATTGAGGTTGAAGTGAAAACGGGCCTTAACTGAAAGAACTAGTGTGGTAACTGGTGACATGTGCTATCATGGTATTCGAACGAATAGGTACGTGAAGTGTAGGACGACCTTCGCAACGATTTAACTGCATTTTGACGCTTGTGAGTGACCGGCACGGATTATCTAAGAACAATAAATAGCAGTAAAATGTGTCGTTGTTTTTCGAATGACGAACCCTCAGACAAAAGAAGGACCGCTATCGCTGTCTGCCATACTAGTCTAATAAGGTCAAAAAAGCTATATTAAAGAACATAGATTTCCCGATAGAGAACCTGGCTCTGTGTCGGAAAAACAATCAACGACACATTTTACTCCTGCTGTTGCTACGGCCGGCATGTTCTTGCTAGAATATTTACCCGTGGGGTTTACCAATTCCCAAATAAATAAGGTTTGTGTGGAGGCACAGTATGTTTGCATTTTGTTATTTCCTGTGCTATAAAATTTTAATAAAACTACTCGCTCTGCTACCAACAAATTTCCTTTAAAACTACTATTAGTAACAGCTCTTTGATTTGGCGAGTAAAGAGTATTATTCAATGGGTAAAGATATCCTTTACCCATTGAATAATACTTAGAGCCTCGATGCAGTTCTCTGCATTGCGTTGCTCTTTGTTACTTATGCATAGAAACAGCCTCGTGGCACTTTCGGCTACACATCGGGCTACTCTCTATACCATAACTATGCTACATACAACAGAGAAAGGTTGGAAAGGGGAGTGTCGATGGCGGACAGCGCAACAACAACATATCGCACCCTCTCCCACTTTTCGCTTTTCATACGCAGAAAACACAGCAACGCGTTTAAAACGCGCGTCGAAAATCCGCCGTGTGCAAGCAAAGGCTCTTTTCAAACAAGCCATCTATCTAACTAAATCAAAGGAACATAGCAATTACATCAGAACAATAGGTCGTTTTTAGTTATTGTTCCGAGGACTCTGTCATCCATCACATCAGACTAGCCCCGAACAAATCAAACCGGTTGACAACACAAGCGGGTGCCGTAAATACCACCAACTTACGTGTAGTACCAAGAGGAACAATGACGCTATTTCATTTCGCTTCGTTGCCATTGTTTTTATTAAATACACACATTCTATCACGTTTATCAAGAAAAATTAAGATGTCTTGATTCACAATTCAATTGAATCTTCCAAGAAAGTTAGAGAATTGTTTCTGAAAATAAACAAAAAAGATTTTCAACTTCCTTTTAATCTCGTAACGCATTGTGCTTAATTGCAACGCAATGCGAATTTTAATTTAGAAATTTGGAAAACAACTACTATCTATATCCCTAACGCATGAATAATGTTAGGGTGCCCATCATCATCACTCAGACTGAATGAGTACACGCGGACATAGGCCTCCCCATGCTTGGGGAGGGTCGATTGGTGACCGCAGTGTCGGTGTTTAGTACTCAAGAGATGCTGACCAACCCCTACTGCGTTTCCTTAATAGCCTCTTGCAACATCCACGTAAAGTGATAGATATAGACAAACATTTATTCGCTAAACAAACACACATACATATCCAAAACAAAAAAGAAAGGAAATGGATAAACAGATAGGTATTACAGTAGGTAAGTAGGTTTTTGTGTGCTGCAGCAGAAAAAGGGTCTCGCTCGACTCAGCGTATGCCTCACCACTATTTTATTAGCTAGGCTATTTAGTTTTGGACTTTCGAAGGTTTTAATTGCTAATTGTATAATAAAATGTCTTCCATGTGCAGGTGAACCTGCGCTCGATCGGGCGCAAGCGCTTCGCGCACCTGTCCGAGTCCCTGGACGAGATCCACGTGGACGCCAACGTGCCCTGGGGCGAGGACACGCTCTTCACGCTGGAGTTCCGCGCCGACGAGGGCGGCAAGTACGCGCTGCATACCTGCAACAACAAGTACTTGAGTGCTTGCGGCAAGGTTAGTATCACTGATGTAGTCTGTCTGTGGTGTAGTAGATAGACTTCCATAATGTTGGTACTTTGGTACAGCTGATGTTAAGCAGTTACCTCTGCCTGCAACAATTGCGTTACATCACAGAGCACGTTCACTCAGGATGTGCTCTATGTACTAGTGCCAGCCAGTCAGTCTGAAACATAAAGATGTTAATAATATAATAATAATATAATAATAAATTCATTTATTTCAGACAACTTAGTCCATAATTTACATACACTTATTAATTACACAATACACAATAGTTAGACATAAGCACATTACACACACAGGCAGAAAATGGATGGTCGGTATATCTATTTTAGGTACTGCGCATGTACCCTAGCACAGTGGTTTAGGTACTCGCAGTAGAACCTGGCAGAAAACACATTCAGTATGCCGTTGGAGCTGGACCGGATTCTGCGCCCCAGGGATGTGCACCGCTTGCGCAAGGTACTGTAGAAACAGTCCACCCGCGCTTCGGCAAACATCCCCGACGCGCGCAGAACCGGGGCAGCCCCACCAGCATCCTGAATGCGTTATTATACTGGACGCGTAGGGCGCTCAACTGTTTTTGCGTATAACTTACCCATAGGCTGCACGTGTAGAAGCTAGTACAGTAGGCTCGGAACCAACAGATTTTTACACCCCTTGAGCAACGAGCAAACCTACGGGCAATCATGTTCGCTCTTACAGACAACGCCCTCCGCTCCCTCTCAATGTCTACATCATCTTTCAGGTCAGAGGTTATCCAATGTCCGAGGTATTTAAATTGTTCAACTCGCCTAAGCAACTTACCATAAAATTTAATGGTAGGTATAAGCGACGGAAATTGGCAACCCTTGGCCTGAAAGACCATGCATTCACTCTTCTTTACATTGTATTGTAGGCCATGAAGGTGAGCATACCTTTCACAAATGCCTAGTTTCACAAATGTTAAGGCTCATGTGTATGTAATTGCACCGGCACCCTTCAAATGAGAAAACAGCAATGCGAGTATCACTGTTTGGCGAAAGAAAAAGGCACGGTAGTGCTTCCCTAGATGAACTCATTTTTACAACTAAGTATGTCCTTAAAAAATATTCATACAAAGCTTATATTCACTGACCCTTGTAAATGTGGAAAGGGACGAAAATCGTCCTGGAAATGTATATTGGAGGCCTTAATACAATAGTGGGCTTCTTCAGACTGAAGCTGATTCATTTCCAGGACTAACGATTTTGGGCCTTCTCCATCCACAGGCTTCCCGCGATCTTTAACTCGTCGGGCTATCGGGTGGGGCTCAATCTTTTTGCTCCTATTTTATGAATATATTATGAATGATACAATGTCGTCGGCATGAGAATTGAAACCACAATGCTTCGTGTCGATTTCCTCACATAATGCAAACTCTCCAATTTGTTAGCAATAACACAAACAAGTGTGCTAAGTGTTTGAACAGACAATACGTTATTGAAAGTAACGCATATTTGCAAACAATGGCGTGGTGTGGCTGTGAAGTCAAGTGTTCATCATCTGTTCGTATATTTCTTCTAATGCAGAAGGGACGTAAGAGTGTATGATCTTTCCGCGACAACATGTTTAGACAATCGACAAAAGGATAAACATTTTTGGTTTTAAATCTCAATGGATAGAGCCGGCATGCGTTTGATCAAAATTTTATCCTACATTTGAAGATTTGTTTTGGAACCATATTCATGTGCAAATTTGAGTTACCAATTTAAGATAAATCTAGATAAATGAAGCATTGGATAACTGAAATGTCGCTGAATTTTACTCGTATAACGTGATTTAGTTTCTACTACAAAACAACCCTAAGTAAAAACACCAAGCTATTCCAGAAATATTGCATTCATTCTATACGTAATAAAATAAGTTCACAAATGCTTTACAATGCCACCAAACTTGCCAAGTCCAACATTTCCGACAGAGCCCAAACCGTGACAAAAGGCTCACAGTTTCCGTTCGAAACTAAAGCCTATTGTGATTGTCGCTGATTGTACGAGATGCGAAACAGCGGCGGCCGTGTCCGCGCATGCATTCGCATCGATGTGTAGTCGTGGGAAGAGGTTATTGTCGCTCGGGACGCTAAACAAATATCTCGTGAGAGCCAATAAACGGGATGTTATTACTTTTAAACTGGGACTTTTGATTCAGCTTAGAAATATCTCGTTTGTCAAAATGAGGCTTTCGAGTTCATCATTGCTTTATTCCCTTCTTCTTGTCGTGTCACTCGGTTCTTTCGAAGCAGTGTGGTGAAAGGATTTTAAGCACGCCTCAAAGAGACTCCTTTTGAGCACCTGATACACCGACTCTCTGCATAGTGGTTTGTACCTACATACCTATGTATTGGTATCTTGTGTAGGTATACCTACTCTGAGTCCAATTGTACCACTAACTACCTAGGAAAATGAATGAATTATTGTATACTGAGGTGGCTTTTTTTGCCTCGTTCACCAATGCGGGTATTTTTTGAACTCTTCTATCATAAACTGAAGTAAAACCATAGAAAATGGGCATTAAGAACCTGAAATTGTTGATTTACTTTGTCGCTCACTATAATTTCGGTCAAGTACGGTAAAAGATTGGTTGTGGTAAATAGCAGTACGTACGACTTGACTGTAATGCTGTAGAATTGCCGGCCACTTTGTACCTAGCCGCTGGCGACGAGGCCAGTTACAAATGCCAGTGCCAGCCACAGCGTCATTTAGATGCTGTTAGCTACCTTATAATGTGGGTAACTACTAGCCAATGGCTTTGTGTCAAATTATATCATCATCAGCCGGAATTAACAGCTAAAACATAGCCTGCCTCATATTTGTTGTATTACTTTAAAATAATATATAGTATCGATTTCACATACTGCTTCATGCTAAATTTTATTATTTTATTTATTAAATTTTACAAATTGGTAAATACATCACCAATTGTAGCATTTGCTGAACAAGCGGATGTCCCACCCAACTGATGTTAAGTGGTAACTATCACCTATAACATAGCATTGCCTCGTAGGACACGCACGTGACGCGTCCTGCGAGGCTGCGATGCACTGCTCTGCGTCCATCAACATGAGACATACAGATGTTAAGCCTCATGTGTCTGTAATTTCAACGAAAATCACACTCATTACACCGAAATACAACATCGCTGCTTCGCGGCTGCAAAAGGCATGGTGGTAGTTCTCCCCGGACACCCTTCACAAAGAGCTCTACTACTCCTACGATTTATCTTCCTCTTACGTCCTGTGATACACTGCTCTGCATCTATCGGCACAGGTTATTCTAAAGTCGTTTTCGTCCCGTAGCTGCAAGACACATGCACCAGCAACTGCCTCTTCAGCGCGGAGTACCACTCCGGATCCCTGGCGCTGCGGGACGGCACGGGGGCGTACCTGGCTCCCATCGGCTCCAAGGCGGTGCTGAAGACGCGCTCCACGGCCGTCACCAGGGACGAGCTGTTCTCGCTGGAAGACAGCCTGCCCCAGGCGGCGTTCGTCGCTGGACTGAACGAGAAATACGTTTCCGTGAAGCAAGGTGAGTCATACCAACTGTGGATCCGTTCAGTTTCTTTCTTAACTTTCTTAAGTTAGTCAGCTCGGCACGTATTGAGCATGACATTCCTATGGGTCAGTCCAACTGGGCTATGAAGATGGTATAGATGCTACAAGCCTTCTACATCTAAATTATTGTCCCAAGTGTTTATTTAGCGTCTTGTAAATATGCATATGCGTGAGAGAAAAGTTTTCACTGACGCTTTGTAAGTCATCTACATAAGATGCAAAGGTATACTTCAGTATCTGATAGTTCTTCGTGTAACAGTAGCATACGCTAGTATAACATTTCCGCGGTCTTTACAGAAAAATAGGTCAATAAATTCGTTGTGTGGTAAGTCAATCATAAACCATTTTAGGACGCAGACTATTGTCAAACCTTTGATTATTTACTTGTCTAGATATATAGTTACGCGCCATAAGCGCCTAAAAAAATAGCATGTAGCTGCTACACGCTAACCCCGCCCGCGGCCCTCAGTGACGCCACAGACACCGCGCGGATATCACGTATTATTATTCTCTGTTTTGCGGCGAAAATATGGCGTATTGTGCTATAAAACTGTGCCGGAACTACAAGAGACGTTTGAAAACACCTGAAACGATCTCTTATCACCGGTAAGTACATTTCAAACAACTATTATCTTGTATAATTGGTGAGAATTAGTGATAGAACTATCGGCATACATACTACTGTGTTATCTGTGTCATTAGTTGCCAGCTTCCAAATTGAATAATACCCAAATTTTGTAGACATATTTTTGTACCATATTTTTCTAAGAAGATTTAGAGGTGTGTAATGTATGTACGATATATTTTTAGGGTTCCGTGAGAAATCTGTTTCGTTGTATATATGTATGTATGCCCTGGACCATTGTGTCCCTGTGCCCGAGGTGGTGGCGTATCGCAAAATACGTTTTGCAGTCGGGTTTTTAGTTTATTATTAACCAACTTCAAAAAAGGAGGTTATCAATTCTTCTGAAAGATTTTTTGTGGGTATGTTACGTGAATACTCCGCTATTTATGAACCGATTTTAATAAAAATAAAACTAGGTAGGTCATGTTTCAAGAGTGGTCCCATAAATATTTTTCATTTGGATCAGAATTTTTTGAGTAAAAAAACCATAATCTATCAAAACGATAAAGTTTATGGAAACCAATTTTACCTTTATTTTCAAAACTACTAGTCCTATTTTTGATGCGGTCTTCTGTGATGGGTTGACGTTTGATTGGTGCACGTGGGCGCTGCTGTATACTTTATATCTTTAGTTAATAGCCCGATTTTAATGCGGTTTTCTTTGATGGGCTTAGATTTATAAAACGATTTACGAAATTGTTGAAATACTGGGTAGTGATGCCTCAGCTATGGAGAATAAGCTGCTTGTGTTGGTAGTTATTGAGGCATGCATAATATTAAGTAGTAACTTTTTATTATAATTTGTTTGCAGCATACCCACAGATCCAATTTTAAGGAGTAAGTGGCTAAATATAATAAGAAAAAGCCGTGGCGAAGATCTCTGGCAACCGGTTGCATCTACTGTCATCTGTTCGGATCATTTTCGTTCCAAGGATTTGTATTTACCTAACAACCAAGGTCGTCGTAGATTAAAAAAAGGATCGATTCCATGCAAGGTGCGTGATTTTTTTAATCAAATTTCACCCAACTTAACCTACAAAAAAGGAGCAGTTTATCAGGTTTCCCAATTTTGTCGGTTAAATAGGTTTTATGTGTTTTACTTGATATCTATTCTTCTTTATCATTTTGAAGTGCTTCCTAGTGTTTCTCATTTTGTGTCTAACAGACTAGAGTATGACTACCCATTGACGTGATTAAATTTTGCCTGGATAAAAAATAAGCTCATAATTAATATTCCCATATACATCGCTTGGCGCTTGAAGTCGGTTGTTTCTGTTATTGTAGTTTATTTTATAGAAGTATACTTACTCAATTAAAAACTTTTAGATATTGTTGCTAATTATGTAATTTACCGGGATCGGTAATTGTTTTTAGTAAAAACACTTCAAATAATACATGTTTATATTTTTAGGCATTGTTTTTGACGGGTGTAGAAACACACGAAGAGGAAAGTGATGATAATTCACTCGAAAACGCAGGAAAAGAAAGCGATTGCAAAACAATTTGTCAAGATGAAATGGTAAAATGTTCTCTTCTATTCTTTTTTTATTTATTCATAACTTGTTCAATCAGCTTATTGTTTACACTTATTGTTTTTACTTTTAGGGACCATCTGGATCTAACAAAGTAGAATTATCTGGTATCACAAACATCCCTTCGCCAAATGCACAAACTTCAGACAATAATACAAGTAATGCCACAGAAGATTTTTCTGATCTGGACTCCATTTTTGACACACCAAGAAAATCAAAATTGCGGACAGAATTGCGAAGAAAAATAATACTTCAAAAGAAACATACGCTGAAAATCCAATCATTGAGGAGGCAAAATCTACGACTAAAAAGAAAGGTAGCTTCTTTAAAACAAATTATTCAGACTTTAAAAAAAGAAAGATACATCGATAATGATATGCATAACATTTTGAATAGTAATGTATTTGCAGCAGACCTTTACTCAAACATGAAAAAGAAGTGCTCAGGTTCCAAGAGACCTGTTAAGAAATATAAGCCCGAGTTTAGAAAATTTTGCTTGACATTACATTTTCTATCACCGAAGGCGTATAGTTACGTCAGAAGCAAATTCGACACGTGTCTCCCGCATCCTAAAACATTGTCTAAATGGTATGCAAACATTAATGGCTCACCGGGTCTGACAGAAGATTCATTTAAAATTCTACAAGCCAAAAGAAATGAATCTGATCAAAATATGATATGCGGATTGATCGCGGACGAAATGGCTATTAGACAGCAAAAATGTTTTAATCGCAAGACTATGCAGGACGAAGGTCTTATTGATATTGGTAATGGCCCCTCAGAAAATATAACAGTGAAAGCGTCAGAGGCATATTTGTTTTTACTCGTAAGTCTCAATGAGTCATGGAAGTTGCCTGTGGGTTATTTTTTAATACATGGTATGACAGGAGAACAGAAAGCCAATATTATAAAAACAATATTGTTTAAATGCCATGAAGTAGGCGTGGATGTCGTATCGCTAACTTTTGATGGCCATAGCTCTAATTTATCCGCCATGGAAGTGTTGGGTTGCAAATACAAAAAAAACCCGAAAGAACTCAAAACCACCTTTAAGCACCCATGTGCTGAATATGAAGTGGCAGTATTTTTAGATTTCTGCCATATGCTGAAATTAATAAGAAACCATTTCGAATCAAAAGAGGTGTTTTTATACAAAGAGGATGAAATAAAGTGGGATTTCGTTAAAAAGTTAGCCGAATTACAAGATGAGACCGGATTGCATCTGGCCAACCGACTTACCAAAAGACATATTGATTTCAGAAACTCAATAATGAATGTCAAATTAGCAACCCAGCTTCTTAGCAGAAGTGTGGCCTTGGCAATTAAATTTTGTCGAGAAGAGCTAAAGCTGCCCGAATTCGTGGGAAGTGAAGCCACAGAAAAATTTATTATGACCATGAACAATATGTTTGACATTTTTAATTCGAGAAATTTAAAAGCACACGGATGCAAACATCCTTTGTTTCCTGGCAATAAAGAAGAAATATTTACTGTATTGAAAGAGGCAAAAGATTTGATGCTGAACCTTAGTTTAAAAGTTTCGAGAAAAAGAACTTTTCACGATCATGAAAAATCAAAAAAATTGGTCACAAAATGCTATGTCCCAGTTTTAAAAACGCAATCTTTCACTGGATTTCTCGGCGTTCTTATCTGCCTAGAAAGCGTCCAGTACTTATATAAAAATCTTATAGATTCAAATAAATTAAAATATCTGACCACGTACCGCATCAGTCAAGATCACATAGAATTGTTCTTTGGTGCGGTACGGATGCATGGGGGATATAATGATAACCCCAATGCTCGTCAGTTGAAAGGCATTTATAAAAAGTTGCTATGCCACATGGAGCTCAAATCAGCATCATCGGGAAATTGTGTTCCACTTGAAAATATCAGTGTTCTATCGTGCTCTTCATCATTGAAATGCATCAATGAAACCGTTCCCTCCTTCAGAAAAGACGATGAAGAAAGCGACGACGATACGGAAAACTGTAACGAAGATGAAGATTTCACAATCGGACAATTAGATTTTATGCAAACATCTGAATACATACAACAAATTGTCGGCTACATTGCAGGTTTTGTTGTTAGATCTTTGCGTAAAAAAATTAAATGTATCGAGTGCCTCGACAGCTTAACAACAACCGAAAAATCAAAATATCAAAAACTTGTAATGATGAGAGACGAAGGCGGACTTGTCTATGCATCTCAGGATGTATATTCTGTTTGCAGAGCTACTGAAAGCGTCATTCGAAAATTTATAAGACAAGATTTCCGAATGACCCCCATGAACTACTCGAAAATTGTTTCTTGTACAATGAAACTTTTTGTCGGAGGACCAAATTATTTCCCAGTGAAAACAAATCACGTTTGTGGCTTTCTCCACCAGACAAATCTTATGAGATTAATTGTTGAAAAATATTTGGACTTGCGCTATTACCATGAAACTAAAATAAACAACATAAGCCACGATGTAAAATCGAAACGTAATTTATTTAAAAAACAAATACAAAGAGAAGGTCATTAAAGTTCACCAAATATTAATTTGGTAAACTTTGATGACCTTTGCTAAGTACTAGTTTCTCTTTTGCGTGGATACAGATATCGAAGTAGCTAAATAGTAATAGACAAAACAGAATCTTTGCAGTTAGTATTTGCAATAAGTAAATTTAATTATGTCCTTATAACAAATGCATAGCTATTAGTATATTATATTATATTAGCCTTTAGTCCCCAGATTGGGTTGTCCATTTTTGGACATAGGCCTCCTCCTTCCGGAATAATGCATAGCTATACGAAAACCTAAATACCATGGTGTCATAGTATTTGTGTCGTCAGTATTGTATAAATATGTACCTGTTACATGAAAATATATCGTAAAAAATATATGTAAATAAATAAATTGCAACAAAATATGTTTTATTTTTAACATTATATTATAGACAATAATAGACAATATTTTATTGACGAAAATATATATTATACCCTATAACCAGTACAAATCTATTTATAACCTTGCAAAGCGCGGGTAAAGCGCTTTGATGGTACGGAACCTTTCATGCGCGAGTCTATCTCGCACTTGGCCGGTTATTCAAATTATTTCACATCACAGCATATTTTGTCAACTTTGTGGAAATTCTTTAAAAGCTGGCAACATTACACACGCAAACATGGGACTCAGCGCGCTAGTAATTACAGTGTAAGGCAATTCATCTGTGTGCGTGAACACTCCTACATGCGTGCCCGGCCTGGCCATCTATTTTTTTACCGTTGCAGCGCCACGCTCTATCTAGACAAGTAAATAATCAAAGTGTCAAACATACATACTGTCAAAAAATAAAAAAAAATGTGCTAGCGAGAACTCGTTTGACGGGTGTCAGCCACTTAAGACGGGGTTACAATCGAAAGCCTTCTTGCAAATTCTCATTCTCTCCACAAAAACAAAGCATTAAGACAATCAGACAGGAAACAAGACGATTGCTTTGTAATTGAGCATCCGTATTCCTGAGTGCCGCCTGCTATTAACTTTCACTATCTGTCCGTGCTGGGCTGTTAGCTATTGAACTGTCATGGAGGTGGGATGACATTACTGCTGTGGGAATATCGTAATTCGATTGTCAGAATTACAGTGTCAGGCAAACATACCTAGTTTTCATATTAAGACTACTGGTGGCGTGGTGAGCACCGAGATGACGAATGATAGAGGAGAGTGGAAGAAGAAAACCTGTTGTGCCGACCCCACTTAGCGTGGGTGGGATAAGGGCAGGAAGATGATGATGAGGACTGGTGGTGGTAGTGGTAGCGGCCCCGCACTCTTCGGGAGCCAAGAAACTAGTGACACAACAGAATCAGAATCATTTATTGACAAAGATTTAACACATTAACAATATATTGTAATCTCTAATACTATAAGACTCAAAGTCCTGACTGACTGACTGACTGACTGACTGACATATAGACAACGCACAGCCTAAACCGCTGGTCCTAGAGGCTTGAAATTTGAGGAGTACATAGGTCTTATGACGTAGAGGTGTACTAAGAAGGGATTTTTGGAAATTCAACCCCTAAGTGTGTAAAAAGGGTTGAAAACGGTTGTATGAAAAATAGTATGCCTTGAACCTACAAACTTGAAACTTGGAGTACATGTACTCCAAGGTTTAAAAATAGGAAAGGCATTTTTAGTTTTTTAAAACTACCCTTAATAAGTGTGTAAAGGGATGTGAAAGTTTGTATGGGAGTTTTTTGACGCGTGGTGCGATTGACTTAAAACTTGGGGTAAATATACTACGAAATAAATAATTAAGAATTACACTATTAATTTGTGATAATTACCCCTACAAATCACGCTCACCACTTTAAAGCGTGCGAAGCCGCGAGAAGCTGCTAGTGCATAATAAAGCCTTGGCTCATCAAGCGTAATTTAACATTATTCATATAAAATTTAACATTTAAATACCTAACGACTTACATAGGTAAGGTACATGAGCAACATGAGCAAGATGATGTATTCATGCGATAGTTTATATGTTTGCGGCTCCATCACGCCCTAACCACTGATAGGGATGAAACTTAAAAGTAAAGTTCGTACCCTGGATTAGCGTATATCATTTTTATGGCGAAAAAATACCGGGGGTAGAAAACGTGAACGGTATTTTTTTGAAGGAAAAACGCTTTAAATATTAATGTGGCATCTCTACGCGAGTGAAGCCGCGAGTGGCAGCTTTTATTTTTCTTTTTATGAATGGTATCGTCTTTCGATTGGATGTAAGGTTAGGTTAACTATACTTTGATTGCATTGTATGTTTGTAAATTTCGAAAATACCGAGTTTTACAATGGTTTTTAAAAATTATACTTATTTTCCTTAATTTGAACGTCGCTTAAAATAATTAGCCCTGTCGTTGGTTGCCCTTTGGTAAGAAACATTGTTTATCTTTTGTGAGATTTTAATAAGAAGACCGTCTGAATGTTGAAAATGAGTTTTCATACGATCATGTCAAGAAAAAATCTCGTAGCAACATACAGAAGCCAATTTATTTCTCAAATAGCTTCGCCACTCGACTCAAGTACTAGGCGAGTAGGAAATGCGAGGAGGTCGTGTCGTAACGGGCAATGGCCCACTCGCTAGGAGCGAGCTGACCTCACGCTTGCAATCTGGGATCAGGGGCCTAATCACGAATGAATTTTGACATTTGTGGCGTTAACGTAACCTAACGATATTCGACCTTATTCTGTTGCAGTCAGGGATGCGATACGTTTACGCGACTAACGTTAAATTCGATCGTGACTCAGCCCCAGTACCTCTTGAAGCTGTGTCTACTCCTGAAGCTAATGGGGCTATGTCAGCGTAATTAAGCACTCGTAAAGCCTACGTTTATTAAGCAAAGATCAGCCAGTGCTTACAATTTATCTGCCTACTTATAGCTTGTAACATAACTAGTAAAGAAAGTAATTCATCTAAAATTGGCAGTCCTAAACATACTCGTAAGTAAAGTGTAGACAAGTGTTGAAAAGTAAACTGAGAAGGCTTCTCAGATTACTTTCCAAAAAACCCAGATAGTCTGTTTGTGTTTTCGGTTCAAAACTTTCTAAGTTGTGGTGCGATGGACTGGATGAGATAGGTAGGTAGTAGGTTAGGCACTAGACTTGAGAGCCGTAAGTAAAGTATTGCTAAGTCACGCTCGGCGGAGCTCGAGGGATAGGGAGTGGATACGAGCGGCGCCATAAGCAGAGCGGGAATAACACAATTTTGAGCCCGTTTGCTGTCGTATCTCATGGCTAAATGATAGTGATAAAAAAAAGTTCCTCGTGACTACGAATATACTTGTTATGCACGGTAGACATCCTCTTAAATCTATGTTAAGATAAAATAAACATATGTTGTTAGAGAGTCTTATGTAGTTCGATGCAGAAGTGCTACGACTTTAATCCCCAGGCAGATAGATATCCCCTCAGATTTCTTAGGTACTAGGTAAGTAACGAACGAAAGTAATAACTCCAGGTTCTTTGAAGATGGCTAAGGGGAAAAGTCAGAGGTATGCGTAGTACTAAAGATTTTTGCTTCCACAAAACACGCTCCCTTACAGTTCCCAGCGAAACAACACGTCACGAAAGGTTTCCGACAGCAGCGCTGGTAAAGTGTGGTGAAGTGCCGACACATGGTCACGACTAAACCAAACCTTTCCATGCTTCACTCCTTGAGCCTTCGTGCTAGAAATTACATTTGGAGGGCTTTTACCATGATTTGATAGTTTGATTGTTTCGCGATATTTCGGCACAGTTGCATGCGCCATGAACTTTATGCGAGTATGTTTAGAGAGATAGTTTCGAAAGTTATATTACAAGAAAGTTTGTCCTGAATATGAAGAAGACTTGATATTTCGTCAAAATTCGATTGAGAATTCTTTGTAAATATTATTATTCTAGCCTTAAACGCACCGTTTAACAAATATATGTAGGTAGTCTTAAAATTAACGCTGTTTACTAAACGGTGAAGGAAAACATCGTGAGGAAACCAGTTAGTACTCTAACAGCGGCGATGGGCTTGCAACCTGTCACGTATGGAATACCAACTACTGCAAAATGTGGGTATGTGCCAAATTTACTGTTTGGACGTACCTATGACTACCCCCCTCAGACATCCTCAAAAGAATCTGGAGTTAGTAATTGGTACTAAGAGATCTGAGGGGATATCTACCGTGCCTGGGGATCAAAGTCGTGAAGCTCTTTCTTTTCCTTCTTTCAGTCTTAAAATAATTACAAGGATTACTTTGAAACGTCTTTAAAGAGGTAGATGAATCTAGGCGCCAAATCCAGATAACAAAGCTTAGATGTCAGACAAACTTACTGCTTGGTTCCTACAGTTTTTTGTACCATCCCAAACTGCCCAGGTAACAATTTTTTTAAGTAGATAGTTAGCTAATTAAAGCGCAAAGTTTTTGTACGTTTCATGCATAACTAATAACCAATTTGCATTTTGGATGTACAAAGTGACGGATGATGTGAATGAACTTTTTAGTTGTTTATTTATGCTCTGTTTTATTAGGCGTATAAGTCTAACTGAACAAAAGAATAACTTGTAAACCAAATTACCTAGGTTATCTATCTTTATTTTAATTGCTGTAAAAATTACATTGTTTTTTCTTAAAAGCCTTTCTATGTTATGTAGCTGATTATTGCTTAATTTTTTAATGGAAATAAGTCTCAAGTTCCAAAAAGCGTAGACCATTTTTCTTTTATTATAGAATAGGCCCTCTTCCAAACCCCTAACACCAAATTTGTGCCTAGTTTTCCATAAACAATAAATATCTTTATCTTAGGTTTACCTTACTATCGGCACCCGGCATAAAGATTTGATAGTAAGATCTTAGTTATTTCTTTCAGTTGCTAAACACTATACAAATAAATAATAACGAAATAGAAAAACAGTTAAATGTGTATTACAGTTATTAATTAGTATTTATTTATTTACTTTAATTACAACGCTATAGGACACCAATCTAACACAGACATAGGTAAATAGAAATAATAAAAATTACAGGGAATGACACCAATCTATAGGTACATCATTAAGTAGATTTTAATCTTTAGTGTGGCTCAATCATATTTTATTTAATCTAATAAATTCTTTTAATCTATTTTATGTCTAGATATACGAAAGTCAGCCTCCAAATACATACAATAAATTAATTCATCAAAACCGTGCATGTCTATTCCATTTCTCGGCTTTTTCTAGCAATTAACTTTACAGGCTTCGTTTCTCACAGGCAGTTGGTCATTAACCTTAATTTAGAGTTTATCTACTGTGAAGATTAGCAGCTATAAAGTGCAAATATCATGTTAGTTCCTTCTGAAGATGCCAATTAGCGGTGGATGGTAACATACATTCGCTGGTGCAAGATGACACACATGTGTTGAAGAACGAGGTCGGGAGGTTGAAAGCGATGATTCTTCGTCAAACTGAAGAAGCCACTGTTAGACATCTTCTCAATCCATCGATCTTCTCAATATCGTCGGTTTATAGGGTGGAGGGGTGTCCCTCACTTCTTCCTGTTTGTTATTAGAAAAGGAGGTATCACTAATACTTCATTTTGTGAAAGAGTTATTGCTGGGCATCGAACAATTATTACGATCCCCTGCAACTGCTCGTATTTTAAAATAGTGTTGTGTCTTTGTGAAGGGCTCGTCCGGAGAAGTACTGCCACCATGCCTATTTCTGCCGCCAAGCAACGTTGCTTAGGTGAAATTACAAGCACATGATGCCAAATATCCGTATGTTTCAAGTTGATGGTCGCAGGGTATTGGATCGTAGGGCACGTTTATATTGCGCGTGACTTGTTGGGAAATGCTTTGTTAAAGATTACGATCAACACTAGGTGGTGTTACATCTCCAGTTAAAAATAAAAAATACTTCGTCCTGTGCTTAGTTCTGGACGTTCCGTTGCAACTACAGGCATAAAACGTTAGGGACTTTTGTGACAAATATTTACGTAGATAAATACAATAAAAGCTTGTAAAAGGCATCTAAGTATTTCTATCTTTTACGTAGATCCAAAGCAGTATTACTTTCTTCGTTATCTTATCAATAGTAATAGTGGTAACACTGAACCGCGCAGACCTCCCGCGCGCAGCAATCCGCACAAAAACCTCTCCGCGCATGCTTTCTACAATTTCTATCACGGATGCTTGGCTCCGCGCGGTTCGTGCGGCGCCGGACATTCGGTATTCTAACGTTAATAAGCTACGGTTGTTATCTTCGGCCGCTCACGTGGAGTTTATGTACATGCGATCAAGATTAGACAGCTCCTAGAGAAAAGATAAAAAAACGATGAAAAATCACAGCTACACGTATCGTGAAGGTATTCCAGAATTGACCTTATAAAATCACATCTTGATTATTCCCCAGGTTTATTGTCGTTTCAAAATGATCTCTGATTTAAAAGCGAGATATGAAAAAACTAACTTTACAATTCCACTATCGACAATGCAGGAAAAAATGGCTAAGCAAGCAGCGCCTGTTCAACAAAAAAAAAACAACGCGATAGGATAGTGTAAGCAAATGTTTATTACAATGCGTGTTGCCATTTCCACAACATACGTACACAAAGCAGAATTAAAGATGCTATTTATTAAGTAAGATACCAGTAGATGTCGTGCCTCGGCTCGGAAACCGTTTGATGAAGTATCTGCATAATTGAACATTTCTATGCACGCTCGTCTGTGATATACTGATATTATGCTAATCCTAGACTGGCGCTACTTGTTATTACAATTGCGGTACCTACTTAGACGTAATTGAATATTTGAAGAATTCTGAACACTGCGAGTTTTACAAAGTGGTTTCGTTTGGTCGTTGAAGGGTCGAGCGAGCGGAAATGTTTATACTCCACAAAAAAAAAATTAAAGAAAGGTCTTTTAACACCTTGATAATATTAAACGGAAGGAAGAACACATCCATTGAGACAGAACAGAGAAAGTAGTAATCGAGGGCTGTAATTTTATAATAAACTCCAACAGAAACTATCAGTTCTCAAGAAGTCGAAGAAACTGCTAGGGTAGATTGAGGTTTATTACGCGGTTGGGGACTATTAGGAGTTTTCTATGTCCCACTGCTGGGCAAGGCCTCCCTGTTAACCTGTATGTTATGCTGTGATTATCCATTCTGGCCTTTAATATTTGTGAAGCTCATCCCGCCACCTCGTTCTAGTCTTGTTCTAGGCGCCATTCATGGATAAGTACACCAAAATAAGTGAATATCGGTGGTCATTTCACATAGCTGATTTTATTTAGCTTATAGTAGGTATAATGACCAAATTCCAACTGCCATATGCTAGTATTATTAGGTGCAACTAAATTAAGTCTCACTTCGAAACATTTAAAATGCCAGGTAGACAACTGGCATTTTTAAATGTTTCGAAACGGAATCGACGTACACTGATCAATATGATCATCGATCAGTCGACCCACTGAGTACACCGTTCCGCGTGTGACGGTATTGTTTGAAAACAATTCAAACAAATGACTGTGCACTTCTTGAAGTCTATTGAGCACTCCGCAAGATACACTGATCCGTGCCGTTACTCAATATTACTGTATCGGCAGGCGCATTCATGCAGATAGCAGGTTACAGAGGCTTGATGGCCTACAGGGTGCGCATCGTGCTGAATTTAAACGATAATAAAGCCACAGCCACTCCAAAATTTTGTGCGTTCCTACTTATTCTATGCAACGTTAGCAAACCTTATTGAAATAGCGCAAATATAGGTTTTTAAAGGCCATGGATCACGATTGAACTCAATATACTCGGAAGACATCCTTTAACTATGGCAAAGGCTCACAATACATTTTGCAGTATACCTAGTATTCAAAACTTATAAGGTTGCAAGCTCATCGCTGTTAGAAAACTAACTGTATTCGGCAGAATGTTTCTTCACTGTTAGCCCTGATTTTTCACGTTTTACAAGAACAGGTGGCTAGCCCAGTCCGAACACGCGCCGGCAACCTGATTTCTATATGAATGCGTCAATATCAGAGAGCAGTTCATCTTAACAGGCGTGCAGTATAGCGGGACTGCAAACGTGCAACGGTGGAGCTATTGAACAGGGATCGGCGGTCAATTATCTAAAAACAAGCCGATGCGACAACAGTACCTAGTAGTAAAATTAGTCGTTGCTTGTTCATTTTTCATTGAGGGTTTGATTGACATTGATCCTCTGCCAGCCAATATGCCAATATGCCGAGTCAATATTAACGTGTGGACCGCAAAACTCACGCATCGAGCTGTGAGTTTTGCGGTCCACACGTTAATATTTACTCGTTTTGGAGTAAAACTATCGAGTAATACCGAATGTGAGTACGGAGCTACATACTTATAGTACTTAATCGTATTCTGTGCCTAAGTAGTATTGTAAGGATGCTTTGTTCTAGTTTGTATAGTCTAGACTAGGCTGGTGCATTTGCTTGCGATCGGATATTCGTGAGCTGAGACTTGTTTGACCTCAATTCTTGGTAAGATGATGCGCTAAATGTTAGGTTACCTTGTTGCTAAGGTCAGCAGTGTCCCATCGCTGCCACTAGGATGGACGACTGATAGGGCATTATGGCGTGGTCGGCGGTAATGATGACAAGTCATGAAGATTTTTCTTGCCTGTGCTCTTTTATGCTTGGTCGCGTGGAACTGACACCTAAATTCATCTAGCTTAAAGACGTTTCTTCTCAGACGAAGTGATCCTTGTGATTAGTTGAATAAATGCCTTTTATCTTTAATATTAGAGTTCGGTTTCGGCAACTCTTGACAGTTCGGCTAACATAAATAACTAAATTTAAATCCATTTTCCTTAATTCAAGTTATCCCTATGTGAACTGGATTAGGTAGTTTATTGCGTGAATATGAAGCATTACATTTAGCATTTCAGCCGCAAAACTGACAAACAACTTATTGCGTGTACAGACGTAGCGGTAGACCTAGTCTTATACTAAGTAAAACACAGGCTTTCGTCAGAGGTAACCTTTTCATATACGCCTCTAATCACGGGACTACAATGTAGATCCCCGGATAAGACTTTCCCCTGTTACCATAACATCTTCTTATCCTAGTCGGCAGTGAGGCTGCATAATTTAATTTATTTGCACATCTTGTATTATCTTATTCTAAGTAGTAATATTTTTCTTGCGTCGAAGGTACAACTTAAATAAATGTTGAATAAATATGTATACATATATACCTATTGCAATCTTCACACTGCCACTCCATCGTCCGTAGCGTTATAGGTTATTCTTTGTGCAGGTGGTAGGGCATAAGGGGCAAGTGGGACATTATTTGTATAGGGACCCCATAGTCACAGTGACTCCTGAGTTGGTATGTGGTAATAACAATTATGTTTGTTTCCAGGAGTGGATGTGACCGCGAACCAGGACGAGATCTCGTCGCACGAGACGTTCCAGCTGGAGTTCGACTGGGCCACCAAGCGCTGGTACATCCGCACCATGCAGGACCGCTACTGGACGCTCGAGACCGGCGGCGGCATCCAGGCTAGCGGGGACAACAAGTAAGTTCACAATGTTACGTTGTAACAAGGATCATACTAAAGAACGGTCGGAACCAAGCCGTAAGTTTGTTGCCTGTTCTTCTAAGTATGGTTGCGTGGAACTGGCACCGAGATTGATCTAGCTTTAAGACGTTTCAAAGTGATCCTTGTGATTCAAATAAAAACCTTTTGAGTTGACATTGACAAGTACCTACTTTCATAAGTCAGCTCGAATGAAGGAGACGAGAATCTAGAGTGGATACTTGGTACTCATCTGCGGGTTATCTACCGGGATTTAAGGTCGCCGGGAGAGAAATTAGGTCTAATAGATTTATACTACTTGCTGATAGAACAAGCAGATGGCCCACCTGATGTTAAGCGGTAACCATCACCATATTAAAGCATTGCCTCGCAAATCACGCATGATAGGAACAATAAACAACGTGTAAGATAATACCCCTATAAGACCAAAGACCAAGTGATCAGACCAAGCACTGGAATACTTTGACGTGTTCAAAGTTTGAATACTTCGTTTTCGAAATTCCCATACAAAAGAAAAAATCATATTATCTCAGAAAGCAACAATCCTGATAATGTGTACGTGGCCTTGGTACATTGCTATTTGCGTTTACTAATTGTTGGCAGTTCTATTACCTATTTTATCTACAGTTCACAATGAAAGGTCAATAAACAGCTGTAAATAGGGCTGCGTCATGTTGTGTTAGTTTCATTTCGGCGGAAAGTTTAAGAGGGTTTCGAAATTTTAAAAGTCTTGTATCTATAGTTGTTCGCCATGACCTCTAGAATACCCTGGTTCGGGGTTCTTGCAGGGTTATAGGGGTATAATGTTCACGTTGTATAAATCGTCGTTGCAGGTCGTCGAACGCCCTGTTCGAGCTGGAGTGGCAAGGCGACGGCGCGGTGGCCTTCCGCGCGAACAACGGCAAGTACCTGATGACGAAGCGCTCCGGACATCTCTACGCGAACGCAGACGCCGTCGATGGCAACTGCAAATATTACTTCTATCTTATCAATAGGTGAGGATTACTTTATGTTATACGTAACTCTGTCGTCGCCAACTCTGGTGTCTGAGATTTTAGGCCGCCCCAAAACCTCCGCCGCGTCTTAAGAACTACGGAGTAAATGATACTGGCGAACTGTTCAGTCAAGTACCTGTGTATTTTACACCATATATTGGTGACCCCCGCCCGACTACATAGGTACTTTTGTACATAGAATGGCGACCCCAAGCTTGTAACTCACCTGTGATATGGAATAGCGTATTTTGTCTCGGTACCACGCGAGGTGGTAATTAGTCCATAACTTTGGAGACCCCATTCTAATTCATTGAAGTCCCGCAATGGGGTATATTCTAACCCCAGGTAAGCGCTGGGAATAAACATCGTTGTAATATGTATACCTATTTTGCAGGCCTATCTTGGTGCTGAAGTGCGAGCAAGGCTTCGTGGGCCCCAAGGGAGTTCGGCTGGAGTGCAACAAGGCGAACTACGAGACCATCCAGGTGGTCCGCGGCCCTAAAGGAGCTGTTTATTTCAAAGGTAAGCTTTTAGCTATAACGTGACTATGTTAAAAATGTTTTCATTCAATAAAATCACAAATACTAAGTGCATTTAGGCGCCAATTTCACAAGACCCGTATGTGTAAAGATCTTTCTTTAACCTTTAATGGAATATAATAACACTACTTATGAAGACTTTAAGCACTTATAAGACGTAACATAAAAAACATTAAGTTGACCCAAGCATTTATTGGTAGTTTCATGCAGGAGTTACTGCAGCGGTGGTAAAACGTTTTGCACCACTATAACCTGCGCATGTTTCAGGACAAAACGGCAAGTACTGGCACGCGGACAGCGAGAGCGTGACGTGCGACGCCGACCAGCCGCAGGGCTTCCACCTCGAGCTGCGCGAGCCCACGCGCCTCGCCATCCGCACCGCCGCCACCAAGGACTACCTCGCCGCCGCCAAGAACGGCAACTTCCATCTCAACGGAAACGACATCGCCAAAGCCACGCATTGGGAGTACTAAGCGCGACGACGATTCTGATCTCTCGGTGTCGGCAGTGCGAGATTCAGAATCGATAATCCGCGACTGAGGGATGTCTGCGTGCTCAAAATTGATGTTTCGGTCTTGTTTTCATATTGCAAGAATTGAAAGAAGTGCGTTCTGTGTCGATTTTAAATCTTTGATACACTCATGAATCTCTCCAGTCGAATCCTGTTCACAATACTCTTCCATTGTATCCGATATATCCAGAATGCACGTATAGGAATGCTAGATTGGCGAGGGACTTAATTTCATATCGATTGAGATGAACGCTTACGTTTGACGCCATTTTAATATTAGCCGCCATTTTGTTGTAAGCACAAGATGGCCGCGCCGAACGACCCAATCGGCCGATTCTAAAACGAATCCGCTGCTAATGGTTATTTTAAACAATAAAACAGGAATGTCAGTCAATGCTGCTGCATTAACGCCATACATTTCAAAACAAAAAAAATACTTCGTAAAATGTGTGAAGCGTAGGCGTCGTCCAATTTCGCATTTAGTACGTTAAGGTTTATATTATCGCGCGAGGTTGTAGTGCGAATGTGATCATATAAAAATATCGCTTCACTATTAATTATTATAATCATAGATTTATTTTTACTAATTGGTGTTAAGATCTGCCGAAATATTGCTTTCAAATATTTTTGTATTGACTATCACTTGCTTGAATTATTTATTTTAGTTGTACGGTGTCGAGACGATTCGGAATTCGATTATTTATTGGGTAATGTAGTGTCTAGTCGATGGATTTGTAATCTGCCCCAGCCGTGAGCGCGTCCGTGACGCGTTCGCATCGAGACTGAAGCCTACAAACTACTGGAAATTCATTTTTATATCGTAATTACCTATTTTAAGTTTGAAACAGGGGTTGACGCAATACTAGACGTGTGCAGAGCTGTAGCATGTCTCGCCTCTCGGCGGCACATCGCACGGAGTCTGGCTTTACTAATAAAGAACAACATAGTTAGGTTATTGTAAGAAACGTAGTGTAAGTCTCCGAATGCCGCTTCCAACAGAGTTATCGTCCATTCCATGCTTTTAGACTTACATGGGATTTCGAAACCAATTTTTACGATTTTATAAGCGTTTTTGTATTGGTGCGTTAGTGTATATAAGCGACATTACTATGTATTTGATATCTTTGTACTTACACGACTGATGGAGTATCGCGGTGTCGTGGGATCATGCGCTACATTTGGAATCAATTGTACTATAACGTCTGTAAACTATTTATAAATTATAATCATATTGTACTTACATACTGCTGTTTTATTTAAATAAAATCCTCGCTTATATTGAAAAACTTATATATTTTAATTAAATAGTTACATTAAATCTTTACAGTTCTCCCTAGCTAGTGACATTGGATTAGCATCGATGCATTTATTGGTCAAAAATTAATAATATATTAAAAAATAATTTATCTACATCCTGATAAACAAATCGATAATCATTTGAACCTGCACTAAGTAGTTAATAAAATAAGCAATAAAAAAAATACAAATAACCTCAGCGTTGCCAGAAAGAAGAAAAAATACCTAAATATAGTCAAACAATGTAAATGTTGCTTTGTAAAAAATCACCGCTATTAAAATTGGTGTTGACCTGTTTTAAATGCTATTCAAAGTAACGACTCACGTCGCGATCTCCTTTATGGCAACACTAAGGCCTTTTAAACTATGCGTACATAATTTATCTAAATACGATCAATAATACGTCAATAATGAGGGTAGTTACATAAAAAAATACCTACACAATAATAAAAAATTAATTTGAATATATAATTTGTACGCAAAATACAAAACGCCAATAAGCGTACGGATTATGTGAGGTCTCGTAATTTAGGGTTTCGTAACACAAAAGTAGATACGGAACCCACCCTCTTCAAAATGCAGCTCGATTTACTCTAAATTAAGCCACATTCTTAAGAAAGGTAGATCGTTTAACTTCTAATCTTATTTTATAGTCACAAAATATACTTATAATTTGACGTTTTACTCCGAAATAGGTAATTGTTTGTATTTTAGGAGACTATTCTCTGAAACGTTCGACAAACTGTCTGAGATATATGATGACGTCATCTCGGGCGGTGATAAATCGTACACGATTGTGATAGCCAGTGGGGCAATGACATAACTTTGTTGAATCAGTCAACTGGTTTTGGTTTGAAATTGGTCAATATGACGGATTTGCGAATACATATTATCATCAATGCTAGGTTTTATCGGTGTTTCCATCGATTAGTAATCGCAAAACTATTTTTTATTTATTTACTTACTAGTTTCAAACAGAAACTAAGTTATGTTATTTCCCTGCTGGTGAGTTTTGTTCATTTTGCAGTGTATCCTCAACATTTTGACGAAAGTTTCAGAGGTGATCTCAGCTCGGCATTTCAGACCAAGCTTTAGCAAACGAATGGATGGCGACACAATAATATATTGTACTAAACCGTAGTTAGTTAAATTCTAAGGCACGATTGTCAACTTCCCATCTTACATTTATCTGTAGGTATACTACCGCCAACTTATATGATCAGCCTAGAGGGAGCCACTACAAAATGTGCAACAAAAGATAGCAAGTGACAGTGAAGCGAACTGAGATGGCTATATTAGTTCTTCTAACGTGTACTGAACACATAAGTTGGCATTGTAATCGTGACTCGTGGACGAAATACTGGACCTGCATATTGTTAGGTATGTCACGTAGAATGAGATGTATAAGTATGAAATTTAATTATAAGAAGTCTCTTTTGAAAAGCAGAAACACATCGGACTTTTTATGATACAGTGAACTGACCGAGTCTGTAACCAAGTCGCATAATTCATTCTATAGAAGAAAACTTCGAAAATGTGAGATTCACGTTTACTACGAATATCACGTTGTCTGTCAAGATTCCTAGACTATGCGTATTCAGATTTAATGAAGTACCTAAATAAACAGCGTAAATAGTGCAGCCAAGCCAAGTGTCACATTTTGTAGAACAAATTCGTTATAGCTCAAAAAATATCGTTATACAAAATCGATTATCTCATCGGAACATTTTCTTCTACTGCGACTTGGCTAGTAGGCCCTCTGGGGATCTTTTTGCAGAGGATGTATGATACCATGCGAGAGGATGACAATGAGTAGGTATATATCATAATTTAGTTGTGCTTATTCTGAGTTCTAGATTTTCCTGAGACGTGTGATTTTACATCCCAGCAGTGCTTAGTAGGTAGTCAATATTAAACAATATAAATTTCTAGTACCATTTGAAAACCCTAAAACCGTCAAGATATAATTTATAGAAATATCCAAACCTTTTAAAACAAGGATATTTGAAGGGATCAGTCCGAGTTTTATTATCGTTTTTCGTATCGTCAGGCCTTTTTTTTATCGTTAGGCGCTTATCGAATCTCCGTACGAAAAAGGCCTGACGTTATGAAAAACTACTGTTAAACGTACGGTGCGGTGTTAAGCGACCGTGGCTCCATCTACAGATCTGACATGAAGGACATTTGAATTTTATTGTAGGTAAACTAGTGTTTATATATAAAATTTTATATTTATTATATGTATTGAAATGAAGACCTATAGAGTAGGTAATTCCTACCCAATTCGTAATCGAAGATGTAAAGTCCCAAAGATCTGTCATTATTTCATGTACGTTCAGAAATAAGACTCATCTTAATTTAATTAATTGAATTAATTAATATTTGTTTTATAATTTTATTGTAATATTCAAATAAGTAGCATTTATATGTACAAAAATTGAGTATAAATGAATAGCATTACAAAAATACAGAGCCTTTTTGAACGTACACAAAATGGCGGACTACGTCTCATTCATGTCACAGCGATATTCCAGTCTATTTACCGTTTTACAACGTATTACCAAACTTATCCGCGTTTTATTAGATATCAGATTTATTAGAAACTATTTTGAACTGACTGTAGAAATAATGTACTTGAAAAGAATAAAATTGATGGAAAATTAAGGCCATGTTTAATCGGCTGTTTTTCATTGAAAGTCTGAAACTAAGGCTTTGCAAACGAACCCACGTTTAAATGACTTTTAGCTCGAGATGTGACGTCATCTCTCCCAATGGAATTCAGCGTTTAGAGCATAACATCTCTTATCTTAAATGATGGATCTGCCTTGAACAATTTTTATGCCAAAAGTACAAATCCTTACGTTACAAAATGACAGTGTTAGTAGGTATATAATGATAGTCTATCATAATAATATATTTTTTCCAGAGGCCCTTATTCTAAAATTATTATAATTATTATTATTACCCTAGTAAGTGTTGCTATAGAATATGGGTACACATTTCTACAGTCAATCCAATTGACACAATACAAGAATGCCGTCCGTGTCACACTGTCCTATTACATTAAACTTTAATTTGTTAACCTACACCACAATAATTAGTTTAATACATATAGGGTGTAAACCGACTACACCGAAAAACCTAATAATGGGACCTTCTGACTATGCTTATTATAGCAGGCAGGACCCTTGAAACTGTCATAATCTGAACCTTTTTAGAAGAAGAGTTGGTATTGGGTCTACGCAGGGTAGGCCCTGACACAGAGAAGAGTTGTGTATGCACCTTCCATTATCACACCCTGTATATTTGGATACATTAGTATGTAGTCCATTCAAGAAAGAAATAATTTTTTTCTGGAATTCTGATCTTTACAAGGCGAATTCTACAAGGACTGTAGCTCTTGCGTCAGTGGAAATAAGGACAGTTACCGAACACACAATAAATAATTTTGTAAATATAAAATGCATGTAAACTGCACAAGTTTAAGACGGTTCAAAATATCTAAGCATACATTTGCAATAATCGTGACATTATTATTTACACTTGCACAGCTCTTACGGCTTAACTTCAGATCAGTCTACAAACTGCAAAAGTGCAAAACTGGTACAGCATAACCTAAATTAATATTTTCATTCAAAATTGTTTTTTTAGTTTAAATGTTTCCCGTTTAGTAGTTACTTTTTAAAAGTAGCTTTTTGCAAGACCGATAGCGCCGATATCGACGTCAACATGCTATTAGCTGCTTCAAACAATAGCTGCTTCAAACCTTTTCAGGGTTTCCCCAGAGCTTATTAGGTCACTGGCCGAAATCATGTCGCTTTGAGACGTGCATTTTTCACCACACTAGTGAATTAAGATCACAAGCCGTTTTTAAAGCACAAACAAGTAACTATTGACACAGAATGCTAGCTCCATTACTGCCATCTTCTTCCTATTCCGTGTTTATAATCTACGTGTATCCGTTAGTAGCAACACACGTCTAGTATCAGCGACATACATTGGCCAATCAGATGAGATACTCAATAGATAACGATCCTTATAGCTGACGGAGGTTATAGGATCCGTGCATTAGATGAATATATTTTGTAGAAGCTGTCGCCGAATTCACCCAAAACCGAGCGAATGTGTCAACTATGTACGGCAGTTATAGAATGCGTGCTCGTAATACCACGATCTGACGGCCGGAGTACAATTCCCGTAATGTAAATCATGCTAACTTAAATCAGATTTGTAGCACACAAGTGATTCAGAACGACACCATCCCACCAATATAGCTTTTTTAGTATGTACTCTTCTGTGATCCAGAGGTTAGAGTAGATTGTATGTCCGAGTATTGTAATGAAGAGTGTTGCGTACCGATGCGGAGGGCAGGTCGGAGTGGGGCGAAGTGAGCCGCAAGAGCGTCTCGTGTCACGTGAAGGCAGCGGTGAGTGAACCGCGTGCGGTTACACCGTCAGTGGTCAGCCTGGAATTACACAACAAACATATTTACAACTATTTTTGATTAATTTAATTGCTGATACTTCAAAGGTATTAAAGATGTTTAGATATGCCAAACTTCTACTTAAAAAAAAATAACAATGGTTTTGTTGAAAAGAACGAACGAGCAGAAAGCGCCTTTAATATAAATACAACACATTTAGTCCAAACTAAGCAAAGCTTGTACTATGGGAACCAGATAGCTGATATATTACTTAGTTTATTTTTAATACTTATATATAATATTAAATAACACCCAGACAGAGAACAAACATCTATGTTTATCACACAAATGTTTATACTGGGTCGAGATCGAACTCAAATCTTACAGCTCAGAAGACAAAGCTACTAGCAACGGATCCGTGAGGGTTGTCAATATTAGCCCGTAGGTGAGTTTTAGAATAAATCTATGAAATTCTGTTCAACACGACCACAGAGACTGCCGTCGTATCGTGCGTGTCGAATGTATTACGTATGTTTTGGATGTGTGTGAGTGAAAGGATTGAAATTTAGCGCTTCTGTGAGGAGGCTCCTTTCGTGCAAGCAGTTACCTGCGCGAGCGTCGCTAGGAGAGGAAGGGGTTGGGCGTGTGCCGCGTGTTCTGCGGCGACCACGGCGACGCCGTGCGCGCGGGCAGGCCCCACGGGTCGGCGCCCTGTGACGTCACGCCGCCGGCGACAGTTACCTGCGCGAGCGTCGCTAGGAGAGGAAGGGGTTGGGCGTGTGCCGCGTGTTCTGCGGCGACCACGGCGACGCCGTGCGCGCGGGCAGGCCCCACGGGTCGGCGCCCTGTGACGTCACGCCGCCGGCGACAGTTACCTGCGCGAGCGTCGCTAGGAGAGGAAGGGGTTGGGCGTGTGCCGCGTGTTCTGCGGCGACCACGGCGACGCCGTGCGCGCGGGCAGGCCCCACGGGTCGGCGCCCTGTGACGTCACGCCGCCGGCGACAGTTACCTGCGCGAGCGTCGCTAGGAGAGGAAGGGGTTGGGCGTGTGCCGCGTGTTCTGCGGCGACCACGGCGACGCCGTGCGCGCGGGCAGGCCCCACGGGTCGGCGCCCTGTGACGTCACGCCGCCGGCGACAGTTACCTGCGCGAGCGTCGCTAGGAGAGGAAGGGGTTGGGCGTGTGCCGCGTGTTCTGCGGCGACCACGGCGACGCCGTGCGCGCGGGCAGGCCCCACGGGTCGGCGCCCTGTGACGTCACGCCGCCGGCGACAGTTACCTGCGCGAGCGTCGCTAGGAGAGGAAGGGGTTGGGCGTGTGCCGCGTGTTCTGCGGCGACCACGGCGACGCCGTGCGCGCGGGCAGGCCCCACGGGTCGGCGCCCTGTGACGTCACGCCGCCGGCGACGCCGCTAGCCGCCGCCGCCGGGAACGACAGCCCCATCTGCTGCTGCTTCAACTCGTTTATTGTGAGCTTCGCCTGGGGAAGAATACACGTTAAATTAACTGTTGGTACGGATGCGATTCTTGAGAGGTTCAGTAGGACTGGCTTCTAATTCTGAATTTCTGAAATAAAGGTACAAAAAACCGACGTATTTATGGGCTAAGACTGGGAAATATAAATTCTAGGAGAATTGATTTTTCTGGGTCGTAGTGATGTGGTGGAGTAAAGGTCACTTTACAAGAGGTAATTTCTCCCACGGAGAAGATTATGCATTGTGCAACAAATGCTTTTCCTTATTATAATAAATTTGATGCAAACGCTCATCGGCGGTGAGCGGTCGTTGTAATCATCGACCCGGTTCCATTGTAATATGTAGGAATTAACACGTACATACTGGTCCTTCAAGCCTAATGGTGAAATAAACACAGATTTCCAAGAGAAACGAATTCGCCGTTTTTGGAAAAGGCCAATTTTTGGAAAAGGAGCAGATGCGATACCTTCCCGCAAGGGGATACACGTCGAGACCGGGCTCAGTGGCACGTCTTGCAGGACTCCATAGGTTAATGATAAAGGGCGTACTCACCGGCTGCGTGGGCGCGAACTGCCTCGGCGCGGGCGCGGGCGCGGGCGGGGGGGCGGCCTCGGCGAAGGGGTTGTGGGGGGGCGCGGGCGCGGCGGGCTGCAGCAGGCGCTCCAGGTTCACGAGCGCAGAGTTCTCGCCGAGGAACGCGGACGGAGACTTCTTAATGGCGCCCGTGCTCGCGCCCATAGGGGATAGTTGAGAACCTGCAGGCATTCATCATTATATTTTGTAGACATTCGACCGAGCACTTTAGACGTGTCACTGGTTCCTTCAAAACGGTGTGGTGAAAGGATTTTATGTGCGCCTCAAGAAGGCTCCTCTCGAGCACACAAAACATTAACAAGTAAATTACCTAGTCCGGTGAGATCGAAGGGATCGTTATCCGGCTCGTGGTTGTTGTTGAGCGGCCGCCGCGAGAGCGCGTCGAACTGCTCCAGCTCCGATGACGAAGGCGATGACAGCACTGACGCGGGGGATTTACTCTGAAAACATTATTGTTTAATTTTTATATTAGTTGCCGATGGATCAAGCAGATGTCCCACCAGAAAGGGCTTACTTCGTCAAGCAGCGTTGCTGTGTTTCGGTTTGAAGGGTGTAGTTGCCGGTGAAATTACAGGCACGTGAGGCTTAACGAAACTACCGCGAACAAATGAGCACTTGCACAAAGGAACATGGAGCGTGCCACGCTTGGCATCACACTGATTGAATACCCAACGTCGAAATTCGACGAAGAACTAAAGTCAACGTCGGAAGAAGGATAAATCAGTTAGTATACCAAAGCGCCCAATTTAAGTTTTTGTCTCATACATTTTTTTATAAAGTATGAGCATCTGTCATTACTTCATAAGTGAGTGATGGGTGGAAGGGTAGGAAGGGAGTGGGTAGTAAGGGGGGTGGGTAGTTGGGGGGAAAGGTAGTTGGGGTATGGGTAGTAGGGTATGGGTTGTCGGGGATGGGTAGGGGTGGGTAGTTGGGGTATGGGTAGTAGGGTATGGGTTGTCGGGGATGGGTAGGGAGGGGTGGGTAGTAGGGTAGGGTTACCTGTGTGAGATGAGGTAGCGTGGGGGCCCAGGGGTCGGGCGGCGGCGCGGCGGCTGTGGGCGCCCAGGGGTCTCGCGCGGGGCTGTTCACTGCGGACCACGCGTCTCCACTTGTGTCCTGTAATAAACATTTATACACATCAGCAAGGATATTTTAAAACATTCGGAAGCTATTTAATTTTGTAAAATTGCCCTAAAGATCTCTCGAATAAAGACAAGTCATTTAGAAAAAGAAAAACTACTGCATTGAAAATGAACCTGCAGCAATGAATCTTGGATTGGTTCTCGGTTTTGCGAACAATTTGAGGTTTAGATTTGAGGGGATATGTACCGCAGCTGGGGATGCTGTTTCTGTTTTACATCAGAATTTAACATTTATTATCATATTTTTTTTATCTGATTACTAGGCACAAATTCAACCAAATATTCATTATAACAAGTAGAATATTATAAGTCAAGCTCAAACTTTAAAAAATCAATGCAACTGTAAAAAATCATCTCAAACTTTAAAAAAACATTAATATAGCGTTAATTATCCTTAGCTCTACCACGTCACACAATCTCACCATCGGCGTTGCGTCCGAAAATATGTCGAGCTCCAAATACATCGGCTAAAATACAAAATAAAACTCTCAATTTCCTAGTAGTACAAGTAAGTATGAAAGGGGGGGTTATTTTTATGTAAAAGAGAGACAAACGGGTATACAGCCCGATGGGAAGTGGTTATCGTCATCCATAGTCAAATTGTATTATTTTATCTTGATTATATGAACTTGATTTATAAATTATGTGGTCTGATATAAAATTATTGAATTGAATAGACACCAACAACACCCGGGGCGTTGCCGTTGCGCTGTCTACCCTAAAGGACATTGATTTTTGCTATTTTTTTTTTATATTTACCGGTCTCTGTGGCGGCGAAGGCACTCCCCAAGGGTCCACCAAGGCCGCAGCGGAGGACACCCCGTTAGATGGACTGAGGTTGACATCCAGCAGGTCTAGAAGATGAGACTGCTGGGCCGGTTCAGCTCTCTTCGTTGGCGCGTCTTCGGGGTCCCTGAAAGGACAAAATAACGTTGAGGAAACGAGTACCTTATGTAAATCATTATGGGCGTCCATTAATTACATGAGGTGATTTTGGAGATTTTTCAACCCCCCCCCCCCTCTTCCCATGGTGAGATGTCGTGACATTTTTCAGATTTTTCATAGTAGTGCTTAGTAAAAAAAATACCCAGTTTTCTCGCAGTTTTTACACTGTTACTCGCATGAAAAGAAACGTGATATTTGCCGAGACCCCCTCCTAACGCCTCACGTAGTTAATGGACGCTCCCTAATCAGAAAAAATCTGCAATATTCTACACAAAATACAAATAAAATGCCAGGTAAAGGTAAGATTCGAACCAACTAACTGTACATTCTGTTGCTGGCACTGCAGACATTTGCAAAGCCAATGATTAGGGTCCGGCAGTTGGCTACACTCACAGCTGATCGCTTCCTCTTGGACACTGCATGGCCAACTAATGGAAACGTCCGACCATTCACTGGTATTTTCTTGCTTATTTTCGGCATTATTGGCATTGTTCGCCCATTCGATGGCATTTTGCAGACCATTTTTAACATTTTGTGGCAAGTTATAGGCATTGTTTGACCACTCTCTAGGATTTTGTAGATTATTTTTGGCCTTTTGTGACATATGACAGGGATAATACCACTCACAAGAATGTTGTTGCTCGTTTTTGGCGTTTTGTAGTATGTTACAGGCATTGTATGACCACTCGCTTGCATTTAGTTCACTACTGGTATATTGTGGTGTAAAACTGGTGCTGTATGGCCAATCACTGTTGTATGGCCATTCACTGGCATATATAGCATCTTGTGGCAAATTAATGGCATTGGAAGACCATTCACTGGCATTTTTATGTTCATTACTAGCATTTTGAGCCACATTACTTGTGTTGTGTGGCCAATTACTGAAATTTTCATCTTTAATACTACCATTTTGGGCTATATTACATGTTTTACATATCCAATTATTGACATAATAGGACCATTCACTGGCATTTTGTCGGTCATTACTGGCATTGGGTGAACGACTGGTGTTTTGAGAATAATCGCCGGCACTGTGTGACGATTCACTATTATAGTTTAGCCGCACACTGGTATTTACTGGTCTACTACTGGAATTGTCTGAACTATTACTAGCTGCGTGTGGGCATTCACTGAATGGCCAAGTTTTGGAGAGGTTGGGATAGGTTTCTTCGGTGATCGGAGGCAATCTTAGAAACTTTCTATGCAGGTGTTCTTGGAGTCTGGATAGGATAGGATAGTGAAAGGTTTAGTTGGGGTATGGATAGGATGACCTGATCTACTTTATTTATGTACACGGTGCAAATCTCAAACGGTGAAGGAAAACATCGTGAGGAAACCGGCATGTCGTAGAACCTAAAAAAATCCAAAACATATTTCAAGTACGCGAAAGGAGGCTCTTCGAAGCTCACTTCAAAATCACACAAGAGATACTGACTTAATTTGTGCGAACGCTGACATCACACGGTCACGCTGAGCTCGACAGTGACGTCACACGCTACTGCTGCGTGTCTCATGCTGACATTAGTGTCACATGTTCACGCCGAGTACGAGAGAGTGATGTTACACGCCACTGCTGTCTTTCATGCTGACATTAGTATCGCATGCCCTCACTGAGTACGTGAGTGACGTCACACGCCACTGCTGCACGCGTGAGTTTCATGCCTACATGTTACACGCCCACTCAGCGCGGGCGTGTAACATACAACACGACCCTCTGGTCTGACGCGACCCGATCGCAGAGAGACGGATACTAGCTGGAAGTCGTGCTGCGTGCGACCGGCTGAGATGGCGAGTCTCGCGCTGGCTGTATCTTACGTGTGTGCGTGCGTCTCATGCCTACATGTTATCACACATGGGCACGCTGGATAGGTGAGCGCCGTCCCAGTCCCGCAGGATGTAAACGACAGAGAGCGGTACTCACTGGAAGTCATGCTGCGACTGGCTGATGGCGAGCTGCAGCCGCACGTCGTCGGAGCGCTTGCGGCGCTCCTCGCGCTCCGCCTCCTCGCGCGACATGGCCAGCGCCAGCTGCAGCTGCAGCTCCTCCTCGCCCGCCGTCAGCGGCCGCGCCAGCTCCGCCTCGCGCCCGCCCCCACCGCCCCCGGCGCTCGCACCGCCCCCGCCGCCCGATGCACCCCACTCGGAGGACTCCGACAGCTGGAACGAGGAATCGTTTGAGCTCGCGGCAGGCGCGCAACGTTTCTGCCGTCCGTTATGGATATACCTACGAACCGATTGTGAGATACCGATTAAATGGGTATAATAACCATTGTGATGCCCGCCGATGCGGCTCGTAATGGGCTCCTGGATATTTTGTTACCCCATAGGAACTATTATTACAACATGAAACAATTAATGAATTATTCTCATTATATTCAGTAACGGACCTTTATATAAAATAAGCATACAAGCAGTGTATGCTTATTTTATATTAAGGTCCATATTCTTATATTTTTCTTTTCATTCCTAAATCCGGTTGGTAACCGTCAGCCATAACATAAACATTGCGTCGCAAGTCACGCAAGATATGAACATGCCCTACGATGCACTGCCCTGTTTCCATCGACTTGGGGCATAATGTGTGAAAATGACGGCAGAAATTTAAACGCCATAATTACTGTACCAAAACCTTTTGGCATAGACTCACCGCTGGGTACGAAGGGCTGGTAGGCGTGTCCAGCGCTCCATCGCTGCCGAAAGCGCTGGCGCTCTGAGCGAAGCGCTGTTTCGCTTTCAGCGCTCGAGCGCGCTCATTCTTCAATCGCTCGTCGTCTTTCAATAGTGTTACTAGCTGCTTCGCCTTTTCTCTAACGTTTAAACCTGAAATAGATATATAAGTACCTATAAGCTAATGTGATAAACCCTCACAACTCAGAGGTACTAGCTCTGCCTGCTGCGCTGTAGGCCGTGGATTCGATTCCATTTTTGTCTAGTATTTTATTTAGTATAATCCTGTCTAGTCTTACAGAATGTAACATTATGAGGTCAAAGGTCAATAACCAGTCAAATCACAAAGATCAAATTGAAACGCCTTAAAGCTAGTTAAAACTAGGCGCCAGTTTACCCGAACAAGCTTGGAAGAGTAAAAAGAAATCTGAGTTGCCGACTGGCTTTAGTGAGGCAAGCCGAGGCTAACCTAACTGATGCACTTGCTAATGATTTAAACGCGTCATAAAAAAACATTATATGGTTTACTATACATATTTTGTTTTAATATGTACCCTATTTAATATGTCACCTAGCGTGTAACTGGCACCTAGAGTCACCTAGCTTTAAGACGTTTCAATATCTTTTGACTTTGACTTCATATGTTACTTATTTTTGTGTCTATCTATGTTAAATTTGGACTTTTCCAAGTGTATGTTATTTTACTGGAATAAAATAAATGAATCTGAATCTAATAGCCGTTGAAGTGTCGGCCCTACCTTGGTCCTTCCCCTCCTCCATGTACTGGAAGTCCTTGAGCGTGTGGATGGCGTATATGTTCTCCTTGCACTGCATCGCTACCTTCTCACTGCCCGTTTTGATCAGATACTCCATGAGGACCAGCGCCTGGAACACAATTTTTCCACAAATAATTGACATTGAAAAAAAGCCTTATTTGTTAATTTTTTGGTTGCCCTAAGGAAGATGAAATACATTCACCGGTCTTTGTATTTAAGTAAATAATTTGGTATCGTAGTGGCTAACTTTGTTTTTATTTTTACCACTAGCGGCCTGTCCCAGCTTCGCATGGGTGGTCATAAATTTTTTGAACATTTTAGGATAAACTTAGACCGTGGGTTCGAGCCTCGCGTCTACTTATTTCATACATTTGCACGCGCTTCTCCTTGAGTGAGTGAAATCGCAACCCGCGCGTGACCCGTGGACCCGTTAACATTTTTAATTTCGTCATATCTTTTGAATGGAATGTCCGATTTGAAAAATTTAAGAAGTAACCTATAGGTATTGAAACCGTCTTAATTATGAAATGATTTATTTGGATAAGGATTAATACCAAGGTACAAATAAAGACCCTTTTCTAGCGGAGGCATTTCAATTAATTTTTTACAATAAAATAACACTTATTGTGACATAACTATAATAGTTAGACATATGCTGTCGCGACATTTTTTGTAGATGATGACGTGTTCTACAAAATCGTAGTACATTATTTTGTTCTATCTTCAATAGTTTTCGCAGCGCACGCGATGTAAGGTTTTTGTTTTCCACCTTGGGTTACATTATTGAAGTTTTAGTAAGGATCCCTGATTTTTTTGAAAATATAATATAGCCTATGTTACTCAGGGATAATGTAGCATTCTAATGGTGAAAGAATTTTTGAAATCGGACCAGTAGTTTTTGAGCCTATTCGTTACATACAAAAATACAAATGTTACCTCTTTATAATATTAGTGTAGATACCGGAGGGCGGACTTCACGTTGTATGAATCCACTATGGAAGAAGTATTGCTTAAAACCTTCGATAGTAAAAAAACTTTAATAGTCTGCGGTGATTTTAATATAGATATTCCGGTTCATCCACTCTCTGAGAGATTTTTAAATTTGTTTAAATGTTTTGATCTACACAGCTTGTTTAAAGACCCAACAAGAGTGACATTAACAACAGCCACCTGTCTAGACAACATCTTTTGCAGTCATGAACCAATTTGTAAGTCCGTAGTTAAGCATTTTAGCTCAGATCATTACGGTCATAGCGCTAGGTTTGAATATAAAGAATCAGATAAAGACGAGGTCTTCACCTATCGGCTTATCACAGATAGCCGTACTAAAAAGTTTCAGCACAATGTTGAACTGAAAGTGTCCCTTTTACCATATTTGACTGACCCAAATGATCTTTTTATAAAATTGACAAATTTAATAAATGAAGAACATAATGATACTTTTCAACTTAAAACATGTAAAGCTAGTGTAAGTGTCAAGTTCGCTGACTGGGCAACTCCAGGTATTTACAAAAGTAGGAATAAATTATATGACCTATACGCTGCTAGGGAGTCAATGCTGAATGACCCAACGTTTATTCTACACACTAAAAACTACTCTAAAATTTTCAAAAAAGTATGTCACGCGGCAAAATCATTGCATATAAGAAATAAAATTGAAAAATCGACAAATAAAATTAAAGCCACTTGGAAGGTGGTTAATAACGAAACAGGCAAATCAAAGATCGGTAATAAACAGATAAATTTAAAAGTAAACAATAATGTTTTTACTAAAAATATTGAAGTCGCCAACGCGTTTGATAGTTTTTTCTCCAGTATACCTAAACTTGTGACTTCATCCCTAAATTCCTCAGCTGCTGAAGCGACAACACTATTAGAGTCTAGCGTTAAAAAATGTAATGATATCTTCAGTTTTAAATATATTAATGCTGATAATATTGTGAAAACTTTTAAATCCTTAAATATTAAAAATACTGAAGATCTATGGGGAATGTCCACAAAAGTTTTAAGCGCTATTATAACTGATATTGCACCATGTCTAGCATACATTTTTAATAGATGTGTAGATGAGGGCATTTTCCCTGATTTAATGAAACACAGTAAACTCATTCCCCTGTACAAGTCTGGAAATGAACAAGATCCTGCGAACTACAGGCCTATTTCGGTACTGCCTTCGTTAAGTAAAATTTTTGAAAAAATTGTTCTTACTCAGTTATTATCACATTTTAACGTCAACGGCATACTTCATAGTCATCAATTTGGATTTACTAAAGGTCGATCAACGACAGATGCCGGTTCGACGCTCCTGAAGCACATTTATGATGCTTGGGAACACTCACAAGATGCGATTGGGGTATTCTGCGATCTGTCCAAAGCTTTTGACTGTGTAAGTCATGCCACCTTAATATCTAAACTTAAACATTACGGCATCATAAACCAGGCAATTGGTCTTATACAGTCATATTTAACCAATAGAGTGCAAAAAGTTGATGTTGGCGGTGAGAGGTCGTCTGGGTCGGTCATTGATATAGGGGTACCTCAAGGTTCCATATTGGGTCCCTTTTTATTTCTAGTATATGTAAATGACCTTCCACCTTTTGTAAAGGATTTATGTGAAATAGTTCTATTTGCTGACGATACCTCTTTAATATTTAAAGTCGACAGATTGAAGACTAACTTCGATGACGTTAATGCATCTCTGTCGCAAGTACTTAACTGGTTTACTGTTAATAATCTTTTGCTCAATGCCGGGAAAACGAAATGCATTAAATTTACTTTGCCAAATGTGGTTCAGCGTCCAACCAATATTGAATTAAATGGAGAATCACTTACCCTTGTCAATTCTACTATTTTTTTAGGACTTAATATTGATGCAAAATTGCAGTGGGGTCCACATATCAAATCACTTGCTGGTAGACTGAGTTCGGCTGCATACGCAGTTCGCACAATAAGATGGCTTACAGATGAAGCTACAGCTAGGCTAGTATATTTTAGCTACTTTCATAGTGTAATGTCTTATGGTATATTGCTCTGGGGGAAAGCTGCTGATATACAAAGTATATTTGTACTTCAAAAACGGGCGATACGTGCCATTTATAAAATGAAACCACGCGAATCATTGAGGGAGCGATTTAAAGAAATTAATATTCTCACAGTAACTTCACAGTATATTTATGAAAATCTATTATACACTCATAAACACATAGATAGCTTTAAGAAAAAGAGTGATGCACATAACGTTAACACTAGAAATAAAAACAAATTATGTATTCCTAAATTTCGACTCCAAAAGGTAAATGGCTCGTTTATGGGGAACGGTATACGCTTCTATAATAAACTTCCAGAAAGTGCCACTGGGCTTCCTATTAGAAAATTTAAAGCATACATTAAGAATAATCTAATAAGTAAAGCGTATTATACTTTAGATAGCTATATTGATGATAAAAGTGCGTGGCCCGATGTCCCGGTCGCTCTGCCCATCGGCAGCTAACATGTCTGCAATGTCTGTACTGTACCTACTATTGTGTGTTTTATTTTTCTCTGATTTAATAGATTGTATTTAATTTTATGCATTAGGTATTATTAGTTTGAAGCGTAGCGTGTGCTGTCTTATAAATTTGATTATGTTTACCTTTTTCTGTATGCCTACGCCTCACTTAACTTCAATAATATATTATATTACATTGTAAAAGGATCATACAAAAGAACGGTAGGAACCAAGCCGTAAGTTTGTTGCCTGTTCTTCTAGGCTTTGGTCGCGTGGAACTGGCACCTAGAGTCACCTAGCTTTAAGACGTTTCAAAGTGATCCTTGTGATTTTATTGAATAAATACCTATTGACTTTGACTTTGACTTTGACTTTATGGTATATTTGTACCATACAAGATTTACTTTCTGTTTGCGGAACACGCCTGCAGTGATAAATTGTTTGAAAAAAGCTAGATTAGTTTGTTTGGCAATATAATATAATTAATTTTATTCGCAACACACAAAAAAATAGATATAAAACAGTTTCTTTTTACATCTCAAGGCACCTACGTATTATTCGACAGAAATATATAAATAATCTCATCAAGCTAATGTAATTTTCTTACAATTTACAGCGATTGACCGCCTAGGGCTCAAAACAATATCTGCTTAGTTTCTACGTCGTTCACGGATGAAGAAAAATAAAATTGTCTACCCGATGTTAAGTGGTAACCATCACCGGTAACAAATCATTGCCTCGTAATTCACGTTAGGAACGTGCTCTACGATGCTCTATGATGCACTGCCGTGCGTCCCTTGAGGCAGATATATACATGGTGTTATTACTTCCGAGGAGCCCTTCAACTAGAGCTCTACTACTATATATTACGGCAATGGGTGGGCTTATAGCCGAGAGTATTCTCACCTTGTAAACATGCCGCCAGTTCTTCCCGTGGTCGTTTAGCCGCTTCCAGATCATCTGCATGATCTCCGTGAACGCCATTACGTTGTAGGTGAGGTCCGCTATCTCGGCCATGAGCGTACTGGACGGCCCCCAGGGGTCGTTTGAGGTCGCCTCGCGCACTTTGACCTGGAATTGTACAGAATGTTGTAAGTATATTATTATAAAAAAAATTGGTCTAGTCTGGCCTTCACTAAGGATTTGCAAGTATTATAAATTAAAAGCAAAAAAAAACTTGCTGATGGAACAAGCAGGTGGTCTTAACATCTGTATGCCTCAAGGTGATGGACGCAGGGCATTGCTTCGTATGGCGCGATCATATAGAGCGTCACTTGCGAGGCAAAGCTTTGTTATAGGTGATGGTTACCACTTTGCATCAGGTGGGCCATCTATTTGTTCCATAAGAATTAAAAAAAATGCTCTAGCGCTAGATACTAGTCCTTTCGCCCCGTCTTATTTGTTATCTGAAAACCTATACCACGCTATTTATTACTGGGTAACTTCAAAATTATACCGTGGTACTAACATCACCGATAAGCGCCGCGTTCGACCCTGAAGCAGCATTAGTATTCCGCGCCTGAAGGCTTAGACAGTGCGGTCAAGGGTACTAACTACTAAGGCCAAGGACGTTGTAAGTTAAGGTATCCGCCATGTTTGGTGAAAAATAGATTGGAATTAATTACGAGTAAAAAATAAAAAATCAAAATAACAAAGCATTGCCTCGCAAGTCAGACACGATATGAACATGCCCTACGATGCACTGCCCTGCGTCCATCAATTAAGGCATACAGATGTTAAGCCTCATGTGCCCGTAACTTACCGGCAACTACACCCTTCAAACCGAAACACAGCAACGCTGCTTGGCGGCAGAAATAGGCATAGGCACTTCTGTTAGAATAATGTGTTTGTATAACTGGGTTTTCAGTTTTTTCCCCAAAATCTTAAGGTTTCATCTTTAGGGAGACCTACGATCCGCAATGGACTTCTATAGTTATAATTTTGATTGTTACAGATTTTTTACAGCCGCGTCTTGGGGACCCTTTCGATCGGCACTGATTTGAATCAGTTGAGCTACCTCTAGATCGTTTGCAACGGTCTGCAGATAGCTCAACTGTTTCGTGTGAATTTTGTACATTCATCATTAACAGTAACTTTCTTTGGAATAGGATATAAATGGTTGTGAATATTACCTGTGCATCGCTGTAGTTGTGCGCGAGGTTTTTAATATTTCTCCTTAGGCCCGCCACGTTTACTTGCATATCGTCCCGTCCCCGGGGCATCTGAAACGTAATACAATCTTTACATACTCGTTTTATTTCTAACTGATTCTTCTTTCTTGGTCCTATAGTGATCAACTGGATGTTAGTGTCACAAACTTTTTAATTATTGGTACAGAGGCTACGGCCAAGCTGTCAATGTGGTCTTAAAAAGGCATTGTATAACCCTTGTCTTAAAAAAAAACTATTAAAAGAATCTAATAAAAAGAGCTACTAATCATTCCCTCTCACTCGCACAGTTATGTTAACAGATGTGTGCAAGTGCGAGGTGATGATTATCGCCGCTTTTTTCATTAGATTCGCAACTATATTGGCGGGATTTATAGGAATTTGACAGGTAAAGCCTATGCCAATTTTAAATAAAAATCTACTCAATATAATATTCTAGTTAAGGTTACTTTGAACCAGTATTAAAAATAATGTTATGAACTACATCAATATTAAATTTAATTCTAAAGCGAGCAATATGACGATACTAGACTACTTATAGAGATCATTTCTTACTCTGTCTCTGGTTCTATCTGGATCCGGCATTAGACCTAGCAATACAAACATAAGTTGTAGTTTTGTGTAGTCTATACATTTGTGAAGCTGGGACCGACGAGTCAACTTGAAACTGGATTAATTTCACAGCCCTTACTGCTCAGTTGGTAGCAGCTTTGCCTTCTGCGCTGTACGCCACGGGTTCGATCCCCATATGGTTCACACAGCACAAGCTTTGCTTATAAATAAATATATAAAACCACCAAATATGTTTTAAGTGGTCATAATTATATAAGGCAGAATATTGTAGCAAAAAAGGTATGAAACGCTCAAATTAAAATTTAGCTATTTCTTTATCAACATTGTGCATGTAGCAAGATTGGCTCCCCGGCATCGCGGCACCGCCAAGGTGGTGTTGATAGATATTTTTTTAATTCCAATTAGCTGATGGAACAAGCAGATGGCCCATGTGATGTTAAGTGATAAGATGATAACCATTGCCTCGTAAGTCACGCACGATAGGAATGTGCCCTACGATGCACTGCCCTGCGTCCATCAACTTGAGGCGTACAGATGTTAAGCCTCATGTGCCTGTAATTTTACCGGCAACCACACTCTTCAAACCGAAACACAGCAACGCTGCTTGGCAGAAAAAGGCGTGGTGGTAGTACTTCCCCGGACGAGCCACACACAAAGAGCTCTACTACTCTTCTATGTTATTCTACCAACAGCCAGCAAGCATGTGTTTATGTCGGTCGATAAGCCATGACCATGACTTATCGATTGCTAAGCTATTTCAGGATCTGTGGTCAATGTAAGCCAACTTTAGCCCCCTATACGTGAAGTGAGCGTGCTAGGTAATGCAATTATTGTTATAGGCAGCGGTTACCGCTCAAAATCAGGAGGGCTGTGAGAATATTCCATCAATTTAGTCTCAATAAAAAAATATAATTGTTGTTATTGAATTGCTCTATACAAAATTGGTGACTCAAATAAAATGTGTAGTGAAGCCTAAAGGTGATGTTAGTATGCTGAAAGAATATTCGAAACTGAAGGAAACGGTCGAGAAAATGAGATACAAAATCCTTGGCCCTGGCTTGTATTACTGGTTTTAATAAACCTCTTTTAAATTCAAGCTGCATACGTTACCAACTTTAGAAAATAAATACTTTCATTATTTTAAAAACCCTATCGCTGTAGTTTTTTCTAATCTTTTTCAATTTGATTTTTAATAAATTTCTTTGTTTGAACTACTCAAGGAGACGATTTATAATTAGTTTATAATATGTTCAGTCCTGACCATCACACAGGTAGACATCGCTTTTAGGGATAAGGCATTGGCAAGGCGTTGTATTATCCATCACAATAAAGAGAAAAACTGTGAATCATACCATATTTGTCGTGGTAATAATAATCAATAAAGAGATATCTAAGACTGACGTGTTTTCCTACTGTCTTATTTTTTTTTATACCTAAATATACAATATTGGTGGACTTTCCACATAGCACTATCTAGCCCCAAACTAAATGTATCTACACTAATATTATAAAGAGGTAAACTTTGTATTTTTGTATTTTTGTATGTAACGAATAGGCTCAAAAACTACTGGTCCGATTTCAAAAATTCTTTCACCATTAGAATGCTACATTATCCCTGAGTAACATAGGCTATATTATATTTTCAAAAAAATCAGGGATCCTTACTAAAACTTCAATAATGTAACCCAAGGTGGAAAACAAAAAACCTTACATCGCGTGCGCTGCGAAAACTATTGAAGGTAGAACAAAATAATGTACTACGATTTTGTAGAACACGTTATCATCTACAAAAAATGTCGCGACAGCATATGTCTAACTATTATAGTTATGTCACAATAAGTGTTCTTTTATTATAAAAAAATTATTGAAATGCCTCCGCTAGAAAAGGGTCTTTATTTGTACCTTGGTATTAATCCTTATCCAAATAAATCATTTCATAATTAAGACGGTTTCAATACCTATAGATTACTTCTTAAATTTTTCAAATCGGACATTCCATTCAAAAGATATGACGAAATTAAAAATGTTTACGGGTCCACGGTTCACGCGCGGGGTGCGATTTCACTCACTCAAGGAGAAGCGCGTGCAAATGTATGAAATAAGTAGATGCGAGGCTCGAACCCACGGTCTAAATTTATCCTAAAATGTTCAAAAAATTTATGACCACCCATGCGAAGCTGGGACAGGCCGCTAGTTTTCAATAAGAAAGTTGGTAGGAATACTTGCATAATGCTTTGCGTGTGCGATCATATTTAAAGCAAGCTTCACCATACAAAACACAATCCCAAGATAGTAGTCAATAAGTCAATAAGTCAATAAGTCAATAGGTATTTATTCAATAAAATCACAAGGATCACTTTGAAACGTCTTAAAGCTAGGTGACTCTAGGTGCCAGTTCCACGCGACCAAAGCCTAGAAGAACAGGCAACAAACTTACGGCTTGGTTCCTACCGTTCTTTTGTATGATCCTTTTACAATGTAATATAATATATTATTGAAGTTAAGTGAGGCGTAGGCATACAGAAAAAGGTAAACATAATCAAATTTATAAGACAGCACACGCTACGCTTCAAACTAATAATACCTAATGCATAAAATTAAATACAATCTATTAAATCAGAGAAAAATAAAACACACAATAGTAGGTACAGTACAGACATTGCAGACATGTTAGCTGCCGATGGGCAGAGCGACCGGGACATCGGGCCACGCACGTAGAAGCATCGCATCCGTATGTTAATCACAGCTGACTAACTTTATGAAGAGTTAGATCCTTAGATTAAATGCACAGATTAAAAATAGCACGATAGTGTACGGAATAAAATTTATTCAAGGAAAACGATTAACTAAGAACATTGCATCTTTTGCTTCCTTATAGAGAAACATATGTCACACAATTTTTGTAATTAGCCAATATTATAAGTATTCGTGCTTGCTTGCTCACTTCTAACAGATCGACTGAGTTGAGCCTCGTTCTCCGCGGTCAACATTTGGATCAGTGACCGCTAGTGAAATCAGAGAACTTCCGTGCTGCAGATGGCACGTTTAAGCTATCTGTTCAAGCGCATACAAAGATTTTAAAAAAATGGAGTTCATTTAAAATCAGTAACAAACATTACAGTATCTTTTTAAATTGGGTTGCATAACATTTTCGAAATTTTCTGGTTGGACAATATTAATTGGTACCCAAAATATGATAACTCTGTGTTATGGCATACCAATGACCTCCGATGCAGTTTCTAACGATGATTCGGCTAACCCTTGAGGCGCTCCTCTGGACTTCCACTTGACACAGACAATGGGACACTTAATCAGACAACCTGTATAGGTAATGAGTATAGCTAAGCCGAGGGTGCAGACGTCTCTTACTTGCACTGTTTTATTTGTTTTGATGTTTTGTTTTGGTATCTATGTTTTATGATGATTATTAATAACGTGTCTGTATCTACTAGTCGCATAAACGCATTTTCTTTCTTGCTTTTCTTTTCATTACGCGGTTATCCCGGCTAGATCTTCCTTGGACGCTTTAGACAAGCTACTCTACGAATGCCATTTTCTTTAACTGTCCCACAAAGAGATATTTTCAAAAATTGCTATCAGATGAAACCTTATCTACCTAAAAGTCAAACAATTTTTAATCAGACAAGGTTGTAACAAGAAGCTACGAGTATTCTTTGGAGATCGTTGCTCTCGGTAGGTCACCTTGTCAAGTAGATACTGTCACAAACATTTTACAAACGCGTGACTTGCCTATTAGCAAATAAATATATCTAAGCCGTAGCTACCAAAGCTTATTAGCGCCTGAAAGTCAATTAGCGACTGTCACTTGCTACTATATCGATCCACAACCCCAATAGTTGCAAAAAATGGCTTGGGTAATCAATGTATTCGATATTTTGGCCACGAAGACCTTTCAATGTGTTTTTTTAATACAACTAGCTGATGGAACAAGCAGATGGCCCACCTGATGTGGAGTGGTACGTTACCATCACCTATAACAAAGTATTGCCTCGTAAGTCAAGCACGATAGGAACGTGGCCTACGATGCACTACCCTGCTTCCCCTGTAATTACACCGGCAACCACGCTCTTCAAACCGAAACTCTCTTCTCTTAGTAGATTGGATTACTAGTAAAAAGATCGTTTAAAATGTTCTATTAATGCAATAATGAAGAAGCACCTAAGCATGCGAATCATGTAATTTTTCTCAGTTATTAACGTCCTGTCCAACAACTACAGTGGGTCATAGAACCCAAAAAGTTATAAAAAATGTGTCAAAAGACATGCGTTATGCGCACTTAAATTCCTTTCATCACACTGTTTCGAAAGACACTATTGACACCAAAAGATGAGGAAGTGGGTCAACAAAAGTTGCCCCACACGATAATCATCGAGATTATAATACAGAGACTGTTCTGTGGATATCATGTTCTTTTTATTTCCTGTTACAAATTAAAATTCCTGTGCTTAACTATCTGTTGTTCGAAATAAGGAAACGAATTTTAATCGCACTTTGCATGGATTGTTGTATTCTGTCGGGCATGATTACATCTCCAGATCACTGAGGCCACATCAAATGAGACAATACCAGAGTATGTGATCACGTTTCCTGTCTTCCCCGGTATCGGACACAAAGAACGTTAGTTCAGAATTGTAAACAAGGCGAGTTTGCGACGTGTGACGTGTTTACACGTATTTTTATCGTGTTACTGACCTGAAGACGCGTAAATTTATTAATGTCCATTGTTGGTTTGGGCAGTCAGCCATAGGTGGACTATTTCTACTCATAGTTAACAATAATAGTACGATTGTACATGATTTTATAATAAATAACTAATATTGTTAGATGCTGAAGTTTACACATAATATATATTTTTTTTATCCCACCAAAAAACAAAAACATATCCACTGTAAAGAGGAAGTTTTCAGTGGCCTGATTTTTTTGAGTGTTTGTAATTCATTCAGGCCATATTGACTGAAATTATTAGGATGAAACTTGGGGGATGTAGATCGTGCTCAAGAGAATAATCTTAACAATCAAAGCCGGCATAGGCTAGTACTTTATACTAAAAGTAGCGAATACACTGCTTCTCCAGAACAGCTCATCATACCCTAAACGGTATTAAGGACAAATAGAGCAATTCAGGATGGCGAGAGATATAATATAACCATAGTACTTTATGAGTTCGGTATCGGCCATAGTAGTACACACATAATATAGGTAGATAAATAAAAACATGCATTTATGATTAGATATTGTTATTGTTCAAACAATCACGTTAAACGGTATTATATGAACTAGGTGACCTAGTTAGGTTAGTAAATAAGCGTCAAAACAAAATGGTTAATTATTAAATGCAAAATATTAGTGGCTGTATTTATAGTAGGTTAGTATTGAGCGAATACACAGCAACTAAAATAAATTAATTTGAAAAACTTACTTTTAGTGCATTTATTTACGCTGTGTATAAGTTAATTCGGCCAAGTGCGAGTCGTCGCCGCTTCTGCAGACAATATCAGTTTTACACACACCAAGATAAAACAATTAGGAACACACATGCAGAAAGACAGTCTTACAATACCTATAGCTTATTTTAAATTACTTATTCTAAATTAGCAGCAAGTGGATTCAAGTCGAATTTTCTTTCCGAAGTTTTTAATAAAACCAAAGAGTCAAAAAAAAAAAAAGTAAAAGAGTAAAGAAGTCAAAAGTTCACCATTAATTAAATTCTAAAAGGAATCTAGAAGATTTGCTATTAAGTAGATAAATAGCTCCTTCTAGAAAGTCAATACTTTTGCTATATGTCACGGTTTTGTGTGTCATTGGTAAAATACTTAAAACTGATATAGGCAAGAAAAATCTGTTCTTATTGTTTTGTTGGTTTATTTTTGTTGGGTAGTCCCAAAGGTAGATAATGCTATCTAGCTATAAGATCGCCTGTTTACTAAAAGATAGCACTAAGATTTGTGTTTTATAACCAGGATTTTTAGCTAGATTAAGTACCAATTTAATTTAATTCAGAAAACCAATATCTAAATGAATAAAGGATGCGAATGATCATGAAAATCATCTCCAATAAAATTTAGACCTACCTATCCCTATTACATTTCGAACCAACATGCTCACCTGCAAATATGTAGTATAACCGACCTAGACACTAATTAGACTAGACACATCAACACACTCGTACTGACAACACATTCTAAACAACGCACCAACACACGTACAATTTCACAATTTATTCCAGGCGCTAATTAGATACTAATCAGAATTCCCATCACAGAGCAATAATAACCTAGCAACTATGTATCTGTCACAATAAAAACAAATGAACTTCAAATTCGTGCAGCAAGCACGCCAGCGGACGCAGAATAACGCACGAGTGAAAACGTAAGGTCGGTTGTACACTGCCGAATGTTGTTTTGTGTGACGCTCTGTGAATCAGCAGTTCTGCTAATCTGATTCATACACTGGGAAGACGGCATTCGAGCAATGTAAACATGATGCTAGAAAACTTTTTTATGAGGAAGTTTTTGTTCTCAGAACATCAAACCAGATATCTGCCTAGGTCAATGAAATGCATTTATTGTGGTAAGATTACAGATGTAAGTACATTTATTTATATTTTTCCGATTTTTTTGTTTCTATTTGTTTCTCCTATAGATTTTATATTGTAGCTTTTTATAATTTATTGTAATGTGTAGCTAATAAATATCCGTCTATGTCTAGATGTCAGTGGTTATCATAATTTGGTTTAACATATTTTGCTAAGGCTCAGGTATTCAAGGTAGGCAAGTTTTATAATGTTATTTCTTACTAAATAAATTAATATTAATATATCAATCATCTCGGTGCTCACTCTTTCCTAATTATGTATTCTTTCACACAACTTACACACTTTTTACGTTCGATATGGAATCGAACGTAAAAAGCATTGAGGCATTAAATGTTTTGGTTTATTTTGGGTCAATTTTAAATACTTTTGTGAAAGCAGACTTTTTTAAAATTTGACGATATCTTACACTCACACAGTCGAGAGCATATTTATTTTTATAGGCTCTCGACTGTGGCATGGCATGGTAGACATTCTTAGTGAGTTCTAAATTAAAATAAAAACAGGTACAACTTTTTAGATCAATAGTTGTTCCACTTGCTTACCAGGAACATTTTACAAGAACACATTAACGTTATTTAAGCAGTTGATTTTAAACTGTTTTGTGAAATGAAATAAACAAAATATAATGTTGTTCTCCAGTGCGCACCACCCCTATTATCACAGGGCGAGTTAGGTAATGCGAGTGGGAGGAAGCACTACAAGGAGGTAAGTACGTGTTTCTGCTGCTACCTACCTGTGTACGCTACATGCCGAATGTAAACGAAACGTTGGACAGCAGTTTTAAATCAAGGCATAAGGTCGTAGCTAGCAGTACCCCAGTAGAGCACTGGTGGTCTAGTGGTAGCGGCCCCGCCTTCCGATCCTAAGGTCGTGGGTTCGAAACCAGTCGTAGACCAATGAGTTTTTCACAAATCATAAATCATTTATTGTTTGTGATGTACTGTTTGAGATGGTAGGTGGGTTTCAGTTCAAAAAATTATTTGCACCTAAAAAGTTCTAGAACATGTGCCAAGTGCTCGAAAGGAGCTCTTGAGGCGCACTTAAAATCCTTAAAATCACCACACCGTTTCCAAAGAAACTAGTGACACGACAAGAAGCAGTACCCCAAGTCTGAGTTTTGTTTTTCGTTTTCCGTATCGTCAGGCCGTTTTAGTATGGAGACTCGATGAGCGCCGCTATCGGCCGTGCTGGGAACTCACGAGCATGCATACAAAAACGGCCTGAAGATGCGAAAAACGATAAACAAGACTCAGACTTGGGATACTGCTCTATCAGGAAAACTATGAACTAAGAAACTAAGTTTTATAAAAACTTACTACTATCAACATAAAAAAATAGGGATTGGTGATAGAAGGGTGAAAATTTAGGGTTTTCATAAAAATCGGTCAAGCCGTTTCGAAGGAGTATGGTAACTAACATTGTGACACGAGAATGTTTATGAAAGATTTAGACAGTACCGAGGCAATACCTTTAGATCTAAAAGTGATGGGCGTATTGCAATGCACATTGGCACAGGGCACGTTCTCGGTAGACGTGCGCTGTGAGGTAAAGCATGTTGTTGTAGGTATGAGGTACCGTTCCATAGGTCGGCTATGTGCTAGCTTCCGCTACTTTTCTCATAAATAAATAAATCAGTTTTTGGCTACAGTGTTTGCTGAACTTAAAATAACCAGGTATGAGCATTGTAGGTAAAGTACCTATAAACGAACTCAAGATTCTCTGAGGATGTCTAAGAGGGATAGTCAAAGGTACGTCCAAACATTAAATTAGGCACATACTCACATTTTGCAAGTTGGTTCTCCATACCTGACAGGCTGCAAGCCCATAGCCGCTGTTAGAATACCAACATTGTTTAGTATTGTATAAACTTTATAGGTACTATAAAGCAAATAGTACTAAATTCCTTATACCGTTTTAATGTCATGCGAGAAGGTTATAATAGTAATGGCGATGACAAGTTTGCCTTCAAAGTATATAAGTTGTAACTTTAAATAAGCATAAATAAATACAGGCCGAGTAAGACTTGCGAACGAATGAAGTTTCCAAACCATAATTTTGTAATAACTTGTAATTTACCTTCCTACACGTAAAGTTTAACGGAATCCGAAAACTCCTTTTGGTGGCTAATCCCGTTATTTGAAATGAATGAATGAATAAAATGAAATATATTTTATTGCTCGAAACATAAAAATAGTTGTGGAAATAATGTCATGTCAAGCGCAACATATTTTTGATGTCGAGAATGCAAATGATAAAATACATTTTGAAAGATTAAAAAAATACATAGTTCATACATAACATGTATGTAGGTATATGGAAGTTTTTTTTACAATCAAGATTAAACCACAACATTTTATGTCAGTTCAATAGTTGGCAACATTTTAATAGTAAGTAAATTTTTCGTTGTACTGCGAGCTCGTTAGGTACCAATTCCAACCTAACCCTTAGGGCCGGTTTCACCATGCTCTGTTAGATTAACAAAGGATTAAAGGGCCGTTTAATATGTCAAAATGTACGCGTTTGACAGCTAAAGTTATATTTAACGGTCTTTTAATCCTTGGTTAGTAACTAACAGAGCATGGTGAAACCGGCCCATAGAATAATGAACGGTAATGTTAAGAAAGTATGTATATCGTAATACTCTTACCGTGCATTAAAAAAAACGATAATCATTGGTCATTTGATGACTAGGTATCTAATCTTTAACTTATCTAAATTAACTAGCGGCCTGTCCCAGCTTCGCATGGGTGGTCATAAATTTTTTGAACATTTTAGGATAAACTTAGACCGTGGGTTCGAGCCTCGTGTCTACTTATTTCATACGCCCTTCTCCTTGAGTGTCGCACCCCGTGCGTGACCCGTGGACCCGTTAACATTTTTAATTTCGTCATATCTTTTGAATGGAATGTCCGATTTGAAAAATTTAAGAAGTAATCTACAGGTATTGAAATCGTCTTAATTATAAAATGATTTATTTGGATAAGGATTAATACCAAGGTTTAAAAAAAGACCCTTTTCTAGCGGCGGCATTTCAATTATTTTTTTATAATAAAAGAACACTTATTGTGACATAACTATAATAGTTAGACATATGCTGTCGCGACGTTTTTTGTAGATGATGACGTGTTCTACAAAATCGTAGTACATTATTTTGTTCTATCATCAATAGTTTTCGCAGCGCACGCGATGTAAGGTTTTTGTTTTCCACCTTGGGTTACATTATTGGAGTTTTAGTAAGGATCCCTGATTTTTTTGAAAATATAATATAGTCTATGTTACTCAGGGATAATGTACCATTCTAATGGTGAAAGAATTTTTGAAATCGGACTAGTAGTTTTTGAGCCTATTCGTTACATACAAAAATACTAAAATACAAATCTTACCTCTTTATAATATTAGTGTAGATTAATATACACTACGTTACCTACAAAACATGAGTACCTTGCTTACCTAGGTAGGTAGGTACCTAAAGTTACCAGAGGTGAAGGTCATGCGCTAACATGAGGCCGCAGAATAGACAGTAGTCGCTATAATAGAGCCAGCGAGGTGTTGATTGATATACCTACCTAGTACCTTACCTACCTACTTGTTTTTACAATAATTACAAGCTATCATCATGACAAAATGGCTATAATCTGAAGATTTCTACCATTAGGATTACATGCAATTTTTTTTTCACCAGTGCCAGTGTTCTCAAACGGGGCACACATAATAATCGTGGGAAAGTGGTAGGTAATCTTGCAACCAATATAGGTAGGTAAGTATAATAATTCAAACACAATTTTGCTGAAGGGAACCACAAACCAAAACGCCATCTTTGTTTAATATTGTTGTTTTTGATGATTTTTAAGGATAGATAACCAGTGTCAATTCCATACATTTTAAACCAACGCGAAGGAAAAAAAAGAATAGGTACCTACGTCTTGACTGACGGAAGAGAGAACTGCCATTCATGAGAGGATTACATACTAAGTGGAGATACAGTGATCAGGACCCTATTTACCAAAAGTATATACCTACGTCAAGTCGGACTATCCTACTTAGACATTATTTCATATCAAAGAATGTAAGTTAGTTATCGGTACTAAGAGCTCTGAAGGGATATATATATATATCTACCGTGCCTGGGGATGGCGAAGCTGTTTCTGTATTTTTTCAGCCAGAGAGCAATCTGCCGAAAATACACAAAAACCAACAACTCAACCAGAGGTAGGTACGTAACTTAGAACAATTCGTCACGCACGAAATAAGACATGCACATAAGTAAATCCATTTTCAGTTCTAATTTCAGGCAGGTGCCGTTGAATATAGCATAGCAGATAAGATACAAACAATGCTTTGCAATTTTTAGTTTTGAATACAGGAGGTTGACGTCGAAAGTCGCTTATCAGATAAGATACTAACAATGATTGTGTTTACAGGCGGCCACGTCACTTGGGCAAGTATTGTTATCTCGATGAAATGTCTTAGTAAGAACAATATAGAATGCTACTAGAAAGAAATGCAATAAGTTGAGTACTGTGCTTGATATAAACTACGCGTTATACCTACCTAAGATGTCTGCTTATAAGTAGGTAGGTAATTCATTTATTTTGAATCTACAATGTAATTCATCATTTTGTTAGTAAAAAAAATGAGTACCTACTTGCAGATGGAACAAGCAGATAACCCACCTGATGTTAAGTGGTAACCATCACCTATAACAAAGTATTGCCTCGTACGTCACGCACGATATGAACGTGCCCTACGATGCACTACCCTGCGTCCATCATACCTATGCCTGTAATTTTTCCGGCAACCACACTCTTGAAACCGAACACAGCAACGCTGCTTGGCGGCATAAATAGTGTAATACCTACCTACAGTGCGTGACGTGCGAAGCTTTGTTGATTTTGGTGATTATTACACTTCACTTTAGGTGGGCCATTATCCTTCTTATATCATCAAGTAGTATATGAAAATATAATAAAATAACTAAGTATGATTAAGTGCCTGTAAGAGATCGCTACATAGCGATGCTGTTGACTTTAGTTTACTTGCTACTATTTTTGTTATTATTTCCTTCTGTTTAACCAAAAAAGAATAGCTATCAAAGTATTATAACATACCTACTGTATTCTATTTCTGCTGTCTACAATCAAGACGTGATAAAAATCCTATGAAATGTCTAGCATGCTTCTAACTGTACTCAAAAACTTGATCTTTATTCTAAACAGAATAGACTCTATGCCTCGGAGATAAAGTTGTATTTGTTTTGTTTCTAACGAAGATAAGGTTAATAAATGATACAGTGCGCAAAATCAGTTCCACTAAAATCAGACGTCCGTTGAACTCTTTTGTGGAAGGTAGGTATTTTGTGTACGAAGCCTTGTTTGATAAAGTGATAAGGTTGAGATATAATTTCAATGATACTCAATATCAGCTGAATTTGGAACTATGATTACGAATGTTTACAATTTTACAATGCATGAGTTGTAGAGCTCTTTGTGAAAGAGTTGGTTTGAAGTTTTTGCAGAAACACGAGATGGGTCCTCATATTTCTGCCATCAAGCAGTGACTCACTTTGCTTTTGAAGGTTATGAGTGCCCAAATCATCACACATCGGATAAATTGCCTCTATTCATGGTTGGTATGGTTCAGCTGAAAATCAGCGTTGGATAGGTAGGTTGCCTGCCTTCCTGTTTAACATTTTATGCTGAGCTGAAACCACGCTGACCTTTTACAAACTAACGTACCTACCTAGGTGCGAAAGGATTTGTAGGTGCGCGGGCCTTACTACGTAGGTAGGACCTAATATTTATATTTTTATACCATTAGTGTGTTTTGTCAATATAGGTACTTTTGATTAATTACCCTAAAGCTCTCATCTCATCTTGAATCTGAATTTCCAGCGTGGGCACTACCTACTCAACCAGTGACTACGAATTCGAGCGTCAGTAATATGGTAGCCACTCTGGCGCATGACCACAGAGTGTCTAGCAGTCAGTGTACGGGCCGTTCACCTCTAGTAACGATCTATCACCATACACCATAGAACATAGGTAGGTATACAACTAGTGAGGTATTGTTTCCGCTTTGTTTTCAGTCGTGTGAACTATGCTTATGGGATTCAATGCTTTAATGATGTAATGGTTTTTTTTTGCTTTGATGCGATTTTGTATGAGATTTTGCCAGACGTTATGCTATATGGACATAAATCATAAAGTGGGTATCTACGAGACTAATAAGGTTCATTTTAGCGATGACGCCCAAATAAACGATTTGCCAGGAATTTCAGTCTTCTAAAATAGGTGACCAGCATTTCCGCGGAAAAGATGCGTAGTAGGTAAAAAATACTTATAAATAGTACCTACTACATCCTTAAAAAGTACACTTCTAGGTATAGGATTGAGCTATGAGCCTATGACTCAAATTTTATAGATTATCAGTCCCGCTATCTGTAAAGCAAAGACCGGAAATTGGAGTATAATTTTTTCCAAGATAAAATAATCGAATACTAAATTAGACAAAGAACATGATTTTATTAGAGAGCTAATTTACATCATTGTTGCTGATTCTTTATACTTAAGACTGCGAGAAATAAATAAGTGAATAAATAAATAAACTACAGAGGACCTAGTATTATAACCCAGACTTCTAGATAATAAACTAATATTATCTAGAAGTTCTCGTTACCCGGATAAAAAGCTCACATAATTCTTACATCGCCAGTAAAGTCTCCGGTACCAGCCGACTTTCAACAAAACAACGCAACAAAACGGTGAAGTTTCACCGTAAATTAAAATGAATCAAATTAACAATTCTTTCATAACATCAGTAGCAACAAGGCCGACCACTTAGCACAGTCGCAGTGTGTTACTAAGGTCATGTTTTAGGCCAAAACCGCCGTAGAACCTAACAACATTATGCAGTTGAAAAGTCACATCATGGACAATCTGAACTTCAGGTTCTTAAAACAACGGAAAAAGGATGCATCTGGACTTAAAAAAGGCTATTCATCCATCCACTCATCCGTCTATATTACAACAACTGATTCGTAAAAAACTCAAGCCATTTAGGTAAGTAGGGTAGATGCGCTAGTTCGCCGTCCACGTCCCTTTCTCGACCATTCGCGGCACTACTAGTAGATAAACACTAAAAATAGCAAAATTAACATGCACACATTGAGAGAGAGTATTTTGGCGCCTTCTTGAATGTTCAAGCAAACACTCAAAAAAGTTTAAAGTCACCAGCACAAGTGAAACAATTATAAATAATAGAATCAGTTTGGGGTCGGCCGTGATCTGATACAAAAGCACTAAAAACAACGAAAAAAATAGTGAAGTGATGGCGCTTTCACGCTAAGTTCTTCACTCATTTTTATGACTTTTAGAATAATAGTTATTCGTATGCCTTCATAATAGATCAAATAATAAGTTTATAATGTTTTCCGCTTTAAATATAAATAATAAGTTATTTAAATTACGTGGACGAGAACTGTACCACGCTTTTATATGAAAAGCCATTTTTCGTCCACGTGGTCGGGAACTGGTGGTATCATGTCAAGAAATTGGAGTCTTGTATTTTTTTATGTATGAAAACTAACTGCTGCTTTAAAACAATATTGAGTCTTATTACTCCTCCTAAATTTATTAGCCAGTTTTCGTCCAGGCTAATATGATTATATCAACAAATACAGATACTAATATAATGCTAGTGGTCGAGAACAGGATGGGGTAAATACGACTTCCAGATTTCGACCATGATTTTAATTTGCAACAAATGCTGTAAAACATCAATAAATTTGAATTTTAAGCTATAGAATAATATGTATTAATTCCTTTTTTATTATTTTATTGAGGTTTTGCATTATTTACATATAAATTACCTCTAAAATTCTTAGTAATACTGTGGTCGAAAACCGATACATCCGATCAGTTTTCGACCATTTAAGAAATTATTGATTACTCCTCTCCAGGCCGGAGGTCTTAGCTGAAATAGAGGAATTTTACGGTCGGTAGTATTGTGCCTTCGCAGGTATTGTGTCCCGAATCAAGTAACGAGGATGGTAGAGCTACACTGACAGGCCACTACACAGAAGATATCCAAAGATCAGCCTTGACGAGATCGAGATAGTTTTGAAACAGTTAAAAAATGGGAAAGCCCCAGGGGAAGATGAAAACACTTCGGAACTGATGTCAGGTTGACTGGCGATACATCGAAGTGCTGAGATGTTTAAGCAATGATGCCACCATGTCTGTTCAGGTCCAGAACCAGCTGTCCAAACCTACCAGTTGTGCTGCGGAGTAAGAAAAGGGGACGTAATATCCTCCAGTTCTCATGCGCACTGGAAGATTTGTTTAAGACACTGAGTTGCACCCTAATGGGCATTAATATTAACGGCGAATACATCACAACATTACGGCATTTGCTGATGACATCGTCATATTGGCAGAATCGTTGCAGAACCTACAACAGATGCTGAACAGCCTAGCTGCTGCCTCACGACGGGTCGGCTGGGTATGAACTTGGATAAAACTCAGATCATGATTATTGATCGCATCACCCAAACCGATCACTGTCGCCAGTATGCCTTTCGAAGTTTTACAGGAATATGTCTACCTTGGGTCTGCCCCTGCGGTTGGGTAGACACAACTTTGAGAGAGAGCTAAACCGGAGAATTCAGCTGGGCTGAGCTGCGTTTGGGGAACTTCTTCAGGTCTTATCGTCGCCCATCCCTCAATGTTTGAAGACGAAAGTCTTCAACCAGTAGGTACGTCCTACCTGTTATGACCTATGCTGCCAAAACGTTGACACTAACAGTAGGGTCGGCTCACAAACTGAAAGTCGCCCAGCGAGCTATGGAGAGAGCTATGCTCGGAGTTTCTCCGAAGGATAGAATCCGAAACGAGGCTATCCGACGGAGTACTAAACTAGTCGACATCATAGCTCAAAGGATTAGCAAGCTGAAATGGCAGTGGCCCAGCCATGTATGCCGTAGAACTGACAATCGCTGGAGCAAACTAATACTTGAGTGGTCCCAGTGGTTCTTCAGACCGCGTTTAGGTAAGCGTAGTGTAGGACGCCCTCCGCAGAGGTGGGGCGACGAGATCGTCGCCCCACTTCGACGTCATCATCGTTGCGAAATGTAGCTGGCAAATACGGAATCAGAAGAGCCGAAGCCCGGGCTCAGTGAACGTCTTGGGAGAGACCTACGTCCATTAGTGGACTGACTTAGGTTGATGATGATGATGATATGTTACGATTGAATAATATTATATAATAAATAAGTACTTAAAACTCTTGTGGTACACTATTACATTATATAAACTAAAATGCAAAGGGACATTTCTTCAGAAGTTAGCAAAAATGATTTTCGATACCTAGATAGTAAGTTTTGAACTTTGAATGCAGAAATTTTGATTATTATTATGACTCTTAAAATATACGACATGATAACTATAACTTTGTTTCGTTTCTATCAATTTTTACTCCTATATTTGAAATATTTTCTCATCAGAAATGAATGGTCGAAAACTGGGGAGTAGGTGGTCGAAAACTGGATTTTGTGGACGAAAACTGGTCAAAATAGGTATTTGACATTAAAATATTTTTATAATATTCGCAGTTTACTTCATAATTAAATACTTTACATTAAATGAAAATAGAGGATATAGGCTATGTGCAGAAAAAGTTTCACCTCTATAAACTTACAATAACATAGACTTTTTGGTGCTTAAATGTGACAACTCCGCTAACTGGACGATAAGGGGCGTAGTTACCCTACCTACCTATTTACTCAGGCTTTAGCAAAGAAATGGTAAACTTCGGTTTGCAGCAAGTTATGGCTGAAGGCTCTTCGAATAAAGTTCAAAATTTTGATCAAAACTGATCTATTTCAAGAAATATTTTCATTATATAAGCCAGAAATGTTCATCTACGCTGTCGTGTACCGTAGGTCCATTTAAAATAAGAGTATCGTAGACTAACGTAGGAAACACATCATCCGGCCGACGCGGCGCGGATGTCATGAATTAGGTAAAGTCGTCTGGCATATTAGTTAAAACATTCGTCATTTTTTTGGACTTGTTTAGTTAGGTATGAATGTGTTATTCCTTTTTGTTTTTCGATGTCAATAAACTTGCCAAAAATACAACTTCTGATAATTCAAAACAGCGTCTGATTATAATGTAGTTAGATAGATAGGTAGGTATTTAGGTAGTACCTACTGGGTATAGAGTATAGTGTGTAAACATACCTACGGCATACGAGGCCCGCGCTATTAAAAAAAACAAATAATAAAATATGACTTGGTAGGTAGAGGACTACTTCTACCTACCGAGTCAAATGGGTAAGGTATTGTAAACATTTTGAATACACGCAAACATGTTAGACTAAACAATTTGTACCAGAGTTAGAAGGTGAATGCTGCAAATTGTGTATGCAGGTGGGACATGTTGTTGTCCCTTTCCAATGATTATCAGGATTGTATGTACTGTAGTTATGGGTATAAAGGGTGTGTAGCCCGATGTGAAGCCCACCGTTTCTAGATAGGTATCTAGTGTATCACAAAGTGTTATAACAGTGTCTGTTCTGGGCACCACTACACACAGGCACACGGTAGATAATCACTAATCAGCATGATTAATTTGCTTTATCCACCTTTTCATATTCATATTCATTTATTTTAAACTATAGGGACTCTTTGTCAATTTGTTTGTACAAAAACACAATCTTCATACAATTTCACTGGGTCGGTACGTTAGGTATAACTTTAGATTCAGCTGTGTAGAGGCTTTGTCAAAATATTAAGCTAGGTATAAATATAATAGATTCTTAAAATGTCTCTGTAAAACTATGTTTTTTTTTATAGAACTAGCTGATGGAACAAGCAGATAGCCCACCTGATGTTAAGTGGTAACCATCACCTATAACAAAGCATTGCCTCGTTAGTCACACACGATAGGAAAGTGCCTTACGATGCAGTAACCTGGATCCGTCAACTTGAGGCATACAGATGTTAAGACTCATGTGCCTGTAATTACACTGGCAACCACACTCTTCAAACCGAAACACAGCAACACTGCTTGGCGGCAGAAAAGGCGTGATGGTAATACTTCACCGGACGAGTCCTTTACAAAAGGCTCTACTACTCTTATAATAATAATTATATAATTATTCAATAATATCTTATTTACATTGTAAAAGGATCATACAAAAGAATGGTAGGAACCAAGCCATAAGTTTGTTGCCTGTTCTTCTAGGCTTTGGTCGCGTGGAACTGGCATCTAGAGTCACCTAGCTTTAAGACGTTTCAAAGTGATCCTTGTGATTTTATTGAATAAATACCTTTTGACTTTGACTAAAATTTAACTCACAAAGCATACTATACAACTTGGAGGATAAAAATGTATGGTGTCTACCAATTGCTGTGGACTACTCTGTTACTAAACATCAGATAACTCACATGATAAAGCCTTTGAACAGAAAAAAATAAATCTTCAATACATTTTTAATAGGTATAGACACTTTGACTTTTAACTTTACAGAAACTTTGTTATTATTAGAAATTAATGTTAAAAATTCTTATGGAACTTCATTAGAACTTTAAGATAGGTACCTATTCAGGATTATTTTGATTACAGTGTGCATGCAATACCTCCTCAGAGCCACATCCAAATATTGTTGTTTCTTTTTGGGAAGGCAAATTTAGCATTCCAACAAAAGGAAATTACATTGAACTGAATTATATTGTATTCACAAAGGCACTGCCATTGGGGCTTCAGCCTTGTCACCAGAATCACTAAAAATAGATTTAATGAATAATAAACATACCCAACTACCTTTAAGTTAATTGAGGTTGCGCCCAAATCTGGTAGTGAGAGTTGGCGGTGAATGATCACCTAATTAGCTACATTAGTTATAATAATAAACCTAGATAATAACAAATAGGTTGATGACATTTTATATAGTGGCAATGGACCTACAGCATTTGATTTTAATAATTTTTGAGGTCAGTTAACACCTTACAGTTTCATCATGTAGAATTAATGTTTTTATACACACTATGAGAATAAGTAGCAGTACAGTGGCAAGATTTTTAGGAAAGTAAAACAACTTACATGGTTAAAAATAAACCTTTCCAGCAATACAATCTGCACAAAAGCTACACTATTTTCAGGAAACCGAAACTAAAAATCACCAAAAACAAGCGCAAGTAACAAGTGACTGTTTGATAAGGTTATCTAGTACTTACAGATAATATTTTATCATATCGCACTATAATACCGCAAAGAATCTTCAACTTGCATCCACTTGCGTCATAAAATACTCATCAGATATACTGTACACAACACGAATATTAAAGGACCTGATTTCGAGCATCAGAGTACCACGTACACTACGTCATTTCGGGGTCACTTTTTGCAATACGGAGTCACCTGATAGAGTGAAGGTCCAACAAAAAAACACGCGCAACTATACCGTGACCCCGCTACCACCAAGAAAACTGGTGTAATGAAGTGGTGACGGCCTAGTGCATATACTTTTTTGATGCTAATAACCAAACCAATACAAACTTACCAAATAAGATGACTCGACTTTAGTAATACTTTTGTTTCCCACGAGCAGAATACTTTTTAGTATGATTGAAACGATTTATATTTATCACATGATTACACAGTTCATCACGTTTCACAACACATAACGTATCATTATAGAATTGAGAATTTAGTATTATTGCTAAATGATAAAAGCTAAACAAAACAGACAGACAGTTTGACGAATTGACTGATTGACACTATGTCATCCCCTCATCATCTATTTCCGTAAATTCAACAACAACACCAACATGTCCTCGGTCCTCCTCTCTCATCTTCTCTTTCCTCCTTTCAACCGAACATCCGGTCAAGTCAAGATTTTAATGCTATGAATTCGCGGACTCATTAAAATGATTTGTAAACAATTACTAAAATAGCATATTGGCTATTTTAGATGTACATTCATAGTTAAATTATTTTTTTAATAGGTATAATTTATGAAAGTCTTGAGTTTGATAACGATAGAACGTAATTTTATTTACTTTTCTAAGGTATTTTATTGTTGATGTTTGACCAAGTTTGTTTGACTCAGTTTAAGTCAGTTTGTATCAGTTGAACGTTGAACATATGATACTTAGTCTAAGGTTGAACACGAACTTCTAGTGAAGATTGACTGACTGCTTGTATGTAGATCGTAATATCGTAGCATAGTATTTATTATTATACTATACAAATAAACCACATGATTCAGGGTGTACTAGTACCCTCCTAGTACTCAGTAACCTCCATTATGTTGAGATTACGAACAAAAAAAATGAATTTACAATAGTTTGTAATCGTGATGGTGTAGGTAAGTACTATGTATTATCTACGCTGGCAGCACTACTGTACTCCAGCCACTGACCTCAATAAATACACTGGACAGGCTTTCACCATTAGAATGACAGCAATTTTTTGTGCCAATTTGAAGCGCCACTTTTGACATACGAAAGTCCCTAGAACTAATTGTGACGTATATTGCAAATGGCTGCCGTGGTAAATTACATAGAAGTAGGGATGTTCCGATACCACCAAACGCAAAGTATCGATACCTACTCAAATCGTCTTGCGATACTACTAACTGGAGTACCTGAAAAGTATCGATACTTACTCATATCTATAGTATAAGTAATTTAAACTTTTTGGAAAATTAAATGTAGGCAGATATTTGAAACTAAAAATTAAATAATGAATAACCCTTAATCTGTGGCAATCTGTTGATCAAGCTCTAGGAGCTGGAGGGGATAAAATGGGTATCTGTGAACCGAGCTCCTGGAGCTTGATGACGACACACTCGTATTATACTAAATTGTGTGGAATTCATACTACCTGTCCTACTTTCACTCGAACAAAGCGTAGTTGAAAAAACAAGGACGAAAATAACACCACAGATCCGACCTAAAACACAATACAGGCCGTACAATCCATGACGCAACAGTCACCCGCCGGACCGCGATCACATTTGACGAGTGCCGCCATTGTTTACAAACACAGTTGAGTTACGAGGTTGTTATTGTTTGGTTTTATGGTGTAATAAATCTCAGTGAAGTGAAACAAATGGTGTTTAAATATGAATGGGTAAGTAATGAACAGTTTACAATGCTTAGATTGTGTATTTGATAAAGATTTTAGGTAGAAATAGTCATTTGAAAAAACATCGTCTCAAATTTTGGCAAACACAGATGGCGCCACTGCCGTAAATTTTCGCTAGTTACTAATAAATTAATTATAAATAAACTAAGGATAGAAAACTGTCGCAAATACGTGTATTACATACCTATTGAATATAAGTATAAAATATAAAAATTATCTCACGGAAGTTGCATAGCATTGAACCAAAAAAATACGCAACAAAAACATCAAAAAAATCATAAAAATCATTCGTTTTAAATCTTGATTTTAGAAATGTTTTAATAATGCAGCATATCTTATTATTATGCTAATCGATTTGTAATTTTATCATAGTGTAGGATAAAGATTTGCATCAAAAATAAATTCAACAGATGTTATCCTGTGACCCAAAGTTTGAGAGGGTATTTTTTGCGCTCGATTTCAAGTGCTTTGTTTTTTGTTCGATTTCTCGTAAACTAAACACTTCTTACAGCTAAAACTCTTTTTGCGATAATATAATGAACCAAACTTTAGTGTAAGTTAATTACCTAAGCCGCTTGAGCTACTGTGTTCTAAAAATAGAATTTTAAAGCGACCGTATTTTTTGTCCGGTCGGCCGGGTTCGCGTTCCGTTTTCCGGTTTTGTAAGACTAGTGTGGTGAAAAAAATGTATGGGGAGGTAAGTTCTTTTGATTGATTAATGTAATATAATGTATCTTTATGTCATTAAAACAAAAACTGTTTGAAATAATGGTTCATTTTTTAAATTATAGCTACTTTTGTACAATAGCCTGGATAAATTTCACTCGGCCTCATTTCAAGTTACAATTATTAATTAATTGCAAGGCAAACTAGAATAAACTATGCAGGATATGTTAGCTTATTTCAAAAGACATGAGTTTTACCTAGAACTCCCATGAATTCTATGCAAAATAAAGAGATATCTTCATTTTAATGACGCGCGCCCTTGGTTTTTTTGTTTCCCGCCGAGGTCTCCGAGACCCCCGTCACAGATCCCTATTTTTTTTCAAAATGGCTGCACAGAGGAAGGGATAATCTTATAATAAAGAATTATTAAGTCAACCAGCTATTATACTATTCTTCATTTCAATAGATACCTGCTTGCTTCGATAAATCAGAATAATGTCAATTTATTCAGACGCACAGAACCTTATTAGATACCTTTTAAGTGATAAAAAGCTTCTTCCACAAATTGTGTGACAAGTACATAATAGTCACCCACAGCACAGCTACATACAAACCATGAGCGTATAGCTATCGATAAAAACATTAGATGTCGACTTGCGTGCATCACTAACTTTAGTTCCATGGACTTTCGTATTTGCTTACAGCGCCAAAATGGCGTAAATCAAATAGGCACAAATCTATCTTGCCAGCCGCCTGTCCAGTGTATTTATTGAGGTCAGTGACTCCAGCCAGCGCCAATCTTTCCTCCAAGCCATGGCCAGAAAAAAATAAAAAAAAAAGGTCAGTCGGTTGCAGTGGTGCCATCTTAGGGTATTTTACTCTAGATTTAGAGTAAAATTGAATTATCAGTGTAATTTTTAGGGCCGGTTTCACCATGCTCTGTTAGTTATTAATCAAAGATTAAAAGACCGTTAAACGTTTAACCTTAGCTGTCAAACGCGTACATTTTGACATATTTAACGGCCATTTAATCCTTTGTTAATCTAACAGAGCATGGTGAAACCGGCCCTTAGGGTATGAATTTAGATAGGGTCTTTTTTGGGGTATACCGATGCAGAGCCATTTGCAAATATTTTTAAACTTGCGTTGTCTCTTTTATCAGCACCAATATTAGGTATATAATGCCGCTTTAGAAAGAGCATTTTCGGTTTATGCTATTGTCTAGTCTAAACTTAGAAATAGATTGTCCTTCAATATGGTTCAAAATATAATGTGTAATATATATGTATAATTTATAGATTTCTAAATCGTGTCTAAACTTTGTTCCCACAAAAAACATATTGGATAGATTTATTAACAGCAAGTAGGTATGATAAAAAGAGCGATAACGCTGAGGAAACTTTATTGGAAGTTGTAATTATTTTTTAATAAAATTTACTATAAATGAAAATTTTATTCATCTGTAATTTCCCCTACACTTTTATGAATATAAATGCAACAATAAGTATGTTTAAGTTAATTTAAAGTAAAGATAAACTTTAGGGTATTTTTCCGTATTCACATCAAATTTAGGGTAAATTTGACCAAGCATAGGGTAAAGTGAAATTAAGAACTGGCAACACTGGTCGGTTGGGTTATGGTTTGCTATTGTGTTTGTTTTATTAGTTTGATAAATTAATTTTAAACAAAATAATTGAAGCTTCGTGTAACAAACAATGAATACCTCCTCAAGCTTTTCATCTTATCCTTCGCAAGTTTATGAAATGGAAACTAGAAGTAACGCTAAAACATTCGTAAGTGCTTTTCTATTCCTAATAAATATTTAGGTTATGACTGAATCTCAGTACACAGTAATTTTTGAGTTTTTGCAGAATCTACCTGAGAAATGTCTTCAAAATCGGATCGGATGTGCCTGGGGGCGCGGTAATAAGTTTACCATATACCCACGCAGTCAAAAAGTGGACCAAACTCCAATTACAACCGAAAACAAACTCATGAACATTCGCCGGGAAGTTTTGTTGTACCACCCTATTTTACGGAAATTAGTAAACGAATCACACGGGACGTATTTAGCTGTACAAAAAGCTGCAGAAACTGCCAAGTCCTCAGACAATCAAGTCGAATTTTTAAAACTCTCCCGCCAATACCGTTCTGTTATCAGAGTGTGCATTGAGAGTTTGCAGGAGGCCTCGGAAAAAGCTTCAGATGCCTCTGAAAAAGAGAACCTACTTGCCTACATCACAATTTTCTACTCCATTGAGTGTATATGGCACCTATGTGAAATACTGCATGTTGACAATGTTCCGGGTGATATTGTGTTGCCGTATTTGCTGGAATGGGTAAGGTTCCACTTTCCATGTCATGAGCAAACAGCTGCCCAGCTGCTGGAAGCCTGTGAGAGAGGCTCTGAGGACCAGAAAGACTATTGGAACACTGTCATTGGTATGATTGTTCAAGGACGAGTAGATGTAGCGAGAGCACTAATGAAATTGCACACAAATTCTGATACAAATGAGTTTAAACTGGTGGATAACTCCTTGAGGAGCATGCCTCTGTACAGTGTGAGTATAGTTTGAAGTAAATCGCTAATTACATTACTAAATTAGGTACCTAAGAACTACTTACTTTGGTTTGAGGTGTATGTAAAAAATTTTAAAGCAATTATTTTGTACTATTAAAACTCTTTAAATAAACACCTAATGAAGGTGTCACTGATTGCCACTATCTATTTCTGTTAGGCCTATGCCTCACTAATATATTATATTATTACATTGTAAAAGGATCATACAAAAGAACGGTAGGAACCAAGCCGTAAGTTTGTTGCCTGTTCTTCTAGGCTTTGGTCGCGTGGAACTGGCACCTAGAGTCACCTAGCTTTAAGACGTTTCAAAGTGATCCTTGTGATTTTATTGAATAAATACATTTTGACTTTGACTTTGACTTTGACTAACTTTGATTGGCACCACACTCTAGCTTCATTACTATATTATACTAGCTGGTGCCCGCAACTTCATCTGCGCAGGATTAGTATTTCGAGTAGCTTATATTATATTTCAGACAATTCACACAATATCTTTATAAATTGTAGCCTATGTGTTATTCTGATGTATAAGCTATATTATTGTAGAGTTTCATTAAAATCCATTCAGTAGTTTTTATGTGAATGAGTAACAAACATCCATCCAGCCATACTTACAAACTATTTATAATATAATATTAGTAGGATTGTAACAAGGATCATACAAAAAAACAGTAAGAGCCTTAAGTTTGTTGCCCTTTCTTAGGCTGGGCTTGGTCATGTGGAACTGGCTCCTAAATTCACCTAGCTTTAATATGTTTTTTAAGTGATTCTTGTGATTCAATTTAATAAATACCTCTTGACTTTGACTAATGGTATTCAACTTTTTGACATGATTTTTCAATACTTAATTAAAGGTATATGGAAGCATATCCACAGGAGAGTTCACAGTGCTTTGGAAGCATTGGCAGGCGGAGTGCCGGGCCAAGCTGGCTAGCAGAGTGCTGACAGCGCAGCCTGAGCTGGAGCTAATCATGAAGGTAACTGGAAAGGATGATCAACATCGCAGATCATTTGTAGATACCCTGGGGTTTTTCTCCACCTATAAGTAGATAAACATGTGGCAGAAGAATAATTGGTGTTTAAACTATTGCAATCTCTTACTTCGGTATAAACAACTGACAAACAGTGATGGAGCTAACATTAAGCTTACTTGTAAATCTGACTAAAGTTGAAACGCTAACATTAGTATAAATACATACATAAAATGCCAAATTGCCCAAGTTGATTGTAAAATCTTCGTTCGCTTCGCTCACTCGATCAATAAATGAAAGAAAAATGTTTCCAGCTAACGATCGGCGACTACGCGTCTTTCGTATCGATCCGGCCGCAGTACAGCTCGTGGTTCGACCTGCTAGGCGGCTGGACTATGTACACGGCTCCCTGGGCGCGGCGGCGCGAGCTGGGAGCCCTCGCCGCGGCGTGTGCGGGCATGGTGCCCGCCGGGCCCGCCCCTCTCGACACTACGGTCAGGGCGCTGCTGGATGGGGACTTGCATCAGGTCGGTATAAGGTGGAAGCATCCGGAGGAGGCATTTGTGACCAAGGCAGGGTTGACGGAACAGATGACAAATTAATGCCAAAAAAATCACTTATAACTTTTGCCTACCAAGTGACAGCAATAAGAGCTTTGAAATTTTAAGTACAAAATGCACAACCCTTTAGTTTCCTTAGTTCCTTTAGTTTTCCTTTTTAGTTTTATTTGATTGTGTGATCGGTCTCCAGATTATGAGCAGGTTGTTTGTGGGTAGTCAGCCTACTAGAATTGGCACTCTGTTGTGATACGGAATTCTATTGTGATGTGGAAGTAATGTTAAAAGTTAGAAAACATTTATATTTATTTCGACGCCTAACCTCATATTGAAGCCACTGTAAGATGTAAATAAAGATAATACCTGCAACAAAGTCTGACAGAACTACACTAGCTCATGGCTGATCTAATACTACGTAGGCTGGTTTTGAGCGCAAGCGAAGGCGCTGGCTAAAGCTAGTGCCTGAGTGGTGAATCGGTTGGTAGGTAGGTAGGCTAGCAAGCAAGCAAACGACCTTTCTAGTCTAAGGAAAGTTTATTACTCATGCACAGACAAGTGACAGCTACAGATGTCAAAAGAGTAGGTAGTAGGTACTAGATACATACAGTTACAGAAGGCACAGGTAAGTATTGCTATGTTCATAAACATCACTGAGAAATTGCTATTTTCTTTCCAGGTGATACATGAAATTCAGCAAATGTCCGACTGCAATTGGTTCGCGACCCACCTAACCGACTTGCTGTTCCACTGCGGCAACCTGAAGGTACTGGACAGACATCAGGAAAAGTAAGTCTATTTGTTGTACACACAATACTCATCAGGCTATACACGGCTCGCTTTTATGTTTTTGTAGTAAGCGTCATTTCTCTTTGGCTTTGTATAGCTTGATCTGTATCCGTGGTATGTACATTACCAACTTAGTCTCCCGTTTATAAATATTGGATAAAATTTACCTGCAGGGCGGTTATTACTCTCTCGGTTTGTGTTGAATGAAATTGATAGGGGCTTAAATAGGATAGAAACACCATTCAAAAATAATCATATCACAAAGAAAATGCGTGACTTACGAGGCAATTGTTTATAGGCGATGGTTATCCGCTTAACATCAGGTGGGCCATCTGCTTATTCCATCAAAAAGTTTAATAAAAAAAATACCTCGTTACTAGTGCGACGAGCTAAGTATTTACTCATACGCTAAGGCCCTTATTCATATACTGTCACTTTCATGCCAACTAATAAAGACAGCAACAGACTCATCGGTCCGATAAGCTAATGGGGCGCTCAGCGACCAATATGAATAAGACCATAAGTATTCGAACATTGAAAACAATTTCCAGCGTAACTAACCGACTCCGTGAAAGTCTGATCCTCGAGTACGGCTGCCTGCTGGGCGAGCACAGGTCGCTGTGGGCAGTGGGCGTGGCCTACCTGGCGGGCTGCGGGCGCGCCGGCCGCCTTTGCGCCGCGCTGCTGCTGGAGAGCCTCCCGCTGCGCAGCGAGGCCGGGGCCCTGCGCGTGCTGGCCGAGGCCAGGAAGCTGCGCCTGGCGGACGTGGGTGAGTCAGCCGCGGATCGTAACGGTTCCATTCATGATGCAGTCACGCTATTGCAAGTTTTAGAAAAAAGTAGCTCCATTACCTGTCAGTCAAATGACAGTCAAATTATCCGACTACATTCTGATGACGTCATCGCTTAGTGGCTCGCTATAGCATCTAATTCTAATTCATGGTGGGGGAATAAGATCTGCACTGACACTGACGTCCCGCAGCATTGTCCTCCTGCTAACCTCACCTTTTAAGGGGCTGGGCTGGCTCGGTATAGCATTTTTGCGAAGAAAAAGATAGAAAAAAAATGTTATTCTATTCATTATATCATAAGTAGCTTACTTTAAAAAACTAGGTCAGTGTTAAATTACCTATTAGCCGTAATTATGGCTAGATTATTTGTTATCAACAAGATTTTAATTCATTGAACTTGTATATAAATTTGTTTATAAGGCAATGTAGTAAATCAAATACTAAAAGCACAATGTTTAGTGATGACCGATTTTGTTGTTTCGACCGACATTGGTTAAGAGACGACAAAATCGGACATCAAATTGTTCTCCGTATTTGGCCTAGGTTTTTATGACACAAATTCGACGTTTTTAGGTTTGTATTTGTTTTTGCAACGAACATTGTTTTATTGCAGTGCAATCGGTGTGTCGCTGCATGTCGGCGCGCGCGGTGCGTGCGACGCGTGCGGCGCGCGCGGGCTGCGCGGGCGGCGCGCTGGCGTGGGCCGTGCGGGCGCGCTGCGGTGCGAGCGCGGGCCGCGCGGCGCACTCTCTGCTGCAGCAGTACGTGCGCACGCGCGCGCTGCCCGCGACGGATCTGCTGCGTACGCTGCCGCCGCAAGCGCTCGTGCATGACGCAGTGCTCTTCCTAGGTCAGTTTACTCGACGAACAACAAACACAGTCTTAAGGCGAAAACTAGAGCTGATGTACTTCTCGCTCTCTCGTTTAGATCGGAATGAAAATTTACTAAACTGGGTGCAATGTGATTGCACACAAGTGATTTTATATCTTTCAAAATGTCTAAACGGGCGTGCGAGAGGTACATTAGGTTTTGTCATCGCCTTAACTAGTTCGGGAGCCTATGGATACAATAACGATCTGTAAAATATTTATGACAATAAAGTTATATTGTAACAGTAAAATTCATAATTGTATTCTTGTTGCAGTAAAATACAACGACTTCCACTCTCTATACAAAAGCAGAGAGTTCCAAAAGGCGGCAGAGCTTCTCGTGTCGCTGATCACGTCCAAAATTGCTCCCGATTAGTAAGTGAAATTGCTGAATTAATAAATTAAATAAAACCAAAATGTATGACTTCACATTTATCACCTTACAGCTTAGTTGGTAGTAGCTCTGCCTTCTGCACCGTAGGTTCGATCCCCACTGAGAATAAATAGTTGTGTGATGAACATAGATGTTTGTCTGGGTGTCTGGGTGTTATTTGATTATTTACAAAAAAATCCTTTAAGTATTATATTACTTTTGATAACGATACTTATTTAGTACTACATCGCTATTCGGTATTGGCGTTTTTATTTTCTCGTGTATTTGCGTATTCGTCCTGTTTCGGCAAATAGGGTCACTACACATCGTAGTATTTGGTAAAATATGAAGAATAGCGAAAATGCAAAGTGCCACCATGGAACATCCCCCCACTAGCCCACATGAACCTAATCTTTCTGTTTTCAGTTTCTGGGATACTTTGCTACTGGATGCCCTACCCTTACTGGAAAGTGATCCGGTTGTAGTAGGCGCCAACGAAACGTGCGCCCTCATGCAAGCACTAGAGCGACACACTTACTCGTCCACACAACGTGCTAACTCCCCACAGCCCTCTGACTTGTCCGCACTCGCCAAATCTTCTTTACCTGCAGACTCAGTGTCATTACTACGTCTGGCGCTTGCAAGGAATCTGGCTCGTGCTGCACTCGCACAAATCAGCCCAAACCCTGAGACTAGTATAAAGTCCATGTAGAAGAGTGGTTTAAGATAATTTAAAATCATTGTCGGCCTTTTCACTTTCAATCCACCTGATCAGAAGATAAAATGTCATAAATTGTATTAGAAAGGCACTGATTGAGACCTGGGTTAAGTTTTACCATCTAAACTTTCTGTCTTTTCTATAATTATCTTTTAAGTCTAAGAATATATACTCGAACCACCTACTAAGCATTTTGTGATTGTGAATTCCATTGTAAAAGAACTTTTTATATGTGTATGCGTAAATAAGTCACATAGAAAAGGAGTTTTGTATACTTCAAAGTTAATAAAAATCAACTGTTTTGCTATAAATATTTTATTACTTAGTTTATAAAAAAATAACACAGCCCTAGTTTTACCTACATAGCACTTGTAACCTTGATCATCATCATCATCATCATCATCATCATCATCATCATCATCATGATAGAGATCTTTGCTTGTACTTACATACTTTTTATTCTGTGCTAGTTTGTACTACAAAGTACTAATTTGTACTATGACACAATATAAAATAGATTGCCTGGAATCGCTTGCAGTATATGGGAAAGAAGTCTGTAAGCTGCATTTCATTTTCTAGATTTATAGAAAGCTTCCATAGAATCCAGTTCTCGAGTGGTGTAGTGTAGTATCCTGTCATAACCCTGATAGTGGAACTTGCCGTAGAAAAGCTTGTCCTGTTGTAAGTATGGAAACCAATATCTATCGTCCAGCCACATATTATCGAAAGGGATCTTATCGTAGTCGAACCACTGAGGTAACATCTCTTCGGTCTCTTCAGCACTTCCCTCGAACACAGTGGAAGAAAACACTCTGACATCCATCATAAGTGGCTCGCCTTCAAAAGTAAACTCTAAATGCCGATCGTGCCTTTTAACTTCCATACAAGACTCTTCTTTTAGTTCTCGCATGGCAGCATCCAAAATTTCTTCGTTAGGCTCCACTTTCCCGCCAAAACCGTTCCATTTGTTAACGCCGAAACCACGCTTCTTCAGCCCTAAAAGTATTTGCTTCGGATTCCGTAGGAAGACCAAAGTGTACAATTTCTTCACAACCATCGTTTAATCGATTTTTCATACAAAAATACAGACGACCGAGAAAAATATGGAGAAGAATATAAATTAAATTAGCAAAAACAAAACAAATAACTTATCAAACAGCCCAGTCCGGGAGCCAATAATGTACGGCCAAATAATGTACAGCATGATATTGCACAGCATGATAATGCACACCCAGATAATCCGTGTCCACTGGTTTGAATTATTGGGTGTACATTATCATCCCGTCATTACATGCTGTGCAATATCGTCACGTGTTGATAATGTACACCCAGTTAATGTACAGCATGATAATTGGAAGCCACTTTAGTACCGTCGAGTCGGATTGGTTAGGTTATGTTGAAACATATAAATTACGCACAAGGCGAGCGAGTAAAGCGAGCGTGCCGCGGCAGCGGCCGCCGAAGTGCCAGAAATTATTTTTACGGTACGAAGTGGCTTCCAATTATCATGCTGTACATTAACGTGCTGTACATTGGCATGCTGTGTATTAGGCATGGGTAAACTGAATCAGAGAAATTAAAAAGAATCGTTTCACTACGGTGACGCGTTAGCTTAACTATTCCCTCTAAACCTTAACGATTCACTGATTCACCGATTCATCGAGTATCCGCCGAGTGCTGAAGTGCCGACTGCGAGAGTTCGGAATCGTTCGGGTGATGTCGGACAATATCTAGAAGAAGATATTTTGAATAGGAGTAGCGACCCACTTATTTGGTGGGAAGAACGAAAGACCCAATGTTGTATGCATATATGAAAAAAAGATTGTGCCTCTTAGCGACATCAGTGCCCTGCGAAAGGATATTCTCAAAGGCAGGAGGCATTTTGACAGAAAAAAGATCGATTGATAGCCCTAAGCCTGTTTGCCGTATTACTATTTAGTTTAGTCTGTTGGAAATTGTTAATGACCACTTGTACCTACTAAAATAATTATTAATTTTTGTTAGTTGTAATAAAGTATATTTGGTCTGTTGTGATTGAAATACTGACTATATTTTAAAGCAGTTAAATACAAAGGAATCCCTAAATCAGACCACATTTCAGAATCGCTAAGGAGTATTATTAAATCTCATTCAGCGAGTCAGTCAGCGTCAGCAACTAAATACTTTAAATCTGAATTACAAGCGATTAGTGAACAGTTAAGGTGAATAGAGAATACTTAAGGTGAATTAATTCAGTCTAGTGAATCAGACTCAGTGAATCGTTTCGGACAACTGAATCAAGATTACCCATGTCTACTGTGTATTAACTGGCTGCACATTAACTACACGTGACAATATTGCACATCCAGTTATTGCACACCCCGATAATGTACGCCCAGATAAAACGAATCCAAAAAGGTACCAAAGTGGATTCCAAATCAGGGATGTTGCAGATGCCGATTTTTTCACATCCGCGGATGTGAATGCAGATGCGGATTTTTGAAGGCTCATATCCGTGGATGCGGATGCGGATGCGGATCTTATACAAGGTGCTCCAATACTTGTGTTTAAAAACTTCAGGAGGCTTAAAGAACCCATCAATATAAATATTTTTTTCTAAGGAACCAAAAAAAACTGCTGTTTCATACATTTTAGCCAGATAGGTATTGAACTTTTATATAAAACGGCTGTTTTTTTCTTCGCGTATACAGTGTTGGTTCCTTAGAGAAAGTTATTCATATTGATGGGTTAGTAACTTTAGCCCCCTGAAGGTTTTAAACACAAGTATTGGAACACCTCTTATAAATATAGTATATGAATGAAGAATTAAAAAAATGTTAAAGTAATTACTAATGAAAAAAATAATGAAAATTAGTATTACCTCTGACGTATAACTGAGTATAATGCTCCTATTTTTTTTAACTTCACTTTATAATTATCATATTAGTAAGTGGAGTAAAAAATTGAAGCATTATCCCAATAAACAATTATATTTACACACAATGATCGCAACACAATACTTTTGTTGTTGTTGTATAAATAATAATTGTCGTGATACACAATACTGTATCACAACAACACTCATAATATATATTTGTAAGATAAGTAATCCACATCGCAAACTCTCAAATGCTAGTTCTCTCAAACGGTGAAGGAAATCATCACAAGGAAACCGGCATGTCGTAGAACATAAAAGTTCTATAACAGGTGTCAAGTGCTTGAGTTGAGGCGCACTTAAAATCCTTTCACCACACTATTTCGAAACGAACTAGTGACACGACAAAAGATAGAAACAGCGCAAACAAAACGAAATGATTTATTTACAAGAAACAAATGATGCACCACAACAAACGCGTCGGATCTTGTCACCAATTTGTTCGCTCTCATTGGTCATTGTCATGTGCGAACGGCGCGCGCCATTTGCTGGCCCCGCCCAATTTCTTTCTTGTTGCAATTTGTATTACATCCGCATCCGCATGATCATCCGCATGGATTAGAAGCGGATGCGGATGCAGATGTCCAAATCTATGAGGAAGCTCCGCATTTGCAGATGCGGATGCGAATATTCGCAAGATCCCTGTTCCAAATAGCATGCTGTACATTATCGTGCTGTACATTATCATGTCGTACAATAACTGGACTCCCCAGTCCGGCCCGGCTGGACGTTACACATAGATCCATCTGAAAACCAGCGTCGCTCTGCAACACAACGTGTTGTGGAGTGGCTATAAGCTGAGATGGGACCAAATTTTGACCCACAGACGCACAGAGGCAACTCTCTGGCATAACTTACTTTTTATTTTTTATTTTTTGTTTTATCTACTTTGTTTTTTATTTTTTATTTTAAGCCTATTTATAGTTTCCTATAGTTATAGTTTAGTAGTAAGTTATTTTTAATTTCTTTTTTTCTTTTTTCTTAGCTGTGTCAGATGTTTTTCTCTGTGTATGTCTTTGTGTGTTAAATAAAAAATTCATTCATTCATCTATAATGTATGTCAAATGTCAAACAAAGCGTTTGTGATGTCAAGCAAGTTTGTGATGTCAAATTCAAATTGTAAAAAAATGTCAAGTCAATAGAACTTACATGTTTTAACAAGTATGTGAAATTCTGGGCGCGCCGCCCCCGACTCTGAAGGAGCGCTAATATGGAGCTACCCGCCTATAACATGTAAAATCTCGTGACCTCGCAGAAGCTGCTAAAGACCCTGTGTCTCAATGGGAAATTAAACATTTAGACGTGCCTAACTACTCCTCATTTTTTTTAATACAACTAGCTAATGGAACAAGCGTATGACCCACCTGATGTTAAGTCGTAACTATCACCTAAACAAAGCAAAACCTCGTAAGTCGTTAAGCCTCATGTGCCTGTAATTACACCGGCAACCACACTCTTCAAACCGAAACACAGCAACACTGCTTGGAGGCAGAAAAAGGCGTGGTGGTAGTACTTCCCCAGACGAGCCCTTCACAAAGAGCTTTACTACTCTTCCTCATAAAGGTAATACTCAAAATATCTAGAGACTCTTTACCTACATCCCGTCGAGATCTGAGGGTATGATTACAATATTCCGTCCACGGCAAACCAGTTGACTGACCTCTTTGTTGGTACTTAACACGCTCGCGTAATGACTTGGTAGACCTCACGCTCCTCTTTACGCCATTACCTACGGTAGAAGGTTTGTGAGCACATGCCCAATGTCCAGCTCTAGCTTTCCAACTCTTCTAGGCTTGGTCGCGTAGAACTGGTCTAGGTACTTAGATTCACCTAGTTTTAAAGTGATCCTTCTGATTCAACTGAATTATTACCTTTTTAATTAGACAACAAAAAAAAAACACACTTCAATCAAATTTATATTTTTTTGTTTTTAAACTAGCTTTAAGCCGGAACCAGATTTAGCTTCACTTGTTTTATTGCTATGGTGTCGTCTACAGCCTAGCTCTTAGACGACGTATTATATAGACGGAGCCTTTCGGTTTTTGGCGTGTCCGTTTTTTGTTAGTGTGCAGTTGTCGATATGTATTTATGAGAGTGACTAGAGAAGGGATAACATTGATTAACCTATCGATGGAATAAGAAATTGATGAAAAAGGCGTTTTAATTGGAAATCAACTTTTTAATTTTAACTGGTTGCTGACTTTTATTGCGAAAGCCCAAAACCATTATAGACACATTATAGACCATTATAGACACTGGAACACTATCATCGTCAATAATGTTTCCCACATTGACCTAACCGTGAGAGCGATATCCATCCCACTCGATACACTTTCTTATGGCCATTTCGTCCATTCATATTTTTGATTTCGCGCCTAACAGCTTTTATCCACTCCCGTCTTCAATCTGGGCATTTTAAGAACCTAAAAAAATAATGTAAAATTTAACAAAAATTGAGCCGTCGCGAGACGCCTACAACTGTTCAATGGAACTCATAAATAAGTAGGCCAATAGAGTTGAAACTAGGTTACCATGCCAAGTAAGCAGGCGTTAGTCAGAAAAAAGTCCAAACAATGTTTGGACTTGCCTCTGCCTACCACCTACTCAAAGTGTGGTGCGTTCGTCGGGTCGCATCACGAGATCTCAGTTCGGGGCGAACCACTAGTTAAATTGTATCATTCGTCAAGACTGAACAACTGGAGTTCACTATCAAGAGGAAATTTAAAACATAATCTTGTTTCCATCCTTTTAGTTTGGGCAGTCGGGTTTTATTTATTTTTTTAATAAATATTTTATTCTGTTGTGTCAACGCCGCACTAAATTCGATTGGCACCACACTTCAATATTGTATTATATTAGGTAGGTACATTGTAACGAGGATCATACAAAACAACGGTAGGAACCAAGCCGTAAGTTTGTTGCCTGTTCTTCTAGGCTTTGGTCGCGAGGAACTGGTTCCTCGGTGAATCTAGCGCCAGCGCTAGATTCACCTAGTACCTATATGTAAGTATAAGATGTTTCAAGGTATCATTGTCTTGTTGTGATAGTCCAGCGCTGTAGGCCGTGGGTATGATCCCCACCGAGAACAAACATACTGCTACTATGTGTTATTATACATATATTATAAAATGTATTTACAAAAAAAGTATATAAGTATTATATCAGCTATATCCTTCCCATAATACAAGCTTTGCTTAGTTTGGGGCTAGATAATGCTGTGGGGAAAGTCCACTAATATGTATTTATCTATTGTATTGAACTGAATATACCGTTTTGATTCTGTCTGCTTCAGGTGGGATCGTAGCCGAGGGCTACTCCAAGTAGCTACGAGGGCTACGCCCAGCCAGCCGTCTGACGTATATCGGTACCGGTACGGAGCCTTAAGCCGGTACGGGATCCTCGAGAACTACGACGGACAGTTGGAACGTGCCTTTATCTGCGAGAAGACGCCCCTTCTACCGGGCTTCTGACAAACAGGAATAAATGCTTCATCATTAGAAGTTGCCATTTCCAAAAATGCCAATAAAGATCAGCTGTAGGTAGACCTGAATTAAAAAAAATATAGGTAAAAAATAGGGTCTACCTACAGCTGTTACAACGATGCAAATTAATATACGTCTTACGTCTATGTACTAATGTAAGTAAGTACTATTCAGAGCTTATTGCACGACTAATTAAAGGTCTTATATGCATTGAATTAACTAATTAAGTGGAAAGAGCGACATTAAAGTACCTAACGAAAAATAGAAACAAGATTGATAAAAAAAACTATTTGTTGATGACAAGTTCCTAAGGTAATTTATCGACATAGTGTTGGCGGAACTATATAAGTTAACCGAGAAAATATCAATATTTTCACACGTAAAAAGCCTTGCCGATGGAACAAGCAGATTATGGCCCACCTGATAGTAAGTTGTAATCATCACCAGCATTGCCTCACAAGTCACGCCTGCGACTATCAACTTGAGGTATAATATTAATCCTCATGTGCTTGTAATTTCACCGGCACCCACACTCTTCAAACCGAAACACAGCAACGCTGCTTGTCGGTAGAAATAGGCATGGTGGTAGTACTTCCCCGGACGAGCCTCACAAAAAGCAGATGGTAAATCACTAAAATTAATTGGTAAGATTTAAGTTTATTTTCTATAAAATAAACTCAAATTATTCTTTAGCCAACTCAATGATATTAGGGTTCCGCATTTGCTGTGGTTTATTAATTTAAAAATATAATGTTTTTATAAATAGCCTATTTGGACTTTAATTGTATTAACATTTCACAATTGAAAATGAAATGACCACTAAGAGCACCCTAAATTCCTAACAGACAGCGGTCAGGGGTCGACCGACAAAACTTTGGAGGGACGATCTTGGAATTTTTGAAGGGGTCCTTGAGTCATTGCTTATTTTAGTCTCTTGTAAAATGTAGGTATTCTCAAATAAATAGTTCAGTAGTAGTGTTTGACGGTTGTCAGCTCCTTAAGTAGAACATACTGCAACAGTTAGAGCCACGGGGCATGATTCGTGCTGCTCCAGTAAATTGTACAAAAAGACCAAAAAAGAACCGGCGAGCATGCAGAGCCATTGTTAGAAGAGACTAAACCCAAATTGGGTGCACGACTACACGTGTAGCGTGCACAGCGAACAAACAGAGCAGTGTACACGTGATGTAGTTTATAGTTTGAAGTTTTTTATAGGTAGATGAGAATTATATTTTGAAACCAGAAATATGCATATCATATTTATATCTGCTGCTCATGGCCATCTTAGGTTTCGTTCGAGGCCTGCTCCGTTAAAAACTTAAGCACACACATGCCGAACATTTGCTTCGTGCGATGATGATGATGTCGTCCAGGCCGGTTTCGACTACGGCCACATTGTTACTGCTTGTTTATTAAGTGGTCTATCGTGTGCTCTGAGATGACTAGAGTATCCAATTTTGTTTTTAAAGGTTATTTTACTTTATTTTATTTATTTATTAGGTTCGCCAACAGTTTATAGGTACCTACACTATTACAGTGAATCACTGATCTGTATTGTAGCCGTTACAGAGCACTTAGGGCTTTCAGGAGTATAAAAGCCGAAATAAATATGTTAAGTACTTACTAGGTATGTATGAATCAGCTCTCAAAAGAAATCGAAATAAGCACCTACTCAACAATGCTTTAGGGACAGATCGTTTAGCGGAGATCAGAAAGGATTTGTAAATTGTATCAAAAGAATATTTTCTCTTCAACTGTAGGTAGATAATCCAACAAAACGAGGACACCTTTTATTACTTTGTTTTCTTTGAATTGTCGTACATAGGTTTCGGCGAAATGAGATCCAACAGAACTTTGGAAAGACGCCGGACGCCGGAATCTATTTAAGGCGTGAAACTAGAAATTCTACTTGGTTTTTGATTAATAATGAAAATAGACCTTCCTTAATTTATTCTGAGTATCCAAACTCGATTGACTGGACTTGGCGTAGTAGTAAAACATTGAGTTTCCGCAAAATCAATGTTTAGTTTATTTACCGAAGGTTTTAGTTCAATATGTTTTCAAGTATTTAAAAACGAAAAAAGTAAGTGATTTTTCCAAACTAAGGGTCTTCATTCTCTGTAAAGTTATATCGGCTCTATAAGATTCGTTGGTATTATGTGGTTATTTGTGCTCTCGAACGGTGATGGAAAACAATGTGAGGAAACCAGTTTTTTTTTCTCAGGATGATGATATTCTGAGTGGTCTTTTATTGGATGCCAGACAAGAATAAGTAGTTCTGTCTGCCACAAAAAGGGCCTGCTCCTGTTAGCGAAGGGGGGACGGATGTCACTTTTAAAATCTTTAAAAGTTTCTGCTGTACCTACCCCCGTTGGTAAAAAAACACATCGAACTTTTAATTCCCATTTGTACCCTTAAGGCGAAAACAAGAGCTAATGTAACTCAAAAGTTTGCTTTACTAGTTTTCGTACAAGCAAACTTTTGAGTCGGATAACTTGTATCGATCAAAATGAATTTTTTACTCAACTGTGTGCAATGTGATTGCATACAAAATGGTTCATTGCGATTTTTCAAAATAAAGTTACCTAAGTGATTTTATAACTTTCAACTTATCGAATCGTGCGAGCGAGAGGTACATTAGCTCTTGTCTTCGCCTTATTGAGGCCAGATTTAGGTGACAGATGGCAATAATCCGCCTTCAACACCGTGTATAACAAATATAGTTGAATGAGACATAAAAATACAATGCACCGTTGTCGTTGATCGCATCTTGGCTAAAAGCCATCTATCGATAAAACACCGTCATGCCAATAGCTATCGGAAATATTCTACAACATAATTTATAAGTAATTAATTTATAATAGCAATTGATCAATGTGACAACAGAATTGTTATCTCAATCACGGTAGTAAGTACCTCGATAATTATATTGCTATTACCGGTACAGCTATTAAAAATAAAATTTAAAGAGATGCCAATGCTTTTAAAATTGTGAAATGAGGGTGTTTTTATTTAATATAACCTGCTGATGGAACAAGCAGATGGCCTTTCTGAAGCTGAGTGATATTAACTATAACAAAGCATTGCCTCGCAAGTCACGCACGATAGTAACGTGCCCTACGATGCCCTGCCCTACGTCCATCATCATGAGGCATATAAATAATAAGCCTCATGTGCCTGTAATTTCACCAGCAAGCACATCTTTCAAACAGAAACACAGCAAAGCTGTTTGACGGCAGAATTGGCATGGTGGAAGTAGTAGCTTCATCTTTGTGATTCTATTAATAAATATCTTTTAACTTTGACTTTGTGAGCATACCATGAGCCTGGAATAAATCAAATAAATAAATGACTGCATAATATCCTACGCACTGCACAGCATCTTCATGTCAGTTAAATCAGATAGGAAATAATTTTATTTATGTCCTTCGCAGTCTCAGAGCTATCGTGAACTTCATTTGCATGGAGATGGATTTTGCCCTGCATTTCTGCACTGGGCTATGTAGGTTCGCAATATTAAAGACGAAATATTCCAGCAAGACCTAGGTCTACCTATTGCCATTGAACTGGGGAGTACTCATTTTACGGAAAAGAAATTAAAGTAAAAACGAGATTAGTTTTAGTATCTGGGCTGCAGTGGAGTCGCTGCAAATGAGGAATGAAATGGTGGACGGTGATATTACGGGCACATGAGGCTTAACATCTGTATGCCTCAAGTTGATGGACGCCGGGTCATCATATCTGCTTGTGCCATCTGCAAGTAGAAAAAAAACGTCTTTAGAACTACAATCTTGCTACCAGTTCCACGCGACCAAGTCTAGAAGAACAGGCTACAAAATTACGGCTTGGTTCCTACTGTCATTTTGTACGATCCTTGTTACGTCTAAAGTTAGGTCTAAAACAAGCAAGCCAATTGATCAAGCAAGCGAAGATTCCCAAACACCTTGGACGAATTGGTATTGTATGTCTGTATATTGTGTATGTTTGTTTAAGACAGAACGGTCGACCTGTTTATTCGACCTGCATGGAATTCAGTCCTAAGTCGACGACAGGTCTAGATTTGCTGGTATCGGCCAAAAAGTTGTTACGATATCGGATTCCAACCAAAGGTTAAAAAAAATAAGTGGGTTGTCACTTAAAAAGGTTTATGCATACTAAAGAGATTTTTATTTTAATTCTATAGGTATATCATTTTTGAGATTCGATGAAGCCTCGCTTTCCAACATTGCCGAACATTTAAATTAGTACTTTATTTCGATTTAAAAAAAAAAAGAAAGAAAATTCATAGGTACCTACCTACCTAGGTATTCTTGACAGCTAAAAAAAGCTCCTAAGTTTTTAACTGACGAAACATAAGAAGGTTCTCAAGTTTTGACTTGAGAACCTTCTTATGTTTCGTACCTATACTTTTTCATCTGTATTTTTACGTAGGTATGTATGCGCATAACTTTTGCGGAGAAGTGAGGGTATTTTGATAAATAATTTATTCCATCCCTACGTTCCTATTATTGTATTATTATCATAGCTCGCAGAATAAGCAAGCTGAAGTTGTAATGGGGAGTTCAGAGAGTGAGACGCCCTCCTACCTGAAGGACAGACGATCAGTGGATGGAGAGAGCTGAATGAGTTCTCTCTGGAAATGTTCTGGGAGGCCTTTGTCCAGCTATGGACTTCTTCTATGCTATGTACTTATGATGATGTGGTATTATGTACAAACCCCATTGGTTTGCGAATGTGACGCGCACATGGCCAGTTTTTCCTAGTTTTTCTGTCTTACCATTTGTCATGCGCCACAAATACTTAAGTGTTCCACCTCCATGAATATTAAAAACCGAATGACTTATCCTCTTACGTCTTTAATTGTCTCCCACGCATCAGGCATACACAGATTATAACGATAGGATCAACTCGTGATGATGAGTAAAAGTACCTACTGCATGCCATCCAAATGAGTTGACTTCACGTGTAAGGGAAGGTAAGTTCGCCTGTTTCAACACCACCTTTACAGTCGCTTTTATTTAATTATAAAAATCTACTTCTTCTTCTTCTTGTGTCACCAGTTCTTTCGAAACAGTATGTGAAAGAATTTTTAAGATCATATGAGGTTCTTTCGAGAATGTTTGAAAACTATTTTTAGGTTCTACGACATGCCGGTTACCTCACGATGTTTTGTTTCACCGTTTGAGAGTGAAGAGTTTTTTTGTTCAATAATGTATTTGCAGAGAGCACATACCTTATTGAACAAAAAAACTGATTGGTGCACTAAGCTGCACTACTGATTTTGAACCCACGGCCTTAGGATCGGAATGCAGGGCCGCTACCACTAGACCACCAAAATTGAGTTTTTTGCTCAATAAAATAGAAATAAATTAAAATATATACCAATGAAAGAGGCTTTGAAGTTTTTCTAATATAAATAAAATTGTTGCATGGCGGTGAAAAAATATGACAAAATGAGAAACCTAAACCATAAAATCTGGATCACGAACTTTTAGTCAGTATCTTACACTTGTATACGGGCTATTTAAAAATAAACTCCCAAAAAGCTACAAAAAATCGGTAGGAGGCAAAGGTTCTAAGAATATAGCAAGTCACAGGCCAATAGAGTTTTTAAAAGCTTTTCACAAATAGGTAAAATGGAATTCTCCAACGTCAATTTTTACTACATCCGATAATTGCATCGTCTACCCTAATGTTATTTCGCGAGCACCAAGTAAGAGCTATGCCACGTATGGTAGTAGAATTTCCTGTGTACATCGTACAGCATTTACCCTTACCCATGCGAAAATAGATCTTATATGTTTTAGATAAAGTTTAGTGTGCATTGGGCATGCAACTGGCGGTAAGGCAAGAATGTGTCTATGGCGATTGTCATTTGTATTTGACGCTTTCATTCATGATGAGTGGTGCTGTTGCACCGAATTCGGTAATGGGTTGTTTGGTTATCTCAGGGTAAAAGGCCAAATCATCAGATGGACCGACAACATTTTTTACTAACCGCCTTTGCATTTCGCTATCTGGATGATGCTTTGAACAAACCGATTTGGCTTGAATTCCGATCTCTGTTTCTTGTAGGTTTGGCAACTAATAAATTGTGCTTTTATCAATATAACCCTCAATTTTATTTACTTTTGTCGATCTGGCATATAATGTTATTTATAGGGTGCCATAAACATGGTTATAGCACCTCAGGGTAATTTTTCTCGCAAGTTAGAGTGCCGTGTGTCATCCGCCATAGTGTTAGGGGTCAAATAAATCTTCGACCTCCAACAGGGGCTGTTATTGGATATATGAGAAATTACCGAAAAAAATGCTTGATACTTTCATAACAAAGGAGGTGACTATTTTTATATTGTTTGTAACATATTAAATTCTTTAACACTAACAAAATATATTTAACAGAAATCTTTGAAGTCCGAAAACTGAAAACACTCTGTATCCATCAAATCCATCCATCCATCTGGTTAAAGAAAACAGTTTCGCAAACGCACCAACTGGCACAGTTTGGGCTACCTTAATTGAATAACTATATCGTAAACGTTGTGTATTCACTGACCCTCAATGAATAAATAATCGCTGGTACAGGCAGAGCAAGCCCATTCTACCCCAATAATGACCCAGGCTCTACAGTGTAAATAAGGACAAACTTACCTCAGGCTGTATAAATCATCTTGGATAGATGAGGCCTGGTTATAGAGGTCAAAGGGTGTACCGAAGGACCTATAACCTCTCCAATATTATAAAGGTTCTCGAATTATGATCATGGAAGATGAAGCATAGGACGCCCGATTGAACGACGAAAAGATCGCGGGAAAGTGAAAAAGAAAGCTCAGAATCGTTCTTCCTGGAAATGTATAGGGGAGGCTCATGTTCAGCAGTGGACTTCTCAGGCTGATGTTGAAGATGTGTTATTTAGATAAACAAATGATTATTGGTGAACATTTCACGTAGCGCTATTCAGCCCCAACTTATCCCGCTGAGATGGCGTGAACTTGCTTGAACTAAGTGCCTTCTTCGCACTGTTTTGATCAACAGTTTAACATTAGATTAGAATAGCGGTGTGACCGTTTCGTAATCAATCACTGTAGCCAAACGCCCACGCCAGCCGATACAATATTAATTGCTCAGTTGAGAGCCATTTACAGAGTGATACACAGTGATCTGCAGTGGTCAGGAGATCAGCTAGGAATCAGGTAAGCTTGTTTATTTACCTATTTATTGCCTTATAAAGAACTGTCAAAAGATTATCAATGTGTAAACTTCAGTCATCTCTTACGAAATCTCTAATCAATACTTTTCAATAAACAGTGAACAATTGTCTGCGTAATCGCTTTACAAATGTTGTGTAAGTGTAACAAAGTGTTAGTGAAGATCTCCTAATGGGCTAGCAACCGTAAAACAACTTCTTACTTGCACGTTTCAACTTTTTTGGAGATAATATAATCACATGTTGTTGTTAAAAACAAAGTTCTGGAGAAATATTGTTAGAAAAACAAACAATACAAAGGTTTAGCAATAATATAATTTTGATCGAAACAAGTATTTATGAAAAAAAAAATTCAAATGCGTGGGGCGAGAAGTTGTTAGACGGTTTTCTTCGTCTTAAGGGTAAAAGCCTCCTCCAGGTTGCTCTTAATCTCTGGTTTCAGGTCTGGTCATGGTTTCGGGCCTGGTCGCAGTGTTTGTCCACCTGTGTCCAGCAATTTCCTTTATTATTTTCGGCCCATCCAAACAATGGAACAATGGAATAAAAGCCACCAAGTTTTCAAGTGACTGCGTAAACACTATTGCTTAATTTTTACAATGGAAAACCCAAGATAGGGCAAGATAGGGATGGGGCACGTAAATATCTTTGTAGGAATTGTATAAATGAATAATGGCTTTGGCAATTTTGTTTGTAAACTATGGTTTGTTAGTGAACTTAGAAGCGGTGGTTGGGGCTTATCTGTCAGTTTGGCTTAACCGACTTTGAATTGTTAATGAAGTAGTTAGTCCCTTCGGTAGGGTGGTACTTTTATATGGCAATTTAGCCTCGGTCCATTAAGAGGCTATACAAGGTGTTCTATAAGTTGTGTATATAAACTTCAGGGGGCTAAAGTACCCATCAATATGAACAACTTTTTCTAAGGAACCAACACTGTGAACGCGAAAAAAAAACAGCTGTTTCATACAGCCTGGTAGCCTGGTAGGTATTGAACTTTTGTATGAAACAGCTGTTTTTTTTTTCGCGTTCACAGTGTTGGTTCCTTAGAAAAAGTTGTTCATATTGATGGGTACTTTAGCTACTAGTATTCTCTTATCTGTGCTTTAGCCCCCTGAAGTTTATATACACAACTTATGGAACACCTTGTATAAGACATGATTTAGAGGCAATGGACCCCCAGTTCTGCCAAGTGGTTGTGGGTGAATATGGTTTCAGGTTATTATACTTAATTGTATTATTAAAATATTCGGAATTTAATAGAATATTAGGTACCAGAAGAGCAGAAATAACAAGAGAGTGCACAGGTTGAGCTGGCTGTGATATTTGATAGATCTCCGGATAGATTCTGCTATCCTGGTAGTTTTCCTTCATAATTATAATTGAGTAGAGTAGACTGAACTAACCATTTAAACCATCTAACTACTTAAATTATAATTGCGAAACGGGATAATTATTACGTTTGGACGCATGCGATAATATGCAAAGATCAAACCAACGCGTGCATCCTGCGCCGTGTCAGTGTTTTATAGGTTCAGAAAGGTTGTTGCATATTGTTTCTCTTCTATTATAATGGCAGAAACTGATGAAGTTCGTAGAACTGACACCCGCTGCGCTGGGGAATAAAGGTTTTTTTTGGCCTCTCGAAATGCCACTAATTTTAAATTATCCTGTTGCTTTTATATTACAACAACATTTCTGTTTATTCATTTCATTTCTAATAATTATCATATAATCTTATGTTATTCCTCACATTTTTTCTTTATTTCAAATTAATCATTCATTTTCATTACTTATTCACTATCATTATTCACATGCATCATATTATTATTATTTTATAGGGGAATAAAAGTTCTCGAATGGTGACCACGAACAGGAAAGTAAAGCGTGGGACTCCCTCCTACCCGATGGACTGACGATATTGTTAATTTCGCGGGATGTTCAGTGCTGGATTAAGCCAGCGCGGGGCCTGTAGCAAATTCTGTCAAGGGGCCCTTGGTTTGCTTAAAAATCTGGCCGCTTGAAGGGTAGAAATGTGGTATAGATACTAGTCTAACTAGTGGTTCGCCCCGAACTGAAATCTCGTGATGCGACCCAACGAACGTACCAAAACTTTGAGTAGGTGGTAGTCAGAGGCAAGTCCAAACATTATGTTTGGCGTTTTTTTTGACTACCGCCTACTAACTTGGTAAGGTAACCAAGTTTTAACTCTATTGGCCTATTTATTGAAGAGTTCCGTCGAACAGATATTGGCTCCATCATCAGACCTGGTCGTTGTCACCATTTTACGAGAACTGTCAACAAATAAATCCCTTTCATATGACATGTAACTTGATTTTTTTATGTAACTTTTTTTATTTTTGCCCCCTTAAGAAACTCCATATCTCAAAAACCCTTCATCCGATTTTACTCATATAATTACCAGTAAATTTGTCAAGTACAAGCTATCGATTTATCAAATTTCATGCAGATCAGATCAAGGGTTCGAAAGTTATGGCTAGACAAACATACATAAATACATAAAATGCCAATTCGTCTAAATTGATTGTAAGATCTTCGTTCGCTTCGCTCACTCGATCTAATATACATCTAACATACATTAACGTTAAACAATTCGTAAAATACCTACTTATTTTTACGATTTAACGTGTCGAAATCGAGTTTTAGATTTTCAAGTCGAAGTGAAGCATAGTCTAAGCGCTTCGTGTTTAAGGCATGCAAAATATTTTACGCTCCTAAAACGCTTTATCTAAATTAATATTTTTTTACTAGCTATAACTCGCGGCTTCGCTTCGTTCACTGTTACCTACTTTATTAAAAATACTCTACATAGTCGGGCGGGCTGCTAGCGCCCTTGGGGGTTGAATATTGAAAAAATATTTCTAAGTAGATGCCTAGAAATTTTAAGTTTCTAGCCATAATAGGGTTTGGCCTGTGAATAAAAAGTTTTATACAAGCCTTTATCCCCTGTTTCACCCCCTTGAGGGTTGAATTTTGAAAAATCCTTCCTTAGTGGATGCCTACGTCATAAGAGGAATACGTGTGCGAAATTTTAGGTTTCTAGCCCTAAGGGTTTGACCTGTGCGTTGATACATCAGTCAATCAGTTTTGCCTTTTATACAATGTGTCTGGTTACCGGTGTCGGAGACTTTGGGGGGGTGAAATACGGTAAATTTTATCGACAAATCACTATCCCTATTTTTATTTTCTCTCTCCATGATAAAATGGCAGCCATTTTGTTTTCTTTTGCCCCAAGCAAAGAAAGAAAGAAAACATTTGATAGCCAATAATGTAGACAAAATAGTAATGATAATATTGTTGAAATTTATATTTTCTATTAGAGGAAAAGATAATTTATTAAACAAAAAAAAAGTCTCCGACACCGGTAACCAGACACATTGTACAGATTACGGTCAGACAGGCGTTGCTTGGAGCGCGAGGCCCCCAAATGCGCGGGGCCCGTAGCATTTGCTACTCTTGCTACGTGGCTAATCCGGCACTGGGGATGTTGGTCGATGGAGAGGGCTCAGAATCGTTCTTCCTGGAAATGTGTAGGGGAGTCCTATGTCCAGCGATGGATTTCTTCAGGCTGATGATGGTGATTATGATTATAAGACCGCGAACGCATGTTGAATGCATTGGTGTACAGGGCGTAATCACGAACGTTTGAAGTTAGTCGCGTAGGTATACGTATCGAATACCTAACTTCAACAGACTAAGGTCGAATATCGCTACGTTACGTACGGTTAACGCCACAAATGTTAAAACTCATTCGTAATTAGGTCCAGAGCGTTAGGAGATTCGTTTTCTGTCACTTTGGGAAGCCACATAGCTTTTTCATGTGTAATTAGCACAAAGTGTATAATTAGCACAAAGTGTAAATAAATATTTGGAATGAAAGTGTTATATGTGATATCCTGATTTGAACAAATATGTTTCTTACGTTTTGAAGGAAACCGCCACCGTTTTCTTCAAACCATATGACGGCCGACTTGACTATGGACTGAATTGACTACAACGTATTTTATCTATATCACTTGACACTGGCAAGATTGATTGTCTGTCGAATGACGGACAGGTGCCATATATAAACGGAAAGAACAAAAAAGCTTTTGTTTTAAGCTTGGACGAAGTGTTTTAAGCTTGTATTAGTCAAAGTCAAAGTCAAAGTCAAAATGTATTTATTCAATAAAATCACAAGGATCACTTTGAAACGTCTTAAAGCTAGGTGACTCTAGGTGCCAGTACCACGCAACCAAAGCCTAGAAGAACAGGCAACAAACTTACGGCTTGGTTCCTACCGTTCTTTTGTATGATCCTTTTACAATGTAATAATATAATATATTATTGAAGTTTAGTGAGTCTATAACAACATTCGTGGCAATTTCTATCGGCCACAGACCAGCCACAAATAAAAGAAGAAGAGCTTTAGGACGATGCACATCTTGGCGTCCTGCATTATGGGACTAAAGTGCTTATTGTTTTCTAGGTCATTTATATTACACCTACCACGTGACAGCAAATGTAATTCTGAAACACGTCGATCGCACTAAAAATAACAAATGTATTTTTTTATACTCTTTAAGTTGGAAAAAGTAGATGGCCCACCTGATTTTAAGTGGTAACCATTATATCAATATTTTTTTATTAGCATTGCCTCGCTATGTACGTGCCCTACGACGCACTGCTGTGCATCAAGGCTTCTCACAACCGCACCCTTCAAACCGTAACACAGCATGGCTGCTTGGTGGCCGTGGGCATGCAAATAGGCATGGTGGTAGTACTTCACAAAGAGCTGTACTACTTTTAATAAAAATATCGTAAATCCTAAAATATGAACTTGTTTAATTATCAGTAAACTTTTTGAGGGTATTTTATTATATTAAATAAAGCCTCCAAGGAAATCTTCACGGCTCTCTCCCTTTCCTAATGGCAATTTACCTTCATAATACCCAGAATCACTTAGTCTCAACCAATCCGCGTAGTGGCGATACGGCAGCTGTGCCACAACTACTTAAGGGACTGACACACGTCAAATTACTTCACTTCACGTATTGTAGAATCAGAATCAGAATAGTCTATTGTAAACTGTTTAAAATAAAGGTGGTAGTATAGAAATAGTACTTAGTACAAACAGTCTGCCCTATTCAACATTTCGAAATAAAATCACTGAACTTGTGAAAAATTGCAAAAATTCAAGTTGTTGCACAGTTCGGCAAAAGGATTATGTTGATCTAAACAAGTGTTTTTTTCTGAATAGTTTGTATAGGTACGAAAACTAGTAGAGCAAACTTCTTGGTAGGTAAACTTATTTGTCAAAATGATATTTTCGCTGAACTTGCTTGTTGCGATTTTTGTATTTCGGTTTGAAGAGTGTGGCTGCCGGTGAAACAGGCACATGAGGCTTAACATCTGTATGCATATCTGTATAGGTGATGGTTAGCACTTAACATCAGGTGGGCCATCTGTTTGTTCCATGAGCAAGTTATATTATAAAAAAAATATACCATCTACTATTATGATAGTAGATGGTATTTTTTTTTAATTAACCTAATATTATGATATTAGGTTTATTTGATGAACCAACATTCTCCTGACAGTTCAAAGTAATTGCGAAAACAAATTTTCGCAAGATGAATGAGCGTGGGTCGAAGAAAATTAGGTAGGGTACAAGTTTTCAATTATCTACCTATGTTGAGCTATTTGTAAACTGATTTTATTTTATACAAATTACTTAAACTAAAGGGTTTAAATATAAAAAACCGAAACAGCTTTACAACTTTTAACCCCAGGCACGGTAGATATACCTCGCAAAATTGAGCTCTCTCAACTCAAGGCTCATTGAGGATGTCTAGGGGGGTAGTCAGAGGTACGTTTGAAAATTACATTTGGCACATACCCTCATTTAGTAATAGTTGATATTCCATACGTGACAGGTTACAACAAATTATTTATTTACGAAGGAAGGTTGCAAGCCGCGAATCTGCTGCTAGAACATTAAGGTTAAGCGATAGCGATAAGCCCGCCCATTGTACTTTTTTTTTATACAACTAGCTGATGGAACATGCAGATGGCTCACCTGATGTTGAGTGGTAACCTTCACCTATAAACCATTACCTCGTAAGTCACGCACGATTAGGAACGAAATTACTTTTGTTCAGTTTGGTGTACCTACAATGAGGTATTTTTCATTCCTTCATTTCATTTATTAGATGAATAACAAATACGAACTGAACATAAAGGCGTGTGTTTTGAAACAGAAACTGGACAGGGTCTAGATTTTTGTCATTTTGGGAAAAACACATTTTCCTTTATGCCTCGCTCCCGAGAGCCAGGCAAAAGGGAAATATGCTTGGAATGGAATAACAGTGTTGCGAGACCCATTTTATCTAATGACAACACTGCTCTGCGTCGATCGAGATACAGCATGGGTTGCCATAATCATTAAATGGGAGAGGGAATTTCCAGAGAAATTGCAACCTTGATTGCAAGATTATGAATTATTAATAATTTGCTCAAGTAAGCTTAAACTGATCATTGTACAGAAATTATAATTCTTAGGACCGAGATAAATAAGGGTTTTGGCGAAAGTAAAAATTTACAAATTAGGTACCTTGATTATTGTAGATAAACATTGATTATTGTACCAATACAGTCACCAACAATTTTATTAATTGTCAGTCAACATGAACAGAGGGATTTCGATTTTGTAATTATTCTTGTTCTTACATATTTGACCTTGGGATGGCAATATGCGCTCGGCAGAGCTCGTGTCGTGTTGTTTTGAACTTTATGTATATGGCACGATGCAAGTATGAGTAGGTTATTTGCTTAAGCGGATGTTATTTTCTCTCTCTGAAGCGGAAGTTCCATTTTCGAAGCGGTTTTTTGTGAGAAAACTGATCTTTTAGTTTTTAGATATGTAGAAATCCATGTCAAAAAAGTCAATGCCAAAAGGTATATATTAAATAAAATCACAAGGATCACTTTAAAACGTTTTAACACGTTCACTGCGCCATCATTTTCAAAAAACTTTCAGCTGGTGCTTTGGAGACCTAAAAGATCTCGAAACTAACCTACCCTTTGGTGCGTTTGAGACCTAATCAGTCTCCTAAAAATACAGTTTTGAAAATAATTTAATATCTTCCAAAAAACCAATGACATAATATTTTGAAGTTTTTGTGGGTCAAGAGAGGCTATTGCTCTACATTTTGCTAGGTTCGCACGCAGTTATGACATTAGAATAAACTACAAATACCAAAAAAAAATTAGGTATCGATTGTATCTCTTACCGCAACCGAAGATAGTTCAATATGTGTAGTAAAGTAGTGATGGGAATAAAATAATATCTCGTCGATTGAAAAAATTTATTGAAAGTGTTTTTCATTAAAACATGGTAAGCACATTGATTGTTTGCATTGCGCGCAAATGGTAATAATTATTTTGGCTTTTTTAGAAGCGTCAGTGCTGTTGAATGTAATTCGTTCGTCGTAATTTTTCGTAACAACCCACACAACGTCTTTTTTTGTTGCCACGTTGGAAAACATGATCTGTACATCTTCCTTCGGGAAATTCTGTAATAAAATGCATTATTTATATAAAAAGCATGCACCCACATCACGAATAAATGCAAGCATTATAATCCGGCGTTGAGTTTTCGTTTTTAGAAATCTCATTAAAATAAATAGACTTTTTACACTTTTTCCCTTTAGTTTATTAACAACATACTCATTGTTTATTAACAATAATCAACACACTTTGAAATACAATCGATGCTAGGACAACACTAAATAGAGTCACGCTGCGCCCGCGCCGCCCACCCTGCCTCTCTTGCGTCTACGAGGCGTACGATTTCCCGAGTACCGACAGGTCTCCTAACGCAAGGAATGGAAATAATTATACTACTGTGCGTTAGGGACCTAATCCATCTCTATATTTTTTTTTATGTCCTTGAATTCACCTTTAAATAGGAAGCAAATATGTATATTTGTCTTACTCATACTTAAAGAACTTTACACGTTAGAGCCTCCCGCAAGGAGTGAAACAACACGAATAAAGTCAACGCACAATACAAAAGTCCTGCAAGAGATCTGATAGATCTCGTAATGCAACGAACGTGTTAAAGCCAGGGGAATCTATAGGTGCCAGTCCCATGCTACCAAAGCCTAGCATGCATGCATTTTGAAGAACTATCCTAACTAATAAAATTAATTGGTTTTTACAGTAGCAATGGCAGCTCCAGGCATGGTAGACATGCGGCACACGAAGCTGAGCGCGGAAGACGCGGCGCTGATCGCTGGCGAGGTGGTGAAGCCTTCCTGGGCGTCCAGCAACGAGGGCATCCACGAGCGGATCAGCTTCAATGACACCTTGTGGGGGTTCGACCTCGCCGGTGGAGCCTTCTACAAGACCCCTCTTAGGGTAGTCTCTGTAAGTCTGTCTGTATCAAACTTTTTTAATAAGGTACGGATAAGGTTGAGTAGTTATAAATATATAACATTCCACACATCATTATTAAGCTTCAACTAAGAATTACACATTATTTAGCAAATAACAGATTTTTTTACGAATACCTCTTACAAAGAATTAATAAAAATAGAAATAAATATTGGTGGACTTTCCATACAGAACTATCTAGCCCCAAACTAAGCAAAGCTTGTAATGGGAACCAGATAGATGATAAAATACTTAAATACTTATTTTTGTAAATACAGATTTATACATACTTATAATATTGTATACCACTCGGACAGAGAACAAACATTTTCGTATCACAAATGTTTGTTCTCGGTGGGGATCGAACCTACTTTCACCTGAGCTGTGAGGGTTCTACCTAATCTTATAGCAATGTATTGTTAAAATCTCTGGGATTTCTCGGTAGATATGACTGGAAGTAAAGGTTAGCCAGTTGTCAAATTATTTTTTTCTGTTGTGACTTTGGTAAACCCCCCCAATATTGGGGAGGCTTGCCCAGCGTGGACTTATAAAGCTGACGTAAACAATACAGAGGTCAAAATCATCACACATGCCTTTACGCCTTGTATTTTTAACTATTTTATTGAGGAGCCAATTAATTCATTAGTTATTGACAAGAAGGTTATCTTAGTCCTGGTATTCTGTCGGTTCTCATTATATCCTCAACTCATACTTTTCTGGTGAAGGAAAAAATCGTAAGAAAGCTCGTGAATTAGTCAGTTCCGCGCGTATTGGCTGACTAAGAGCTGATTTCAAAATGCTCTGTTAGATTAACAAAGCATTAAAGGGTCGTTAAATATGTCAAAATGTACGCGTTTGACCTCTAAGGTTAGATTTAACGGCCTGTTGTTCCTTGATTAGTAACTAAAAGAGCATGGTGAAATCAGCTCTAAGCTGTGAGGATGGTATAGGCGTTGGGCAAGCATACTGTCCACCGTACAATGCGGCCATAACTTCTTCTTCTTGTCGGGTCACTAGTTCTTTCAAGGGCGTCGCCAAGGGGAGGTAGTGAGGGGCAGCTGCCTAGAGATTAAAAAAATGTAGTCAACTGCAAAGAAAGCAAGTTCTAAGGCCTAAGTTGGAACCATTCATAATACAATCCCCATAGAGACTCGCGCTACAAGCTGTAAAGCTTCATGCTCTTGGCTGTACCTACAATTCATATTTTTCTCGTCCTCCATAATACTAGCTTGCCCCCCCCCCCTGGGCCATGGGCTGGCGACGCCCTTGAGTTCTTTCGAAACTGCGTTATCAAAGGATTTGAAGTGCGCCTCAATGACCTTTCAAGCACTTTACACATGTTTTAGAGCTTTTGTAGATTCTACGACATGCCAGTTTCCTCACGATGTTTTCCTTCACCGTTTGAGAGTACTGGCACTGTGCACAATGTTTTTAATAACAGAAAAACTTAAGAGATGCCGAGTCGACACGGTCCCTCTGTAGCTTACTGTTATTGATTGAGTGTGTTTTGCGTTCCTGATTCTCATCTGAGAATACCAGAGCTATTTATGTTTAATTATGACATTAGATTGATCTGTCCAAATTAAGATCACACCGCGTGTGGGGCCAACAAAGGCGTATCGTGGCATTCAACTTTATTCAAATCTATAATAGATTCTATTTCTGTCCTATAGTGAAAATACTCGTGACGTCACGCTTCAAAACAAGTACTGTACAGAGTTCACCAGCAAACATACAGTTGACAGCTCAGTTGGTAGTAGCTCTGCCTTCGGAGCTGTAGGCCGTGGGTTCAATCCCCACCGAGAACAAACATTTTGTGTGATGAACATAGATGTTGGATCTGCCTGGGTATTATACAATATAATAAGTATAAATACAAAAAAATAATATAAGTATTATATCGGCTATCCTGGTTCTCATATTATAAGCTTTGTTTAGTTTGGGGCTAGATGGTAAGTGTGGAATGTCTAATACCAATATTTATTATTTATTTATAAACTACTAGCGGCCTGTCCCAGCTTCGCATGGGTGGTCATAAATTTTTTGAACATTTTAGGATAAACTTAGAGCGTGGGTTCGAGCCTCGCGTCTACTTATTTCATACATTTGCACGCGCTTCTCCTTGAGTGAATGAAATCGCACCCCGAGCGTGACCCGTGGACCCGTTAACATTTTTAATTTCGTCATATCTTTTGAATGGAATGTCCGATTTAAAAAATTTAAGAAGTAATCTATAGGTATTGAAACCGTCTTAATTATGAAATGATTTATTTGGATAAGGATTAATGCCAAGGTACAAATAAAGACCCTTTTCTGGCGGCGGCATTTCAATTATTTTTTTATAATAAAAGAACACTTATTGTGACATAACTATAATAGTTAGACATATGCTGTCGCGACATTTTTTGTAGATGATGACGTGTTCTACAAAATCGTAGTACATTATTTTGTTCTATCATCAATAGTTTTCGCAGCGCACGCGATGTAAGGTTTTTGTATTCCACCTTGGGTTACATTATTGAAGTTTTAGTAAGGATCCCTGACTTTTTTGAAAATATAATATAGCCTATGTTACTCAGGGATAATGTAGCATTCTAATGGTGAAAGAATTTTTGAAATCGGACCAGTAGTTTTTGAGCCTATTCGTTACATACAAAAATACAAAAATACAAAGGTTTCCTCTTTATAATATTAGTGTAGATACAGAAATTTTCACAATAATATGTAGATTTATACAGTAGCTTTTTTGCAATAATATGTAGAAGTGAAAGAGTGCGTAACTGTTTTGTGCAATTTCAAACCAACGCTACAGTAAATATGTTACGTAGTCATTATGAGATTATATTCTCTCGTGTTCTCCTCATTCAAGTCATGTTGTTCAAAGCCACGAAGAGCCCTATTGGTACGGATTAACACTGACTTGAGTATAGGTATAGTAAAGGCTTGTATTGAGTTCTGTAATAATATACACACTTCTGGTGATTACTGAGAAAAATGCAAAAACAAAAGCACAGATATAAACACTTTACGAGAAGCAAATTTTATTTTTCTCTTTCAACCAGCTCACAATAGACAAACAATATTTCTTACCAAAGAGCAACCAACGACAGGGCTAATCATTTTAAGCGACGTTCAAATTAAGGAAACTATATAAGTATCATTTTTAAGAACAGTTGAAAAACCCAGCATTCTTCAAAATGAACAAAAAATATATTTTTTTTAAATACAACTAGCTAATGGAACAAGCAGACGGCCGACCTGATATTAAGTGGTAACCATCGCCTATAACAAAGCATTGCCACGTAAGTCACGCACGATAGGAACGTGCCCTACGATGCACTGCCCTGCGTCCATCAGCTTGAGGCATACAGGTGTTAAGCCTCATGTGCCTATAATTACACCGGCGACCAAACTCTTCAAACCGAAACACAGCAACGCTGTTTCGCGGCAGAAAAAGGTGTGGTGGTAGTACTTCCCCGGACGAAATGTTTAGTTCCAAGACTCCTGAGCTCTTCAAATAAAAAAACCTACATTCACTAACTGGTGGTAATAAATCCTTATTCCGATCCACGTGTTCAAACATATTTGTTGTTATTCAGCCGGTGTTGTCACACTGCAGGGCCAAAGCCCCCTCTCCATTTCCACTCAAATACTCAATACATTTAGAGGTATTTTATTGCTTACACAATCCGCGTGTTCAAACATGTTTATTGTTATATTATTCAGCCGTTGTCATCCCACTGTAGGGCTAAAGCCTCCCTGCCGTTTCCACTCAAGTACTAAAATATTTATACTCAATACATTTAATGCAACATTTCGAAATGGAGTATTAAGGATTAAGAGTAGTAGAGCTCTTTGTGAAGGGCTCGTCCGGGGAAGTACTACCACTACGCCTTTTTCTGCCGCCAAGCAGTTGCTGTGTTTCGGTTTGAAGAGTGTGGTTGCCGGTGTAATTACAGGCACATGAGGCTTAACATCTCGCTGCTTAAATTCTAAAGGGTATAAATTCAAAAATTCACTTTTTTCAGGAGAGCCATTCAAAAATTTCAATTTTTTTTTTTCTGAAGAAGTTATACTTTGGACAAATACGAGGTAGCTATCATTTGATACGTATTTTTAGCTTCTATCGAACTATATTTTTAGTTTTACTGTAACGTTAACCATTATGCGTGTACTAACCATGTCATGGTTTAGTTTAGGTACATACATAGTTATTAGTTGCAAGTATGTATCAAATGGACCCTGCACAGGGTATAGCAACAAGGAGGCAGGCCGAGATTTTAAATTAATTATTTGGTCAAAATCAAAATCAAAACATTCTTTATTCAGCGGCGATGGCCTTGCAACCTGTCACGTATGGAGTACTAACTATTGCAAAATGTGGGTATGTGCCAAATGTAATGTTTGGACGTACCTTTGACTACCCCCTTAGACAGGTAATTTTAAGGTAGTGACGTTCCAAGAGGTCGAAAAAAAAAAAAAAAAAAGTTCGTAAAAAGAGTTCGTACTTGGTACCAAGAGATCTGAGGGGATATTTATTTAATTATTTTATTTATTTATTTTTACTTTAATTAAAAGGGTACATACAACCAATTATATCAATTTCTTTAATTGATATAATTTGTTGTATGTACCGTTTGTACGTTTGTATGTACATAAGAATTTAATTCATAAAAATAGAGGAAATTAAACATTTAAGAAACAAAAAAACAATTAAAATAATGAAAAACAATTAGAAAAATAAAGCGGAATCAGAAAAGTATGTTTTTTTTTTTTTTTTTTTTTTTTAAATTAGTGTACGTTATTATTTTATAACATACTCTAATAATATTACAATCTAGCCATAATTACGGCTAATAGGTAATTTAACACTGACCTAGTTTTTTAAAGTAAGTTACATCTAAGAATGTGTCCACTAACACTTTTCTTACTGTCTCTATTTAAGGCGAAGACACTTTGTTCTTGTGTTCTTGATTAAAGTTTTTCACCTTCACTACATGAATTATAACTTTACACTAGTTCAAACGGTTTAGTTCTTTTAAGTCTTCTCACTATGTCCGTGTTGTCGAGGAGCTGGATGGCCTCGACGTTCACATGATGATGAAGTCTATGTTCGTGAGCTTCTGCATATTTTTTTATAACTTTGTCAACGAACTCAATATTCAGGTCCCGGTGAAGATCATCATTTCTGACGTACCAGGGCGCATTTACTATTTCTCTTAACACCTTATTCTGGAACCCTTGTATAATTAGGATGTAAGTCTTTTTGGTACAGCCCCACAGCTGTATACCATATGTCCATACTGGCATTAGGACCTGTTTGTACAATAGGATTTTATTTTGAACTGACAAAGTGGAATGCCTTCCAATCAGCCAGTTCATTTTTCTGAAGCGAATATCCAGTTCATCTCTTTTCTTTTTCACGTGAGCTTTCCAGCGAAGTTTTGCGTCAAGTGTCATGCCTAAATACTTGGCTGTGTTTTCGTAGGGTATGATCTTATTGTTGATATATACTGGACAATAATTTTCCTTCTGATTTGTAAAATTTATATGGACTGATTTAGTTTCATTTAATCTAATTCGCCATTTTTCTGTCCAGTTGTGGCTTTTGTTAACAGCCAATTGAACCTTTTCTGATGCTTCTGCGTGAGTGCTTCCTATAGCCATTATAGCAGTGTCATCAGCGAAGGTTGCAATTGTGCTATTTTCTAGTTTAGGTATATCACAGGTGTATAGCAAGTACAGGACCGGACCCAATACGCTTCCCTGTGGTACACCAGCTTTAATTTCTTTTAGGTCTGAGTAGGCGTCGTCTTGTCTTATTCTAAAGAACCGATCCGTTATATATGATTTTAAAATGTCTGCGTATTCTTTGGGTAGCATTTTTCTTAGCTTGGCTATAAGTCCTTCATACCACACTTTATCAAAAGCCTGTGCTACATCTAGGAATATGGTGGAACAGACTTTTTTTCCCTCAAGGGTTTTTTTTATAACATTTGTTATTCGGTGTACTTGGTCTATGGTCGAGTGCTTTTCTCTGAAACCAAACTGATGCTCTGGGATAAGATCTTTGGTTTCTAATATTGGCTTAAGCCGCTTTAGTAGTAGCTTTTCAAATAATTTAGACATTATGGGTAACAAGGAAATCGGCCTATACGATGAAGTGTCATGGGGCGGTTTTCCTGGTTTTGCTATCATGATTACTTCGGCAACTTTCCACAGGTCTGGTACAAATTTCAATCTCAGTGCGGCGTTGATGAGGTTTGTTAGCTTGACTAATGCCTTTCTTGGAAAATTATGAAGTATTTCTCCAGAGATGAGGTCGAATCCAGGAGATTTTTTAGGATTTATGTTATGCTTAATTTCACTTTGTACCTCTCTAGGTGTAACGAGATGGATACAAGGTTGTTCATCAAGTATTTCATACGTGATACTAGATTCGAAATTAGTTGGACCGTCGTTTGGTTTAAATATGTTTTCTAAATGTTCAGCAAACCGTTTGGCTTTTTGTTCGTTACTCACGGCCCATTTCCCATTTCCATCCTTTATTGGAGGAACTTGGGCACTAGGCCGTTTCATGTTCTTGGTTGCTTTCCAGAGAGAATAGTCTGTACTGCGATCGTTGGTTAACTTTTGTAGTAATGTGTTGGTTAGAGCATCATTGTGGTTTTGGATCTTTCTTTTGAGTTGTTTTGTAAGATTGTTTAGCTTTGTTTTATCCTGTGGAGATCTTGATTGGTGCCATTGGTTTCTTTGTCTTCTCTTTTCATATATGAGCTGTTTGATCTCTCTGGGGTAATTATTTTTTGTAGTCCTCTTTGTAGAAGGAGGTGTGTTTTTCCAAGTGGTCTGCTGTATGATTGTAACAAATTTTTCTAAGTCTATGTTTAACTGCTCCGGAGTTTTGAGCGGAACTTTAAGGTCTATTTTATCATCTAATTCTATTTTAAAACTCTCCCAGTCTGTGTACTTATTGCTTAGGGTCAGAGTATTTTCTCTAAACAATATTTTTTCACTTATTTCTAGGTAAATAGCAGAGTGGTCAGAATTCATATCATAGCTCTGATCGGTTCTTATGTAACTTGGTGATATGTTTTTATGTATAAAGAAGTCTATTAGGTCAGGTATTTTTAGCGGATCGGTTGGCCAGTAGGTAGGCGATCTTGTTGATGCAACGTCACATTTGAATTCTTTTATTGCATTCATAAGTTCCCTTCCTTTTGTATTTATTAGTCGGGAACCCCAATACGTATTTTTTGCATTGAAGTCGCCTCCTAATACGAATCTTTCACCGAGTTTTCGTAGGAGACTCAGGTATTCATCTTTTCTGATTGTATAGCGTGGCGGACAGTATATAGCTGCTAAAGTAATACCTTGGCGGTTGGTGTTAATACAGATTGCTACAGATTGAATTTCTGACTCTTCTTGTTTATATTCTTCGTGATGTTTTATACTTTCTCTAACAATTACAGCACTGCCGCCTCTTCCTTTATTGGCCGGGTGTAAAGCATGATAGATGTTGTAACCTTTGAAACGAATGTGCGATTGTTTTGTAAAATGAGTCTCTGATATTAGACACACATCAACATTTTCTATGTCTAGGACTACTTGTAGTTCGTTCTGATGTTTTTGTAGTCCGTTACAATTCCAGGCCATAATTTTTAGTGAGCTAATCATTTTTGGGCCTTAAATGCAGCCGATTTGGTGCTACTTTCTATCTTTTTTAGTCTCTCATCAAACGAGGTCATGAACTTAAGAATTTCATTCAACTTACTGTCGTTTGTATCGGTGTGCTCGTTGCGCTGGCTGGCTGTAGTAGTATTCTTAGCTGCTGCTTGAGCGTAAGAGACGTTTTTACTTGTAGTAGCCATAACTTTTAAACTGGGCTTACACGGCTTGTGCTGATTGATAGAAGGTTGATTGCTAGTAACTTGCTGGTGCTGGTTAACTGTTGGGTATTTTAGGGTTTTATTTTTGATCTTTTGCATTTCTTTCGCAATGATACATCCTCTGTAATTAGCCGGGTGTGCTTCACCGCAGTGTACGCATTTCGGCTTTTCTTCAGCTGGTTTTCGGCAGTCTTTGGTCAGGTGTTTACCAGTGCATTTAACACACCTCGGCTCTTTGGCGCAGTATTTATGTGTGTGGCCATAAACCTGACATCGTTTACACTGGGGGATCAGTTTTGGCGATCTAAGGGGTTGTATATCAACCGTGCACCCTAGTATAATCCTTATATCATATATTTTCTTGATATCCTCTTTGTTGTTGAAGGTAAGCATGAACATATTTAGCGGTTCCTTGGTTTTCCAGCTTAATTTGTTCACCGCATCTTCGATCTGGTACCCTTTTGTTTCAAGGTCACTTATAATTCTGTCAGGCTTGCAGGTAGAAGGCAGCTTTTTCACCATCACTCTGATCGGCCTGTCTTGCTTGTTTTCGTAGGAATGCCAGAGGCAGTTATGTTCAGTCAATGACTTAGTTATGGCTCTGTACGCTTCATCATTACAAGCATTCACCTTGACGCTATCACCGCTTAGTATCTTTATTTTGAACGAGCTAGCGCTCTGGTTCGTAGACAAGAAGTCACAGAAGTTTTGGTAGTCACTTACGCCATCTACTATAATTGGTGGTGGCGGGGGCACTTTTTTAGTTTTTTCAACCATTGTATTTGGATTTTGTGTTGGTGAGAGTGAGGGTGAAGTGTTCAACTTTCTTTTTTTCCTTGTTTATGTTCTGATCCACTCTGTTTGTTTAACGAGATCTTCTTCATCAGTGCAGTATTCCACTTGGTGAGAAGAACTCTCAATGTTGGAAGTGAATGGAGGTGCGGTAGGTTCGGTCTCCATAGTACATTTCAGCTGTTGCTGAAGAATATCTATCTGACTTTGTAAGTCATGTACTAGGCTTTGCAGTTTTATACGCTCTTGCCTTTCTTCATTGAAGAGGTCGCGTTGTTCTTGGAAACGGTTGTATAAAAGCACCTCAGTTTCCGTCTTCAGTGTAATTTTGCTTTCTTTTGATGGAGTATCCATTGTTGAGGTTGGGACTTACCTCGCCTTAACAATATTATTAGCCGTTCGTAAGCATGCCTTACGCAATGTGTAACTGGGTCAACATCGCGGTCAGGCCGTGTCGCGGCAGTTTTGTTATGATGCGTTAGCACTATGCACTGTTGGTACGCGCGGTCGCGTGTGACACAACTATTCTCAACGAAAATCGAACGATCACTAATATGGTATGGATAATAATAACAATAAAAATAATTATGTCAGATGAAAATTAAGTAATAATAATAATTAAAGCAAAATGTTAAAACAACAAACAAAGGACAGGTTTACACACAGTTAGGCATCACGCTCGCAAAATCTCAAACATTCGGACAATATTTTCATCCAGCCATCCACAAACAAATCACAGCCTGGACAAGCATCTAGGAGAGCGTTGAGTGCGGTGAGAATGCGCGGGATAGATATCTACCGTGCCTGGGCATCAAAGTCGTGAAGCTGTTTCAGTTTCTTTATTCAGTAGAATGACAAGGATTACTTAGAAAGGTCTTAAACTAGGTGAATCTACAGGTATTGTTTACCAAAAAATACGTTATTTTCGGCAGGTGAAGCCGGGCAGCCGCGCTGAGCAGGCGTCCATCCGCAAAGGCGACACGGTGCTGAAGATCAACGGCATCGACACCAGCACGCTGACGCTGCAGGAGGCTCACGACATCGTCCTCGAGTCCGGGATCCATCTCAAGATCTCTGTTACTGCGTGAGTGCTAAAACTATTGCTTCTCATAACGGTAGGAACCAAACCGTAAGTTCGTTGCCTGTTCTTCTATGCTTTGGTCGCGTGGAACTGGCACCTAGATTCACCTAGTTTTAATACGTTTCAAAGTGATCCTTGTGATTTTATTGAATAAATACCTTTTGACTTTGACATACCTACTACTAGCAGATTTTTCTCTGTTCTTTAGAAATTGTCGTTAAAAGATTTTAAGTTAGAGGCTCTTTTCGAGCATTTGTCACATGTTTTTAAACTATTTATGTAAAAATTAACAAGGCAAATAATTAAGAAACAAGTAAATTCATCTTTGATGCATCAAACGAACTCATAAAATTGATTTCATGCTTTTTGAGGCCTTGGTATTGTTTATACCATTTTAAAAGCAATTACAGTGTCTTGGTATATTTAAATGCAGCCTACTGTACTGTTTTTGAAGTTGTTCGTTATTTTCTTACAAGTCATGTTAAATAGCAATTATGACAGGCAAGAGTTCTTAATAATAAGCTGCTGATTAAATCCACTCAAATTAAGTCCACGCGGATATGCATCAGGCTATATACTACTCGCTTTTATGACCTTGTAGGAGCTTATGAACCTGTAGTAAGAGTTTATGACCTTGTAGTCAGAGTAATTTTTCTTTGGCTTTATGTAGCTTGATCTGTATCTCATGTATCTGTGCCTAGCTTTAATATTATTTACACTGTGTCTTGGTTTAAAGTAAAAACAAGGAATATAATAATCTAAGTCTTAAATTCTGTTTTAGGCCCGAAGATGAAATTGACGCTTACTACACCTATGAAGATCCTATTGTAAGTTTTGCTCCTTTCATATTTGATTGAGGGATATAAGATGCAGACGGCGCACCTGATATTGAGCGGCTACCTCTGCCATAACAATTACCTTGCCTCGCACACCAAGTCCACGTTGAACACGTCTGATATTAACAAAGGCCGCATATTACTGGCTTGCCTCAACTATTGCCATTTATAGTATTGATCAAAGATTTGTCTGGAGTTCAATTCCCACGCGGATAGTTTTGAGGTATTATAAAATCTTAGTGATGGGATATTTTAATCAATGCTGAAAATTTAAAGTTGTATGAAATGATAAGGGGTATGTTTATTTATTGAAATAGAAAGGCGTTCGTCATTAGTGTAACTTAATTATACAGCGACTTACACTTATACCTAACTCATTACCTACTTTAATATATGAAACGGCGTGCGCCGGGAGGCATTCCACACAGACCGCATCAGATTGCATCCGGTAGTCAAACGCGGAGGATCTAGCCGGCAAAGTTCTGACCGTGCGGGGCCTACGATACAATGGACTGAGTGCCTTCCGGCCTCGCCTGTCCTTTTAGTGAAGTTCAACAAAATGTTGTACTACGTTTTTAGCACAAAGCAAGGATCGTGAGGCATTCCTCGTAGAGAACCGATCTTTTTCCTTGTAGAGCACCTATCAATATTTGGATGGGTGCTCTTCGAGGAATATCAAAAGCTTCCTTGTAGAGCACCTGCGGTGTAGTAGCTTCTAGTGTTAGGGTATTTTTATATACTACTAGATAATGATTTCCTATTATTGTAGAGTCTCAAGCATTTCAAATATGACAGAAAAAGTCGTTCGGACCAAAAGTAGCCTCTATTTTTTAAGCAAATTAAGAGACTGTTAAAAAAATACGAAACGGTTTAGGTGTGTTGCGATAAGTACATCGCAGTTTTTTATACTCAAGAACATTACAGCCAAGGAATTTTTTCAAATTGTAAATTTTACTCTCTCTATAAGTGGTACTGAACTCTGTTGCAGGCTGAAGCCAGTCGACTCGCTGAGGAGCTGCGTAGGGCTATGGAGGCGGAGAGAATACGCAGAGCTATTGAACGAGCAGTTAGTATAAATCATCATCATCATCATCAGCCTCTAGAAGTCTACTGCTGGACATAGGCCTCGTCTACATATTTCCAGGAAGAACGATTCCGAGCCCTCTTCATCCACCGACGCCCCGCGATCTTAATTATGTCTTTAGTCCATGGGGTATATATAATTAAAGTAAATAGGTGTACTGGGTGTAATTAGACAGCCCCCGAATACTCAAGGTACGTGTAGAGCTATCTATAACATCGACCCATACAATAGATCAAATAAAAGATGTGTGGACTGTGTGACAGATGACATGAGTGAGAAAGGCGAGAGCAAATATGACGAACAAGCTGGTGCCCGCGACTTCGTCTGCGCAGGATTAGTCACACAATATCTTTATAAATTGTAGCCTGTGTTATTCTGATGTATAAAGCTATATTATTGTAAAGTTTCATTAAAATCCATTCAGTAGTTTTTACGTGAAAGAGTAACAAACATCCATCCATCCATACTTACAAACTTTCGCGTTTATAATATTAGTAGGATGTTAGAAGAGAGTAAAGAAAGAAAACCTGATGTTCCTACTCCACTTAGTCAATCAAGGGGCGTAAGTTGAACTAATAGGGTCAATGTGGTCCAGAAAGTTCAATTTATATAAAAAAATATCGTTGAAATAACTGTTTTTTTTGTGCAATTAGTTCAACTGGTTGAACTTAGTTGAACTTAGTGGAACAGGTCTGTTGGCGGAAATATTGATTTGTGAGGATAGATTATTGAATGATGAATAATCTCTCGTATTTTCAGAACCGCAGCTGCAATCTGCCATGGCCCTGGGTGAGGAGGAAGATCATCATCTACCGAGAGTCCAACTGCTTCTTAGTGCCTAGCACCTACGAGAGTAAACACAAGTAAATATCTGTACGTCTTTATTTACTTACGAAGTAAATAAGCCTGCACGTCCTAAATACCTATGGCATTATAAAAACTGTACGGGGTGTAACTGTATATCGAATCCTTTTACTTAGCTTATTTTTATATCTATACGAAACTATAATCTATGTAAAAAAAAACAGTAGCTCACCTGTATACTTTGTCAATTCGTGGTTTGAGAAACATTGCAAAACCAACGCATTTTTATTTTAAACATAAATAATAATATTCCGAAGGTAATTTGCATCATTTCTGTGTTGCAGAGAAAAATATCCAGAATTACCCCATGTGAGATTCACTGATGATATCTGTGAGATTAACAGAGGAACCCAAATAGAACCCGACCAATGGAAAAATGATAAAAAAGCTAACTCACAAGCTCCAGTAAAAGAAGAACCTGTCAAAGACAATGAAGAAGATTTTGATAAACTGGCAAGTGTTATAGACGAAAAGGAACAAAACAAAATTATAGATGAAATCCTTGACGACAAGGAAGATGTTGAAAATAAAAATATTTCAAGCGATGTAGATGAAACTACCCACAGTGATATTGAAACCGCTCCCAGCGTCACGAACGGAGAAAGTTTAGATCCTGAAAATGAAGAAGATCCCTTGATAGAAAACGGTGAAGAAAAACTAAACGAAGAAGAAGAGCCAGTAGTAGAAGTTGCAGATAGTTTAGAACCCGAAAAAGATAGCACAAACGAAATTCTAGAAGAAAACAACGGTAGCCAAGAAAAAGAGGAAATCGAAACGGAAACGAACAATGAAGTGGAAAATAATAGCTCTAACATTAATGATGAAAATGTAGAAGAAAATATAGGTAATGAAGCTGATACGATAGCACCCACTAGCGATTTCATTGAAGAAGACGCTGTTAATAAGAGTGAAGAAGATAATGTTGTAGATGGTATCGTAGGCGATGGTGACCTCAATGATTCGACCAACGAACGGTAGGTTACACTTAGACACTCATTCCATAATAGGCTAAAAAAAATATGTAGGTTACTCGAATAGTAAATTTATTTTTGAATAAAATGTTATTAGCACTTATTTTGTTTATTATTGAAGGAATACTCGTATGGAAAAAGCGTTTCAGATGGCGATATGCTTGTTCTATCAGCAGTTGTGTATAAAAACCTTTCATATAAGTTCATCGTCTTTTTTGGAATATATATTTTTGGACTTGGCGTAGAAACGTCAAGTGTTCTACCCCCAGGTTTTGGTGATGGATCGGAAGTTGGGTAGATGGGGGTAGGTAATAAAATAATAAATATGACAGATAAAGTTCCGTGTAACATAATACCCCTATAACCCCGGAAGCAGGGTATTCTACAGGTCATGGCAAACACTTTTTGATTTACGACTTTTGAAATTTCGTAGTTTTTCATTCATAAAATGCCTCATAAATGTTCCTACAATATGAAACTAAACACACCATGAGGCAGCCCTATTCACAGCTGTTCACACGTTCCGTGTGTACGCGACCTTGGTACTTACGTAAATAGTATCAGGGGTGTTGCAAATTTCTGATACAATATTAATTTTTCTTTTGTATGGTAATTTCGAAAACGATATAAGTATTCAACCTTTGCACACGTCAAAGTATTCCAGTGCTTGGTCTGATCATTTTGGCGTTATAGGGGTATTAATTCAGTTGAATTACAAGGATCACTTCGAAACTTTTTAGAACTAAGTGTCAGTTCCACGCGACCAAAGCCTAGAAGAACAGGCAACAAACTTACGGCTTGGTTCCTACCGTTCTTTTGTATGATCCTTGTTACAATGTAATATAATATAACATTGAAGCTCCACACTGCTTATTATTTTATAGTGTGTAGGCAGACAACAGCAATAATATTACGCTCTATATCTCTATCGCGTCTTCATACAAAACCCGCAATGAACACGGAACAAAAACGAAAATCCAAATATGGTAAACACAACTCATACTTGGGGTACAGGTTCCCATATTAAAGCTGGCACTGTTCTTCGGCTGTTTTCAACCAGCGTTCTTCTACATTTAGCATATGATCGCCCCACCATGCCGAAGGGGGTATATAAAGTAAGCTTAACTAAATGCGGTCTCTACTCAAGCATCCGTTTGATCGACGATTATCGGTTCTACGGCAAACATAGCCGGTCCACATTGCTAGTCTTATGAGCTATGTCGACAACAGCCAGTTAAGACGCAGACCACTACTTCACTTCACACTTCAGACATGTACTTCTTGCTGGCACATTTAAGTTATTTAAATGAACCTAAAAGTTTGTTTAACTAGTTTTCTTACTTTAAGATACACAGATACAAGATTAGTAGAGCTCTTTGTGAAGGGTTCGTCCGGGGAAGTACTACCACTACGTCTTTTTCTGCCGCCAAGCAGCACGAGGCAATGCTTTATTATAGGTGATGGTTACCACTTAACATCAGGTGGGCCATCTGGTTGTTCCATCGCTAGTGGTATATTAAAAAAAAAGATAGCTTAGTCTTTGGCTCCCATCACACCTGATAAAACTACTGAGGGTTAATTTGACATCTTCAAAAAACAAAATGTGCGATTGTGAATTTGTTGGCCGGCTGTCAGCCTCTTATACTAAATCTCAGATCAGCACTAAGCCGCGAATCGAACCCATGGGTTAGCACAGCAGCTCTACGCCACAAAGTTGTAAAACCCCAATTCGAGCAGTTTGTGGTATACCGGCGCCGTACGCTCATTAAACTACATTAGACCCTCAGCCTCAGCTATGCGGTTCGGATCCAACTATGCAAGGTATGTATCTTAAGCCCGCTGCAGATTAGAACGGATTTTGCGAATTTGAGTTCGAATAGATCGATTAGTCTATTTCGTGCATTCGTGGGTTTAAATCCTAATACTAGTGCTTTAGAATAACTTTCTAGTTGAAAATATATGTCAGCTACTTTGCCATGCACTTGCGTAAGACTGAGAAGAAACTAGCATTTTTCGATTTACGGAGATTTTTACTATATTTAAGACCTCCTGTATTATCTTGAGACGGAAATATTTTTACCTAATGGATTGCGTTACCGTGTACATTATAAAACTCAAAGCAGCCATTTTCCAATTTTTTTAAATACCTCCATCAACATCCTGTTCTTTTCCTGGTCTGCGCTGACCCTTAGTTGAAGAGTGGGTGTGTATGTGTGCGTAATCGATCGAAGATTGTCTGTGGTACCAAGGTCGGTAGGTACTCCGTTTAAAATCGCGAGCTAGTCAAGTTAACTTAATTAATCGTAATATTATTGCTGTTGTCTGCCTACACACTATAAAATAATAAGCAGTGTGGAGCTTCAATGTTATATTATATTACATTGTAACAAGGATCATACAAAAGAACGGTAGGAACCAAGCCGTAAGTTTGTTGCCTGTTCTTCTAGGCTTTGGTCGCGTGGAACTGACACTTAGTTCTAAAAAGTTTCGAAGTGATCCTTGTAATTCAACTGAATTAATACCTTTTGACTCTGAGTACCAAATATGGTAAACACAAGCTGATATAAAACTTATAATATTATACTTATATTTTTTGTAAATACATACTTACTTATAATATATAATAACACCCAGACAGAGAACAAACATCTATGTTCAGCACACAAATGTTTGTTCTCGGTGGGGATCGAACCCACGGCCTACGGCGCAGAAGACAGAGCTACTACCAACCGAGCTGTGAAGGCTGTCACCATAGATTGATGATGAGAGTGTTCAGGTGGCTCAATATTTTTTATTTGGAATGAGTAACGCATGTAGAGCATTAGATCTCAACACTTCAAAAGTAGAGATCTTTTTGAAGGGCTTGTCCGGAGTAGTACTCGTACTATCACCACACCTGTTTCTTTCCGTCAGGCAGCGTTGCTGTTTCAGTTTAAAGGTTGCCGGTGAAATGACAGGCATATGAGGCCACCTGTATACTTCAAGTTGATGGACACAGGGCCTTGAATGGTAGGGCACGTTTCTAAAGTGCGTGACCTGCGAGGCAATGTTTTTTTTTTGAGACCCGTCGAACGCATCAAAACTTTGAGTAGGTGGTAGTCAGAGGCAAGTCCAAACATTATGATAGACTTTTTTCTGACTACTGCCTACTAACTTTACTTCAACTCTATTGGCCTATTTATTGAAGAGTTCCGTTGAACAGACCTTGGCTCCATCATCAGACCTGGTCATTGTCACCATTTTATGAGAACTGAGTACCTCGTTAATTTATTTCAAGAAAAAAAAATAAGAAAATGCAAAGTAACTGACCGACCAGTAGAAAAACCTTGATGCCAACGAAACTCTTAGATATGGGAGCTCTTGGATCGCTGGTTATCTTAATTTAACTTTTTTGTTGTATCTCAAAAACTGAGCGTCCCAGACATGTAACTTGATTTTTTTATGTCACTTTTTTTATTTTTGCCCCCTTAAAAAACCCCTTATCTTAATAACCCTTCATCCGATTTTACTCATATACTTACCAGTAAATTTATTTCTCAAGTACAAGCTATCGACATATCAAATTTCATGCAGATCGGATCAAAGTTATGGCCAGACAAACATACATACATACATACACACATAAAATGCCAAATCGCCACACACATAAAGTTGAAACTAAGATCTTCGTTCGCTTCGCTCACTCGATCAACAAAACAGATGGGCTAGGTACCAATTTATTCCACGAGTAGGTAGTACCTATACAAAAAAATGTTGTTAGCGAGTGTTTTGCAAGATTGGTTCCAAATATTTATATTTCGCATGTAATATTAGCGACGAAGGCTCGTCTCCGAAAATTCCTTTCAAGTGAGAATTGTTAATGAACGATTTTCCTGAACACGATACTCCAGTATTTAAATTTATAATTAGTTTGAAGAAACACGTAAGTATAAGCTTGTAAAAGTATTGTAATTACTTCGTCGGCTCTGTAATTAATTACTTTACTTAGTTTAACTTTAATGTTTATCGTGACAGAAAATTAAAATGCTGCTTTATCTAAAATCACAAGGTTCACTGTGAAACATCTTAACGTTCTAGTTTAGTAGGATACCTATATACGTATGTATTTGAGTCTAGTGGGATTAGGAATTACTACTACCGATAACACTTATTTATCCAGTAATGCTCATTATGTTTTCTTGGTCCGATCATAACCACACCGATCATCATTGCGCAGTATCTGACCTTCGCTCGTTCATGCATCTTTCTTGCACTTTAAACTGCTGACATGCATTCAAATGCATTCATACGCACAGGTCCCTACAGTCTTATGACTTGTGAACTCGTTTATCAATAAAGCATCTGTATCCGTATAGACTACGACATTCTAGGTGCCAGTTCCACGTGAGCAGACCTAGAAGCTATCATCGAAAGGAGAAAAGTGGTTCGCTGTATGGCAACTGCTCTGAGCCTGAAATACTCATCAGTAATTAAGATTGTTTCCTAGAATTCGTTAATTATGAGTTTCTTATGAAACTCAGTACATTATAGATAGTACCAGGAATGCTAGCGTTCTTGAAAATATGATGTTATATTTTTGAAGGGAATTAATATCTTCAACATCAAATGACTTTTAAATACAAGTAAAAACCCTATTCATATTTCGCTAGCAGTGTCGCTAGCATATGTCTTATTCAAACGAACAAAATCAAAGGAATCTACGTATTTGGGATATTAATTAGGTAATTACACGAAACGGAAAACGAAGCGTAGGACGGCCGATGTACCCTCGACATGTGAAGGTCGTGGGAAGTTTCGAGAAGATCGTTCGTCTCCAGAAATCGGAAATGATTATGAGTGAACATAAATAAGGCTCTAATTGGAAACAACAGCTTATGAGTAGTAGAGCTCTTTTTGAAAGGCTCGTCCGGGGAAATACTACTACCACCATGCCTATTTACGCAGCCAAGCAACGTTGCTGTGATTCGGTTTGAAGGGTATGGTTGCCGGTGAAAATTTGGTATAGATGATGGTTACCATTTAATCAAGGGGCCATCTGCTTGTTACCTACATCTGCAAGTTGTATAAAAAAAGCTTCACGACTCTAATCCTCAGGCACGGTCGATATCCCCGCAGATCTCTTAGTACCAAGTACAAACTCCAGATTATTTTGAGGATGTCTAAGAAAGGTAGTCAGAGGTGCGTCCAAACATTACATTTGCCTCATACCCAATGGTAGTTAATAAAATATTCATGGCGCTAAAATGTCCATTATTCTATACGTTTTACTATAAAAATAGTGTGAAAATGTCGAAGTATCCTCTGAATTTATGTCTATGGCTCAATCACGGATATTGGAATACAACTTGAATATATTATCTGAAATAAAATTTATTTATTACTATCTCAAGAACACGAGCGTAATATGGGAAAAAGGCGAAAAAACTCAAGGTAAAAACAATAAAATCACTGTCTATTGATTTACTTACGCAATAAAGTTTATTGGCATATTTTACGACGTGTCCCGTGTTTTACATACGTTTGGTTACCTTGCTTTTAGAAAAATAGTGGCCACTATTTTATTTTTGAAATAAATGTCACAAAGATTTCTTTGTAGAAGACTTATCTTGGATTGGGTTCTTCTGGGATCTTCCTGTTTTAGTGTAGGAGTGCGGGTGGAGGTTGAAAATTGTATGAAATCAACACAGAAACGAAGACTTTTATAACTCATGCTGATGAAAAAAACATACGCTCCACCTAATGTTAAGTGATAGCTGTTTCCTACGACAAAGCAGTGCCTCGCGCATGCACTTCATGAACGTGCCCTACGATGCACTACCCTGCGACCATCAACTTAAGACAAGGTGATAAGCCGTCTGTAATTTTACCCACACCTTTCTAACGAAAATACAGCAACGTTATTATTTGAGGTTCATAGAGGATTATTATTTATTTATCACAGTAACTAGACATATAGTTGGTTTAATTAAACTTCAAAATTCTAATTACTAATTTAACATCAAAAATAAAATAAAAATAGTGTATGTCAAGTACCGTGTGTACCTAAACACTACGTAAAATAGTTAAATTATAAACTGTGTGTAAATAGTTAAATTATAACTTCTAGTAGTTCTAGTAGTTCGCCCAAAACTTTGAGAAGGTGGTAGTCAAAGGCAAGTCCAAACATTATGTTTGGACTTTTTTCTGACTACCGCCTACTAACTTGGTACGGTAACCAAGTTTCAACTCTATTGACCTATTTATTGAAGAGTTCCGTTGAACAGACCTTGGCTCCATCATCAGACCTGGTCGTTGTCACCATTTTATGAGAACTGAGTACTTCCTTAATTTATTTCAAGAAAAAAAAATAAGAAAAATCAAAGGAACTGGACGACCAGTAGAAAAACCTTGATGCCAACGAAACTCTTAGAGATGTGAGCTCTTGGGTCGCTGGTTATCTTAATTTAACTTTTTTGTTGTATCTCAAAAACCGAGCGTCCCAGAAAAAAAGTAAAAATTGTTTTGGAATGTCCAAACAAAGCCCTTTCGTATGACATGTAACTTGATTTTTTTAAGTCACTTTTTTTATTTTTGCCCCCTTAAAAAACCCCATATCTTAAAAACTCTTCATCGGATTTTACTCATATACTTACCAGTAAATTTCTCAAGCACAAGCTGTCGTCTTATCAAATTTCATGCAGATCGGATCAACGGTTCGAAAGTTATGGCCAGACAAACATACATACATACATACATACATACATATATACATACATACATACATAAAATGCCAAGTCGCCCAAGTTGAAACTAGAATCTTCGTTCGCTTCGCTCACTCGATCAATTACAAGTCAATAAATTTGAAACAGAAATAAAATAATAAGTTAGTCAGTGTACAGGAAAAAAACTTTCAAATGAAATAAGGATAATCATTACGAATTTACAATTTAATGCGAGTGTATCTCACAGTACATCAGGTATTCCGAGGGAGCTACACACAAAGAACCCTATTTCTACTAAAAGTCGGGATCCACTATATACCAAAGTGTAGAGACGAAGCCGCGGGCACAGCTTGTGAACTAATCTACGTCTGGCTCCAGAGCCCAGCTTTAGCAAATGACTGTCCCGGCTACTAAACTAAACCCTTCTAAAACAAATTAAATTTAATTTGTGGAACTAAGGTTCCGTATCAAATTTATTTTATTTATTTTACTTAACAGGCTTTTATGTCAGCTTGAAAATTTGATTTTCTTGCCAAAATGTATGCACATAGACCAGTTATATGGCTTTGGTCTAAAGTAGCCAAGTAAGAGTAGTCGAGCTCTTTGTGAAGGGCTCGCCCGAGGAAGTACTACTACCATGTCTTTTTATGCCGTTGCTGTGTTTTGGTTTGAGGACTGTGGTTGCCGGTGAAATTACAGGCACATGAAGACATCTGTATGCCTCTAGTTGATGGACGTGGGACAGTGCAACGTAGGGCACGTTCCTATTGTGCTTGACTTACGAGAGAATATGCTTTGTTTATAGGTGAGGGTTACCACTTAACATCAGGTGGGTCATCTGCTTGTTCCATCAGCAGGTTGAATAAACAAATAAAGGTATTAGGCGAGTACGGCGCTGAAAATTAGGTAGAAATAAAGGGTATAATTCATACTACTATGGGCACAATAATAGTATTCTAATGCAAAAGTCGTAAGTCACTTGAATAGCATCAGCAAATTATTTAAAAAAAAACATTACGGGCAAAGTTTTACCTAACGCGGGTGGTGTGCGAGACAATGCTTTGTTATTATAAGTGATGGTTACCACTTAACACCAGGTGGGCCACCTGCTTGTTCCATTAGCGAGTAGTATAAAAAACGCCTCTATTTACGGGACGCTGGCTGGGACATTATTTTAAGACGGAGTATGTTTAGTAGTGTCTCGGCTATCCTCTCCATTTTAAAGCGTCAAAATAAATTAGGTTTATTTAGTTTATTACATGTGTGTTACAAGTCGGGGTTCGATTATTCGCATATTTTTTTGGGAATAAACATTATCTTATTTGCAAATATGGTATTTTTGTGAAAATCTCGTCACGCTTAGGGAAAACCCTTTGTTCACCACACAGAAACATAATACAGGGTTAAGGCAAAATAATGGGTGAACTTATCGCCGAGCTATCTCTTCCAAGAAACCTTGCATCAGGCCCTCAGTATCAGGTGGGCTAGCTGACAGATTAGAAAGTTTTTCTGACAGAAAAAAGCTGTACAAAGCCGTGTAGCAGTTTTTTTTGTTGTAACTATGTACTGAGGCAAAAACAATATTATAATTTTCATTTACAACGGGATATTTACCATGATTTGTGAGTTTGATTGTTTCCCGATATTTCGGCACAGTTGCATGCGCCATCATCCCCGGTCGAACTAAAGTCAAAACGAGCAAGAGACAATTGTTATTGACAGACAAACGGTCTACCCTCTTTCATTGGAAACGACACTAACATTTCATAAACATGATAGTTACTACTTTAATTCTACCACGTGATACTATTATTATATTTTACATATATATTTATTTTTATTATTTTGTAATTTGTATAATATTTCTATATATTATATTTAGTATACAGTTTTGTTTTAGTACATGTAATGTAGTATCAAATTGTCTCTTCTACAGTTTTAAGCACGCCAACCTCTTGTTATTCACCTGTCAAGGTTGGCTGGTAGAAAATGCTGTCTAGCATTAAGCTCTCCTTTTGTACAAACTTTGTATGGTGCAATAAAGAATAAAATAAATAATTTAGTGTCTATGTGTCATGTCTATGTCTGCTGCGTGTTTACGTATTCATTAAGTTCGTTCCCACAATACAGCTAGAGTTTTCCTCAGAGGCCAAAGGGATTCTAGCAGACAGAGTAATCCGACTGTTTCGATCGACGGCCACAATTGGTGTAATTTGTCTAGCTGTGAACAAAACTGAATGCTTTTTACGCAAATGCGCACCCACACAATTGTTTTATGCAAATTTAATCTCCACTGCACTTTGATGAAATTAATTAAATAGCTGCTCAATTAAACCTTAATTCAGTAGCTATTTAATTTAATTCTTAATTGAAACCTACAGTCTATTTAAAAAATATACTGCATCATCATCATCAGCCTCGCAATGTGTGAGAACAAACATTCACACACAAGCTCTGTGATTCTGTAGTCTTCTTCTTTTTGTCTGTTCTGTGAAATAGCTTCTGTGAAACGATTTTAAGTGCGCTTCAGAGAGAGTCCTTTTCAGCACTTGACAAATATATTGAAACAAATATAAGAAACTGACGATATGTCAGTTTCCCCACAATATAACGGACGAAATGCTACCAAAAGTTTTTGCTTGCTGACGTCATGGCCGAAATGCACCCAACAAATGACATACTTCAAAAATGCGAGGGACGAATTGCCCATATACCTTCCACAGTTTGACAGTACTGGCACTATGCACATACATTTTGAACAGTAAAACTCATTGGTGCACGACCGGTTTTGAACCACCTTAGGATCGGAAGGCAAAGCAGCTACCACTAGTCCACCAGTGTTCTCTGTAGTGTATATAGCGTATGTAATATGCTATAGGCTAGGCATGTTTAAAGTTTACCACATGTTTCATTAAATGTATGCCGTAGCTGCTAAGCTACGCGAAGCTACGCCGTAGAGATGCTACGAATGAGTATAAGAACATTTTTCCTCAAGTAAAAAGATACACTTGGGTGGATCTACGAAATGCCTTTTTCAAAAGATCTGAGATAAGATATTTTAGCTCACATATAAATGAAAAAATTTACCTACCCTCCGGTAGTAATAGGCCTTAGCAGTGGACTTATTCAGGCCGGTGATGATAATATTAACACATTCTTCCCAAAATAATGATGATAACTATTTGGAGTTATCAATTTAAATATCGGAATTATAGCAAGCCACTTAGAATCAGCTACTTTACCATGAAAATCTATAGTCAAAGGTTATTACAGACATTTTGAGATACATTGCGTGTCGAGCGAGGCAGTTTCGACTCAACTGTAGAATTGTTACGCAGTCACCCCGCAGTGTAACTAAAAATAACAATAAGAGTACTCGTTCATAGATTTTCGTGGTACAGTGGCAGAATGATACCTTATAATTATTTAATTGACCATTGATTGAGTAACTCACACCACCCAATAGGTTTCAGAACTTGGCTTCCATTTGGTTAGCAACTAGGTCAATTACTCTATAGCTGGTAGGATGGACCGATGGACTAGTGTTTCATGTTGTTTTACATTCATGATCATTCAATCAACTACAATTGGGATCACTGATTGGATCGGTACGAAATGACAAAAACATGGTAAGGTAATGAAAAGAAAGTGTCAACCGTTCTTCCCTCCTTTTTATGACACCTATCCATTTGACAGTCCACCTTACCAGTGTCAAGTGAAATAGAAAAAATACTTTTTTTATCACATCTATTCGTAAATACCTAGTTTGTTCTTCGTAAACAGGTAGCGAAATAGCTCTTTGATCCACAGGGAGTTAAAGTGATTTGAATTTGAAAAGTGGATCACCAACGAGACTAATCACGAACATTGTATGAGCAAGTAAACAGCGCGCGAGCCAAATAAAAAAAAAGATTGTAATAGACTAAAAAAACGCATTCCGCCTTCGTTCGTAATTGTTTGCTCTAACTCGGATTTTATTAAAATAAAAATAAACGTACTAAGTATTCTTATTCATAAGTTGCATTTTTTTTTCTCATAGCGAATTATAGACAGTAGAGTGTCCACCTCGGCAACAACATTATTTTAAGCTCGAGTGACTTTGAATCCCTCGCACACTCTATACCACAATAGTTGTTTGTTCCCTACTTAAGGCGACTACAAGAGCTAATGTACCTCTCGCTCGCACGTTTCGACATGTTGGAAGGTATAAAATCACTAAACCCGTTTTCGAAAATCGCAAACAACCATTTTGTGTGCAAGCACATTGCACACAGTTTAGTCAAAATTTCATTTTGATCGATACAAGTTTTCCTATTCAAAAGTTTACTTATGTACGAAAACTAGTATAGCAAACTTTTGAGTAGGAAAACTTGTATAGTAGTGGAGAGGTACATTAGCTCTTGCAATCGCTTTAGAGAACATAGTCATGTTAGTTCACAGTCAAGTCGATTGTCGTTTATTTTGGACAAAATGTGCCACCATTTTGTTTACAGGTGTCAGAAAATTTATCATACGTTTTCATCACCTACATAATTTAATGTTGACCTTGTAAGTACCTATTTAGGGACCCAAACACATTATCCTTATTGTTGCAGTTCTACTATTCCATTTACGTATCCACTCAGCGGCTCATAAGCTTGTACTCAGACGGTTATTGTGTTAAATTGTACGTAAAATACGAATATAGCGACGAGAGGCCACTAAGCTCTCATACACTAGAATTTCGCCCAAATGTTTGCCCCGATGTACATTACTTTTACCCTATCTACCTTTTACTTGAATCTTGAATCTTTTTTTTATATAACTAGCTGATGGAACAAGCAGATGGCCCATGATGTTAAGTGGTAACGATCTCCTATAACAATGTATGGTCTCGGAAGTCACGCACGATACTACCACCATCAGCGTTGCTGTGTTTCAGTTTGAAGGGTGTGGTTGTCGGTGAAATTACAGGCACATGAAACTTAACGCGCCCATCAACTTAAGGCGAAGACAAGAGCTAATGTGACTCTCGCTCGCACGTTTCGACATGTTGAAAGATATAAAATCACTAAACTCATTTTCGAAAATTCGCAATCAACCATCTTGTGTGCAATCACATTGCACACAGTTTAGTAAAAATTTCATTTTGATCGATACATGTTTTCCTACTCAAAAGTTTGCATTACTAGTTTTCGTACATAATTTTTACATAACAATACAATAATTTTTACATAATTTCGTACATACAAACTTTTAAGTAGGAAAACTTGTATTGATCGAAATGAAATTTTTACTAAACTGTGTGCAATGTGATTGCACACAAAATGGTTGATTGCGATTTTTCGAAAATGAGTTTAGTGAATTTATATCTTTCAACATGTAGAAACGTGCGAGTGAGAAGTTGTTTGATAGTTGTCAGCCCCTTAAGGCAAACCAATTTGCCTTAACTTGATGGGCGCAATGCGTCGTAGGGCACGTTCCTATTGTGCGAGGCAATGCTTTGCTATAGGTGATGGTTAACACTTAACATCAGGTGGGTCATTCGCTTGTTCCATTAGCATGTCTTATAAGACTTGAGGCATACAGATGTTAAGCCTCATGTGCCTGTAAATTCAGGTAATTAATTCAGGTGAATCTAGGTGCTAGTTCCACGCGACCATGTAGAAGAACAGAACAAACTGCAATCGAACGAATAGCAACCAAATTATGAATGCCAGGCAAGCGTCCCAACGTCCTTTTCATGGCAAAATTTAAATATCAAATTGCCGTTCCAGTACCTAAGTTCATTGGAATCCGCAATTGATATGCCAGTCAAAGCATTGCATATTTAATCATTCGTAAAACTGTAGTCGCGGTCGATAACACGAAAGCTCTTTTTCTTCTTCTTTTCTTTGTTTATGGCTTCTGTCCGTCATTCGACAGATAATCTTGCCAGTGGCAAGTGATTTGAATTAAATACTTTTTAGTCAAGTCAGTCCAAAGTAAAGTCAGCCGTCATTTGTTTTGAAAAATATGGTGGCGGTTTTCTTCAAACTATTCGAAACATTTTCGCTCAAATCAGGATATCACATAATACACTTTCATTCCAAATGCTTACAATTTACAAGTAATGTTGGTTAAAATAACACCGAAATTACACAACACAACTCAAAATAACAATTAAAATGAAAAGCTATGTTGCTTCCCAAAATGTCAGAAAACGAATGAACGAAAGCTCTTCTCTATAACGATAAATGAAGTATAGAAATGACATTTTGAATTATATTGCGTGGTACCCAAAATAGTGAGTGAGTAAATTTTGCGTATACGTAACTCAAATCACAAATACATTAGACTGATTCAAAACGGCGCAAAAATAATTATAAAAAAACACGGGGATTTAATTAACTACGTGTTATTTCGCATTACTCTTAACCCTTTGGCAGTTATGTAAAACAAACACGGGAACGTAAAATCTCGGTTCAAGCGGTGATTTATATACATTCTACCGACAGTATTTCACGTCTATCCAACCCGCGCATGAATAAATGAATCATAGCTATGAAATATGTAACGAACAATCCTTTTATGTAGTACTAGCTCATGCCTGCGCCTACCCACGTCAGCATCGTCATCACCTGAAGAAATTCACTGCTGGACATAGGCCTCCCATAAAGCAAAATAGAGCCCTTTGTAAAGAGCTCGTCCCGGGAAGTACCTACTACAACCAACCACTCCGCCTTTTTCTGCCGCCAAGCAGCGTTGCTGTGTTTTGGTTTTAAAAGTGTGGTTGCCGGTGAAATTACAGGCACATGAGGCTTAACATCTGTATGCTTCAAGTTGATGGACGCAGTGCATCGTAACCGTGCGTGACTTTCGAGGTAATGCTTTGTTATAGGTGGTGGTTACCACTTAACATCAGATGGGCCATTTGCTTGTTCCATTAGCAAGTTAAAAAATACATTTCCAGGAAGAACGATTCAGAGCCCTTTCCATCCGCCGACTTGTCGCGATCCTTGCGATGTCTCATGTTATTCCTTGATCTGCCTTCTCGAAAAATTAAATAATTATTTAAATAATTATTATTATTCGAGTTTATTTATTGACGTGTTTCGCATTTTGTTAGTTTGTAAGGCGTACCATAAAGAATTTTCATTCATTCATTTACTCAATTATTCCGATAACTATACGGCCGGTTTCTGAAAGCCCGATCAAAACTAAATGCATGTTAAGGCACTTGCTATCTCTATCTAATTCAATGTATTAGCTGAAATGGCGAGTGACTTGACATCCGAATAGTTTTGATCGAGCTTTCAGAAACCGGCCGTTAGTCTATGGTGTTAGCAACAGAACAAGTTATTAATACTAGGTTTAACTTATAGCTAATAGCGATTTTGTCCTCTAGACGGGTTTACATACCGGAGGACAATTTAGTTTTTCAGCAATCCCATTCAATAAAAATTTCATTTAAACCCTACTTGTACCCACACACAGTAATTATTTTAAAGAGCGCGCCACCGACGGTCATTATGTTCACAGTGCGGCCTACCTGTAGTAAATACTACATAAAGCAATTACGGCGCACCGAAAAGCTCTGAATTATACAAAGAAATGTAATTATTTTACTACCAATGAGTTTCGAAAGGCGTCGTTCCTAAAAAGCGGCCACTGAAATTACAGGGGCATGCCACAACTACCATAATTTCAGCAGTACGATGCTTTCTGAACACGTAACTCAATTATACACTTATTATAAAATTATACACAAACTTTATGGGTTACTTAAGGGTAACTGTAATTTACAAACGCTGCAGGGTAAATAAATAAATAAATTTTGGTTGACATTCCACACACTTCCTGGCCCCAACCCCAAACCAAGCGAAGCTTGTACCGTGGGAACCAGTTACCTCATGTTATACTTACCTTTAAACTTAAATTTTTTGTAAGAACAAAAATATAAATTATTATAACACCCAGACAGAGAACAAATATCTAAGTTTATGACACAAATATTGGTCCTCAGTGGGGATCGATCTCACGGCCTGCAGAAGGCAGAGCTACTACCTGAGCTTTGAGGGCTTTTTACTCTCCACTATTACGTACTACCAAAGTTAAGCACGCTATCGTACTGTCGTGTCGTTTTTACATAGTAGGAAAGGTTCTAGATAGGTAAGTGAGAACTTCCTAATTTATGCAGTAACCAAGATAATTTAGTCTTCATAACTTTTAAGTTTAACTTTTGAGTTCATAATACTACCTATTTAAATTACACAGGCGTCGTTTTTTTTTCGGAAATCAAAGTCAGAGTCAAAGAAGCAGTGAAATATGTCGTTATTTGTTGAATAAAGAAATCTCACCGCGATCGCTATTGCTGCCTGCCGTGCAAGTCGATTGTCGTGTTGTCAAAAACACTTGCCTTTATGACAACACTGCTAATGAACCTTTTTCACTGAAAATCACTGAACTTATTTTTAAATGAAGTTGTGTGCTTTGATCTTTCAAAACGTTGAAATGTGCGAGCGAGAGGTACATTAGCGGTTGTCTTCGCCTTAAGTACATCGATTTTCGGGTTAAGGACCAGTTGCCAATAGATTAATAGAAATAGGGGGCCGTCCCTCTAACCTAAGCTTTAAAAAGAGAGGGTCAGCCAGCTCTAGAAGCTAGAAAACGATGCCTGCTCACAGTTGTTTTTTTTAAATTATTTATTTTAAAGGCCAATATAAGTTCAAGCTTTGTGGAAAGAGGGGATGAGGGCCCGATTCTTTCTCTATGCACCGGGGCCCTTGTCCACCTAGCTACGCCACTGTCATTATATCGTCGATCATGATCGGATAATCTCTCATCTCATTGGCTTAAATAAACTGTCCTTATTACAATATTGAATAAGAAGCCAATGAAATAAGAGATTATCCGATTATCTTTACTACTTGTGAAATTACAGGCACATCAGGCTTAACATCTGTATGCCTCAAGTTGATGGACGCAGGGCAGTGGAAGAAAGAAAGAAAACATTATTTATTTGTAAATACTTAGCTACAATTATAACACAGACATAACGATTATACTAAAAACTAAAGTGCAACGTTCCTATCGTGCGTGACTTACGAGGCAATGCTTTTTTATAGGTAATGGTTATCTCTTAGCATCAGGTAGGCCATCTACTTGTTCCATCAGCTACTAAAAAAACCTTATTACCTAAGAACAAGCAACAGCGATAACAGGTCTTCCTCGGTCATTTATGGATCCTGTCTGGCATTTTAACAGACAAGCTTGCCAGTGTCAAATGAAATAATTAAAAAGTTTTAAGGCAGTCATAAGACGTCATTTCGGGCGGTTATGAAGAAAATGGCGGCGGTATCTTCAAAACCTACGAGAAATATTTTCCTTTAAATCAGAATATCATAATACACTTTCATTCCAAATGCTCATACTTTGGTCTTAGTAACCTCAAGTAATGATGCTTAAAATCACGGAAGACCAGCGTTGTACAAGTGCATGAAACACTATTATGGCACAAAGCTGAGTGACGACTGATTTTTTTTGTCTTAAGCAATATTGTTTTCTGTATTTCTCCTACATTTTTGTGACACAAAACGAACATTCATCTTCGCTTCTTTTTAGAAAATAGCCTGCGGCCGTGCCTCTAATAACGCTCGTAGATTATCGAAACCTACGAACAGTCGTAAGTTTCTTTTAACAACAAGTATTTATAGAAAGTAGCTAATGACTGTAATCCCCTGAAACGATCCCCTCAAATCACTTGAGGCTATTTATTTAAGACCAGCCTCACAGCTCAGTTGGTTGTAGCTTTGCCTTCTGCGCTGTAGGACGTGGGTTCGATCTCCACCGAGACAAACATTTACATTGTAAGTTCGTTTAAATTGACGTCTGTCACTTTTCAGCTCATTTCAGTTGTCATTTGCAGCTACTACACTGTTTTTGTGGGAACTGGGGATTTAAGCTGCAGTTTCAATCAGATATCACGTACATCGTTGCCAATTTGAGCAAACAAAAATAATAATTAACTTTTATGATCTTATCAGCTAGTGATTGGTTTTTTGTGTTAACCAATGAGTAAAATATATTTTAAACCATTTCATAATTCTACAGCCATCAATTTCTGATGCTGACTGTAACACGACTCAAAGAGATTCAAACTGATTCTTGTGATTCAATTGAATGCCTTTGACTACCAGCTCTGGGGCATAAATATATCCGGGCTCTTATCATAATTTTTGATTTTGATACAACGTTTAGGTTAGGTTAGGTTAGTTAGTTATTTCTCAATTATATAGACAGCCTTCACAGCTCAGTTGATAGTAGCTCTGCCTTCTGCGCGGTAGGGCGTGAGTTCAATCCCCACCGAGAACAAACATTTGTGTGCTGAACATAGTTGTTTTGTTCTCTGTCTGGGTGTTATTATATATAATAAGTAAGTATTTAAAAAAAAAGGATATTATATGTATTATATCAGCTATCTGGTTACCATATTACAAGCTTTGGCGTAGTTTGGGGCTAGATAGTGCTGTGTAGAAAGTCCACCAATGTTTATATAAAAAAAAAATATTTAACTAAGTCAAAGCGGAGGCATTAGAGCGGCCTCAAAACTTCGTCATTTGAGTAAGCCACTTCTTTTCCTGTTAGACATGAGTCGGATATATCAAAACGTAACTTATATCGGATATGGGTTAGATATCATACCATATCGATATTCATATGAACATATCCGATATCATAAAAACTATTCAAAACCTCAACTGTTACCTACTAAACACACGAACAAAACGAAAACTTCACAAACCAAACGATATGAAACAAACATCAATTGATATTCGCTACCTCCCTTTCTAAGAATGAATTGTTTTACTGGTAAAAAAGAGATGAAGCGAATATGACGTAACCATAGCCAAATAGTTTGCGTTTGCCGTTTCGTTGTTAAAAATTTAAAAACATGTTATCGTTTGCAACCCATACGACTGATATCGATATCAGAAAACTGTTTTCTATATCGATATGCAAACTGTATATCGGTTAGATAACCGTTTGCGGGAAAAAACGAAAACGCCCATGTCTATTTCCTGTAACGACTTTCTTTCGAAATAGAGTGGTGGAAGGATTTAAGTGTATGCCATTTCATACGAACCCCTCATGTATGCCATTTCATACGAACTAACTTTTATTAGTAATTTTACGTTCCACTTATACCCAAAGCCCATCTTCTTGAGAGCAAGACGCCCCATTTCTTATATACATTTGTATTTCTTGTTCGCCTTTCTAGGGCCTAATAATCCCATCTCACAAAGCCTCTTATCACATAATAACATAACATCCCCTTGGCCGATTTAACTCATATTTCTTACAGTAATACATTTCAATAGTAAGCCTGTCGAACTATCACATGTTAATGGGAAAAGGATCGAAGGATTTTGTTGAACAATTTTATTTATACTAGCACAAGCTGATGCACCACAAATATACAACTAGTAGTTCGCCCCGAACTGAGATCTCGTGATGCGACCCGACGAACGCATCAAAACTTTGAGTTGGTAGTAGTCAGAGGCAAGTCCAAACATTATCTTTGGACTTTTTTCTGACTACCGCCTTCTAACTTGGTATGGTTACCAAGTTTCAACTCTATTGGCCTATTTATTGAAGAGTTCCGTTGAACAGACCTTGGCTCCATCATCAGACCTGGTCGTCGTCACCATTTTATGAGAACTGAGTACCTACTTAATTTATTTCAAGAAAAAAAAATAAGAAAAATCAAAGTAACTGGCCGACCATTAGAAAAACCTTGATGTCAACGAAACTCTTAGAGATGGGAGCTCTTGGATCGCTGGTTATCTTAATTTAACTTTTTAAATTTTATCTCGAAAACCGAGTGTCCCAAAAAAAAAGTAAAAATTGTTTTGGAATGTCCAAACGAAGCCCTTTCATATGACATATAACTTGATTTTTTTATGTAACTTTTTTTATTTTTGCCCTCTTAAAAAACCCTTCCTCCGATTTTACTCATATACTTACCAGTAAGTATATGAGTAAAATCGAAGTAATCTAAGTGTGGACGTTATTTATGCCGCTACCTGCCTACCTACCAACCTACAGGTAAACATATTGACACAACTGTAACACATCCCACATACATACAATTAATTGAAAAGCTGCATTTCGCCTTCACTTCGGAATACTACTATTTAGGTATATTCATAAAAGTAATGTTATATTAAAGCAAATAATATATAATCTATTTAGTCATTAATTAAAATCCAGCGCATTATTACAATGCGTCCATCAACTTGCGGCATACAGATGTTAAGCCTCATGTGCCTGTTATTTTACCAGCAACCACACTCTTCAAACGGAAATACAGCAACGCAGCTTGGCGGCAGAAATAGGCATGGTGGTAGTACTTCCTCGGACGTGCCACACATAAAGAGCTCTAGTGATCTATATTCATTTTATTAAAGTAATAAAATGTATACGCTGTTTATCAATAGGTTTCAAGAGGTACTAGAAATGTATAGTATACAAAGATAATGGCAAGATCTAGAGAATTTCGCGCTAATAGTCCCTCGGGAAATCATGGTCTTGAATATTAAACTCTGTACGTGTTGTAATAAAGGCGAGAATTACATCAAACGGACCCATTTAGGGGATTATATGACTCCCGAAACAAAACCACTTGACAGGGAGAAAAAACTTTTCGTCTTTAGAAAATCTATCCTGTCTTGTTTGTGATGTGAATGAGGCTGAACCTATTTGGTTGTACATTTAGAACTTCGAATAACCTACTAACATATAATGTATATAAAGTTCTATATACATTATATATTATCATATAGAACAAAAAAAACTGTCTTTAAATACACTGAAAAATAAAAACGTCAACTGTGTATTACTATATTTTTGGTTTTGTTGAATTTTTCAAAAAAATTGATATAAATTTCGATAAAATGTATAATATTATGTATATACCTCTAAAGTATGAGCTACCTAACAAAAAAATAATTATCGAAATCTGTTCATAATTGGCGGAGTGATCGCGTAAGAAACATACCTACATTTAATTGAGAACCTCCTCATTTGAAGTCGGCTAAAACAAGCCGATGCGACAACATTTTCAAAATGTTAAAAAGTCTTCTTAACGCTTGTTTGTTAAATTTTGCAAAACTCGATTAGTTATAAAAGTTTTTCATCGCTAAGTCACAGAATAGAGACAAGTACCTTCTACGCTATGTGTCAACTTAACAACTTTTAAGTTTGTTTAAGTTCGGTGCAGACGGTCGCGTACTTTGAAACTAAATGCAAATGCGACCACGTGACATTCATTATTTTACTTTTTACTTAGTTTACTTTACAATCTCTATTTTTAACACGCTTTTATTAGGTTCTGTAATCAAATCTAAGAAGTCAATATTAACCTATTCCAACACGGCACCATTATCTTCTCTTAAATACATACTCTACTAGTGCTCTTTGTGAAGGGCTTGTCCGCGGAAGTAAGTATCTACTACCACTATGCCTTTTTCTGCCGCCAAGCATCGCTGCTGTTTCGGTTTGAAGAGTGTGGTTGCCGGTGAAAACAGGCACATGAGGCCTAACATCTGTATGCCTCAAGTTGATAGACGCGGGCAGTGTATCTTAGGACACGCTCCTATTGTGCGAGACGATTCTTCGTTATAGGTGATGGTTACCACGTAACATCAGGTGGGCCAGCTCATTGTTCCAACAACAATTGTATAAAAAAAACACTTACATTTATGTACATACCTACTCGCACTAAACATACGCACTCAAATATTTTGTACTTATCTGGAACATTAAATAATCTTAAAAACAAGATGGCGGCGGTTTATTTATTTCTGTAACCTATATTATGTAACGGCGACCAGTAATGCGGATACTATGTCGTTTGTCGAATGGCTCTTAATTGAGTAAACGCAAATTAATCAGTGTTGGCCGTAGTTAGAGGGTCATTAACGTCTGCGCTGATTTACTGCGCAATAAAACGTCAGAAGGACTGGACTATTTACTCACAGACGCTATTTTACGAAGCTCGTGACACTGGTTCTATCTTAGTCACCTGGCCTGGTAACCAGATGTATCACAGAAAAATCTAGACAAAAAACCTTATTTCCATAAAAACTACCAGCGTTATTCCCGCGAGGGTGCGCAATGTATTTCATCTTAGTGTATTTAATTAATCAAATCCTGAGATGTTCAAAAAAGCCCTGACCTGAAATTAACGACAGGTCCTGACCACAGAATCGGCAGTGTGTTTTCAATTTGGCATTCTGTAATACATTCACCCATCACTAGCGCCGCCCGTGTAGTGTAGCGTGTGCTGCCCTATGAATTTGATTGCCTCTACCTTTTTCTGTTATACCTACGCCTCACTAAATTCGATTGGCACCACACTGGAGCTTCAATATTGTAACATTGTAACAAGGATCATACAAAAGAACGGTAGGACCCAAGCCGTAAGTTTGTTGCCTGTTCTCCTAGGCTTTGGTCGCGTGGAACTGGCACCTAGACTCGCTGTTTTAAGACATTTCGAAGTGATCCTTGTGATTTTATTGAATAAATACCTTTTAACTTTGAATGTGAGTGTTATGGCAAGTGGAAATGCCAATATAAGTGAGGCGAAGCCCGTGATCGAAGTGAGCGCGGATCCATTAAAACTCCCCGTGATTTTGTTTATAAAGAATCGCCTAAACAGCGTTTTTGTGCTTCGGTATGAAGAGTGTGGTTACCGGTAAAATTACAGGCACATGAGTCTTAACATTTGTATGCCTCAAGTTGACGGACGCGTGGCACTACATCGTAGGGCTCGTTCCTATCGTGCGTGACTTACTATTTAGGTAATGCTTTGTTATAGGTGATGGTTACCACTTAATATCAATAATATAAAAAAAAAGTTATAATTTTGTTTGCCTGTCGAACCTGTCGTTTCCGATCGGAAACGTTTCTGAATGTTATAAAAATGCGCTTCAGCTGCCTTACCGGGAACGCAAAATGGTAATGGTAATCATAAAATTTATCATATTTTTTACAGTCCTGGTAGAATCCAAATTCTTAAAACTTAATCAAAGGATGTTCTCTAATCAGTGACCAAAGGAATAGTTTATATCAACTGATTTTAACTTATGTTATTAATCTTCTTCGTCTGGATACAGTTGAGTTAATATTGCCAAAAATATCATTAGAGTTTTGAATCAGATGCCTATTGCAGCTAGGGCTGGCGCTGGTCATTGGATTCTTCTTATAGGTCTTGGTTTATAGGACGTTTCAAAGCGATCCCTTTGCACAGAGAGAACAAAGCATGGAATCGAATAGGGACTTACAAAAAGTAATATCGGGAACCATTGACAAAATCCATCAGCTTTACTGTAACGGGACATAAATGGTGACGAATTCAACGCCTTTCAAAAGCGATTAACAGTCAATTCCTATTTGGCATCCTTTTATTTGTGCCGTTTTTGGGTCACGGGAAATGTATTTCTAGTTTTATCTCATTACTTTTAGTACTTGTTTGCAAAAGCGTTCGCTCACGAATATAGTCACGTGGTTGTTTGATAAAAGGCTATATTTTTACTAAGTCAATGTCAAAAGCATTATATTCTGTTGAATCACAATGATCACTTTGAAATGTCTTAAAGCTAGGTGAATCTAGGTGCCAGTTCCACGCGACAAAAGCCTAGAAGAACAGGCAACAAATACTAATCTATTTGATAAGTTACACCAGCGGACACCGAACTAGTACGAAAATTAACAAAAGAAGTACCTAATTACGCAAACTCCAATGACTAAATTATTGGTGATGAAATAAGAGTAGTAGAGCTCTTTGTGACTCATCCGGGGAAGTACTTACCCCCCTGCCTATTTCTGCCGTCAAGCATTGCTGTGTTTCGGTTTGAAGGGTGTGGTTGCCGGTGAAATTACAGGCACATGAGGCTTAAAATCTGTATGCCTTAATTTGTTGGACGCAGGGCAGTGCTTCTATATGGGCCTATTATGCGTGACTTGTGTGGTAATGCTGTTTTATAGGTGATGGTATCCACTTAACATCAGGGCCATCAGCAAGTAGTATTAAAAAACTTCGTCATCCCGATTAATGCGAAGATTATTTGAGTAAAATGTTTTCTTAAAATAAATAACTAAGCAAAATACCTTTTGTAGGGTTTTGTGCCAAATAAATCATGTTTTCCTGTATTCTAGCTCTGAAAGGGCTTTGCAGTGAAATGAAGCAGTAATAATGCCGTAATCTTGTGTACACACAGACACACAGACAGACAAATCAAGTTTCCATGACGGTAAAAAAGGGTGAGAGCCGAGTTTAAAGCCCGTCTTTATAGCCTTGTTCGCGCCACCACACTGGCTTCATTTATATTATAAGATGTTTCAAAGTGATCCTTTAAATTTCACTGATTCCTTTTGATTTGAACTTTGAATACCAGAAGTGTTTTTTCATTCTGTAATTTCATAGGCCATGTTTTTATTTTGGAGTAACTTTAGTACCTATTCTATTATTACAAAAAAAGATTATGCTGCTTTTGTGTTTAATGTTTTCTTTTTACGTTTCATGATTTTAAATTAATGTTCTAATTTGAAAATATTTGTTTAGCATAAGATAATTAAATCTATAAACTTAAAAGGAGATTTGAAAGCCTATGTAGTTGTAAATTCTTGTAGGTATTAGTAATATTTTTTCAAGTCCTGGGAAGTCGGTGGATGCTGGAGATTCCAAATGTAGAAATTTCTATAAATGTATATATAGGGGAGAAGTAAATCCAGCAGGATTCTTCAGGTTGATGGGGATAATTGTGAAAATCAAATGTGTATTTAACCGGTTGTTCGGTTTTTTTAATAATCTTGTCACCCGTGTGTAGTCTCGACTTGACTCCACAGAAGCGATATGATTGATGTGATTATCAGAAAAGGCCATACACCAAAATTCAATATTCAATCTCAAATTAGAATGGCAACTTTGCTATTCAATCGGCTTCGATTAACTTGGTTTATTCATTTTGATAGATTACTCATTAATTTTAGCTTTATCCTCTAGGAATTTCAATTTACTAGCCGTTACTCGGGATTTTGTTTGCAGGCCTAGAACTACAACACTTTAATTATAAGCACTTTAGAGTACCGGTGTAAGTGGGAGTGAACACCACGCTCAACTTATCAAAGAAACAGACACAGATTATAGTAAGTACATCATTCATGTATCTTCCTACTTAAAAAATATTGGTAGGTGGTATAAAAAGATTATTCCGACCATTTTGTTCCACAATGATTCCACAGTGTGCGAACCGCACTCTTGCATCTTGGTCACCGTAAACAAGACAGGTACCTACTTTCAAGTGTATACCAGACCAGACGGGGTGAATAACCTACTTTCTGTTTTCTCGTAGGATCAATATTGTTTTCTAAGTTTTCTCGGAAGTTATTATTTTTTTCCATTAAATACAAGAAGCTACATAAGAATTCGTTAATCTGCTTGATTTCAACTTTGATTAAGTTAAACCAAGGGCCGGAGGAAACATGGCCGTAGAACCGACAATCGTTGGAGCAAACGAATATTTGTGTGGAGACCGCGTTTAGGTAAGCGTAGTGTAGGGCGCCCTCCGGCAAAGTAATGAAAATGAAAAATTATTTATTGATAACTAAAGCAAACACATTAATCAATAATAATCAATAATCATTTATTTGGTAAGCATATTACACGTCATTTAATATAGGAACAGAACCTAAAACACATAAAAACAATAATAAACTTCAAGTAATAATCTAATCTAAATAATTTCATTCATTGGAAGTCAAATCAATAGTCAAAATAAATATAAATAAAAAATCAATAAAAATATAATCTTGTAAAATAAATTGAGAATATAAAATATTAATTAGCTAGGTAGTAACCTACCTATAGTTCGTATTCTCTAGCACATCATGTTTTTTCCATGAATTCCTCGTAACTGTAGAAGGTGTTACTTATGAGCCAGTGTTTCAGTCTACACTTAAAGGAGCTTATGCTCGAAGCTTCAGTAACCGCAGAAGGTAGTCTATTGTAAACTGTCGGCCCGACAATGTGTGCGAGTTTGTCCGACTTGGCAAGAGTGCGAGATACGGTGGCAAGTCTATTTGCTCTCCGAGTATTAAACGGGTGCCTATCACTATTTCTCTCAAAACGCTCCAGATTGTTGTGCATGAACACCGCTACCTGGAATATGACTATGGATGGAAGCGTCAATATTTCCAGCTCTTTGAAGAACGGCCTCGCGGAGGTATCCTGTGGTATCTTGACCATCGCTCGTACAGCTCGCTTCTGCATGCGGAAGGCGTGCTGCCAGTCGGCTGCCCGCCCCCACAGCTCAGCTCCGTATTGTAAGAGCGAATGAACAGTGGCAAAATAACAGGAGCGTACCACGTGACAAGGCAAGAACCTGGACAGTCGACCGAGCGCATAGCATGCGCCACCCAGTTTTCCACATACCTTGTTAATGTGGGATTCCCAGGTGAGCGCCCTGTCGAGCTCGAAGCCTAGGAACGTGGTACTCTCCACTTGTTCTAGTCTAGTAGAAGGAAAGTCGTTAAGAAGGAAGGTCATTAAGAAGCAGAGAGAAGAGAATGTTAGATACCGCGGAGCCCTGCGCCACACCCATGGTTGTGGTAAGCGGGTTCGACCTCGTATCGCCACCTTCTCCCACGACTATCTGTGACCTACACCTCATTAAGTTGGTAAGAACACCCAGTGCAGCGTTATGTACACCATAATGTCTTAGCTTAGCCATAAGTACTGCGTGGTCGGCCACGTCAAATGCTTTCGAGAGATCGCAGCAAATTATAGCAACCTGCTGCTTCCTCTCTCGAGCATCCATTACTCTGCGTAGCACTTCACGTGCCAGCGACGTGGTGGACCGTCCCTCACGGTACGCATACTGCCTATCTGATAGTGCATGTGTGGCAGCCAAGTATGATGAGAGTCGCGAGCTTATCCCGTTCTCAAACACTTTAGCTATCGCTGGTATAATAGACACTGGCCTGTACGAGTCAATATCAGCTCTTCTCCCTTTACCTTTGAATATCGGTGATACCTTACTGAGCTTAAGACAAGTCGGGAAGGTACCACCACTGTACCAAGCACAAGTTAAAGAGGTCGGCCAGCACAGGAGCCACAGGACCTGCTGCGGTACTTAAAAGTTTCATCGAGATCCCATAAGCATCCTTAGAGGGCTTAGGTGGTATCCGTTTCGTGATGATATGGTACACCTCCTCTGCTGTAAAATAAGTCAGTCTTAGCGAGCGATCTGCTGGCGGCCGTGAGGACCCCAAAGATAACTGAACTCTCAACATATCGGCCTTGGGGGCACCGCAGGCCGCGGCAGCCGTAACAAACCTTGTGTTCATAGCATCCACAGCATCTGTCTTAGAATTAAACGGTTTACCATATGCATCCGAAATTGCGTCAGTAAAGTCTAATGCGCAGGTATTGCACTTTCCTCGCTCTGAATTTACAACACGCCACATAGTTTTGTATTTATTTTTACTATTTAATATAATGTCAGAGTAGTATTCATTCTTCCTCAATTTAATTAATTCATCATATTTTCTATTTAAGTCACTTAATAATAATTGTATTGATTCGCATTCATTATATATCATGTCATATATCATGTCAAATAATAACAGTCTAAAATTGTCGATTTCTTCAGTTACCCACGACATAGTAGCCCTAGGCATCACTTTCCTCAACGGAAAGCAAATATCGAATTTGTTACGTATAATATTAATAATAGTCATTGCGTAGCTATCTATTGATGTATTACGTTGCCTTATGCCATGCCAATCAATACTCAACAATGCACCTGTGAAGTTATCGCGATTTAACGATGAGAAATGTCTAGTAAGCAGTACTTGCTTGTCAGCCGATGGCTTACCGCAGTATATTTTTGTTCGTACAGCTAAATGATCGCTAATGTTGGTAGTAACAGGTGACGAGGTTAAACTATCAGCCGGCAGATTTGTATAGACATGGTCAATACATTTCGCGGTGTGACTCGTTATTCGGGTCGGGAAATCCACCACATTAGTCATATTGTAGGCCGACAGTATGTCAGAGAGTCTTTTTGTATCACAATGCAGTTGATCTATCGAATTTATATTGAAGTCTCCTACAACTACACAATTTAGCCCTGTCACACTGATCATTTGCAACAAACCTTCTAAGTGAGGGAGGAATTCGATTGTACTAACTAAAGGCGTTCTATAAACACAGATTATAGAAAAATTAAATTCTACTAAATCAATAGCGGATAATTCGCAAAATCGTTCAACCGACAGTTTAGTTATAGCAGTGTTTTCTTTACATTTTATACCGTCCTTCACAAACAAACACGATCCGCCGTGAGTTATATTACTCCTACAATAGTATGATGCTAGTTTATAGCCACCAATGGTGATACACTTAATTTTGGCTTCGTCAAGAACAAAATGTTCCGTTATTGCTATCACATCGCACGCTAATATACTTGCTAATAACACTTCTAGCTTATGAGTTTTTTTGTCGATGGACTGGATATTTTGTAGGCATACCGTTATCCCGAAGTCATTTTTATGTACCGTAGAACATCCGTTTAGAAGCGACGAGAGCGCGCCGGCGGCTGCGCTAGCCGCGACTGGCGGCGGGCGAGGCGCTGCTGACCGACGATGCAGTTGTAGACTCCCCGCGGGGACCGCGGGGGCGCACCAGAAACCAGTCCGACACCTTCACTCGTGGTGGCCATGAACTAGGCGAGCTTAGTTTTTCGTACAATCGCTCAGGGAAGCCAATCACGAATGACGAGAACTTATCAGTTTTTATGATCCGCTTCTCAACTAGGTACTCCTTACAGAATTCCAATTTATTAATGTAGTTCAGAACATTCTGAACAGTCGTCTCTGGTGTAAAGGACCAGGCTTGTAAGTACTTCATTTGTTCTACAGTATGGAGATCGTCATCCGTTCGTCCAGTGCCTTTTACGACTTTGCGTTTTTGTGATCGCTTATTCATCACTGTTGTCCAGTCATTGTCAGGGTTCTGGAAGGTATTTTTTGTGCTGTCCAATATATCGACTGGTTTGTCGGTCGTCGTGGTAATTGCGGGTTTCGTGGCCACAGTCGCTCGTTTTTTCTGTGCTTGACGGGTGATGTCCGGTGGAGTAGAAGTCTCGCCGATAGATACACGATGCTTCTCAGCGGCTTGTGCGGCTTTCGTAGCGATGGCTGTAAGTCGTACTTGCCTCACTGGGCGCTGCACCGCTGGCTGAGACGTAGCAACCGGGGCAGGAGTGACGTCATGGACTTTGGTTTGAGGGCGACTACCCTCAACAGCTGATTTGAGACTCAAAATGGTTTCTGTTTGAGAAATAATCACTGAGTTTAGCTCGATCACTTTGCACTCTAGATCACTGACTTTCTTCGTTAAGTTTATGTTAAGTTCTGCCACAAGCTCTTGGAGTTCACGTACTGCGCTTTCGACGACTTTTTGTGCCATCTTCGAATTTTGCGAAATAAAAATTACGGGACCGCACTTTCGTCATAGGGTACGAAATACCCTCATGTGATACCCTCATTAACGTTAATAGTAAATAGTATTCATAAGTGGCGATACTATCTCGTAAAATTTACAGAATAACCAGGCTTGAGAAAAATATAAATATATAATAAAGGGTCGTCCTTGGTAAGTAACAATATTTTTTAAAATAATGTATTAATTTTTATAAAATTTGTATTCTAAAAAGCAATACATATACCTAATTAATTAAAATACTTAGTTCGTCTTTCAAATGCGTGTAATCGGTAGCTAATTCGAGCTCTTATCGTGTCACTAGTTTCTTTCGAAACAGTGGGGTGAAAGGATTTTTAGTATGAACTGTCTCGTGCTGTATAGATTATCTCAGTGAGGCAAAAGTCCACCACTTGACCCACTACAACTCACTTGTTATTAATAATACTCGTTGATAGAACAGATGGCGCACCTTATGTTAAGGTAACATCACGTATAACAAAGCATTACCTCGCAAGTAAAGCACGATAGAAACGTGCGATGTACTGCCCTGCGTCCATCAACTTGAGGCATACAAATGTGATACAGATGTGAACAGTTTTGAATTTGATTTTTTAAGTCTCAAGTGCCTGTAATCTCACCGGAAACCACTCTCTTCAAACCTCTACTTGTCGTGTCACTAGTTTTTCGAAAGAGTGTGGTGAAAGGGTTTTGAGTGCGCCTCAAAGAGGCTCTTTTCGAGCTCTCTTCAAATCGAAACACAGCAACGCTGCTAATATTAATAGTAGTAAAAGTCCAGTCTGTTTTCTGAAATGAAGGTCTCCGTGCTTAATTTTCATAAATACAGGTACTTAGATCCTTCATATTTCCGAGAATAGCTTACACAATGGGCTCCCATTCGCAATTTGTGTAGGTCGGTACCTGGCACCCCTTTCTGTTTGATTAATAGATAAAGCTACCCGTTAAACTCTCTTAATCTTAATAATTCTAGAGCATTATTACAAAAGTGCTTTTCGCCTTTTGTTGTTGTCACCGCATTTTTTTTTGTCAAAACACGGTATTTTTTATAGATGTTTTCATTTTAAAAACTATGAAAGGATATCTTTTTGCTATTATTTTTACGAATAGTTTTTTTTGTTTTAACTGAATCTGATTGAACTCATTTTAGTAAGGTTTCGTATGTTAAGAAGTACTAATAAAGTGCTCATCCGAAATACGCAAGTTCGGTTTAAATTCTATCAAAGTCAAAAGGTATCCCTTTGACTTGGTCACTTTGAGATGAATAACAATAATTTTGAAGATAAATCGAGGTGCCGAACACGCAGTGAACGGCATTAGGTACGGCTTGGTTCCTACCGTTCTTTTGATGATCCTTGCTACAAAATAATATAATAATGAAGCTCCAGCTTGATAAACGCAGGCAGTACATCGTAGGGCACGTTCCTATCGTACTTTGATAATAGGTGATTGTTACCACTTAACATTTAATTGCCATTATGATTGTTCCATCAGCAATTAGTATTAAAAAAAAACCATCAGTACCCATCAATTAAAAAGGTAATAACTTTTGACTAATTCCAATGGTTGATTGATTCTTGTGGTTTTACCGGGTGGCGTGCCGCGTCGTGGGATGAAAAGCTGCTGTGGTTTCCGAGATCCAGCACTTAACATCAGGTGGGCCACCAGCTTGTTCCATCAGCCAATTGAAAAAAAAATTGCGTGCTAGGAATGGTGATGTGTTGAACTTTAACCCTTATACGGACATGTTAGTATATGTACCAGCAAGGTTCACTATTAGAAAGCTATAAAAGTATACGTCTTAATAAAACTTAATGACTCACCATAAGTTTTATCATCAACCTATTAACTATGCCATAAATAGCGGCTAGTAAACTGAAACGTCAGATGAAAAATCCTATAAATAATAGCAATGTAAGTGTCATAGACAGACATTATGTCGTCAAAGTCAAAAAGTATTCATTCAAATGGACCACAAGGATCACTGTATATGTAAGTATTGTAATATTTCAGTTTGTTGTACAATAAAGTATTTTTCATTCATTCATTTCATTCATTCATTCATTCAAGTATTATGACAAAGACTACTGTATATGTACATCTCGCTCACACATTTCAACCTATTTTAGTGCGCCTCAAAGAGGCTCCTTTCGAGCATCATTTCCTTGTCACATGTTTTAAAACTTTTTATTTTTACGACATGTCGGCTTCTTCACGATGTTTTCCTTCACCGTTTGAAGCACTGTGCACATAAATTTATGAACAAAAATACATGTTACATGACCGATTTTGAACCCACAACCATAAGGAACGATCGGAAGGCGGGCCGCTACCACTAGACCACCAGTGCTCTCGATATGAAATAGGAAGTAAGTAGAATTAAATTTCACTGCCTCGACTCCATGTAGCCAGTGGGCATCTAATAATGAAGGCAATTCCTTCAAAAAGATATTATTTGCACGTTAAATTCTAGCAGGAAGGTTTTGAAATGTTTTTTAGTATAATTTCACAGTAAGAGGCGCCTTAATGATTTTAATAGGTTGTAATAATTTTAGCCTGAATAACGGCTGGGGTAATTAATAACCTAATGTTTAGCATTAAGTAACAAAAAGACGGAAGTGAATTAAGATTAATTCGGACAACCGTAGCCGGAGTAACTTTTTGACTACTTAAGGGCCGTTAAGTGCTGGGGACATTATTCTAAAAGGATGGAGTTTGTCACCCCATTCAGCATCTCATCATACAAAGACAGCCCTCACAGCTCAGTTGATAGCAGCTCTGCCTTCTGCACTGTAGGCCGTGGGCTCGATCCTCACCCAGAACGAACATTCGTGTAACGAACTTAGATGTTTGTACTTGTTGTATTTCTTTCACGTTCATTGTCACATTTTGAAAGATATAAAATAACTGAATTTATTTATTATGCCACCACTAGTTTTCGTACGTACTCAAACCTTTTTGATTGAGTGAGCGAGAACGAAAATCACTCAGTTAACTTGGGCGATTTGGCATTTTATGTATGTATGTATGTATGTATGTATGTTTGTCTGGCCATAACTTTAGAACCGTTGATCCGATCTGCATGAAATTTGTAAGTCGATAGCTTGTACTTTAAGAAATTTACTGGTAAGTATATGTTAAATTGGATGACGAGTTATTAAGATATGGGGCTTTCAAAGATAGAAAAAAAAAATTGTTACACAAATATACCAAGTGAGGTGTCATATGAAAAGGTTTGGTTTGTACATCTCAATAAAAAAAATATTTTTATTCTAGGACGTATGTATGATTTTTGAGATACAATTGGTTACCTCAAGTTAGTTAGGGGGTAGTCAGAGGCCAAATATTATGTTTGGTATCAATGTAAGACAGGAGTAGACCTCACGAAATCTCAGTGCGGGGCGAACCACTAGTAGTACACTTCCGTCTTTTTGTCTTCTAGGCTTTGGTCGCGTGGAACTGGCACCTAGAGTCACCTAGCTTTAAGACGTTTCAAAAAGATCCTTGTGATTTTATTGAATAAATACATTTTGACTTTTGACTTTGACTTTGACTCTAGTTTGGATCAGAATTATATTTTATATTATATATATTATACATATATTATATTTCAAAACAAATGACGGCCGACTTGACTATGGACTGACTTGACTAAAAAGTATTCAATACAAATCACTTGACACTGGCAAGATTGTCTGTCGAATGACGGACAGGAGCCATAAATTGAGAGAAGAAGAAGTATATTTTTGCTGTACGTTGTGAAATGTTGCACACAACGCGATTTTTTATAAATAAATTCATTGGTTTTATATATTTCAAAATATTGAATGTGCTAGCGAGAAGTACTTTGACGGGATAATACTACGGTGAACTCTTACCAAAGGTTGCTGTTTCCCTGAAATCCTTTCCGTAAACCCCTAATCTTATAGAAATTCTCTTGAAGAAGCACGTGTTTTTGTGTATACCTCCGGAAATAATCTTCTTAAGAAAGCTTTTCTACTTCTCAGTAATACTATAACCTAAGTAGATAAATAGTCATAGCTACTTGTATTTGCCGGATGTTTTAGAAGCGAACACACAAAAAGACTGCAGGAAAATGCAACATTTCCTAACGAAATAAGATTGTAAGGTATTGCAACGACAATTTACTGGAAAATCCAGGTGCCGTGGACGGAGCTCCGGGCTATAAGCTGAGCTTCACGCTAAGGGCCTCATCAAACGAGCAGTTATTGATTAACCAAACTATTATAGAATTGACGACATTTTTGATAAATTAAATGGGCATGTGGAGAGGATGGATGAAAGGAGATTAACGAAACAGGTGCATCACGCGAGCGTAAATGGGACTGTTGGGAGGGGAAGACCTAGGCGAACGTATCTCGATCAGATAGCTGACGTTCTAGAGAAGGGCCAGGTCAAGAGTACCCTAAACCGACGAGAATGTATGAAGAATGTTATGAGAGTGAATGAAGCGAAAGAGATATGTAAGGATCGTAGCAAGTGGAAATATTTGGTCTCTGCCTACCCCTATGGGAAACAGGCGTGATTTTATGTATGTATGTATGTATGTAAATTAAAATTTAGTTATTGATTTTGAATTGTTTTTGTTGTTGTTTTAAAAACTAAAAGGGTAAATGCTCAAACCTAGATGATAAGGACCTAAAATTAATTCATAAAATCAATATTTTATATTAATATACAAAGTTGGTTGGTTGGTTAAAAAAAAACAATAATTACTGATACCATGTTAAATATGTCAAGTAATTTGAGTTTAGACTCAAAGTATTTCTACTTATCGGCTTAAAAAAGATAACCTAGAGGTACATAATATTTACGTTAGTAAGTACCTAGGTATTGACAAATGTACCCGGTGGATCGACCACATCTTGAAAATCGAAGAAAGTGGAATGAAGAGGGCTCGAAGAAATCTTTCTTCCGGGAAAAAAAATGTGATTCTATTTTTAGGATTATCACAGTTCATAAATAAATAGATATTGGTGGCAATAAGTCTTGAAATGGAAAAGCCAATACACAAACATTGCTCGTGTGTTAGGGCTTTACAACGTCAGTGGACACCTGAACACCTGTGAACTTTATAAGTATATACTGTTAAGTGTGAGTTAAAGCAGCTCGAAGAGGGTTCTGCGACCTATTGCCAAAAACACGCGGTAGCGATAGCAATCTCAGTAAAATGAGTCGTTGTTCATCGCTCGTGCTATCAAAAAAGTGATTTATTTTTATAAAAAATCGCAATCAACCAAGTTCAGCAGATTCAAATCAGTCAAAATATCATTTTGATTTAAACAAGTTCTCCTACTAAAAAGTTTGCTTTAGAAGTTAACTGGAGACTTTACAGTAACTTAATTATAAAATAAACTTATTTTTATTTTATTAATTCACGTCGGTCAGTCGGCTTATATTTTTTAAACGTAAAGTTCATCTATTTAGGTATGTATCTCAAAGTAACAGTAAATATAAAACTAATCAGTTGATATTATTATTTGTTTGGTTCCGCTGACCCGGACTCGAACCTGTATCAATATTGGCGGTGGGGCGTCTGACGTCATCAAAGACACACATGATTTGGCTTTAATAAAGTTCGGTCGGTTTATTTGTAGTAGACTAGACCCGGCTACGCAAGGGTTAAGAACTGCAGAAAATAAACAGCTTCATCTGTTACCCAGGCACGGTAGGTATCTAAAAAAATAAAATAAGACCACGTTCAGCGCAAGTGTATCATTTACGATACACCCACTGTCTATTCCGATTTTTGAAAACTTGTTGGTGAGCACCTCGCAAACTCACATTGTGTTTCAATCGGTTTGATCGTTACGTTCACGCACTCCAAATAACAATCTATACAAAAATGTTGCAATCATGAGGTGTTTGAAACGAATCGTTGCAATTTTGTAGTATCCGTGACGTGATCACGGTTACGTAAGTGACGTATCAAACTACAAAATCATATTACGAAAACCGAAAAACGGTTATCAATAGTCGGGACAGACACTCTGGTGCCTTTTCTCAGGCCAGGATGTCATGAAAGATACACGTGACATGGGAATTTTCGTAGCTATAATATTTCGTGTATCGTTTTGACCCCAAAAGCACTGGTCTCTCCTTTTTTTTAATTTGAAAATATCCATGTCGCGTTTATCTTGCATTATACCCTGGCCGGAAAACGACATCAGTTGGTGTATCGTAAATGATACGCTGGCGCTGAGCGTGTTAAACTTATAAAGGGGGTTAATGTAGTTTCCAATCCAACTAATGATCTAAACTCATAATAGAGTGTAGGTCAGAGGTGGAGGTCAGTGAGACCTTTCTAAAATTTACGATTGGGTAAATTATGTAGGTAGTTCCCATTTCTAATCACTATAAATTACCTTTTAGGAAATTACTTGTCCCTCTTTGTGGGGCAGCGCAAAGGTAAAATCACTAAGACTTGTATTTTTACATCGGGCTTGAGAATAGGAACCGAAGCCATTTGTGAAATGAAATTGGGTACCAACGGAACTGAGGCCTGTCAATAGGATTTCTCAGTCTTTTTTGTGTTTTATTAAGATTTTTAATGCCACAAAAAAAAAGTTGTGGCCACAGCCAAGTGCGAGTCGGAGCAAGAACTCGTTCATCTACACTAATATTATAAAGAGGAAACATTTGTATTTTTGTATTTTTGTATGTAACGAATAGGCTCAAAAACTACTGGTCCGATTTAAAAAATTATTTCACCATTAGAATGCTACATTATCCCTGAGTAACATAGGCTATATTATATTTTCAAAAAAATCAAGGATCCTTACTAAAACTTCAATAATGTAACCCAAGGTGGAAAACAAAAACCTTACATCGCGTGCGCTGCGAAAACTATTGAAGATAGAACAAAATAATGTACTACGATTTTGTAGAACACGTCATCATCTACAAAAAATGTCGCGACAGCATATGTCTAACTATTATAGTTATGTCACAATAAGTGTTCTTTTATTATAAAAAATTAATTGAAATGCCTCCGCTAGAAAAGGGTCTTTATTTGTACCTTGGTATTAATCCTTATCCAAATAAATCATTTCATAATTAAGACGGTTTCAATACCTATAGATTACTTCTTAAATTTTTCAAATCGGACATTCCATTCAAAAGATATGACGAACTTAAAAATGTTAACGGGTCCACGGATCACGCGCGGGGTGCGATTTCACTGACTCAAGGAGAAGCGCGTGCAAATGTATGAAATAAGTAGACGCGAGGCTCGAACCCACGGTCTAAGTTTATCCTAAAATGTTCAAAAAATTTATGACCACCCATGCGAAGCTGGGACAGGCCGCTAGTGATCCATATAGTGCATTCTACAAAGGAGATGTTTACAAGATTAGACTTATATAATAAGTCCCCTGACTAATATTTTGTACTTAGTGTAAAGTTCCACATGGGCAAAGTCGTGGGGCGAACACTAGTAAATTCATAAACCTGTAAATTTTAGTTTATTCGCTCACTTGATTATCAAATTTTACATTCAACGCATGTTCAACAAATTCATTACGTTTACATGGCAGTTTTGAAAGTTATAGTAGGTAAACACAGATACGCGTCAGACTTAAGGTGATATCAGACAGTTCACTCGAGTGAACATTCACTCGAATGAATGCTTCATTTTTCTTTCATTCCATGTTCACACGACTTACTGCGAATGACAAAGAAAAACGAAGAAAAACGAGAAAGACAAAATGGCCGAATCCGAGTGAACGTTCTCTCTGTGTGCAGACCGTTCATTTTCCGTTCATTCGCAGTTGGAGTGAAAGATGCCGAATGACAAAATCAAACATTGTCGGATCGGTTCATTAATGAATTCATTCGGCACTCTTGTTTCATTTGCGGTTCAGACGAATCATTTCGAGTGAAAGATGCCGAATGAAAGACAAAAATGAACGAAAAGTGAACCGTCTGATACCGCCTTTATACGTATACACTGCTCAATTTTATGTCATTGTAGTAAGTGTATTTTTTCTTTAGCATTGTGTAGCTTCATCTGTATCCAAAGTGAAAAGGTAATTATTTAATTGAATCACAAGGATCACTTTGCAACGTCTTAAAGCTAGGTAAATCTAGGTGCTATTTCCACGCGACCAAGCTTAGAAGAAACTCATGGCTTGGTACCATTCCTCCGTGTGTTCAAAGGCTAAAAGTAACAGTGCTAAAAGGCTAAAACTTTAGTAATTTTCTACTGACGATTTTGTATTATAATTAGTTGGCCACTACAGTATATGATCAGTAAATTAGCGTCGTGTTGGTCGTAGCGTATTCAGCGGCATGCAGCACCAATATTGACAGCTAGTAAACTTTGCCAATTGTTTGCGTGTTATGAATTGGTTTTGTAAGTTGCGGTCGCCGTCTTATAAAGGATGTTCGTTGTTCATGAAAATAATGATGACGATGATGTTCTTTTTTTTTACAACTTGATGATGGAACAAACAGATGGCTCACCTGATGTTAAGTGGTAACTGTAATCTTTAACAAAGCAATGCCTCGTAAGTCACGCACGATATAGGAACGCATTCTACGAAGCACTGCCCTGTGTCCATCAACTTGAGGCATATTGATGTTAAGCCTGTAATTTCATCGGCAACCACACTCTTCAAACCGAAATACAGCGTTGCTGCTTGGCGGCCGAAAAAGGCGTGGTGGTTGTACTCTCCTGGACGAGCCCTTCACAAAGAGCTCTACTACTAGATAGTAGTAGAGTTTCAAGTGGATAGATATCTATCTATTCACCCCGTTGGCGTGATTAATCTCAAACCCTTATCACTTGTAATCCAGTCGTGCACCAATTAATTTCTCTTTGTAAAATTTATGTGCGTAATGCTCTCAATCGGTGAAGGAAAACATCGTGAGGAAACCAGTTAGTGTTCTAACAGCGGCGATGGGATTGTAACCTGTCACGTATGGAATACCAACTTCTGCAAAATGTGGGTATGTGCCAAATTTGGAAGTACCTCTGACTATGCCCTATAGACATCCTCAAAGAATCTTGGGTTGGTACTTGCTACTAAGAGATCTGAGGGGATATCTACCGTGCCTGAGGATCAAAGTCGTGAAGCTGTTTCAGTTTCTTTTTTCCTTGTCATTCGTATTTTAAAGGTGTTTATGAATGAAAACTAACCTTTTTTATGTTATTTTCTATCATTTTTTCTATACAATTTAAAGGGCCTTATTTAAAATAAGATGAAAACTATGGCTAATAGGTACTGATGATAAATAATTTCTAAATGCTGAAAAAAGTATCAACTCTTGTCGTTGAGTGTACGCTGATTAAATGCACGAGGTGCGAAAGCTTTGTTGTTTGAATGTTTTTATTTATTTATTTACTCATCATCACTACCCTATGTATATATCTGTTAGATGATGTAACTCAATTATACGTCGTAACAGCTGAACAGATTTGGATGAAACTTTGCATAGATACCCTCTTGGGTTCTTGACCAGCCAGCCACTTGCTATCCCAGTAGTCACTCCCCGAGCCAATCAAAATGCAGAAGCATTGGAAGTTATTTACTCTAGAGCTACGACAGTGTGTATTACGACTTTGACAACTTATTTTTCCGTTGTTTTTTTAACATTTTGCTGATGGAATAAGCAGGTGGCCCACCTGATGTGAAGTGGTAACCATAACCTATAAAAAAGCATTGCATCGTAAGTCACGGACGATAAGAATGTGCCCTACGATGCATTGCCCTGCGTCCAATAACTAGAGGCATACATATGTTAAGCCTCATGTGCCTGTAATTTCACCGACAACGACATTCTTCAAACCGAAACACAGCAACGTTGCTTGGCGGCAGAAAAAGGCGGTAGTAGTGTTGGTAGTACGAGCCACACACAAAGAGCTCTACTACTCTTTTAGTCTACTACTCGTTTTCCAGCGGGTATTGTATGTACGCGTAAAGCGATATCCTAAAACAAAAACAATTTGTCCAATGTCGGAAGAAATCCTACAAATATTATTATCGTGAAAGTTTGTAATTATGGATGGATGGATGGATAAATGGATGGATGGATGTTTGTTACTCTTTCAGGTAAAAACTACTGAATGGATTTTAATGAAACTTTACAATGATATAGCTTATACATCAGAATAACACATAGGCTACAATTTATAAAGATATTGTGTGACTAATCCTGCGCAGACGAAGTCGCGGGCACCAGCTTGTAATAAATAAATAGATATTGGAGCACTTTCCACACAGCACTATCTAGCCCCAAATTAAGCAAAGCTTGTTATATGGGAACCAGATAGCTGATATAATACATACATACTTTTTTTTGAATAATAACACCCAGACAGCGAACAGAACACATCTACGTAACAAACAAAATGTTTGTTCTCGGTGGGGATCGAACCCACGGCCTACAACGCAGAAGGTAGACTACCAACTTAGCTGTGAGGGCTGTCAAAATAGACATTCAGATAAAAATCAGCTAAGGCTCACTTACGTATGATTTATAAGGCAAGTGTGAACAAGATGATTATGTTATACAACGGTCGTTTTATGACAATTTACAACCCTTTCGTAGCCATCTTTCTCTCAAAACGTACTCAACTCCTTATCTTAAATTACAGTGATCGTACGCCTATTCCACTGAAATACCACATTTTAAAAGCACCATTGCCGCCTTAACCACGGTATAAATTCAGAAGCAGCAGGCACCTGAACTGAGCACCGCCAATCCAGCTTAAGTATTGAATCCGCGCACTGAATACAAAATCGAGGTTCTTTTGAAAATTGCAGACTTTTATGTAATGCCGCTCGCTGATTTTTTACGCCATTGTTGAGAATAAAATCTGGATTTTTCCGATCGCTACCGGTAACGACCACTTTGTGCTGAAATTTTAGATGAATGCTTATTTAGTGGTCTCAACGGAAACACGCGGCTTAGGTAGATAGCTAGTTGGATTGAGAGACAACTCTTTATTGTACACCACAAGAAAAGAACATAATATAAATCGACATAATTTAAATTAAATAATGGGCGGTCTTATCGTTGTGAGCGTTCTGTTATAGACCACCTTGATACAGTATTTTAATAAATCTTAGGCACTTCAACACTAAGAACTATGTAATAAGAACTATATTATTATTCTTCTTCTTTTCGTATAGCTCATTCGAAACAGTGTGGTGAAATAATTTATTAATTTAAAATAAATTATGTAATTTATTTTATAATGTGAAGAGGCCGATTATAAGTTGAGAGAATATGGACAACCCTACTCTATCCTTACAATGTTTCATTATAGTGTTCCTTATACGGGTGTACTCTATGAATCATCTCGACTAAGAGAGCGACTTTACACATTTAGTTACAATGTACCACAAGGATCAACATACATTGCTCGCTTTTATGTCGTAATTTTTATTTGGCTTTGTGTACCTTGATCCGTACCTTTCATACACAAAATAGGCAAATTCAAACCACGCAAACACTCAGACGAAAATATCACTAATTAGATGTTAAGTTGAAAAAACAAACATCTAATAATATTTCTCAAATCTGACTGTAAGTTTTACGCAACATCAACACAAAAACATGTTGAACATCATGAGTTTTCAACATGTTTCTTCTTGTTTTTCTTTTCTTCTTTTTAGGTTCCGTACCTAAAGGGTAAAATGGGACCCTATTGTTAAGACTTTGCTGTCCGTCCGTCTGTCTGTCACCAGGCTGTATCTCAGGAACCGTGATAGTTAGAGAGTTGACATTTAATGTTACGGAACATTCCCCCCCCCCCCCCTTCCCTAACCCCTTCGTGCACGAGTTCGACTCGCACTTGGCCGATTTATTTCTTCTTGGCGTGGACGCAGCGCTGTTTTTCAGATAAGACCAAATAAAAATAAATAATTAACTCCAAAAAGGTCCGTCAAAGCTCTGTACGTGTGCATACTTTTTGCTCTGTGCTCAGCGAGACAAAGCTGCTCGTTGCAAAGTTAACGAGCGTCATAATAATATGCAACACTGTGTTTCATCATCTGCCCTTATCCCACTTTATGTGTCGGCACAACAGGTTTTTTCTTTCCACTTTCCTGTATCATCCGTCATCTCGGTAGTCACTCCTTTCTTACCCATGTCATCTTTCAAACAGTCAATCCATCTTTTCTTTAGCCTACTCTCTACTCCTTAATCCATCCACATTGCAACAATATGCAACATTGTGTTCATTGTTCTGAATTCAGTGCACAGTGAGTCAATTCTTCCTGAGGATGCTTCGTAGAAATGCGAAGCACGTGTGAAATTTCATTAACTTTTTGTTTGTGACTTGTGCTTGCTTTACGTAATAACGCTTTGCATTTATTGCAGGTGCGGTAGTTAAATTATTGGAGACTAGCTGGTGCCCGCGATTTTGGCAGCGCACGCCAGAACAGCTCGCAGATGGTAGATTTTTTCCTACTTACTTGACACTTATAGTCATATTTTGGACAATTCATACAATAACTTTATAAATTGTTGCCTAAGTGTTATTCTGATATAACCTATATTATTGTAAAGTTTCATTAAAATCCATTCAGTAGTTTTTACGTGAAAGAGTAACAAACATCCATCCATCCATACTTTCGCGTTTATAATATTAGTAGGATGAATTGACATCTGCATAGTCACGCCTAAATAAAAAATCGTAACTGTTACTCCGACTATAAATAATCTGTAACTTTGAATGTTCACCGTCCAATATTCTAATATTTTTTCTCTAAAACTCCGGTAGCTGGAAATGATGACTGATGTTGTTTATTTTTTTCTGGGAAACGGTACTCCATCAAGATCAAAGGATACGGATAGAGTATTGTGATTAAAAAAAAACTCGGCAGAGGATATTCAAAATGAAATATTTCGTTTCATGTCCGAAATCCATAGACAATTTATGGATTTGTGTATGATTGATTGTGGATTGTGTTTCTTAATTAAGTTTCCTAGTATCGTGAGATCACTATCGCAGTTGCGTTTATTTTTAACAATAATAATAAAATACTTTATATTTTATTCCGAAAACAAACAATATTAAAAATAAGGTAAAAATAACTTCAATAAACTAATTATGTGTTTTTGCATACAAAAAACTAAAAAGGTGCTGGTTGATAAAAGTATTAAGATAAAATTTCATTAGGAAAGAAAAAGAACAGCTGGCTGATCACGTAACTTTGTTGCAATCAGTTTATGTTTGTAATAAGACGGCTATGCGGTTACATTTTAGCTGCAGTTGCTAACAAATTTAGATTACAACTGGTGTTTCTGTTGATGGATAATCGCAAAACTTTCATATTGTTTTATATACTTATTGGTTTCATATAGAAACTGATTGTTACGTAATCACCCTGCTGATGTATTCATTAATATGAATAGGTACTGTTACTTTACCAAACCAAACAGCTGAGACACCTATCCCGAAAAACGGTTGACAAGAACGCGCTTGAAAGGTGACGGCTTGCTGTTGAAACTAACCAATCACATAAAAATATTGGTGGACATTACACACAGCACTATCTAGTCCCAAACCTAAGCAAAACTTGGACTATGGGGATCAGATAGCTGATTTAAATCTTATGTAGGTACTGTTTTTTGAATACATACTTTAGTATGATATAACACCCAGACAGGGAACAAACATCAACAACTAACACGTGCCACCCCAGACGGTATTTTTGTGTACTGTGGAGATTCCATCACAGTACATACCTACTTAGAAGCAAATCAAATTATCAGAGTTGTTAAAATATATGAATAAAATAACAGAAAGAACATGAGTGAAACTGTTTTCTATTTCTGGCGAATTTTGACAGTTGTTGTTGATTTTTTGCCCGTCCGCCCCTTGTGCCCCTCCACAGATATGGCCCCTCCCAGAAAAAAATCCTGGATCCGCCCTTGATGATAGGTAACTCAATTCAAGTAATTAATTCACTATCGTCATGCTGATTTGACTCTAGATAGAAAATATTAGATTAGCATCAGCCTCTTTAGATTAGGTAATTATTTTCTGATTGTTATAAAAAGTACTATTATTATAATTATATATTATCATAAAATTATTATTATTATTTATACCTAAGAGTAAGTTGAGGATTAAGTACGACCATAAAAATTGGGCGTTCATAATTACCTATGTTACTTCAGGAGTTCTTTTATTGAACATCGGATTTTATGAATATTGGAAATGTTTCAGAGTTTGTTTTCAACTAGAGAGTTGGGGGTACGTTCAGAACTGGGTTGGAATAGACTGAACTTTATTGGTGCTCATTTAATTTTAAGCTTTCTCGTACCTAGTTTTTTATTATAAAACTAGCTGACGGAACAAGCAGATGGCCCGCTTGATGTTAAGTGGTATGACCTATAACAAAGCATTGCCTCGCAAGTCACGCACAATAATAGGAACGTGCCCTACGATGCACTGCCCTGCGTCCATCAACTTGAGGCGATGTTAAGCCTCATGTGCCTATAATTTACACCGTCAACCACAATCTTCAAACCGAAACGCTGCTTGGCGGCTGAAAACGGCATGGTGTCAAAGTCAAAGTCAAAATGTATTTATTCAATAAAATCACAAGGATCACTTTGAAACGTCTTAAAGCTAGGTGACTCTAGGTGCCAGTTCCACGCGACCAAAGCCTAGAAGAACAGGCAACAAACTTACGGCTTGGTTCCTACCGTTCTTTTGTATGATCCTTTTACAATGTAATAATATAATATATTATTAAAGTTTAGTGAGGCGTAGGCATACAGAAAAAGGTAAACATAATCAAATTTATAAGACAGCACACAGGTGGTAGTACTTCCCCGGACGAGCCCTTCACAAAAAGCTCTACAACTCATTTAGTGTCTCATCATGTAGTTGTACTTTTTTGTTAATGAATTATGTATTTTAAATATTATCATAATAATATATTATATATTTGATATATAATATATTTGATATATTTGAATATTTAATATATTTGACTTATTGCTACCATAACATTTAAAACATTCCCATGAATACTAACCTAACAACATTTCCCTATGTTTTATTGTCCTGGTTTTTTCATAGGCGCTTAGAATTTTATTTTGTTGTCTTTCTTGATAAGATCACTGGCTTTTTCCCCGATCATAATAGTGGGCGTGTTGGTATCTCCACTTGTGATCGTAGGCATGATACTAGCGTCTACTACTCTAAGGTTGTTCACGCCTTTGACCTTCAGATTGCTGTCTACTACAGCTCCCATAGCGCAAGTACCAGCGTAGTGTCGCCTGGTCGTCATCATACAAAGAGCATAGCAGCGCCAGTACTCCGTACTCCCGAACTCCTTATCAGCACAACACGACAGTTTCGGATCGACCAGTTCCGCTCCCGCTTCTATGAAGTACGATGTGTTAGTGACACGAACAAAGTCCTCAATGTACTTCACTGCGTTGTCCAGATCCTCCATATTTGAGTAATACCCAGTTTTAACAATAGGAGCATCTTTGTAATCGTCGCTGCGAAGCAGTACTTCTCCCCTTGATTTTGGGACGATATTAGTCACAATTGTGAACAGCATCTGGTTTGTGTTCGTAGTTGCAAACATAGCATCGCATATTTCGTCGTATAATCCATAGGTCACGGTACAAAATTGTACTAAATACTTGGCGTAGTTCACAAAACTTACTGTGGAATATTCGGGGTAGTCTTTACTCTTGTCTAGATTCACGTAGCCGTTGAAAACTAAGGCAGGGTATTCACGAGGATCGAGTGGCTTGATGGGGCCATCTATCTTCGTCATGTTGTGGATTAAAATCACTGCTACGTGATCTTGAAAGTTCTTTCCGACCGGTAAATCAGAAATAACACTTATGCCCTTGCTCTCAAGGTGCTCTTTAGGACCGATACCGGAAAGCATAAGGAGTTTCGGGCTGTTGACCGTGCCAGCGGATACAATGATTTCTTTTCTCGCTTTCACAGTAATTGTCTTACCATTGTCAGTGACGATTTCCACGCCAACAGCATTCTTATTGCCATCGAATATTATCTTCTTGGCCACGGTATTCTTCAGGACGTGTAGGTTCGGGTAGTCTTTGATGGGTTTGAGGTAGGAGTAAGCTGTGCTCTGCCTGATGCCGTCAGCGATGGTGTACATCGACCTGGTGAACCCTGGGACCTGTTTTCCGTGGATATCTGGGATATTCTTATGCCCTAGTTCTACGAAAGCGTTCATATAAGTGCTGTTATCAGCTCGGTGCTCCTTTGAGATGCCGAGTCGTCCCTTTTTTCCGAAAGGAGATTTGTTGAAGATGGAAATATCGTCGTATCTCTGAGCTTTTGAGAAGTAGGGGTCGACTGCGTCCCAGCTCCAGGAAGGATCGTCGGTGACCTTGGCCCAGTGGTCATAGTCTCGGTAGCTTCCTTCGGAGTAGAGAAGGTAGTTCAATCCGCTGGTTCCTCCTAGCATTTTCCCCATCATGAGGTCAGCAACGTGGTCTTTATGGCATTGCTGCGTGAATCCATCTTCTTCTGTCGTGTAGTTCCAGTCTAGTCTACTCTTCTCCAGATAAATCATGAGACTTGGAATCTGAAAAAATAATTACTTTTGAGGTTCTAATTACGTACGTCTCTTTATTAGAAAAGTTATATTAACCGAAGTTCATGAACCAGCAGTTTTAATAAGTCTGAAAAAGAAATAAAATGTAATCGTAAAAATTGTTTTCCTTTGTAAATAAACAATAGCCTCTAAATTCATTGCCAGTCTTCTTATTTTAATTAAAATTCTCATAATGAAAAAAGTAATTAATTCTTTCGTTCATTCACATTCCGATAGTTATCTTTTGGCCACACTGTACAGTCAGCGACATCAACTGATTTATGCTTCATGTTCTAAGGTCAAAATTATATTAAGTAGAACGAAAATTTTCCATATACTTCTATTGCAACACGCAAGTTTAGATTGAAACTATTCATCCATGTGAAATTTTAATAGTTATATAAAATATATAGTATGCAAGTTAGTTAATAAAATACTGAAACAGCTTCACGACTTTGATCTTCAGGTACGGTGGATGTCTTTCAGATGTCCTAGGCCGAGATTCAGAGACGAGGCAGCGTAAACCTACGCTTACGCTTGCCAAAATCTGTAGTACCTATAGTACCAAATAAGATTATTTGACGATGTCTAAGGGGGGCTTGTAACTTACGTTGCATTCTATAGGAGGGTCTCCTCCAGCCTCGATGAGGAGAACGCTGCTCTTCTTGTCTTCAGCCAGCCGCCCGGCGACCACGCTGCCGGCTGAACCCGCGCCTATCACTATGAAGTCGAAGATAGCTCCATCTATAATCAAGAACACCTTGTCACAAGCTGAACCTTGTATTTTTACCACACTTCCTATTCTATTGACTAAACTTACTGAATGTATGTAGGTATATGCATAATCATAATAATTTATTAATTATAGGCACATACTTGTGTAATAAATTTAATATTAGTCAGGTAGGACATACATACGGTTTCAAGCTAATTAATACCTTCTGGGAATGAAATGGATTTTAATCTGAGCAAATGTTTAACATCTTTTTTAACATAATTATGAACCAAAAGATCACTGAACCTATATAATTAGTTATCGTGTTATACACGTGATTGAATGTTTGTTCGCTCAGAATTGTTCGGAACACAAACAGTCAAAACGTCCACAAGCAGAAGTGGCATTCTAAATTCAAAAGTAGCATTCGAAGAAAAAGCTACAATCCCAGATTCGCTACTTCCGTAATCAAATAAGACCTTTAAAAAGGTCGTAGTCGTTTGTAAGTAATTTGCTATGTAATGTGAGGGTTTATCGAGATAATTTGGGGCTCCATCGACATATAAAAAACAAAGAGATCGAATAAAATGAAAAAAGACAGACACAAAAGGTTCAAGCTAATTGGAACTAATAGATAAATAATAAAACATTTTTAAGAAAGTACGCTTTCCCAGAAATCCATTTTTGTATTCTACTTGCTGATAAGTAGAACAAGCTAACAAGCAGATGGTCCACTTTTTAGGTGGTAACCATCACTTATAACAAAGCACACCTCGCAAATCACGCACGATCCGTGCCCGACGATGCCCTGTTTCGGTTTGAAGGTAATGGTTGCCGGTGAAATAACAGGCACATCTGTATGCCTCAAGTTGATGGACACAGGGCAGTGCATCGTAGGGTACGTTACTATTGTGCGTGACTTACAAGGCAATGTTTTGTATAGGTGATGGTTACCACTTGATAAAAATTGGGCCATATGTGATACCTACTGTAGTAAGTTTTATGCAAATTAGTCTCCTCTAATTTGGTCCAAACAGGTCCGGTCTCAGTATGATTGCTGCTCCACACATTCGTGGGGAGCAGTGCTGGTTTTATGGGCCTTTAGGGCCATTGGTTATTTTGTGGACATACCTTGGACGTAAGCATGTTCTGGCCAGAGATAGGCGGTAAGTTGGAGAGCTGCGATCACCTGGAATGCTTGTTGAATCGTCTTGATGAAGCTCACAGCTTGAGCGGAGTTCATGGCTAGAAAATATCAATAAATACGAGTAAAATAATCTGTCTAAAGCTATTAATCCAATTGAAATACAAGGACCACTTTGAAATGTCTTAAAGCTAGGTGAATCTAGGGGCCAGGTCCAGGCGCCCAATAACTATAACAAAGTACCTATGTATTTTGGTGCTTAATTTATATATTTGCAATTCCTATCTTTTTTGGATTTTTTTAACATTTTTTATTTTTGTTTTTTTGATCGAGTGAGCGAAGCGAACGAAGATCTTAGTTTCAACTTGGGCGATTTGGCATTTTATGTATGTATGTATGTATGTATGTATGTATGTATGTATGTTTGTCTGGCGATAACTTTAGAACCGTTGATCCGATCTGCATGAAATTTGATATGCCGATAGCTTGTACTTGAGAAATTTACTGGTAAGTATATGAGTAAAATCGGATGAAGGGTTTTTGAGATATGGAGTTTCTTAAGGGGGCAAAAATAAAAAAAGTGACATAAAAAAATCAAGTTACATGTCATATGAAAGGGCTTTGTCTGGACAGCCCAAAACAATTTTTACTTTTTTTTTGGGACGCTCGGTTTTTGAGATAAAAAAATAAAAGTTAAATTAAGATAACCAGCGATCCAAAAGCTCCCATCTCTAAGAGTTTCGTTTCGAGTTGAGTCGGCCAGTTCCTTTGCTTTTTCTAAATTTTTTTTCTTGAAATAAACTAAGGAGGTACTCAGTTCTCATAAAATGGTGACGACGACCAGGTCTGATGATGGAGCCAAGGTCTGTTCAACGGAACTCTTCAATAAATAGGCCAATAGAGTTGAAACTTGGTAACCATACCAAGTTAGTAGACGGTAGTCAGAAAAAAGTCCAAAGATAATGTTTGGACTTTCCTCTGACTACTACCTGCTCAAAGTTTTGATGCGTTCGTCGGGTCGCATCACGAGATCTCAGTTCGGGGCGAACTACTAGTATATTAATCTGTAAATTTACGTGAGCTAAAATCTCAAATAAATTTATGTCTGTGTCTATGACCACTAGAAAAGAGCTAATGATCTGCTAACGGAAGAACAGATTTTCTTGAACCATAGCTATGAAAACTATAAATCATGTCACTTTAAAAATAAAAAGTATACAAAAATCGTTTCTTCCCTTTACTACGACGCTACTGACAAACGGGCAGACAGAGGGCTGTTTGCATCGGGGGGTTAAAACAATACCTACTTTATAAGCTGTCTGAAAACGTAGTTGAATGTTTAAGGCGAATGGCTACCCCGATACTAGCGCCACTACATATTTTATTTTATCATTACGTTATAGGCCGTCCAGCAGTGGACTTCTTTGGGCTGATGATGATGATGATGATGATTACGTTATACAAAGGAATTATCAAAAAATCGGACCGCGCGTACACGATACCTATCACAAGCTTTTTTTTAATGTATCTGTAATAGTTTTGTATTGTATTATTTAGGCAGGTACTTGTTTCAAGAGCTTAGTTCCTATTGGTGGCCACCAAGCTCTCCAAACAAGGTATCTGACTGAGTAACACGAAACAAAACTATTACAGATACATTAAAAAAAGCTTGTAATAGGTATCGTCTACACGCGGTCCGAATTTTTGATAATTCCTTTGTATAACGTAATGAATTAATAAAATATGTAGTGGCGCTAGTATCGGGGTAGCCATTCGCCTTAATGCTCAGTAGAATTACAAAACCAAATCCCAAAGAAAATACCTTAAAATTAACAAACATTTAAAATTACAAATAAAAAGCCACTACGAAACGAATTTATGCTCTTCCTGAAACGCTTTTGTCATGAAAATTGCCCTCATGAAAAAAAAATTGATGCCCTTATATTGTATGTAAGCAATTTGGTGTCTTTTGTTTTACTTTTAAAATTTAAATATTAATTTAAAATTATAATGAAATTATAATAATATTACCTGCAGCTGTGCCGTGCTTGACCCAAGTACGGAAATCTAAATCATCAACACTCTTATTTATACATGAACAACGCGAAAAAACGTAATTTAAATGAATAAATTATGAATAATCTTTCGTCTGCTACATCCTTCATGAATGCAAAACAGCAGGTGCCTCTAGCACGAGTTGCTGATTTTGTCGAGTTCCAAAGTAGATCCCACTGAAAACTCATTGTTGGAAACTTGTAACTTAACCCTTAAAAAAATATGTGTATAAGTTTTTTTGTCCATAAAAGAGCCTCCATAAATATAATTTAATATCACCTAATGTAGATTTTTCATAACAACCTTCTAAAATTATGAAACGTGCAGGTGTGAAGTTATTTGATGGTTGTCTGCGTTATTACCGACGATTTCTACCGTGCTTGGAAAATAAAGCAGGGTATTCTACCGGTCATGACGAACAACTTTTGTTCTAAGACTTCAGAAATTTCTGTCAGAGGTCTCTCCTCAAACTTAAGGGTTCAATACCGCTTGTGAGCTTGGGATCATCAACGATTCTCACAACACGTCTTTGGACCGAGTCAAAAGGATATATTTGATACAATGTTACTTAAGTTTTATTACAGTAGCGGTTTCAAGTCTTACTTCGATTTGTCTAACCACTAGGTTCATGCATGTTCACATTGGATAAGGTTATCTAAGTTGTAAGGATGGTATAGTGTATGTAGATGCTGGGCAAGTCTAATCCATCTAAAAACCCTTCTCACAGTGTCCTGTATACAAGGTACATATGTTATTATATCAGCTATATGGTTATCATAGTACAAGCTTTGCTTGGTTTGGGGCTAGATAGTGCTGTGTAGAAAGTTATTTATTCAATAAAATCACAAGGATCACTTTGAAATGTCTTAAAACTAGGTGAATCTAAGAGCAAAACAAAAGAAACAAACAAAAACAAACAATCTCAGAACAAAAGCAAGATAGGCAAGTTATGACGTTTCCGATGTAAAACTTTTCATTGTTTTGAAATAGCCTTCCAGCTGCCTAACCACAACCAAAATGGTAAAAAAATGGTAGCAGTACCTCTTTTTGACAAAAAATTGCAAAAAATATCATAGTTTTGATTCCCATTATCATTTTGGTTTCACCGTGCACGTAAGTAGGTAGGTACGTTTTTTGTAAATACACATCTATGTTCATCACACAAATGTTTGTTCTGTGTGGTGATCGAACCCACGGCCTACGGCGCAGAAGGCAGAGCTACTACCAACTGAGCTGTGTAGGCTTTACACTCTCATTAATAATTAAAGAGGATGGAACGCTTCTAATTCGAATTCTCGTCAAGTTTTCTTACAAACTTCGTGCATCCGCTACACCCTCTTAGGGGTTGAATAATTACGCGACTTTCTTGATAAGTGCTGGTTGCGTGGTGAGCACGGATGATCTAGTGGTAATTATATTTCTGATCGTAAGATCGTGGGTTCGAATCAGGTCGTACATCAATGGATTTTACTACTCGAAAAAATGCGCAATGGCAGTGCTCTCGGTAAAGGAAAACATCGTGAGGAAACAAGATAGAATTCTAGCAGCGGCGATGGATTTGTAACATGTCACCAACTATGTTTCCTATTTCTACTTCTTCTTGTTGTTTTTCTTGTTATGTCATGCTGTACCGTGTTTGTGTGTATTTTCTGATTAGAAAACCTGCAAATGATGTGCAGTTTGACTCAATCAAACATTTTAATTTTGCAATGAATCGTGAAAATGCTCCTCTAGGGGCGTAAGTTAAACTAATAGGAACAATTTTGTCCAGACAGTTCAACTTTTACAAAAAAATAACAAAAATGAAATAATAGGAATTTTTTGGTGCAATTAATTCAACTGGTTGAATTTATAGTTGAGCTTAATGGAACGGTCGTATGTTATACTAGTTTTCTTACCTATGCAAATTTGGGCCCCCCTTACGGTGGCTGACGGTTATCAGCCTCTTAAGGCGGTGCAATTAGATGATAGGCGATATGCAGCTGTCTAGGGAATATTGGAATTTATGTACGATTTCAAAGTCAAAGCCAAAAGGCATTTATGCAATAAATCCACTTTGAGAATTGTTTTTCGTCTTGGGAAGCAACATTATTTTAATTTTATGTATGTTTTTACTAATATTCTGAGTAAGTGGTAGACAGCCTTCATAGCTCAGTTGGTAGTAGCTCTGCCTTCTGCGCCGTAGGCCGTGGGTTCGATCTCCATCCAGAACAAACATTTGTGTGGTGAACATAGATGTTCGTTCTCTGTCTGGGTGTTATATAATATTATAAGTATGTATTTACAAAAAAAAATATATATAATATGTATTATATCAGCTATCTGGTTTCCATTTTACAATCTTTGGCTTAGTTTGGGGCTAGATAGTGGTATGTGGAAAGTCCTCCAATATTTATTATTTATTTAAGTAGTAGTTGAATAAGTAAATTCAGTGGTGTTTTAACAACATTACTTAAGGTCTGAACAAAGTGTGAGCAGTTGGAGTGAAAGTGTTTGATATCCTGTTTTGAAATATTACATGCATTTGAAAAAAACAGCTGCCATTTTCTTCAAAAGAAATGACGGCAAAATGTATGTGCACAATGCCAGTACTCGGAGTAACAAACGGTGAAGGAAAACGTCGTGAGGAAACCGGCATATCGTAGAACCTAAAAAGTTCTATAACATGTCAAGTGCTCGAAAGGAGCCTCTTGAGGCGCACTTAAAATCCTTTCACCACACTGCTTCGATATAAAATAGTGACACGACAAGAGAGAGAGAGTGCATTGTTGGGTACGTTCATATCGGTGATGGTACCTCTTTACTTTAAGTGGGCGATTTGCTTGTTACATAAAAAAAAACTATACTTCATTGGTAAATTATTACTAGCCTTTCCATGGTTTTTCATAATAAAACTGGCAATAGATATTGCAAAAATTGTATTGTTTATATTTTTACTTTGTCGTGTCAGTTTCTTTCTGTTCTTTCTTGTTCCCTATCAAATTTATCTCTGAACTGAAAAAGCTCTTGTTGGAGGGGTGTTTCTATTCGATTAAAGAATTTTTAGATTTTTCAGAAGTGACATTTAATTATTGTTGACATTTAATATTTCGAATTATATAGTTATTGTATTTAAATTTCACTGAGGACATTATGATAATTAAATTGTTTATTTTTATTTTGTTGCATGTTAGGTTAAGATTCAGACACGATTTGTAAGAGAATTGTAATTGAATAAACGAATTGAATTGAATTGTTCGTTTCTTTCGAATCAGTGTGGTGAAAGGACTTTAAGAGCGCCTCGAAGAGGCTCGTTTCGGCTGTATTTTTACTGATTTATTCATGGATATTAAATATATTTATCATCTAAAGTAATTAATTATATAATTAATTATTTTATCTGACTGTAACTTTTTGTACCAAATTCAATAAATAAACAACTGTCATACCGAGAATTAAGTATATTTTTCTTGACGTTACACAGATGTAATTAACACGAAATTTATAGCTGTACGAATAATTTAATTATTTGCACAAACATTTTGTAGCACCATTGTTTTCATAGCTAAGGGAAATTAAGATAGGTAATATTTAATTAGTAGGCCTATTGTAATATTTGGACGAGAACCGCTGCCTACCCCCCCTTGATTTCCTTAAGGGGCTGACAACTATCAAACAACTTCTCGCTCGCACGTTTCGACATGTTGAAACATATAAAATCACTAAACTCACTTTTGAGTAGGAAAATATGTATTGATCAAAATGAAATTTTTACTAAACTGTGTGCAATGTAGCACTCAAGATGGTTGATTGCGATTTTTCGAAAATGAGTTTAGTGATTTTATATCTTCCAACATGTCGAAACGTGCGAGCGAGAGTCACATTAGCTCTTGTCTTCGCCTTAAAGATGGTTACCACTTATCACCAGGTGGGCCATTAGCTTGTTTCATCAGTATAAAAAACTGTCAATTTACTAACACGACTCTCAAACGGTGAAGGAAAACATCGTGAGGAAACCGGCATGGTCTAAAACATGTGTCAAGTGCTCGAAAGGAGCCTCTTTGAGGCGCACTTAAAATCCTTTCACCACACTGGTTCGAAAGAAACTAGTGACACGACAAGAAGAAGAAGACTAACACGTCAAAAACCGAAATCGACAGCGGTGAGATTTGCCTAATCATTAACTATCAGACTGAAAAATGCAACTGCAACTGAAAAATGCTTTTGGATAACATAGTAATACTAACAATATATGTAAGTTTTACTAACAAAATGATCCATTGTATGATAGCAATATCAGCATAATAATAATAATAATAATGATTCATTTATTTCAATCTATGTACAAAATAAAATGCGTGGAAACTTGTAACTTTGTAGTTTATTGAAAATTACAATAATACAGTCGGAGCACACAGCCGTAAGCAGCAGCTAGGCAGACAGGAAGAGAGACAAAATCATTGCCACAACACAGACACTAATTAAATATCAGTGTTGCAAGCACTAAAACTAAAATTATTTCTATTTAGGCTATTATTATTGTATTCATTATCCTATGATGCTACTGAGAATCTTCTGAGTGTATTAGCTTAAAAAACTTTATTCGTACTTACACACTCATAAATATTCATCCGTTGACCATTCCACTTACAATCACAACACATACATCACAACACGTGCACTCATACAAACCTCACACACATGGGGGTTCTCCTGTGATACCATGGCTCTTAAGAGACTTGTGTTATCAGGAGAACTCCCAGCAACACACACACACACACCCTCACACATTCACAGTACACACCCCGAACACACCACACGGGTTTCTTCTGTGTAGCCCAGACTCTTAAGAGACTGGTGTTATCAGGAGAACCCACATACATACATACACACTCATATTACATTCAAATCTCTCACACACATACGAACATACAACTTAATTTCAAATTTCAAATTCAAATTAAAATTTTATCCGTTTTTCTGTTTACCTTTACTATAAAAAAAATGTAAAAACTGGCTTTATTAAAAACTCGAGGGTGGGCGCTAATGCTTATCATACAAGATATTTTTATCTTAGTTTAGGTATTAGCGGGATCACTCGAACCTCAACCTGTGTCTACCTTAAAAAGCCGTAAACATTTCTGTATTTACTATTACTGTAAGGTGTCAAATAAACATTTTTTCATTTTTTTTTTCATTACAATTATATGTTTAGATTGTTTAGAACAAAAATTATTGAAATAATTTTGTCTCTCTTCCTGTCTGCCTATATGCTAACGGCTGTGTGCTCCGACTGTATTATTATAATTTTCAATAAACTGCAAAGCTACAAGTTTCCACGCATTTTATTTCGTACATATATTTAAATAAATGATTTTTTATTATTATGCTGGTATTGCTATCGCAATTGCTTGATTTTAAGTAACAGCCCTGCGGAAGTGTTTAAAGCCAACTATATGGCACCAGTACAGTGCCATAATTAATTGTCATCAATCTTGGCAACAGACGTTTTTAATTAACAAAACGAAGTGTCTTCTAAAGCCTTCTGCCGGTATTTTTGTAATTCCTTTACTTCATTTTAAGTATAACTGATTAGGATAACGGTCTTTTACCTGATGGATCGATAACATTACGAAGGTAATCTCACCGGCAACCTCACCCTTCAAACCGAAACACAGCAACGCTGCTTGGCGGCTGAAAAAGGCACATAACAGTGGTATTATTTGTCAACTGTAGCAGAAGAGTTTGTCATCTAACAATGCTATATAACGTTGGCCGTTTCTTAACTGCCCAATAAATGGACTAATGGATTATGGGTTCATTTGTTTGGAGTGGCCAAGTTAATAAGAGATCTAGGTACCTCAGAATTCGTCCTGCTTGCGGCTCAATTTATATTGGATGTTAAACACTTTTGCACATTTTGAATGGTTTTAACAGAATATTCTGGTTTCAGCTCGATTTCTAGATGTATGATAACTGATTGTTGAAATGGGACAGGGAACGGAAATTAAACATGAAGTATTCAAGGAGATTAATAGACGCGGATTATGGCACAAAAAATATTTTAAATGTCATTGGAACTCTGTCACATTTTTTCACATTTGTTAGCACAGTTAAAAGTACCTTACCTACTTCACGCTCGCGCATTTCAACATTTTTGAAGATAATCAGTGAATGAAGTTTCAAAGTGATCCTTGTGATTTTACTACATAAATACCTTTTGACTTTTCTTTTGAAAAATCGCAAGTTTCGGAGAATAGCATTGCAATAATTATATTCTTATCCAAACAAGTTTTCCTATCTAAAAGTATTTTTTTTCATACCTAACTTTTTGGTAGGATAACTTTAACGTTTAAATCGAAATGAAATTGTTGCCGAACTTTTATAATGAGTTCTTTCTCCAAATCTTATTTTGCGATTTTTCATAAATTCATTCAATGATTTATTCTATATTGATCTATCTTCATAAATGTTGAAAGGTGGGAGTGAGAAGTACTTTTAAGGTACTGCGTCGTTCTTATTTCCTGTTTGGGTGTAAAATAATAGTGTATTTTTTTATAATGAGAAATAAGTCCTTCGGCGACTATCTCACCTGATGGTAAGCGATGATGTAGCCGTCGTTGGAGCAGAATGGTCTAGAAGACACCTATATTCACTTGCCCTGAGGAGATTTAGATTGTAGTGGTCAGGAAAAACAGACAATGGTAATGAGTTCCACTACTTAGCGGTTCGCAATGAAGCAAGAAGCAAAACGCTTAGTGCGAATAGGTGGTGGTATGCTAACCAGATATGGATGTTACCCCGTGCGTCTACTAGTCCTGTGGTGGAATGATGATGGTGCTATAATATCGTATCGTGTAGTTCCTTCCTGGGCACATTCCCCGAAATATAACCTCAAAATGTTAATACGAAACTCCGTTTTTCGTTTTGCAGAATATACCCTTATAAGATCCCTTATGACCTACTCTTATAAGAAACTCTATTTCCAGACAATATGAAAGAGACAGAATTATATTTCCAAAACAAATAAGTAACTTGCGGCGAACCGCCGTATATGATACCAGCGTTTATATTGGAAAACTTTTTCTGTAACTATCGAAGGAAGTTTCTCTAGAAATCAGGTTGCATTGTAAAATTACCTTTAACCGTATCTGGCTAAAGTTCATTTTATAATGAAGCTGGCCGACGCCTAAAGTTCAATATAGGGTTTGTCATGCCAGAGTAAGACTGTCCTCAAGAATAAAATATTTCTATCTTGTTTTTTAAAAGTCTAAAGTAGCTCGAAGTAGGCAAGCAAATTTTTTTAATAATTTAGCTGATGAAATAAGCAGATGGCCCACCTGATGTTAAGTGGTTACCATCACCTATAACAAAGCATTATCTCGTAAGTCACGCACAATAGGAACGTGCTCTACGATGCACTGCCCTGAGTCAATCAACTTGAGGCATACAGATGCTAAGCCTCATGTGCCAGTAATTAGGTACACCGGCAACGACACTCTTCAAACAGAAACACAGCGTTTGCTGTTTGGCGGCAGAAAAAGGCGTGGTGGTAGTACTTCCCCGGACGAGCCCTTCACAAAGAGCTCTTCATCAAATAATGAGGCTTTATCAATTAGTGAAACTTTGTTAGTGTCATATTATCTGTGCAGCAACTTGCACTTTTGTCTATTCTGTGAGATGGTCTCAGAATAGAAAAAAGTAAACAAAAAATAGTCTGATTCCTTTTTTATTCTGTGGAACTGCTCAGGATATTGAGTTTTCCAACCCGACCCTCTCAGTGCTACGAAGTACTGGGAGCAGGCGCGCTCCGAAGAAAATCGTAAGTCGGTACACGTCAAATTGAAAAATAAAAAATAAAAAATAAAAAAAAGCTATTATTTGCCCCTAGCCGCAATGCATTTTATGGTTTTCCGACATCTTACGGTGCTTGTTATTGTACAATAAAGTCAAATTTACTCGACATATTGTATTATTGAGTTTTACCACCAAAATTTCAGGCTGCGACCGCGCTGACTGGGAGAAAATAAATGTAGATTTATTTTCTTCTCAAGTGTTTACAAATAATACATATTTATTTACAAAGTTACAATGAATATAGACAGAATAGTGAATAGTATACAAAATAATGATTCATCAATAGAAATAATGTATTAGTTTCATGATTTAGAGATATCCAGACACACAGGACTAAGATCAGAAAAAATATAGGTAGACATACTCTAATTTCACTCTAATTTAGTCACAAAATAAGCAAACCTTGTACTCTAGGAACGCTATTATAATACTGAAAGGCATACCTACATCTTTGTTGTAAATACCTTCATAAGTAATTATTACATAGGCAGAGAACATACAACTATATTCATTAGCGAATGTCAATAACAAATGTTTGTACTCGGTAGGGATCGAACCCACAGCCTATAACGTTGAAGGCATTCTACTTACATACGTACTACCAACTGAGCTGTGAAGGCTGTTCGTGGATCAGTTAGCAGTAGGGTTTTATTTATAAGAAAAATGTTTATACAACTAGCTGATGGAACAAGCAGATGGCCCACCTGATGTTTAGTGGTAATCATCGCCTATAACAATGCATTGCCTCGTAAGTCACACGATAGGAACGTGCCCTACGATGCACTGCCCTGCGTCCATCAACTTGAGGCATACAGATGTTAAGCCTCATGTGCCTGTAATTACACCGGCAACCACACTCTTCATACCGAAACACAGCGTTGCTGCTTGGCGGCAGAAAAAGGCGTGGTGGTAGTACTTCCCCGGACGCCCGCCGGAACCCTTCACAAAGAGCGCTACTACTCTTAAAATGTAGACTAAAATGCTTATGGCCGGTTTCTGAAAGCCCGATCAAAGCTAATCGGATGTCAAGTTACTTGCTATCTCCATCCAATTTGATGTAATAGCTGAAATGGCGAGTGACTTGACATCCGATTAGTTTTGATCGATCTTTGGGAAATAGGCCGTAATTATCTTAATTTTAAACTTAAAAATATAGTTAATGAATCACAGAGAACATAAATTCTGTATTATGTAACTTTGCAATATCATTAAGTCCACAAACATCTAAATATAAACTTTCGCATTACAATAAGACTTACATAATGCTCCATCATACATAATGCTTGTTATTGGACGCAGACCGTTATTTCAGGACAGCCGGTGTACCAATCATTTCCGAACCGTTTATTCAGGTCACAATACGTTTATTGCGTCTAACTTTAGACTGTTGTTTGCTAACTGCAATCCTTTCATTGCCATTCAGTTTAATCGCTGTCAAATGACGTCATCCGCTTAGTAAACAGGACAGATTGGCGCTACTTGACTATTTTTGAAAATTAAAAATAAATGCTCTCGACTGTGTTCCTAGTTTTTTTTTAATAATGATACTTGTTGATAGAACAAGCAGATAGCCCACCTTATGGTGTTTTTAGGGTTCCGTACCCAAAGGGTAAAACGGGACCCTATTACTAAGACTCCGCTCTCCGTCCGTCTGCCTGTCAGGCTGTATCTCATGAACCGTGATAGTTAGACAGTTGAAACTTTCACAGATGATGTATTTCTGTTGCCGCTATAACAACAAATACTAAAAAACAGAATAAAATAAATAAAAAGGGAGCTTCTATACAACAAACGAACGTGTTTTTTTTTTTGTTTATTGTGTTGAAATAATTAGCCAACTTAGACCCTGCGTTACCGGATCTAGCGAAAGTGCACCGCGAAGAGGTTACTTTCTCGCACTCCTTACCTTATGGTGGTAACCATCACCTATAATAAAAAGCATTGCCTTGCAAATCATGCATGATATGAAAGTGCCCTACGATGCATGACCTTGCGTCCATCAATTTGAAGCATATAGACCGTACCGTAGATGTATCTAGCCCTAGATAACTGAAGTTTTATTTATGAGAAAGAGTGTCGAAAAAGATGGCCCACAAGGGTAGGTAAGTCTAGAAGCGACCAAAGCCTAGAAGAACAGGCAACAAACTTACGGCTTGGTTCCTACCGTTCTTTTGTATGATCCTTTTACAATGTAATAATATAATATATTATTGAAGTTTATATATATATAGGGTTCTAGCGATTGAGGACTAAGGAAGAAAGTTAAGCATTTTAGATAAACGAATATTAAATGTAATAAGTATCTACTTACATTATGTTACTAACACTTACAATTAAGAAATTAGATTTTATTACTAACCCCAACAGAAAAATTACTTTGTTACTTACCTACTTAATACGCAAGAAATAAAAGGCTTTTTTTTTTTTTTTTTTTTTATTTTTTATTTATTTATTATTGAAGTTTAGTGAGGCGTAGGCATACAGAAAAAGGTTAACATAATCAAATTTATAAGACAGCACACGCTACGCCTCAAACTAATAATACCTAATGCATAAATACAATCTATTAAATCAGAGAAAAATAAAAAAAAAACACACAATAGTAGGTACAGTACAGACATTGCAGACATGTTAGCTGCCAATGGGCAGAGCGACCGGGACATCGGGCCACGCATTTTTATCAACAATATAGCTATCTAAAGTATAATAAGCTTTCCTTATTAGATTATTCTCAATGTATACTTTAAATTTTCTAATAGGAAGCCCAGTGGCACTTTCTGGAAGTTTATTATAGAAGCGAATACCGTTCCCCATAAACGAGCCATTTACCTTTTGAAGTCGAAATTTAGGTATACATAATTTGTTTTTATTTCTAGTGTTAACGTTATGTCCATCACTCTTTTTCTTAAAGCTATCTATGTGTTTATGAGTGTATAATAGATTTTCATAAATATACTGTGAAATGACTGTGAGAATATTAATTTCTTTAAATCGCTCCCTTAATGAGTCACGTGGTTTCATTTTATAAATGGCACGTATCGCCCGTTTTTGAAGTACAAATATACTTTGTATATCAGCAGCTTTCCCCCAGAGCAAAATACCATAAGACATTACACTATGGAAGTAGCTAAAATATACTAGTCTAGCTGTAGCTTCATCTGTAAGCCATCTTATTGTGCGAACTGCGTATGCAGCCGAACTCAGTCTACCAGCAAGTGATTTGATGTGTGGACCCCACTGCAATTTTGCATCAATATTAAGTCCTAAAAAAATAGTAGAATTGACAAGGGTAAGTGATTCACCATTTAATTCAATATTGGTTGGTCGTTGAACCACATTTGGCAAAGTAAATTTAATGCATTTCGTTTTCCCAGCATTGAGCAAAAGATTATTAACAGTAAACCAGTTAAGTACTTGCGACAGAGATGCATTAACGTCATCGAAGTTAGTCTTCAATCTGTCGACTTTAAAAATTAAAGAGGTATCGTCAGCAAATAGAACTATTTCACATAAATCTTTTACAAAAGGTGGAAGGTCATTTACGTAAACTAGAAATAAGAAAGGACCCAATATCGAACCCTGAGGCACCCCTATATCAATGACCGATCCAGAAGACCTCTCACCGCCAACATCAACTTTTTGGATTCTATTGGTTAAGTAAGACTGTATAAGATCAATAGCCCGGTTTAGGATGCCGTAGTGTTTAAGTTTAGATAATAAAGTGGCATGACTTACACAGTCAAAAGCTTTGGACAGATCGCAGAATACCCCGATCGCATCTTGTGAGTGTTCCCAAGCATCATATATGTGCTTCAGGAGCGTCGAGCCGGCATCAGTCGTTGATCGACCTTTAGTAAATCCAAATTGATGACCATGAAGTATGCCGTTGACGTTAAAATGTGATATTAACTGATTAAGAACAACTTTTTCAAAAATTTTACTTAACGTAGGTAGTACCGAAATAGGCCTGTAGTTGGCAGGATCTTGTTCATTTCCAGACTTGTACAGGGGAATGAGTTTACTGTGTTTCATTAAATCAGGGAAAACGCCCTCATCAACACATCTATTAAAAATGTATGCTAGACATGGTGCAATATCAGTTATAATAGCGCCTAATACTTTTGTAGACATTCCCCATAGATCTTCAGTATTTTTAATATTTAAGGATTTAAATGTTTTGACAACATTATCAGCATTAATAAATTTAAAACTGAAGATATTATTACATTTTTGAACGCTAGACTCTAATAGTGTTGTCGCTTCAGCAGCTGAGGAATTTAAGGATGAAGTCACAACTTTAGGTATACTGGAGAAAAAACTATCAAACGCGTTGGCGACTTCAATATTTTTTGTAAAAACATTATTGTTTACTTTTAAATTTATCTGTTTATTACCGAGCTTCGATTTGCCTGTTTCGTTATTGACTACCTTCCAAGTTGCTTTAATTTTATTTGTCAATTTTTCAATTTTATTTCTTATATGCAATGATTTTGCCGCGTGACATACTTTTTTGAAAATTTTTGAGTAGTTTTTTGTGTGTAAAATAAACGTTGGGTCATTCAGCATTGACTCCCTAGCAGCGTATAGGTCATATAATTTATTCCTACTTTTATAAATACCTGGAGTTGCCCAGTCAGCGAACTTGACACTTACACTAGTTTTACATGTTTTAAGTTTAAAAGTATCATTATGTTCTTCATTTATTAAATTTGACAATTTTATAAAAAGATCATTTGGGTCAGTCAAGTATGGTAAAAGGGACACTTTCAGTTCAACATTGTTCTGAAACATTTTAGTACGGCTATCTGTGATAGGCCGATAGGTGAAGACCTCGTCTACTGATATTTTATTAGCAAACCTAGCGCTATGACCGTAATGATCGGAACTAAAATGCTTAACTACAGACTTACAAATTGGATCATGACTGCAAAAGATGTTGTCTAGACAGGTGGCTGTTGTTAGCGTCACTCTTGTTGGGTCTTTAAACAAGCAGTGTAGATCAAAACATTTAAACAAATTTAAAAATCTCTCAGATAGTGGATGAACCGGAATATCTATATTAAAATCACCGCAGACTATTAAAGTTTTTTTACTATCGAAGGTCTTAAGCAAAACCTCTTCCATAGTGGATTCATACAACGCGAAGTCCGCGTCTGGGGGACGGTATACACTCACAACGATGTGCCGCTCCAGCTCCACACATGACAGCTCAATAGTCCTCTCAATACTGAGATTTGCAATGTCTTTACGTTGCCTGCATTTCAAGTTATTATTTACAATAATTAAAGAACCGCCATGTATAGCGTTCTTGCGTCTAAAAGAGCTCAATACGCTGTATTTATTATAAAAAGGGAGCAACTCTAGTTCTAATATCCAGTGTTCTGTAATACACATGATATCTATATTGAAACAATTCAAAAATAATTCTAACTCTAATACTTTGCTGGGAAGGCCTTGCATATTTTGGTGTACAACATGTAAAGTGCCAGGCTTTTCCATTGTCGAAGAAACTAGTTTAAATGTTGGGCAATAGGCCCTACTGCTTGTAAGCCCTCATTAGTACTGCTACTAACTACGGGCTTGTCTACGGACTGTGTTATAGTACTTATAACAGGATCAAAAATATTAAATGCTAACAATTTAGCAATAGTTATTTTACTATGTTTACATAAGGACATAGTACCTCTAGTCAATATAAAATTACTAATAAAATTATTAGTGTCGAAATACAAAACGTCACTATGACGACATGTCAAATTATATAACATTAAATTTAGTTTAAAAACATTCCTATTTTCTAGTACACTCAGTGAGTTAGAATAGGGGAACGCACATAAAATTAGTTTTCCTAGTCCTAATTCTAACTTTTCTAACAAAGCTTCCACCAGCTGAATTAATTATGAGTGCTTGATTCCAGTGCTCTCACCTAATTGCACGATCAAAGTGGTGTTTTGTCAAGGCAACTGTCACTATTGATGCTGTTTATGAAATAGCTAATGGGAGCATCTGGGAGGCAGTTGTTTGTTACTACCTGACCTAGTTGATCGCTAAGTAGCAGTCCCATCCCTATTCCTATCTTGTCAGAGTATATAACAGTCTTCCGGGTCTCTAAACAAGAACTGTCTAGTCTAACCAGGGACTGTGTTACACATACTGAAATGGACTCAGTGGTCACAGCACCTGTCAGCGGCACAAGTGGTGAAGGTAACGCCACCTGTTCAATCACTTTTTCCGTAACCAATGCTGTGCCAGAGAGCAGCTGTTCATACATGGGTGGATCTGTCTGTGAGCTACTATTACATACTTGTACATATGTACTGTCATCACTAACTAATTCCGACATATTTTGCTCCGCTTTTTTATATTTATCTGTTATATCATGAAGTGATCTTTCTAACTGCATAATTTTTGCAGACATGTTTTCTTGTTCAACTGAATTCCGCCCTAGTAATTTATAGCAGGAATTCAGTTCTTGATTTAATTTACATTTCTCTTTGCAAAGCTTTGCCTGTACAAATACATTTTTTTGTCTTTTAATTTTTTTTTCAGATTTTTTTAAAAAGCTACTTAATTTTACATATTTTTTTATTTTGTTACTCCCTTTTATTAATGGAGATACACCTTGGCACTTAGGTGTATTGAAGTTGACTAATGAGTAGTTAGGGTCACCGTTGATCAGTTCTGTTTGTAAGTCCAGACTACTATAAGTCAAAGTCAAAGTCAATAGGTATTTATTCAATAAAATCACAAGGATCACTTTGAAACGTCTTAAAGCTAGGTGACTCTAGGTGCCAGTTCCACGCGACCAAAGCCTAGAAGAACAGGCAACAAACTTACGGCTTGGTTCCTACCGTTCTTTTGTATGATCCTTTTACAATGTAATATAATATATTATTGAAGTTAAGTGAGGCGTAGGCATACAGAAAAAGTTAAACATAATCAAATTTATAAGACAGCACACGCTACGCTTCAAACTAATAATATAGTCATTTGAAATTGATACATTCACTGATTCATTTTGTTCATTTCTTAATCTACACTCATATAACTCTTGTTTTAAGTCCTGGATTTTTTGCATCGCCAATTCATAAGTCTCATGACACTGGTTCATACATTCCAGCCTTGACTGTAGGCTTTCCATTTGGCCGCAAACATCTTCATATTGGGTGGCTAGCTCGGCTAATTGCTTTTTGAGGGTTTGATTCTGGCCCAGAATCCCCATCATTTCAGCCTCACTCTCATCCCGTTCTTGCAGTAGCTGCTCTTGAATCTTATTTGACTCTTTGAGCTCTGCAGTAACAACCTTCAGCTTTGCCTCAAAGTCGCGTGCCCTCCGAGTCATGGTCATGGTTTGTAGTCTGAAACACAGTGGTCAGCAAGTGAGTATGGAATATGTGAGAGTAGGTTGCAAATGTGTGTTTAGACTAGACAGGAAATGGAAATACAAGTTGAAATAAAGTTACAATAAAGTTACAATTGCTGAGAAATACAAATAAAATTCTAATTTTTTCACTAATTATAATAAAAATAAAAGGGAATAATACTATAATTTCACACAAATAGCAGAGCAGGCACTTAGATTTTTACAAGTATGTATTTACTTTAGAAACAAATTATTAATCAACAGAAAAAAACAATAGGTATTGGACAGTAGATATTATTTTTAATTTCAGTATGCTGCAAATACAAGTGGTGGTAGTAATTCTAATATATAAGTAGTTATCTACAGTTTGTTAGTTTGTCTGTATGTAGTAAGGGGCTTGGTTGGAAAGGAATTGTTAATAGGCTAATTTGCCTTGTGTTTTGTGTACCTAGGTGTAGTTTATAATTGTGTGAGGCAAATGTTTTGGTCATCAATTCGAGCTTCCACTAAAAAAATTGTCAAGCTGAGAGAGATTAAACGGTGCCTGTGTTGTGAATTGTGACGTGACTCATCAGACGGACGGACTACACTCGCTAGCAAATATAATCAAAATATAAAAATGTGTAAAATATAGAAATAAAAAAAAACTGCATTTTGGATCCACAAGTGTCACACAAGCGTCAAGAAAATGCATTAAACTTGACTTGCTTGTCAATTTTTAACAAGTTTAACCTAAAGGTTCGGGCAAACCTACGTGCCGGTTTTTTTTTATAAAACTTGCTGATGGAACAAGCAGATGGCCCACACGATGTTAAGTGGTAACCATCAACTAGGTATAACAAAGCATTACCTCATAAGTCACGCACGTTAGGAACGGGCCCTACGTGGCACTGCTCTGCGTCCATCAACTTGAGGCATACAGATGTTAAGCCTCATGTGCCTGTAATTACACCGGCAACCACACTCTTCAAACCGAAACAGAGCGTTGCTGCTTGGCGGCATAAAGAGGCGTGGTGGTAGTACTTATCCGGACAAGCCCTTCACAAAGAGCTCTGCTACTCTTAAAAACACGTCGCGCATGTTTGGCGGAACCTTTAGGTTTAGGTACTATTCTCTTAGGTTAACCCTCATCACGTCCGTCTCGCTCTTGGCCGAAGTTCTAAGAATCCAAGGCTTTGCTCTTGACACGCGACCCAGCTCATAAATTACAGTTTTTGTTCATTTCTAATGAATAAAGTTCAATCATACTCAGTTGTTATCACAAATTATTATCTAAATGTCAGCAATTTTGCGTTCTTTCTTATGTTATTTTCTGATTATAATTTGGTGAACGAGAACTTACATCATATTTAATTTAAAACGAATAATTATGTTTTCGTAGAAATAATGTTTTTTTTACCTTAGTGGTTTTTGGATGCTATTTTTTACAAAATGTATCCTATACTTAGTTGTTAAATTGTTAATAAATAAATAAAAAATAAAGGTATGGATGAGGATGGTTTTAGATAAAGAGGCAGACCAAAGTAAATATGGATAAACTGTTTGAAAAAATACATAAGAAAAATAAAGCAAGACAAGATTAAACAAGATTAACCCGATAAAAAAAAAACGTAACGTAACATGAGTAAGAAAGGAGTGAGCATAGAGATGACGGATGATATGAGTATCTGCCCACCCTATGCAGCATAGGGTGAGAGCAATGAATTGTGTTTTCTCAGAGATAAAATAAATAAATAAATATTGGTGGACATTCCACACAACACTATCTAGCCCCAAACTAAGCCAAAGCTTGTGATATGGGAACCAGATAGCTGATATACTACTTATATACTTTTTTTTTGTAAATACATACTTATAATATTATATAACACCCAAAAAGAGAACAAACATCTATGTTCATAACACAAATGTTTGTTCTCGGTGAGGATCGAACCTACGGCCTACGGCACAGGAGGCAGAGCTACTACCAACTGAGCTGTGAAGGCTGTCACAGCTCAGTTGGTAGTAGCTCTGCCTACCAACTGAGCTCAGATGCACAATTTAGTATGTGAAGGAATTTAGGAGAGCAGTTTTCGACTGAAATTTTCAAGTAATTTTATTCAATTAATAATATAACATTGGAGGACTTCTAAACAACACTGCCAGCCCCAAACTAAGCTAAGCTTGTAATAAGGGAACCAGATAGCTGATTTACCTACTTTTTTTGAAGGTACATACTTTTAATTTATATTAACACTCAGGCAGAGAAGAGCATCTCTGTTAATCACACAATTTTTTGTTCTCAGTGGGGATCGAACCCACGGCCTACAGCGTAGAAGGCATAGAGCTACTACCAACTGAGCTGCTAGGGCTGGTAGAAGAACATTCATTTGTGCTTATGACGTAGCTTGGTCATTCATAATTGACCGACCTACTTCATTCATAAGCAACGTTTTACGCGGGTAACATTTGGATGGGTGACCGCTGGCATTTACATAAGCACTTCCGTAATTAAGAGGGTTCGTTAAGCGGTCGGTTCCGGCTATAATATTCGTTAGGCCATAACAGAGGCATTAAAACTTGACTACAACGCTCGAACTTTAAGTTTTCATGATTTCCACACACGTTTCAGGATTTACATAAAATCTTTCATGAATATCTTTTTGTAAAATTCTAGGCCTTTTGGACCCTCATATCTTAGCAGCCTTTAATGTAACTAAAAAAAATTACAAAGAAAACTACAATGAATTACAAGCATTTACAAAATGTACAAGACACATATGAAACAGCTATCAGACCGTTACGAACGATCTAGAGATAGCTCAACTGATCCAAATCAGTAACAAAATTAGCAAACTTAATCACACCTTCGTATTACCAAATTCCATGCAATATGATGAACAGTTCGTATGCTATACAAACATACATACAACGTACGAGTATATGCGTTGTGTGTATGTTAGGCTGCTCGCTTTTATGTCCTTGTAGTAATTTTTCTTTGACTTGTAGTATTGATCTGTATCAGTGTGTATCCATAGTAAAGAATTATATCGAATTGATGTTTAGTTTATGCGGTCATAAAAGAAACAAATACTTACTTAAAAACTGGCCAAGTGCAAGTCGGACTCGCGCACGAAGGGTTCCGTATTGTAAATAGTTACATCATCTGTGAAAATGTCTAACTAACTAACACGGTTCATGAGATACAGCCTGGTGACAGACGGACAGACAGACGGATAGTGGAGTCTTAGTAATAGGGTCCCGTTTTACCCTTTGGGTACGGAACCCTAAACAATTATATGAGACTTCAATTGCAACTTTTCACTGCTCACTGAGTCTAACCCTTATTACATGAAGTTAGGTGAGATAGTATGCAATTTAGTTCCATATAGACCCATCCATCAATTTATTACTCCATAAGAATCATTTGATGTATGAAATCAAAGTGCAGAAAACAAACACATAAAGCTAATGAAATACCGTTTATTACACCTATACTCACCTGCACTGTGCTTGAAGCGACTGTGGCGCCATCTTTATAGTTTTAGTGGGTAGTTTCGACAACTGGCGTCGTGCCAAGCTCGATAACATTAACGTCCTGCCAACAACTGCACTTTACTCGTTTTTGAGAGCCGATTAAAACATTATTCCGAGAATTGACCATCGTATAATATATACAACGTTTAAAAATACCTTGTTACATAAATCGACCTAAAGGCGTTTGGTGCCACATTAGCATGTCAACGCGTGCAAATTCGAATTACACACGTAATCACGTTGAACAACACGCTTTCTGTTGTGGCAATTTGTGTCCGACGCGAGGTTTGAATTTGTGAGATTTTGAATGGATTACATAAAGAAACCTTGAAGTTTTTTTTTATTAAAATTAGCTGATGAAACAAGCAGACGGCCCACCTGATGTTAAGTGGTAACCATCACCTATAACAAAGCATTGCTTTGTAAGTCACGCACAATAGGAACGTGCCCTACGATGCACTGCCCTGCGTCCATCAACTTGAGGCATACAGATGTTAAACCTCATGTGCCTGTAATTACTCCGGCAACTACACTCTTCAAACCGAAACACAGCAATGCTGCTTGGCGGCAGAAAAAGGCGTGGTGGTAGTAGTTCCCCGGACGAGCCCTTCACAAAGAGCACTACTCTCTTAAAAAAAAGTTGTCATTTTGTTTGTTGTTTGAAAGTTGTCTTTTTTTAACAAAAAAAAAACAGTTCAAAGTAGCATACAATGGGGCATATATTGTTCTTTTTTCTACAACCGTTTGGGAATAAAGGTTCTCGAATGGCGACCACGAACCGGAAGACGTAGCACAGGACGCCCTTTACTCGATGGACTGACAACACTGTAAATATACCTCCTACTCAAAGTTTTGGTGCGTTCGTCGGGTCGCATCACGAGATCTCAGTTCGGGGCGAACTACTAGTATAACTTATTTATAAACGTGTTGTTGTTGTATTTCGGTCACTGCTTAACTACCTTTTCCCTCCTTGGTTTCAGCTGAAAATCAGCGTTGAGTGTTAATACACCCAACATTTATGCTGAGCTGAAAACCTTTTTAGTATAGTAACCTATTACTGATGTCCCTTGAGCCGCTCAAAATTTTGTCCTCAATGTTCTTAATGTTTGTTATGTTCAGGCTTGTGTTTTTTGTACTATGCTAAATAAAATTTTATTCTATCCTATTCTATTCTATTCTTCTAAATATCGCTGTAGATGGAGAGAGCTCTTAAGACGAAAGGATAACTGAGGTTTTAGGTACATAATTATTGACCAAAACAGCATTTCGTAGTCGACTATTTACTCCCCCAAAACATGCCCAATTGTTTTTGTTTTTGTATATAATTATACGTTCAGCTATGCCCTTTTAGGGAAGACGAAGATGTCCACGGCCTTCTTCAGGCTGATGATGAAGAGCCATGCATGATTATTCCATCAGCACGTGGTATAAAAAACATCATAGGTTCATTGAAATAAAATATTTTTATAAAAACATTTATTACTCAATAAGTTGTTAAAGCTGATACAATATCGTGATAACACTTGAATTACATTGTATTACATGAAATGTACTGAAATTTATGTTAAATATATTATATAACATAACGTTTACGTAGATATTTTTATATTAAATACTCACTATTCTACAACATTTCTAATATACGTTGTATATTGGATACACAACTTTATTCTTAAAAGTATATTATAGTCTTTGCAATAACATTAAAAAATATAATGAACCTAATTATTTACAGCAAGCTTATAAAACACAATTTATAATGGTTAATTCTTATAAATCTATCTAATTCGATGTGATACAGCTAAAATGATCTAAAATTTGCATGTTTTGTCACTCATTTCTACATTCGGGCTCAAAATATAGAAACGAGCAAGAAAAACACGTTAACCCAATATTATAATCTAGATGTAATTAATCTTCTACAAAACTGACTTACCTACATTAATTTCTATATTACCTATTATGTTCTCATACATTAATAATCATTACTACTTACTTTCTAAAGATCTACGTTTAGACAATTCATATTTTTTGTTCAAAACAATTGAAGTCATATAATTTACAGGAGAAGAAAACTATATTTATTTACAACGATATAAAAGAAAAAGAATACAACATTCGAATTACAAATAGCGCGGAACATGTTTATAGAAACACTATTTACAAACGGTATATGAAAAAAAAAAATGACAACATTCGAATTTCAAATATCGCGTAATGTTTTTATTTTTAATTTAAGGGTGCGTTTACACTTCAGTCGCGACCGTGCCGCGGCGGTCGCGGGCCGAACCTCACACGATATCGTGACAGGAGTTCCCGTTTCCGGTACGAGTGGTTTTTGTCGCCTGTGGACGGCCAATGCCATCGTTGTATGGTGGTGGGCAGTACATAACCTGAAAAAGAAGAAAAAAGTTAAAGCTGAGATAATATTTTTAAATAAAATGTTCTGGTACATAGGATAACGAAATAAATATACCAAGTTATGTTAGAAATAATGTTTTATACCATTTTGTATAATATAAATAAATATACAATAAATTGTCTAGTGTGAGTGACTTTGTCTAGTGTGAGTGTTCGTAATCGTAAGGTCATGTGTTCGAACCCGTTCGTGCTACAATATATGTTTCAATTCGATAATCGGTGATATAAAATATCGTGAGGAAACCAGTTAGTGTTCTGGCAGCGGCAATGGGCTTGCTATCCCTCTTAGACAGCCTCAAAAAGTCTTGACTTGACTTTGTACTAAATTATCTGAGGGAATATCTTTTTATTGTATTTTTATGGTCGGCAGCCGAAATCCCCATGAAATCTGCATCCAAATTGGGGATCAGCTTGGCCGATTTTTCAATCAAGTTAATTATTTTAAGGAATTTTTACTGAAACTTTCAGCACAAAAACGAGCGTGGGCAAATTTGGGTAAGTTATGGTAAGTAAATAGCGTAATAATTGGAATTTGTTTCAGAAACAAATGAAAATGCTAGTGCTCTCAAACGGAAAGAAAAAACCGTAAGAAAACCAGTTATCTACACTAATCTACACAAATATTATAAAGAGGAAAGATTTGTATTTTTGTATGTAACGAATAGGCTCAAAAACTACTGGTCCGATTTCAAAAATTCTTTCACCATTAGAATGCTACATTATTTTTGAGTAACATAGGCTATATTATATTTTCAAAAAAATCAGGGATCCTTACTAAAACTCCAATAATGTAACCCAAGGTGGAAAACAAAAACCTTACATCGCGTGCGCTATCAAAACTATTGATGATAGAACAAAATAATGTACTACGATTTTGCAGAACACGTCATTATCTACAAAAAATCTTGCAACAGCATATGTCTAACTATTATAGTTGTGTCACAATAAGTGTTCTTTTATCATACAAATTTAATTGACATTCCGCCGCTAGAAAAGGCTCTTTATTTGTACCTTGGTATTAATCCTTATCCAAATAAATCTTTTCATATTCAAGACTGGTTCAATACCTATTCATTACTTCTTGAATTTTTCAAATCGGACATTCCATTCAAAAGATTTTAAAAATATAAGCGCCGCGCGGATCTCGGGGCGCGTTCTCACCCAGCGCGGGCCCGGGCGCGAGGTAGAAGGGCGTGCTAATGACTCGAACCCACCACCGTCTAAGTTTATATAAAACATTGAAAAAAATTATGTCCACCCATGCGAAGCTGGGACAGGCCGCTAGTTATTTATATAGCGACGATGGGCTTACAAGCTGTCACGTATGGAATACCAACTACTGCAAAATGTAGGTATTTACTAAATGTAATATTTGGCGTACATCTGACTACCCTCTTTAGGCATCCTCAAAGAATCTTTAGTTGGTACACTTGGTACAAAAAAATCTGAGGGGATATCTACCATGCCTGTGGATAATAGTCGTGATGCTGTGTTTTTTTTTTCAGAAACTGCCGAAGCAGACAGAACCAAACACAAAGTTTAATCTTTACTCTGTTTTTAGAAAATGGTTTGCAAATGTCTTTCGTTCGGAAATGAAAGGCACGTCATGTGAGGTCTAGCTCGGTGTGCAGTCAGACCATTTCCGGTCCGTTATGATCGAGCTTCCGCCCTTAAGTTTCAAAGCCAAATGGCGAAAACCCTCATAGTTTCGTCATATCCGTTCAAATGACAGACTCTTTTTGCACTCTAACCTTTTTCTGTGAAATGTTCGACAAATATCATTTGGAGAGATGGGTTAGATCAACTCAGAGTACCGTTCTAAGGCATGTTTCAAGTGCTTGAAAGGAGCCTTAAAATCTTTTCACCACACTATTTCGAAAGAAACTAGTGACACGAAAAGAAGAAGAAGAGTGACATCCGTTGCGTAATACCATATAATCTTTTTTAGCTTTTTGCAAGTCTAAAGTCTAAATTTGACCCACAGACGCACAGGAGCAACTCGCTGGCACATCTTACTTTTTATTTTAATTTTATTTTTTTATCTCTTTTCTTTTTTTCTCTTTATACGTATGTACAGTTTCCTTATAGTTATATTTAGTTGTAAGTTCTTTTTAATTTCTTGTTTTTATCTGTGTCAGACGTTTTCTCTGTGTATGTTTTTATGGATGTTAAATAAAAAATTCATTCATTCATAAAGGAAATAAACAAATATTTTTGTCCGATCGAAAAAAAAAAACTCTATCGATCGTTTATTTTATCTTCACTTGAAATATCTTAAACTTAGGTCTAATCTAAGAGCTAGTTTCACGCAACGAAACCTAAAGAACTGCCATTTTACAGGTCCTTTTACATAAAAAAAGGAAGAGTTGCACCTGAAAACCTTAATAATTTTCCAGCGCTCAAAATGAGCCTCTTTGAGGCCCACTTAAAATTCTTTCACCGCACTGTTTCGAAAGAACTAGTGACACGGGAAGAAGAAGAAGAAGAAGTGGCTTTTGACACCCTTTAGGTACTTATAACTCTTTCATGCTCATTGGGTAACACAATTTAGTGACGGCGCGCCACCTGGCAAAGCCATAATTGAAAAGCGTTTCAGAAACGGATAAAAGATTCATTAGTTTTTTGATTTATTGCCAAAAGCTGGCGGGAAATTAATGGAAGTTTTTAATTCGTCGGAAGTGGGCGAAGTAGGTACGTTAATACGCTAATTGGCAATATTTCTTGAAACCCAATCCATTATGAAGAATGGCTTTCTTGATAATTATAATGGCGGTTTAATCAATTAGCTTTATCATCACTATGCCGTGATATTTTCAAGCCTCGAGTATATTTTTCAGTGATAATTGTCCATTTAGTGTTATTATGAAAACCAGTGAAATAAGAATTTAACTGAAATGGACCCGTGATATTGTAAGCGACGAAAAAACGATATCCCATTACCTAATTGAGTTGTGATTAATTGATTGATGTCTAACTGTTGAAGTTATAGTAAATGTCAAAGTCAAAAAGTATTTATTCAATTGAATCACATGGATTACTTTGAAACTTCTTGACCAAGACTAGAAGAACAGGCAACAAGAACAGACAGTTGTCCACCTGTGTGTCCAAGTCCACCTGTGTGTCAGGGACAGTTGACATTCTTCTTCTTCGTTTAATTTACGGCACGTTTGGCATAAGTCCAATTCGATAGACAATCTTGCCAGTGTCAAGTGTGAAATACATCAAATACTTTTTAGTTACGTCAGTAGTAGGCAAAGTTGGCTATAACAAATGACACGATTCCTTTCAAGGTTTCTTTCAAACCTACGACAAAAATTTTCGTTCAAATTAGAATATCACAGAATATAGGTACCTACCTTTTATTGCCGATACCTAATATTGCTTAAAAAACCAACAATACACAAAAAAACAATAGAAAAACAATTGAAATGTTAAAAAATTACAAAAAACTAATCCATCTATCGACAGTCACCGAATCAATAAAAGCCATTACGTTGTCTGTCATTGTTGGACATTCAACGTAATCCATCAACTCTTTGCACACTTTGCAATAGTGCTAAAAGACTGACATCAACATATTTTATTTTATTAGAGTTTTTAAGTTAGATTTATTCCTTTAGCTTTTTTTTTGTATCTTGATCTCATGTGATTTGGTTGTAAATACTTAGTTAAAATTAGTAACTTAGTCATAAATAGAATAACGTATTGGAACATGTCTTTTCTGTAATGCAAATTTATAATTATATCGTTAAATAAATAATAAAAAAGAATGTTTGGCCATTAAAGGCGTCACCAAAAATTTTGAAAAGAAAGCATAGTATCTGATTTGTTTTATACAACCAAGTGTTGATCGGGTGGGCAGCGTGTATCGGTTGTCTGGTAAAGATCGCTGTTTAGCGATAAGACCGCCCATTGTAATAAGTAGTTTTACGTTTTTTTTTATGTTATTTCCATAAGTTGAGTTCATTATAGTATCTTTCTATCTAAGTGATGGTCGTATTGCTGTGTTCCAATTTGAAAAACCTACCTAAGGTTTGTCGGTGCAATAACAGGTGCAATCTCATGTGCCTGCAATGAGTTTACGTCTCAAAGTGATGTCACCAGTGCAATACCACTAGGACACGTTTTCGGTAGACGTGTGAGGTGAGGTAGTCGTAATTGGTTATTAGTTGAGCTAAAAGCTTTACAATCCAAATTAAATTCCTGTTGTATTTTTTATTCACATGAAAACCAGCCTAGTAATTAGACACTCAAGGTGAATCTAAGGTAGTTAAACAAAAGGATTTTTTTATTAAACATTCTAACAATTACATATATTTTTTTACTAAATATCAATCGCAAATCGCACATTAATGTCAACTTATACCAAGCTCAAGACACTACCGAGAACAGTGAGTAATACTAAGAACTAACTTCACAGCCTAATCCAGTACCAAGTACCACTCAAGATACTCAGAGAAAAAACCTGTGACAACCTACAAAGATGCGTACGAAAAGAATAATGATCTTCATCAAAAAAACATCGACGTCATAAAACAGAGTATAAAATCCTGCGGGTATAAGCTGAAGTGGATGGAGTCGCCATTTTTGCATAATCCTTCACTTTCACTTCCGACCCTTTGAGTACGTGGCTATACGATTGGAGAGAGGAAGCTGGACTTCGGGACCGGAAATTTGTTGGTCGCTTGCTATCACCTGACCCAGCCAATTTAGATTGGCGGAATGGTTAGCACCCATTCGCACCAAGCGTTTTGATTCTAGCTGCATTATTCATTATAATAACTACATCCTGTCCGGCTCGCGTTCTATTCTACTTCCTATCCTTTCCTGTTAATACTTATATAAATGTGAAAGTACCTAATGATGTTTTGATCTATTGATATTGAAACTGAGAACAAATAGTTTATAACTTGAATTAATATTTTGCTGCTTTTTATCCTGAAAAAATACCAGAAATATAATTACAGGCACATGAGGCATAACATCTGTGTGCCTCAAGTTGATGGACGCAGGGCAGTGCATCGTAGGGCACGTTCCTATCGTGCGTGAATGCGAGGCAATGCTTTGTTATAGGCGATGGTTACCACTTAACACTTACCACTTAACATCAGGTGGGCCACCTGCTTGTTCCATCAGCTAGTTGTATAAAAAAAACTGGTTGTATAAAAAAACTAATAAAAGAAAACATTAATAAAAATAATAAAAATAAAACACCCACACTTGGTAGTACCAGTACCTAGTTTGTATTGCATACGTGACAGGTTACAAGCCTATTGCCGCTGCTAGAATACTAACTTATTTACGCACAGTGTTTCACTGTTTTGAGAGCACATAATTTTTATAAAAAAACCATTGGTCGTCGGCTCGACCGGACTCGAACCCACGACGTTACAACCAGAAGGCGGGATCAGTCCTACTAGACATTCTGTGCTCGCCTACTGCCTCCATCGACTATAACAAAAGGAAACAGAAAGCCAAAATCGATAATAAACTACGTAGGTAATAATTGGTTATGCCATCGTAGATCCCCAAGTTAATTTCGCGTCCAGACGTGCCTGCCCAAGGATTATGGTCCCTAAGGAATGTGTATGACGAGCACGTCTGCCCATTTGAAGCCATTTATCCAGCTGGTGTAAGCCTTCTAGCATCATTCCTTCGGCCATCAGCGTGGCGCGCTAAGATTAGTGGATACGAAAGAAATTTTTAAATGGTTGAGTAGAACATATTTTAACTTTTGCCGTAGACGTTTCGTAGGAAATTAAAAAAAAATGTTGATAGATTTTGTTCAAAGACAGATAAGGCAGAATGATTTTTACGGACTGTAGCCTAGCAAGGCGAACAATAAAAATTGTTTAAAGTTTTACATTTTGACATCCATAGAGAATTGTGGAATTCTTTTGTGTATTTTCGGAGGTATTTTAACCAACATTACTCGAGGTCTTAGCAGAATGTGTGAGCAGTTGGAATGAAAGTGTAATAAGTGATATCCTACTTTTACCGAAAATGTTTCTCGTGGGTTTCAAATAAATCACCACCATTTCTTTAAAACGTCAAAGTCGTCATCGTCGTTTAATTTAAAACGTCAACCCAACTTGACGTAATTTGACTTTACTAAAAACTTTTAATCATTCCATTTGAAACTGGATCACGGAGATTTGAGATTGTCTGTCGAAATGATGATAGATAGCAGGAACGACGAGTTAGTTCCTGGTTAGTTTAACATTTTAATTTACATTCACCAATTCTTGTAAGATTTTTCTTAGGATTATTCAGTGTTGTACTAGTAGCAATTCTGTTTTATCTCAAACAAGATCTTTTGATGGAAGATCTGCGATATGCCGAACCTTAGCTGCTAATTCTCACAAATGTTTGAAGGGTTGCGTCTCAAACTTCGCATTTTCATTTTTTGGGTGTCAGTTTATTGATCCTGATAACTATGTAAATTCAAATTCTATTTATCTATTCAAGGCTTCCGGAGAGTAATACACATTTCTTTATGTTGTTAAAATTGTGATACAATATATTATTATAATGTTAGCATAAGTTTGTATTTGTCGCGTACTTACGTAAATTTTTCTATACCACCACTAAAGTAATAAAATGTATGAAGATGTTTTTTAGACTAAATCTCAGCCTCTCCCTAGCAATTTATCAGTTTTCAAACATGATTATGCGCAGTGGGCGACACACCGGCCGAAACGCCAAAGACGCAACTTCGTTTCAGTTGATTCGTTATTTTTTTCTGTGCCATGATAATCGTAGTTCTTACAAACAGTCACAGTTGAATGTACCAAGTCTGACCTGATTTCTATCGATAGTAGAAGAAGAAAAGGGCCAGAAGGCTACAAACGCCAATTACCTTGAACGTTGGTCGTTACTTCCCGTTTCCGATAGAATCGCTTACCTACAAAACGTGCAAACCTCTCGGTTTCCAGTAAGCTTTACCAAAATAATAAATTCCAATAAGATAAAAAACTCAATCTCTTCCACTTGCTCGTCTCGTAATACTTTCTACGGGAAGTTTAATCTAATTTTGTATATCAATATTTTATCGACAACCTGCTTCAAAGAAGATTCGATATTTTGCTTCGCGACACAAAGCGTTTGATCGCGTATTGTGACACCAAATTGGAGTGTATTTTGTTATTATTCTGAAGTATTTTTTGTGATCCTCCTTTCGGTTTTCCCGAACTTGGGGAGTTTATTTATGACATTTCGGAAACCCATTCCCAGCGGCAGAAAACAATGCTTATTTGCTTGCTTTTGTAGCGAAGTTTTATCAAATTACCTATCTATTTATGAAATACGAAAGCATTTGTGGAAGTTTGACTTTCTCAAAGTCAAAAGGTATTATTTAATTGAATCATAAGAATCACTTTGAAACGTCTTAAAGCTAGGTGAATCTAGGCTACGGCTTGGTTCGTACTTTCCTTTTCTATGATCTTTGTCACAAAATGATATATTCACCAGTGTGGTGCCAATCGAACTTAGTGAGGCGTAGGCATAACAGAAATATGACGTAGGCAAACAAATTCGAAAAACAGCACACGCTACGCTTTTAACTAAGAATGCATTTTTTTTAACTAGCTGATGGAACAAGCAGATGCCTACCTGATGTTAAATGGTAACCATCACCTATAACAAAGCATTGCCTCGTAAGTCACGCACAATAATTATAATCTATTTTAGAGAAAAACACAGAATAGTACAGACATTGCTGATAAACATGTTAGCTGTCAATGAGTAGAGCAACCGGCACATCGGGTCACGTTTTTATCACATTAGACCACGTGCTCTCTTACAACATACAATGCGTGTGATCACTGGTAGCCTAATGCTATCGGCCCGCCATTAATTCCCAAAGGTTGTGGTTTCAAAAAAAATATGTGCACAGTGCCAAACGGTGAAGGAAAACATCGTGAGGAAACCGGCATGTCGTAGAATCCAAAAAAATCTAAAACATGCGTCAAGTGCTCGAAAGGAGGCTCTTTGAGGAGCACTTAAAGTCCTTTCACCACACTGTTTCAAAAGAACTTGATACGACAAGAAGAAGATCTGGTAATGATCCTCAATATTTAATTCAACGCTACGACACGCTCCCCAAGATGCCGTACATCACAGAAACATGAGTCAGCATCCCTTATTACCTTCCACTCCGCAGGTTCGTGTTATTACGTCCAAGGCTTATCTGATGCCAATTCGTGACTATCTTTATTTGATATGGTTTCATTTCGTTTTACTTTGCAGGTGAACTAATAAAACAAGATGGTAATCACGAATAATGAAATGAGGTAAAACAAGATAGCCAAAGTCTTGTTTTATCGAAAGTATGAGTAAGGTAAAAGATAGTGTTTTTTTTTTATACTAATACTAAGGAAAAATTAAGGTATTAAGTATCTGGTAAAAGTTGTTTTTGTTTTTATTATTATGTATAGAGCGTATCTGTTCCATATAGTTTTTAAAATCACGTTTTTTTATGCGACTTGCATGCATGCAGAACAAGCAGTTGGCCCACCTGATGTTACGTCTTAAACATCACTTATAATAAAGCCTAGCCTAAGCAACTGCCTCGCAAGTCACGCACGATAGGAACGTCCCCCTTTTATAGGGCACATACGATACTACCCTTCGTCCGAAACAGCTTCACTACTTTGATCCCCGGTAGATTAACAGGCACGGTAGATATCCCCTCAGATCTCTCAGTACCAAGTACAAACTCCGGATTTTTTGAGGATGTAGGATAGTCAGAGGTACGTCCAAACATAAAGCCCGGTCTCCACCGCGAGCGGAGCGGAGCCGTTTAACTCGCAAGAATAAACTGCATACTTGTATTTCCACCAACAAATAGTCGAGCGGAAAAGACTGAGCGAGCAGAAAGTGTCGAAATGAACTCGCTCAGCTCTTTTTCCTTTTGTAACCTATATAAACCTATTTCATTAAAAAGGGGTCCGTTCCGCTAACCATTTCTCGCTCACTACCCGTTCGCGGTGGACACTTGGCATATTTTGCAGTAGTCAAGAGGGATTTATTCAGTTTAATCGCAAGGATGACTTTAAAGCGTATTAAAGCTAGATGAATCTAGATGCCAGTTCCACGCGACCAAGCCTAGAAGAACAGGCAACAGCTGTCTATCAGCGATGAATAAATGGAATAGGGTCACGAGGCACGATAATCCCGCTTCTTGGTATATAGAAGTTCTCCCTCTTATCTCACAGATCCATTTACTACACAAGATTCTCGGGAATATCTAAGAATGGGAGGAATATATCAAAGTAGAATAGCATTACAAAGGGAATATCATCAGAATTTGAGGAAATATAAAAGGAGAATAGTGTTACAAAACTTTTGAAACTATTATGGTTATGAACATAACATTATTCACAAATCAAGGTAAATATCCCATTTAAAAAAAAGTTATAGCATTACAAATGGTCTGCAAAAATATAATTTTGCTAGAATGTAATTAAAAAAAAATAGGTTTTGCTAGTTTTCGTGCATTTTAGTAGAAAAACTTGTTTCGATCGAAATGATAATACAACGTCGTGTATATAAGGCCAAAGACCAAGAGATCAGACCAAGCACTGGTATACTTTTGACGTGTGCAAAATTTGAAAATTTCGTTTTCGTAAATCCCATACAAAAGAAAAATAAATATTGTCTCAGAAGTTTGCAACAACTCTGATAATGTGTACGTGACCTTGGTATATACGCAATTTGCGTTCCCTAATTGATGGCAGTTCTGTTACCTATTTTATCTACAGTTCACAAATGAAGGTCAAAAAACAGCTGTAAATAGGGCTGCGTCATGTTGTGTTAGTTCCATTTTGGAGGAAAGTTTAACTTTGAGGCATTTCATAAATGAAAATCTTCGAAATTTCAAGTCTTATAACAACGGTTGTTCGCCATGACCTTTAGAATACCCTGCTTTCAGGGTTATAGGGGTATTATGTTACACGTTGTATATTTTCTGAACATGTTATTCAACGAAACTTAGTTTGTATTTTTCACAAATACCTTCAATGATTTTATATCTAATAAATGTTTATATATGCGAGCAGGAAGTTTTTTTTATACAACTACCTGATGGAACAAGCAGATGGCCCACCTGATGTTAAATGGTAACCACCACCTTTAACAAAGCATTACCTCGCAAGTCATGCACAATAGGAACGTACCCTATGATGCACTGCCCTGCGTCTATCATCTTGAGGCATACAGATGTTAAGCCTCATGTGCCTTCAAACCGAAACACAGCATTGCTGCTTGGAGGAAAAAGGTGTGGTAGTAGTACTTTCCCGGACGAGCCCTTCACAAAGAGCTCTACTCTTAAATAGATGTTTGATGGTTGTATGGCTCTTATGAGGGTAATCCGAACAGTATTAATCTAAAGGCTAAGCAAGAACATAACTTCTTAAACCCCTTGTTACGTCCCCCTCTCCCTTTCCTCCATATCGACCGTCATTATTTCATCATCATTATTCACAGGCCCGAATTACCTCATGCCTCGTCGTATTCACTGTTAATTGTAAATAATAAATCATAAGCTGAAAAGTTTGCAAAACTAGCTATACAACTAAAATAGAAAAAAGTACTTAGAGGGCGCTTCTTACAAATCTACTTTAAAATCCTTTCATCACACTGTTTCGAAAGAACGAGTGCCACGACAAGAACATGAAGATTCATTAATTTTGAACTACGCACAATATAGTTTTGAGCAGTGAAGGACGCTTTAAAAACGATTTTTTGTTATTTATTTATTTACCACCGCTTCATTATGCACAATGTAAATTTAAAATTTATTAAGTATCATATTTTGTATTCGAGCAGCGGCGAGAGATAGTACTAAAAGATCTAAGAGGATATCTACCGTGCCTGGGGATCAAAATCATGAAGCAGTTTGTTTCATTATTTTTAATTACCAAAACGATGTTATATAGTCGCTTTGCTCAGCACTTTAGATGTGAACACTTACAGTGATAGGCTAGTTTTGAAAGCTATAATTGTGAAGCTCCTTCTGCTCACCGGTAACTTGTACAAATATACAAAGAAATAACGAGTTGTTGACGTAAGCTCGTATCTTTCCAGAATTATTAGGTAAGTGAAAACAAAGTTCGGGACTTTGGCGAGACGCCAAATTACTTGTGCATTTCAACAAATGTTTCAAATTGATGTTTGTTCATTTATGACTCAACTTTTGTAAAACACAGCCACACCAAAGAGGATTTATGAAATGAAATGGAATGGTCTTATTGATAAAACACACAAATGGTAAAATTACAGACGAAGATTTGAGGGTTCGTGACACGGAATACAAATAAAATAATCCCGCGCACCAACCCATCCTATTATAGGTACTTACGTTAGTTGTGTTAAATCAACGTGGTTTCAGCTCAGCACATTATGTTGAATAGAAAGCCAGCTAATATTAGTAATAATAAAATCTTTATTTCAGACAACTTACAGGTCCACTTACAGGTGATTACAACAACTTACAGATGATTGCTTACATTACATTTAAGTCGTTTCTCCTTTAATGGGTTTGTTTATGTTTTCTACTCCGTTTCCGATAAATTATCGAGATAAAAAGTATAAATATGCTAATCCAGGCTACGGACTATATTTTTGTTCAGTTCAGTGGTTGGGGTGTGATTGAGCCACAAACATCCAAACATCATAACTTTTGCGTTTATAAATAAGTAGAATTTTAATAGAATGCATTCATATTAGTGGAATATGATAGAATGCTTTCATACATTACAAATTGAATATTGGAAAAGAGCTTCTAATAAAACTTTTTACCAATACTAGTGGGATCCCGTGACATCGTTTGCCCTTTTTTGGGTTTCGTACCCAAGGGTTAAAACGTGACCCTATTATCAAGACTTCGCTGTCGTCTGTCTGTCTCTCTGTCTGTCTGTCTGTCCGTCTGTCACCTAGCTGTATCTCATGAACCGTGATAGTTAGACAGTTGAAATTTTCACGATGATGTATTTCTGTTGGCGCTATAACAACAAATACTAAGAAACAGAATAAAATAAATATTAGAAGCTCCCAAAAACAAACATATTTTTTTGCCGTTTTTATAGGTAATGGTACGGAACCCTTCGTATGTTAGTCCGACTCGCACTTTGTCGGTTTTTATACTAATTGCTGATGGAACGAGCAGATGGCTAACCCTCAAACCGAATTACAGCAACACTGCTTGGCGGCAGAAATAGGCATGGTGGCAGTACTTCCCCTGACGATCCACACACAAAGAGCTCACTACATCAGGATTTGTTGCGTCGTTTATTCTCAGTAAAAAATGAAAGAAATATCTTTACACGTTTAACTATGTGTAGGAGTTTATTTCGTAACTTTCCATTTATTATTGAAGTAAAGGTTTATTTTAAAGGGGCTGACTCGTACGTAGGTACAGTACCTACACGTGCAAGTGAGAAGTACAAAGTGGTAGTATTTTTTAAACTTTCGCGATCATATTGAAGTATAACACGGGTATTAATCGCGTTTACCTCGGTTTACTATCGGGAAAATAATAAAGGTAAACGCGATAAATACCCGTGTCATACTGGTAGTATATAGTGGTAGTCTTCGCCTTAAGATTACCGTTTTCCTTTTAGGTTGGTAGGTAGAAAATGCTCATAGTATTAGGCCCAATATTGCGCAATAAAGTTCTTAATAAATTTATCGTATCTATTGTGTCCACAATATCGACCATCTATAGTTTAATTTTATTATGGACGCCTTACATCACACACAGATAGTTAGACTCAGGTTTTGGGTTTCAGAAACTAAATAATCTATTCACGAGACATTACTCAAACTAACCAAATTCGAAGTTCGCAAGAAACTTTGTCGCTCTTTTGACAGCTCACAGATCAGTTAGTAGTAGCTGTGCCTTCTGCGCTGTCGGCCGTGGGTTTTTTCGGTGGGGATCGATCCCACGGCCTGTAGGCCAAAAGCAGAAAGCAGAGCTACTACCAGCTGAACTGTTTTTTTATACAACTTGCTGGAGGAACAACTGGCCCACCTGATTTTAAGTGGCAACCATCACCTATAAAAAAGCATTGCATCGCACAGGGGACGCTTGATAGGAACGCGTCCTACGATACACTGCCCTGCGTCCACCAACTTGAGGCATACAGATGTTAAGCCTCATGTGCCCGTAATTTCACCGGAAACCACACCCTTCAAACCGGAAAACAGCAACGCTGCTTGGCGGCAGAAAAAAATCATGGTGGTAGTACATCCCCGGAAGAGCCCTTGACAGAGAGCACCACTACTCTTCAATTATACCTAACGATGCATTACAACTTTGCTAATAAATTAAGACACCGTCACCAGAATTTCTTCTACCCGTTATTCTTGGAACTTCTAGTTTAATTCCATAAAAAACTCGGCAGCCAGTAATTTATTTAACATGATTTATGAACCGTCAGCTTTGACAGTTGTTTACGTGATTGAACCTAACAAAATGGAAGCCATTTTCGAGAATTTTGTTGTAACATTCAGCTCTTTGATGTAGAGCAAAGTGTTGAGATCTGTCAGAAGCGATTGTTTATTTAATGAGAGGGAAGAAGGGCTCTATAGCGTTATGCATTCATTTTATGAAAACATTCTTTTTTTAAGATCCGTTGACTTATTAGCAGGGGTCGGAATAGGTGGAGTTTTTAAGTACCAAATGACGTAAAATTACCTACGCAATCTTAACATGCATATGCCTTTTAAACCCGGAATTGGGGATTCATAAAAATTGATTTCTAAAACTTATGGGCATTTTTTTATATACAACTAGCTGATGGAACAAGCAGATGGCCCACCTGATGTTAAGGTTGATATTATTGTCTTCTAATACTCTTTTTTCCTATGTTAAGCACAAACTAAGTAGCGTTACACGTTACACGTACATCAGGTCTATTTCAAAGCATTCGGAAAGTTTTCCAATCGGTAACGTCAGTTTTTATCACATTTGATTTCGAACCCGAATCGTTTCCGACACGGGGATTAAAGAAGGCATATCGATATTTAGATTTTGTAGTAGCGTATATGACGTCATTTGGTACTTAAAAACTATACTTATTCCGACCCCTGCTTATTAGTGATCATAATTATGTGATCACCAGTACGTAAAACGTCTATTATGAGTTTTAACAACTTGTTTTTTCGAATTTCGTTTATGATAATTCGGATTTCGTTTTCCAGCGGGTTTCGTGAATAAAACAATTGTTCTCAGCAACCAGGAAAATATTTATAGTCGTCCTACAAAAGTGAGCCCCGTTTCTTGTAGTTTCATAATACACTCTCATTCCAACTGCTCACTTTGTGCCTTTATGTAGATAATGATGGTGGAAACACCACTGCATTTACAGCAGTACTTAAAATTGTACGAACAATACTTAAACACGATAAAAACTTCGTTAAAGTTCTGATTCTTCAGACACCTTGGAGCATCAGGTGGATTCCGTTAACCGTTTAGACAATAGGATTCGATTACAAACTTTAATTTTGAAACACTGACAATCATCCACCATTTTAAGGTTGTAAGTGTTAGTAAGTAAAGTCACAGGCATGCTACAGTGAAGGGTAGTTGCACAATGAACCACCCTTCGTTGCTAGCCGTGCTCAGATCCCTCTGTAGGCTAAACTCTGTGCAAATACACACAACGCGTTCATGATTCAAAGCCTACACAGCTGGTAAATTCACACCTATTTTATAAAGAGAATTTAAAACCTTTTGTGTTGCCGACAGGTTTTTAAGCATGACTGATTGATGTGCATCAGTTTTCGATCGGAAAATTTAAAAATATAATATAAAATAAAACTTTTTACAAAGGCTTACCATAAAATATCTAGGTCAAAGTCAGACGGTATTTATTCAGTTAATTCACAAGTATCACTTTGAAACGTCTTTAAGTTAGGTGAATCTGATTATATAAATATCAAAAAAGCTTGGGATTGAATTAGCTCTAACTCATTACAAAAAATAAAAATTAAGTACCATGATTTGTGTGAAGGATCATACAAAAAATAGCTAGGAGCCAAACTGTTAGTTTCTAGACTATACTTATAAGACCTAGGTATTATAAGACGTATCAAAGTGATCCTTATAATTGAATCTTCTTCTTCTTGTGGCATGGTGATAGTACATCCCAGGACGAGCCCTTCACAAAGAGGTCTACTACTTTTAAATGTCCACCAATATTTATTTATAGATGGCATGGACATGTTAAGAGGACGCACTTATACCAATCATTTAGAGAAAGGTCGGGTCAAGAGTGTTTACCCTAAACTGATGAGCTTGTATGACGAATGTTATGAGAGAACGATGCTAATACCTACCTACCCATGTCAGAATCGTAGCAGTGCGTGTTTTTGTAAACCAACCGTGAATTCTATAAATCCAGTACAAATATACAAACCTAAAATAAAAACGATATTTTTTCAGTTCAATAGATCACTGGTGGTCTAGTGGTTGCGGGTCCTCGAAAGAAGCCTTTTTGAGACACACTTAAAATCTTTCTGCCACAATATATGGAGCCGGGGTCGGGTCTGTGTACAGGGGCCTTATGCTCACTTCGAGCGAGATTATCTCACGGTACAGATGACGTCATATCTCGTTCGATAACTATTTATCCCATTCTCACCATCTTACTCCCCAATTTTCTCATTCAAAGTTCATGCGAGAATAAAACATCAACGAGTTCATGAACGAGATATGACTTCGTCTCCACCGTGAGATAATCTCGCTCGAAGTGAGCATAAGGCCCCAGTATATATAATTATCGCTTAGCAATATAGTCACTGTTTTAACAGCTTAATTGCTTTATTTTTACTTCGTTTTCTTGCCCATCAATATTTTCTTGGTCAAAGAGAGCAACACAATGCATTAAAATATGGCGAACTGACATGCGAATGTCATTTTGACAATAGTATCAATTCCAGTTAGTACCAGTGCCAAAGTCTGAGTTTTATTTTAGTTTTTCGTTAAGTCAGGCCTTTTTTTTGCGAGCTCGTTGAAAAAAAATTTAAAACGAAAAACGCGCACGCAACGACAGCAACAACAAAACCATGGAGGTATTATACTGGAGGGAACCATAAGACTTACATCCTTTTACAACTGTGTATCAAACAGTGATCATCTATCTTTGTTCTTCCCATGTAGCCTAGCTACGAGTAAAAGAAAAGTAGATGTAACTTCATTCACTCCATCTCACTCACTCACTGTCTGCGTAAATCGTGGCCGTCAGTTGATGCAATGTTTTGATCTTGTTTTGACGTTCTAGAAAAACTCGCAGCAACATTGCGATGTAGCGAAAGAAATTATGAAAATTTTTAAAGAATTATTATTGTCTAGGCAAAATATTTTTGAAAAGGTGAAAGTATGACTTGTGAAGCTGTGTTTTGTTTATCAAAAACAACAAAAGGAGGAGTTAAAGACCCGGAATTGTCATTTGATACGTAATATTCTTTTCCTATTTTCATGCTAAAAAAATAAGTTTTTTCTTCCATAAAGACTGTAGGAATTACATTTTATTAGTACTAGTCATATTTTCCTATGTGAAAATGATGTAAACCCATTAATTATTGCAAAATAAAAATTATTGTTTTAGTCATCTGTTCTAGTGATGTACTTCCACCGACCAATTTAGCTTTATCGATATTTTCCGATTTTGATATGAAACATCTAATGCGCCGGGTCAGATCGGCTGTTATGTTGTAGTTTCAATTTTTCACACCTTATAGGCGTCTCGCGACGGCTCAATTTTTGTTAAATTTTACATTATTTTTTAAGGTTCTTATAAATGCCCAGAATGAAGACGGGAGTGGATAAAAGCTGTTAGGCGTGAAAACTGATAGACTACAAAATTTTCTTATGCATGGACGAAATGGCCATAAGAAAGTGTATCGAGTGGGATGGACATCGCTCTCACGGTTAGGTCAATGTGGGAAACATTATTGACGATGATAGTGTTCCAGTGTCTATAATGGTTTTGAGCTTTCGCAATAAAAGTAAGCAACCAGTTAAAATTAAAAAGTTGAATTCCAATTAAAACGCCTTCTTCATCCATTTCTTATTCTATCGATAGGTTAGTCAATGTTGTCCCTTCTCTAGTCACTCACGCGAATACATACAAACTAACAAAAAACGGCCACGCCAAAAACCCGAAACACTACGTCTATATGATACTTAGTCTAAGAACAAAACCATAAAACGATGAGATGCAAAATTCGATGCGTCATGTCAAACTTCCGTCAATTACATAACTGTCATGGCGACTCTAGAACTGTTCAAGTGAATTGAAAAATTCGACCAGATAAACATTTAGGTGACGACTTTATTTTCCTACAAATTAAAGAAATTGCACTTAAATGGTAATCTCTTATTTTTTTCCAATTTTTATATGTGGCGTATACAGACCAGACCCACAATAGAAAAGGTCCTTTGTACCTAATTATTTATATTAAAGTTCAGCGCAATATAAGTTGGAAATGTTTGCAGCTTCTACTATACTTAGCTTCAGGAATTTTTGAAATAGAACCTTTGCAACAAAGGAAAATGGCTAGAAAATGAAAAATTTACCTGAAAGAGGTACTTACTTTTCTATTTACTAGCCTTATTGATAGAAATAGAGAATTCTTTGAAATGAAATGAAATGAAATGAAATTATTTTTTATAATACAAAGAGAATATAGGGAGAGCTTTAGAGGACCGTAAAACGAGACCCTATTACTAGGACTCCGCTGTCTGTCCGTCTGTCTGTCTATCACCAGGCTGTATCTCATGAACCGTGATAGTTAGACAGTTGAAATTTACACAGATGATGTATTTCTGTTGCCGCTATAACAAAAATACTAAAAACCAGAATAAAATAAATATTTAAGGGGGTTCCGTGACATTTTTGCCGTTTTTATAGATAATCTACGGAACCCTTCGTGCGCGAGTCCGACTCGCACTTGGTCGGTTTTATTAAATACAAAGAGAATAAAGGGAGAGCTTAAAAGGATCTTTTTTTAGTTCGTCTTTTACTATTCTATTTCTGCCTTTTGCCGATGTATTGTGTGAAATAAAGAATGAATAAAAAAGGACTAAGAACGCTTTATACCCACACATAATTTTCTGCACTCTACATGATTTTGTAGTGTACCTACCGAGCGAAACGAGTGAAATTTGGCGTTGTATAAAAGTTGTTTCTTGTTGTCCTACTACCAACTGTGTTTCGGTTTGAAGGGTGCCGGTAAAATTACATAGGCACATGAGGCCTAACTGTATGTCAAGTTGATGAATGCATGACAGTCCATCGTAGGGTATGTTCCTATCGCACGTGACTTGCGAGGCAATGTTTTGTTAGGTGATGGTCACCACTAAACAGGCGGGCCAATAAGCTGTGTCTCATGTGTGACACAATACATGTTAACTGAACTTTGATTACCCTGTGGGGTCACTTACTTATTCATCCCCACATATATCCTCGCACATTATTTTTAATTTTCTTCTCTTTGCATTGAATACTATCAAATTACTTCCTGTTTTCTATTCATTACATCATTATAATAAACGCAATCAATGAGCATTAGATAAGTCAGGGAGGAGCCAACAACACTTACCTAGGTACCCTCTATAACCCCATCATCTTCTTCTTATAGTGTCGATGCTTAAATTGTTTTAGTTAAGTTAGTGATCACCTAAATAGCGATGCCTGTGGCTGCATTGAGGTCTTCCCTCGTTCAGGTCAGTGGCGGATTTACATATTTGCCGCCAGTAGGTGTAGGTATGATGGTGTTGTGAACTAGGGGATCGATGTGTCAGTTCCTTTTCCAAAAGCTCAATTTTATAAGTAAAACGTACCTACACGATTAAGCTTTTATTATTTAGAAATATACCCCAATGAGATGAGATGGATTTATTAAGAAAATAAAGCCCCCTAAAATCTGCCGCCCTAGGCTCCAGCCTACTCAGCCTGTTGGTAAATCCACCACTGGTTCAGTTGGGCACGAGGGGCGTACTAGCTAGTGCTGCATAGACTGTTTTGAAGCACCACATTAATCAAATAACCCCATGTAAGTAGGGGCCAAATATTGGTTTGCTATAAACTGGAGCGGACATCACGACATCTCAGCTCGGGGCGAAAAACTAGTTAATCATTTCTATTACCTTCCTGAAGGCTATCCTGAAGTTTTCAGACAGGAAGGCGTACAGCAGCGGGTTCACGCAGCTGTTCATGTAAGCGAGCACGTGCGACACGATCTGCGCGGTCACCGTGAAGTATGTGATGTTGTATGCGTCCAGCGCTTTCACTAGCAGTATTATCTGAAACAAAGTACACCGAGTCAATCAAACATGTATGTGCACAATGCCAGTACTCTGAAACGGCGAAGGAAAACATCGTGAGGAAGCCGGCATGTCGTAGAACCTAAAAGTTCTAAAAAAATGTGTCACGTGCTCGAAAGGAGCCTCTTTGAGGCGCACATAGAATCCTTTCACCACAATGTTTTGAAAGAAACTAGTGACACTACATGAAGAAGAACAATACAGCTTTCATGTTGATGATGACATGAAGGGAAGTACATTAAATATTGTAGGTAGGATATTGTGCTAAAAAGAGACTTTTTTTATTTTCAAAATTTAGTAATATTGCATTCAAAGATTTTCTAATAATTACATGCTTCGTCTGGGAATCGAACCTACTTCAATGTGAAAAAAGCAACCACATATTTTTATGATGCCAATCGAAAGAATGGATAAAAAATAATGATTCCTTTTAAGTAACATAGTATCTTAAAACAAAAAAAAACGTAAAATGTTTGATTCTAATTTCAACATTATTATTTATTATCGACGACGTACCTAACGTTTGAAAAATATCGATATTATAATTCCATAGAAAGCTTTGATCATTCGCATATCCACAGCTCTTAAGATACAATGTAAATAAGGGTTCGACCTACGAGGAAAGCGGGAGAAGAGACAAACATTTGTGGGATGGACAAAGTCAAAGTCAAAGTCAAAATGTATTTATTCAATAAAATCACAAGGATCACTTTGAAACGTCTTAAAGCTAGGTGACTCTAGGTGCCAGTTCCACGCGACCAAAGCCTAGAAGAACAGGCAACAAACTTACGGCTTGGTTCCTACCGTTCTTTTGTATGATCCTTTTACAATGTAATAATATAATATATTATTGAAGTTTAGTGAGGCGTAGGCATACAGAAAAAGGTAAACATAATCAAATTTATAAGACAGCACACGCTACGCCTCAAACTAATAATACCTAATGCATAAATACAATCTATTAAATCAGAGAAAAATAAAAAAAACACACAATAGTAGGTACAGTACAGACATTGCAGACATGTTAGCTGCCGATGGGCAGAGCGACCGGGACATCGGGCCACGCATTTTTATCAACAATATAGCTATCTAAAGTATAATAAGCGAACGAAGACAACGGTGTTCGTTCCACTCTCCGACCTCTCTCTCACTAGCAACAACCCAAGCCATGGATCAAATACCTTAAGTTCTTGCTAAACTTATTAAAATGTAATAATAATCAGATGTTTGCGAAATTAAAATAAACTCGAGCATTTTATGAAAGTAATGAATATAAAATGCTTCCGAGCTGAAACTGGTACTTATAATGTAAGCAGTAGAAAAAGAAAACGACTGAATTATTAATTGTGAGTGGAATGGGTTCGGTGTGGTACAAGATGAAGTGTTACGGTGGATAACAAGACAAATAAATATTAGTGAACACATACAGCGCTGAAGGTCCAGTGGTAGCGGCCGCGCCTTCGGGTCCAAAACCGATGAGCACCAATGAGTTATTTTGTGCTGCAGTGCACTCTCAAACGGTGAAGGGAAACATCGTGAGTGATAGGTATGTGATCCATGACAATGACAGGTTATGTCGTTAAAACTAGTGACTCGAAGAAGTGGACATAATAAAGCTTCCTGCAGTTTATCCTGGGTATATTAGAGGGAGTTTGAAAGTAGACCCTGTTACGGAAAAGTTGAGGAGTAATAGGGTAGCGTGGTATGCGCATGTCATGAGGGAAGAAAGTCATGTTACAAAAGTGATGTGAACGATAAAAATGCGTGACCCGATGTCTCTGTCTGTGTTACTCATAACAATCTGTAATGACACGATTTTTTTTTATACTAAAGCATTGTCTCGCAAGTCACGCACGATAGGAACGTATCCTACGATGCAATGCTTTGCGTCCATCAACTTGAGGTCTACAAGTGCTGGAAAGGATCCTCTTGAGGCGCACTTAAAATCCTTTCACCACACTGTTTCGAAAGAAACTAGTGACACGACAAGAAGAAGAAGAAGAAGAAGAAGAAGAAGAAGGTATACAAGATGTTAAGCCAAATATCTACAAAATCTCCTACCGAAATAATTATTTTATGCTCGAAAACTAGCAATAACCGTAAGAAGGAAAACGTTAGGATCATAATTATGTTTTTACTGAAACTTGGAAACTGAATGTTATTTTCAAAAACTTCGTGGTTTGCGATTTTTCACTAAACAGTTCATTAAATTATCTTTAAAAATGTTGAAATGTGCGCGCTAGAATTCATTCATCGTTTTTAGGTAAGATCTGTAGTTTGCGATTTAAATGTATCTAGTAAATATTGAACGCCATAGCAAAGAAAATAAAACACTACGAACGTTTCTCGTCTTGGCAGAGAACCATTAAAACTTTTCTGAGTTCAGATTTTTATTTCGAATGATGAATTTTATAGTTGAAGATATAGTTTTCTACACATAGATGTTTGTTCTCTGCCTGGGTGATATAATATTATTAGTGTGTATTAAAAAAGAAATTATGTAAGTATTATCAGCTATTTGGTCCCATAATTCAAGTTTTGCTTAGTTTCGGGCTTAGTTAGTGTTGTGAGGAATGTCCAAAAGTTGGGGCTTAACGATTTTGATATCCAGGCACGGTAGATATCCGCTAAAATCTCTTAGTACCAACGACTAACTCTAGGTTCTTAAGGATAATATATAAAGGAGATTGTCAGAGGTAAGTACGTCCAAATGTTACATGGAATAGAAATAAATTTGTGTGAATAGAATGAGCAATAATGAGGCACAATTTTTTACAATGCTCTTGTTTATTATGTTTTTAAGTGTAGATAGCCACCTGATGGTAAGTGATAACCAACACATTTAAGAGTAGTAGAGCTATTTGTGAAGAGCTCGTCCGGGGAAGTACTACCACCACGCCTTTTTCTGCCACCAAGCAGCAACGCTGTGTTTCAGAGTGCGGTTGCCGGTGTAATTACAGGCACATGAGGCTTAACATCTGTATGCCTCAAGTTGATGGACGCAGGGCAGTGCATCGTTGGGCACGTTCCTATCGTGCGTGACTTACGAGGCAATGCTTTGTTATAGGTGATGGTTACCACTTAACATCAGGTGGGCCATCCGCTTGTTCCATCAGCTAGTTATATAAAAAAAAACACCTATAACAGAGCATTCGCTTCTTTGCGTCCTTCAACTTGAGGCATACACATACAAATGTAAAGCCGCATGTGCCTGTAATTACAAGACACCCACACTCTTCAAACCGAAATACGTAACGCTGCTTAGCGGTAGAAGTATGCATGGATTAAATGTACCAAAGCTAACAAGATAGATGACATAACATAACAACAAGCACTTTTTTTACACCTTATAGGCAAAACGTTTGATAGCAATCTCACCTGATGTTAAGTGAGGCCATCTACGGTGTGCCACGCTTACCTATAAGATACCCATTCAGTCTTCTCTTGACCTTAAAATATCCATAGGCATTCGGTAAAACAGACGTCGGTAAGGAATTTCACTCTTTAGCTGTTCGCATTATAAAAGTTAAAGCAATGTTCTTGCATGGGCAGTAATGAAGGCGTATTCCTCGTAGAGCACCGATTTTAGAGCACCGATCGTAATCCTTGTAGAGCACCTATCAATATTTGGATGGGTGGTCGTACACGTGAAGTTTTCTGTCAAATTTTACGTTTTCTGTAATTTTGACTTTTCCAGTAAATGTGACGTTTTCTGTAATATTTGTAGTTTTGTTTCACGTTTGAGGTCCGACAATAATTATGTAGGAAATCAGTATTGCGTAGAATATAACAAAATACCCCAACACTATTAGAAGCTACTACACCGCAGGTGCTCTACAAGGAAGCATTTTTGCTATTCCTCGTAGAGCAATCCAAATATTAAATGGTGCTCTACAAGGAATAAGAACGGCGCTCTAAAAATAGGTGCTCTACGAGGAACACCCCGTAATGAATGGGCAGTCGGGCGGGTACTGTGATATCGTGTTACCACACGAATACAAAGTAGAATGTAACTCGGTACTTTGTGGTTCCTCTCCGACCCATCATAAAGGGATTATCCTAAGTGTGGAATCATGGCAACCTTCATCGCTCAGTTGTCAGTAACTTTGATTTCTGTGCTGTAGGCCGTGGGTTCTATTCCTATCGAGAACAAACATTTTAAGCAACATAATTATTTGTTCTCTGTCGGGGTTTAATAAAACCTATACGTTTTACGAAAAATAAGCACTTATGTATTATATTAGCTATTTGAATCCTATAGAAGCAGTGTTGTTCAGTTTGGGGCTAGATAGTACTGTGTAGAATTTTCTACAATATTTATAATTTTACTATTATGACGTAGGCACCTAGGTGCCAGTTTCATGTGACAAAGCTTAGAAAAATAGGCAATAAACTTACGACTTGATTCCTACCGTATGTATAGAGGGTATATCCAAAAATATTACATTCAAAGTCATCTTTGAACCTGTCTTCTTCCTTTTGTCGTGTCACTAGTTTTTATCGAAACAGTGTGGTGATAGGATTTTTGAATGCGCCTCAAAGAGGCTCCATTCTAGCAATTGACAAATGTTTTAGAACATAGTTCTACGACTACGTTTGCCTTCACCGTTTAGGAGTATAGTATAGTATTTTTTCATGAAATACAAGAGCTGTACCACTGAAAATGTTTCATAAAAAATATTATGACATTTATACACCAATTAAAATAAAATACACTAGTAATTTTTTTTTTCTAAAAAAAAAATATTTTCAACAAAAAATTTCACAAGCAGCATTTTGGCACTTTAGCATTTGTTTCTTTGATATGCATTTTTGAACAGAAAAAGTTACTCACCTCGTACACTTTTAACTAGTAATACCTTTGATGCGGACTGTACTGTCTTTTGTAAATGTTTTATGTACCTACAATAAAGAATTTAAGAGTAATCCTGCTTAAGTTCTTTGTACCTTGTGTTTTATACAGATCGTTTCCGCTGCCGGTAGGCCCTGTTTTTATTACTCCCGCTAATATTTAACTTCCTAATTCACCCGGCTCAGCTAAGTAAATCCCTTAGAATTAGTTGGCCTTTATTACTTTTATAGTAGGTATATTGTATCTATGTTTTTTGTTGATGGAACAATCAAATGGCCCTGATGTTAAGTGGTAACCATCACCTATAACAAAGCATTGCATCGTAAGTCACGATAGGAACTTGCCGTACGATGCACTGCCCTGCGTCCATCAATTTGAGGCGTACAGATGTTAAGCCTCATGTGCCTGCAATTTCACCGACAACCACACCCTTCAAACCGAAACACAGCAACGCTGCTTGGCGGCAGAAAAAGGTATGGTAGTACTTCCCGGACGAATCCTTTTCAAAAAGCTCGCTACTCTTAAACTTTGGAAACTATCTATACAACGTGTTGATGAAGTTATGTAGGGAAACAAAGAGCGTGTATTTAGACCAAGCACTGGAATACTTTGACGTGTGCAACGGTTGAATACATCGTTTTCGAAATTCCCATAGAAAAGTAAAATTAATATTTTCTCAGAAATTTGCAACAGCCCTGTCTGTGTACGTGTCAAGGTCACACGCACGCGCGCTTCTATCTAGGAAAGAGAAAAACAACGATAACCTACGAGATAATTTGAAATACTTACCTTTCGGTAGGTAGGTAGGTACGCCGCCAATCCCCTGACACGATATTTTTACTGGTTCCTATGGATTTTGTCATTATTTACTGGCTATAATAACACTGGATAAAACTGGATTTTGGTAAGTTTGCGAGATTTCGCACGACACAGGCTTCAAACTTCACACTAAACCATTACCTCGTAGGCACTGCTCATACACACACTGACTGACGACGGCTTTTTACATAACAATCACCATTTTATCACGTTTCATGACATTTTCTCAACAAAACAATGTACAACAACGCATGTAAACACAAACAGGGTGACCATCTCAAAAGTCTCGGTTCTACCACACACCTGCCAAAAAATCTGTCAAAATCTACCAAGCTTGACGATAAAAATACCAAAAATATGACTTCATACCATCTCCTTCGTGGCTACGGAATAAATTAAATACCTACATTACATTCAGTTACTATCTTTTGATCGTTTGTAACGGTTTGCAGTTATCTAAAACGAGATAGAAGTTGTTTAGAAACCAAATCAATAAAGGTAAAAAAGAATAAGAAGTTTCCAGTTCGGTAAAAAATAAATAAATTATAAATATTATTTCATTAAAAATTCAAACTAATAAGATTTTTCTTGAAATATTTAAAATCTGCCAAATGGCAGAAATCTGCCACAAATGGTAACACTGATCGGCGGCCGTCGGCCGTCCTGATTGGATATGCGTTTTTAAATGCAACCAATGACAGACAGGTTAGTCAAAGATTAAATAGGACAGACTAGACACTTCCCAAAATTGCAGTTGAATAATTTTGTCGTGTCAATGAACCATGGTGGTAAAGTAACATGTTACAATTTAAAGAACTATGAATATCATAAACATTGGTTTACGACATCTAGTAATTAAACAAAAATAAATATTCTATTAAATATTGAGTACGTAGCCACGTAGGTACCTAGTTACTGAATAGGTATTAGTACCAAAGATCTCAGAGAATGTTTACCGTGACTAGGGATTACAGTCGCGAAAATATTTCTTTTACATACCAAGATCTTTAAAAACAGCAACATCATTATTAGGTAGGCACATTACTAGGTAATTGGTGGCAGTTCTGTTACCTATTTTATCTAAGGTTAACAACTAGAGGTCAAAGAACAGCTGTAAATAGGGCTGCCTCATGATGCGTTTAGATTCATTTTAGATAAAAGTTTAAGAGGCATTTCATGAATGAAAAACTTTGAAATTTTAAAAGTCGTAGAACAAAAGTTGTTCGTTATGACCGGTAGAATATCCTGCTTTCGGATCCCTACAATTCTTAATAAACACGTTGTATATAACTATCTACTGTCAACCTATAACAAAGCATTGTCTCGCAAGTCACGCACGAATAAACATGCTGTACAATGCACTGCCTTGCGTCTATCATGAGTATAATCATGATACAATCCTATTTTAGTATTTTAGAATAGAATAGAAAAATCTTTATTTTGTCTGTTAAAAATTTACAAAAAAGCTATTACAAATTTGATGACAAAAAAGGCCACCAAAAAAGTTCTTTCAAAGTTTTGAAAACCTACGCTAATCTTGGTGCGTACAATATTTTAATTTATCACATTTTGTTTTCAATATAAATTCCTCAAAACCTTTAACAGTTTTTTTAATCAGAAAATAAATAAACCGAATAATGTAAACCATATTTTTAACTACAACGTTCACCCAAAATATTGATGATCTTTTCTGACATATGATACAAAACAAATGACAAAATAATATCATCGATATCATTTTTTGTTGTTTTCATAAACGTAAGGACATTGTTGACAACGTCCTTACGTTTCTGGATTCAGTAGCTCAATTCTCAGAAGGTCAAAACCTGTGATATTTTTTTTATGATATCTACCGTGCCTGGGGATAAAAGTTGTAAAAACCGTTTCAGTTTATGAAGGAAATTTAGAAGGAAATTTTGCTGATCGCTTTTTATTAAGAGAAATAAGAAAAATCGGTGAACCAACCCTTTTACCCCATACTCTACGCATTGTGAAAACAGTGTATACAAGGTACTCAGCCATAAAACTCGATAGATATAGGCCGTACGCTTTTTCGATACATTTTAACCCAAACCGTAAAATAGATCCAATTCGATTACATTATGACAAGCTATTTTGAAGGCTATGTACCGTTACATAAGGTAGTTTTGTACAGTCATAGACAAACGTCTGCGAACACTTGAGAATCTGTTATGTGATTTTAAGTACATACATAAAGAGTGAACTGGTGTGGTATTGCTGGTTCTTCTTTTCTATCAGGTGTGATGGCAGCCAAACGCTTAGCTATAATATCCTACTTAATATACAGTTAGGTGTTCCAATACTTGTGTTTAAAACTTCAGGGGGCTAAAGTACCCATCAATATGAATAACTTTTACTAAGGAACCAACACTGCAAACGCGAAAAAAAACAGCTGTTTCATACAAAAGTTCAATGCCTACCTACCTGGCTAAAATGTATTAAGCAGCTGTTTTAATTTTTTACTACTTATTCTACTTACGGTACGGTACTTTAGCCCCCTGAAGTTTGCAATGTGATTGCACACAAAATGGTTGATTGCGATTTTTCAAAAATGAGTTTATTGTTTTTATATCTTTCAACATGTCGAAACGTGCGAGCGAGAAGTTGTTTGATAGTTGTCAGCCCCTTAAATTAAACTTGGAACAAATAGTTGTAGCCTTGGGTTCCGGGTTGAAGGGTCCGATGCAATTACAGGCGCATAACGCTTTAGGTCGCAGAGTGATAGAGTGGGACGTGCTCTGTGAAGTAATTCTTTGAATGCAATTCTTATAGGCGAACCAAGCAGTAAGTTTGTTGCCTGTTCTTCTAGGCTTGGTTGCGTGGAGCTGGCTCCTAGATTTACCTAGCTTTCAAAATGAATCTTGCGATTCAATTGGATAAATACTCTTTGACTTTGAAAGGCAACAACAGCTCAACAGCAGGTACGCCTGCTTAGTCAATCACTTAATCGTATTAAAAAGAAGATTCTGTCTTCAACTGTACCTCCACATAATGTTCAGTAGTTATGTAACGTCACATAAGGTAGATAGGGGTTACTTCCTGTACTTCCCGTTTTACGACACTGTTTGAACATAAACGAAACCTTTTTAGGCTGTTTATTGAAGCGAGATTTCGATTTGAAGGTGAATCTTTTCGAAAACGACCCTTAATGTAAGTAATTTATTTATTTGATACAATGTGGTTGCCGTAGGTTCTTTATAGCTGGGGTGCTAGGTCGGGTAACCTCCACTGGGTGCACCCTTGTAACATTATGAAACACGCGCGCAGAGTACTGCGGACGTGTTTCATGGTGGCTAATAACCCGACACGGTGGGCCTCTTGCGTGTTCCTCTGTCTAGCAGAGGGCACAGCGTGATGAGGCAGGGTAGACCAATGGTCTACCCAGGAGGGTCTGGACTGTATGGACGGCCCGGACGGATGAGGCGATAGAGCGCGCGCCGCTACCTGGTGAATAGCGGGAGAAGACCTAGGGCCACCTTCTCCCGCATTGCACATATTCACCACCCCCATCGGGCGGGAACGGCCGAGCACTGGCGGTCGTTCCCGGGCCCCTCCCTGCAAAAGGGGGGTGCGTGCGGGCCCAGCTGTCAAGGTGGGCCGTCGTCAGAGGGGGACTGGATGTGAAGGCTCTGCTGGATTCCCAGTTCCCCATATAAGACGGCGCGGGAGTGCCGCTAGGTTGTTTAGTGGGTATACCGGTAGCGGAAACCGGGGATTGCCAATTTTTTTAAAGTTGTTTAGGTTGTTTTGCAAAATGTGGGTGTATGCTAAATGTTATATTTGGCCTTACCTCTGACTACCCCCCTTAGACATCCTCAAAGAATCGGGACTTAAAACTTGGTACTAAGGGATTTATGGGGATATTTAACATGCCTGGGGATCTAAGTCGTGAAGGTGTTTTTTTTTCAGGTCGAAGTTCGCAATTTTTTTTTGAGAATATCGTTGTATTTTTCGCATGATTTGTGTACCCCAAGTGGTGCTCTATCTCTGGACCTCCGCTTATCACTATTGCTTGGGACACCCTGTATAATAATTATATATCTATTTATTTAACCTGTTGGCACCCACTGCTGGGTATAGGTCTCCCATCTATTAAATTAAAAATAGCAATTATAAATTAACGCTATTCAATGGGAATAGAAAATAATAGGTAAGTCTCACATAATTGACCACAAAATATAAATTGAAACTCTACCAAGTTGCTTGAAAAAAATTCGCTTGCTCGATCAATAATGTTTAAATATTCCTTCTCGAGATATTTTCAACGAGCTTTGAAAGAATAATGTTTCCATCCGCAGGGATTCTTCGTGATTTTATTTATTTGTTTTCACGGCTGTGATTTTGCACGTCTGTGCTCGGTTTCAACAGGGTGCAAAAATGTTACTCTCGAAAACTTAAATAAAAGGAAATATTTCATTTTGGGTTTAGTCTATGTACACCACGTAGGAAGATTTGAAATAATTAGAAGATTACCATGGCAATGCAATTTCAGTAATTAGTAGGCAAATAAAGTTGCAATAACGAAATGTTTATCTGGTCAATTTTTTTACTTTGTGAACACTTTTAGAGCCGCCATGACAGCCTGTAATTGACGTTTGACATGACGCAAAGTCAAAGTCAGAAGGTATTTATTCAATAAAATCACAAGGATCACTTTGAAACGTCTTAAAGCTAGGTGACTCTAGGTGCCAGTTCCACGCGACCAAAGCCTAGACGCATTGCGTTTTGCATTGCTTTGACAGTTTTGGTGTTTTTTTGACGGTAATGAGTTATACTCTCAAGCTTGACATATACAACAGTTGTTAAAATGACATTTCACGCATGTGTGCCATATTTTTAGTGCCTTGTGTTGCTCTCGTTGGGCAAGAAAATCTTGAAGCGCAAGAAAACGAAGTAAAAATGTAGAAAATAAGCAGTTAAAAACAGTTACTATAATGCTAAACGATGTTTATACAAGGTGTTCCATAAGTTGTGTATATAAACTTCAGGAGGCTAAAGTACCCATCAATATGAACAACTTTTTCTAAGGAACCAACACTGTGAACGCGAAAAAAAAAACGGCTGTTTCATACAAAAGTTCAATACCTACCAGGCTAAAATGTATGAAACAACTGTTTTTTTTTTCGCGTTCACAGTGTTGGTTCCTTAGAAAAAGTTGTTCATATTGATGGGTACTTTAGCCCCCTGAAGTTTATATACACAAATTATGGAACACCTTGTATACACGGTTCACAGACCCAACCCGGGCTCCATAAATCGATGAAAGAACTCCTTTTGGGCATGTCTTTTTAATATTTATATTGATTCTTCTCACAAAAGATGGCAGATTTAAACAAACTTTTTTGTCTTGGTATTAAAACTGGGTTTAAAAGCATTAATAATTATTCATTGTGCTTTTCTTAGTTTTTTCTTAGTGTTTTCTGAGTGTGTAGTGTTGTGTGAAATTCCCACCTATATTTATTACTTTCGGGTTTTGCAGTTGACTTTTTTCACCTTTTACGTGGATTATAGGCGGCTCAAAAAGGGATATTAAGCGCCTTTTACAACCTACGTGCCACAAATAACGATTATTATAATTTATTAAATGGTGCGCTCAATCAGTGAAGGAAAACATCGTAAGTAAAATAATTTGTATTCTAAGAGCAGCGATGGGCTTGCAACCTGTCTCGTATTGAATATCAACTACTGAATGAGGCGGGTACTACCCCTTCTGCAATAAATAAATATGCTGACAGTATTAGTCAAGATACCCGACTAGGCTCAGATTGCCAGGCTGCAGAACTGCCCTGATACAAAAAAACAGTTACGTCATGGCGACTAAAATATTTAATCGAATACCAAAAGCGATAAGAGAGCTACCTATAAAACAATAAAAAAAAACTGTACATATGGCTTTGCGAAAAATGTTTCTATAATATTAGAGACATAGAATATTAGAGAATAGCTTTAGGGATAATTCAATGATTTTTATTTGATATTGTTATTATTTTGCTGACATCATATGTGATTTTATGTTTATTATTTGTATTATTTTTCTGATATTTTTACTGATTTTATAGGTTAATTTATTTATATTTTTTTATCATATGTATAAATTTATATTTTTGTAGGACCTGTCATTTTTTTTTAAATTCTATAATTAATGTTTTGTTTCATTTATTTTGAATTATATAATTATGTTGCACGTCGGTCAACGACGAATTGTGTGAGACCAATTAGACATAAGACCTTATTTTACCATACTTCAGGCAAATAAATACATTTCATTTTATTTCATTTCGTTTCATTTCATTTCATTGCATCTACAAAAAGTCTTGTGTTGTAGGGACTTGGTACTAAAATATCTGAAGGGATATCTACCGTGCCTGGGGAATCAAAGTCGTGAAGCTGTTTCTGCTATCGGAAGGTTTTTGAATTAGCTTGCTTGGTCATTCATATATCCGATTTACAATGATGGTGGTCACCATTTGGATAGGTGACATAGACATTTAAGGCGATTACCACAGGAAATTATCTTCAAACTTGCAAGCTTTTAGCAAGATCGGTCAAGTTTATGGCAATGAAAAAAAATCTATACTAATATTCCAAGTTTTTAATCAACTCAATGACGCCGTAACCACTGAATCGAAAATTGACCGAAATCTGGATTAGAATTTAGGTTACTTTTAACCCGAAAAATTACCTCCTCTCTTTGAGGAGGTAATTTGAGGAGCCTCTTGAAGGCGCACTTAGAATCCTTTCACCACAGACAACCTACTGATTTAATTCTTAATTTGTCCAACAACTATTTTCATGTTTATAATTCCTTTGACATTTTATATCCATTTTTACTAACATTATTTTAATTTTATATAATTAATTTTTATTTCACCTAAATTGCTTACAAAAAATTTGCATGCCCTTAAACGGTATAATTACTTAAAAAACAAACGAATTTATCATAATCATTAGATGTAATTCTGCAAATAAATTGTTTTGGACTGTTTTGAAAGAACAAGTGACATGACAAGAAGAAGAAGAAGCGAGGTGGCAGCAATGTTCTAGTACGTCAATCTGTATTCCCAACCCTTGGTAACTTGAAACATTAGTGTCATTTGAATCGTACAATGTAAAACGAGTTTTATCGCCGCGACGTTAGATTCGAAATTGCGCAATATAAATGCGTTGGTGGTAAGTTTCTAAGTTTCGCATAGTTTTGTCGAACGATATTGAGTCGTAAAGCGTAAGATATAAGGAACAATATGGGGTTCAGTTTAAGATATGAATGGTTGTAACATGATATGACAGGGACACAGTGTGAATCGACGCTGTCAAATGATTGCCTCTCAATATTTTCAAACGAAATAAAACTCATATCATAAGATAAAGTGACGAATTTTGACAGAATTTCAATTATAATGAAATTTAATGGATATTCAATTGTGGCATGTCATGGCCATTCAATATTCGCGATTCTTTTTGCTCGTGTATTTACGTATTCGTCTTGTTTGAGAAAAGTCGACAATACGGGTAAATAGTCACTGGAAAGAAAAACTGTTTCACGATCTTGATCATCAGGCACGGTAGATCCCCTATGATCTCTCTGAAGTACCCAACTTAGGATTCTTTGAGGATGTCTAAAGGGGGCAGTCGGAGGTACGTCAAAATATTTCATTTTGGCACATACACCCATTTGCAGTAGTTGGTATTCGATCCGTGACAGGTTGCAGGCCCATCGCCGCTGCTTTTTGGGAAAATAAGACAAATAGCGATGTAAAGTGCCATCATTAAAGAGCGATGTATTAAACAGAACTCGACTGATAAATAAAAATGCGAAATATTGTATTGATGGATGTTTAAGAATCAACGAACATGTGTTTGAGATGTTTGTGACTTGACCATCCGTTGACGGTAGATAGATTTGGATGAGACTCGGAAAAAAATAGTTAGTGACCTAGAATAGTAAGTTGAGCAAGTTATGTCAAGCAAAACAAACAGGAATGAAGCAGAACAACTATCAATAATATGAAAAGAAATTAGAAAGGATGCCTATGAAAAAAAAGTGTTTAACAACTTTTGTTTGTTGAGAAAAAGTATTGGAACATGCTGATGACTTGATTTAAAACATCGTAGAGTAGAGTACCACATAGAGTATACGTATATTAGGGGAGTGCCCTACGTGCATATTAAGTCTCAGTTCCGAAGTGATCCTTATCTTTTATCTTAGAGTTGTGTTTGAGTCTCATCCCATTTGAGTCCCATCTCAGACGTAAAGTCTCTTAGAAACCTGAGCAGCAGGGATGGGCTTACAACCTGTCACGTATAAAATGAGGGTATCAAAGCAGTTTCAAAATAGAAGGGGTAAGTGTGAGATATTATACATTCACGCAATATATTTCAACTCAGGGTGAATACAGCCTAGAGTCGGAGGATTTATCTTCATAAAGTTGAAGCTGGAGATTCAACTAAGAAAACACATTATTTATCAGATAACGGATTCTTTATACAAGGTGTTCCAATACTTGTGTCTAAAACTTCAGGGGAACTTTTTCTAAGGAACCAACACACCAACACAACGCGAAAAAAAAAGCTGTTGCATATATTTTAGCTAGGTAGATATTGAACGTTTGCATTGAACAGCCTTTTTTTGTAGTACTTGTAAGTACAAGTAATTGGAACACCTTGTATATACCTACAAGGAATGTTATATAACTTGGTATTTTTTTAAGAGTGACGAAGTTTAGGAGTTTATGTACAGGCACATGCTTAACATCTGTATGCTTAAAGTTGATGGACGCAGGGCAGTGCATCGTAGGGCACGTTCCTATCATGAGTGACCGAGGCAATGCTTTGTTTTAGGTGAAGGGGCCATCTGCTTGTTTCATCAGCTAGTTGTATAAAAAAACATAAAAAATAACCTTATTCATAAAGGCATAAGGTCCATTCTACATTATCCTACGGAAACAAAAGGGGCGTCACATTCAGAGCATACATTTTCATACGCTTCCTGAGTGCGCCCTCAACAAAAGTGGCCATTAGTAAGTTCTTTTGACGGCTTTTGGTCTTTAGTGCGAACGAACATCGGATAATGTAGATATCTTATATTCAAGGTTGATTTCAATAAGGGCTTCTTTAGGAATTGAGGATTGAAAGCACTGGCATTACGTACATAAATTTTTCATAGACAAAAATACACTGGTGCACGCCCCGATTCAAACCTACTAACCAGAAGACACGTTCACTACCGTCGAGTCACCTACGAGACCCCCGTTGCTCTCTCTGGAGGAAATAACAGCTGAATAATACTATTAAATGTCGGGGCCTGAGCAAACTTATTGAGAATTGAATTGTTGACAAAGGATAGAACCCTTTAACCATCCACAGGCACATAAAATAAATAAGTCACAAGTGGACCCGTTCGTTTTGGATTGAGTCCCAAAATGACAAATATTTACCACTGATAATAGTATCTACCGTGCCTTCAAACGACTGTATTGATATTGGCAAATTGGAAATCCCATCAAACACAACCAATTTGTCAATATAACTATAGGTTTGCCCCGAGCTGAGATCTCGCGATATCCGTTTCAGGCTTATACATTTATGACAAACACAATGTTTGAATGACAGGCACATGAGGCTTAAAACCTCATGCCTTATGCCTCAAGTTGATCCACGCAGGGCAGTGCATCGTAGGGCTCGTTCCTATCGAGCGAGACTTACGATACAATTCTTTGTTGTATAAAAAAAATATAAAAAAAATAGAAAAGGTGCCGCTGACTACTTCCTACTCACTTTTGAAACTATCATGGTTATGAATATTTTGAATCACAAGAATCACTTTGAAACTTCTTAAAGCTAGGTGAATCTAGGTGCCAGTTCCACGTACCGAGAAAAATAGGTAACAAACTTACGGCTTGGTTCCCACCGTTTTTTTCTATGATCCTTTTTACAAATAACAAAACAGTGAAGCTCCAGTGTGGCGCCAGTCAAACTTGTTAAAGGGTTGGCAAAACAAAAATATGTAAAATAAATGGGTATCTACAGCGTGGCTCGGATTCACGTTACAATCTAAGTAGAAATTGTGCTCTAGTTGTCCGACATCGCTTACACATTAATAATTCTAATGCTCACCATGTTTTCCTCAAACAGGGCTGAATCTAGTGGTACGAGAGAGGCGTGCCAAAGAATGGTTTAATATAAAATATTTTTAATATCAATTTTGACTATAATATATCACGTTCCTATCTTGCGTTACTTAAGAGGCAATGCTTGGTTAAATGAGATGGTTACCACTGTTGGTTATCAAGTTTTATTAAAAAAAATTGCCACTAGACCTAGTACTTAGATACGAACTACTTAGCAGTAAGCTGCTAAGTAGTAAGCTGCGAGAGCACTGGTGGTCTAGTGGTAGTGGCCTCGCCTTCCGATCCTAAGGTCGTGGGTTCGAAACCAGTCGAGTACCAATTAGTTTTTCTGTTCAAAAATTTATGTGAACAGTGCCAGTACTCTCAAACGGTGAAGGAAAACATCGTGAGGAAACCGACTTGTTGTAGAACCTAAAAAGTTCTATAATATGTGCCAAGTGCTCGAAAGGAGCCTCTTGCTTGAGGCGCACTTAAAATCCTTTCACCACACTGTTTCGAAAGAAACAATTGACACGACAAGAAGAAGAGTAAGCTGCTGCTCAGTATGCACTCGTAGAACTCCTGGCAGGACCCAATGCCTTGGCCTGGATACTCAAGGGCCCAGCCACAGCTAACGTATATTTAATACTAAGCAATTTAGAACACGCTTTGGATTTATGCTAATCGACATAATTTGAATTGACGCAGCACGGTTCAAGAAAAACATGGCAAGGAAACTGTTCAGCATAAATTAATGGTTATCGTAACCAGTAGGTTGAAAATTAATGACAATACTAGTAGATTCACCTCGGCTTTGCGTGGGTTATATATCTGTATCAATGTCATAATTAAATTAAAATTATCCAAATCCAAAATCACAGATATATATATACATAGATAACGCAAGTATCACGATTTGTATTGAAACCAAGCGTGCCGACTTTTTAATACCTACTCTGACGTCACAGTCGAAATTTAGTGACGGGAAATCTAAACCGATTAAAAGACACCGATGCCGCCGATGCCCCTCCGTCCCGCTACGATTTAAACGATTCAACTGGAACCGCCGGCGCCGCGCCGCCGTGATCGTCTCGCTCATACCTACTCATAGATTTTATATCTGTGGTCCCGCTCGCTCACTCCGCGGTCGCCACTACAGTACGCCTTGTAGTTTCAATGTGAGGAGTCGTGCTCACCGCGCTTTTGAGCCGTTTCATTCTGTCGACGCTTTTGGATACCTTCGTTCGCTTAATCTCAAGTAAGTCTACAAATATATATTTGTTAATAATTCTTTAAAACACAAGGGATTACTATAAACATGCATGTTATGAAACAGTAGTTTTTGATGACCTATTACGAATCGATTTACATGAATGACATCGATTTTCTGACAGACGAATGATATGGACAGACGAATGATATGGACAGACAAATGATATTAACGGAATTAAAATAAATAATAAAAAGTAAAATTAATATTTTCTTAGAAATTTGAAATAGCCCTGTCTGTGTACGTGTCAAGGTCAATGCGCACGGTCGCAATGGTAACGCGCGTGTTATATTGACGCTATTTTAAATATATAAGTTGCTAGGTAGGTAGGTGCATAATTATGTTTAAGTACTTAGGTACCTTTTACCCCGTAGGTAAGTAAAGGTAGGAAATCACAAAAGATTTCATGAAAACACATAAAACCAACGTAAGTATCTACTATCTACCTACAAGATGAATGCCAGTCAAGCCACAATATTATAACTGATTTTGATGAATTTTCTCATTATTTATTGGTTCTAGGTAGGTAACTTAATGGATATCAGTGGATATAACTAAATATTGACACATTTTTATTAATTTATTCACACTCTTACACACACACAAGTTAGTTAGGCCTATAACACCTATATAAGATGATTTAAACAGCGTCCACTTAAAAGGCCTATAGATACGAGAGCGACAGGCATGACCACATTTTGTGCAAGAATATTGTGTCGTCCCTGTAGAATCTACAGGGACGACACAGTGACACAGGACGAATCTACAGAGTAGATGGTAGAGGAAGAGCAGCACGTTGATGTCGCAAAGTGCGCTTGTGAGACAGCAAGTGAAGCCATGCTCGGTCATGGGCAATGACTCCTTCGAAAAGAGTTTTCCTCCAACTGTCTCGGTCTTTCGCTTTCTCCGCTTGAACCGAAGAATCGGCTTGTTTTTATCAATAACTACTAAATTATCTCTTATTATAATGGTAAATATCATTTGTCTGTCCGATATCGATTATTCATATACTTTGTAGGACGAACAACACTAGTCGCGAGATTTGACAGACGAATGATAAGTTGCCTGTACCACGAAGACGAAGCGATGCGCGACAGTATCGCTTGTTCCGATATTCATCGTCTCTTAACTCAGAACGTCAGATTAAACGCTCAAAGCAAACGCGGCAATGTAATGTAAATATGGTTTACTTAACGTTAATCTATAGTTACTTAGGTATACTCTTGAAATCACAGCTTGAAATACTTTAAAATTAGTTTTAAAATGAATTTACGCATAATATGATTTAAAAATTACTTACCTGTGATATGAAATATATCCTTGCCTTGAGGGGCTAGAATTTGTTGAGCTATTGCAATTCAATATCATGCAACGAGGCATTTTATACAATTTTGCGGACGTCTGGCTGCAACAACGGACGCGCACGGACTGTAAGCAGCGGCGGCCAACCTAGACGATTCGTAAGGGTTCGGACACGGGAAGTACAAGCATTTGCGTTATCTATGTATATATATATCTGTGTCCAAAATCCATAACCTATCGTTTCAGTAATATGTGATGATAAAGCAAAAACACCGTCTCATGAAAGTTTTTGGGAAAATTACTTATGAATCAAAGATACCAAGTAACGTATACCTATCTCCAGAATGCAAGCTATCTCTGTGCCGAATTCCATTACAATCGGACCATTGGTTTAGCCGTAAAAAACGCAACAAACATACAGGGACATAAATAAATTGGTAGCTGTTGATAAATGGGCTCTGTTTGGGCACAGCGTTAGAATCCAGGCTGTGGTATCGGTGATTTAGTGTTAGTGATTTAACAGCCCCGCCTTAATCCCGTAGGCGTAGATCATTATCATCAGCCTGAGAAGTCCACTGGAAATTGAAGGTGGATCTGGTTTTAATAGACCACCAGCGTTCTTACATATAAGAGGCTAACTCTGAGAACAAAGCTGTGAGACTACTCTCAGGCATCCATCATAGATTGACGACCGCTAAAGCTGGGAAAGATATCATGATATGCCCGTTTGATGCTCCATTCATAATCACTCATACAAATGACGAGCGCGCAGAATGTCGCTTAACTTAGTTTATAGGTCAGGTTATTTTAGCAGGCTTACCTGTATAGGACACCAGCACACTGCAAACACGACGACAACGACCACGACCATTCTGGTCACCTTTTTCCTCCCCCTTCTGCTTTCTGCAGACACCCTTCCTCCCGGAGCGCTCTTCCATAACCTCGTCAGCATACACATATACAACACGCTGATCAGCGCCAGTGGAATAACATACGAAGATAAAAAGAACGACATCTGGAAACCCAGCTTGCTGTACCCTTGCTCCTCCAGAAACACGCACGAAGAGTGGTTTCTGTGGAAGTATGAGTATTCTCTTTCTCCATGGCAGATCCCTACTGGAATTGCCGTGGTGAGAATCACCACCCATATGCAAGCGATCGCACGGAGAGCGTTCTTCTCTGTTCTTATTGACATGGACGCTATAGGATGAACCACGGCCATGAATCTATCCAGAGACATCAGAACTAGGGTGTAGACTGATGCGTGCGCTGTGACAACAATAAAGTACTGAACGACTTTGCACCACCAGTCTCCAAACGGCCATCTTGGCATCACATAGTCTGTGGCTGTGAAGGGTACGCAGAAGATGACAAAGAGAAGGTCCGCTACGGCTAAGTTAATGATGAGCAGGTTTGTAGTAGACCTCATTCCAGGGTTGGCAGCTACCACGAGGACTACTAAAGCATTGCCAACTAAGCCAACTATCCCGATGAATCCGAAGAATATTGGCACAACCCTTGAAACCACCTTCTCGAGGAGTTCTCCATTTTCGTATTCGCTGCTGAAGTTGCAGCCGCCAAGCCTCGCTTCCTCGCTGGTGAGGTTCAAGCAGATGCTGTAGAATTCGTCTTCGGTCGACTCCATGTTGGGTTATTGTTTCATCATCATCTGAAGGTTACCTGGAAAGAAATTGGGAACTTGAGAATATTGTAACAATTAAAACTTATCTAATACTCAAATAGATTTCTATTATTGGTGGTGGCATTTATTTTTATACTTCCAGTGAGTACCTATGTAATCAGTTGGATGGAACGCATGGAACTGACGCCTAGTTTCTCATAGTTTCAAAGGCCCGGAAGACGAAGCGTGGAACGCCTCCCCACATAATGTACAGACGATTAAAGATCGTAGGAAGTCGTGGGAGAAAGGCTCAAAATAGTTCTTCCTGGAAATGTATGTGGGAAGCTCAGCAATGAACCTCAGGCTCGTAATATTGATGAAGGTTTTTATTACAACAGTCTTAAGGAAAAATGTTAAAGAATGATATAAAATATGAAGTGACAAAGCCATTTCAATCAATGTGGCTTAATTCTTACACAAGACTACGCATCAGGTTATACACTGCTTGCTTTTATTTATTTATTAAATAGAAAATCAACAGCAGTTACAATAATACAATAGCTAGGTGTGTGTAATCTTTAAATAGGACATTAATAATAAATTCATGATTAATTTAAAAAAAAGGTGCTCGTAGGGCACGTTCCTATCCTACGAGGCAATGCTTTGTTATAACAACATAACGGTAGTATTACCACTTAACATCAGGTGTGCCATCTGCTTGTTCCATCAGCGAGTAGAAGGTAAAATAAAAAAGCGTCATTTTCCTTTGGCTTTGTGTAAACATTTTTAATCACAAACTTCCGATGTAATATCTAACTCTCGGTGCCGACCACTTAGAAAGAGATTCGGAAACAGGGATACTTTGAAGTGGTAATTCATCATACTTATTTATAAAATCTACGGCGTTCGCAATCTCGCTTCGTGACTTTTTGTATTACCTATACCAATATATAAATACCACCGCCACGGAACTGAAGGAAATGTGGAAACGAGGGAAAATTACAGGAACATGAGGCTTAACATTGCCTCAAGTTGATGGACGCAGGGCATTGCGTCGTAGAGCATGTTTCAATCGAGCGTGACTTACGATGCAATGCTTTGTATTAGGTGATGGTTAACACTTAACATCAGGTGGGCCTGCTTGTTCCATCAGCAAGTTGTGTAAAAAACTAAATGTATTTCAGAACAGAAATAGCTTGACTTGAAGGCAAAACTCTTCTTTAACAGCTCGCGTGCCATCGATCCCCACTGAGACCAAACATTTGTGTGATGAACGATTTTTTGTGTGAACATTTGTGTGGTTGTTATTACTTAATAAAAGTATGTATTTACAAAAAAAGTATTATATCAGCTATCTGGTTTATACTAGAAGTTACTAGCTTTGCTTAGGGCTAGATAGTGTTATATGGAATGTCCACCGATATTTATTTAATTTGTATGAAGTTGTCATTATCAAAATACAATCGCTAAGTAGGATGAAATGAGAGTAAAAACATAGTTTATAAATAAGAGGGTATTCCTTTGTAGTGTTCCGATTCAGTGAATACTTTTCATTCAGGAACCTTCATAATGATTTCCATGCTTGATTTTATTCATTCATTTTAATTAAAAACATTCTTTTTGCCGTGTCATATATTCACCTTATTATAATAATATAATAAATAAAGGCTTCTTCTAGGCGTGGTCGCGTGGAACTGGCACTGAGATTCACTTAGCTTTAAGACCTTTCAAAGTGATCCTTGTCAGCATTTTGCCTTTGACTTTGTTGGCGGTAGAAGAGGAGGCTGTGCTTACTTTTCAGGCGTTTTCGGTTTACTGTAGAGCACTGGTGGTCTAGTGGTAGAGGCCTCGCCTTCCAATTCTCAGGTCGTGGGTTCCAAACCGGTCGAGTTTTTCTCCACTCCAGGCCAGTACTCTTAAACGTTGAAGGAAAATATCGTGAGGAAACCGGCATGTCGTGGAACCTAAAAAGTTCTATAACATGTGTCAAGTGCTCGACAGGGAGGCTTCTTTTGCCGGTTTCCTCACGATGTTGTCCTTCACCGTTTGAGAGTACTGGAAATCAGAAATCAGAAATTATTTATTGTATAACTGTAGTACTCGTACAAAAAAGATCTTATAGCTATGGTAATGTACAGTTTTAACAGTTTGTCCGTTCCGGACGTACAACAAAAACGCAATGTTTGTACACATAAATGTTTGTACAGAAAAACTCATTGGTGCACGGCCGGTTTCGAATCCACGACCTTAGGATCGGAAGGCGGGGCCGCTACCACTAGACCACCAGTGCTCTCAAATATGAAATATATTGCTGAACTGTGTGCAATGTTACACACAAGCGACGCACAACATGTTGTCATATAAAAAAGTCTTCCTTTTTTTCTTTGATAATAATGGCGTCTAAGTAACAAACTAAGTTGTTTCTTCCTTCCGTCCGGATGTTTGCCTGACTGTTGTTTGTTCCCGCGCTCTAAGAAGCGGAAGGTCTAGTTTCAAAGAGGGGTTTTTTGTAAGAAATGTTTGTTTTTAAAAAAAAAATTGCCGATTAGATTAGTTCATGCAATGGGGGTACTTTTTATGAACACAAGAACAAAGTGTCGCCTTAAGTAGAGACTGTAAGAAAAGTGCCAATGGACACATTCTTAGTAATATTATTTCTATAAAATTAAGTCAAAACAAAATTACTCAATACCTGCCTAGATTGTAATGATATTAGGGTACCGCATATCATGCGCTAAACTAATTTAGTAAAAAAAAATATGGGGGTACCTATTGCCTGAACTGTATGTATGTATAAATGGTTTATTCATCACACAAATGTTTAGCATTAAACTAACAACATAGATATTTAATTTTGTTTTCTGTCTGAGTTTTATCATTATAATATTATGATAGTACCTATGTATTTTCAAAAACAAGATTGTATACTGGTATTATATCATATAGTAATATTATTATTGTTAAAATAAACAAGTGAAATCCTTTCCATCCAAAGGTTGTCTGGAAGAGATCGCTCTCAGCTATAAGATCGCCCATTGAAACTTTGTTTTTGTTTTTAATGTGTTAAATGTCCTTGTGGTGTGCAATAAAGAGTTTTCTATCTATCTATTGTTAATAATGGATACTTTGTAAGATTAAGCATTAGATATAGACTTATTTATTCTAAGTGTTAAAGTTCCCTTTGTTTTGCAGATAAATAAAAAAAATAACGACTGTTTCGTAATGAGTTTTGTTCGAAATATCGTATTTAGGTACAGGAGTGCTGGGGCTTTGGCAATGGTGTCTGATAACAGGGATGTATGCTGATTCTAGATAAACATACGATAAGTGTCAAACAATTTCTCGATAGCACAACTCAATATAAAATCTCCGAATGTACATAGTTATGATAAATCGCAAACAACAAAGTTTTGGAGAATAACATTACACAGGTTTATCAAAAATATTATTTACAAGTTTACCTACCAAAAAATGTTGCACAGTGTAAATAGAGTTAGTTAGTTAAGTTGTGTGATAGTAATCCAAAGTGAGCCTTTTGACAGCCTTCACAGCTCAGTTGGTAGTAGCTCTGCCTTCTGTGCCGTAGGCCGTGGGTTCGATCCCCACCGAGAACAAACATTTGTGTGATGAACATAGATGTTTGTTCTCTGTCTGGGTGTTATATAATATTATAAGTATATATTTACAAAAAAAAGTATATATGTATTATATCAGCTATCTGGTTTTCATATTACAAGCTTTGGCTTAGTTTGGGGCCAGATAGTGGTGTGTGGAAAGTCCACCAATATTTATTTATTTATTATTTATTTTTATTTTTATTTAACTGAATAAATGCCTTTTTTCTTTGTCTCCTTCGTTTAGTTGTCTTTGTCTCCGTCGCGACAGCCTCAGCTCAGTTGGTGGTAGCTCTGCGTTCTGCGCTGAAAGCCGTGGGTTCGATTCCCACCAAGAACATACATTTGTGTGGTGAATATAGGTGTTTTTTCTCTGTCTGGGTGTTATTATGTATTAAGTAAAAGTATGTATTTACAAAAAAAATACAAGCTTTGCTTAGTTTGGGGCTAGATAGTGCTGTGTGGAAACTCCATCAAATTTAAGTATTTATTTATAGATACAATAAAAAGTTTATCCATAAGTCCAGCAGTGGATTCTTTAGGCTGATGACGATGATACAGGTACGGTGTGAGAGAGAGACAAATAACCTGTACACTCCTAAACACGTCCACAAAATTTATCATTTACAAGGTACTTACTAAGATTTACGATAGACAATTCAATACAACAATAAAACGCGCAAAACAGGTTTTAATAAGGTGACAAATATTATAGACTCACTTGATATTCAATAACTAAACGAGGACCCTTCGATAATATGAAATGTATTCTAAAGGGGACGTAGGCTGGTGTACCTACCAAACCTTAACTAACTAGGTACGTATACAAGGTGTTCCAATACTTGTGTTTAAAAACTTCAGAGGGCTAAAATACCCATCAATATGAATAACTTTTTCTAAGAACCAACACTGTGAACGCGAAAAAAAAACAGCTGTTTTATACATTTTAGCCAGGTAGGTATTGAACTTTTGTATGAAACAGCTGTTTTTTTTGCGTTTACAGTGTTGGTTCCTTATACCAATTTATTCATATATTGGAACACAATTATTGGAACACTTGTATAGGTAGAGGACGAGGGATCGTCCAATCATTACATTTTGCACATAACCACATTTTGTAGTAGTTGGTATTCCATACGTGACAGGTTGCAAGCCCATCGCCGCTGTTAGAACTTAAAAATAAATTTTACTTTTGTTATTCAGGAAAAGATATCATAATGTTTCTCTGGTGTTGCAAGCGTCCATTGGCTTAGGTAACCACTTTCCATCAGGTGGGCCGTACGCTTGTGTTGCTTAATTAGCAGTATAAAATAGAGACCTTAAAAAAATATTAGAAACTTAACCCTGTAACTGCATTTTCTAAGTTTTTCATTTATTTGGGTAGTTTAATACCGAGTTTGATATTCGTTGTAAAAATATTACAATGGCAGAAGTCATGGGTATTCCACTAGTCAAAAAATACATGAATAAATAAAAGAAGCGACCCTCGAGAGGGCAATAAATAATATCCAGCAAAAGTCAGCGCGACTGTACAGTCGGAGTCAGAAATTGTTGACTTTTCAGAATTTCGAATGCTTTTTCATCTTTTATAAAAATATTACACATACAATATATTTTTAGCACAAGTTGTAAAATTAAATTTGCACTAATTTTACTTTTATATAAATATATTTTTAAATGAGTTACAATAAATTATGAATACTTATTTTATTATTATTAAATAGAAATGCGGCTTTACGTAGGTTAAAAACTTTTACAGCCAAACTATAATGGCCGGTTTCTGAAAGCTCGATCAAAACTATTACAGCTATTACATCGAATTAGATAGAGATAGCAAGTGACTTGGCATCCGATTAGTTTTGACCGGGCTTTCAGAAACCGGCCGTAAGCATATCAAAATCAAAGTCAAAACGGTCTTTATTCAGTACAATCACAAGGATCACTTTGAAACGTCTTATATTCTAGGTGAATCTACCGCCAGTTTCTATAATACTATACCTACTTTCTGCCGCCAAGCAGCGTTACTGTGTTGGTTTGAAAACTGCCAAACCGGTGAAATTCTAGGCACATGAGGCTTAACATTTGTATGCCTCAAGTCTTTCATATCATGCATGTCTTGCAAGGCAAAAGCTTGTGATGGTTACCACTTAACATCAGATCGGCTTATTCAATCGTGTTATCATTCGTAGAACACCTTAGAAACTTCGTCTGATCACCATTACTGTTGGCGCTGACTGTACCTCTGTTATTAAATGTCAGGATTGCTGCGCTGTTATTATTTCGGGTCATTCCTAAACGAAATCAAAAATCGGATCCCATTTTATCTTGTTCATCGTAAATTCTTTTCAGGTATTCAAATTAGATACCTTTGTTACCTTATATTACCTACCTTTGGGCTTTTTCAGAGAAATGCGATATTAAATAAAATAAATACTTTCAACATTTTCACTCAAAGACGGTGACGGTGACGGTGGACTGGTGGTCTAGTGGTAGAGGCCCCGCCTTCCGATCCTAAGGTCGTGGGTTCGAAACCAGTCGTGTACCAATGAGTTTTTCTGTTCAAAAATTTATGTGCACAATGCCAGGGGCCTTATGCTCACTTCGAGCGAGATTATCTCACGATGGAGATGTCGTCATATCTCGTTCATTAACTCGTTGACCTTGCGTCTCGCATGAACTTTGTATGAGAAAATTGGGGAGTTAGATAGTGAGAATGGGGATAAATAGTTTTCGAACGAGATATGACGTCATCTCTAACGTGAGATAATCTCTGTCGAAGTGAGCATAAGGCCCCAGTACTCTCAAACGGTGAAGGAAAACATCGTGAGGAAATCGGCATGTCGTAGAACCTAAAAAGGTCTATAACACGTGTAAAGTGCTCGAAAGGAGCCTCTTGAGGAGCACTTAAAATCCTTTCACCACACTGCTTCTAAAGAAACTAGTGACATGACGAACAAGAACTCAAAGACGGTGCTTTTTTTTTACTTATTACAGGAAGTCCGCTGCTGAAAATACGCCTCGCCTACACATTTCCAGGAAGAACGATTCTGAGGCTTTTTCATCCACCGACTTCCGGCGATCCTCACGATGTCGTCGGTCCAACATTGATAATGATGATGAATCCTTTTTTTTATAATTACATACCTATAATTTATAATAACACTTACAGATAACAAACATCTATGTTAATCACACAAATGTCTATTCTCGGTGAGAATCAAACTCACAACCTACAGCGCAAAAGGCACAATTACATCATGCTCAGCTGGACTCCAGTTTTGACGTCTCCACATGGACGGTAAAGTCAAAAGGTATTTATTAAATAATATCACAAGGATCACTTTGAAACGTCTTAAAGCTAGGTGACTCTAGGTCAGTTCGACGCCAAAGCCTAGAAGAACAGGCGACAAACTTACGGCTTGGTTCCTACCGTTCTTTTGTGTGGTACCTAGCCACACCATTTTTCTAAATTTCTACTTTACCTTTATAACAAGTCTTCTTCTTTCGAGTCAATGGCAATACAGACTTTATATGACGTCAGACGACTTTATTGTTAAGCCTGAAATCCCTGGTGTCTGGCTCTAGTTCTGTTATGTATCGTCATAAATAAAATAAAAAGCTGTCTTTCTTTTCTACCAACTGAGCTGGAATGGCTTTATGAAGGACTCTCGTCCCAGGATTGAGACGGGTCAATGACCCACAGAATTTGATCAAGGTTCGTTTGACACAATCAACGAGCTATTGAGCTTGAGAAGGTACCATCAAACTACGACAATTAAATACATAGATAGCCATCATAGCTCAGTTGGTAAGCAGTTGTGGGCCGTAGGTTCGATCCCCATCGTGAACAAACATTTGTGTGATGAACATTGGCGTATGAACAAGACGATTGTTTTCTGAATTGGTTTTAAATGTATAACATTATAAGAATGTGCCTAATTATAAAAAAAAAACAAAGAAAATACCTAGTGATGCGACTCGAACGCTTCAAAACTTTGAGTAGGTGGTAGTCAGAGGCAAGACCAAACATTAGTTTTGGACCTGTTTCTCACTACCGCCTACTAACTTGGTATGGTAACGAAGTTTCAACTCTATTGGCTTATTTATTGAAGAGTTCCGATAAACATACATAAAATGCCAAATCGCCTAAGTTGACTGTAAGATTTTCGTTCGCTTCGCTCACTCAATCAACAAGTATTTACAACAAAGTAAAGTACAAAATACACATAAATCAATTGAGCTATCTGCAGACAATTGAAAACGATCTAGAGATAGGTCAACTGATCCAAATCAGCCTCAATCGGAAGAGTCCTCAACACACTGGCTGAATGGCACAAAAAATATATATAAGTATTAAAATAAATAATGCCGGAATAAAAAAAAAATAATCATCCGATGTTTTCCTTCACCGGTTGAGAGCATAGGCACACGTAAGTATATAAATTATAGACATATAATATAACTGCACAACTTTATAGATACTTACTTTTGGTTAAAGGCTTTTGAAATCAGAGTAACCCTAATTAAATTTAATTAATCCGAACGTAATTCATGCAAACATATCAGGAACCATTAATTTGAAGGTTTGGGTTTTACTGGATAAGTATTTTATAAGCGCTGTTTCAGTAGTAGGTATAAGGGTATAAGTGTGAAAGGAATAAAACGATAAAAATCGTTGCGAATCATATGTCATTCTATGTGTGCGAGTGAGAGAGAACGATTACCGGCGCCATTTTGGATTTTGGAAGTCTACTGTTTTATTTTCGTTTTAAATAATAAATTTTGGTATATATTGGCATTATTGTAAATATTGGCGCGAGTGCATACAAATCAAGGATCTTTGGTGGCTCGTCCGGGTAAGTACTACTATCATGCATATTTCAGACGTCAAGCAGCGTTGCTGTTTCGTGTGAAGGGTGTGGGTGCTGGTGAATATACAGGTACCTACGGCTTAACACCTGTATACCTCATGTTGATAAACACAGGGTTGTGCTCAGGCGCGGTCGCAGCCTGAAATTTTAAAGGGGGTCACTAGTAATAATACAATATGTCGAGTAAATTAGACTTTATTGCACAATAACAGGCACCGTTAGATGTCATCAAACCATAAAGAAAATCGCGGCAATTTTTTTTAAGATTTTCAATTTGACGTGTATGATTTTGGGGGGGGGGTCATGTTCCCTGTGAACGCCCCCCTTCGGACCGCGCCTGGTTGTGCATCAAAGCCAAAGTCAAAAGGTCACTCACTTTAAACACAAGGATGACTTTAGAATCGTGAGGAAACCAGTTAGTATTTTAACAGCAGCGATGGGCTTGCTGCCTTTCATGTATCGAACTGACTACCCTCCTTAGATGTTCTTAAAAGAATCTGGAGTTCGTACTTGGTACTAAGAGATCTGAGGGGATATCTACCGTGCCTGGGGATCAAAGTCGTGAAACAGTTTCAGTTTTCAAAATATAGGCGCCAATTCCACGCGACCCAGCCGCGTAGTCGACCAGAATTTTCTCTCACTGATGATGGAGATGATATCGAATTTGCATTCGAAATTTTTCCAAAAGAATAAACATTTTAATGTTACTATTCGTAGCAAAATTAAAAGGAGCAGAAAAAGTATTTAGACGTTGCTAAGAATACATTAAAAAATTGGCCAAGTGCGAGTCGGAGTCGCGCACGAAGGGTTCCGTAACATTATCTATAAAAACGGCTAAAAAAAAGTTTTTAGTGTAGTGTAGTTCTATTTAAACAACGCGTTTGATAAACTCTTTGAGTAGAAATAATAATTATATGATCTGGTTCCCATAGAATAAGCTTTGCTTAGTTTGGGGCTAGATTGTGCTATGTGGAAGTCCAATGATTAATTAATTACATTGTTCAACTCGAAGATCAAATCGCAGACAAGCTAGTTCTTTTTTAAGTTCTTGTTTTCAATCTTTCCGAGTGGAAATGGCGAAAGGTTTTTTAACACGATAGTTTCCACCTGTTTCCACGATCCATTGTAGCAGAAACATTAGAGTGATTGAAAGAACACGCCAGCCAAGTCAAGTTGCGATATTCATTTTATTATTAGGTACTATGTTAGAAAAGTCTTTTATTACGTTATAAAAGTCTTCTTCTTCTTTCTTCCGTTTATGGCACCTGTCCGTCATTCGACAGACAATCTTGCCAGTGTCAAGTGATATAAATAAATACTTTTTAGTTAAGTCAAATAGTAAAGTCGCAGTGATTTGTTTAGGAGAAAATGTTTTCTTAAAAACTTTTGAAACAATTTCGTTGAAATCGCTTTGTTCTATAAGACCAAGTAATGTTGGTTAAAAAGCCACAACATAAAAAATATACGACAGAACTTAAATTAACATTAGAAAAACAATTAAAATTATTATTGATCGAGTGAGCGAAGCGAACAAAGATCTTTGTTTCAACTTGGGCGATTTGGCATTTTATGTATGTATGTATGTATGTATGTATGTATGTATGTATGTATGTATGTTTGTCTGGCGATAACTTTAGAACCGTTGATCCGATCTGCATGAAATTTGATATGTCGATAGCTTGTACTTGAGAAATTTACTGGTAAGTATATGAGTAAAATCGGATGACGGGTTTTTGAGATATGGGGTTTTTTAAGGGCGCAAAAATAAAAAAAGTTACATAAAAAAATCAAGTTACATGTCATATGAAAGGGCTTTGTTTGGACATTCCAAAACAATTTTTACTTTTTTTTTGGGACGCTCGGTTTTTGAGATAAAACAAAACAAGTTAAATTAAGATAACCAGCGATCCTAGAGCTCCCATCTCTAAGAGTTTCGTTGACATCAAGGTTTTTCTACTGGTCGGCCAGTTACTTTGCTTTTTCTTATTTTTTTTTCTTGAAATATATTAAGGAGGTACTCAGTTCTCATAAAATGGTGATGACGACCAGGTCTGATGATGGAGCCAAGGTCTGTTCAACGGAACTCTTCAATAAATAGGCCAATAGAGTTGAAACTTGGTTACCATACCAAGTTAGTAGGCAGTAGTCAGAAAAAAGTCCAAACATAATGTTTGGACTTGCCTCTGACTACTACTCACTCAAAGTTTTGATGCGTTCGTCGGGTCGCATCACGAGATCTCAGTTCGGGGCGAACTACTAGTATATTTATTTTATACTAGCGGCCTGTCCCAGCTTCGCATGGGTGGTCATAAATTTTTTGAACATTTTAGGATAAACTTAGAACGTGGGTTCGAGCCTCGCGACTACTTATTTCATACATTTGCACGCGCTTCTCCTTGAGTGAATGAAATCGCACCCCGAGCGTGACCCGTGGACCCGTTAACATTTTTAATTTCGTCATATCTTTTGAATGGAATGTCCGATTTGAAAAATTTAAGAAGTAATGTATAGGTATTGAAACCGTCTTAATTATGATAAGGATTAATACCAAGGTACAAATAAAGACCCTTTTCTGGCGACGGCATTTCAATTATTTTTTTATAATAAAAGAACACTTATTGTGACATAACTATAATAGTTAGACATATGCTGTTGCGACATTTTTTGTAGATGATGACGTGTTCTACAAAATCGTAGTACATTATTTTGTTCTATCATCAATAGTTTTCGCAGCGCACGCGATGTAAGGTTTTTGTATTCCACCTTGGGTTACATTATTGAAGTTTTAGTAAGGATCCCTGATTTTTTTGAAAATATAATATAGCCTATGTTACTCAGGGATAATGTAGCATTCTAATGGTGAAAGAATTTTTGAAATCGGACCAGTAGTTTTTGAGCCTATTCGTTACATACAAAAATACAAACATACAAAAATACAAAAATACAAAGGTTTCCTCTTTATAATATTAGTGTAGAAGTCTATTTATGTATATAAATAGTTATTATATTAGGTATTGAAGTTAATATATATATATATGTATTTGTATAATTTTTTATAAAATAATATTTTTTGTGGAAATCATTTGTGTACAATAAAGAATAAAATGAAAAAGGTCTGTTGCTTCCCAAAATGACTAAAAACGAATCCTTCTTTGCTCATTAAACCATTTTATTAACTTAACCATTTCAGGTGATATTTGAACGTATAAGTACCGATTTCTCTCCTTTCGACATTCTCGAAAAATCCTGGTACTAAGAAATCGGATATCTACCGTGCCGTAGGATCAAATTCGTAATGCTGTTTCTGTTTTTGTATGAGTTAAAATACCTAAATATGTAATACTTATTCCACCTCTGTTTCGAAAACATCATTTTGTAGTAGCTTAAGGCCCAGTTTCAACATGCTCTGTTAGTTACTAATCAAAGATTAACAGGCCGTTAAATCTAACCTTAGCTGTCAAACACGTATATTTTGACATATTTAACGGCCCTTTAATCCTTTGTTAATCTAACAGAGCATGGTGAAACCGGCCCTAAGAAAGGGAAAACAAGGTTCTTCTTCTTGAATTTTTCCAAACGCTAAAGCGCCAAAATGTTGTTGGATTGCCAGAAAAAATCCAATGATGTAAAAAAACTCATTTTGGCCATATTGGCGCTTAAGCATTTCTTCCTTTTCACTGACGATATACAATTATTTAATGAAATGATACCTACCACAAGCATGAAAGACTAACTAAAGAAAAACACAAAAAAGACAATACAAAGTGGGTAAGATGTTTTTATGGTTCTTTGTAGTCTGTTCTTCAAGAACCAACTCAGTGAATTAAAAAGATAAATGGAAAAGAATGTCTCATTTTTGTTTGTCGAAGGCAGAAAGAACGACCTTAAATAAATTATGACATAAATAAAAGAAACACATATACTGAGCCAGGGAACTATTTGACCTAACATAGAGTACGGTTTATACCTACATAAGCTATGTTATTTATTTTTATACCACCTACCAATGTATTTTGTATGGATCTGAGTGTTTCCCCACAAAAGGGATGGATGAAAGAAGAGTGCATGTTGCGGAGATGCGAATGTTTAGATGAATGTGTGGAGTGACAAGAATGGATAAGACATTAATGACCAGTTCCACTAAGTTCAACCAGTTGAACTAATTGCACGAAAAATTCCAGTTATTTCAACTTAGTAATTTTTTGTAAAAGTTGAACTTTCGGGACAAGAACAAGTTTTTTTGATACAACTAGTTAATAGAAAATATGTTAATAACAAAGCATAGCATAGTAACTCACGCTCGATAGGACCGGGCTCTACAATGCACTGCCCTGCGTCCATCATCTTGAGGCATACAGATATTAAGCTTCATGTGCCTGTAGCCACACTGGCAACCACACTGTTCAAACTGAAACACAGCAACGCTGCTTGGCGGCAGAAAAAGGCTTGGTGGTAGTTCTTCCCAGGACGAGCCCTTTACAAAGAGCTATCATGATCGCATTGTCAGTTTTTTAATATATATTTACTACAGTCCATGTTTTGTTTCTATTAATTTTAGACCCATTACTGGTAGGTAATGGTGAAAAAATAAATAAATAAATAAAATAAATACAGTGAGCAGGAATCAGGTAATTTGGGTTTATTGAAAGACCAACAGACAGCCGCTGAGGTATCACTCTACACTGACATCGGCCCGAGCCGTTGATTTAATTTGAACCCTATTCGTATAAGCTATGAGATGAATTTATACTCGTCAGTAGTATCTGTACTTATACCGTTGCCACCTAAGATTTACGAAACTCATATTCAGCTATGTCTCCGTTCAAATAAGGTTCAAATTCAAAGCACCGTGAGTCTACCGTGAAGGTTCTCGACACGAGAAAACTAAGCGTAGAATGCCCCATGAAACATTGTAATGGTTGTGGGAAGTTGGTGAATAAGAAAGCTTAATATATTATACTCATCTTCCTTAGAAATCGGCCTAAATATCCAGTAGTCGATGAATATATCCATAAGAGATAGCTTAAAAGCTAAGAAAGACAAAGTTTAAAATCGTTTCAAATTTTTAAGTTCTAGAAATGGACCCAAAGGTCGGTGAACTACAGGGTGATTATGATGATGATGATCATGAAAAGTTATAAAAGGGTTTTCAGCGCCTTAATGGACTCAATACCGTGTCCCGTACATGCGGCTACGTTGTAATCTGTGTAACGTTTGAAGACGTCTTTTGAATGCACGGCAGAGGCTGTAAGTACTTAGGATAAATGCTTAGCGGCGGTACAGTCAGCGACATAATGTAGATAATATAGAGCACTGGTGGTCGAAAGTGAGAATACAAGAAGAAGAAGCACAGAGCTGTGAGGGCTATCCAAACAAAAATATGGACTAAGTCTGAAATAAATAACACCAATTTAATTTACTTGCGTTCACTTGGTATTCGAACAAGAAAGATAAGAAGATCTATTCCTTCCAATACCAAAAACTAATACCAATGGTAAAAATAATAATATTTGTTTTTGTTCGACAAAAAAAACAAATAACATTGGTAATAGTATTAGTTTAGTCCTAAAACATGTCAAGTGCTTAAAAGGAGCTCTCAAAATACTTTCACCACATTTTTTCAAAAGAAAATAGTGACACGACAAAAAAAACAGTTCAAACCCTAAAACAACCTTAGCATAATTCGGGGCCACATTATACGTACTATCAATGTTTTATTCACGGGTGTAAATTGAATAAAAACAATAAAAGTCCGAATGTATGAAGATAAACAAGTCTTATGTACAAAATTGGATGTCGAACGAATAGCTGAATCTAATACAAAATGAATCCTAGCAAATGTCGGGGCTTCAGATACGCGACCGAATTAAAACGTCGCACTCGGAATACGGAGTGGAAAATGTGCGGGCAGCGACAGAAGTAGATGAATGACTTTAGATCAGTGGTTATAAAGTCCATTAATATTAAAACTAGCTCTTACCCGCGGATTCGCTCGCGCTCGTTTACTTTAGAATACTTACAAATAAAATAATGGTTTATTGATATGATTGGCAACATCTTTATTAAAAAAAAATGTATTTTCTTCCCCATGGAACAATCTTGAGCCACGTAATTTTGTCAGAAGAAACAGGTACTAACTGACGACTTGAAGTTCCTGATTTTTCTATTGTTTGTATAAAATATAAAAAAAAGTCGTGATAAAAAGTATCCTATGTCCGTCTCCTGGTTCTAAGCTACCTTTCCACCAATTTTCAGCCAAATCGGTTCAGCCATTTTTGAGTTATAAATTATATAGATAAATAAATCAATATAAATAGTTTAAGAGTAGTAGAGCTCTTTGGGAGGGGCTCGTCTGGGGAAAAACTACCCCATGCCTATTTCTGCCGCCAAGCAACGTTGCTGTGTTTCGGTTTTAAGGGTGTGGTTGCCGGTGAAATAACAGGCACATGAGGCTTGACATGTATGCACAAGTTGATAGACGTAGGGCAGTGCATCGTAGGCACGTTCCTATCGTGCGTGACTTACGAGGCAATGCTTTGTGATGGTTACCACTTAACATCAGGTGGGCCATCTGCTTGCTCCATCAGCAAGTAGTATTATAAAAAACATGGCTATTTCTGCCGCCAAGCAGTGTAGCTATGTTTCCCAAAATGTAAACTACAGGACCTAGGGGTCTAAAATTTGGCACTCGTTCTTGACAAGCACTCAGAAGTAGCAATCACTTAAAACGGTTTTTGAAAACGCACCCCAAGGGGTATGAAAATGGTAACACAATATGTATGGAAATAGCTTCAGGCTAACAACTCGTGCGGGATTCCACTAGTGTTTATTAAACCTGCTCACTTTAGATCAGTGTTTCTTAAAGTGGGCGATCACACCCTCATGGGCGCTAGAAGCCCACAGGGGGGTGATAAGGGGCCCAAGGGAAATCATAATAAATGTTTTTTATCGGAAGCAACTTGTTTGCATCCAAACTTTGTAGTTCTTCTCAGAAACTAATTAATATTTTATTTTTATTTATTACTAACAATTAGGTTAATCTACTATCACTAAAATAATGGATTGTATACATACTTGACTTGATTCGAGAAACTTGGTTATGGTTTTTTTATAACTATAAGCAGTGTTGAACTTTGAGAGCAAGGTGTTTGACAAGGTGTCAGCCTCTTGATGTTGGTAAAGCGAAATATTTTAGGGGGCGCTAGAATATAATTGATTCTCAAAGTGGGCGGTAGATGAAAAATGTTTGAGAACCTCTGCTTTAGATCAAAGTTATGAACTTCATTTGCAAGCTAGCTGCCGTCTGTGGCAATTATTAACAAAAGCAAGATTTGACAGCCCTTACAGCTTAGTTTGTTGTAACTCTGCCTTCTGCGCTGTAGGCCGTGGGTTCGATTCCCACCGAGAACAAACATTTGTGTGATGAACATAGGTGTTTGTTCTCAGTCTGGTTATTATTAGATATGATAAGTATGTGTTTACAAAAAACGAGCCAAGTGCGAGTCGGACTTTTTAAGGGTCCCGTTTTACCTTTTGGGTACGGAACCCTAAAAAGTATTATAGTATTATATCAGTTATCTGGTTGCTATATTACGAGCTTTGCTTAGCTTGGGTGGAGATGGTGCTGTGTGGAAAGTCCAGCAATGTTGATTAAATAAATAACTAAATGCATTAATAATACGAAAAATGTTTTCACATAATGCAGTGGATGCGCCAAGATCAGACTTTGATAAAATTTAGTTTTTACATTGAAGTTATTTTTTACCTTTGTCGCGGTCTGTACCTGCCTTTATACACAATTTACTTCTCAGGATAGTAGTGTTATCTGGCTTTTGGGATGGGATGAAATGGCCTGCCGAAGCGTGAAAAGGAACCAAAAAGTTACATTTGAAATAGCTTTAGGTTTTTGCAACCATAAAACTTTATTTGCTGACCAGCATTCGCCCGCAACTCCACTAGCGAGGTACACACGGATTCAGATCAAGCTACACACAGGCAAATAAAAATGACGCTAAAAATTACAACAAAGACGAACAAGCGAGCTGTGTATTAGCCTTATCCGGTGTACTTATCTGGAGAGTACTGGTGGTCTAGCGTTAGCGGCCCCGCCTTCCGATCCTAAGGTCGTCGGTTCGAAACCGGTCGTGCACCAATGAGTTTTTTTTTTATAAAAACTTTATATGCACAATGCCAGTACTCTCAAACGGTGAAGTAAAACATCGTGAGGAAACCGGCATGTCGTAGAACCTAAGAAAAAAAAGTTCTTCATGTTAATGTGTCAAGTACTCGAAAGGAGCCTTGACACATTAACTTGAGGCGCACTCAATATCCTTTCACCACATTGTTTCGAAAGAAACTAGTGACACGACAAATACAAAGACAAGAGAAGAGACTTATCTGGATGAGGCCAAGTCGGCCTCATCCATATAAGTACAAAGCAAGTATGAAGAAAGTAAGTGTGGTTGCCGGTATAATTACAGGCACATGAGGCTTAACATCTGTATGCCTCAAGTTGATGGACGCCGGGCAGTGCATCGTAGGGCACGTTCCTATCGTGCGTGGCTTACGAGGTAATGCTTTGTTATAGGTGATGGTTATCTTAAAATCAGGTGGGCCATCTGCTTGTTCTATTAGCAGGTTGTATAAAAAAAAAGTATAAGTTTAAAGGACGAAATCTAGAAGACATTTGAATCAAATCAAAATTATATTTTTGCTGAATCTTACTGTTATTTTTCAAAACTTGGTTGTTCACGATTCGTCAACCGCCTTCAATATTTTATACGTTCAAAATTGTTGAAATATGTGAGCGATATGAACTAAGCAATATCTATAAGCGAATCCCAGGTTACGAACTATTTTGGTTCTAAGTTTCATCCCGATCAGTACATACAAACATTGTAACTTTCACACTTATATTTATAATAGAAAGGATTTTTTTTTATACAACTAGCTGATGGAACAAGCATATGGCCCACCTGATGTTATGTGGTAACCATCACCTATAACAAAGCATTGCCTCGTAAGTCACGCGCGATAGGAACGTGCCCTACGATGCACTGCCCTGCGTCCATAAACTTGAGGCATACAGATGTTAAGCCTCATGTGCCTGTAATTTCACCGGCAACCCAAACCCTTCGAACCGAAACACAGCGTTGTTGCTTGGCGTCAGAAAAAGGCGTGGTGGTAGTACTTCCCCGGACGAGCCACACACAAAGAGCTCTACTACTCTTATATTGAATAAGAATATTGGATATTGGTAAGAATATAATTGAAGACTTTTTATTCGACGCAGAAACACGGGTACAACTTCACAGAACAAAAAATAACAAGAAGAAGACAAAACTGTGAAACATAGCAGGTATAATAATATAGTAGGTAAGAGATGACAATTCTTTATACAATAATAATAATTCTTATAAACTCTCATACGGCAAGAGCGAATTGCCTATCTAATGTGACATTACGTACATTGTACACGAAATAATATTCTCTACAGTAACCATTTTCATTTACCCTGGAATGCGTACGATTGAGGTAGTTGAAAAATGAATAATATCTCCTTCTTTTAAGGCTCAAATTCCTCTGAATTCCGAAAGAACTGGTCTTGTGAGATAGCGATACCCTTTGTCATTTTCATCCATTCATGTCAGCTCATGGTTCTAAGATATCCAAGTCTAAGTTTTAAAACCTATAAAACTAATAAAAATGAAGTTTCTACAATGTACAAAAATAAAATAAACACAGAATACAGATATTTTAAATATGCAAATAACAAAAACCGGCCAAGTGCGAGTCGGACTCGCGCACGAAGGGTTCCGTACCATTATCTATAAAAACGGCATAAAAATCACGTTTGTGAGGATGCACGATGTTGAAGATGACTATCGTCACGTTTGATTCACGTTTGAGTATGAGAGCCCCTTAAATATTTATTTTATTCCGTTTTTTTAGTATTTGTTGTTATAGCGGCAACAGAAATACATCATCTGTGAAAATTTCAACTGTCTAACTATCACGGTTCATGAGATACAGCCTGGTGACAGACGGGTAGACAGACAGACAGACGGACGGACAGCGGAGTCTTAGCACAGACAGAGTCTTAGCCGTACATATACCCATTGCTTTGTAAATTTAAAAATGGCACGCCTGACACTGCAGAATATATTGATACCAATAAATGTATAACACCTTTGCAAAACTATAATCTCTGGAAATAAACTGATTTGATTTGGTTACCTAAATAAATGAACGATTATGATTAGTTATATTTTAGCTTCTTTCTACAATTCAAAGTGACATTGAAAGAACCAGCAGCCGGCAAATAAACAACCGAAACCGAAAAAAAGAGTTCAATACGAAAATGAAGTATTCCTTCTTATAAAAATAATTTATAAGACCCTTACAATATTTTTACAAAGTGAAAGGTCGGTTATCGAGGTCAAGTGTCGGCGGAAAGCTGGAGGCTGAAGCGGATGTCGCCGCAGATAACGTAATAGTTAATATTTCAAACCTTCAATAGCTCTGAAAAGGTTTTGCTCGGCAATTCGGAGAATCAAGTTCGCCTTAAGGTTTGCTTCATAAGAATCCGGTGAAATTTATTCGACCGTTACAACACGGAACGGGTTTAATATCCATAGTCAAAGCCAAAAGGTATTTATTCCATCGAACCACAGGGATCACTTTGAAACGTCTTGAAGCTCGGTGAACTAGGTAACGTTCCACGCGACCAAGCCTAGAAGAGCAGGCAACGAACTTACGGCTTAGTTCCTTCTTTTGGTAGAGACTTAGTAGGATTTACTTAAACTAAGATTTAAAGAGCTCTTTGTGAATGGCTCGTCCGGGGAAGTACTACCACCACGCCTTTTTCTGCTGGCAAGCAGCAACGCTGTGTTTCGGTTTGAAGTGTGTGGTTTCCAGTGTAATTACAGGCACATGAGGCTTAACATCTGTATGCCTCAAGTTGATGGACGCAGGGCATTGCATCGTAGGGAACGTTCCTACCGTGCTTTGTTATAGGTGATGGTTACCACTTAACATCAGGTGGGCTATTTGCTTGTTCCATCAGCTAGTTGTATAAAAAAAAGGAAACGACTTTGATCTCAAGGCAGATATTCCCTCAGATATTTTGAGATTCTTCGAGAATGTGTTAGGGAGGTTAGTCAGCGGTACGTTCAGATATCACATTTGTATTATTGTTGTATTTGTTAAGAGAGTATTCCATACGTGACAGTGACACAGTGTCTGCGACTTTTCATAACTACCCTCAATGATTTAATATCTTTTGAAATTTTGAAATGTGCGAGCGAAAAGTAAATTAGCAGTAGTCTGCGTCTAACAGCCTTATTACAAAAATCTGTCAAACGATAAACGATGCTTAAACTATTGCCATCTCTTACCAATGCGTAATGACAAACAGAGACAGCGCAAATTTTAAGCATTATTTAAAGGCGTTGTTTCATCAATATATGGAGCCGGGGTCTGGTCTATGTACAGTACATATAATTATCGCTTAGCAATATAATAACTGTTTTATGTGCTTATTTGCCTCATTTTTACTTTGTTTTCTTGCTTAACAAGATTTTCTTTGTCAAGGAGAGCAACACAATGCACTAAAAATATGGTGGACTGACATGCGTGAATGTCATTTAGACAACTGTTGTTTAAGTCAATCTTGAGAGTGAAAGTCATTACCGTCAAAAAAAACAACCAAAACTGTCAAAAAATTATAAAATGCAATGCGTCATATCAAACGTCATGTCAAACGTCAATTACAGACTGTCATGGCGGCTCTAGAAGTGTGCACATAGTAAGAATTTGAACAGTTCAACATTTAGTAATAACAACTATATTAGCCTACATATTAATGATATTACATTTGAATGGTAATCTTCAACTTTTTCAAATTTTTCTATGTGCGGTACATAGACCAGACCCAGAATAAACCTGTCCTTTAAACACCATTTTATAGTATGAGAGTAAATGTTTTTGAGCGACAAACAGCTGTGATAAAAGTGACGAATTAACCAAAATTTGTTTTGGAAAAGTTCAAGCAAGAATGTAATTTTTTTTACTTTTCGTCCAGAAAGCCTTCCGCGCTACTGCTTCTGAAGACTGTCATCTTCAGCCACCGCTTTATACGAAACTGGGACTGTCAACCCTTTCACGCGCCAGTGATCAGCAAACGGACTCATGGAAATGAGGATTTCTTAAGAGGCTGACAACCGTCAAACTTCCCCTTCGTTCGTTTTGACATCTTCAACATTTTTGAAGGTGTTCATCATCATTTTTCTACAACATTGTTCAAGAAAACTGTTATGAAAAATCGCAACAACAGTTATGAATTAAACTAATGGGATTCATTTTCTGACATTTTGGGAAGCAACATAGCTTTTTCATTTTATTTGTTTTTCTAGTGTTATTTTGAGCTGTGTTGTGTAATTTCGGTGGTATTTTAACCAACATTACTTGAGGTTTTAGCACAAAGTGTAAACATTTGGAATGAAAGTGTATTGTGATATCCTGATTTGACCGAAAATGTTTCCAATGTTTTGAAGAAAACCGCCACCATTTTCTTCAAAACAAATGACGGCCGACTTGACTATGGACTGACTTGACAAAAAAGTATTTATTCAATACAAATCACTTGACACTGGCAAGATTGTTTGTCGAATGACAGATAGGAGCCATAAACGGAGAGAAGAAGAAGAAGAACTAAACTAATGCCACTTTATGGAGTACTGGACGAGAGCGCATATAGGTACGGTTAAGGTTTTCTTGAACAATGTATTTGGGATTATTTAGAATTTCCCAATATTTGTCTTTGTTAAATGGACATAAAATTATTGAATAGAATCAATATTTCCTTTAAAAGAAATTGTTTCACTAGTTTTTGTACATAATCAAACTTTCTGGTAGAAAAACTAGTTTGGATCAAAATTATATTTTTGCTGATCCTTCGTACTGGTATTCTTCGTAAGTTTGATATTTGTGTTTTTTCACACATTGAATTTGCGATCGGATCGTGAAATTGGTTGACAGTTGTCTGCGCCTTAACACTAGCCTAAACCTTCAACTTCTTTACGTCGAACTGAAAGATGATTAACCAAAATTCGTATTGACGTTGTGACGTATAGACAGCATGGAGCACCGGCGTTCAAGCGAGAGTGGGTTTGATTCCGTTCGTGCACGAATCTAGTGGATTGCTTCATGAATGTAGAAAGTACTTAGAACGGATTTGGTTGGACATTCAAAGTTAAAAGGCATTACTCCGTTTTTTTATACGATTTGATTTGATTTGATGACAGCAGATGACAAAAAAGTAATTTTGGTTTTATTACACCAATGCTTATTAAATAATATAATAATAATATAATAATTAAATAACAGATTTTTTTTGTGTAATTTGAGATGAAATTTAGAATACATTTTTATATTACTTCGTGCGTCTAGCGTAAAAGATTCTAAGAACGAACTGTTTAGGGCGTTCGCTCAGGGTTACACTTTGAAACGTCTTATAGCGGCCGGGTAGACTTAATTCACCTGGATTATATCACCTGGGTGTATTAAGTGCTACGCACGGAAGACTTGGTGCACCAGGGAGAACTAACACAGCTCTCAATAAAATTGAAGCCCCAATCCGGTAGACTTAATTCACCTGGCTTAAACATAAACAAATGACCCATTTTCTTTCGACAAGCTCGTAATCTCAATTATTATAACCCCTAATAAGACAGAAAATGGGTGAATCTAGGAGCCAGTTCCACGCGACCAAGCCCTGAAGAACGAGCAACAAAGTTACGGTTTGGTGCCTACAGTTCTTTTGTATGATATTGGAGGGCTTTCTACACAGCACTATCTAGCCCCAAACTAAACCAAAGCTCGTAATATGGGAACCAGATAGCTGATATAATACATTATACACCACTATTTTGTGACTATCAAAAAAAAATTAAGGACAGTTGCAGCAGAGGCTACTAATGCTATTGGCACTGTCAAGATTTTTTAATATTTAACTTTTAGCAAGTTATCGAGGTTTGTTTTCAACCAAAATCCTGCACAATTTTATGGACACACTACAAGAAAATACTACGGAATACTACTGCTAGTCAACATCGTAAACACTCCATTCATTATGACTCCTTCCATCTACCGTCTCGTCGTATAGTACCTACCTACGTCACATCATCTTGTCCTTTCCTTCTCTCTCGCTCACTAGATAAATCATTCAATGGGTAGGTAGATAGGTAAGTATCATAAAAAAGGCATTATTTTAGGGATTTTTTTAATACTTTTATTTGTAATTAATTGCCATTTTTCCTTCATAATTTTACGGGCTTAGGATGTCAAGCTATTTACAACAATTAAAGTTATTTACAGTATGTACTTACAACTACGCACGTATTTACACTTCCACTGTTCATTGAAAATAAACATGTTTTCTCATAATATTTTTGATATAGCCAACAAGGGTTCAATTTGGTCATGCTGTGAAATTGTGTGTAATAGTTTTAAGATTTATTCATAATGGTAATCATTTACAACTGGTTGTTGTATCGATCAGTCAGTTATATCATTCAGGTAGAGGTTCAATCATTCAATATGGCGGGGAGCCAGGGACACGGGAAAAGTGTAAATCATCATATATTCATGTAAAAAGGTCAATCTATACTCAATAAACGGTCAGTGTCTTCAATCAAGTGTTTTCAATTCATCACAACGTCAAAAACAGGCTACCCTGTGAGCACACGGCGAAACATATACTCATGGTGGGACGCCGGCCGACTGCAATCGAACCCGCCAGTTGGTTGTGCGCACATTTTTGGTGGCCCATGAGGGGAACAACAACGCAATCCACGTGTAAGGGGACGCGTGGCAAAGCGTGATCATCAGTCAGCACATCATCATCGAGTCAAGGATTGCGGGGAGCATCCAGGTTCAACTCAAGACAAGTCGGGACTTGTCGACGGACGGGACAGGGAGTCGTCGTGCCGTTGGAGTCTACGCATCGGATCATCAAGATTACGGACTTTACGGAAGTGTTAGTGCCGTATAAAAGGTCATTTTCGGGGTGAAAGTGTATTTATCATAAAAAGGTGTCATCGTGCAATTTCATCTCAAGACAATTCATCGAGCGCCATATTGGTTCATTTCTTCTGAGCGCGGTTCGGTTTGGTCAATTGGGATTGTTGGCCAACCTATTGGAAATTCATACAACCTTGGTGCGGTTGGCAATATTGCGGAGTGAGCGGAGCTCTATCAAGCAACAATCAGGACGAACTTCAGGTGTTCGCAGTGCAGTGCTATTGGACAATAGACATTCATTCAGTCAGTCAAATAGGTCATTCAATCAGTCAGTCAAATAGGTCATTCAATCATAGTAGGAACTGTCAAAGTCAAGTAAAGGTATTCAATCTGTCAATTTAGGGATCTATCAGTGTAATCAATATCAGTTGGGGATTGTTTGTTTACAAGTTCAATTCAAGGTTCATATATCATCACAATGGCTAGTAAATCAGCTAGAATTCAATTTAAATCAAAGCATCGGATGCTTACGGATTTTGGTCAAACGATTTTGAATAGCGAGTCAGCTATTGCGTCATCAGTTGCCAAACGGCATTTTGATAAATATTATCCTCTGTTCATAGAAGCCTACGAGTCATTGGTAGGAATTGAGGATTGCTCAAGTGACGAACTGAGTGAATACGGTGTTCAGTTCTCGGAGATCAATATGCTTCTGATCAAGGTGGAGCAGAAGTTGGGTAGTGAGGTGAGTTCTCCGGGGAGCGAGGCTACACCCACAACATCAAAGGAAAGTCAGGTAAGAGCACGATTACCTCTCATAGAAATTCCTAAATTCAGTGGGAAAATGATCGACTGGGTGCCGTTTATTGACCTCTTTCAGTCATTGGTTCATGACCGTCCAAATATGTCAGATGCGGAAAAGCATTACTATCTCAGAGCATGACTCGAGGGTGAGGCACTCTCAATTATCAGGCAGTTGCCAATGGATGAGAGCAATTATGAGGTGGCTCTCACTTTGCTTAAGGGTAGGTATCAGAATCACCGCCTGCTTTTAGACACATATCTAGAAAGAATAATCAACCTACTGGTAATTCAGCCGAATCATTCATTAAGGTCAGACTTCTTTGACCCGCTCAGGGAATCAATTCAGGCTTTAGAGGGACTAAAGGTGCCAGTCAAAGAATGGTCATATTTCATTTTGTTCATCGTGTTACAGAAATTACCGGTGAGGATCAGGTCATTGTTTGAGGAGCGGTATGGCAAGTCAAGGGATGATTTGCCTAGCCTCGAACAACTCATGGAGCTGCTGGATGAGCAGTGTCGACTTCATCAGGCTGTCAGCGAGCCTACCTGGGTCAGGGCACCCAGGCCATCCACTTCACATCGTGGAAGATCATCACCCGGAGGGGGTACTCCGGCCACGTCACACTCAAAGGGGGCGACTTCATCAGCGCCGCGTAAGGTGGAATCATCACGTCAAACTTATCAGGTGACTTCAAATGCATGTTCATATTGCGATCAATCGGATCATTCATTGTATAGATGTGTATCATTCAAACAACTGACTCCCAGTCAGAGGAAGTTGTGGGCTAGGAAATCAGGCCATTGTTTCAAGTGCTTGCGGAAGCACTATGCTAAGGAATGTCAACACTCAAATTGGTGCTATCATTGTGGATCAAAAGAGCATAATTCACTCATCTGTCTCGAACCCAAGGAATCAGGGAAGGAACGAGCAGATACTCAGGCTGTAGCAGCCACTGAGACATCCCAAATCAATCAAGGTGGTCGGTCATCACCACCTCGGGGGGTTAATTCAAGTAGTCATGAATATCAGACCATTTCATATCAACAGCTCCGACCAAGGGTTGGTGTGAGAGCTTCTCATGCACAGGAGAGGTTCAATGAACTCCGATATGGCTCAAGGGTGAGTCCAGACCTGGAATGAGACAGGTCGACTGTTGGTGTGGTGAAGGAGTCATTGCCCATCACTATATGTCCCACGGCGTTGGTGGACATCAAATCAAGCAACGGTCAATATGTCACATGTAGGGCACTCCTAGACACGGGGGCAAGTGTAACTGCAATCAAGTTATCATTAGTCAATCATTTAAAATTACATCAACAGTCTTACAATAATAGTATATATGGAGTAGGTCAGCAAAGGGTCAAATTGCCGGGTAAAGTAGTCAAAGTAGTCATCAAGCCAAGGGGGAAATTGGTACCTATCATAAGTACTGTGGCAGTAGTTATGTATTCACTAACGGGAGATATACCTTCGAGTCATATAAATTGTAAAGCCAAATTAGAGTCATCAAATCTTTCTTTGGCAGACATAGGTTTCAATCAGCCACACGATGTGGATATTATCCTGGGAACGGATATACTCAATTATGTACTCGATGGTTCAAAGATATCACTTAACGTTTCAGGGTTAGAAGCGTACGGGTCCTGTTTTGGACATGTCATCATGGGAGCGGTTCCTCCCACTCATCAGTCAAGAGTGAAGGTCAACATTAGTCAGCCACAGGGCAGGTCATCGGTTCATAACTACGGGCTTCTAGCAACCAGACTCGAGGAGGTCCTCGAGAGGTTTTGGAGGATAGAAGAACCACCATCCAAACCTACGCTTCATCCAGATCACGTGGAATGCGAAAGGTTGTATCAATCTACTACTCAACGTATGCCAGATGGTAAATACATGGTCCGCTTGCCATTGTTATCAACCAGGTCAAGCCTCGGGGAGTCAAAGGCTTTGGCTATTCAGCGTCTCAAATCATTAGAGAAGAAAATGGATAGGGATCCAGCTTTCGGGAAGAAATATAAGGAGTTCATGAAAGAGTATGAAGCTCTAGGTCATATGTCTGAGTCAGACTTTCAATTCAATTCAGAGCACTATGTCATACCTCATCACGGAATATTCAAAAAGGGCACCGATAAACTAAGGGTAGTTTTCGATGGCAGTGGCAAAAGTTCATCAGTTCATCGGTCGCGCGCCGCGCCGTTTCGAAGCAACATCTCGTTCGCTTGCTCCGCAAATATTTTAAAGTTTAAGTGGTTTAAAGTGCAGTTCTAGTGGTGAAACCTATATATTTATGTGAGACGGTAAAACACCTGGCTTGTGGTTTTTGTTTCGTGAAGTTACAACTAAAATCACCGAAGATATAAGCGAAAATCTGGAAAGCATTATTTGTTAACGGTCATTATTACTGACCTACGACAACTCGCAGTGCGCTTGCTCATTGTTCGTGCCGCTTAGTCATCGGTCGGCCGGCCGTATTGACTATCTACCTACCAGCTGCTTCAATACGCTAACTACCTACCTGCTTGCATTTTTAACTTGCTTCGCGCTCAATATGAGTTGTGCTGCTTGTTGTACAGTAGTATTGGACGATGAAGAATACCTACGATGTACGCATGATGAGTGTGGCAAGGTTTACCATTCTTTGTGCGCGAATGTAAATAAACAAACACAATCTACAAGTAAATGGGTTTGTCCGGAATGCTGCTGTAGGACAAAGAAAGGAGGCGACAATAGTCTTACACCGGTCGGTGCCTCCAAGAAGACCCGTGACCCGAACATAACGTACCGAGCAAAAATACCAGCGACGGTTGCGACTGACCCTAGTACTGAATCCACTCTGTCGCTGTCTTTGGAGATTCGTGGCTTAAGACAGGAAGTGTCGCTTTTGAGAGACCAACTTAGTAAGGCTGTCTCACTTATATCAAGTTATGAGACTAAGCTTGCAGGCTATTCATCCTCGGTTGAAGCCCTTCACGACCAATTCAACAAACGCGTAGCTTGTCTCTCGCCTGCGATTGTTGCTCCAGGTCAATCCCAGCCAAATGACAACACACCAGAAAAGGTACGGACAACATTGGAGTCCTTGAAGCCTAAGCAAAAAAAGACGGGGAAGAAAAGTACCCTGAAATCGCCGTCTCCGGCTCTGCTGACGGGCTCTAGCCAAACTATTCCTCCAAAAGCTGCCCCAGAAAATGCGAATAGCGTCAACCCGGACGTACTGTCACCGCCTTGTCTGTCTACTTCAAATCACCAGGATGCTGAAGACAGACAGCAATGGACTGAAGTAAGGAGAATCCGACGCCCTGCCTCACTGTATGGAACTGCCGGGCCGTCTGTTACCTCCCTTAAAGCTGTGGAGCCACGTAGCTACATCCATCTCTGGAACATGGAGTCGAGTGCAGAAGAGATTCGTGACTACCTTCGTCACCTCTGCCCTGGCGGAAGTTGTACGGTAGTGGAACTTACAACTAAGGGTGACTACAAGTCTTACAAAATTGGTGTTCCAGTCGCGTACTACGAAACTTGCTTATCCATCGAGGTCTGGCCAATCAACGCCAGAATAAAGACGTGGATTGTATATGACAGGAAACCTATAGGGCCTGTGCTAGGAAAGTCCAACCAGCCCTTTCGTGGCTCCACGGCCGTGCAGTAAGGCCTTGTGCATGAATATCTTTTATCAGAATGTCCGTGGCCTGAAAACTAAACTCGTTATGTGGCGGAATAACTTGGGTGCACTTGAGCAAGACTTGGTTGTGGCAACCGAAAGTTATCTCGATAGCTCTATTGCAGATCAGGAATTAGCCTGTGGAGACTGGAGTATTCTACGTCGAGACAGAACAACGCCGTGTGGTGGCGTTCTTATAGCAGGGCGTGCTCCCATAGTTCTACAGCGGCGGCATGATCTTGAAACTGACAGCGGGGAAGATCTGTGGGCTAGTCTTATATGGCATAGCCGCTCGTTTCTTGTTTGTGTTGTCTACATTAAACCAAGTGCAAGTGACTGTGACTATATGAACTTTTTCTGTAAGGTTGAAAGTTTCATTCATACTCTGAAAGTCCCAGTCTTTATTTTAGGAGACTTAAACCTAAATAGTGCCTCCCTTAGTATTAAGAATTATTATTGTTATTTTATGTCTTATTGTAGTCTGTTAGAGAAGAATGAGGTGATGAATTTGCATGGTGGAATGTTAGATGTTGTTCTCATTCAGGAGGGGGTTGGTGTGTGTGATGCAGCTGTCACTGCCACCACTGGTATAGTATATCCCATTGACCAGTACCACCCACCGTTGGTTATCGAAGTTAAAGTTGACATAGCTAATCGCTCTGATAAAATAGAACCCAGTAACGTTAATCCAGCTAGAGACTGGAACTTTAAGAGGTGTGACTACAATCTGCTCTTTTCTCTGCTATCCGAAGTTTCCTGGTCAGGAGTTATGCAGGCCAAAGACGTGTGTAGTGCGAGTCACAGTTTCTACGAGAGCATCTATCGGGTTTTTGACCTGAGCATGCCTAAAAAACGACGTAGGAATTCAGTGAGCAGGCGCTACCCAGTGTGGTTCACGGGTGACATAATTCAAGATCTCAGACACAAAATGAAGTTACATGCTACTTGGAAACGTCTGCAAACTGTAGAAACTTACAATCATTTCTCCGATCTTAGAGCCCAATTAAAGACCCGAATAGATGCCTCGTATAGGTCCTATACGCAATCGATTGAGGATAACATTGGGCGGAACCCTCGTAAATTCTGGCAGCATATTTCTAGCCTGCGATCAAAGGGGGGGTTTGAGCCCAGCATTACCTATCAGGGTACAACTTACACAGGAGCAGAAGCTGCGGAGGCATTTGCATCTTACTTCTCTAGTGTTTTTCTCCATGATGAACCCCAACTTAACGCTGCAATTAGTGACTCCGATAACACTGCTCCTAGCAATGATATTGGCATCTCAACGTTCACGACTCGTGACGTTATTGATAGTATCAATAAATTAAAACCAGGGAGCTCCGTTGGCCCTGACAACTTGCCTCCTGCCTTTGTCAAGAATGCTAAGAAGCTGCTGTGTGGTCCACTTTGTCATATTTTTAAGCTGGCACTGACAACTGGAGTCTATCCACAACAGTGGAAGCTTTCTAGGGTAATTCCCATTCCTAAGAGCTCCAATAAGTCACTGATTGAAGAATATCGGCCAATTGCCATCCTGTCCTCGCCAGCTAAGATCTTTGAGACCATCCTACATAGGTATATATACGCCCAGGTCAATAAGTATTTATGCAATGAACAGCATGGGTTCCGAAGTAAGCGGTCCGTTAATACCAATTTGCTAACACTTGTTGATTATATCTCCGCTCGTATGGATGGTGGGTGCCAGGTTGACGTACTTTACTTCGATTTCCGGAAAGCTTTTGATAGAGTCAATAACGACATTCTGCTGGCGAAACTAAATGCTATAGGCTTTGCCCCGGGATTACTCCGGCTTCTTGCTGACTATCTCCGTGATCGCCAGCAGTTTGTCAGACTTGGCCTGTACGAGTCACGGCCCTATCATACGCGTTCCGGAGTAAGTCAAGGGTCCATACTTGGGCCTTTGCTATTTTTAATAATGGTCAATGACCTCCCTGCCGTCGTGTCTCGCGCAAGGAGCCTGCTCTATGCGGATGATCTTAAGCTCTTCTCAGAGATTAAGTCTGAGGCAGACTGTGTGGCTCTACAGGATGATATAGATGCAGTATACGAGTGGAGTATAATCAACAAAATGGAATTTAATGCGAGTAAATGCTACGTGATGACCTTCGGTCGAGTGTGGCACCCAATTAATTATGCTTATAATCTTAACGACACAGCTATAACTAGAACAAACGTAATGAAAGATTTGGGAGTCACATTTGACCGGAAACTTACCTTTCATGACCATATACGCTCATTGGCCAAAGAGTCTTTTAGGCGCCTTGGATTTGTCCTTAGAAATGCTCGTGATTTTCGCAGTGACCCCGTGGTCTGCCTACTTTTTAGCGCACTCGTCCGAAGTAAACTCGAGGCCAGTGCTTGTGTCTGGAACCCGCATGAGAGTACTTACGTTCTTATGCTTGAAAAGGTCCAGAAGGCTTTCTTGCGGTTTCTATATAAGCGTCGTTACGGGTACTACCCATATATGTTCCCAACGAAATTCCTTTTGGGTTGCCTGGGGCACAACTCGCTGGAGGTTCGGCGGGCCAACGACCAAATTACAACCGCCTGCAAGGTTTTACGCGGTAAAATTGATGCCCCGGATCTGAGCGATGAGCTATGCCGTCTTTATGTCCCAAACAATTATTGTCGGGGGCGAAAGCACAAGTTGTTTGCTGAACCATTCTCTCGCACTGTGGCTCGGGCCGCGTCACCTATCCCGCGCATTCTCACCGCACTCAACGCTCTCCTAGATGCTTGTCCTGGCTGTGATTTGTTTGTGGATGGCTGGATGAAAATATTGTCCGAATGTTTGAGATTTTGCGAGCGTGATGCCTAACTGTGTGTAAACCTGTCCTTTGTTTGTTGTTTTTGACATTTTGCTTTAATTATTATTATTACTTAATTTTTAACTGACATAATTATTTTTATTGTTATTATCCATACTTTTCTGACTCCGCTTTATTTTTCTAATTATTTTTCGTTATTTTAATTGTTTCTTAAATGTTTAATTTCCTCTATTTTTATGTATTCAATTCTTATGTTCTTTAATTAATATAATTGGTTGTATGTACCGTTTTAATTAAAGTAAAATAAATAAATAATAATAAATAATAATAATCAGGGAAATCAATCAATCAATGTCTTCATACGGGACCACTACTTCAGAATGATATCACAAAAATATTATTGAATTTCAGGCGTCATCAAATAGTCTTCACGACGGACATCCGGATGATGTTCAGAATGACGTGGGTACATCCCGAGGACAGGAAATATCAGCTCATCCTGTGGAGAGCTGATCCGTCAGAGAAGATCAAGGTATACGAACTCAATACCAATACTTATGGACTACGGTCAAGTCCCTTCATTTCAATCAGAACGTTACTTCAATTAGCGGATGACTGGGAGGTCAATCATCCCGCTTCAAGGGCATCAGATATCATCAGGAGGAGTATATTCGTTGATGATATTTTAGCGGGAACGGATTCAATATCAGAAGCTCAAGCATTAAAATCAGAACTCATTCAACTCATGGATAGCGCAGGCTATGAACTCAGGAAATGGTCTTCTAACTGTAGGGAACTGTTAGAAGATATACCACAAGATCATTGCGAGCAACCTCATCAATTTGATAATGAAGATAAGAGCTTTATTAAGGTACTGGGGATTCAATGGGACCCAGTTTCAGATTCATTCTCATATCAAATCAATATACCTACAGGTCAAGCTACAACTAAGAGGAATATACTCAGTACAATAGCAAGATTGTACGATCCTTGTGGCTACTGTGCACCGGTCATATTCAAATTCAAAGTGTTTCTTCAGTCATTATTCACGGATGGGATTTCATGGGATGAACCTATCAGTCATCAGCTCAATAGTCAATGGAATGAATTAATTCAGGATCTTAATCATCTATCTGAATTACAGATACCCCGATGTGTGTCATTGGCGGATGCTGAGTCATACTCGCTTCATGGTTTTGGAGACGCTTCAGAGCTGGGTTATGGAGCCTGTGTGTACCTCAGAACAGTTGATTCATCCGGACACATCATGGTACAATTGGTCATGGCGAAGTCAAAGGTCGCACCTAAGAAAACCATTCAGACCATACCAAAACTAGAACTCAGTGCAGCTCATCTAGTTTTCAAGCTACTGAATCATGTGGCAGAGGCATATGAGGATTCAATTCATATTCAGAGTATCAATGCATGGTCGGACAGTACCATAGTTTTGTCCTGGTTAAATTCAAAACCACATATGCTTCAAACCTTTGAATGCAACAGAGTGCAAGAGATTCAAAATTCATCACGTCATATGGTATGGAGGCATATTCGGTCAGAACTCAATCCTGGGGATTTGGTATCAAGAGGCACGTCAGCCAAGGATATTCTCAGTTCAGAGAAATGGTGGTCACCCTACTGGTTATCTACAAAGGAATCGGAGTGGCCTCGGTCAACAGTCACTGTTCCAGATAACCTACCTGGTTTCAAGAAACTTATTCATACTACAACTCAAGTTGAATCCTGGGAGGATTCATTATTATCACGTTTCAGTTCATACAACAAGATTATCAATATCACAGCATTCATACTCAGGTTTTGTAAAAACATCAGATTACCTAGGATCAAGAGGAATCTGAATTCAACGCTTTCACTCGCTGAGATTCGAGAAGCGACTCAACATTGGATAAAGAAAATTCAGTCAGATTCATTTTCAGAAGAAATCATATCACTCAAAAAAGGGAAATTAGCAAACAAGTCTTTGCAGAAACTCAGTGTATTCATAGATCAGGGAGGTCTCATCAGAGTCGGAGGAAGACTCAGAAAATCATCACTTTCATATGGAGCGAAACATCCATACCTCATACCTAAGGATCATAGGTGGGGTCAACTGCTAATAGAGCATTATCATCGGTCATATTGTCATGCTGCTACAAATGCACTCATAGCTATTCTAAGAAGAGAATACTGGATCACATCAATCAGACGCCAGGTGTCACGCGTAATCAGAAAATGTTTAATATGTTTCAGGTTCAATTCATCAATTCAGCCACCGTTCATGGCAGATTTACCAGCTGATAGGGTCACAGCTGCTAGACCATTTTCAGGCGTAGCGACGGATTTCGCGGGGCCATTCTTAGTCAAGAGTAGTTTATTAAGAAACGCTCAATCAGTCAAAGCTTACCTATGTGTATTTGTATGTTTAGGAACAAAGGCAGTACACTTGGAGGTCGTGTCATCACTGAACGTGGAAGCATTCATCGCGGCGTTCACCAGGTTTGTCAGTCGTAAGGGACTGCCATCACTCATCAGGTCAGACCGAGGTACAAATTTTATTGGGGCTAATAATTATCTCAAGGAAGTCAATCAATTCCTGTTGGATCATGAAATCATTCTCAAGGAAGAGTTTAGGAAGCAGAATATCAGATGGGAGTTCAATCCTCCTGCTTCACCTCACATGGGAGGTCTCTTCGAAGCGGCAGTCAAGAGTGCTAAGTCTCTTTTGAAAAGAGAGGTAAGGGATACCATATTGACCTTCGAAGAGCTGTCAACTGTGTTCACTAAAATCGAAGCGATTCTCAATTCACGTCCTCTCGTTCCAATGTCAGACGATCCGTGTGATTTAGAGGTACTCACACCTGGTCATTTCATCATAGGTCAACCATTAGTAGCTTTACCTGAGGGTCATTGGGAAAATACTAAATTGTCACGATTATCACGGTTTCAAGTCATTCAAAAGATGTATCAAACAATCTGGTCACGTTGGCGTATTGAATATCTTCATACATTACAGGCACGTAATAAATGGTTCAAACATGTAAATAATATCAAGTTGGGTGACTTGGTACTCATTGTAGATGAGAATTCACCTCCTCTTCAGTGGAGAAGAGGTAGAGTCATAGAATTGTATAAAGGTTCAGATAATGTTATTAGGTCAGTTAAATTAAAGACTCAACTTGGAGATCTCATTCGACCAGTGGTAAAATTATGTATATTGCCTATCTTGGATCAGGAAGATAGTGATGAGGAAAATGTAAAATAATGATATTCATAGTTCTAAGGTTATGTTCAGTCATTTCAGATCAGGGTAGATCTTTCATTCCCTTGGTGGGGGGGGAAGAATGTTCATTGAAAATAAACATGTTTTCTCATAATATTTTTGATATAGCCAACAAGGGTTCAATTTGGTCATGCTGTGAAATTGTGTGTAATAGTTTTAAGATTTATTCATAATGGTAATCATTTACAACTGGTTGTTGTTCCGATCTGGCAACATTTGTATCGATCAGTCAGTTATATCATTCAGGTAGAGGTTCAATCATTCAATATGGCGGGGAGCCAGGGACACGGGAAAAGTGTAAATCATCATATATTCATGTAAAAAGGTCAATCTATACTCAATAAACGGTCAGTGTCTTCAATCAAGTGTTTTCAATTCATCACAACGTCAAAAACAGGCTACCCTGTGAGCACACGGCGAAACATATACTCATGGTGGGACGCCGGCCGACTGCAATCGAACCCGCCAGTTGGTTGTGCGCACATCCACTAACCTACAAGTATTTTAAAAGTTGTTCAAAATGTCCACCTTCATTGTCAATGCAAACACACACACGTTTTAACAAATTGTTTTCAGGGAAATACTTAGTCTTTGCACTATCAAAAGGGTCTAATGCGCTGTTTTAGGTCCTGTGCATTGTTAAGCTCACTCACATACACTAGTCTTTTTATTTCGCTCCACAAAAAGATTGTCGGGGTGTCAGATCGGGCGAGCACGGAGGCTAGGCAACTGGGCCACCGCGACCAATCCATCGGGTGCCAAACTCCTGAGATAGGTACTCTCGCACTGCGCGATGGTAGTGCGGTAGCGCACCGTCCTGCTGAAACCATAGCTCCCGCCAGGTTGCTAACGGAATATCCTCCAGCTTGGCGATGGCTAGTAGCTCCTGGGTCTTCCTGTAGTGTATCTCAGCTGAGCGCACAATCTTCCAAGCGCAGGACTGGCTTGTGCTAAAGCGACGTGCCGCGTCACGCGTGCTCCTCCGTGGATATTCTTCAAAATCATTTAGGACTTCATCGTAGAAGTTTCGGGAGTATGCAGGCCCTCCTCGTCCTTGCGCATGCGACGGCACGTAAACAGAGCCATGGTCCAATATGCGTTGGTATAATATGCTGGACATCGTGGAGTAATTTGATTGCCGATTGTTTGGGAACAATTCGCGGTACATCCGTAGGTAATTACTCACATTTCCCCAGACTAAAAATACGTACGTAACATGTAAGCGTTATTCTCTGGCCTGGCAAGTGTACTGACAAGCTATCGTGAACGTGAAAACCACAATAACTTAAGTACCTACCCGCGTACAATTTTTATTTTACGGATGTCACTGACCTGCATCTAATTTAGAGTACCTATGTATGGGTTTCGTTCGACACGAGTTTGCCGGCCATAGATAAAATAATAGTTAGTATTACGCGAGCGGCGCGTTTTGTTTCGTTTCGAACGAGACAAAAATTTATGAATGGATGAGAATGAGACTCGGGTAGAAGACTCTGTAGTAGGTACGTACGGATAATGGGTAACTAGTTATCATCCTTTTCTTGGGATATTCTTTTTAATATTTTTTTTTAGTTTTAACTACATAAATGTGATCAGTAACTGAGACTGAGCATACGGTTTTTTTTTTTTTTGATAATTACAAATTAGTGGTGTATACTTTTTTTTGTAAATACATAGTTATAATATTATATAACACTCAGACAGAGAACAAACATCTATGTTCAACACACAAATGTTTGTGTAGTAGGTACTGGCTCTTCAAGTGTGATTCAATTGAATAAAAAGAAACCTAAAACTCTAGCATTAGAAAACTAATAACCTTAGCTATAATCTCCTTATATGTCATTATTCACCACAAATTGTGTCAGGGCATAAAACGTAAGCTAAGAGAGAGTCCGTTTGGTGAGTCCTTGTGACCCCGCTCCACAGGCTTTTCTAAGACCTAGTGCGGGGAACAGAGCTAACCTTGTGGTGCTGTCCTCATCTTGTACTACCTACCACCTACCTAACAAATAGGTTTTTGTATGATTTAGATATGCACCAGTTTCACTTTTTTTGGGAAAATAAACGATTATTATTATTATTATTATTATTATTATTAAATACATTTGGATTTTGACTTTGACACCCGTTAAAGTACCTCTCGCTCGCACATTTTTAGTATTTGACAAGATGTTATATCACTGAACCTATTTATGATAATATTGATGTAATGAAACTGAAACAGCTTCACGACTTTGATCCCCAGGCATGTTTTCCTTCACCGTTTAAGAGCACTGGCATTGCGCACTCACATTGCACATAGTTCAGCAAAAATATAATTTTGAGCCAGACAAGTTTTCGTCTTAGATAGATTGATTAAAAAAAAAAAAAAAAAACGACATAACTAAAACTAAAGCGAAGTACAATGGGCAGGCTTATTGCTATCAGCTCTTCCAGACATGAGGGCACAGACAGTCCTAACAAGGTACGAAACTTTTAAAACCGAGACGAAAACGTGGGAAGAAAAGAGTCTATAATGAAGACGAATTTGTAAAAACGCTGTATTTCATAAATTTCTGAAGCCCTGCGCTGAAAGGTCGAGGGTCTCGAGCCCGCGGACGATGATACAAACGGTTTGCTATTGTTCACAGTTCCAATAACGTTTTTGAGTTTTCTGCAAAGGGAAAGTTATTAGAAATCACCGTGGGGCGTTTCGTTTTGGAATATTAGAAACGGCAATGAATGGATCGGTCAAGTTCAGAGGATCTCAAAAGAATAAAATATAATGAAAAAGTTTATTTTGGATTTCAATAATCACTGAAACGTCTTAAAACTAGAGGGGATCTAGGTATTTTTTTTAAACAACTAGCTGATGTTAAGTGGTAACCATCACCTAAAACAAAGCATTGCCTCGTAGTCACGCACGATAAGTACGTGCCCTACGATGCACTGACCTGCGTCTATCTACCCGAGGCAAACAGATGTTAGGCCTCATGTGCCTGTAATTACACCGGCAACCACACTCTTCAAACCGAAACACAGCGTTGCTGCTTGGCGGCAGAAAAAGGCGTGGTGGTAGTAGGTACTTCCTCGGACGAGCCCTTCACAAAGAGCTACTTTTACGTGAAGGTGCCAGTTCTACGCGACCAAGCCTGGAAGAATAGCCAACAAACTCTCGGATTGGTTCCTATCGTTCTTTTGTAGTCCTAGTCCAGCCTGACGGCATATAAACCTTTAAAACATTTTACCGTTAGAAAAATTAAATTAACATTATAAAAAATATATTATAATATTCACAATCAAGTCGAAAATAAATCCTTACATAAGCATAAGAACGAAACTAGTAAAGCAAACTTTTGAGTAGGACAAGATAATTACAAGACAGGACGATTTAGATACATGTCTTTTGACAAGACATGTATCTAAATGATTTTTTTACTAAACTATGTGATTACACACTACTTGGTTGATTGCGATTTTTCAAAAATGATTTTAGTGATTTTATCTTTCAACATGTCGAGGTACATTAGCTTTTGTTATTGCCCTAAGGGAAAACTCAGTCAGAAAACTTTCCTTTCTTCTTTCTTTCTTAGATTATTCTTAGAGAAAACAATATTATTTCTTAGAGAAAAAAAGATTCTCTGCCACTATCGCGACACAAATACGCAACCCAAACCATTACCTCGTCCCAAAAACCAATAAGCACAATCCGAAATCTGCGATAAATTTGCAATCCAGTCGATTTCCGTTCAACGTGATCGTATCGGTGTCAACATGTTAATGTGCGAATTCTTTGAGAATGGAGCTCAATGGGTTAGATTACATTAGAACTTTATTGCACAAAAAGAAGTACATTCATTTCATTTTAAGCATTTTATTACAGATACAATTAAATAATATTTTATACTACGACATGTCTATCACTTATATCTAGCATGCGCTCAAAACTAGGTACACATTCGATTTATTATTATTTATTCATTATTTCATCTATTTATCTTTGATTATTATGATTTACACTACACTTTTATTCTCCACGCTTTACACACACACGTTCTCACAGGGTCTTGTGGCAGTTAGGGTCTTGGCAGAATAACAGCGTCTACAGATAAGTGGGCATTATGCTGAGCTTAAGACCCATTTGCTGCTGTAGCATACATCATATTTAAGCATGTAGGTTTTTAACATTGTTTTTCTTTTCTATATATTTTTTTCTCTTTATTTTTCTATTGTTATTATGATGTATTATTATTTCTATATGTATATTTCATTATCATGTTTTGTATGTTGTGTGCTAAGTAGTATATAAATGATTGTCTATGTCTATGTCTGTTTGCCCTTAAGTAAGGCCTCCTCCAAACTCTTCCCTATGTCTCGCTATCCTTGAGGCCATGTTCTCCCTGTAGTATGTTTTATCTCATCCTCCCCTTTAAACAATTTCCCCCTCTTCCTTTTGTTGTGTTTCGGGTACAAAAAAGAAGTGCATATGCTAACTTAATGCTAGATAGCATTTTCTTCGAATTAACCTTTATGTACTGTGGAGTGGGTGGTAGTGCTTTATGAGACAAAAAATAAGCATTAGATTTCAGATTTATTTATTGCCAACATGTACATACAGTTACATAGTTTAGGTCTAAGGTAGCTATTAAACGAGTACACATACCCTGTAGGGCGCTACAAATTAAGTAGATATAAGGTAGGTACAATTCATACTAATAAGGGTACAATAATAGTTATGCTCATTGATACAATAGCTTAGACAAGAGAATACATATTTATCGAATAGAAATTATCGAACTAACTTGTATACTTACATACCTACAAACTAATAAACTACATTTAATATATTATACATGTCCATCAGACATCCACAAAACGTTTGAAACTCATCATGATTACATAAAGCAGTGTTATAAAGCGACATCAAATAAACAACAAGGCAAGGCACTGGTGTCTCAACATGAACTGATTAGATATTTCGCTCATTTCATATGATAACATAAAATATGATACACTGATATGTAAAGTCTGAAGTCAAAAGGTATTTATTCAGTTGTTACAAGGATGACTTTGAAACGTCTTTGGGATAGAATCTAGGCGCCAGTTCCACGCGACCAAGCCTAGAAGAACAGCCAACAAACTTACGGCTTGGTTCCTATCGTTCTTTTGTATGATCCTTATTACAACACGGCAACACGTCTCAGCTATCACTGCCGGCTTACCTACACGTAAAAGAGAAGAGAAGAAGCGCGATTTTGCGCGCGTCTCTAGACGCCTGAAAAAACCCACATAATAAGGTTTATTTAAAAAAATAGTTGAATAATCAAAAAATTCAAACAACCAAATTTGTTATTATTAAATTATACCTTATCCTTCAAAATTTTAAAAGTTCTTGATTTTTTTTATATTGAAAAACTTAAAAAAATCTTGATTTTAAATCAACCGAACGACTTCTAAAATTTGGAATAATATTATAGATTTTTTTAATTACCACAATCTAGATTGATCTTGCTAAAAACTTTTTTTTTTTTTTTTTATACAACCAGCTTATGGAACAAGCAGAAAAAAAAAACTGAAGCTAATCTGGTCTTGTCTTCGCCATAATAATGAAACTCCAGTGTGGTGCCAATCGAAATTAGTGAGATCGAATTATGTCAGCCCCTTAAGCCTAGAATAACAGGCAATCACCGCGGGTACCGCGTGAGTGAAGCTGGGAACAACAGCGTTAGTGAAATGTCCTTTAAAATTGCAAGTGACGTGTAATACAAAGGTTTTCAGAAACAGACGTAATTATCAGCCTGTCGCGGTGTAGTAGTTGGTCATTATGGACTCGTCAGGCCGCCAAAGAAGTTTAATGTGGTGGCCTTGTCTCCCAAAAGTGGTTACAGTGTGTAAATATATATAAATATAAATATTAGTGGACCAAAGGTGCTTAGTTTGGGGCTAAATAGTGCTGCGTTGAATACACGGCACTATTTAGCCCCAAACTAAGCGAAGCTATACTATGGGAATCAGATAACTGATGAATGATAAAGGTTCCCGATCAGCAATGTATTTCAAAATATATATTTTTTTATTAGTACATACTTTAATACCTACCTACCTTCAATATTTTTATTACCACTCAGACAGAGAAAATATCTGTGGTCATTACACAAATGTTTGCCTTCAATGTTTGTCACAAATGTTAGCCTTTTTTTTTAATTGTACCTATAATTGTGGTTTTCCCTGTACGTTTGTATTAAATAACAAAACACATTAATTTACAATGAAGTTTGAAATGGCTTTTATAAAACGAAATATGTAAGCGACGTAGCTCGGAGCTCAAAGTTATTCAATTAAATGCTAAATTACTTATTTTATGTCTTACAAAAAAACCCCAACATGTTTACAAAAAACTTTTTACGAGGTATTTTTTATTACGTAGGTAACTGCCTCATACATCCCCCTCCCGCCCCTCTCTCCCCATTTCAAGAAGTTATTATGGAGGTATAAGGAAAAGTCCTATCTACTTGAGGCAAGATGTGAAAATGAGAGAGCACTTCTGGTGTAGTGGTAGCGGCCCCGCCTTTCGATCTTAAGGTCGTGGCTTCAAAACCGCTCGTGCACCAATGAATATTTCTGTTAAAAATTTATAAGCACAGTGCCAGTACTCTCTAACGGTGAAAAAAAACATTGTGAGGAAACCGGCAAACAGTTGTCGAAATCAAGCAAATCCTTTTACCACACTGTTCCGAAAGAACTAGTGACACTACAAGAAGAAGAAGAAGTGAATAAGAGTAGTAGAGCTCTTTGTGTGTGGCTCGTCCGGGGAAGTACTACCACCACGCGTTTTTCTGCCGCCAAGCAGCAACGCTGTGTTTCGGTTTGAAGAGTGTGGTCGCCGGTGTAATTACAGGCACATGAGGCTTAACATCCTGTATGCCTCACGTTGATTGACGCAGGGCAGTGCATCGTAGGGCACGTTCCTATCGTGCGTGACTTACGAGGCAATGCTTTGTTATAGGTGACGGTTACCACTTAACAGCTAGTTGTATAAAAAAAAAGAGTTTCTTTTCAGCCAGTACTTTATCGAAGCGAATTGCGTTCAAACTTTTTAATTTAATAGTGTTCTAAATTCAAAATTCATTTCGTCACAGTTATTAAGTGCGCTGGAATGCAATATTGCGCGCACTTATCGAGGAACGAAAAAAGTGCTACGAATTTCTACGAGATTTTGGCGTAGCAAAAATATGGAAACACCTCAATAAAAAAATAAAACAGAAAAACCTCATGAGCCCAATCGTGGTTTAATATATTATTTTGAATTGTAACAAGGATCATACAAAATATCGGTAAGAACTTCTTTCTTCCAGGTTTTGTCACTTGGAACTAGCACCTAGAATTATCTAGCTTTAAGACGTTTAAAGGTGATCCTTGTGATTTAATTGAATAAATACCTTTTGACTTTGACTTTGCCCTACAATGCACTGCTCTGAGTCAAAGATAACTTAGTACTAAGAGATCTGAAGACACTTCAACCACGATTGGGCTCATGAGGTTTTTCTGTTTTATTTTTTATATTGAGGCGTTTCCATATTTTTGCTACGCCAATATATCGTAGAACCTCGTAGCACTATTTTCGCGTGAAACCGCTACAAACTGCTACGAGTAATCACGACTAGCACAAACACAGAACTTTAATTGAATTGATTAATGTCAAAGTACATGTCCACTCTAAAAACCGCGGTACCATTTCAACTTCAACTTTAAGCAGTGGTCGATAAGACGCATTTTTGAATGCCTATTCGATTGTCGGGACTGACAACGAAATTGATTGATGTTATAATTGAAAGGTCAACAATTGGCTATACAAACAAACTGTGTATTGTCAGAGCGTCAAAACAAAGATGGGTTTGGTTGAAAAAATGTGATTCGCTTTGGTAATACTACGCAGCGACGATTTGAACCTTAACATGCAATAAATAAGGACAATTTTAGTGTAAATAATATAATAATTCATAACTTTTAAAAGAAAGGTACTTTGAGCGTCCTAAATGTCCTCTGATTTTGAGCGTTTATTTTTGCTTATTATAATTTTATTACCTTTTATTCTGAGACGTACCCTTCAAATTTGAATAACAATGTATAGAAGAGACTAGAAATGTTCATTTTATTTTCTGTCTCCAAGCAGCATTGCTGTGTTTTGGTTTGAAGGGTGTGTTTCCCGGTAAAGTTATAGGAAAATTCGGCTTAACATCGGTATGCCTCAAGTTGATGGATGCAGGGCTTGATGGACGCAGGGCAGTGCATCGTAGAGCACGTTCATCTCATTTAATCAGGTGGGCCATCTGCTAGATCTATCAGCAATTTGTATGAAAAAAATATTAAATACAGGTAGGTTATCCTACTCGTATATTAATCTGTTTCAATTCCTTTGCGGTGAGAGAATTGACTGATCGACTATCAACGTACTTGATCAGCGGATTCTGGCCGGATGAAGTCCTGTTCAGGAAGTTCATCGGAAGCCTGACATGAGACAAGTTGTAAAACTCAAGAACGACTGAACCAATTTGTATTCTAAAGTAAACGTGCGCAAGCGAAGCCGCGGGTAAGAGCTAATTATGTATAAAAGTTAGTCTATTAGGTATATATTTATAGGTAGGTACCTTACTTTTCGTCGGTGTTTGATATAAAATTTATAATAAATATTATTATTATTGCCAGCATTACTAGTACACAAAATAGGTACGGTGTTATAGTAACTGCAGGTAGGTACTTCCCCGAACGTCAAATTACATCACAAAAGGCTCACAATAACATTACAACGATAATATTTCTCACTAAAAACAATTATAATTCTCCACAATATTCTGAAATTAATTATTTCCCAGTATTTCGGCACAGGTGCACGCCTATTTCATTTTCATTTGTGTTGAGTGGTTTTTTCTTCTTGTCATATCACTAGTTCTTCTGAAACAGTGTGGTGAAAGGATTTTAAGTGCGCCTCAAATAGGCTTTATTCGAGCACTTGACACATGCTTTAGAACTTTTTAGGTTCAACTACACCTACCTAAAAAAACTGCTGTTTTTTTTGGGGTTCACAGTGTTGGTACCTTAGAAAAAGTTATTCATATTGATGGGTACTTTAGCCCCCTGAAGTTTTAAACCCAATTATTGGAACACCTTGTACAAATGCGAGGAACAAATTTTCCTACTAAAAAGTTGGCATTACTAGTTTTTATACTTAAGCAAACTTTTGAGTAAGAAATCTTGCTTCGATCAAAATGTTTTTTACTTAAGTACTTTACTTTTTACTGTGTGCGATTGCACACAACATGGATGATTACGATTTTTCAAAAACGAATACAGTGGCTTTTATCTTTCAAAATGTTGAAATGTGCAAACGAGAGGTACATTACCAGTCTTTTTCGCCATAATATATCCTCATACACAATATAAACCCAGTATGGCAGTCTCAAACAATTATAAAGTGGTTATCACACAAATCCAGTACTACATTGATTTCACTGTTCATTCGACAGTACTCGTAGATACATCCGAATAGCAAAGTACAAATAGGACACAATAGCAGCGCCTATTAGTGCTGACCGTTCAAAATGAAATTCCGACTGAGTGCGGCGAGCTAGGTACTGCGATTTAATAAGATTCTGTGCGTGCCTGTGCTGCACTTGCAATTTACATCTCTATGTGCGGTGGTTACGGTGCATATTGACGTGTCAGTCAGGTGGACCAAGTGAATTCGATATTGTTCATGGTTTCGCTTCAGTGCCTTTGAGAATAGGGTTTCAAACAATTCAGTGGAAAGATAAATATGAGGTGGATACATTTTAAGAGTAGTAGAGCTCTTCCTGAAGGGCTCGTCCGGGGAAGTACTACCACCACGCCTTTTTCTGCCGCCAAGCAGCAACGCTGTGTTTTGGTTTGAAGAGTGTAATTACAGGCCATTGAGGCTTAACATCTGTATGCTTCAAGTTGATGGATGCAGGGTAATGCATGGCAGGGCACGTTCCTACCGTGCGTAACTTCGAAGCAGTGGGTTCGATCTTCACACAGAACAAACATTTATGCAATGAACATTGATGCTTGTCGTCTGTCTGATTGCTATAAAATACTACTAGTAAATATTAACAAAAAAGTATTCGATCAGTTTTTTGACTGCCATACTACATCTTTTGCTTAGTCTGAGGATAGATGGTGCTGTGGAAAATGTCCGGCAATACTTATTAATAATTTATATTAAAATGCCGAGCAAATTATTTAGTTAGAGAGAATGTCAGAGAACAAAATAATACCTGCTCAAAGTGAATCCTTATTCCTCGGATTGCAATGTCACAAAGGAAATTACGTTCTCGTAAGATGTGCTCTGTAAAGTGATGCTCACGGAAAGCCATCTGCTTGTCTTGTAATTATATAATTTGTTTGAAAAAATAAAACAACTTCAAATTCACAAAAAAAAACATATAACATTTTTTTTGGTGAAGGATACCGCAAACCGAAACCTCATCTGGGTCAATATTTTTCAAAAAGCTCCAAAAAAAATCGGTTAAATTTACCAACTCGGAAGTATGACCTACCAAACAAAAAAAGAATAGTCCCCTCAATAGAATGTTTATTTTTTTGTTAAGATTTTTTAATTTTTTAGATTCAGTATTTGCTTGAACATTTGTAGTACCCTAATATTTTTGTTAAAATATTTTTTTTTTTTAAATCATTATTTACTTGAACAATTGTAGTACCAAATATATTAAAGTATTCTACAATTTAGTATTCTACAATTATTGTAGAGCACCTGCGGTGATTTTTCAGCTTTGTGTAGCTTGAAATATATCCTTGTGTAGCTAACACGACACATAATGTAAAGTCAGAGTACATAACACTTGGCTTCTCAGTCTTGAGTAAATAAGATGTGCCAGACCGTGATCTAATCACGACGAGGCGTGCAAAGAACAACTCAATCCATCTTACAAGAACTCTCAACGGACACATGGTGCGGGATTTTGCAGTACGGTAAAAGAGTTGAATGAATGAATGAAAATGCTTTATTGTACACCTTAAAAACGAATAAACTAGTAGTTCGCCCCGAACTGAGATCTCGTGATGCGACCCGACGAACGCAACAAAACTTTGAGTCGGTAGTAGTCAGAGGCAAGTCCAAACATTATCTTTGGACTTTTTTCTGACTACTGCCTACTAACTTGGTATGGTTACCAAGTTTCAACTCTATTGGCCTATTTATTGAAGAGTTCCGTTGAACAGACCTTGGCTCCATCATCAGACCTGGTCGTCGTCACCATTTTATGAGAACTGAGTACCTCCTTAATTTATTGGAATGTCCAAACAAAGCCCTTTCATATGACATGTAACTTGATTTTTTTATGTAACTTTTTTTATTTTTGCCCTCTTAAAAAACCCCATATCTCAAAAACCCTTCATCCGATTTTACTCATATACTTACCAGTAAATTTCTCAAGTACAAGCTATCGACATATCAAATTTTATGCAGATCGGATCAACGGTTCTAAAGTTATCGCCAGACAAACATACATACATACATACATACATACATACATACATACATACATACATAAAATGCCAAATCGCCCAAGTTGAAACTAAGATCTTCGTTCGCTTCGCTCACTCGATCAAATAGGAAACAAATAATAACAACTATAGATATGTACGTACAATGGGCGGTCTTATAGGAGTTATGTGAATTTTAACTTTATTTGTACGACGTTATAGGCTTCGTAAATCATAGCCGGCATCGGTATAAGCACGGATACTGATGTATAAATTCAATTCACTACCTATACAAATAGGGTTCAAATTCAATTGACCCGGCAAAATCAATTGGTTTGGCACATGACTACTTTTTTGTAGCACCTAGTTGGTATTCCACACGATTAACCCATCGTTTGCTAGAATCTACAGCTCAATTCATGTTTTATTTTCATTTTTGGTTTTTTGTATAACGGGCTTGTTTTTCCAGTGGGTTACGTAATATGGGTGACTTGTTCAAAATTTCAAAAATAATCGTTAATTTGTAAATGTGTTTTCGAGCGGATAAAATTTTACACTGCTGAAAATGTATAAGTATCAAGACTGTACTTGATGCGTGGACTGGTTTCAACTAAGCCTCTAGTGGGTGCTTTTCACAAAGAGACGGCTGTTAGATTTCCCGCAACTTGTTCATGTCGTGACACTAGTTCTTTCGAAATAGTGTGATAAAAAGAGTGCGCCTCAAAGAGGATTCGAGGATTTGTCACATGTTTTAGAACTTTTAAGGTTCCACGACATGCCTTTTTCCTTCGCCGCGGCGCCGATTGAGAGTACTGGCACAGTGCACATACATTTTTAAAATAAAAACTGATTGGTGCACGATTGGTTTTCAACCCTTAGGATCCTGCTTTCAACTTTCAACGCTGCCGTAAGACCACCAGTGGCCATAACACGATCGAATTTGACGTAAGTCGCAAAAACGTATCGTATCCCTAACTACAATAGAATATTGAATATCGCTACGATACGTTAACGCCACACATGTCAAAATTCATTCGTGGTTCGGCCTTTGTGCTCTCTTCCTTTCCCGCACCGCACCGTGTGTGCCACTCCCAATGGAGGCATCCAATACGGATCCGATCAACACTCTAACTTCCAAACTCACTAGCAATTTGCGCCTCGGAAAACACTTGGTAAACTCGTTAGGTACTGCGTTACTTGAGACTTTGCCAAACGGGGCCATGGATTTCAAATGCACTTTGCAGTGCCTATTAATTGATAAATTAACAAGATGGAGAATTACCTACATTGGAATTGTTTGGCGACAATTTCGGCGCACGGAAATTTATTCCATTTTGTGCTTTGCTTTTGATTTATCAAAATTAGCTGTCATCCTCAGAAAAAATGAAAATTACCTAATACATAAATTAGTTTGTTTGTCAAATAATGTATTCAATATAATAGCTATATTTTTCTATTATATTCAGTTAAGAAATTGGTATTATAGAATAGTTTTAAAACAACCAAAAACTAGTTATCTGCGATATGACGAAACTTTGACATACACACAACATTTTTGTGGTATCTCTCTCTTGTCGTATCGCTCTCTCTTGTCGTGTTGTGTTTCTTTCGAAACAGTGTGGTGAAAGGATATAAAGTGCGCCACAAGGGGCTTCTTTTAAGCACTTGACACATGTTATAGAACTGTTTAGGTTCTACGACATGCCGGTTTTCTCACGATGTTTTCCTTCACCGTTTAAGAGTACTGGCATTGTGCACAAATTTTTTGAACAGAAAAATTCATTGGTGCACGACCGGTTTCGAACCTAAGACCTTAGGATCGGAAGGGTTTATTTTTGTAATAATTAGGGGTTTTGTCCACAGAAGCCACTTTTGTTATTCTGCTTACTCCTGTCTCGACCGCATCAATAAAATGATGTTATCATTTGTTTATTTTATAAATACGATTAATGAGATGTTGTACATATAACAGAATAAAGAAAAGTACTACGTAGTCAAAATAATCTGGAGTTCGTAGGTACTTGGTACTTAAATATTTGAGAGTATAAATACAATGACAAGGGATTAATGTCTTGCAGCTGTTTCAGTTTTTTACTACGTAGTTACACTAAAATAACGTTCAGTGGCGTAGCTAGTCAAAGTCAAAGTCAAAGTCAAAATGTATTTATTCAATAAAATCACAAGGATCACTTTGAAACGTCTTAAAGCTAGGTGACTCTAGGTGCCAGTTCCACGCGACCAAAGCCTAGAAGAACAGGCAACAAACTTACGGCTTGGTTCCTACCGTTCTTTTGTATGATCCTTTTACAATGTAATAATATAATATATTATTGAAGTTTAGTGAGGCGTAGGCATACAGAAAAAGGTAAACATAATCAAATTTATAAGACAGCACACGCTACGCCTCAAACTAATATTACCTAATGCATAAATACAATCTATTAAATCAGAGAAAAATAAAAAAAAACACACAATAGTAGGTACAGTACAGACATTGCAGACATGTTAGCTGCCGATGGGCAGAGCGACCGGGACATCGGGCCACGCATTTTTATCAACAATATAGCTATCTAAAGTATAATAAGCTTTCCTTATTAGATTATTCTTAATGTACACTTTAAATTTTCTAATAGGAAGCCCAGTGGCACTTTCTGGAAGTTTATTATAGAAGCGAATACCGTTCCCCATAAACGAGCCATTTACCTTTTGAAGTCGAAATTTAGGTATACATAATTTGTTTTTATTTCTAGTGTTAACGTTATGTGCATCACTCTTTTTCTTAAAGCTATCTATGTGTTTATGAGTGTATAATAGATTTTCATAAATATACTGTGAAATGACTGTGAGAATATTAATTTCTTTAAATCGCTCCCTTAATGAGTCACGTGGTTTCATTTTATAAATGGCACGTATCGCCCGTTTTTGAAGTACAAATATACTTTGTATATCAGCAGCTTTCCCCCAGAGCAAAATACCATAAGACATTACACTATGGAAGTAGCTAAAATATACTAGTCTAGCTGTAGCTTCATCTGTAAGCCATCTTATTGTGCGAACTGCGTATGCAGCCGAACTCAGTCTACCAGCAAGTGATTTGATGTGTGGACCCCACTGCAATTTTGCATCAATATTAAGTCCTAAAAAAATAGTAGAATTGACAAGGGTAAGTGATTCACCATTTAATTCAATATTGGTTGGTCGTTGAACCACATTTGGCAAAGTAAATTTAATGCATTTCGTTTTCCCAGCATTGAGCAAAAGATTATTAACAGTAAACCAGTTAAGTACTTGCGACAGAGATGCATTAACGTCATCGAAGTTAGTCTTCAATCTGTCGACTTTAAAAATTAAAGAGGTATCGTCAGCAAATAGAACTATTTCACATAAATCTTTTACAAAAGGTGGAAGGTCATTTACGTAAACTAGAAATAAGAAAGGACCCAATATCGAACCCTGAGGCACCCCTATATCAATGACCGATCCAGAAGACCTCTCACCGCCAACATCAACTTTTTGGATTCTATTGGTTAAGTAATACTGTATAAGATCAATAGCCCGATTTAGGATGCCGTAGTGTTTAAGTTTAGATAATAAAGTGGCATGACTTACACAGTCAAAAGCTTTGGACAGATCGCAGAATACCCCGATCGCATCTTGTGAGTGTTCCCAAGCATCATATATGTGCTTCAGGAGCGTCGAGCCGGCATCAGTCGTTGATCGACCTTTAGTAAATCCAAATTGATGACCATGAAGTATGCCGTTGACGTTAAAATGTGATATTAACTGATTAAGAACAACTTTTTCAAATATTTTACTAGGTGGACAAGGGCCCCGGTGCATAGAAAAAGAATCGGGCCCTCACCCCCTCTTTCCACATAGCTTGAACTTATATTGTTCTTAAAATAAATCATTAATAAAAAAAAAATCTAGGTTCGGGATCTGGCTGACCTCTCTATTCAAAGCTTGGGTTAGGGGGCCCCCTGAGCTCCGGGGCCTGGTACACTGCACCACCTGCACCTACGATAGCTACGCCACTGATAACGTTACCTTATTTAAAAATGTATATCAAAGAGCATTCTAGTAGTTTTAGATTCGACTTTTGACCTCTATCCGGCTTTGAACAAGTTGCATGTGTGAAGTGTGAAAAAAAGAGGAAAAAGAGTTATTGGCAGTTTGGATGTAGAGTGGCGCTACGGGATTACATCTGAGAGAAACACATTTTCATTTTCAGAAAATCTGAAATTCACGAGAGTATTTCAGTTTCTGTTCTCGCGATAATTGCCTCGCTGTGTATGGAGAATATTTTAGTATTTTAAGCGAAGGTTTTGATACGTATGACGTTGTTCAATATCATTTTAATTGATTGAGTGAGCGAAGCGAATTGGTGCATGTACGAATTCGAACTAACTACCTTACGAACGGAAGGCAGGCTTATTCCCTAGATAACCGGCGACTGCTTTTTAAATAAAGATTTTCTTTAAAAACAAGGAAAGAAAACGGATGAACATCAAGATGTCCCGGAGATCACATAGTAACCTTGTTCGATCCACGGAGAAAACCTGGATAAGGAAAACATCGAAACAAACAATCAACATAGCATCAATAAAGATGGGTAATTAAGGCAAAGACAATGTACCTCTCGCTCTAACATTTCAACATTTTGAAAGAGTAGTAGAGCTCTTTGTGAAGGGCTCGTCCGAGGAAGTACTACCTCCACGCCTTATTCTGCCACCAAGCAGCAACGCTGTGTTTCAGTTTGAAGAGTGCAGTTGCCGGTGTAATTACAGGCAATGAGGCTTAACATCTGAATGCCTCAAGTTGATGGACGCAGGGCAATGCATCGTATAGGGCAAGTTCCTATCGTGCGTCACACGAGGTAATGCTTTTTTATGTGATGGTTACCACTTCACATCAGATGGGCCATCTGCTTGTTCCATCAGCTAGTTGTATAAAAAAAAGTTATAAATTCACTGAACTTATTTATCATTATATAAGTATGTATTTACAAAAAAAGTATATATTATGTATTATATCAGCTATCTGGTTCCCATATTAGAAGCTTTGGCTTAGTTTGGGTCTAGATAGTGCTGTGTGGAAAGTCCACCAATATTTATTTATTATTTTATTAAACAAGACCTAAATTACTTGTATATTTTGTCAGACTTAGTCACATTATTTTGGATTAACTTATTAAATATCCAGGGGTGCGCAGCGGGCTCTTGTTCAAAACTTTGTAATGTCCTGACTCAAAAGAGACTCAACAGGGATTATGTTGGCCTCACGCTCTTATTAGCATAAATAACGTGGGAGCTACGTAGGCTAATGAAAATAGTTTTTACCATACATTATTGAATACCGTATACCATATAGGTATTATATACCATTAAAACCATTAAAACATCATCATTCATTCATCATTATTACCATTAAAACAATCATAAATTTACCTAAAATTACAAAAAAAACACCTTGTTGTGTCACTAGTTTTTCGAAAGAGTGTGATGAAAAGATTTTAAGTGCGCCTTGAGAGTTTTGAGAAGATGTTTTCTTTCACCATTTGAAAGTACCTACTGGCACTGTGCTCACACAGTTTGAATAGAAAAACTAATTGGTGCACGACCGACTTTGTACTCACGAAGTATCGGAAGGCCACTACCACCGCCTCTACCACTAAAACTGTGTGGAGTAGTCCACCAATATTTATTTATTAATGTTAGCAATCGCTACTAACACACGAGCCAAGCCAGCTAGGCAGCGAGGCAGCTAGTAAACTAAATAGCGTACCCTGGGTCCCTCACCCAGGGTACGCTATTTAGTTTACTAGCTGCCTCCCGCCCGCTTCCTCGTTTCCATCGTGTCGCCGTGTTTAAAGTTTCAATGTTGCGGTTGTGGGATTAGCGATCGCAAAATTGCTTTTAGGTATAGATAGAAAGAAAACTTTTGTCATCACATTATTAATGAACCTAGGCGATTCTGTATGCAATAAATAATTTAAGAATCCACGGCCTATAATAGCACAGAGGGCAGAGCTCTAACAAACTGATTAAACAAAAATGAACTAGCTTGGATCAAAGGACATATTTTATTCTGGGTTTGGTCTATATGTGTACCTACCACGTAGAAACATTTGAAAAAAAAAGAAGATTACCATACAAGTGCAATTTCATTAATTTCTACGCAAATAAAGTTGCGATACCTAAATTTCGAAATTTTACTATGTGAACACTTCATAAGCCGCCATGTCATTCAGTAATTGACGTTTGACATGAAGCACTGAATTATTTAATTTTCTAACAGTTTCGTAAATTTTTTTGTAATGAGTTCCACTCTCAAGCTTGACATATGCAACAATTAACAAAATGACATTTCACGCATGTCAGTCCTCCATATTTTTAGCAAATTGTGTTGCTCTCTTTGATCAAGAAATTCTTGAAGCGCAAGCAAACGAAGTGAAAATGAAGAAATAAAGCAATCAAAACAGCTATCTATATTGCTAAGTGATATTTATACACAGACCCAGCCCCGGCTCCATGCATTGATGAAACAGCTTCTTTATAATCTTTCTGAACCTTTATAATGTTAATTGCCTAAACTTGGTTCTTTTTTATTTTTCATAACATAATTTAGTTTTTTTCATTACGTGATTTTATATCATCAGAAAGTAATAGAGCTCTTTGTGAAGGGCTTGTCCAGGGAAGAACTACCACCATTTTGCCGGCACATGAGTATTAACAACTGTATGCGTCAAGTTGATGGCCTAATTTCACCATGCTCTGTTAGTTACTAATCAAGGATTAAGAGGCCGTTAAATCTAACCTTAGATGTCAAACGCGTACATTTTGTCATTTTTAACGGCCGTTTAATCCTTTGTTAATCTAACAGAGCATGGTGAAACCGGCCCTTAGCATCTTAGGGCACGTTCTTCTCGTGCCTGACTTACGAGGCAAGCAATGCTATGCTATAGGTGATGGTCCCCACTTAACATCAGGTGGGCCATCTGCTTGTTCAATAAGCAAGTAGTACAAAATAAAGTTTTTGGACGGTTTTCTGTGTATAATGCAATACTGATAAAGGATGTTTTAGTTTAAGTTTTATTGCTAGCATTTATAGGGCATTGTTCTGTCAGGTTTCCCTATTGAAGCTGGGAAACTTTCACAAGCAGCTGGGAATATTTCATTTCCTTACTTTCCTTACTCGCGGCAAAACAACAGGAAGGCTCAATTTCAATTAAGGAACATAATTACCTACAATTTGTTAATGTTAAGTTGTTGGCCATTGTTAGCCTTATTGCATAAACTTTACCTAAGTCATCTTTATAAATATCGTCCTGAAAAGGTCCATTGCTGGACATTTAGGCCTCCTCATTAATACAAGCTTTGCTTAGTTCGAGGTTATTTAGTAATGAGTTTTTTTTATTAATAGATTATCTTTAGGCTACAATCTCACCTGATGGTAAGCGACGGTGTAGCCGACGTTGGAGCAGAACGGTCTAGAATACGCCTTGAAGAGACCCAAGTTGTAGTGATCAGGAAATACTGACATCGGCAATGAGTTCCACTCCTTGGCGGGTCACATAATAAATGTTGATAAAGAAATAAATATATGTATAATGAATGTATGTAATGTATGAAATTTCCAGAGATATTTATCAATTATATTATTAATATTATTAACAATTAAGATATTATTAATTAAGATCTAGAAATGACCAGTTATTATGCGTGAGGGATGATCTGGCTAAAACTTGTAGCCAGTCTAACGCCTTTGAGAAGCATCTAAGTTTGCTGAGGGCTTCGCTAGCTTATAAGAGTAACCAAGAGTCTATCTGTAGAGTTGTCTGAAATAGATCGCTCACAGCGACAAGACCGCCCATTGTATTCGCTGAAGTTTAAGTTATGTCGTATATGTATTGCTATTTTTTTGTAGTGTACAGTAAGTACAGTAAAAATCTGTCTATCTATCTGAAGTGACCTAAAACTGATTTCTTTTGAGACCTTTTACCTGAAACAAGTTACAGAAACGAAACAAAACACTCCTGAGCTACCCAACTTACATTTATCTATTAGGAGCTTCTCAAGTAACAAGTCAATACCGATCTTCGATACCGCAGTAATCTCAGTTAGACTGATAGATTACCGAGTTCACGAGGGTCTAAGTCTAAGGGCACGTACGTGATCCGTGGATTTTAAGGGCGCTCACGCACTGTAGCTTACGCATTTTTTCGTGAGGTTTAATTTGGTATTAGTTTCACCTATTTTATAAGACGTTTCAAGGTGATCTGAATTTAATAAATTTTTGAGCTCTAGAAAAATAACTAACGTTTTTTTGTGTCACTAGCATGAAGTCCGCGGTACGGAGCAGTTCTTGTCGTGTCACTAGTTTTTCCGAAACAGTGCGGTGAAAGGATTTAAGTGCGCCTCAAAGAGGCTCATTTCGAGCATTTGACACATCATTTAGAACGTTTTTCATGAATTTCGATAGTTACAAACAAAGATGCATGATTTAAAAAAGAAATAAATTATATAAGACAAAAGTAATAATAGTTATTAATCCTGCGTAACTAAATGTATACAAGGTGTTCCATAAGTTGTGTATATAAACTTCAGGGGGCTAAAGTACCCATCAATATGAACAACTTTTTCTAAGGAACCAACACTGTGAACTTTAGCCCCCTGAAGTTTATATATACAACTTATGGAACACCTTGTATAGGCACTGTCATAGGTATACGTTAGGTTAACGTTGTTTCAGCTCAGCACAAAATTGAATTGCTTACCTATCCATCTGATGTTAAGTTGTAACTTTCAGCTACAACAAAGCATTTCCTTACAGGTCAAGCACGTTAGGAATGTGCCCTACGATGCTTAGCCCGCGTCCATTGAATCGAAACATACAGACGGCGTGACTGTAATTTCACTGGCGCTCCACCTTTCAAACCGAAACTGCAGCGGTAGAAATAGGGGGCTATTCGTAGAGCACCGATCTTATTCCTTGTAGAGCACCTGCGGCGTAGTTGTTATACTAGTGTTGGGGTATTCTTTATATTTTACTCAATACTGATTTCCTAGACAATTATTTTTGAGTCTCAAACGTCAAATGACAGAAAATGTCATAGGCATGTTGGTTAGAACATCCCGACGAGCCCTTCACAAAGGCCCTTACGACCGCCGCGATGTTGTAAATGTGAGAAAATATAAGTTTTTTGACGATATCTTGTAAAACTTTTAATAAATAGACTAGGCAATGGAACCCATTAAAAAGTTATCAACTAGTTGTCACAGTAAACTGTTGAAAACAAATATTATTTGTTTAATTAATTTTTTGATTTTTCTTAACTAACTTCAAAAATGTTGAAATTTAATAGTTAAGTTAAGTTGTTTGACGGTTTTCTGCGTCTTAATATATCGCTATGGTTTTTACTTACCAGACTTTAACTGGATTGGTTGATTTGCTGTTTCTGATTCTATTCTATGTCTTTTTTATTGGTTATTATTTCCATTATCACTCGGTTTAAATCATCTGGAAAGAAACAAATCTGATATGAATAAATATGATTAAAATTAAATATTTGTTAGAAAGAAAGAGAGAAAAGGCATTTATTTAAACAAGCTGTACACGACAAGGTACATATAAAAAGGGTAAAAAGCTATTCTAGATACGTAGAAATGAGACATAAGTAGATGCGTCTTAATATATCGCTATGGTTTTTACTTACCAGACTTTAACTGGATTGGTTGATTTGCTGTTTCTGATTCTATTCTATGTCTTTTTTATTGGTTATTATTTCCATTATCACTCGGTTTAAATCATCTGGAAAGAAACAAATCTGATATGAATAAATATGATTAAAATTAAATATTTGTTAGAAAGAAAGAGAGAAAAGGCATTTATTTAAACAAGCTGTACACGACAAGGTACATATAAAAAGGGTAAAAAGCTATTCTAGATACGTAGAAATGAGACATAAGTAGATACTTATTTTTTAATTATTTTAAGAAACTAAATATAAATAAATATAGCTAATATAATTTATACTACTAAATAAATGATCATTTTTTCAGGACTAAATAATTATATTTAGGTATATTTTTGTTAATAATAGATGTACATTAGGTAGGTACTCAGAATAATAAAGTTATATTCAAATAAAAAGTAAAAATTATTTATGTTTTCTATTGAGAAAACATGAATAATTTTTGACGCATAGGCAATCCATTTTCATGTACTTTTAGCTACTCAATGAAATGCAGGGGTAAAAGCGTTTATTTATACAATAAAACCATATGGATCATCATTTAATCATCATTTAATGCTATAATGGCTATAATGTACGTTTCAGGCCCATAACATGCCTATCAACTAATTACTCTTAACCCTAATTGGTTTCAATTCACGCATGTACGAGTAACATGCGCTAACTATTAATTAGTTTAACCCAACATACTCCAATTTCGACCTTAGATTTTTTCACAGAATAATTTGAAGAGTAGTTGAGCCATTTGTGTGTGCCTCGTCTTTTGAAATTTGAATTTCATAATCAACCAAAAATAAGTTGGTTTTGATGTTTGTGAGTTCCAAAATTTTATATTACGCACGGAACTTTGAATCACACTTGACCTTAAACCTGTAGATGTAGGTACCGAGTTACCTCTGTAGATCTGTAGGTCTTATCATCTAAAGAATTCCAATGTAACAGCCATTTCAAAGTTTTTCTTTGGTAATTCCATTCCTAACATTGTTTTTCTTTCAATTATAATTCGTTTATTTTTTGTCCGAACGTTGCGCATTTTATTTTTACCTCCCACCGAAATACTCACTTTATCCGCGTGGGTTCAATAACAAAAACATAATAACAGTTTTTTAGAAATGATGTGTTAAATTGCTTTACAAACCGGCGAACAAAAACATTACAAACAGAAACTGATTTAAGCAGCGGCAATGGGCTTGCAACCTGTCACGTATCGAATACGTTCTTCTTTAATTTAAGAACCCTGCTCTTGAAGAAGTTTTGATGCAGTTTCCCCAATTAAGTATTTCCTTGACTTCCTTAAGGAATACCAAGTACCAACAGTAAAATGGGGATATGTGCCAAACGTAATATTTGAATGTATCTCTGACTTCAAAGAATATTGAGTCTGTACTAACAATATCAACCGTGCTTGAGGATTTAATTCGTAAACCTATTCCGAATGCCCGACAAAACAAAATTTTGCTCGATTTCAATATAAGTGTAAATTAATTTCAATATAAAGAGCTTAAATTCGCCATTGTTTGTTGAATTCCCAAGCCTGTTATGTGAAAACAATTTTAAATCGTTCATTATTTATTTGTTTCAACGAAATTATTTTAAACTTTTGAACTGCTTGCATCGTTGTTTATTCGGTTCGTTGAATAGGGTCAATTATGTAATAATGCCAATTATGTAATAAATTACGAACCTAAAATAATCTTGGAAATTGTCATGAATATTACAATTTATATAAACATCTGTATTTATTTTTTTAAATTATGTTTACCAACAGCTGTTACAACAATACAAATTAATATAATTAAACTTACATCTACGTACGTACATGTACTATTCAGAGCTAATTGCACAACTAATTATAGGTAACACTACCTATATGCATTTCATTTAAATAAGTGGAAAAAGTAACATTAAGGTATAAGAAAATAGTATCATGATTATCAGAGAGCTACCAATAAAGCAGTTTAAGACAAAGCTTTACTTGTGGCTAGTAGATAAATGTTTTTACTGTATTAAAGATTTGTTTATTATTTTCGTGAATGTATTTTGACATTTGTATTTCTCTTAAATTACCTTTACCTACACTATTCTTAGTTAATATTAAACATTTTGCATGTCGGTCTAAAATGAAGTATGCGACACTCAAAATTTAACAAAATTATTAAGAACAATGTAATCTAACCATACTTCGTGCAAAGGTATGAATGTGAATGAATTAAGGAGAAGGTAGGCCAAAGAAAAGATGGATGGATTGTTTGAAAGATGACATGGGTAAGAAAGAGTGACTACTGAGATGGCGGAGGAAAGTGGAGAGAAAAAAATCTGATTTGAAATGAGACGAAGCTTGTACTATGGGAACCAGATAGCTGACATAATACTTATAAAAATATATACTGATATAATGTGTAAATATATACTTATAAATAGTATATAACACCCAGATAGAAAGCAAACCCCTTATGTTCTTCTTACATTCATTCGTTTGTGCTCGGTGGGGATCGAACCCACTCCTAATCAGTGCAGAATACAGAGCTAGTACCTACCAATTGAACTGTGCGGGTTGTCAAAATAAGTTTCGAGTCAAAATAGGTTAAAAGGTGGTATTCGTTTTGGGTAGCAACATAGCTTTTTATTTGAATTGTTTTTCTTGAGTTATTTTTAGTTATGTTGTGAATATCGGTGGTATTTTAACCAACATTACTTGAAGTCTTAACATAAAGTGTAAGCAATTGGAATTTAGAGATGTGAAATCTTGATTTTAAAGTAAATGTTTCGAATGTTTTGAAGAAAACCGCCACCATTTTCTTCTTAACAAATAACGGCCGACTTGACTAAGGACTGACTAGACTATAAAGTATTTAATACAATAATTCACTTGACACTGGTAAGATTATTTGTCGAATGACGGACAGGTGCCATCAACAGAGAGAAGAAGAAGAAGTAGACTTTGGTTAAAAATAAGCTTAAGCCTTGATTATTTTCAAGGTAACAAAAACACAAGAGCTATTATCAGGTCAAAGCTTTAATATTATTAGCACCGTTGGCGATAGAAGCTTTCACGCGGAAAATGGTAACCGAATATGGGTGGAAAAATAGGTATGACGTAAGTACAGAGATAATTCATCAGGTAAATATAACAAAGGAAAGTGAAAAACAATATTCATATATACTGGCACGATATTACTAAATATAATTTTTATTTACTTTCGTTAGATAGGTTTATATATCATCATGAGTCTGAACATAGGCCTTTTTTTGTTCTAGAAAAAATCACAGAAAAAAAACATGACCATAATTAAAAAAAGAGTAGTAGAGCTCTTTGTGAAGGGCTCGTCCGGGGAAGTACTACCACCACCAGTTTTTCTGCCGCCAACCAGCTACGCTGCGTTTCGGTATGAAGAGTGTGGTTGCCGGTGTAATTACAGGCAAGTGAGGCTTAACATATAGGCCTCAAGTTGATGGACGCAGGGCAGTACATCGTAGGGCACGTTCCTATTGTGCGTGACTTACGAGGCAATGCTTTGTTATAGGTGATGGTTACCACTTAACTTAGGAGGGCCATCTGCTTGTTCCAACAGCTAGTTGTAATAAAAAAAAATGAAACTTAGAATAGACGGTTGGTGACCGATAGTAACATAAGTTTTTAATTTAGATACCATGGTACCAGAAGTAGTAGGCTAGTAACGGCTTGCCGATTAGAATGAAACTTGGAATATATATAGGCCATAACAATACATCATTTGTTACCCGCTCAAATAATTCACTGTCGGTAATAAAACGCTAAAAATACGCAAGCTCCCCAGTTGAACAAATCGTTTTAAAATGCAAATTCATAATCCTTTCATATTCCCACAACTCACAAGCAATTTATTTTTTTACTTGCTCACAGTTATTCGCACTGTTTTTGGGTAGTCAAACAGATAAGGGGTAGTCAGCTGGCACACTTTTCTAACACTTCTTTTTTTCGTATCACTGGTTTCTTTCGAAAAAGTGTGGTGAAAGGATTTTAAATGCCCCTCAAAGATAAGCTTAAAAATTGAAGAGCTATTGTGAAGGGCTCATCCGAGGAAGTACTAATGCATGAGGCTTAACATCTGTATGCCTAGTCGATGGACGCAGGGCAGTGCATCGTAAGGCGCGTTCCTATCACGTGTAACTTACGAAGCAATGCTTTGTTATAAGAGATGGCTACCACTAAACATCAGGTAGGCCATCTGCTTGTTCCATCAGCTAGTTTTTACCGATAATTTAATACCGTTATAATAGATAGGTACCTACTGAAAAAAAAAGTCATATACTTAATCAATCAGTAATAAATACACTATAAAGCAGCGTTATTGATGTTATTGAGTGTAATTGAATAAATATTCTCTTATCGATCGGCCTTCTGTCGGAAAATGTATGTACCTACACACGGATACGCGCCAGACTAAACAGTTTGGACTGTCAAACTACAATCAACTATAATAATAAACGCAGCGATAGCAATAGCCGATTTTTGTTTTTATCCAGCAAAGTTCACATACAAGCTTACGGCCCGCCTGATGTAAAGCGGTTACATTCTATGAACGCCTGCAATATATAAAAGATAGAAAATACTTTATTCCACACAATTTATGGATACAACTACTTTTTAAGAGTAGTAGAGCTCTTTGTGAAGGGCTGGTCCGGGGAAGTACTAGCACCACGCCTTTTTCTGCCGCCAAGCTACGTTGCTGGTGTAATTACAGGCACATGAGGCTTAACATCTGTACGCCTCAAGTTGATGGACGCAGGGCAGTGCATCGTAGGGCAATCCAATCGTGAGTGAATTACGAGGCAATGCTTTTTTATAGGTGATGGTTACCACTTAACATCAGGTTGGCTATCTGCTTGTTCCATCAACTAGTTGTATAAAAAAAACTTGCTGAATACAATGGGTAGATAGTCTTATCTTTTTCAAATTCATACTCATATTGTATTACAATTTTATGTGGTAAGGTCTTAATGTTCAAAATGGTGGATTTCATAATAAGCCCATAGTTAAATCTTATTGCTAAACAGCCATCTCTACCAGGCAACCGTTGGATGAAGTGGACTCATTTTAGAATATAGCTACGATCTTTTTAGCCAAGCCATATCGCAGGATGGGACGTGTATATCGATGTTAAGTGATTTATCGACTTGTTTATTGATCCAAGTAATGGAAAGATGAGTGAAACGATTTTACTCTAAATTACGAGCGAGCCGAGTGAAAAATGGCTCAATAAAAATTCCGTAGTTGATTCGACGGCTAAAGAGGATGGGAACTTTTATTGACGAGTGAGCGAGATAGCGGTTTCATTTAATGTTTTTAAATATTGTTTTCAGTTGGCATCCAACTGAGTTTTGGCCAGTAAGTAAATCTTAAGTAACTTTTATTCTTTACAAAAAAGAGAATCAATTTGAAACAAGCACGTAGTAGAGAGAACAAGAAGAGAAAATATGTAAGCATATAACATAGAGGTTGGTATTACCTAGCATTGCAATGAAAAAGGCAAATAATTTTGAGTGAGTACTCTACATACGTGTGTATTCTCTTTTTAGGGTTCCGTACGCAAAGGGTAAAACTCGACCTTATTACTAAAACTCCGCTGTCGGTCCGTCTGTCTGTCTGTCTGTCTGTCGCCAGGCTGTATCTCATGAACCGTGATAGTTAAACAGTTGAATTTTCACAGATGATGTATTTCTGTTGCCGCTATAACAACAAATACAAAAAAAACAGAATAAATAAATATTTAAGGGGGCTCCCATACAACAAACGTGATTTTTTTGCCGTTTTTATAGATATTGGTATGGAACTCTTCATGCGCGAGTCCGACTCGCACTTGGCCGGAATATAAAATCACATACAAAATAAAACATAATTTTACTAGTAGGTATTCTTACTTATCAAACTTTTCTTCAAAACTTTGTTGTTTGCGATTTTTAATAACTATTATAAATAATTTTCTTTTCATTAATAATGTTGAGAGTACTGTTGGTCTAATGGTAGCGGCCCCGCCTTCCGATCCTAAGGTCGTGGGTTCGAAACCGATCGTGCACCAATGAGTTTTTCTATTCAAAAATTTATGTGCACAATGACAGTACTCTCAAACGGTGACGGAAAACATCGCGAGGAAACCGGCATGTCGTAGAACCTAAAAAGTTCTATAACATGTGTCAAGTGCTCGAAAGGAGCCTCTTGAGGCGCACTTAAAATCCTTTCACCGCACTGATTCGAAACTAGTGACACGACAAGAAAGAGAGATTAATAATATTAAAATGTGCAAACGAGAAGTTGTTTTACGGTTGTCTGCGTCTTAACCCTTTGTATTGTATCATGTCAAATTGAGAGAAGAATAGGAGTACAGATATTTTTCATTATAATAATTTCAGCGTAGGTTCAAATTCTGCGAATAATGAGGCGAAATACGAATCAAGTATAACACGTGTACCCGTTTTGTACAATCAAAATATATTCCACGTATTGAGTTTTATTTTTAACCTAAAATCATACAATTCTTTCGAAAAACGTATCATTAGCTTCAAAGAATTGTTAGCATCTCCCGAGCTTATTGTGAATAACACAATGAAATAAGTAGGTAGGTATTATGAGAAATAATAAGTATTTTTTATTAGTTTTGTAGTTGTGTTACTACACTTAAGAAAATCACTAAGATTTTTATACAGTCCCAAAAGTTATTATCCGAGTAGGATTTGAACCCACGACCTTCCCCTTAACGAGCCCCGTATGAAGGGGACGGTCGCGGGTTAAAAATCTTGAAAATAACTAGTTGGTAGGATTTTATTTTAGCGACTTCGTTTGCTTAAAGTATGACGTTTTTTCCACAACATTTTCCAGTATTTGAGGGCGTTAATTTTCAATAATAGTTCCTTACAAAGAGTTCCTCTTCAAAGATCTTTCATCATCATCTTCAGCCTGAAGAGGTTCACAGCTGAACATAGGCCCCCACTATTCATTCTCTGAAAGAACAATTCTGAGCCTTCTCCCTGAACCATGACCATATACCATGACCATACAAAAGAACGGTAGGAACCAAGCCGTAAGTTTGTTGCCTGTTCTTCTAGACTTTGGTCGCGTGGAACTGGCACCTAGATTCACCTAGCTTTAAGACGTTTCAAAGTGATCCTTGTTATATTATTGAATAAATACGTTTCGACTTTGACTTTGAACCTGAAATTTCAGATATTTCGTGATGAGTGAGTGGACTTCTTTTATCAGCAGCCTGAACTAGTTTACGATGGATATATAATAGTGTTTCTCATTAATTGAGGGAAGTAGTCAAAGACTCGCCTTCAGCACATGCGCACTTGCAGTAGCTAGTGGTTTATACGTGACAGGTTGCAAGCCCATCGCCGCTTTTTCTAACATTTCTCCTCCAGTGCTCTACGATGTAAAAATATTATCGTAAACGCAAGTGAAATTACAACAACCCTGCAGTTAAGTACATAGCAACCGAAAATTCAAAAGTCTAAATAACAATTTCTCTATGAAAATTTCTACATATTATTTTTACTTCGCGAGGATTATCATAATAATAGGTATCTATTTTCAGAAAAAAACATACAAAATGTTTTAAATAATATGTAGTAGGTACAACTTATGTGTGGTGTGTCGTACCAATATAATTTTTGTTGAATATGTACAATTTAACAATTTGATCTTTATCTGTTACTTTACTGACACTGATTACATCGAACGTAGTATTCCAATTGTCAGTTCCAATTTTCAGTTCCAATTGTCAATTCCAATTGTCAGCGTATTTTACACTAGGGCTGTCAGAATCTACATAATTTGGCAATTTTTCCCTTTTTTGTAGTCACTTGATATATCTCTGTTTCGTACGCAGTCATGAATATTGGCATTTTAGTGGGCGTAGTTTGATAACGCAAAAACAATAAAAATCTGTCTGAAATACATTACATAGATACTACACACAACAAGCTGTGTGTCTGTAGGTACCTACCTACAGACACAGAGGGCACCAAAATAGATAACTCCTCTGTACCTACAATGAGGAGTCATTGTAGGTACAGAGGAGTTATCTATTTTGGTGCCCTCGGCTAAATTCTATCATCATCATACGTCGCAAAACCCAAGCCAAGTGCTCGAAAGGAGTCTCTTTATTCCGAATGAACTAGAATATCATGACAAGACGAGATTATCAAGAAAATCAAGAAGATGAGAGCACGGCTGGTCTAGTGGTAGCGGCCCCGCCTTCCGATCCTAAGGTCGTGGGTTCGAAACCGGTCGTGCACCAATGAGTTTTTCTGTTCAAAGAGAGCACGGGTGGGTCCAGTGGTAGCGGCCCCGCCTTTCGATCCTAAGGTCGTGGGTTCGAAACCGGTCCACCAATGAGTTTATCTGTTCAAAAATATATATGCACAATACCAGTACTCTCAAACGGTGAAGGAAAACATCGTGAGGAAACCGGCATGTCGTAGAACCTAAAAAGTTCTATAACATGTATTAAGTGCTCGAAAGGAGCCTCTTGAGGCGCATTCAAAATCCTTTCACCACACAGTTTCGAAAGAAACTTTTCGACAGGGGTGAGAGATTAATAATGTCAAAATGTGCAAACGAGAAGTTATTTTACGGTTGTCTGCGTTTTAAACCGTATTATTATACTACTATACCGTGTATTGTGTCGTATCAAAATGAGAGAAGAAATCAGAATCAAAAATGACACGACAAGAGAGAGATGACAAGACTGCTATCTGCTATACAAGCTTTGCTTAGTTCGGAGCTAGGTAGTGATGTATACAAGGTGTTCCATAAGTTGTGTATATAAACTTCAGGGGGCTAAAGTACCCATCAATATGAACAACTTTTTCTAAGGAACGAACACTGTGAACGCGAAAAAAAAAACAGCTGTTTCATACATTTTAGCCTGGTAGGTATTGAACTTTTGTATGAAACAGCTGTTTTTTTTTTGCGTTCACAGTGTTGGTTCCTTAGAAAAAGTTGTTCATATTGATGGGTACTTTAGCCCCCTGAAGTTTATATACACAACTTATGGAACACCTTGTATATACAAATATAATATATACAAATATTTATTAATGAGTAATTTCGACAACCCTAAGGTAAAATGGAAGTTTTATTCTATGAGTACATACGGAAGTATCAAAACGCAGAGTCGCGAATTGTAATGAACGCTTCTATCCAAGTCATTTCCATTCGAGTCCTATCAGCCCTCCCCGCAAAAAGGGGTGCTTAGGGGATGCCGATGCCTGAATGACCAATATTAGGTAAGCCAAAAGGTGCTTGCAAAAAGACTGTACAGTCAGCATCAGTTGATGCCATTTTCATTATTTGAATTTAATGAAAATGGCAATGAATTTGTATTTAAGGGTTCCGTACCCAAAGGGTAAAACGGGTCCTTATTACTAAGACTCCGCTGTCCGTCCGTCTTTCTGTCTGTCCGTCTGTCACCAGGCTGTATCTCTTGGTATCTGTTGCTGTAGAACATACACATAGCCCAAAAAAAGTTGTAAAGTATTTAGAACTTTAATTTAAATCACACTAGTAGTAAATACTGTTAGTAAATATTGCGTTTCCATTTGTTGTGTTCATAAATTTTCTACACAGTCTTCAGAAATTATTCTAGGTAATAAATAACCTAATGCTAATCCAGATTACGAACTATATTTGTTCTAAGTTTCACCCTAACCAGTTAAGTGGCAGCTACGGATGTGTTAGCCGTTAGCTGATGATGAATAAGTAGTCGGGCCTTTTGCTGCTGACTGTACTGACCCGAACCGGACCCAAAAAGAAAAGTCGGTTCGGCATTTATGAGATAAAGGTTGGATCTACCGAGCTGTTACTACCTAAGACTGAGTACTATAATGTAAAACCAGGTAGTAATGTAGCGAAGTTTCGTATTAAGAGTAGTAGAGCTCTTTGTGAAGGGCTCGTCCGGGGAAGTACTACCACCACGCCTTTTTCTACTGCCAAGCAGCAACGCTGTGTTTCGGTTTGAAGAGTGTGGTTGCCGGTGTAATTACAGGCACATGAGGCTTAACATCTGTACGCCTCAAATTGATGGACGCAGGGCAGTGTATCGTAGGGCACGTTCCTATCGTGCGTAACTTACGAGGTAATGCTTTGTTATAGATGATGGTTACCACTTAACACCAGGTGGGCTATTTGTTTGTTCCATCAACTAGTTGCTAGTTGTAAATATCATTTTGATTCAAAAAAGTTATTACTTAGTATGAATAACTGATAACAAAAATGTGCGAACAATAAAGACATTAGCCGTAGTTCATTCTTCTTCTTCTTGTCGTGTCACTAGTTTCTTTCGAAACAGTGTGGTGAAAGGATTTTAAGTGCGCCTCAAAGAGGCTCCTTTCGAGCACTTGACACATATATATTCGTAGTTTATTAGTAGGCTGTATATAGGCTGACATACCTATATTACTTCCGTCATAGCGGTAGCCGTTTTCTATAAATCCGAGCCCTTGAGGAGAGTGCTCGATAGCGTGGGCAAATGACGAGGCCGGTATCCTAGGAAACCATCCTGATCAAAAGGGGATTCGAGGAGGATATTACCACAATAGGATGTACTTACATAAATTAAGTTTCCAAGAAAACGGATAAACATGTTTTTCTTTTATTCATTAAAGCTAAGCAAGGCTTTTGTAGCCAGGAAGATTGTGAAGATATAAATAAATAGGTTGATACAGATATAATAATATAATAATAAAATCATTTATTTTCTCTCATAAAACAAGTCAAACCAATAAATAAAATAAAATAAATAAAAATAAAATAACTAACAAACAATATACAGGTATGTAGTAGGCAATACAATCAATTAGGTAGGTATAACAAAAAAGAAAAAAAATGCTTTATGATCGTTGTGTGTTCTTTTAACAATTGTAGGTATCATAAGTTAACCTGTTTTGCGAGAGACTGGTGCCTGAAATAGGTTAATGAAACCTGTGCTACAGGACACCAGGGCCCTACTCCGCTGAATGCTTATATGAGTCAGATATCTAGTAGATATCTGGATCTTTCGATATTATTCATTCGATTGTAATAAATGTGCACTTATAAATAAATAAATAAATATTGGTGTACTTTCCACACAGCACTATCTAGCCCCAAACTAATACCCCCACAAATACCCCCCAAATTAAAACCACTGTCTACATTAATAGCATGACAGCCTTCACAGCTCAGTTGGTAGTAGCTCTGCCTTCTGCGCCGGAGGCCGTGGGTTCGATCTCCACCGAGAACAAACATTTTTTTCTCGGTGGGGATCGATTTGTGTGATGAACATAGATGTTTGTTCTCTGTCTGGGTGTAATTACTTATTATCAATAAGTATTTACAAAAAAATTATATTTAAGTATTATATCAGCTATCTGGTTCCCATATTACAATAAAGTAAAAATAAGGTTAGATTATGTTACATTGACAAATAATAATAAGTGGGTAAGACATCTGAGGGGAATATCACCGCGTCTGAGGATCAAAGCCGTGAAAGTTTTTTTTTACATTAACAAATACCTATTCACAATTTTATATGGTGGCTTGTAAGTTTCACAAACCAATCTCAGGCCTCCAGTCTCGCACAATAAGGTTACATAAAGTCTCTTCTTATTCATACTGAAACATAATTAGTGGTTCGCCCCGAATTGAGATCTCGTGATGCGATCCGAATGCTTCGAAAATTAAAGCGGTGGTAGTCAGAGGCAAGTGCAATCATTATAATTGGACTTGCTTCTGACTACCGCCTGCTAACTTGGTATGGTAACCAAGTTTCAACTCTATTGGCCTATTTATTGAAGAGTTCCGTTGAACAGACCTTGGCTCCATCATCAAACTAGATCGCTGTCACCATTTTATGAGAACTAAGGACATCTCAATATATTCCAAAAAAATAAATAAGAGCAAATCACTCACTCGATCAATTATAAATACCTTCGTAAGAGAAAATAAAAGATATTCCTATCGTTATTTATTTAAATTAATTCAAATTTATAAAGTTAATGAAGGGGAAAGGTTGGTTTCACCAAATTTACTATGCTGGTAATGTCCCGTTTGATAAAAATGTAACATTGACACCGCCATTACCGACAAATGAGCGCCATTGCGTTTATTGCGTGTCATTATGTGGAACGATAACGTTTTGTACAGGGTGTTCCAAATACACCAGTGTATAATGTTGTACTAGCGGAACCCTGCGTGGCTTGCTTCACAGGTTGTTTCAGATATGTATTAATGTTATAAAATCAATATTAGTGGACTTTCCACACAGCACTATCAAGCCCCAAACTAAGCAGAGCTTGAAATATGGGACCCAGATAGCTGATATAATACTTTTGATAATACATTTTTTTTATTAGCGTACTATACATTATAAAGTACTCTACTTATATGAGAATCTAGCCACAATAGCGGGCTAATGAGTAATTTTACACTGACCTAAATTTTTAGCTTAACTACATAATACATTTGATAATACATGCTTATAATAACTCCCAGACAGACAACAAACATCTATGTTTTTCACACAAATATTTGTCCACAGTCAAGATTGAACCCACGACCTACAATGCAGAAGGCAGAGCTACTACCAACTGAGCTGTGAGGAAGTTATAATGGAAAACCTATCAAAAAAAATATGTTGTAAAAAAATATATGCGTACAATGTCGAACGTCAAACAGTAGCAGAAAACATCTTGAGGAAACCGGCATTTCGTAGAATATGCATGAACTGATTTGCAACAACAACCTATCGATCAGAAGGTGGAGTCACTCCTACAAGACCACCGGTGCTCACACGCGACATTTGACAACATTTTTGTACTACTTGCTTGTTGACAGAACAAGTGATGTTCCGATGACGGAAGCTGTTACCCAGTACCACTGCCCTGCGTCCATCAACTTGAGGCATAGAACGCTAAGCCTCATGTACCTGTAATTTCACCGGCAACCACACCCTTCAAGAACACAGCAACGCTGTTTGGCGGGAGAAAATGGCGATAGAACTTTCCCGGAGAAGCCCTTCACAAAGAGCTCTACTACTCTTATAAAATAAAACTAGCTAAAAAAATAGCTATGTTATAACACCCTATATGAAACCCTTCTCGTATCCCTTTTATACGCCGCTTACGTTTTAATGAACATGTTATTTTACGTGGTTATTTTGAGGTTTCCCGTCTTTTGAGGATATAATATAAATACTTATTACCAACTACTGCGAAATGTGGATATGTGCCGGATATTTGCACGTACCTCTGACTACCCCTTTTGATATCCTAAGATAATCTTGATATCTACCGTGCCTGGGAACCAAGTTGTGAAGCTGTTTACAGTTAGACTTAATTTTAAAATGTAGCCAGTGTCTCGCGGACGCAAGTATTTATTTACATACATACATACATACATAAAACTAGTGGTTCGCCCCGAACTGAGATCTCGTGATGCGACCCAACGCGCACCAAAACTTTGAGTAGGTGGTAGTCAGAGGCAAGTCCAAACATTACGTTTGGACTTTTTTCTAACTACCGCCTACTAACTTGGTATGGTAACAAAGTTTCAACTCTACTCTATTGGCCTATTTATTGAAGAGTTCCGTTGAACAGACCTTGGCTCCATCATCAGACCTGGTCGTTGTCACCATTTATGAGAACTGAAAACTTCCTTAATTTATTTCAAGAAAAAAAATTGTGAAAATTCAAAGGGACTGTCCGACCAGTAAAAAAACCTTGATGAACACTATTATCCGTTATAAATAAATGAACTATGAACTATTTAACTTTTTAGTTGTATCTTAAAAACCGAGCGTCCCAGAAAAAAAGTAAAAATTGTTTTGAAATGTCCAACAAAGTCCTTTATATGACATGTAATTTGATTTTTTTATGTGACTTTTTTTTATTTTTGCCCCCTTTAAAATCCCTATATTTCAAAAACCCTTTATCAGATTTTACTCATATACTTACCAGTAAATTTCTCAAGTACAAGCTATCGACTTATTAAATTTCATGCAGATCGGATCAACGGTTCTAAAGTTATAGCCAGACACACATACATAAAATGCTAAATCGCCCAAGTTGAAATTAAGATCTTCGTTCGCTTCGCTCATTCGATCAATTAAATTCTAACAACTAATTTAACATTGAAAAACAAATTAAAATTATTAGTACTTAAATAAAGTACCAAAAATCGATGCAAATAACTGATAAAGATAAAGATATTTATTGTCTATGGAAACTAGGTACCATGTTGGTATTTAGGCTTCGCTAGTCAAGCCTGACGGCATATAAACATTTACCAAAATAAAACAATAACGAAAAATAATAAAAATTACAAGCATAAAAACAATATCATGTCAAATTAAATAAATTCTAATTAAATGTGTAATTATACAATTGTAGGAAAAAAAATATTTAAATTAAAAAAAAAGAGCAATGTCAATTAAAACTGAAGCGTCAATATGTAATATGTCAACAAGTTAATTATTTTCAACAATAAAGTAAACTGATGAAGATATTTTGAATATTTTCCCATCTTCGGTTACAACCACCTTTTTATTCCAGTTTCGTGACAATACGCCGCAAGCTAGGCTTAGTAAAAACCCGGACAAATTTGACGGATTACTTTTGTTTGTATTTTAATTTATATTTTGACTGTTACAAGGACTTTAGACGAAAGTCGAAAAGTCTACCCTACCTAGTGGTTATTTATTCAATAAAATTTAGTCGAAAAGTCTACTTTACCTAGTGGTTATTTGATTTAAACTAAGATTAACATTTGGAAACCTGATGGACCTCTTTCTCTTGTCGTTTCTTTCGAAACAGTGTGGTGAAAGGATTTTAAGTGCACCTCAAGAGGCTCTTTTCGAGAACTTGTTATAGGTTCTACGACATGCCGGCTTCCTCACGATGTTTTCCTTCACCGCTTGAGAGTACTGGCATTGTGCACATACATTTTTGGACAGAAAAACTCATTGGTGCACGACCGGTTTCGAACCCACGACCTTAGGATCGGAAGGCAGGGCCGCTACCACTAGACCACCAGTGCTCTCAACAATATTAATATGGTGATATCTGATGATGATGGTATCTGTCAGCAGTATTCAGAACACCTTCGTGGCAGCTCGCACAGATCTATTGAATGTAGACTCGATCAGTGCGAAGCCGTTGAGTTACGTCGCTACATTGATTACGAATTGAAAACCATTTTGCGTGCGGCGGCATTTTACTTGGCTCTTTCAATTTAAGGGGCTGACAACCGTTGAACTACTTCTCGCTCTCACATTAACATTGTTGTTTGATCCAAACAAGTTTTTCTACTAAAGTTTGTATAAATACGAAAGCTAGAAACAAAATTAGATACTTTGCGGTTTTACATAACTTCATTTTATTATTTTCAAAATGTTGAAATGTGCGAGAAAGAAGTTGTTTGATGGTTATCAGCCCCTTAATACGCTAAGCCTAAAATTTCATCTGATTGTATGTAAAAAAAACAGAACCAAACTCGATCCCCAGGCGGTATCCCCTCAGATATCATCGCGCGCGAGTCGCGTAAGCGAAATCGCGTCAATATGACTGCGCCCTAACTATCACGGTTCATGAGATACAGCCTGGTGACACACGGACAGACAGACAGACGGACGGACAGTAGAGTCTTAGTACTAGGGTCCTGTTTTACCCTTTGTGTACGGAACCCTAAAAAAAGCAGAAACAGACCATTCCAATAAAACGTTTCTAAATGTTTTAAAATAGCGCTGAAGGATTCTTCGCAGGAAGTTTAAGGGTAGTCAGAGGTAAGTTCAAGGTATTAAATTTGGCACATACCCACATTTTGTAGTTAATATTCCATTCGTGACAGGTTGCTAGCCCATAAACCGTAGCAAAATACCCTGCCCTAGTTATGTAGGCATTTCACATAATGTAATGTAGGTATTTGTGTATTAAATTATACTATATTTGCTCAGAAATTCCAGTTTGTAAAGGAAGTTTCTCTTTGTTTTATTTACAAATTAAGTGGATACGTACCTACAAAGCAAATAGCCTAGCAATAGCATTTCGTTCATATTAATGGTTTAAGTAAATAGTACTACTGTTGAGTTTTCAATAAAATATTTGTGGGGTCTCCTACTCATCCCACATAAATCTGCGCACATGATTATTAATTTACAGTTTCCTATGTTACCACAATAAGGGTATTGAGCGAGTGGACATATTTATATTTGTTGGAGAAAGATCTTTACACATTTTGATTGATTGATTGTTGATGTGAAACGGAAGGATGTACATTTCCATAGACTAAACTGTAACGTATATCCGTTGTTTTGACATACATACTACATTACGATACACTAATTTTTGCTTCATTTTTGTCACTAGTGAACGATCCGTATAAAGTTGACAGTACCAGTGGAACATTCCTTGTATTTTGAAAGAATCGTTCGGATTCGTTTTCTGGCATTTTAGGAAGCAACATAGCTTTTTCATTTTAATTGTTTTTCTTGTGTTATTTTGAGTTGTGTTGTGTAATTTCGGTGGTATTTTAACCAACATTACTTGAGGTCTTAGCACAAATGCTTACCATTTGGAATGAAAGTGTATTAAGTGATATCCTGATTTCACTGATTTTTTTTTGAATGTTTTGAAGAAAATCGCCACCATTTTCATCAAAACAAATGACGGCCGACCTGACTATGGACAGACTTGACTAAAAAGTATTTATTCAATACAAGCACTTGACTGGCAAGGATTGTCTGTCGAACGACAGACAGGAGCCATAAATGGAGAGAAGAAGAAGAAGAAGAAGAAAGAATCGTTCGGTGAACGGCGTCGAGTCACTCCTCATCCTCACTCGTATTGACCGCTATTCGCTCTGTCATTTTGCCGCTAACCACATACGAGCTCGTACGCGTCGCTTTGCACGGCGCGTCCTCAACGACTCGACTGTTATTTTTTACAAACTTACTAGTAAAAACCTTATTGAAGGGAAACTTTTGTTGCGTCGACTTTTTTCGAGTAAGCTTTAACCCGTCGAATACTTAATAAAGTTTAAATTCAGTTTATATACCCGTATAACGGGTTCTAAGTTAGGAATTCGAGGATCTGAATTTATAGATTGGAATCCAGACTGAAGCTTCGCGTCTTACCCTCAGCTGCAAGGTCGCCAGAGTCGTCACCTGCCTTGGCGCATTCCTGGGACCTCCATCCGACCTAGGCCACCGTAGCATGAGACCGTAGTAGGCCACAGAATGAGACGGCAATCCGAGCATCCAAATCTTAGGGAGTACCTCTCTCTCTCTTGTCGTGTCACTAGTTTCTTTCGAAACAGTGTGGTGAAAGGATTTTAAGTGCGCCTCGAGAGGCTCCTTTCGAGCACTTGACACATGTTATAGAACTTTTTAGAATCTACGACATGCCGGTTTTCTTACGATGTTTTCCTTCACCGTTTGAGAGTACTGGCATTGTGCACATAAATTTTTGAACAGAAAAACTCATTGGACCAGTTTCGAACCCAAGACTGGAGAGGATCGGAAGGCGGGGCCGCTACCACTAGACCAAAAATCAGTGACCGGGGTATTGAAGAACCGTTAAATAAATTTGTATATGACAGTTGGTATTTTACTTCTTCATAAAACCTTCTAATCGTATCAATACTACAACAGGAGTACAACTCTATACTATTTTAAGGTAATTAATCAACAACAGGTTCTACATCGCAGGGAATAGTATAATAGTGTAACATTAGGGACTAAGTAGTAACAGTAGTCCAAGGTCTCAATAAATGCTCCGAGCACTCCCTTGAGGTGGCTTGTCAAACACGACTTGAAATTAGCATTTGAATAGTTTACGAGTCAGGCACTGGTTTACTGACTGTTCGGTTATTAGACAGCATTGTTGAATATAGCGTACGTTGTAGAGTGGATGGGTATTATGTATACAAGGTGTTCCAATAGTTGTATTTAAAACTTCAAGGGGCTAAAGTACCCATCAATTCGTTAACTTTTTCTAAGGAACCAAAACTGTGAACACGAAAAAAAAACAGCTGTTTCATACATTTTAGCCACGTAGGTATTGAACTTTTGTATGAAACAGCAGTTTTATTTTCGTATTCACAGTGTTGTTTCCTTAAAAAAAAGTTATTCATATTTATGGGAACTTTAGCCCCCTGAAGATTTAAGTACAAGTATTGGAACACCTTGTATACCTATATATTATACATATATGTCGTGAGTAACAGGATTTAGTTCAGAACAAACGTTATAGCATTTTGTATGTAATTTACGAGATAATATGCTAATTTTCTACCATTTTTGGCAGCATTATGGCTAGCTCGAATATCGCAAAGCCCCAACACGAAGGCCTACCAGTCTGTGTTGGTATTTTAGTTTTATGTTATGGGCCTTGTGTTTAAATTTTAACTCCTGTGTTGCCTGGAATAAATAAATATTGGTGGACATTCCACACAGCACTATCTCGCCTCAATCTACAAGAAAGCTTGTGTTATGAGAACCAGATAGCTGATATACTACATAAACACTTTTTTTGTAAATACATACTTATAATATTATATAACACCCAGACAGAGAACAAACATCTATGTTCATCACACAAATGTTTGTTCTCGGTGGGGATCGAATCCACGGCCTACGGCACAGAAGGCAGAGCTACACCAACTGAGCTGTGAACGTAAATAAATAAAATAAACAAAATAACGGAGAGAACAACTATTCCGTCAACAAAACTGACCCAAGTGAACGCAGAATCCGCGTTGAATTATTAATTTGGCATTCTGTAATACATTCACCCATCACTAGAATCACCCACGTGAGTGTTTTGGCAGTGGAGACACTAATGGCGAAGCTCGTTATCGAAGAGAGTACTATGCACTAGGTGGAACTGATGATTTTGTTGTCTAAATCAAAGTCAAAAGGTATTTATTCAGTTGAATCACAAGGATCACTTTGAAACGTTGTTTACAGAATAGAAGAACTGCACAGCAATACCATAAATGAAGAAGAAGCAAAAGGCGCAAGTCGGGATCATAGTAAGAGTTCTCTGCCTACCTCTATTACTAGTAGTTCGCCCCGAACAGAGATCTCGTAATGCGACCCGACGAACGCAACAAAACTTTGAGTAGGTGGTAATCAGAGGCAAGTCCAAACATTATGTTTGGACTTTTTTCTGACTACCGCCTACTAACTTGGTATGATAACCAAGTTTCAACTCTATTGGCCTATTTATTGAAGAGTTCCGTTGAACAGACCTTGGCTCCATCATCAGACCTGGTCGTTGTTACCATTTTATGAGAACTAAGTACCTTCTTAATTTATTTCAAGAAAAAAAAATAAGAAAAAGCAAAGGAACTGGACGACCAGTAGAAAAACCTTGATATCAACGAAACTCTTAGAGATGGGAGCTCTTGGGTCGCTGGTTATCTTAATTTAACTGTTTTTTTGTATCTCAAAAACCGAGAGTCCCAGAAAAAAAGAAAAAATTGTTTTGGAATGTCCAAACAAAGCCCTTTCATATGACATGTAGCTTGATTTTTTTATGTAACTTTTTTTATTTTTGCCCCCTTAAAAACCCCCATATCTTAATAACCCATCATCCGATTTTACTCATATACTTACCAGTAAATTTCTCAAGCACAAGCTATCGACTTATCAAATTTCATGCAGATCGGATCAACGGTTCGAAAGTTATGGCCAGACAAACATACATACATACATACATACATACATACATACATACATACATAAAATGCCAAATCGCCCAAGTTGAAACTAAGATCTTCGTTCGCTTCGCTCACTCGATCAATTAACAGTCGTGGCTATATGTTCAAGCAATTATGTACAAATATGTAGTTAGATGCGTCGTTTTCGTACAATTCTCATGCATTATAACTTCAGTTAGTTCAGTTAGTGAGTAAAGTTTACTCACTGAACAATATGTGCATTGCATACTCACTGCACCATGCAGCTGGTACAAAACTAAGCAAGGCAAAACTGTATCAGACGAAGACCATTAGTGTGTTTTTATTCATCTTGCTAATGGAACAAGCAGATGGCCCTGATGTTAAGTGGTAAACATAACAAAGCATTGCATCGTAAGTCACGCCCAATAGGGACGCGTCCTACGATGCACTGCCCTGCGTCCATCAACTTGAGGCATGCGGATGTTAGTGCAACCACACTATTCAAACCGAAATACAGCAATGCTGCTCCGCGGCAGAAATGGCATGGTGGTAGTTCTTCCCCGGACGAGCCCTTGTTCGGTTCGTTCTCTTGTTTTACTAGTTTCTTATTTACGCAAACTCTTTAGTAGGAAAACAGGTAAGGGTTGTATATAACGAAGTTTTTATTATATCAATAAAGTTTTAAATACATTAGACAGCCTTCACAGCTCAGTAGCTCTGCCTTCTGCGCCGTAGTCCGTGGGTTCGATCCCCACCGAGAGCAAACATTTGCGTGGTGAACATAGATGTTTGTTCTCTGTCTGGCTGTTATATAATATTATAAGTATCTATTTACAAAAAAAAAAATATTATATCAGCTATCTGGTTCCCATATTACAAGCTTTGGCTTAGGTCCAGTTTCACCATGGTCTGTTAGTTGCTAATTAATGATTAACAGGCCGTTAAATCTAACCTTAGATGTCAAACGCGTACATTTTGACATATTTAACCGCCCTTTAATCCTTTGTTATTCTAACAGAGCATGGTGAAATCAGGCCTTAGTTTGGGGCTAGATAGTGTTGTGTGGAAAGTCCTCCAATATTTATTTATTTATCTTATTTACATTATTATGTACTTACAATTTAACTTCTATACCGATAGAGGTAAAATTGTACAACTTTTAACTGCAAAGTACAGACTTTGCAGTTGAAAGTTGAACCTTGCTGAAAACTAAGTTACAAACATGTGATAAGGCCCGTGGGTCTCTGCTTCGGCATACGACATTATTGTACATTAATTTAATAGCCATCACAGCTCAGCTGTTATTAGCTCTGCCTTCTGCGCTGTGGCCCTGGGTTCGATCCCCACCGAGAACAAACATTTGTGTCCTGTACATAGATGTTTGTTCTCTGGCTGGGTGCACATACTGCACATATTATGTATTAAGTATTTATTTACAAAGAACGTAAGTATTATTTATCAGCTATCGGATTCCAATAGTTCAAGCTATGCTTACTTTGGGTCTAGATAGTGCTGTGTGGAAGGTCCACCAATTATTTATTTATTTTATTTAGTGTGCCAGCTTTTCTAAGCCCTTCTGTGGCAGTGGAGCTCATAACACGGTTGTATACTCACATTGAAGTAGTTTGTTTGGTTTATTTGTTATGATAATTTAATTTTTAATTGTTTTCCAACACGTCAGGATTGCGTTTGCCGAAACAGCTGTCTGTCTTATTGAAATAAAATTAAAACTTTTAAATGTTATTCTTTCAGTTTATTTATACAACTAGCTGATGGAACAAACAGATGGCCTATCTGATGTAAAATGGTAACCATCACCTATAGCAAAACATGCCTCGTAATGAACGTGGCACAGATGTTAAGCCTCATGTGCCTGCAATTTCACCGGCAACCACACTCTTCAAACCGAAACTCAGCAACGCTGCTTGTCGGTAGAAATAGGCATGGTGGTAATACTTCCTCTGACACACAAAGCCACACACAAAGAGCTCTACTACTCTTACATGTTATGATAAGTTTATGAATTTTGAGGTGAAGCTGGTGAAGATTCTGTTACACAGAATAAACAGCTCACTAAAATTACTAAAATTGTGACAAATATTACAGATCTTATCTTTTAAGTTAAAGTTATTATTAAAGAACCACAGCCTTATTGCGAACTCGCGTGGAACTGGCACTTATACTCACAGATACACAGGCATACAGATGTTAAGCCTCATGAGCCTGTAATTACACCGGCAACCACACTCTTCAAACCAAAACACAGCGTTGCTGCTTGGCGACAGAAAAAGGCGTGGTGGTAGAACTTCCCGGACGAGCCCTTCACTAAGTGCTCTACTACGCTTAAGCAGAGTTTTTTTGTTCAAAAATATATGTGCACAGTGCCAGTACTTTCAAACGGTGAAGGAAAACTTCGTGAGGAAACCGGCATGTCCTAGAACCTAAAAGTTCTTTGATGTGTCTAGTGCTCGTTAAGGCGTCCTTAAAATCCTTTCACCACACTACTTTCGAATGAATTAGCGACACGACAAAAAAAATTATTGATCTTTGACTATGACTTTGACTTTGTCTGACATCATCGCACGGCCGGCGTGGTAGCTGACCTAGTTCCTATAGAGGCCGCTTTCGAGTAGCTGCTCCTATTCATCGGAGCATTGATCACAGGTGCTTCGGTGTCAAAGGTAAAATCCTGACGTGTTCAACAGAGGCTTTCAAACCACGAACTAATAGGCGACGAATGGCTGTGTTCTAACAGACAGTAGTGATGACAGTCCGAAAATTCATAGGTATATAGATAGAAAATACTTAATTGCACATTATAAGACCGTAAAATACATTAAAATACCGTAAAATACATTAAAATACCGTAAAATGCTATAAAACATTATCTTCGAAATAACTTATGTGTCCACAAAACAATCTTGATTTTTAGATCATCAATCACGCTTGATGTACGTAATCAAGCTTTTTTAAGGTTTCAAATTTTATTTAGTTGGTTGTTTTGTTTCGTTGGTGACAGCCCTCACAGCTCAGTTGGAATTAGCTCTGCCTCCTGCGCGGTAGGCCGTGGGTTCGATCCCCACCAAGAACAAACATCGTTGTTTGTTCTCTGTCGTGGTGTTATTTTTTATACGTACAATGCACATATATTATATACGTACACTGCACTGTACAGGTGTTAAGTCCCATGGGCCTATACTGTAATACCCTGGTCTTACGCGATAGGTGGGCCTGAGCGATAAGCGTGTAAGTCGAATTCGCGTAAACCGGGGTTCAGGATTTTTCTTTCCTTGTTAGGTTCATATGACTCATTTTTTGCCCTTCGGCCGCATACGAAACCGGAGATTCGTAACCAGTTACGGTAAAAGAAAATTTCATCTTTATACGATACTAAGGAATGCTTTTTTTTCGTTATACGATACCGACTTTTAATTACCAGGAATTATAGTAATACCTCGACTTCCGTTTAACGCGAATTTAGAGATCCGCACATTATATAATTACAGGCACACATGAGGCTTAACATCTGTATCTATGCTTCAAGTTGATGGACGCAGGGCAGTGCATCGTAGGACACGTTCCTATCGTGCATGACTTACGAGGCATTGCTTTGTTATAGGTTATGGCTACACTTAATATCAGGAGGGCCATCTGATTATTCCATCAGCTAGTTGTGTAAAAAAATAATCACTCATCTATAGCTGAGCTCTGAGATCAGACTCAAAGCTCAGTTGGTATCTACCAACTGAGCTTTGAGTCTGATCGGGTGTAAAATTAGTTGCAAAATTCAAACTTAATATTTGCAATAACTTTAAACTCAATCACCGGGTCGTAATTGAGTTATATGGTGACGAACTAAGTTAAAGTTAACAATATTAGCTAAGTAATAAGAGTGGTTACAGTGTCTACTAGACAGAGCTGGTACACTCGGACACAGATCAAGCTACACAAAGCTTAAGAAGCGTACTATCCGTGTGTACATTACTTAACAAAACAATACCTATATAATTAATATTATTTATCATTTTTAGGTTTCCGTACCCAAAGGGTAAAACGGAACCCTATTTCTAAGACTCCGCTGTCCGTCCGTCTGTCTGTCCGTTTGTCACCAGGCTGTATCATGAACCGTGATAGTTAGTTGAAATTTTCATAGATGATGCCGAATATTTCTGTTGCCGCTATAACAACAAATACTAAACAACAGAATAAAAAAAATATGTAAGGGGGCTCCTAGAAATATTAAAATGTGCGAGCCCTTAATAAGTGTTTTGACCTTGTGTCAAGGTTGCAGTGAACCAACTGTTCTCTAACATTTTTGCAGCGCCAAATTGAGTTGCTACGTTATTACGATATTAATTTCTCTAGTGCTGCGGTTCAAGTAAGTGTTCGAGTTAGGGAACAAACTTTATATGAAATAATCATATGCACCTATAAAATTTATACATATGATTTTTGTTTTATGAGCCAAAAATCTTATGCGAGACAGAAAATGGTGTATATAAATTGGTGTCTGTAATAAATGTATATAATTGACATCCATGGGAGGTAGCTGGTGCAGCACAAAGAGGTGACATCCAAGAGCTATACCTCTGTGAAGGGCTCGTCCTGGGAAGTTCTACCACCACGCCTTCCTGCCGCCAAGAAGCGTTGTTGTGTCTCGGTTTGAAGGGTGAAGTTGCCGGTGAAATAACAGGCACATGGGGTTCAACATTTGTATGCCTCAAGTTGATGGACGGAGGGCAGTGCATCGGAGGGCACATTCCCTCGCGTGACTTGCGAGGCAATGTTTTGTTTTAGGTGATAGTTACCACTTATCAAGAGGACCATCTGCTTGTTTAATCAGCAAGCAGTAAAAAAATATAAAAGCGAGCAGTGTAGGTATAGTCTAATGCGTATCTGAGTGTAGTATCCTAACAGCGGCGATGGGCTTGCAACCTGTCACATATGGAATACCAACTGCTGCAAAATGTGCGTATGTGCCAAAATTTTAAATTTGAACGACCTCTCTTAGACATCCTCAAATACGGACCTTTACCTTACCGGACGAATACCTTTGCGGGAAATTTGCGGGACATATATAAACATAACATGTTAGGTATGTCTCCCTCAAGTGAATAACTGTATATTTCAAGAAAGCTCTTACTTCTCTGCAATTAATATACAAGGTGTTCCATAAGTTGTGTATATAAACTTCAGGGGGCTAAAGTACCCATCAATATGAACAACTTTTTCTAAGGAACCAACACTGTGAACGCGAAAAAAAAAACAGCTGTTTCATACAAAAGTTCAATACCTACCAGGCTAAAATGTATGAAACAGCTGTTTTTTTTTTCGCGTTCACAGTGTTGGTTCCTTAGAAAAAGTTGTTCATATTGATGGGTACTTTAGCCCCCTGAAGTTTATATACACAACTTATGGAACACCTTGTATATCAACTTACGCTTACAATTCAAATTACTTTAAATAAATGTTTTTAGTAAAATTAAAAATAAATGGTTTATTTTACATGAATTGTATAGCTTGGAAGAGTATATAGACATAATATAAGTGTACTTACTTACTAACGTAAACTATAGTTCCTTTAAAATTAAGTTAGATTTATAATTAAGAAGATTTATTAAGTTAGTTATAGATAAAATACATATTTTAAAAGTTTAACGGCCAGTTTCTGAAAGCCCGATCAAAACAATCGGATGTCAAATCTATCTTGCTATCTCTATCTAATTCGATGTAATAGCTGAAATGGCGAGTGACTTGCACACTTGCTATAGAACTTTTTAGGTTCCACGACATACCGGTTTCCTCACGATGTTTTCCTTCACCGTTTGAGAGTACTGGCATTGTGCACATACATTTTTGAACAGAAAAACTCATTGGTGCACGATCGGTTTCGAACCCACGACCTTAGGAACGGAAGGCGGGGCCACTACCACAAGAACACCAGGGCTCTCAATTTTTTTACTTTATATACCTACCTTGATCTGTATCCGTGTGTATCATAAGTTCGTAAAAACCCAGCTGTTCTAGACTGCTATGGCAAGTTGGCAGTAAATCGAGTTATTGCGATATTACTAGTTAATATTGCTTCAATGTTGTTTCAGGGACGTTTTCTTCTCGATATGAGACGCGAGATTGCGGCCAGACTTGAACTAACTTCGTAAGTATGTTGTTTCTGCTCGCGGCAAGTAATTGGATGTAATGTAGCCTTGGTAACTTGATGGCTTGGTATAAAAGAGTACTCTTACAAATGAATAGGTAGGTAACAATGTTAGTTGAGTTTCACACACATTTACCTAAAGTTTTCGAAAAAGTATTAATTTCTATGCCAAAAAGATCATAATGTTAACACTAGAAATAAAGATAAGCTCGCTGTTCCCACTACTAGGCTCACTAAAGTAAACAAATCGTTTGCAGGACAATGTGTACGCTTCTTTAACAAAGTCCCAAACGAGATTCATCAGTTGTCGATTAGCAAATTCAAAAACATAATAAAAAGAAAACTTTTTACAAAAGCTTACTATAAAATATCGGAATAAATAGATGACAAAAAAGCTTGGTATTGAACTATGCTCCAACTCATTACAAAAACTAAACAATTAATTACCATTATTGTAAAAGGATCATACAAAAACGCTAAGAACCAAGCCGTAAGTTTCTTGCCTGTTCTTCTAGGCTTTTAGTACCTATATTAAGACGTTTCAAAGTGATCATTGTGATTGTACTGAATAAAGACCGTTTTGATTTTGATTTGATTTTGTTTATTTTCTTCAGTTGTTTCTTTTTGGCATAGAAAACTTTTTCGAAAACTATATATTATTATTATTATTCATTTATTTTCAGATTAAAAAATCCATACAATTTTATTAATTTTTTTTATAGTCGGTTTTATTTTGCAAATATAATTGTGTATATAATTGTTTAAAATAAATTGTCAGCCTAAAGGCGTAAAAAATAATGTAATGCTACAACGGGACTCGTGCCCTGAACATTTTGTTACCCTCTTCTTCTTCTTGTCGTGTTACTAGTTTCTTTCGCAACAGGATGGTTTTTAAAAGCTGCTCTAAGAGGCTCCTTTCGAGCGCTTGACACATGTTTTGGGCCCTAAGACCTATTAAAAAAAACTAAAACAGCTTCACGACTTTGATCCCGAGGCACGGTAGATATCCCCTCAGATCTCTTAGTACCAAGTACTAACTCCAGATTCTTTGAGGACGTCTCAGGGGGGTAGTCAGAGGTACGTCCAAACAATACACTTGGCACATACCCCCATTTTGCAGTAGTTGGTATTCCATACGTGACAGGTTGCAAGCCCATCGCCGCTGTTAGAATAATAACTGGTTTCCTGACGATGTTTTCCTTCACCGTTTAAGAGCACTGGCATTTTTTTCACCTATTTTAACAACACGAATTAATAAATAATTTAATTTACATCAGTTATTTATTTGTATTGCAAAAGAGATGTCTGAGAATAATTCAGAACTTAGACATAATGGAAAGCTGTAGACCTTATTTTAAAAAAGAAAAAATATTAATATTACCATGTATTTACATTTATGAAGTTTGTCATTTTGTAAGAACTAATTTAAGCCTATTCCCGCAATACTCACGACCCCAAAACCTTAGAGCACGAAATAGGCTAGCTCGACCTACTTCAACATTACAAATGATACATTCTGGACCGTATGCAATGTGTGTGAAAATATATAATAAAATTCCTGATAGCATTAAACAAGAATATAATGTTAAAAAGTTTAAAAATATGTTAAAAAGGTACCTAACTGAAAATTCTTATATTAATTAGACTAAGTACAATTACATATTATAATATCGCGCCCCTAGTGGAATATTGCTGTGCCCTAACAGGGTTTATGTTTGAAACAAACAATGTACCTACCTACTTTAAGATCCATCTGTAACAACATACGTGCAATGAATGATTCTATTCTATTCTATTCTAATAAATGTTTGTGGCATTACAATAATTGCGCACTCATTTAGATGATCACTCATCTAGATTAAGTAGCCCAAGTTGGTACTTAACTTATCTACAAATTGAAACACATTTTATCTGAAAGCATTATGGGCTTAAATATGGCTTTAGGTACCTACCTATCAGAGCCTATCGCCACAGTTAAGCACGTTCAGACCGACGCGAAGCTACGGTAAAAGTGATTTATTTGTAGAAAGAATTATTTTGTGAAAAGAAAACAAAGAACAATCCTACTAATATTATAAACACGAAAGCTTGTAAGTATGAAGGGATGGATGGATGGATGGATGGATGTTTGTTACTCTTTCACGTAAAAACTACTGAATGGATTTTAATGAAACTTTACAATAATATAGCTTATACATCAGAATAACACATAGGCTAGAATTTATAAAGATATTGTGTGAATTGTCCAAAATATGACGATAAGTGTCAAGTAAGTAGGAAAAAATCTACCATCAAAGTCAAAGTCAAAGTCAAAGTCAATAGGTATTTATTCAATAAAATCACAAGGATCACTTTGAAACATCTGCGAGCTATTTTGGCATGCGCGGCCAAAACCGCTAGAATAACACATTGTACTACGCCACGCTAATATAAGCTACTCGAAATACATGATTACATGCGCAGACAAAGTCGCGGGCACCAGCTAGCAAAAAACATTTTCACAAACAAATTGAACCGACTTCACTATGTAAACAAATTTGATAATATTTAATTATTGTAAATAACTGAGCACTTAGTAGTATATGCACTTTTGCGGGAAGTCGGTGCATGTACATGTGATGGAATGTGTAGGAGGGCCTATGTCCAGCTATGCTTCTACAGGTTGATGGTGATGATATTGATGCATTTTCATAGCTACTTGCCATTGATAAGAACTATATTATTTCCAATAGTTTTGGATCGAACATCACTTCAAGGTCAAAGTTATTTATTCAATAAAACACAAGGATCACTTTGAAACGTCTTCAAGCTAGGTGACTCTAGGTGCCAGTTCCACGCGACCAAAGCCTAAAAACTTGGTAAGTTAGTCCGATATATTTAATTATTTTGATTCATTGAATCCATTTAATTCCCGCCTTCAAATCCTAAGTTCATGAGCTTAAAACTAGGCGTGCATGAATGAGTTTTGCTGTTCAAAAATGTATGTGCACAGTACGGGTACTCTCAAACGGTGACGGAAAACATCGTGAGGAAACTGGCATGACGTAAAACCTAAAAACTCTAAAACATGTGTTGAAAAGGCGCTCTTTGAAGCGCATTTAAAATCCTTTCACCACACTGTTTCGAAAGAACTAGTGACACGACATGAAGAATATGAAGAATCCCATATAATATCTATAACTCATTTTTTTTATACAACTAGCTGATGGAACAAGCAGATGCCCTACCTGATATTAAGTGGTAACCATCACCTATAACAAAGCATTGCCTCGTAAGTCACGTACGATGGGAACGTGCCCTATGATGCACTACCCTGCGTCCATCAGCTTGAGGCATACAGATGTTAAGCCTCATGTGCCTGTAATTACACCGGCAACCACACTCTTCAAACCGAAACACAGCGTTGCTGCTTGGCGGCAGAAAAAGGCGTGGTGGTAGTACTTCCCCGGACGAGCCCTTCACAAAGAGCTCTACTACTCTTAATAAAATTGTGTTTAAATAAATTCGTAAGAAACCCAGATATTTAGGTACGTTTATCCGAATAAAAACCTTAAACTCATTTCACTTGATTTTCTTAATGAAAAGATGTCATTTTCATTTTGAAAAATAGCAAAATTAAGATTTAAACGTACACCATAAAAGGTGGACTTTCCAAAAACCTCCTAAAACTAATTTAGCTGATTTTCTTTTAAACATTTCACCTTAAAAAGACTCATTAACACAAAATTAACTTACAAAAACCTAGCTTTGTACACGTTCTAATCTAAGCTCTATTTTCTGTTAGACAAGGTTCAGTTTCGATAGTAAAGAACACGTCATTATCACAAAGAGTAATCCTATTCAGTGTAGATATTCACTCGTTTGATGCTGTGCTCATTAAATCGAATGTTAGTTATATACGTTCGGTCTTTTGAGTTCCTTACTTTGAACTGTAAATGAGGTTCTCGAACATTAGTAACTTTACTACAACTATCCATTATCATCAGCCTGAAGAAGACCAGTTACCCAAAAAAGTAATTTATCCTAGGCACGTTAGATATTCTTTCAGATTTCTTAGGATCATGTCCCAGCTGAAGATTTCTTGAGGATTTCTAAGAGACCCTTTAGACATCCAGCACGAATCGGTGGTCTAGGGCGAATGACCCCGACTCCTCATCATAAGGTCGTTGGTTCGTATCCAGTCATGCACTCATTGATTTTTCTAATAGAAAAATGGTGTGTTCCTTCATCAGTGCTCTCGATTTGTGAAGAAAATCAGGAAACCAAGTTGTTTTCTATGATGTAACCTATTATACAAGGTGTTCCAATAATTGGTTTTAAAACTTCAGGGGGCTAAAGTACCCATCAATATGAATAACAGCTGTTTCATACATTTTAGCCAGGTAGGTATTGAACTTTTGTATGAAACAGCTGTTTTTTTTTCGCGTTTACAGTGTTGGTTCCTTAGAAAAAGTTATTCATATTGATGGGACTTTAGCCCCCTGAAGTTTTTAAACCAATTATTGGAACACCTTGTATTGTATGAAATACATACATTGTAAATATCGCTTATGTCCAGAAGTGGACTTCTGATGATGATAATGATGTCCTCTATCGTTATTGTCAAATGCAGTCCATTCCCAGATTATCTGGATGAAATCGCTTTTAGTCATAAGACCGCCGATTGTATTCCAATAGGTATGATGTATTTCTGTTAGGTGTAAATCTTATGTGGTGTGTATTAAATATTTCGAATTGTTAAAATGTGCGAACAAGACGTTGTTTGACGGTTGTCAGCCCCTTAAACGATGTAACTTAGTCATTTAGCTAGGCACTAACGAATGACCGTTGGTAAATCAACATAAAACCCTGCGACAACAGGCCGAGTGACCAAACAGTCCGCTCCGAAAATAAAGCAATGAGTAGGTACACTTGCAATAATCGTGCAAACATTCCACGGACGGCCACAGCTCAGGTGAGTCGTAGCTGGGACATTCTAACTAGACGGGAAAATTGTAAATATAAGGTAACAAATAAACAAATGTCCATTTTTTTATACAACTAGCTGATGGAACAAGCAAATGGCCCACCTGATGTTAAGTTGTAACCATCACCTATAACATAGCATGCCTCGCAAGCCACGCACGATAGAAACGTGCCCCACGATGCACTGCCCTGCGTCCTTCAGCTTGAGGCATACAGATGTTAAGCCTCATGTGCCCGGCAACCACACTCTTCAAATCGAAACACAGCAACGCTGCTTGGCGGCATAAAAAGGCGTGGTGGTAGTACTTCCCCGGACGAGCCACACACAAAGAGCTCTATTACTCTTAATAAATAAATAAGTTAATACCTAAATCAGTTATCTGGTTCCCATAGTACAAAATTTGTGTGGGGCTAGGTAGTGTTGTGTGGAATGTCCACCAATATTTATTTATACGCACTTGGCCTTCAGCAAGCATAATGTTTTTTTTTTCAGATGTTGTTAATTATAATCGAGCAATATTTGTATCGAACGAAAGTCTTCCTAAAATTCTTATATAAAATAAAATAAGTATGCCAGCTGTTTAAGTGCGCTGTGATACAACACAGTCCATTTACGTCACGCACTCAGGGCTCGCGTAAACACAGACGCACTAATTAATCGTTTGATCTGTCCACGGCAATCTATTCATTTATGTGATAACAATTCTATTTTATTGAAAAAACAGCAAGTGTAGCTAGCTTTCGCTCGCAGCTTCGTTTGTGCGGTACCTACACTCCCGGATATAACTTTTATATTGGTCCTTCTTTTTCTTCAAGTGCACCTCAAAGAGGCTCCATTCGAGCCCTTGACACATGTTTTAGAACTTTTTCGGTTCTACGACATGCCGCCGGTTTCCTCACGATGTTTTTCATTACCGTTTTGAGAGTACTACATTTTTGAACAGCTTCTTCCTTTTACAAAACAGATAGTCAAACTTTAACTTTATGAACTTAAGCAGGCAGCAAGCTTATTGCTATTCCTAACCGATAGACTAAGCTAGGCAACGCTCTGCACGGTCACTATTTGGATGGGTGACTGCTTGTAGTATGTAAGAGCTTCCGTGGAGTGGTTCAAAGGATGATTTTTATTGTATTATTGCTTATTTGTGCAATGTGACATTTTTTCAATTCTAGTTGTCAATTTTTATTTTTATTTTTTTACATTTAGTGATTTTTTTGTGTACTAAAAATGTGATGTACTTACCCATGTGGACGTATAATGTTTAATATGAATAAATGACTATTATGATTAGTATGAGTGCAATTTAAGCTATTGGTCCAGGTTATAGTAGTCGAGGCCTTAAGGCGGCCTTAAAACTCCGCCAGCAGAGTTGGCTACAAGCTCATAGTTAACTTACTCAAGTACCCGAAGTGTCTGAACTCAACTGCAAGATGTTTGAGGCCAAAGTTGCGGAAAGCAAAACTAAACATATTAGTCATACTCACACCATGCCGCTGGCACCCGTGCATATAGTTCTGGAGCTAAGAGTCACTTTGCCACACCATATTTACATGACAAATTCTCTTTCTAATTCGATGTAATAGCTGAAATGGCGAGTGACTTGACATCGATTAGTTTTGATCAAGCTTTCAGAAACCAGCCGTGAGACTGACGTACCTCTGACTACACTCCTTAGACGTGCTCAAGGGACCTGGAGTTCGTACTTGGTTTTAAGAGATTTGAGGGGATATCTACCGTGCCTGGTCAAAGTCGTGAAACTGTTTCTGTCTTTTTAAGACTGATTGACAGGTTTTTTTTCATAAACTTGCTGATAGAACAAGCAGATGGCTCTCCTGATGTTAGCTGGTAACTATCACCAAGCATTACTTGGTAAATCATGCACGATAATGAACGTGCCCTACGATGCACTGCCCTGCGTCTATTATCGACTTAAGGCATACAGATGTTAAGCCTCATGTGACTGTTTTTTGACAAGCAACCACACAGTAAGTGATTGTAAAGTAAGTCGTAGTACAGCTCTTTGTGAAGGGCTCGTCTAAGAAAATAGTACCACCATGTTTTTTCTGTCGCCAAGCAGCGGTTGAAGGGTGTGGTTGCCGGTAAAATTACAGGCACATGAGGCTTAACATCTGTATGACTTAAGTTGATTGACGCAGGGCTGTGCATCGAAGGGCACGTTCATTATCGTGCGTGACTTACCAAGTAATGCTTTGTTTTAGGTGATCGTTACCAGGCTTAACATCTGTATGTCTCAAGTTGATGGACGTAGGGCAGTCCATCGTAGGGCACTTTCATATCGTGCGTGGCTTGTGTGGCAATTCTTTATTTTAAGTGATGGTAACCACATAACATAAAGTGGGTAATCTGCTTGTTCTATTAAGTAGTCTAAAAAAATAAAGCTTGATGGCAGCTTCCTAGTTGCGGGCTCTTGCACTATACGTCAAACTTTTAACCGATTATTCTGCTCCATTATTCTCTAGTGTGCATCCGACTTTACAAACTTAAAGTTAATACGCGACTTTGTGGAGTGAGTTTCCCATCTTAAAGTTTTTGTATTGGATTAAAACATTTTTTTAAGCTTTAACGTAAATGCAGGACCTTTAAGAAACAAAGCAAAACTGTGTCAATGTTTCATTTGTTCTTAAAAATGAGAAAACTAGTGGCTAGTTTTTTTTAAATACCTTTAAGTACTTTTAAGTACCTCTTACCTTGGATGATCTTTGATTATTTGCTGAAATCTTTCAATGTTTCCAAAGTGAAAATTTGTATTTTATTTATTTATTTATTATGAGAAAATTTGTAAAGTTAGTAATTTGATTCAAGAAAGAGAGTACCTAATATTAAGAGTACCTAAAATACAAAAAATCGAGAACATACCTACATGGTGTTTTTAGGATACACATAGGTGTAAAGAATTTAGTTTTTTCCTTTGGGCGTCACTATTTGGACCAGCCTGTATACTGAGCTAATATTAATACAATCATGATTTGGTAAACAGCTGTTCGAAATACCTTTCCACTCAAAATACCCAAACATCCTAACATCATTTAATGGACGCCCGCGAACATTCAATATACACAAAGCTGACTGTTGAATATATCTACTGCTTGATTGACGAAACCAATTCGACGTGATCATTCTAGATTTCCGCTTTATTCAGTTTCTGCCCGCGGTTACGTTTGTACCATGGATTTGCCCCATTAATGGGCAGACGTAACTGCAGTGCAAGTACGGAACTCATTTCGACATTCTCATTCTCATTTTGACAAATTGTGCGAGTACGGAACTCGTGGTCGCTATCCTTTGACGATCGCATGCGATCGTCAATTTTCGCGATAAGTAAAATGGCAACTCGGAAACTTTCCGTTTCGAACACAGATGTCTATGGATTCGTGAAAATGATTCGTCTAATTTGTTTAAATACACGAATTTGACAACACGATCGTGAAATCAAAAGTACACATACTAGCATTTTAGCGAAATTCGCAAAAAAATTACGAATATCATGACTGTCGTCTAAATCGCCAAAAAATCCCTAAAACCCGTTTTCACGAATAGAAATGTCAAATTTGACGATCGCATAGTTCGTAAAAAGATCGGTACATGCGCTACTGGTTAGTTACGTTACGCGGGAGTTTCTGGCAGTCGGTTACCAAAAGAAAAGTCTTTACGTTGACAACAGCGTGGTCGTTATCTCCCTAGAGCCAACTTTTTTTTTATGCTTTGCTCGGTTACAAACTTTTAGACCGAGTTCCTAATGTCGAGATCCGAGGGCGCACCACGGTCCAAGACGTTGGAAATCGAATAATGGAACTCAAATGGAGTTGGGCGGGGCACCTGGCAAAAGATTGATAGTCAAAGGTTACACGGTCAGTCTGGCGTCAGTTCAGTCCATCAGTTTGGTCCGGCTAAGACTAATGTCAGAATGATGGATGAAAAACACGGTTACACGCTCACTCTAGACTGACAGCAGTCTGATAAAACTTCGTAAAGTGAAGACGACAGTCAAGTGAGTCACCTGATCCTGCTTAGCCATGGATATTTTGAAAAAAAAAAAGAGCCTGTGCTATTATAATTATTGCTTTACTACTAAAGAAACGCGTAAAAAGGAAGCGATGGATGAAAACCTGGCCACAAAAAAAGAGAATCATCTAAATTTATTAAATGAAATACGACAACAGGATGAAGAAGAAGACTTTCAAAATTCAAATGAAAGAAGCCTGCTACGATCATTTGTTGCAAATGGTCAAACCATCAAATGGCATCAGTCTGCTGTCATTCACAACAGAATGATAAAAAATATTTAAAATATTAAATTTTTGTCATTCTGGACCATCAGTCCGTCAGTCAACTGGTTAGACGATAATTCTCCCGTCAGTCTGGTCCGTCAGACTGATGGACCAGACTGACGCTAGACTGAGCGTGTAACCTTTGACATAGAGTGGAGGCCGAGGACTGGGAAGAAATCAAAATCAAAACGGTCTTTATGGAAAGTCGGGCTGCGGATGATGATGAGGGCAGGGATGGCGAACCAATGGCACGCGTGCCATTGATAAATAAATAAATATTGATGGACTTTCCACACAGCACCAACTTGATGGCTCGTGAAACAATATTTTGGGCACGCCACGGATTAAACGTCTTGCATTTTTAGGTCAAGCTATCCGCTACTTCGCCCGCCAGCCCGTTGGAACTGTTGTTGAAATTATTATAATAATTATCTCTAATACTATAAGAATCAAAGTCCTGACTGACTGACTGACTGACTGACTGACATATAGACAACGCACAGCCTAAATCGCTGGTCCTAGAGACTTGAAATTAGAGGAGTACATAGGTTTTATGGCGTAAAGGTGTACTAAGAAGGGATTTTTGGAAATTCAACCCCTAAGGGTGTAAAAAGGGATGAAAACGTTTGTATGAAAAATAGTATTCCTTGAACCTACAAACTTGAAACTTGGAGTACATATACTTCAAGGCAAAAAAATAGGAAAGGAATTTTTAGTTTCTTAAAACTACCCTTAATAAGTGTGCAAGGGGATGTAAGTTTGTATGGGAGTTTTTTGACCGCTGGTCCTAGAGACTTTAAATTTGAAGAGTACATAGGTCTTATGACGTCGAGGTGTACTAAGAAGGGATTTTTGGAAATTCAACCCCTAAGGTGTAAAAAGGGATGAAAACGTTTGTATGAAAAATAGTACTATAAGAATCAAAGTCCTGACTGACTGACTGACTGACTGACTGACATATAGACAACGCACAGCCTAAATCGCTGGTCCTAGAGACTTGAAATTAGAGGAGTACATAGGTTTTATGGCGTAAAGGTGTACTAAGAAGGGATTTTTGGAAATTCAACCCCTAAGGGTGTAAAAAGGGATGAAAACGTTTGTATGAAAAATAGTATTCCTTGAACCTACAAACTTGAAACTTGGAGTACATATACTTCAAGGCAAAAAAATAGGAAAGGAATTTTTAGTTTCTTAAAACTACCCTTAATAAGTGTCCAAGGGGATGTAAAAGTTTGTATGGGAGTTTTTTGACCGCTGGTCCTAGAGACTTGAAATTTGAAGAGTACATAGGTCTTATGGCGTAGAGGTGTACTAAGAAGGGATTTTTGGAAATTCAATTCCTAAGGGTGTAAAAAGGGTCGAAAACGTTTGCATGAAAAATAGTATTCCTTGAACCTACAAACTTGAAACTTGGAGTACATGTACTTTAAGGCAAAAAAATAGAAAGGCATTTTGAATTTTTTAAAAATACCCTGAATAAGTGTGCAAAGGGATGTAAAAGTTAGTATGGGAGATTTTTAACGCATAGTGCGATTAATTTCAAACTTGAAGTAAATATACTACACAATAAATAGTTTAAAATCACGTTTTCAATATTTTAAAACTACCCCTGCAAAGGGTGCAAAAGACTGCCAAAGTTTCAAGGTTTGTATGGGAGATTTTTAACGCGTAGTGTAATTAACTTCAAACTAAAAGAAAATGTGTTCTATGGATAAATAACAAAAAGACAGTTTGATTTTCGAAAACAACCCCTAAAACGTTACCCTACTTCGTTTCGCTCGAGTAAAAAGGATACAACGAGGCGTCAATGTTTGTAAGGGACATTCTAAAAACGGGAATCTTGAGTTGGTACGAAGAGATCTGAGGGTATCTATCGTGCCTGGGGATCAAAGTCGTGAAGCTGTTTCGTTTCGTTTGTTTTTGGGGTAGAAACTAGGAACAAATAAGAACATATTTTCCATGTAAGGTTGTCTTTGTCATGTTTGTGCTAAGCTCAGTACCTATACCTACCTAATATAGGTACTGTACGCCTATAGGTATCTCTTATACCTACGTTGGTTTTTAAAATCCTACCCTAATAATATACAAATCAATGCGAAAGTTACGATGTTTGGATGTTTGTGGCTCAATCACGTCTCACCACTTCAACGCGTGCGAAGCCGCGGGAAGCCACTAGTTCATAATATATTTCTGATTGAAATTATTTGACGGCACGTCTATTGGCCTAATTTTTATTTTAAATAATTTGCTCTTTTTATAAAAAATGTTCGCCACCCCTGCTCTAGGACCTAGAACATAAAAAAACATGATAATTTGCCCTAAAAAAAGTAAGGGTTCTCAATTCTAATATATGTTTTTATGTATTTTTATTACGTGATTTCTCCGTCAATTATGAATTGATTATAATGATTCTATTTTTGTTTGGTAGGTACTCCATAATTGGGTGGTCCCATATAAATTTTATCAAAATTGTTAATCAGTGCTCTTTGAAAAAATCATGAAAACAAAAATATATACACAGATGATGTTTTGGTTTGTGGTTCTTAATTTTTTTTTCTAAAAAAGTACTATTGTCAATAATAATCGCTGTGAGCAAAAATTCACATTTATGAATTATTAAGAATCGTTTATTGTAGGTTATTTTGTTCAACAGCCTACCCGTTTGAGGTATACAATATTGCTATTTTATTTACCCTTATTGCCACACAGTACAGTGTTTTTCCATTAGTTTTAGTTTTAATTTTTATTTAATTTTTTGTGTTATATGTATTTTTTTATTTTCTTTTTGCGCTGTACCTAATATCCACCTAATTTAGCGTATATTTTTCTTTTTGGGTTAGTAAATAAGTTTTATTTCTTTTTTTCTTCTATTTTCAATTATTTACAATAAGTATGAAGCACTGTTTTCGTGATATTATAAAAGCTTTGTGAAAACGTTGCTGTGTCTCGTTTTGAAGAATGTGGTTGCCGGTGTAATTACAGGCACATGAGGCTTAATATCTGTATGCCTCAAGTTGATGGACGCAGGGCAGTGCATCATAGGGCACGTTCCTATCTTGCGTGACTTTCGAGGCAATGCTTTGATGATGGTTACCACTTAACATCAGTGGGCCATCTGCTTGTTCCATCAGCTAGTTGTATAATAAAAAAGCTTATTTAGCATATATTATATTACATTGTAACAAGGATCATACAAAAGAACGGTAGGAACCAAGCCGTAAGCTGGAACTGGTGCCTAGATTCACCTACTTTTAAGACGTTTCAAAGTGATCCTTGTGATTTTACTGGATAGATACCTTTTGACTTTGCCTTTGGGGTATTTTCTGATATCCCTGGGTGTGAGTTTTTTTTCTTTTGGGCGTCATTGTTTAGTACCAACCTGTAGAGGGCGGATCAAGTAATTCATAAAAAAATAAAAGCCTACCAATGGGTGTATTGATGTTTTATATAGGGCTCGACCGACTATTCGATTGAAGAGCTTTTCGATTTTCATTATGTAATTATTGTTGACATTTAATATTGCAAATTATTAAGGTATTGTATTTAAATTTCACAAGGGACATTATGTTAATTAAATTGATTATTTTATTTTGTTGCATGTTAGGTTAAGATTCAGATACGATTTGTCAGAGAATTGTAATTGAATAAACGAATTGAATTGACCCTGGAAGTCCTACTATCGTGCCTATTTCGGAAGGGTGCGGGTGCCAGTTAAATTATAGGCACCAAGTTGATAGACGCAGGCCAAAACAAGATAGGGCACGTTCCATACGTGACTTGCGAAGTGGTTTATGATAGTGGTTACCAATTAACATATGTTTGTGCCATACCATCAGCTCTTCTTCTTTAATCTCTCTTCTCTTGAGAGCACTGGTAGTCTAGTGGTAGCGGCCCCGACTTTCGATCCTAATGACGTGAGTTCGAAACCGGTCGTGCACCAACAAGTTTTTCTGGTCATAAGTTTATGTGCACAATGCCAGTTCTCTCAAACGGTGAAAGAAGACATCGTTAGGAAACCAACATGTCGTAGAACCTTAAAAGTTCTATAAACTGTGTCAAGAGCTCGAAAAGAGCCTCTTGAGGCGCACCTAAAATCCTTTCACCACACTGTTTCGAATGAAATTAGTGACACGACAAGAGAGAGTTGTTTTTCGACCTTATTCTTGGCCTTACTCTTCCTCGCTTTCCTTCAATTAAGTTCATGTATTTCATCAGCGATTAATATTTAAAAAATATCAATCTCTTGACAAGAACCAACTCTCTCTACCGAAAACAAAACCAAATCGAAGCAAGAATTAAAGAATTTATTGCATGAACAAGCATTAAAAATTCAATTAATAGATTATTATTATTAAGTAATTTATTTCTGATTATAATCTACATTATTTGTTTCCATGACTCTTCAGTCAGCTCCGCACGTATTGACCATGTCTATCCTGTGGTCAAAAGTCAAAGTCAAAAGGTATTTATTCAATAAAATCACAAGGATCACTTTGAAACGTCTTAAAGCTAGGTGAATCTAGGTGCCAGTTCCACGCGACCAAAGCCTAGAAGAACAGGCAACAAACTTACGGCTTGGTTCCTACCGTTGTTTTGAATGATCCTTGTTGCTTATACAACACTTGTACAGGCTAACGTTCCTCTGAAGTTCGTACTCGGTCTAAGAGACCTAAGAGGATATCTACCGTGCCTGGGGATCGAATCTGTTTCTGTTTTCTTGCTCCAAAATGCTCTATTTGAAAAATCGCAGTTCAAGCTGCACGTCTGGCGTAGGTATCCCCAGGGGTATGACATTGTGAACCGAAAATACGAGAATTCAACATATTCTGCACTTCTTGTATTATTTGGAAACGGATGTGAAACACAAGGGAAAACAGTATACGATGGTAAAAAAACATTCACAACATTACGAAAGTTTTTTTTTATCATTTTCGGAACGCAAGCATTCCTAAATAACATGAGTCCACTTCATCCAATGGTAGGTAAAGTTCAATACCTACCTGGCTAAAAAATGAAACAGCTGTTTTTTTCGCGTTCACAGTGTTGGTTCCTTAGGAAAAGTTATTCATAGAAATTTTCGGAAGTGGTATTTTAACACCCTGAATAAACACTGTATAATCTTACTAAGCACCGGTAGTCTTGTGGAAGTGACTACGCCTTCTGATCGTAATATCGTGGGTTCGAATCCGGTCGTGCACCAATGGAGTTTTCTCATCAATAGATTTACCACGACCAGAGCCTAGAAGAACAGGCAAGAAAACAAGTTTTTAAGTATGATCCTTCATACAATTTACTTACAGTGAAATTACTGTATGCCTCAGCAGCATGTTCCTATCGTGCGTGACTTGCGAGGCAATGCTTTGTTATAGGTGATGGTTACCACTTAACATCAGGTGGGCCATCTGCTTGGTCCGTCAGCAAGTTGTATAAATAACCATAATTTTTAGTTGTACTTAAAAGTACTTGTTTACTTTGTTAGACATGTGTATTATAATTTTCTTTGTAGGTAATTGAATTTCATGTGTTAGGCCTAATGAAAGATTTATGAGTTGTATATTTTCCAAAAGTTTTACTCCGTCATTTATGTAAATCCTGTTACCGTCTTTCGCTGAAGCATACCAAATCTCATTTGTAACTTTCCATAGGTTCCACGAGTAAGAAATTACCATATTTTTATTATTCAAATTGGTTTGTGATCGATGAAGTCACTAATTCAATAAAATTCAACGCAAATATTGGGGTTACTCCCGCTCGTCCCCAGCGTTCGTCCCCGGTGGGGACGAGTGGGAAGTTTTATCTATATGTAAAGGTTTTTAGTAGCGTTCGTCCCCATCACTATTTATCATCATCATCCACAGCCTGACTTCACACACTGTCTCCCTTAGATTGTGCCATCTACCACGATCCTGTTCCAGTCTAACCCATTTCCGACCTGCGATTTCTGTTATGTCGTCCACCCATCTCGCTGCAGGACGTCCCACGCCTCTGTAACCGATTCTTAGCCACCATTTGGTTGTCACCCAACTCCATCTGTCATCATTACTATCTACACTAATATTATAAAGAGGAAAGATTTGTATTTTTGTATTTTTGTATGTAACGAATAGGCTCAAAAACTACTGGTCCGATTTTAAAAGTTCTTTCACCATTAGAATGCTACGTTATCCCTGAGTAACATAGGTTTTATTTATTTTCAAAAAAATCAGGGATCCTTATTAAAACTCCAATAATGTAACCCAAGGTGGAAAACAAAAACCTTACATCGCGTGCGCTGCGAAAACTATTGATGATAGAACAAAATAATGTACTACGATTTTGTAGAAGACATCATCATCTACAAAAAATGTCGCAACAGCATATGTCTAACTATTATAGTTATGTCACAATAAGTGTTCTTTTATTATAAAAAAATAATTGAAATGCCGCCGCTAGAAAAGGGTGTTTATTTGTACCTTGGTATTAATCCTTATCCAAATAAATCATTTCATAATTAAGACGGTTTCAATACCTATTAGATTACTTCTGAAATTTTTCAAATCGGACATTCCATTCAAAAGATATGACGAAATTAAAAATGTTAACGGGTCCACGGGTCACGCACGGGGTGCGATTTCACTCACTCAAGGAGAAGGACGTGCAAATGTATGAAATTAGTAGACGCGAGGCTCGAACCCACGGTCTAAATTTATCCTAAAATGTTCATAAAATTTATGAACCCATGCGAAGCTGGGACAGGCCGCTAGCGAATAATAAAATCAAAGCATGTTCATGGTTTATTTGTTTTTTTATCAATATTAAATTAAACAGTGTGTTTCGTTATTAGCCAATTAATAAATTTACTTCACGTTTTTTTAGATCTGCCGACAAAAAACTACCTGCTATTGATGCTTACGGGCGGGAAGTTACGCTGGGGACGAACGGGAATAACCCAAATATTGAACCGTATTCAGTAAAATCACAAGGACCACTTTGTAACGCTTTTATGAATCTAGCTAGCATTTTCACGCGACTTAGCTTGAAAGAATAAGCACGTTACACATTTAAACATAATGCTAAACTAGTTTCTTATTTAATCAAACTTGTAGGTAGGAAAAATTTTTTGAATCAAAAAGAACTTCCTGAACTTTTATAATTCTATTCTCTGAAACTTGGTTGTTTGCAATTTTTATAACCAATTTCAGGAATTTTATAACTGTAAAAATGTTGATGTGCGAGTGAGAAGATGTCTAACGGGTGTCAGCTCCTTCGACGAGCACTGGTGGTCTAGTGGTAGCGGCCCCGCCTTCCGATCCTAAGGTCGTGGGTTCAAAACCGGTCGTGCACCAATGAGTTTTTCTGTTTTTTATTTCTATTTTTATAAATTTATGTGCACAATGCCAGTACTCTCAAACGGTGAAGGAAAACATCCTGAGGAAACCGGCATTTCATAGAGGTAAAAAATTCTATAACATGTGTCAAGTGCTCAAAAGGAGCCTCTTGAGGCGCACTTAAAATCCTTTCACCACACAGTTTCGAAAGAAACTAGTGATAAATAAACACAAGAAGACGACAAGAAGAAGAAGCTTCTTAAGGGGACACTTCGTTATTATCGGTGTATAAAATGGTATTCTCGCGTTGCCTCATACTATAAAGGCCCTGTTTAAGTAGCGTATACAAAGGCTTTTAGCTTAAGAGCATAATAGCTGTAAATGTGGGCAAAATGCCCGTTTATTGCCCACTACTGGGCTTGATTGCTGGAACATATCACAGCATTTAATCCTGTAACATATTCGAATGGCAACACACTGGAGCTTCATTATTATATTGCAACAAGGATCATACAAAAGAACGGTAGGAAGCAAGTCGTAAGTTTGTTGCTTGTTCTTCTAGGCTTGGTCGCGTGGAACTGACACCTAGATTCATCTAGCTTTAAGACGTTTCAAAGTGATCCTTGTGATTCAATTGAATGAATACCCTTTGACTTTGTCCGCTATATATATCTTATCTCTATATATATAAAAATCAATTGCTGTTCGTTTGACTCTCTAAAAATCGAGAACGACTCGGCCGATTTAGCTGATTTTTGTTTTGTAATGTTTGTCGTAGTCCAGGGAAGGTTTAAACGGTGAGAAAATATGGAAAAGTTGCGAGGATAGGTGATACGAAGTACACCGGGTCATCTAGTAGCCAATACATTTTTAGCGTCAGCGGTTGTCAGAATGTTAACGAACACAGTATTGTAAAGCAATCATTAACAAGGCGGTGAGATAAAACACTGCTGTGTAGCAGCTACATAACCACAGCAATTCCTTTGAATAGATCCAAAGATTTAAAACGAGTGTTCAAACGAATCCTTAATTAAATCCGATAAAATTAATGAGACTCTATTTCAGGATCTTAGTTTACAAAGAGCTCGGTGATTAAGAAAGACCATGAATTAATTTAAATCCAATTAAAATAATTATAGACAAGTGAGAGTATTTCTTTTCTCAGCCATTAGTTAAAGCGAAGGAAGGAATAGGATAATAAAATAGATATTAATTTTAACAAGAATCTCACACAATTCTAATTCAATTAAATGAAAGGAGAATTTGGCTAATCTTATTCTATTTAAGACGAAGGATTAAGAAAAGGCTATCAGTACTGAAATATTCGCGTCCATCAACTTAACTCATACAGATGTTAAGCTTCATGTGCCTGTAATTTCAGCGTTAACCACACTCTTCAAAACGAAACACAGCAACACTGCTTGGCAGAAAAAGGCATGGTGATAGTACTTCCCGGACGTGCCCCTCACAAAGAGCTCTACTACTCGGATTAATAAAAGACTACCTCTATAATAATAATATCGCACGCATCATAACCGTAATATTTACTTCCCCAAACCCTTTCACAAAGACCTCTACTTCCAGTCTTAAATCTGTAAGTCCATCCGTGTCTCACTTAGGTAGTAAAAGTCTGGGCACCCTCTTTATATCTCTCCGCTATATTTACCTAAAGCTTAACCTGCCAGATAAATTATGCTAGCGCCATTAGTAGCACTAATGCTCTAATCCCGACTGACGAGCCATCCAAGCAGAATAAGTTATTTTTAAACAGATAATCGATAGACCGATGGCTTATTGGTACTTCCCCGCCTTCTGATATGTAAATATAAGTATTGGTAAAAACATAACATATCCCTATGAGTTATTCGCCGAGTGTGGATTAGAGTCCGATGGCGCAGGTTAGCTCAGCCCCGTATCAAGGAAAAGAGCGTGGGTTCAAATCCCACGCGGATAATAACTTTAAGTGCGTGTGCATTGAGTGTAAAACCTCTGAAAAAAATCAAAAAAATACTAGTCATTTAGTAAAAACTCTGAAACAATTTGTTAAACCAATATGGCAATGTTAAAGCATAAAACAAAAGTTATATCGTTTATCGTGTGATCACTCAGTTCTCACAGACAACCGTCGAGATATGCTAATTGATCGAGTGAGCGAAGCGAACGAAGATTTTTGATCGAGTGAGCGAAGCGAACGAAGATTTAGTTTCAACTTGGGCGATTTGGCATTTTATGTATGTATGTATGTATGTATGTATGTATGTATGTTTGTCTATCGATAACTTCAGAACCGTTGATCCGATCTGCATGAAATTTTATATGTCGATAGCTTGTGCTTGAGAAATTTACTGGTAAGTATATGAGTAAAATCGGATTAAGGGTTTTTGAGATATGGGGTTTTTCAAAGGGGCAAAAATAAAAATAGTAACTTAAAAAAATCAAGTTACATGTCATATGAAAGGGCTTTGTTTGGACATTCCAAAACAATTTTTACTTTTTTTTTGAGACGCTCGGTTTTCGAGATAAAACAAATAAAGTTAAATTAAGATAACCAACGATCCAAGAGCTCCCATCTCTAAGAGTTTCGTTGTCATCAAGGTTTTTCTACTGGTCGGCCAGTTACTTTGCTTTTTCTTTTTTTTTTTCTTGAAATAAATTAAGGAGGTACTCAGTTCTCATAAAATGGTAACGACGACCAGGTCTGATGATGGAGCCAAGGTCTGTTCAACGGAACTCTTCAGTAAATAGTCCAATAGAGTTGAAACTTAGTTACCATACCAAGTTAGTAGGCGGTAGTCAGAAAAAAGTCCAAAGATAATGTTTGGACTTGCCTCTGACTACTACCTACTCCAAGTTTTGATGCGTTCGTCGGGTCGCATCACGAGATCTCAGTTCGGGGCGAACTACTAGTGTATTGAGTTTACACAAAAGATTAGTATGCTAGTATTTATTTAAAATTGTGAAGAGTGTTGGTCTAAAATTTCAGGTCGCCGTATAATTGAATTACTGGTGTTCACTCAATCCTCACCTTTCAGAAAGCCCGATTTCTTACTAACTAACCATATTATTAAACTTTATTGTATTTCTAGCTTATGCTACATAAGCTATATGCACACATGACTATTACTACTATTAAAAAAACCATCGGTGGATATTCTATAGAACACTAGTTAGCCCAAAACTAAAAAAAAGCTTCTTCTTCTTGTTGTGTCATTCTTTCGAAACAGTTTGGTGAAAAAAGTTTCATTACGATGTTTTCCTTCGTTTAAGAGTTCTCGCACTATGCTTATACATTTTTGAACAGAAAAACTCATTGGTCCGGTTTTGTACCCACGGATAGACTGCCATTGCTCAACCTAAATCCTCCGACTAGGCCAGCTGTAAAAGCCAGTAAGCAGTGGCGTAGTTAGCCACTGCGATCGCACGGAGCCCTCTGATCCAAGTGGGCCCCGGCGGGCCACAGATGATACTTTTATTTCAAAATACTTTTTCGAGGAAGGCCCACATAAAAGTTTAAAAAACCGCAAGGAAAAGTGTCCTAAATATCGGCACATGCGTTTGAAATTTTCTCATATTACCCAGGCCCTTTGTTATTGTGTTGTGTGAAACACAGACAACTTAAAAATAAAAAAAACAATTGCAATTTCAGTTTCAATTCACAACCCAGCTTTGGTCTACTGCCGGGTGACCAACTTTTAGTCCAACGCTCGACAGTCCACGTTCGTTTTCATAATAGACAATCCGTTTTATTTCATCCATTTTTTTTGGCCGAAAATGCTAGTTACATCACTGCCAGTAAAGTCATTTAAACTAACCCATTCCTTTGTGTCAGACGTACATCTAAATATAACATTTCGCAGTTGTTTGTAGGTATTCCATACATGACAGGTTGCAAGCCCATCGCCGCTATTTGAATACTAACTGGTTTCCTCACGATGTTTCCCTTTACCGTTTGGGAGCATTGCGCATACATTTTTCTTAGAGTTGATATATTTTTCCATTTTCCTTGTATCAATTTTTCTCTTTCGATAACCGCATCAATACTTTATTGTATCTTATTGCGTTTCAAATAGCCTTGGATACGTAGAAATGGAGCGCGAATGCGATATCGCAGGGGATCATAGCTTAGCTTTTTCCAAGTCATAGTCAATAGGTTTGAAATATTCAGTTGAATTACTTTGAAACGTCTGAAGAGGCTGAAACAGTCAAACAACTTCTTGCTTACATATTTCAACGTATGTGAAGATAATAGATAGATTGAAAAAAAAAGGTTATAGAGAGAATACCTTAGCAACGCCTTTTTCGCTAATTAGAGTTGCTGTGTTTCGTTTCGAGAGTGTGGTTGCCGGCGTAATTTCAGGCACATGAGGCTTAACATCTGTATGCCTCAAGTTGATGGACGCAGGCAGTGCATCGTAGGGCACGTTCCCATCGTGCGTGACTTACAAGGCGATACTTTGTTGTAGGTGATAGTTACCACTTAACATCAGGTAGGCCATCTGCTTGTTCAATCAGCTAGTTGTATTAAAAAAAACAAATTACTTGTAAGTCTGAAATGTGCGAGCCATATGTAATGTTCATCCAAACATTACATAGTCACATTTTTCAGTAGGTACTTGGTATCCCACACGTTGCAGGTTACAAGCGCTTCGCCACTGTTAGAATACTATCTGGGTTCCTCACGATGTTTTCCGTCATCGAAGAGCACTGACAAAAATTTTAATATCTATGTATTACGTTCTTTAGGTGAATTATATTTAATTTTAAACAAACCAACTCGCACTTTTGCAAGATTATTGCAAGTCATCGTGAGATTATTCAATCCTGTGATAACAAAAAACACCGAATTGGCTCTATGACTCAGTGACTGGATTGGTTCAGTGACTGGACCAAGGTATCGGCAGAATAACAGCGCTGACCTGTCTTCGGATAGAGCAGCATAATGCTGAGCCGGGACCTTTTTGCCACTGTAGCACACAGCACTATTGTTAGTACCTATATTATAATATGTAATAGATATGTTCCATAGATAATGTCAGTCAGATTACCCTAATATTTGTTTGTTATTTCATTAATTGTAAAAGATTTGTTTCAATTGTTTTGTATTTTATACCTATGACAGCCTTCACAGCTCAGTTAGTAGTAGCTCTGCCTTCTACGCCGTAGGCCGTGAGTTCGATCCCTACCGAGAACAAACATTTGTGTGGTGATGAACATTGATGTTTGTTCTCTGTCTGGGTGTTATATAATATTATAAGTATGTATTTACAAAAAAAAAGTATATTTGTATTACATCAGCTATCTGGTTCCCATATCACAAGCTTTGGCTTAGTTTGGGGCGAGATAGTGCTGTGTGGAATGTCCACCAATATTTATTATATTTAGTTATTTATTATATTATAATGTAACTGTTTTATCATGTTGTCACTGTTTTGTTCATTTTTGTACCTACCTACATTACCATAATTATATGTTGTGTGTTCTTGTGGCCAATAAATAACTGTCGATTTTAATTTTTTATTTGTTTTATAGTGTTTACCTACACTTAAGGAAAATCACAAAGATTTAATATAGTCCCAAAAGTTATTACCCGAGTGGGATTTGAACCCACGACCTTCCCCTTGATACGGGGCCGCGCTAACCAACTGCGCCATCGGATTCTAATCACACTCGACGAATAACTCAGGGACATGCTACTACGGTACTTATGCGACCGTGGTTCCATCTACAGGTCTGACATATAACTATCAAGAGTCGAACTGTCGATTTCTGTGAAATTCACAATTAAGACGCAGTTAACCGCCAAACAAGTTCATTCAAAATCATATGAGATGATATAAAAAAAAATATAGGAAAACTTTATTGAATAAGAATAATTCTCCGAAATTTGTTGTGTTGTGTGACGATTGCCAGCCAGATTGTGAAGAGATCAAAATAACTTCTACAAAGAGTGAAATAGCAGTACCTGGTGTTGCAAGCGTGTACAATACAATCTTTAAGCCCATCACATCGTCAATCTCAATTTATTGTTAAGCAGGAAACGCCCCAGATATCGACAACACATTTCTGATAATCTGTTTTACTACTTTTATGTCCTTTTAGTCGGGACTAATACGCTATTTAGTAAGTACAATAATTATAATCTATGAGATGCCTAGAAAAAAAATATTCCTAGATAAATGTATTAAGTTATTTATTTTTTCTCTAATAGTGTGTCTATTTGAGTAAAATAATAAAAAGTACACAAACACAAAATAAAACTAAAATTATCAATGTTTGGTTTGACAAAATGATAACCCCTTCTTATATTGAAGTTTGTAAATATATAAAAACTCCGAAAGATAAAAAGTAAACTCCGTTATCGATTCTGTTGTTACATTAAGGCGAAGACAAGAGCTAATGTGACTCTCGCCCGCACGTTTCAACATGTTGAAAGATATAAAATCACTAAACTCATATTCGAAAAATCTCAATCAACCATCTTGTGTGCAGTCACATTGCACACAATTTAGTAAAAATTTCATTTTGATCGATACAAGTTTTCCTACTCAAAAGTTTGCTTATGTACTAAACTAATAAAAAACTAAACTAAACTTACTAGTTTAGTTAAACTAGTGTATAAACTAGTAAAGCAAACTTTTGAGTAAGAAAACTTGTATCGATCAAAATTAAATTTTTCGAAAATGAGTTTAGTGATTTTATATCTTTCAACATGTCGAAATGTGCGAGCGAGAAGCTGTTTGATAGTTGTCAGCCCCTTAATAGGCAGCGCTAATGTTATCCTCGTCCTCGTTCTTTCAGTTTATTACAAAGAGATTGCAACATTTTTAGCGCTGTCTAATTAATTTGGTTTAGGATAATGCAACATTTTGACGCGTATTTAGCCGCACGTAAATTGCACCTTTACGTGTGACTAAATACGGTTTATTGTCATAATCCCCACTAAGCTGTCCCCACTAGTGGGGATTATGACAATATTCAAATCTTCAAACGCGTCAAAAAGTTTAGACGTAAATAATCCCAACTGAATAGAATAATATGTCAGTTTGAGGTGGTATGCTGATTTATAATTTAGCGTAACCATACATACATACATAAAATCACGCCTGTTTCCCATAGGGGTAGACAGAGACCACGGATTTCCACTTGCTACGGTCCTTACATACCTCTTTCGCTTCATTCACTCTCATAACATTCCTCATACATTCTCGTCGGTTTAGGGTACTCTTGACCAGGCCCTTCTCTAGAACCATAATCAGATGTTTCATATTTCACACGACTTTAGAAATTCTAGTTAGCTGTTATAAGATAATCGGCACCTATGTCTGTCTCCAAAAGACAAGGTATCTCTGTTATGTGTGAAAACTTCACGAAAGACTAGCGCATTATGAATTTGTATGGACATGAAAGTATAACAATAGATCAGTATTCAGAAGTGCTATTCTTTCAACAACACTCACCCAAGTAACCGTGGAACCCGCGGTGAGTTTTTAATTTGGTGTTCTGTAATACACCCATCACTAGCGCCATCCGGCTGAGTGGTTTTGCAGTGATAACTCCGACGTGAGTGTGAGGAGAAGCTGGTGATCTATGTGAGTGCGGATCCTTTAGGTGACACTCCTGGTGATTTTATTGTTTCCAGAACAGCACTACAGTATGTTTATTGCCTTTTATATCAGGTTTAAATAACATTGTCAGGTCTTAGGACTAAATACTTTGAGATTCAATACATAATGTACCCAGTAAGTGTGTTGCAATAGAATAGAAGGATCAATCACCAAGATTACGCATTCGACCATTTAGCTCATTCCAAAACAAAACTTATGATAAGTGAAACACTTTGCTTCACAAACACATTCTAAAATAGTAGTAAGTAAGTAGACAATGCACTCAAAATTAATATGTCCTACTAATATTATAAGCGCGAAAGTTTGTAAGTATGGATGGGTGGATTGATGGATGTTTGTTACTCTTTCACGTAAAAACTACTGAATGGAGTTTAATGAAACTTTACAATAATATAGCTTATACATCAGAATAACACATAGGCTACAATTTATAAAGATATTGTGACTAATCCTGCGCAGACGAAGTCGCGGGCACCATGCAATATGGCTGAAATGTAAATCAGCCTTTTCCATCTTTTTTATACTAATAGCAAATAACGCACAAGGAAAATGTATCGTAAGGCACGTAGGAACGTGCCATATGATGCATTTCCCTGCGTACCTACATCAACTTGATATTGTGCCTGTAATTTCACCGGCAACCAAATAAAGCATTGATGCTTGACGGCAAAAATAAGCGTGGTGGTAGTACTTCCCCGGACGAGCCCTTCACAAAGAGTACTAATATTGGGGGTGGTATTTTATTTCGTCAAAAAAATTTTCATCGAAATTTAGGAATCTTGAAAATCTTGGGTCATGCGGAGCTGCCGCTAGCGGGTGCTAGTTCAATTTTATAGGCCTGGACACAATCTAGAGATGTGACGTTACGATGATAAAAATGACACAATAAAATTATTTATGATAAATTTGACAAGCTGATGGCCCACATGAGGTTGAGCGGTTACCGTGACCTATAATAATTCCTTTATCTCACAGATTACGTCTATTGAGAACGAGCCCCGTGACGGCAAAAAGACGAAGTACTTACATCTAGTAAAACTATTATTTAGTAACCGTAAAAATGTATAATACCTATATTTTAGTCGTTTGAAGGAAACTTTCAAATTAGCTGAAAGTTACAGTAATGTTCATTAAATATTTAAAAAAATGTATCCATATTGTACCTACCTAATATTTTCAACAGAAGAGCTATTATAAGTACTTATAAGTAACACTTACCGAGCATATCTTCAAAACCGCCTTCCCCGGCCACAAAATTCCCCCACAAAACAAAAACTTTCCTAACTCCGCAAAAAAACACGAAACAAACATCCAAATAACTCACAAAATTGCTAAATTGTTCTCATAGTTTTTACAGCTTCAAAACAATACTTTTACGTGGATTTAGTAAACTAATATGTATTATTAATCGTAGCGTAATCGACGCGAGACCGGCACAGCTGGGACACGTGCGTTCGCATCCACGTCTGAACCAGAACTGAGTGCTGAAAATCTTCTTGTCGCGGGCTTCCTATCGCCCTAGACAATATGTCGATGCGAAAACGATAAAGGTGACAAACGCTGACATGTTAATCGAAAGAAACTGAAAATAATATACCTTTGTTAGGAAAGGAAGCGTTCGTTTTGCCTTCTTGGGAAAGCACATAAATTTCTCAGTTTTATTATTTTTAGTGTTTATATTCTAGTGTTTTTTTGAGTTATTGGGTAATATACCTAATAATAGAGCACTATTATTAGGTACCTGTTATAATATTTAATAAATATAATAGGTGGGTATACAATCAAATTAAATTACCCTAAATTTTTTGGCGAATAGTCGCCAGGCAGGCAATCAGTGGCCGGTCTCCCGAGGGCGTAGGCATGGTGCGTACAATGATTGCTAATTACTTATGTATTATGTAACCACAATACTACCCGAACAATCACAGGTCACTGCCACTTTACCAACACCTCCGCCTCGTTTAGTTCACAATCAGAATTTAATAATGTTTATTGTAAACTTTTGAATGTATTTGGTGGTGAGTTCTGTTTTTTGGCTTTTAAGCTGCAGATATAGTAATAGATAATAATAAAAGATAGATAATATGTATGGTAAATAAATAAATAACTAAGTCAAAGTCAAAAGGTATTTATTCAATAAAATCACAAGGATCACTTTGAAACGTCTTAAAAATAGTTGAATCTAGGTGCCAGTTCCACGCGACCATCATCTTCCTGCCCCCTATCCCACTTCATGTGGGGTCGGCACAACAGGTCTTTTCTCTTCATTTCCCTCTATCATCCGTCATCTCAGTCGTCACTCCTTTCTTACCCATGTCATCCTTCACACAATCCATCCATCTTTTCTTTGGCCTCCCTCTACTCCTATATCCAACCACATTCATAACTAACACTCTTTTCGTTACATGACATTCTTCCCTTCGCATGACATGCCCATACCACGCTAACCTATTGCTTCTCATTTTCATAGTTCCACGCGACCAAGGCTAGAATAACAGACAATAAACTTACGGCTTGGCTCCTACCGTTCTTTTGTAAGATAAGACTAGCTGAAGGAACAAGCAGATGGCCCACCTGATGTTAAATGGTAACATCGCGTATAACAAAGCATTGCCTCGCAAGTCACGCACGATAGGAACTTTCCCTTACGATGCACTGCCCTGCGTCCATCAACTTGAGGCATACAGATGATAAGCAGTATATGAGTACAAAGAGACTGCCCTATTTGGCACCACACTGAAGTTCTACGTAGTTTAGTGTTTCTTTTTATTTCGACGTGTTTTTTTTTATGAATTCCATTTTGTTTATTCTTTTATTCCGCATAGCTAATAACTAAATAAAGCTTTTAGGCCTTACTACTAAAAATCTGTCAAACGATGCTTAAACTATTGCCATCTCTTACCAATGCGTAATGGCAAACAGAGACAGCTAATTTTAACCAATATTTAAATTTAAGCACTATTTTATAGTTTTTTTTTTCTTAGATCACAATAAAGAGTTGACCTGTCTATTTATCTTATGTTTTTTAACATTATCATCAGCCTAAAGAAATTCCCTGCCCGACATAAGCCCATACATTTCTTGTAATAACTATTTTGAGCGCTCACCATCCACTGTCTTCCCACATCTTTACAAAGTCGTCGGTCCATTGTGTGAAGGTTTCCTACGCTTTGCCTTCCGCTCTATGACGCCATTCTAGATTCTTATTCCCTTGAGATCGACGTTAGTCTTTTATTCAATAAAACCACGAGGATCGCTTTAAAACGTCTTACGATAGTCCCAAGCGATCAAACATAGAAGAGCTTGCGACAAACTTGCAACTTCGTTCCCTAGCGTTTTTGAGAATGAAGATGACATAAATGATGAGAAGATCGAGTACGGTCCTTGAGCAAAATAATTTGTATAGCAATATGTAGCGTAGGCATGAAGCGCGTAGGCCTTCGTGGCGACTTCTTAGGCTACGTGCGTAGAGCACGCGTAGCACTGACGTAGACGCAGCATATGTTAATGAATTAATGCGACAGCCTTCACAGCTCTGACGGCATAGCGTTCTGCGCTGCAGGCCATGGGTTCGATCCTTTCGGAGAACAAACATTTGTGTGATGAAAATAAATGTTCTACAAAATATACATGTACATATAAAAAAGTATAATAAGTTAGCTATCTATACAAGATTTGCTTAGTTTAGAGCGAAATAGTGCTGTGTATTATGTCCACCAATATTTGTTTATCGAATATCAGTGAACATTCCACCCTTAAAATGTTAACCCCTATTTTAGTTTAGCAAACTTGCCGAGTTCGCTCGTGTTTTTTGCACAACTTTAAGGATTCCGGTGGAATTATTCAGCAGACACAAATGGCAGCAGATGTGCCAAGGCGACGGTCGAAACTCATCATCATCATTCACAGTCTGGCTTAATATATTTTGTTATTTATTCTTAGATTCTTTAATTAAATTCTTGAGTAAGTAAGTACTTTGTATTTGTACCGTGTCTCGGTGATCAAAGTCTTGCAGGTGTTTTACTTTTTTTCTTATCATTCTTGGAATCTAAAGTTCTTTTATGTTTGCATATACGAGCATGTGCGATCTAGTTAAAAAGGCAAACAGCTTCGCGACTTTTCTTCACCGATTTTACCGATACACAATACATCATATTTCGAAGAGGAAAATCCATTGATGCCCGACCACGACCTTACGATCAGAATTTTGAGCACAATTCGAGGGCGAGGTCATTAGACCACCGGTTCTTCTTCTTCTTGTCGTGCCACTAGTTTCTTTCGAAATAGTGTGGTGAAAGGAGTTTCAGTGCGCCTCAAAGAGGCTCTTTTCGAGCACACTATATACCGGTACTCACTGGTTTGCAAATTATAATAAAAACCTTTGCATTTGTGTCGGGACCGTAAAATAATTATTTATTTAATTTTACTTATTTATTGTAGTAATAGCTGTAATAGTAGTCACACTAGATGTTTCCCCCTCTGCATCAGAGCGTGGCTGAGACTGGGAGGATGCCCTGGTGGCTCCATGGTACTGTAAGAAAGCTCAATCTATTAATACGAGTATTGTCATACTCAGAAAAATACGTTTTATAACATGAGTCAAGTGCTCGAAAGGAGTCTATTTGAGGCGCAATTAAACTCCTTCACCACACTGTTTCGAAAAAACTAGTGACACGATGGGAAGACAGATACTTTCTTAGCAATATGGCCAACGGCATTTTGTTGTGGGGGAGTGCTGCGGATATTAACTTGTGCTGCAAAAAAGGCTGTTCGTGAAATTAATAACATTGGTCATAGATAATCATTACGAAATGTTTAAAGAAATAAATCTTATGACTTTACCTTGTCGTTACATGTTTTTTTGTGTAGTTATGCTTAAGAACATTACCATTTTTTTATATGATTAATTTGTATGGACTGTTTATTTTCAACATACTATTAACCTATTTTATAACAGAATACTCCACACTTATATATTTCTCACAAGGTCTATTGGCTGAAGGTCTCGGCAGAATAACAGCGCCTACTATAATAGTGGTGAGGCATACGCTGAGTCGAGACCCTTTTGCTGCTGCAGCACACAAACACATACATACCTAAGTACTGTAATATCTATCTGTTTAGCCATTTCCTTTATTTTATTCTTTTGTATGTGTATGTGTGTTTTTTTAGCAAATAAATGTGTGTCTATGTAATAAATAAAATAAATATTGGTGGACACCACTTGTTCTTTGGGAACAGTGTGTTGAAAGGAAATCAAGTGCGTCTCAGAGAGGCTTCTTTCGAGCACTTGCCAAGTATTAGAACTTTTTAGGTTCTACAACATGCCGGTTTCCTCACGATGTTTTCCTTCACCGTTTGAGAATAGTGGCTCAGTCATTAAACTAATAATAATGAATTAGTGTTATGCGAAATTCCGTGATTTATATAAACACACGTGTTTATCTATATCATAGAATTTGCTTAAATTAATAATTAGTGAGAAACCTTTCCGCAAACAAAACTCTATTGTAATTACCATACAAATACACGAATAGCTGAATAATTGAATAGTAAAATCATAGTTAGAGTAAATAAAACTAATATTGTGCCAAATTGCCATATTGCCTTTACGGCTCAGTTGTTAGTAGCTCTGTCTTCTGTGCTGTAGGCCGTGGGTTCGATCCCCACTGAGAACAAAAAAAATGTGTAAACATGGCTGTTTGCTCTCTCTCTGGTTTGGTGTTATTGTTATTATACAAAGTATGTACTTGCAAAAAACACTGCTATCTGGTTCCCAAATAACAAGCCTGGTTAGTTTAGGGCTGGTTGATGCTGTGCGGAAAGTACACCTATTAAATAAACCGGCTATAAAGGTTGGTTGTAGGTCATTTACAGATTTTATAAAAATACTCATGTAGCAAAACGACAATATGAAAAAAACGCTAAGATCGTGAAATGTCTTAGTATCAAAGTCGTCCGTAATCTTAGCTATTTCCAGGGGTTATAAGATAGGGATAATCAAAAAACGATGGGATCAAAAGGGTAAAAAAAGGAGCTAGATAACTTAGCTCAGAAGAGCAATTAGGTAAAAAAAGTACCTTAGAGGAGCAAATGGGTAAAAAAAGAGAGAAATTACCTCAGACACAGAAACCTAGGATGTGATAAGTTCCATTCTTCTAGCTGATTGCAGAGCGCAGTAAGGTCCACTGAGGAGTGGTTCTCAGAACCTGAGGGTTCTAAGACGCGTTTTTTCTGCTGGCACTGCGCATAGCGTGCGCTTTGAATGAAGAACCTGGAATGAAATGAAATTTATTTAGTAACTTAATATTCAATGGTGTACAATGATGTAGGTAACATTATATAGATATTGGATTGTAACCTGTCAAGTATGGAATACCAACTACCTACTGCTTAATATGGGTATGTGCCAAATGTAATATATGGACGAACATCTGACTGTCCAACTTCGACATAGGTACCTAAAAAATCTTGAGTTTGTACTTGGTACCATGGGTTCCCATTGCGTGTTGGTACTAAGAAATGTGAAGGGATATCTACCGTGCCTAAGTGGTGGTTTTAAAGAGGAGACCTATACCTAGCAGTGAGTTTTGAGAGTAGTAGAGCTCTTTGTGAAGGGCTCGTCCGGGGAAGAACATGCCATGCCTTTTTCTGCCGTCAAACAGCGTTGCTATGTTACGGTTTGAAGAGTGTGGTCAGTGAAATTACAGGCACATGAGGCTTAACATCTGTATACCTCGTCGTAGGGCCCGTTTCTATCGAGCGTGACTTACGATGCAATGCTTTGTTATAGGTGACGGTTACCACATATCTGTATAAAAAAACTGGGTGCACACAGTCTGGATAGATAGATAGAATGTACCGTGAAAATTCATGTTGTCATTTTCGAGATTAAACTTTGAACATTAGTCTCTTTTTGATGGAATCTGGGCCGACGCAGTTAGAAATAAACTCTACGGTTTCAGTTAGAAGTAATGCCAACTATTAAATTGGATCGCATACTGCGTTGGGGAATATATATTCTCGAATGAAGGTCACAAACCGGAAGCAAACAACGACTGACACGAAGGCATCGTTCTTCCTAAAAATGTAGGAGCGAGGCCTATATACAGTACAAACATCAAGTCACATTTTCTGTTATGCCTACGCCTCACTAAATTCAATTGGCACCACACTGCAATATTGTATTATAATTATTACATTGTAACAAGGATCATACAAAACAACGGTAGGAACCAAGCCGTAAGCTGGTTGCTTATTCTTCTAGGCTTAGTCGCGTGGAACTGGCACCTAGATTAACCTAATTTTAAGACGTTCAAAGTGATCCTTGTGATTTTATTGAATTAATACCTTTTGACTTTGACTTTGTTTTTTTTATTGCGCACCCAGGCTTTGTTTGCTCAATGAGTTCTCAGCAAGACTGACTGGAGCTTTTATTCATCTCTATAGAACTTTTTTTACAAATTGCACTATTATGTTCCCGACATAACCTACAACTTACACGGCAGAACCACCAATTGGTGCTAAATAAGTAAGCTACGTAAGCTGTCAGACCAGTCAATGGAAGACAGTAACTGGCAGAACTACCAATCACACGTGAATACAAAATCTTAGTCTTCTCTGAGGTATACAGGTCACATCCCAAAGTCTTAAGATTAAGTCTGCGCAAGAAGCAAAATGGGTCACGTGGGACGTGAATATTTTATACACCATTCAGCAGGCCGTCCCATTTCACACATTACAAACTTGCCACTGCAAGTTTAACCTTGATATCTCTGTTTTAAAGATAAATCTTCTCTAAAACCTTAAAAAAACATGGTAAATAGCTGTTAAGTGCAATTGAAATCGGGACTTAAGTGCTTACCAGCGTTGTTCTTTATCCGTTCTCTTGGTACTTTCCAGTTTGAGCAGTTCTCGCCGCTGCTAGCTTATTGCTTGGCGTGTTTCGTGGTGAAGGCCTTGCTCATCAGCCCTGGAAAATACCACGTTTAGTTCCTTTGCATGTCAGCCGCTTGACAGAAACTTATTGGCAGGTTCATAACGTAATGACAGAAGAACATTCGTCCAATATTGGTACTTTGTCGGTTTTTTTATATACAACCTAGCTGATGGAACAAGCAGATAGCAGATGAAGCAAGATTTCAATCATCATTGTACAGATTAGATGCCACAAACAATTTCGTTTATCCAGTCAATTATCTTAAAAGAAACCCTAGTTAGTAGCAAATTGTCGTTGCTTATTGAATAAACTAAATGTCTTTGTTGTCGAAAAAGCTTTATTTTTATTAAATTAGGTAAGAGTAGTAGAGCTCTTTGTGAAGGGCTCGTCCGGGGAAGTACTACCACCACGCCTTTTTCTGCCGCCAAACATAGTTTCTGTGTTTCGGTTTGAAGAGTGTGGTTGCCAGGGTAATGACAAACACATGAGGCTTAACATGTATGTATGCCTTAAGTTGATGGACGCAGGGCAGTGCATCGTGGGGCACGTTCCTATCGTGCGTGACTTGCGAGGCAATACTTGGTTATAGGTGATGGTTACCTCTTAACATCAGGTGGGCTTGTCCCAACAGCTAATTGTACAAAAAAAAAGTTGGTATGTGCATAACCAAGTATACTTTCTCTCTTCTTCTACCGTACCTACCGTACCTTACCGTACTTACGTGTACTTACCGGCAAAGCCATGAGCCCCATTATATTCGGATTCCTTATAATAAACTTCCAGAATTCTCGGCATTTGCTCACAATATACTCGTTGTCGTCAAATCCTTCCACTGGAGTGAAGTCTATCCTCAAGTGCTGGTCCTTGGTCGGCTCCCCGCACTCCGATTCCGATTCCTGGATGGTGGAAGGTCGGTGGAACCCCTCACCTTGGTAAATCAACTCGGAGAATTTTGCCATGAGCTGAGACCTCTGGAACCGGATTCTCTTCTGAAATTTGCGTGAAAATCAAGCAGACTAACTACATAGTCAACATCGTTAGCCTGCATAAGTCCACTGGATCTGTAATTACATACTACACATAGGAAAAATGCACCCTCGACGTGCTCTATGAGTTATAGGTAAAGTCAAGGGTATCACTAGTAAAATCACAAGGATCTTTCCGAAAAGTAGTTCAACATCAGAAGAGCAAACTTGTTCTAGCACTTTTCTCATAAACTAACGCCTTAAACAATAATGTTAGCAAATACCACTACCACACATTAAAAACATTGCCACGCAGGTCTCGTAAGGAACGTGCCATTACCGATTAGTTTTTTTTTTACCGATTTTACGTCTCCTCCAATCCTTCCTCGGTTACTTTTATAGATTTACAGATATAAATGTACTCTGTGATTTACAGTTAGGGTATGTGTGCCGGTTTGCCGGCCGCCTTCAGTTTTCGGCCTTTACGCGTACTTGATGCAGTAAAATTAAGATATTATCGTTTTGAAATGCAATATCTGAAAGATTTTTTTATCAAGACATCTGAAATTAGTTGCTTTGTTTTTGACAACATTTTTGGTCGGAAACAAGCTACGAGTGATTTCTAGCGAATTATTCAGATCGGCGGCGGTCATCGCGGGTATCGCAGCGTGCGGAAATTAGGAAAAAAATAGTGACGCGCCTTTCACTCCAAGGTAAGTTATGTGTTGTTTTTCTAAGCAAACATTGTTGATAGGCATTTAAGTCACTTCAAAACTTAATTGCCAACATACTACTAACATTATTTTTGCAAAATATTGTATAAAACAACAATTAATATGGGGGCCGCGATCCAACATATGAATTTTTTAAAAAGTTTAGTTTTCGGCCTAAGGGCCGGTATGTAGTACATCGAGTCGTCTACACTTTTGTCTCTTTTACTCAATTGGTTCAAGGGTTTAGCTCACAACTCTTTGTTTTACGATAGTAACATATGTGAAGACCCTAGCCATTAGTTCTCGGCCGTCAAATTATGTGGCATTCATAATGAAAAAGGAGTAATAGTAATGACTACTTTGGGGGTGGCCGAAAACCCAACCATAGATAAAATGGCACCTCAGTTTTCGGCATGACCGACAATTGTATTGAAATCATGTGGCCACTAACTGAATGTCGCTGTTAGTTTTCGGCCTTAAAGCAAAAATGTTTGTATATTTGTTATCTTTTTGAGATAAGTAATAATTTTATTTTGAAAATAAATCTAATGATAGTTACGTATTTTACAAGCTTTTATTAACCTACTTGGTAGTATGTCTGTCTGGCTTTTCGGCTTAAAACTTATTGTACGTTTTCGACCACCTGCTACACAAATCTTATTTCCTCTTGATTACATTCCCTAAAATGATATTTATTTATGTTCTTTCAAAAAACATTATTTTCTTCAGGTGTATTCTCCTCCGACGGCTGTGGAGAAGATAAAGAAAAAAAGAAATGTACGAACTCAATATTCCAAAGAATCATTAACTCAGGCAAAAGATGTCGATAAGAGAAGTTTGTCGCCACTATGGAATTCCTAGGTGTACCGTACAAGACAGATTTGCAGGAAGAACGACTGATAGTATAAAAAATCCAGGACCTGATCCAGTACCAACCCACGGAGGTGAAAAAGAAATAATGGAATGGCTTATCAACCTTGAAAAGTTTGGGTTTTCTTTGAAATAAGCCGAACTTCTCGACACGGTTCAGCAAGTTATTAAAGATACAGGTATACCTAATAACTTGAAAGAAACAAGAAATAAACAAGGCGAGAGCACGGGTAACAGAAGAATTAATAGAAGAATAACAGAGGGTATAAGGGTAACAGAATTTGGTTCCGTTAAGTTATCGTGTTTCTTACAGAGTCAAATAACTTAGACGTACTGGAATCTCCGGAACGCATATTTAATGGCGATGAAAGTGGGTTTGCCTTATGTCCAAACACTGGCGAAGTTCTTGAGCCAAGAGGGTGCCGGAACCTTTATAAAATAAAAACGGGCAGTAAGGATAATGTAACTGTTCTGGTGACTTTCAATGCAAACGCACAGTTATGCCCGCAGCCAGTAGCTGCTTTGTGCGTGCAAATGGGCATTATTCTTCATGGTTTGCCAGTCTTTATTTCATAAGGTTCCGGTACCCTCTTGGCCCAAGAACTTTGCCAGTTTTTGGACAAAAGGCAAACCCACTTTCATCGCCATTAAATATGCGTTCTGGAGATTCCAGTATATCTTGGTTATTTGACTCTGTAAGAAACACGAGAAGTTTACGAGACCATAGTCAGATTGATTCTTCTGTTACCCGTGCTCTCGCCTTGTTTATTCCTTGTTATTTGGGAAATTTCTGGGTTTCTATTCATAATTTTTTTAAACCAAGTTTTCCCTGGGCAATTATCTTCAATCTCAAGTTATTAGGTATACCTGTCTGTATCTTCAATAACTTTCTGAACTGTGTCGAGAAGTTCTGCTTTTTTAAAGGAAAACCACACTTTGCCAGGTTGATAAGCCATTCCACCATTTCTTTTTCACCTCTGTGGGTTAGTACTGGATCGGGTCCTAGATTTTTAATACTATCCGTCGTTTTTCCGGCAATTCTGTCTTGTATGGTACACATTAGAATTCCATAGTGACGACAAAATTCTTTTAACGATATTTTTTTGTCACGAATGTCTTTTGTTTTTGCACCTGAGTTGATGATTCTTTTGATAAGTCGGTACGCTATAGCTAAACTGTTACCTAAGAAATAATAAAGATAAACTTAGTTGATATTGTTTCGAAAATATTTATCTAGTGTGTGACAAAATGTTTCAAAATCCGGTATTATGTTGATTGTAATTTTGTATATGGGTACATAATAAAAATACTGTTAAACCCACAAAAAAACGTTGATTTTATGTTACTTTAGATTTAAAAATTCATTTAAAATCCGTCTTTATAAGGTGGCCGAAAACAGAAGACTCCATGGCCGAAAACTGAAATTTGTGGCCGAAAACTGAATTTTTGGCATTTTTCCGGATTTAATTAAAAATAAAAATAACTATAAGCTTCTAGCACTAAACAGTACATTAAAAATAAACTTCATTATATAGGCTATCATACTACATCATTAGAACAGGTAAATTAGGATTGTATTATTTTTTTCTGAAGCCCTAAAGTCGACGGGAGCACTAAGAGGCCGCTATCTAGCACAATGACCCTATTCAAGTCCTGGTTGTTGTTAGGCGTATTTTGATGACTGATCGATGATAGATATATTTTGCCTTGAAGACATCGTTGGGAAGTCGTTATTAATATAGGTAACTAAGAGGTAACTCGTTTTATCGCAATGAAAAGATGGATTTTTTGACGTTAGATTTTATACTCATAAAAAAAAATGATGGTGAAGGTTATCATCAAAATGCCCTATTCTTCTTCTTCTTTTCTCCGTTTATGGCACCTGTCCGTCATTCAACATCTTTTTCGACATACAATCTTGCCAGTGTCAAGTGAAATAGATTAAATACTCCTTAGTCAAGTTATTTTACTTTTTCGTACAGGAGCCAATAAATGAGAGAAAAGTTTTTGACGTGTGTCACTGCTGCCAATGTTCTGTGCTGCTGCCCCAATAGTTTTATTATAAGGGATCCCCAAGCAGATAATAAAATCAATACGTTTTCCAAGCCCAATAACAATAAAAATGAGTGACTCCGAATGCTCTACTTCGACCAGCAAGCCTTTGGATACGGATTCCTTCAGCATATTCGGCGATGGGTCTTGCGGGGAGCCGATGACTGCTCAGCATCTGGTGTTAGACTTCACTCCGATGGAGGAGGATAATGACTATGTTCAGAGGAAGTGCTGCGCTTTCTGGGACTTTGTGAGCAGTCAGCCTGAGCTGCAGCAGCTTATGGATCTACCGGTAAGCTGTTACTCTTTCTTGTCGTGTCACTGTCACGAAACAGTGTGGTGAAAGGAATTTTAAGTGTGCCCCAAAGAAGCTCCCTTCGAGCTCTTGGCACATATGATTTTTTAAACTTTTTATTTCTGCGATATGTCGGGTTCTTTCTTTGAGAGTACTGGCACTGTGCACATCAATTTTTGTACAGAAAAACTCATTGGTGCATGAGCGATTTTGAATCCACGACCTTACTTCGGAAGGCGGGGCCGCTACCACTACACAATCCGTGGTCTCAGTTGTTACTGTGACTGCGAGTTTCTGCTGCACATTCTAAATCAGCACAAAAACATGACGAAAGGTCTGTTTTAACCAACTTCATGAAAAGAGGAGGTGTTCAATTCGACTAGGTTTTATTATGTTTGTAACGCGATTCATCCGCCAAATGAATTGATTTTAAGGTGTTTTATTTTGGTAGGTCATACTTTAGAGTTAGTTCCTTATATTTAATCGAAATTGTTTCAGCAAGAGGTATAAATAAAAAAAAACATTTACGGCCATATATCTTTTTAAAGCATTGAGCATGACCTTTTTTACGTTATTTATTATTTTATATATTTATATTTATTTATTTACGACGATAAAAACCTTTATATTTGGTATTCTTGATCTGTTTCCAAGAAAAACAGTCTTAGACAGACGAGTTAAAGAACTAAATAATTTATTTATGAGTTGGACATCCAACAAAAGAATCCATTGAAAATGACTATGCCTAGGAGCCTTTTTTGATGTACGAAACCTAAAAAGAATATCTGTTTTAACAAAAGTCTTTGAAAAAAAATTGTTTTGAAAGGCCAGGTCAAGAGTACCCTAAACTGACGGGCATGTATGAAGAATGTTATGAGAGTGAATGAAGCGAAAGAGGAAGGTATGTCAGGATCGTAGCAAGTGGAAATCCGTAATCTCTGCCTACCCCTATGGGAAACAGGCGTGATTTTATGTATGTATTATGTTTTAATGAAAATATTTGAACTAAAACACCAACCTAACTTTATACTTATTTGTTTATTTATTCATTTATCAAAGATATGTTATCTTAATAGTGGCACTAACGGCCGTTTCTGAAAGCCCGATCATATCTAATCGGATGTCAAGTCACTTGCTATCTCTATCTAACTCGATGTACCTACTTAATAGCTGAAATGGCGAGTGACTTGACATCCGATTAGTTTTGATCGAGCTTTCAGAAACCGGCCGTTAATGTCAGTTTTCACATTATGTCTGTGTTTCTTGCATTTTGCGAAAAGGATTTATGATTAAATTTTTTAATTTCCATTTGTTGTATATTCTTTTTGCCGTATATTATCTCAATGCAAGTTTGTATTTTGTTTTAATGCAATTGAATTCATCAATCAGATTTAATTAGTGTAATTGGTAATACTATTCTAATTAAATTAAAAAAAATATGATAATATCATATAGTTAATTGAGAATAACAAATATAACAAGCGTGTATATATATTAATACTGCAAGGAAATACACAAACTATCATCCACAACTGGCTATCCAATTCGCCTCGCTACACTGCCATCTGAAATATCCCTAATTAAAAGAATCTAATATCTAACATCTGTGAATCCTAAAGGCCTTGAGCCAAAGATCTTTGAGACCCTTTTCCACAAATTCCAACCATTGTTTGCGAGATAACTATTTAATACTAGTGGTCCGTAGTTTAATACCGGCCACGCACGTGTAAATGACAAAATTAAACTAAAATTATCAAAAAATCATAAGTCATAAGGCGGCGACAACTGCAACTTTCGCTCGCACATTTACAACATTTAAAAAGATGTTAAAATCACTGAGCTCATTTTCGAAAACCACCAATTATATTATATTATTTTATATCTTTCACAATGTTGAAAAGTGCGAGTGAGAAGTTGTTTGACGGTTGTCCACCCCTTATCCACAGCAGAGAATTCCCCGTGATTAACAAAAAAATTATAAGTATGTCCATGGTTCCCATAGTTTATAACTTTTTTTTTTTTTTTAATGTAACTAGCTGATGGAACAAGCAGATGGCCCACCTGATGTTAAGCGGTAACCATCACCTATAACAAAGCATTGCCTCGCAAGTCACGCACGAAAGGAACGTGCCCTACGATGCACTGCCTTGCGTCCATCAACTTGAGGCATACAGATGTTAAGCCTCATGTGCCTGTAATTACACCGGCAACCACACTCTTCAAACCGAAACACAGCAACGCTGCTTGGCGGCAGAAAAAGGCATGGTGGTAGTATTTCCCCGGACGAGCCCTTCACAAAGAGCTCTACTACTAGCTTCGTTTAGTTTGGGTTACCACCGTTATTTATTAATTATTTACTTTTTAATTGTTTATTTTTATGTGATTGAATATTACCTGTTCAAAATAATTCTAGCCGAAAGAGAATACCTACTGTTGTAGCGAAATTTAATTGCGTACTGTTTCAGAATTCCACTATCTATCGAAAAAATCTTGACACGAGTGACTCTTCATCGGATCCAGAACTGATGGAAATTGCCGAGACTTTTGTTCACGAACGAACCGCAGTATCGATGCTTGAAATTGTCGAAGGAAAAGGTATTGACTACTAAATAATAGAAAACGAAGCGTGGGACGCCCTCCTACCCGATGGACTGACGACATTGTCAGGATCGCGGGAAGTCGGTGGATGGAGAGGGCTCGGAATAGTTCTTCCTGGAAATTTATAGGGGAGGCCTATGTCCAGCAGTGGACTTCTTTAGGCTGATGATGATGATGATGATGACTAAATAATAATATATTGAATAATGATTTTGTTCAAAGTCAAAGTCAAAAGGTATTTCAATAAAATCACAAGGAACACTTAGAAATTAGGTGATCGATACAAGGTTTCCTACTCAAAAGTTTGGATAATTTCGAAAACTAGTAAATCAAACTTTTGAATGGGAAGACTTGTATCGATCAAAATGAATTTTTTTACTAAAATGTGTGCAATGTGATTTCACACACAATGGTTGAATGCGATTTTTCTAAAATGAGTTAAGTTATTTTATGTCTTTCAACATGTCGAAACGTGCGAGCAAGAGGTACATTAGCTCTTGCCTTAAGTTTTTTTACTTTTATATTATTATTTTTTGTCTGTAAGATACATATTAAATATGGACCAGGGATGTAATTTTTGTAGGGGTCTGAAATAAAGTTTATTATAATAATTATTATTAGGTACTTGATACTAAGAGATCTGAGGGTATCTACCGTGCCTAATCGTATTTAATTCCCAGGTTTGATCGACCGCACGTTCGAAGCGAAGCTGCCACAGTCTCAGTGCTCTCTTGGCTTCAGGGAGTACCACGAGAATGAGAGAGCATTACCTCTAGCTAGACCTCGCTCTCTCAAAGACACAGGTATTTACTTATTTATTTATTTCCAAAAAAAGACCTCGTACAGACCACTAACCTAACTAAACTTAAAATTAACAATACGTAAGTAGTAATAGGCATATAGTTTTTTTTTTATTAATATAACTAGTGCCTTTAGGATCAGAATGTTGAATTCTCATAATGTTGAAAGCGCAAAATGTATAATTTCCCAAAATGTTGGTTTTTTTTCGTTTCGCAAAATGTTGAATTCTCATAATGTTGAAAGCGCAAAATGTATAATTTCCCAAAATGTTGGTTTTTTTTGTTTCGCAAAATGTTGAATTCTTAGAATGTTGAATTATTTTAAAGTTTTATTATTAACGACTTCTTCATCATAGGAAAAGTCTTTGACAGCTGTCAAAATGACACTTACTGTCAGATGTGACAGAAACTGTCACAAATGCAAGATAAACAACGGAAAACTCAAAAAAAATAATGTCAACCTGACAGATGTCAAATTTAAAACGGCCTTCCTTGGAAACTACTCGAACATCGGACAGAAACTGTCAGTTTCACAGCTGTCATAGAAAATGTAGATTTTGTTCTTTCCTTTCATTTGAGCTACGAACTCAAGACTAGCTCGAGTAGTTTCCTAGTTATGACCGTTTCAGTTTTGACATCTACTGTCAATTCAATATTCATTGTCAATTTTGACTGAAACAGTCTGTCTTCCTTGATTATCTTGTATTTGTGACATTTTCTGTCACATCTGACAATAAGTGCCAATTTGACAACTGTCAGTCTTTTCTGCACTTCTACTCTGTAAAGTTGTTTGCGAATAATCAATTTGAAACGCTGAAAAAAAACACTTGACTGTACTGTACTTGAAAGGGTGACGATTAGAAAGCGATAGATAGATAGATAGAAAACTCTTTATTGCACACCACAAGGACATTTAACACATTAAAAACAAAAATAAAGTTCAAAAGTTTCAGTGAAGTACAATGGGCGGTCTTATCGCTGAGAGCGATCTCTTCCAGACAACCACTATTTAAAGCGACTATTTGAAAATCTGACCATTTGAAAGTCTAACCATATGAAAATAAAGGGACAGACAGAACTACGTAACAGAAAAGGTGGGAATAGTTGAGATTGAAACCAGGTGTAAAGCATAGTCTTTTAAGTCACAGAACTAATGGAAAAAAAAATCCCAGTAGTTCTGTCAACAGAACTACTCAACAGAATAGGTGGGAGTAAACGAAAATTTGTCGGTCGACAAACAGGAACATTCAATTTCATGCTTATGGAAGTTTCACGGTCTACAACAACATTCAACATTACAACATTTTAGGATTCAACATGATGCAAACTCTACATTTAAGGAATTCAACTTTCTGCATTTTCAACATTTTAGTATTCAACATGCTGCAAATTCAACTTTTTGCAAACTCAACATTTTAGGAATTCAACATTCTGATCCTAAAGGAACTGGTGGTTGGTTGTTGAATCAGATTTACAATACGGAGTTCGGAGTGCCGAACTAGTTAAAAAACTGTATCTCGGAGGGTTGTACACGTCCTCCTCGCGCGGTAACAATTGCCGATGCTGCATTGCCTTACTTTTTTATTTATTTTTTATTAATTTTATAAACTACTTGTTGTATGAACAAGCAGATGACCCACCTGTGGTATCACCTACAACAAAGCATTGCCTCGTAAGTCATGCACGATATGAACGTGCACTGCCCTGCGTCCATCCAACTTGAGGCACATGTTAAGCCTCATGTGTCTGTAATTTCACTGGGAAACCGAAACACAGCAACGCTGCTTGGCGGCAGAAATATAGACATGGTGGTAGCTCTCCATCGGACAAGCCCAGGGAGCTCTACTAATAAATAAATAAATATTGGTGGACAGACCACACAGCACTATCTAGCTAGACCCAAACTAAGCCGCTTGTAATATGGGAACCAGAACCAGCTGATAAAATACATTATATACTTTTTTTTTGTAAATACATACTTATAATATGTAATAACACCCAGACAGAGAACAAACATCTATGTTCATCACACAAATATTTGTTCTCGGTGGGGATCGAACCCACGGCTTACGGCACAGAAGGCAGAACCAACTGAGATGTGAAGGCTGTAAAATGTCAAATCTTCTTTATTTAATTCAATTATTGCAGACATCATTTTAGCATCACAAGTTGGTACTGGGTACTAAAGAACTGAGGGGATATCTACCGTGACTGGGGGCCAAAGTCGTGAAGCTACCTTTTTATTGCAGGCGTTTATAGGCTACGGTAACAATTTTCCATAAAGCGAGCCGTAAGCCTGTATGTCTACTTTGTTGTATAAAAATACTTTAAAATGTACATACACAGAGGTTGATTAAGATTTGATGTTCAAATAAATCCTAGCACTGACATTTTATTGCAGATTTGATAAAATTTATGACGTAAAATTTTTATACTAGTTGCTGATTGCACGAGCAGAGAGCCTACCTGATGTTAAGTGGTAACCATCACCTATACAAAGCATTGCCTTGCAAGTCACGCACAACTTTTTGGTGCATGCTCGCTTTTTGTGCCGCTCGACTTTTTTGTGGCCAATGATTGTAGAAATAGAATTGCCTTGAGACTCAGCTGCCATCTATTTAATGTTAATTGCATACCTACGTTTTTTAAGTAAAATATTTTATGTATTCAAATCCTATTTATACGATGGTGTAATGGTCACTAACTGGAGCTAATAGTAGTAGAGCTCTTTGTGAATGGCTCGTCCGGGGAAGTACTACCACCACGCCTCTATCTGCCGCCAAGCAGCGTGGTGTGTTTCGGTTTGAAGTGTGTTGCCGGTGTAATCACAGGCACATGAGGCTAACATCTGTAAGCCTAAAGTTGATGGACGCAGGACCGTGCATCGTAGGGCACGTTCCTATAGTGCGTGACTTAATTTGCTTGTTCCATCAGCTAGGTGTATAAAAAAAAATTAGTACACAGACGTTTTGGCGCAGGCTGTTAGTTTGCAGTAGTATTGTTAAATAAATAATTTAATTATGGTTTCAGTATGCGTCTGCAGCGAATCCTGCAGAGATTGCTCTCGCCAGCGGTCCAGCACCGTCTCTGTAGCTGCTTCCTCAGGCGTGGTGGACCTATGCAGGAAGATGGATGAGTGGGATATTGAACATCCCAAGTGAGTCATAGCTTTTAAGTATCACGTATTACGTTCAGGTACCCGTGACGTTTAACTACTGTAAGTTCCTTGCGTCAGTAGCACTCTTCACTTTTTGTAACTTGAACTTGTTTCGGCGCCGCGGTGCTAACGCTGACCGTGCGCTACGCAGCAACAAATACTATGTGCGGTGGTGTTACCGCCTGGTCACACCACCGCACAAATTGAATAAATCTAGCAGGTCCATTTACATCTTGGTCCGGCCGTTTATAATAGAATGCCAGAAGGTATCAGAGATGCAGCTTCCACAGCGATATTCAAAGGAAAACTGAAAAAGTGGTTATTGGAGAAGATGTTCTACAGCTTCGACGAGTTTCTGGAAAGGTGCAATTGTAATAAGTTGTAATTTCTCTTCTGACGTGTAAAATGGTTTTATTAATAAATTATTGTATTGTTTTGATTGTATTGTATTGCATTTTTGTTTACAACTTTTTTAAGTAAGTACCGATGTCAGTTTTATGTTGAAAACATGTATGAACATCACATTTAACATTATTTATATTATATTTTTATTTTATATTGGTGTTGGTACATAAAATAAAAATATAACAATAATAAATAATGAATAATAAATGTACATACATAGATAGGTAACCAGTAATGTAAAATCAGGATTACCCATTTTTTTTTTAATAAAGTTTGTATATTTTTCGACTATAGGCAATTTTACCAACTAAGAGCGCTTGACCAAACAATTTTGTCTCATCTATTGCGTTACTCTGACGGCCGGTTTCTGAAAGCCTGATAAACTAATCGGATGTCAAGTCACTTGCTATCTCTATCTTATTCGATTTAATAGCTGAAATGGCGAGTGACTTGACATCCGATTAGTTTCGATCGAGCTTTCAGAAACCGGCCGTAAGTTGGTCAAACCCACCCTCAAAATTAAATATGGCTCATAGTTTTTGACAAATATAAATAAGAAGAGACGGAAATATTATTATCTTACGGCTACATTTTGATGATAATCCGCCAATGGTATTATGGTATGGTATTGTGATATTAAGAAGATATGGTATTTTTTATTTTTGCAGATGCATGGACCCTCCTGGTCCTCCGCCAGCCCTCAGCCGATGCTGTATGCAGAGGAAAATGATCCCATAACTTTTTATAAATATAAATATAATAAATATATTTGGTGGACATTCCACACAGCACTATCTCGCCCCAAACTAAGCCAAAGCGTGTGATATGGGAACCAGATAGCTGATATACTACTTATATCCTTTTTTTTATTTTTGTAAATATATACTTATAATAATAAATAACACCCAGACAGAGAACAAACATCTATGTTCATCACACAAATGTTTGTTCTGTGTGGGGATCGAACCCACGGCCTACGGCGCAGAAGGCAGAGCTACTACCAACTGAGCTGTGAAGGCTGTCAAAAACTGCTTTATTGTTTGTAACTTTGTATTTAACTTTATTTTAGTTAGGTATTTGCTTATTTTAACTTGGATCTAAATAAATAAATATTTTATTCAAATCATCGTTTTTCTCTGTAGAAGTATGCACCGATTTGTAGGGAACACCCCAAGAATTATAGGACAATGCTTCATAGCCATTCCCCTAAAAGTAGTTTACATAAAAGTCGAAAGGTTTTTTCAATAAAACCATAAGGATAACTTTGAAACGCCTTAAAGCTAGCTGGCTCTAGGTGCCAGTTCAACGAGACCAAGCCTAGAAGAACAGGCAACAAACTTACGGCTTGGTTCCTACCGTTCTTTTGTATGATCCTTGTTACAATGTAATATAATACATATGAAACAGTTGAGCTATCTTCAGACCGTTGCAAAAGATATATCTCGATTGATCCAAATCAGTGCCAATCGGAAGCGTCCCCAAGACACTGGCTGCATTGCCACGATGAATGGCAATTTCTTAGACTAAGTATATATAGACGGAGTCTTCGGTTTTTGGCGTGTCCATTTTTGTTAGTATGCAGTTGTCGATATGTATTCGTGTGAGTGACTAGAGATTATTACCTCCATGGGCAATTTAGATCCATTTTAGATCTGTTAATTTGACAAGGTTTGACAAAAAACTGTCAGAATTTACAATACGGTAAACAATGTTATCAAAGTAGATGATATTTTAAAAATTCTGTGAGATGGTAGAAAAAAGATGATTCAATTACCAAAAATCAAGAGGGACTCAAAAGAAACCGCCGAGCTTTGCCAGTAAGTGTGACCAACTTCAAACTTAGAGCCAATAATCAAACCCATGTAATCTTAAAGAAAAAAACAGAAACAACTGCACGACTTAGATTCCCAGGCACAGTAAATATTCCCTCAGACCTCTTAGTATCAAGTCCCAACTCAAGATACTTGAAGGATGTCGAAGGGGGTAGTTAGAGGTACATTTAGCACATGCCCTTATTTTGCAGTGGTTTGATCTCCATACGTAACAGATTGCAAGCCCATCGCCGCTGCTAGAATACTAACTGGTTTCCTCACGATGTTTTCCTTCACCGTTTGAGAGCACTAGCATTAATGGGGACATACATTTTTCGAAGAGAAGAGAAGATCAATTGGCGCACCACCTTATTCTAACCCGTGAAAATGTGAAAAGGAAATTTAAAATGTAAGGGAAAATATGAAAAGGCAACCTTTTTCAGATCTCCGGTCAGATCAGATCAGATCAGATGTCAGGTCGTGGGTTGAAATTCCACTTGGATAAAACTAATTACTTCTGGGACATTATAAAAATATTTCTGTCCAGATCTTACTTAATACATCCCCTTGTTTAAAGATGTCGCCCTGTCTGCAAGAGCGGTAGGAGGTGGTGGAAGGGGGCGGAGCTGAACACATCAGCAGAACTGCTGTTGGAAAGGAAGTCAGTTGCAGAATGCTTTCGAAGATGGCCTGCTGTAAGTGAAACGGATATAATTATTAAATAAATATTGGTGGACTCCAAGCCTGAGTTTTGTTTTTCGTAAAGTCAGACCTTTTTGTAGGCCAATAGATAAAGCACTGATTATTTTGACAGATGTTTATGAAAGATTTGAATCAACGACTTTAAAAATTGCTAACAATAATTTCTTATGCCTACGCCTCACTAAACTTCAATAATATTATATTACTAGTGGCTTCCCGCGGCTTCGCACGCGTTGAAGTGGTGAGCCGTAATTGAGCCACAAACATCCAAACATCGTAACTTTCGCAATGATTTGTATATTATTAGGGTAGGATACCTACGCAGGTATAAGAGATACCTATAGGCGTACATTACCTATATTAGGTAGGTAGGTAGGTATAGGTACTGAGTTTAGCACAAACATGACAACTACAACAAAGACAACCATACACGGAAAATATGTACTTATTTGTTCCTAGTTTCTACCCCAAAAACAAACGAAACGAAACAGCTTTACGACTTTGATCCCCAGGCACGGTAGATACCCTCAGATCTATTCGTACCAACTCAAGATTCCCGTTTTAGAATGTCCCTTACAAACATTGACGCCTTGTTGTATCCTTTTTACTTGAGCGCAACGAAGGAGGGTAACGTTTTAGGGGTTGTTTTCGAAAATCAAACTGTCTTTTTGTTATTTATCCACAGAACACATTTTCTTTTAGTTTGAAGTTAATTACACTACGCTTTAAAAATCTCCCATAAAAATCTTGAAACTTTGTCAGTGTTTTGCACCCTTTGCAGAAGTGGTTTTAAAATACTGAAAACGTGATTTTAAATTATTTATTGTGGAGTATATTTACTTCAAGTTTGAAATCAATAGCACTATGCGTTAAAAATCTCCCATACTAACTTTTACCAGCCATTTGCACCCTTTGCAGGGGTAATTATCAAAAGTTAAAAGCGTCATTCTCAATTACTTATTTTTTGGTATATTTACCTCAAGTTTTAAATCAATCACACCACGCGTTAAAAAACTCCCATAAAAACTTTGACATCCCTTTGCACACTTATTAAGGGTAGTTTTAAAAAACTAAAAATGCCTTTCCTGTTTTTAAGCCTTGGAGTACATCTACTTCAATTTTCAAGTTTGTATGTTCAAGGAATACAATTTTTCATACCAACGTTTTCAACCCTTTATACATCCTTAGGGGTTGAATTTACAAAAATCCCTTCTTAATACACCTCTACGCCATAAAACCTACTCTTCAAATTTCAAGTCTCTAGGACCAGCGGTCAAAAACCTCCCATACAAACTTTTACATCCCTTTGCACACTTATTAAGGGTAGTTCTAAAAAACTAAAAATGCCTTTCCTATTTTTTGCCTTGGAGTACATGTTCTCCAAGTTTCAAGGTTGTAGGTTCAAGGAATACTATTTTTCATGCAAACATTTTCAACCCTATTACACCCTTAGGGGTTGAATTTCCAAAAACCTCTTCTTAGTACACCTACGCCATAAGACCTATGTACTCTTCAAATTTCAAGTCTCTAGGACCAGCGGTCAAAAAACTCCCATACAAACTTTTACATCCCTTTGCACACTTATCAAGGGTAGTTTTAAAAAACTAAAAATGCCTTTCCTATTTTTTTGCCTTGAAATATAAATACTCCAAGTTTCAAGTTTGTAGGTTCAAGGAATACTATTTCTCATACGAACGTTTTCATCCCTTTTTACACCCTTAGGGGTTGAGTTTCCAAAAATCCCTTCTTAGTACACCTCTACGCCATAAGACCTATGTACTTTTCAAGTTTTAAGTCTCTAGGACCAGCGGTCAAAAAACTCCCATACATACTTTTACATACCTTAGCACACTTATTAAGGGTAGTTTTATAAAACTAAAAATGTATTTCCTATTTTTTTGTCTTGAAGTATATGTACTCCAAGTTTCAAATTTGTAGGTTCAAAGAATACAATTTTTCATACAAACGTTTTCATCCCTTTTTACACCCTTAGGGGTTGAAATTCCAAAAATCCCTTCTTAGTATACTTCTACGCTATAAGACGCATGTACTCCTCAAATTTCAAGTCTCTAGGACCAGAGGTCAAAAAACTCCCATACATACTTTTACATCCTTTTGCACACTTATTAAGGGTAGTTTTAAAAAACTAAAAATGTATTTCCTATTTTTTTGTCTTGAAGTATATGTACTCCAAGTTTCAAGTTTGTAGGTTCAAGGAATACAATTTTTCATACAAACGTTTTCATCCCTTTTTACACCTTTAGGGGTTGAATTTCCAAAAATCCCTTCTTAGTACACCTCTACGCCATAAGACCTATGTACTTTTCAAGTTTTAAGTCTCTAGGACCAGCGGTCAAAAAACTCCCATACATACTTTTACATCCCTTAGCACACTTATTAAGGGTAGTTTTATAAAACTAAAAATGTATTTCCTATTTTTTTGTCTTGAAGTATATGTACTCCAAGTTTCAAGTTTGTAGGTTCAAGGAATACAATTTTTCATACAAACGTTTTCATCCCTTTTTACACCCTTAGGGGTTGAATTTCCAAAAATCTCTTCTTAGTACACCTCTACGCCATAAGACCTATGTACTTCTCAAATTTCAAGTCTCTAGGACCAGCGGTCAAAAAACTCCCATACATACTTTTACATCCCTTAGCACACTTATTAAGGGTAGTTTTGAAAAACTAAAAATGTATTTCCTATTTTTTTGTCTTGAAGTATATGTACTCCAAGTTTCAAGTTTGTAGGTTCAAGGAATACAATTTTTCATACAAACGTTTTCATCCCTTTTTACACCTTTAGGGGTTGAATTTCCAAAAATCCCTTCTTAGTACACCTCTACGCCATAAGACCTATGTACTCCTCAAATTTCAAGTCTCTAGGACCAGCGGTTTAGGCTGTGCGTTGTCTATATGTCAGTCAGTCAGTCAGTCAGTCAGTCAGTCAGTCAGGACTTTGATTCTTATAGTATTAGAGATTACATTGTAAAAGGATCATACAAAAGAACGGTAGGAACCAAGGCGTAAGTTTGTTGCCTGTTCTTCTAGGCTTTGGTCGCGTGGAACTGGCACCTAGAGTCACCTAGCTTTAAGGGTTATTCCCGTTGAGTAACACCTTTCAGTCACACTGTGACACAATGGGACAAAAACTTCCCGTTGAGTAATACCTGTTACACATTGCAACTTTTATTTTCCCGTTCGGTCACACTGTTACTGAACGGGAATAAAAAAGTCGCAATATGTAACAGGTGTTACACAACGGGAATAAATAAATAAAATATGTCGCCTTAAGTCATACTAATTAATTAAAGTTAAACTATGAAATTATATGAACATTATTAACTTCATTTTAAATGAATTCGTTAATTCTTGAAACATTTTATTAGTGAAGAGACTTATCATTTTATTTTTATGATTATGATTATTATTATTCATATCATTAAGTTTTTTATAATAGAAATTCAAAGAGTGAATTAAATGGTATTTTTTACATAGTTTCTTTATTTTCTTTTGTGGAAATCTTAAATATCAGTTTTTCTCTGGAATGGCAATCTTTAAATTCACTCAATAGTCTCTGATTGGTTGTGACCACGCCCCAAACCAGGTACCATGTGATGATTATGCTTATTCAAAATCTACACTAATAAAGAGGAAAGATTTGTATTTTTGTTGTTTTGTATGTAACGAATAGGCTCAAAAAATCAGGGATCCTTACTAAAACTCCAATAATGTAACCAAAGGCGGAAAAAGAAAACATTACATCGCGTGCGCTGCGAAAACTATTGATGATAGAACAAAATAATGTACTACGACTTTGCAGAACACGTCTTCTTCTTTCAATTTATGGCTCCTGTCCGTCATTCGACAGACAATCTTGCCAGTGTCAAGTGATAAATATTTATTAGTTTAATACTTTTTAGTCAAGTCAGTCCATAGTCAAGTCGGCCGTCATTTTGTTTTGAAGAAAATGGTGGCGGTTTTCTTCAAAACATTCGAAACATTTTCGGCCAAATCAGGATATCACATAATACACTTTCATTCCAAATGTTTACACTTTGTGCTAAGACCTCAAGTAATGTTGGTTAAAATACCACCGAAATTACACAACACAACTCAAAATAACACTAAAAAACAATTAAAATGAAAAAGCTATGTTGCTTCCAGAAATGTCAGAAAACGAATCGCAGAACACGTCATTATCTACGAAACATGTCGCGACAGCATATGTCTAACTATTATAGTTATGTCACAATAAGTGTTTTTTTATTATAAAAATTTAATCTAAATGCCGCCGCTAGAAAAGGCCCTTTATTTGTACGTTGGTATTAATCCTTATCCAAATAAATCTTTTCATATTCAAGACTGGTTTAATACCTATACATTACTTCTTGAATTTTTCAAATCGGACATTCCATTCAAAATATTTCTAAAATATAAGCGCCGCGCGGGTCACGGGGCGCGTTCTCACTCAACGCGGGCCCGGGCAAGGCGCGAGGTAGAAGGGGGTGCAAATGACTCGAACCCACCACGGTCTAAGTTTATCCTAAAACGTTGAAAAAATGTATGTCCACCCATGCGAAGCTGGGACAGGCCGCTAGTAAATCAATAAAGATACTTAATTTCAAAAAAACAGTTTTTTATTTTTATACTCTTGTAATCAGGTGTGACTTATTGAGAAAAAAAAGTTTCGTTGAGTAACAGTGTTACTCAAGGGGAATTATTTATTCCCATTCAGTAACACTGATACCGTAGGGTGTAACAGAATGGGAATAAATAATTCCCGTTGGGTAACACTATTACTCAACGGGAAGTTTTTTTCCCATTGTGTCATAGTGTGACTGAAAAGTGTTACTCAACGGGAATAACCCAGCTTTAAGACGTTTCAAAGTGATCCTTGTGATTTTATTGAATAAATACCTTTTGACATTGACTGCTGAAAAAAAATCTTACTTGTATTATGCTTTCAATCTTCCATACTTTAACAATCCTCTCCAGACAAGGAAGTCGGTTATCTGAAGGAGATTGATTAGACCGCCCATGTTATGATTTTATTTTATATTTTAAAGTTTTTTTGTTCTGTTTGGTGTAAAATAGAGAATTTTTCATTCATTCAAGCTTTTCAGAAAGTATACCCAAACAACCCCTGTCCACTTTTCGGCCGAGCAAAGCGAGTGACGGTAAAGGATAGAAACGCCCTCGCTACTCCAGACGTGGTCAGGATCTGCCAGGCTCCGGTCGACGATGTGGTCCATACACCGTACCTGAGATACGCTAAAATAGCCAAAAAACTAGGTAAAGCTTTATAGAATAGAAAAATCTTTATTTTATCTGTTAAAGATCGAAATTTACAAGAGCTGTTACAATTTTGATGACACAAAAGGCCACCACTCAGCATTTGCTTTCAGAGCTCAAGCCCATACAGCGCTGGTTTTCAGTGACGCCAAATTGAGAGAGCAGCAGATTGAACTTCTTTTTATAGGTACTTAGGCATAATAAAGACATAGTAATGAAAAACTGTTGTGCATAATTTCAGCAAAACAAATAAAATAAGTAGGTAGTCACCTAATAGCTTTGCTCTTGTAGATGTAATAGAAATCTTGTCTATTTAGGATTTTAGATAGACTTACGTCCTAACCTACGTATACCATGTATACTATCCTTAATTTTTACTCGCTGTTGGAACAAGCAGATGGCCCAACTGATGTTTAGTGGTATCCATCACCAAAGCATTGTGTCGTAAGTACCTAACGCACGATAGGAACGTGCTCTTCGATGCACTGCCCTGCGTCCACCAACTTGAGGCACACAGATGTTAAGCTTCATGTTCCTGAAATTTCACCGGCAACCACACACCCTCCACCTCCAAGCTGAAACACAGCAACGCTGACGGCAGACATAGGTATGTAGCAGAGGTAGGTGGTAGTTCTTAGCCCGAAATAACAATATTACTCTTATATCTCTATTGTTTCTCATTTAATGCGATAATTGGTCTCAGGTGCATGGAACGCGGTGTATGCTTGCTGTCCGTTCTGCGAATGCTGCGCGTGCTGTGCGTGCCGTACGTGCGACTACGAGCCGCGCGACGCTGACGCGGCGACTACGCGCAGTGCCATGCGACAATACGACGCGCGCGTCAAATTGAGATACCAAGAGATGAAGATCATGTATGATAAGATTTGATTCAATAAATTCATTGAAAAATTGAAATTAATGCTATTGACATGTACCCACATGTAAGTTCCATACTTCCTATATGTTAAGACGCAACTTTTTTTGATAAAACCACTGAATTTGGTTATGAATAATAATAACCTTTCTGAAAAAAAAACAGACTTCAAATACATACACGCTGGAAACATAAAACAGCAAAATACGTAATTTCATTTACTTGGATGATTTTGATTTAAAAGCCAAATTACTGAACCGATTTTAATCAAATTTCTATGGGACCAATCTGAAAATATATCCTCTCAAATAAAAAATATTTTTAATAAATTGGTTCATAAATGATTAAGTCGGTTAAAAATAGCAAACAACCAAGTTTCAGCGAATAATATTAAAAATCTTCAGCAATAAAATCAAATCCAAACAGCATCAACACTGCACCATGGATGGCAGAGACTAGGAGGTGCGGTCAAAATAACAAAGTCCCAAGCGAGATTCATCAGGTTGTCGATTAGCAAATTCAAAAACACATTAAAAATAAAACTATCTACAAAAGCCTACTCTACATTATCTGATTATATAGATGACAAAAAAGCTTGGGACTGAACAATGCTCCAACTCATTACAAAAACTAAACAAATTGTAAAAAGGATCATGCAAAAAAACGCTAGGAACCAAGCCGTAAGTTTCTTGCCTATTCTTCTAGGCTTTGATCGCGAGGAACTGGCGGTAGATTCACCTAGTATACCTATAAGACGTTTTAAAGTGATCCTTGTGATTGTACTGAATAAAGACCGTTTTGAATTTGGTCTAAAAACCGTTGCCAATGTACAACAGCTCAAACAAACGAGTTCCTTGGACATTCATCATGATAAAAAGAATAATACAAGAGGGTTTTTTTTTATTTCGTGGCCTTATCTTGTTTTGGCGAGTTTTCCTGGTTCATAAGAAATAAAGTCCAATTATTAAGTAAATAATATAACAATAACATTATTATCGTTGTATTGTTCGTTATTATTTTTCCCTCCAGAATTGTTTTTATAAATGCTGTGCGTTTTCCTTCTGCAAATTTAAAATGCGCATTGTTTTATCTTATTTGCCTACCGATACTGTTTACCGTTTTAATTCCTATACTTACTTCAGCCGGCGGCTTCGCTTTCACATCTGCGTCCATACAGTAATACTAGCTTAAAACCCGATTTGATTTATCAAAACCACAAGAGTTATCAGAACAAGTTTGAATATTTATTTGGTAATTTTTATTTTGATACGAAATAAACCAAAGGTCGTTGAAATATCGGTGTGCTAAAGTCAAAATGTATGTATTTCAATTGAATCACAAGGATCACTTTGAAATGTTCTAAGACAGGTGAATCTAAAGGTGCCGTATTAAGAGGTTTAATTACGATTCAATTCGATTGTTATTCTACTGGAAGCTTATACCTATACCTTCCGTTCGTAAGTCTTGAATCTAAACGTGTGTTTAAATTAAAAAATTAAAAATATTGGAAAAAATTTACCACTCAAATGGTGATGGAAAACAGGCCTTAGGACATCTCAAAGTGATCCTTGTGATTCAATTGAAATACCTTTTGACTTCGACATACCGATATTACAACGACCTTTGGTTTATTTTTTATCAAAATAAAAATTACCTTAGTTATGTTGCTTTGTATTGTTTCAAACTTGTTCTGATAATTCTTGTGGTTTTAATAGTTCCAATCGGGTTTTAACCTACCATTACTGTATGGACGCAGATTGAAATATAATTACTATGGGATCTTTATAAGGAAAATCTCAAGTTGCTCACATTTTAAATGTTTTTTCCGGTTTGAACACACCGCTGGGTGTGAAGTTTAATTTAAATGATGAAGAATGTTTTTTTTTTAATTATGGTATTTACATTTAGCCATGGTAAGTGAGAGTTCTGCTATTAAATAACTTCTCATGGAACATTTTATCCCCAGAAAAAAATATAAAACATCTTCACGACTTTGATCATACGGTAGATTTCGACTCAGATCACTTGGTATCAAGTACCCCCTCAAGATTTTGCAAGATGTTAATGGGGTAGTCAGTGGTTTGTTCAAACATTACATTAGGCAGTAGTTGGTACTCCATACGTGACAGGTTGCAAGTACCTCGCCGCTGCTGGAAAACTTGATGTCCTCACGATGTTTTCTTTCACCATTTGAAGGCCTCTGTTTCACCTCTGTTTCGGCCTCTTTTGTTAGGCGTCATTTCTTTTTCCTGATCACTACAATCTGGGTCTCTTCAAGCCAAACGTGAATACCTAGGTGTCTTCTAGCCCGTTCAGCTCCATCGTTGGCTTCACCGTGTACTAGAATGGTCTACTTGCGTTAAATCAAATCAAAAAGTGTTTTATATCGGAGAAGTATACAATCCATTCTGTTAGCAAGCAGTAAATTAATGTATTTGTTAGTAATAAAGTAAAAAACACAATTTATTTAAAAATACAATTATTTGCAACGGAAGGTAACTAGAACAATCACACGTGTTGGTTGTATCAAATTGATCACCCTTCGCACGAAATGCCTTCACATAGGGGAGGGATAAGACCGCTAATTTTTGGACAAACACAATGCACTTTTACTGTTTAACTTATCCATAAAGTTGTTAGTTTGGTAATTTTTGAAAGAAAAAAAGAAACAAAATACCTGTTTGCAAATAAAAATACCTAGATTGAATAGTCTAGCAAAGTTTTACAAAATTTTAAAATACACATGAAACAATTTAATTATTTCACACAGTACACCTAGATTAATTTGCGAGGTATTTTAGTAGCCTAAACATAATTACTATAAGGGTTTTTTTAAAGGTGTTATTTTTTTAGGACTTTCAAATAATGAGTTTAGATTTGACTATAAGTTCAGTAAATTGACAAAGGGATGGCTTAAGTTACACAATGTGCCAGCGACGTGGCAGGAGGCCAGGCTACGGTGTCATGCAGAAGGTTAGTCGTGTTCATCACTCCTCATCACACTTACATCACCTTTTATGCTAATTGATCATACAACAAGCAGAAAGTCCACCGGAAAAAGTGGAAACCATCACTAATCATTACCTCGTACGCGCATGTTGTACGTCACTAGAGTAAGTCAGGAACCACTTCTCTGCCATTTATCTGCCTCTCAAGTCACGCACCATACTAACGTGCACTGCCCAGCGTCCATCAACTTAAGGGAGTACGCAGTTAAGCCTTATGTGCCACTATTCTATCTCTCCACTTTTTTTTATACAACTAGCTGATAGAACAAGCAGATCTTAAGTGGTAATCATCACCTATAACAAAGCATTTCCTCGTAAGTCACGCACCGGTATGAACGTGGCCTACGATGCACTGCCTTGCGTCCATAAGCTTAAGGCATACAGATGTTAAGCCTCTTCTGTGCCTGTAATTTCACCGGCAACCACACTCTTCAAACCGAAACACAGCAACGCTGTTTGGTGGCAGAAAAAGGCATGGTGGTAGTACTTCCCTGGAAGAGCCCTTAACAAAAAGCTCTACTACTCTTAAACTTCCCGCAATCTTTACAATAGCAGGTAATCCTTTAAAAGTCATATTCACGTCATTGTGTAGGTGCATGTTATTAATGTTTATAAATTATTAGGTGGTGTCCTTGCCTCCCCGCTGACTACCGAGCTACACTCGGCAATCCTGGATCACGTGAAGAGCGTGAAAGGCTCAGAGCCCTACACCATCTTTACAGGTGTCCATTCGATGTTCTCCAAAGGAGACTACACTTCTGTTGAAGGTAATCTTTATTTAGACACTCTTCAGTTTTTAAATTTAAACAACTTTTATTCGTTAAACCACAAAGATCATTTGAAATGTCTGAGAATACGTTACGTACACCACAAAGTCTTCTATTGCCAAGGTTGTACTCAATAGGTTTCACTTCGGTGTTCTCTAGAATATAGCTTGATTTTTGGCGAAAGCATCTGTGTACAGGAAAGTTGCAGATGCCATTCGTAGCTAAGATGAGTAACTAGAAACCGATTTCAAAGTACAATACAAAGTTCTTGATTGTCAAGGCTGTACTTAATGGTTTTCACTTCGGTGTTCTCTAGAATATAGCTTGATTTGTGGCGAAAGTATCTGTGTAGGTACAGGTAAGTTGCGGATGCCATGCGTAGCTAAGAAGAAAACACTAGAAACTGATTTCAAACCATATTGAACCTTGGTCTTGAGTATAGAGAAATTTTGTTGTTAAAGGTCTACCGTTGTTACATATGCCAATAAAATGGGCACCCGGAGAGCCTGACAACTACAAGAACTCCGAGGGTTGCCTCGTCATGGTGACGCAGTTCAACGGCACTGTGGGAGACGTCATGTGCTCTGAAGTCTTCCCCTACGTCTGCTACAAGAAGAAGACCGAAATGATGGTGATCTCTGCATGTGGAACTCCCGACAAACGTATAAACATATACGGCAATCGATTATTCCACAACGAGAATCTCAAAAATCATAATTCTATTTACAATCTCCTTGAATTTATTGTCATCAAATTCTGGTTCTCCTTCTTATATTCCCTATTTTTAAATTGTTTAATTTTGCCTGTGGTAGGCAAGATCATTGTACTTAACATCTCTCTTTCACTCTTCTTCTACAAACCAAATAAGAATAAGTATTACAATTTCATATATTCAGAATACAATCTGGACGCCAGAACTGGAAGCTGCTACAAGTTTCATCGACGTGGTCTTCCATGGTCCCGTGCGTATATGACCTGCGCAGCCGAAGGTGGCTACTTGGCCATCATCAACAGCGAACAGGAGTCCCTAGTTCTAAGAGAGCTGTACGCAAAGCACCCAGATGCTCTAATCTTCTCGAAAGATCCTGGCATTGCAAGCATTGGATTCCATGACTGGGGAGAGCGTGGCTCGTGGATGACCATTCACGGTAAGCAAACTGGATTTTTATACTACCAACCCGCTTCTTTTGCAAGATATATCATTCGCAAGTCAAGTTAAATCATAGTTAATTAAATCTCATTTGCCCAATAATATCACTAGCTAAAAATAAAGCAGAAAAAAATAAAACACACCACTGCTTTGAGGCAGAATATTTGGCACCGCGATGAACGCTTGATTCCATCAACGTTGACTCTTGCCTGCGTCTGCCATCATCATGTATGAAGAATCAAGAAGCTCCGAGATCTTAAAAACCACCAATCAGAAAGTACCAATGCAAGCATTAGCTAGACGGGATACACCTCATAACTCATACACATTGACTGAAATATCTAAAATAATAATTTATGAAAAAGCTTTAGTAGTTATGTAGTCTATCTAGTTCATATGTTAATCTAAGTATTTGATATGTTGTGGGTTTTCTGTTATTTTATTGTTTCTGCTGGTGGACGTAAAAATGTTTCTATTCTCGCATGACATTTTATGTATAATATATCTACCATTGAATGTGAGTACTTTCTCTCATTTCACAGGCGAAACCTTGCATCAGGCCGGGTTCGCACGGTTCGAGAACGGCCAGCCTGACAACTCGACCAGGCCACGAACTGGTGACGTCGGCGAGTTCTGCGGCAGCATCTTCAGGAGCGGAAATCTCAACGACGTGTGGTGCAACGTTCCTCTACCTTTCTTCTGCGAGAAAACCCCGAACAGCCTCTTTGTTGATCTCGATGACTAGACAAGGGTTTTTGAGCGTGCGTCATGCGCTAACTGCACGCTGTCTAGCTGCACCAATGAATATTTGACTATGTATTGCTTATGATCCCGGGTCCACAGATGAAATTGAATTATTTTAGTGTACCATTACTTGAGATTGAAAGTAATAACGTTTTAAATAATAAAGTTTGCAGGTGTCCAAATATTAGTAAACTTTTAATTAAAATTAAAAATTATATTCGCTCATTTATTTACGTTTTTGCAAGTAACCATAATTTATATGCGTACCACAGAACTCTCCTTCGGGTTGCGACCCGTTGTTCGGTTCCCCACTGCCCCATTTCGCAAATCCTGCTTCGGTTGGGGTCTTTCCCGGAATCAAAGACTAGAAAAACCCGCTGGTACAAAATTCAAAATGGCAGTTTTTTTATCTAAAAATTTCAACTAAATAAAATTGTAAATACTGTGCGTTTTCCTTGTGCAAATTTAAATTGCGCATTCAATTATCTTATTTGCCTACCGATACTGTTCACCGTTTTAATTCCTATACTTACCTCAGCCCGCGCCTCACTTTCACAGGAAAGACTTGGTCAATACGTATAGAGCTGAATAACTGAGCAGGTTTCCTCAAGGTGTTTTCCATCACCATTTGAGTGGTTATTTTTTTCCAATATTTTTTATTTTTTAATTTAAACACACGCTTAGATACAAGCCCACCACTTTACGAAAGGAAGGTATAGGTATATGCTTCCAATAGAATAACAGCGCCCACAATCAAGAAAACATTCGAATCGTAATTAAACCTCATAATACGTGGCACCTTTAGATTCACCTGTCTTAGAACATCTCAAAGTGATCCTTGTGATTCAATTGAAATACATACATTTTGACGTTAGCACATCGATATTTCAACGACCTTTGGTTTATTTCTTAAAAATAACCCTAGTCATGTTTCTTTGTATTGTTTCAAACTTTTTCTGATAACTCTTGTGGTTTTTATAGTTCCAATCGGGTTTTAACCTACCATTACTGTATGGACGCAGATTGAAATATAGCTACTATGGGATCTTTATAAGGAAAATCTCAAGTTGCTCACATTTTAAATGTGTTTTCCGGTTAGAACACACCGCTGGGTGTGAAGTTTAATTCTAATGATGAAGAATGTTTTGTTTTTAATTTTGGTATTTACATTTGGCCATGGTAAGTGAGAGTTTTCTATTAAATAACTTGTCTAAACAGCCCACGACTTCGATTCCCAGATACCGTAGATATCCTCTCAGATCACTTGGTATCAAGTACCCCTCAAGATTTTGTAAGACGTTAAGGGGGTAGTCAGTGGTTTGTCCAAATATTACATAAGGCAGTGGCATTTACCATCTGGTGAAATTGCGCGCTTCTGCGCTGTAGGCTGTGGATTCGATCCCCATTGAGTACAAATATTTATTGGAAGAATTTAGATGTTAGTTCTCTTTCTGGGTGTTATTGTATATTTTAAGAATGTATATATAAAAAAAGTATTCAAGCTTTGCTTTGGGGCTAGATATTACTGTGTGGAAAGTCCACCAAAAGTTCAAAATAATACAGTACACCTACAGGCACCCTAAATATAATTTCTTTCAGGGATTTATTTTAATGTTTTATTTTTCTAGGACTGTCATACAAAGACTTCAGGTTTGACTATAAGTTCAATAAATTGGCAAAGGGATGGCTTAAGTTACACAACGTGCCAGCAACGTGGCAGGAGGCCAGGCTACGGTGTCATGCAGAAGGTTTGTCATGTTCATCACTCCTCATCACACTTACATCACCTTTAATACTACTTTCTGATATAACAAGCAGAAGGCCCACCGGACAAAGTAATAACCATCACTGTCGCGTCAATGGGGTAAGTCAGGAACGTACCTTAAGATGTACTGCTCTGCCATTTATTTGCCTCTCAAGTTAAGCACCATACTAACGTGCCCTACTCTACATTGCCCAGCGTCCATCAACTTGAGGCAGTACGCAGTTAAGCCTTATGCCACCATTCTATATGTCCACTTTTTTTTATACAACTAGCTGATGGAACAAGCAGATGGCCCACATGATCTTAAGTGGTAACCATCACCTATAACAAAGTATTTCCTCGTAAGTCACGTATGAACGTGGCCTACGATGCACTGCCTTGCGTCCATCAGCTTGAGGCATAAATAATAATAATAATAATACATTTATTTCAGGCAACCTATATCAATAAATACCTTACGGACTAACATACATATAATATAACTTAAACAAACTAACAGGACTCAGGGACTTTTCTTGATCGTTTGCGCCTCCCTGTAGCGACGGTAAACAACTCCAGCTGACCAGAAGTCGGGCGCAAGGAACACGTCCTTGTAGTTGGCAGGAACCCGGAGCACGTACGACTTAAAGTTAGTCGCCCTATTCGACTCTAGGCGCTGCAGGCCAAGTCCAAGGACTTCGGGTGCCAGATTGATCAGACACCGACTCCTTTCCTTCACATACTTAAGAACACTCTCTCCGGTAGTATTCGGGTCCAATCGGGAGATGTAGATCCCGATGATCGGTTCCACAACCTGCAGAGACAGCAAAGATGGGGGAGCAGTCCCACGTTTATTGCGTAAGGGTTTCGGTCGACGCTTTTTCTCCACCAGGGTGAAGCCGTCCTCATCGACCCTCTTCGCTTGAACAATGGGTTTCTTCTGTTTCGCCAAACTCGGCTGCTGCTTCTCGGCGCTGGGCACCGGGCGTGGCGGCTGAGGCTGGCGGGTCATTTGTGCGTAACTTTTCTTCTGCCGTCGAGCACGTGAAGCAGGAGAAGGCACAATTGCCGCAGGTTGAGGTCATTTACCTGCGAAACAGTTTCATATGTCGCACTTGCAGAATCGCTGACCGGTGATGTATTGCATCGAATAGCGCCGCGTCGCGCATTCACGTTATGTGCTGACTGCGGCAAAATTATCGGCGCTGTATTAATATTTTGTAATACAGCGAGTTCTTTTTTTAAGTCGGTTACTGCCTGCTCTGATATTCCCAATTTGGCACGGATTTCAATGATATCCGCGCGCAGCATGTTAATATTCTTCAGCAGGAGACTTACATCGACATGGTCGAAGTCTACGGCCGGCAATTTGAATAAATTGCGGGCCACATATGTAGGCACGTCGTCAGGGTCAGTCTGCAGGAACACCTTGAAGATGTCTTCAATGTCCTTCTTCCCGCGTCCGTCCCTCTGTCGTGTGACCAGACGGATTGTTGTTTCCGCAGTTTCAGCAAGCACCTTCTTCGCGTCGAGGATATCTGCTTCCGTGAAGCTGGAAGTTAGGATCTGGGTCAGGCTGACCTGGTCCATAACATCCAACTTGTTCTGCACGAAAGCAAGAAACTCGTGGACGATTATCGTGTCCGAGCGTTTCAGAGTCGCCATTGCGTACGTCGCGTTTATGAACGCAAATAAAAGTAGGTCAACATTGACACAGCCACTACGAAGCGACCGTTCAAGCTGACGATACAAACGCGATTGATAAAGATGTTAAGCCTCATCTGTGCCTGTAATTTCACCTGCAACCACACTCTTTAAACCGAAACACAGCAACGCGGTTTGGCGTCAGAAAAAGGCGTTCTGGTAGTACTTCCCTTATGTGCCACCATTCTATCCATCCACTTCCCGCAATCTTTACAATAGCAGGTAGTACTTAAGAAGTCATATACACATCATGGTGTATATGTTATTAATGTTTATAAATTTATAGGTGGTGTCCTTGCCTCCCCGCTGACTACCGAGCTACACTCGGCAATCCTGGATCACGTGAAGAGCGTGAAAGGCTCAGAGCCCTACACCATCTTTACAGGTGTCCATTCGATGTTCTCCAAAGGAGACTACACTTCTGTTGAAGGTAATCTTTGTTTAGACACTCTTCAGTTTTTAAATTTAAACAACTTTTAGTCGTAAAACCACAAAGATCATTTGAAATGTCTGAGAATACGTTACGTACACCACAAAGTCTTCTATTGCCAAGGTTGTACTCAATAGGGTTCACTTCGGTGTTCTCTAGAATATAGCTTGATTTTTGGCGAAAGCATCTGTGTACAGGAAAGTTGCAGATGCCATTCGTAGCTAAGATGAGTAACTAGAAACAGATTTCAAACAATATGGATTTTGAATCTTGGTCAATAGAGTAAATAGTTTGTTTTGCTGTTGAAGGTCTACCGTTGTTAAATATGGCGATAAACTGGGCACCCGGGGAGCCTGACAACTACAAGAACTCCGAGGGTTGCCTCGTCATGGTGACGCAGTTCAACGGCACCATGGGAGATGTCGTGTGCTCTGATGTCTTCCCCTACGTCTGCTACAAGAAGAAGACCGAAATGACGGTGATTTATGCATGTGGAACTACTGACAATGGTATACGTCAACGATAATTCCACAAAGAGTCTCAAAAATCTTAATTCAATTTACAATATTCTTGCATTTATTGTCATCAAAATCATGTTCTACTTCTGCTATTCCCTTTTTTTTTTTTTTTTTTAATCTTGCCTACAACGTCATTGTACTTATTATCTCCTTACCCTCTTCGACTCTTCTTCTACAAACCAAATAAGAATAAGTATTACAATTTCATATCGTCAGAATACAATTTCGACGCTAGAACTGGAAGCTGCTACAAGTTCCATCGACGTGGTCTTCCATGGTCCCGTGCGTATATGACCTGCGCAGCCGAAGGTGGCTACCTAGCCATCATCAACAGCGAACAGGAGTCCCTAGTTCTTAAGGAGCTGTACGCAAAAAACCCAGATTCTCAAATCTTCTCGAAAGTTCCTGGCACTGCAAGCATTGGATTCCATGACTGGGGAGAACGTGGCTCGTGGATGACCATTCACGGTAAGCAAACTGTATGTTTTATACTACCAAGGCGATTCTCTTGCAATATATATCATTCGCACGTCGAGTTAAATAATAGGTAACTTAATCTCATTTGCCCAGCGATTTCACTAGCTACATACACATAGCATAGGACGCGACTGTTTTGAGGCAGAATGAGAAGAAAAAATAAACGGAAAAAACTCTTGATTTCATAAAAGTTGACTCCTGCCTGAGTCTGCCATCATCATGTATGAAGAATCAAGAAGCTCCTTTCTGATTGATCTTTAGACCAATGAGAAAGTACCAATGCAAGTATTAGCTAGACGGGATACACTTCATAACTCATAACATTCACTGAAATAACTAAAATAATCATTTTGTCCAAAAGTTGTAGTAGCTAAGTTGTCTATCTAGTTCATAAGTTAAACTAAGTATTTGATCGAGTGAGCGAAGCGAACGACGATGTACCTACTATAAATTTAAGCGATTTGGCATTTTATGTATGTATGTATGTGTGTTTGTCACGCCATAACTTTCGAACCATTGATCCGGTCATGAAATTTGATAAGTCGAGTTCGGGGCGAACCACTATTTATTGATTCAATAATCAATAATCAATAATCATTTATTTGGTAAGCATATTACACGTCATTTAATATAGGAACAGAACCTAAAACACATAAAAAACAATAATAAACTTCAAGTAATAATCTAATCTAAATAATTTCATACATATTCATTGAGCTAATTCAGATTCAGTGAGCTAAGCGAACGAAAATCTTACAGTTGAATTGGGCGATTTGACATTTTATGTATGTATGTATGTTTGTCTGGCCATAACTTTAGAACCGTTGATCCGATTTGCATGAAATTTGATAAGTCGAGTTCGGGGTGAACCACTAGTTATTGATTGAGTGAGCGAAGCGAACAAAAATCTTACAGTTAACTTGGGCGATTTGACATTATATGTATGTATGTATGTTTGTCTGGCCATAATTTTCGAGCCGTTGATACGTCGATCTGCATGAAATTTGATAAGTCGAGTTCGGATCGAACCACTAGTTGTTCGAGTGGGCGAAGCTAACGAAGATCTTAGTTTCAACTTGGGCGATTTGGCATTTTATATATGTATGTATGTATGTATGTATGTTTGTCTGGCCATAACTTTCGAACCATTTAACCGATCTGCATGAAATTGCTTGATAAGTCAATAGCTTGTACTTGAGAAATTTACTGGTAAGTATATGAGGTAAATCGGATGAAGGGTTATTAAGATATGGGGTTTTTTAAGGGGGCAAAAATAAAAAAAATACATAAAAAATCAAGTTACATGTCATATGAAAGGGCTTTGTTATATTATTTTGAGATACAACAAAAAAGTTAAATTAAGATAACCAACGATCCAAGAGCTCCCATCTCTATGAATTTCGTTGACATCACGGTTTTTCTACTGGTCGCCCAGTTCCTTTGCTTTTTCTTATTTTTTTTTCTTAAATTAAATTAAGAAGGTACTCTGTTCTCATAAAATGGTGATAGCGACCTGGTCTGATGATGGAGCTAAGGTCTGTTCAACGGAACTCTTCAATAAACTAGTAGTTCGCCCCGAACTGAGATCTCGTGATGCGACCCGACGAACGCACCAAAACTTTGAGTAGGTGGTAGTCAAAGGCAAGTCCAAACATTATGTTTGGACTTTTTTCTGACTACCGCCTACTAACTTGGTACGGTAACCAAGTTTCAACTCTATTGGCCTATTTATTGAAGAGTTCCGTTGAACAGACCTTGGCTCCATCATCAGACCTGGTCGTTGTCACCATTTATTGAGAACTGAGTACCTCCTTAATTTATTTCAAGAAAAAAATATAAGAAAAAGCAAAGGAACTGGCCGACCAGTAGTAAAACCTTGATGCCAACGAAACTCTTAGAGATGGGAGCTCTTGGGTCGCTGGTTATCTTAATTTAACTTTTTTGTTGTATCTCAAAAACCGAGCGTCCCAGAAAAAAAGTAAAAATTGTTTTGGAATGTCCAAACAAAGCCCTTTCGTATGACATGTAACTTGATTTTTTTAAGTCACTTTTTTTATTTTTTCCCCCTTAAAAAACCCTATATCTTAAACACCCTTCATCCGATTTTACTCATATACTTACCAGTAAATTTCTCAAGTACAAGCTGTCGTCTTATCAAATTTCATGCAGATCGGATCAACGGTTCGAAAGTTTATGGCCAGACAAATATACATAAAATGCCAAATCGCCCAAGTTGAAACTAGAATCTTCGTTCGTTTCGCTCACTCGATCAATAACCCATAGAGTTGAAACTTGGTTACCGTACCCAGTTAGCAGGCGGTAGTCCGAAAAAAGTCCAAAGATAATGTTTGGACTTGCCTCTGACTACTACCTACTCAAAGTTTTGATGCGTTCGTCGGGTTGTATCACGAGATCTCAGTTCGGGGCGAACTACTAGTTAAATTGTTTGTTATTCTGTTATTTTATTGTTTTTTGCTCGTGGTTTATAAATGTACCTATCAATCATCCTAGCATGTGAATACTTTCTCTTATTTCCCAGGCGAAACCTTGCAACAGGCCGGGTTCGCACGGTTCGAAAAAGGCCAGCCCGACAACGCAACCATGCCGCGAACTGGTGACGTCGGCGAGTTCTGCGGCAGCATCTTCAGGAGCGGAAATCTCAACGACGCGTGGTGCAACATCCCTCTACCGTTCTTCTGCGAGAAAACCCCGAACAGCCTCTTTGTGGATCTCGATGACCAGCGATAACTGCACGCTTAGCTGCACTAATAAATATTCGACTATGTATCTAGGCACTTAGAATTTAAATTTGCATTTTTATTTTTGTATTTGCATAAGATCCCGGGTCTACAGATGAAATTGAATTATTTTAAAGGACCATTACTTTCGATTGTAAGTATTAACGTATAATATAATAACATTTGCAGATGTCCAAATATTAGATACATAAAGTTATAGTAATACAAGATAAGAATGAAAGATTATGTTCGCTTATTTATTTTCGTTTTTGCATTTATAATGCAAATAACATGTCTTTACTTAATTATCACATATCAAACGAGTCAGCATTATCACAGTAACCCAAGTAACAAAAGCTTCTATAACCGAGGCGTTTTATCATCAAACAGTGATATAGTAAGCCTAATGGTAACCGTTGTGACTGCTTTATAGTACAAAGGGGTTTAACACAGCGTTTTGGTTCTATAAGATAAGATTAAAGAGCGCTTAAGATCTATAATTTCAAAGTCAAAGTCAAAAGGTATTTATTCAATAAAATCACAAGGATCACTTTGAAACGTCTTAAATCTAGATGACTCTAGGTGCCAGTTCCAGGCGACCAAAGCCTAGAAGAACAGGCAACAAACTTACGGCTTGGTTCCTACCGCTCTTTTTTATGATCCTTGTTACAATGTATTAAAATATAATATTGAAGCTCCAGAATGGTGCCAATCGAATTTAGTGAAGCGTAAATTTAGTGACACTTCAATGTATCTATTTTGCACTAATAATGCGTCAAAATAACTTTTACAGTACTAGTATTGTAGCAGTATCGGAAACACTTGTTATAGGTGATGGTTACCACTTAACATCAGGTGGGCCATCTGCTTGTTCCATCAGCTAGTTGTTTAAAAAAAAAAACTTTGGGGCTAGTTCTGTAATAGTCATGAAAACTCTTCTATAGTACTAAATAGTACTAAAGCAACTCCTGGTGCAGTTGCTAAATTACTTAAATTCTAAATAGCTCTTTAGGTGAGTTTGGTTTACTGCTACAAGACTAAAGCGTGACAAAAAAACACTAAAATAATCGACTAACTAGATCTATACTAGCTTTTCAGTATCAATTAGTGGTATTTCATACCTAAAGGTGAAAAAAATATGGTTGCTCTTTTCTGCCATGATAGCACATTAGCAGCACGGCTGGAGCCAATGTGTACTATAGCAGCCACAGTAGGGACTAATTAATTTTAGGGACTAATTTATTAATTTTAATTTAATTAAAACACGAAAAATATGAGGGCGCATTGTCAAATTTGAAATCATATAATGATTGTATCGATGCAATTATTTTCGCAAGTGCAAGCTATGGCAGAGTTACAGTTCATGAATGTTTTTTAGTATGTTCTTTTATGCAACTATGGCAAATGACATAACTTACCGATATATTTTGTTTTCTTGCGGAACAATATTTTGTTTTCGTTTACTATGCAAAATAGCACTTTAAACATATTTTGGTTACTTTTATAGTGCAAATTTGTGACATAAACGTTGCAGACAGCACTAATTTAGTACTCAAAAAGCGTTTCTTGACACTTTTACACTTCAACTATAGAGCTGAATTATCACCGTGAGAGCCTTTATGTAATGTTTATAGAATAAATCAGTGATAAAACTATGGCCCTGTTTGGGGTTCTGTAAACGTTAACAACACCATTATAGTACTAATCTACTAATCACGAACACTAATTAGCACGTTCTAAAACATGACTTCTATAGAACCAATCTTTGCTACTTGGTTAACCAACCAACTTCATCGGAACTACATCTCCAGGCTTTATCGGTTTCTTCTCGCATATGAAAGGCATAATCCATTCACAAGGAGCATCGTGCAGGTAACCATTATTTCTATGCGTAACTCCACAGTACTCTCCTTCGGGTTGCGACCCGTTGTTCGGTTCCCCACTGCCCCATTTGTCAAATCCTGCTTCGGTTGGGGTCTCACCTGCGGAATCAAAGACGAGAAAAATCGGTACCTATACATATAAGACATTACCTTCACAGTTTACTAGGAGGAACCGGCAGCGGGCGCGTCTCCGCGTCAGTCTGCATTACTATAAGTTGGTATGTGACAGCCTTGAATTGGTACTTAGTACTTGTAATGTATTCATAATATAGATGTGGGTACTCGCAAATATGGTTTTCTCTGGCTACCGTAAGCCAGCAATAAAACAGTCTCATTTCAATGGTGTTTTACTCCGCATCCCAAATACTACATTGGCGACGATTAAGCAGAGATTTGAGGTGATGATGCCCCTAGGGGCACGGTAGATATCACGGGATTACGTGCCTAGGCATATTATGATCCCCAGATCACTGTGGTTAAGTTGTTTGTTTCTTTTCTGTTTTTCTTTACACATATTGCATGCTCATAGATACTCCATAAAGCTCGCAATCTTACCATGAATTGTCATCCAATACCCAGCATCACCAGGGTTCAAGTATGTTCCGATAGATGCATACGGCTGCTTGGCAAAAATTTTGCTATCAGGGTTTAAGGAGTAGATTTCTCGCAACACTTGATTCTCCACTTCGCTGTTGATGATGATCAAGTGGGCTCGTTCCGCCATGCAAGTCCGGTAAGCTCCGTACCAGGTTAGCCCGCTCCGGTGAAATTTGTAGCAGCTGCTCGTTTTTGGGTAGTAGGTGTAACCTGGAATTAACGAAAGGGCTTATTGTTTAAAGGGATATCTCGTTCCTGTAAATTTCTGATTCTTATTTTATTATATCTAGCTTAGCTTGGATTTTACCATGCTCTGTTAGATTAACAAAAGATTAAAGGCCGTTAAATAAGTCAAAATGTACGCGTTTGAAATCTAAGGTTAGATTTAACGGCCTGTTAATCCTTGATTAGTAACTAACAGAGCATGGTGAAATCACCTCTCAGCGTCACAAACGTTGTGTTAACAAACACAACATTAGAAAAAGCCAAGACTGAGACATATTCACCATTACCATGTTATTTGGTAAACGTCCTGTCAATGTATTTAACGGATAGTTTTAATACCATGTTATTGCATTTTGGATTCGTTTTCTCACATTTTGGGAAACAACATAGCTATTTCATTTTAATTGTTTTTCTAGTTATTTTTAGAGTTGTTATTTTGAGTTGTTTTGTGTAATTTCGGTGGTATTTTAACCAACATTACTTGAGGTCTTAGCACAAAGTTTAAGCATTTGGAATGCATTTTTTTTATCTTTTCAATAAACGAAAAAGAAGACTTTGGCTTCTTACCTTTATCATGCGTTCCGCATTCATTTATCACCAAGTCTTCCTTTTTCTCCTTATAGCAAATGAACGGAAGGAGCTCAGTGCACCTTACATCACTCATTGAGCCGTTGGCAGCCGCCAGCATGGCGAGGCAGCTCTCAGAGTTGTCGTAGTTGTTTGGCTCGCCTGGTGCCCACTTCAGCTCAGAGCTCTTCGACAGACTTGAGAGCGGAACACCTGAAAGAAGTTAAAAGAAGAATTAGAATAATTTATTGAACGTGTAAATAGATCCTACAGAGATCATTTTGTTCCAACAGTTTCCCCTTTTCGGGCATACACTATTACTATACTATCCCTATGGCCATGCATCGCAAATAATTAATTTACCTACAATAGGTTATCTAGGACTAATCTTAGATATATATATAATATATCTAAGATTAGTCCAAAAAAGAAATATGATTGTGGGTGGAACATCAAGTTGATTGTCGCAGGGTCAAGTAGGGTATCTAGTGTATCGTAAGGCATGTTCATATAGTGCGTGACTTGCGAGGCAATGTTTTGTTATAGGTGATGGTTACCACTTAACATCACCTGGGCCATTTGCTTGTTTCATCTGCAAGAGTATAAGATAGACAGACATTTACTATAAAAAAACTTCTATATTTTTTTTAGCTATAGAATAAGGTTCTAAAGGTCACAGTGTCGGTTGAAGCCCTGCCTCCTGAACTAGCGCTAGCTGTTTGTCAGATAAACTTCCAATAATCCCTTACTTCCCCTATTCAGGTATTAGTGATACCCAGATACCTTCTCTATCAGTGTTTTCATAATGGCTAGCAATACCTATAGGTAACCCACCTTCAATAGAAGCATAGACTCCTTTGGAGAACATGGTGTGCACACCGGTGAAGATGGCACGCACCGAGTCGTCAGATGCCATCCGCACCATCTCGTCTCGCAACTGACGCGTCAGCGGGGATGCTAGCACCGCTCCTGGAAACAAATTTACGCGAGTCTGTCAAAAACCGATTGGAAGATACTGAAAAAAAACAACTTAAGATTTTTTGAGGATGTCTAAGGAGGCACACAGGGTTCCGTACTCAAAAGGTAAAACGGGACCCTATTACTAAGACTCCACTAATTGTCCGTCTGCCTGCCTGTCTGTCTGTCGTATTTCTGTTGCCGCAATTACAACAAATACTAAAAAACAGAATAAAATAAATATTTAAGGAGGCGCCCATAAAACAAACATGATTTTTTTGCCGTTTTTATAGATGATGGTATGGAAACCTTTGTGCGCGAGTCCGACTCGCACTTGGCCGGTTTTATTTTTAGATACCTTCGGCATGGCATAGCAGCTGCGCGTCGTTCCACGTAGCCGGCACTCGGTGCAATTTCAGCCATCCACATGCCCTCTGACTGAATGAGTAGTCATATCTAAAGTTCGGATAGCCTGAAAAAAAAGTGCTGGTATAGTTCTTACATAACTCTTACTCAATACCCATGGGCAGATCGCAACAAAAAAGAGTTAGTATAAATGCATGTGTAATATACAAGGTGTTTATATAGTATCTGTAAGGTATGTACTCAATGTATTTTTTTCACAATAAATAATTTGATTAGATTTGATTTTGAATAAGAATAACTTTAAGGAACCAATACTAACCAAAAAAAACAAATGTTTCATACATTTTAGCCAGGTAGGTATTGAACTTTTGAATGAAACAGCTTTTCTTTTCGCGTTTACAGTGTTGGTTCCTTAGAAAAAGTAGTATGAAAAATAGTTAAGAATATTACCTATTCATTTATTTAATTAAATCCATGAATGGCTGTATTTAAAAATGTAAGTATTTACATATCTTAGATTTTGTTCCAAAATAAATAAATAAACTTCATACTCACCTTCAATGTACGAAACATTGTAAAACAAAAACAAAAAAACAAGTGACTTCAACATGATGATACTGAAATGTCAACAGCTGCGCTTCTGAATAAAAAAATACTTTTATAATGAAAGTCTGGAATTTATATTCATTAGTAAGTATAATAATTAAAATTTTCAGGATTCCTTTGGTGGTTGTCCATCATAAAGCATTGCCACGTAATTCACGATAGGAACGTGCCCTACGATGCACTAACTTATTTAATCATCATCAACCTATCAAGTATCAGCTGCAACGATTTGAGAACGATTTCTCCCTACAGAGAAGAGCCATTAGAATCATCAACGATCCCAAGCTTACCGATACGCTAGAGCCGCTCAGTCAATGCCGCGACGTTGGTTCCCTGTGCGTGTTCTATCGCTTCTATAATGGGAATGTTCCGAAGAGATATTTAACCTTATCCCGGCGTCAAGATTTTACCACCGCTCCTCTCGACACCAGGATCGAGCTCATCCACATCTACTGGATCCTTGGGTTTCTCGGACTGCTCGCTTTTCGAGATCTTTTCTCCCTTATACTCACAAACTGTGGAATGCGCTACCACCGGAGGTTTTCCCGCTCAGTTATAACATGAATAGCTTCAAGAAAAAAATTAATAAAGTCCTTCAGGGCAGGCAACGCAACGACAACACCCCAAGTTTTGTTGGTGTATATGGGCGACGGTAACCACTTAACATCAGGTGGGCCGTATGCCCGTTTGTCTGTCTCTTACATAAAAAAAAAAAACCTAATGTTCGTCCTCTGCTGGACGGAGGTCTCTCCCAAGACGTGCCACTGAGCCCGGTCTTCGGCTCTTCTCATCCAATGTTTGCCAGCTACATTTCGCAGATCGTCGCCCCACCTCGTCGGAGGGCGTCCTACACTACGCTTACCTAAACGCGGTCTCCACTCAAGTATTCGTTTGCTCCAACGATTGTCGGTTCTACGGCAAACATGGCCGGCCCACTGCCATTTCAGCTTGCAAATCCTTTGAACTATGTCGACTACTTTAGTTCTCTGTTAGATAATCCTCTTTAATACTAAGATAAACTCTACTAACAAAACTATCATGATTTTAAATTATACAATGACATAACATTTTCGAGACAATCTTTATTATATCTGGTACCGACACGCACTTGCTCAATAAAATGAATTTAACATATTTTAAAAGTACAAGCAAAAAATACCGATTCATTATTATTCGATAGGTCTTGAGGTCAATACTATAATGGCGGGGAAATATATTTGTTGCAACTACTGTGTTTCTCGTTCTCATATAAATGTACATTAAAAATACTCAAATATACATTACAATAATAATTATTATTTATACATTTTATTTATTGCTTGCACTTATTTAAGGTGAGGTTCATACCTAGTAACTTAGTTTTTTTTAAGCAGATGGCCCACCTGATATTAAATGGTATCCATCACCTATAACAAAGCATTGCCTTGTAAGTCATGCACGATATGAACGTGCCCTTCGTCCATCAACTTGAGGCATACAGATTTTAAGTCTCATATGCCTGTAATAAACCAAATTTACTTGAGATCTTAGCACAATGTGAAAACATTTGGAATGAAAGTGTATTAAGTGATATCGTGATTTGAATGAAATTTTGTTTTTCAAAAGTTTATGAGAAAACCGCCACCATTTTCTTTAAATCAAGCGACGGCTGACTTTACTATTAACCGCCTTGACCATTTAACTATAAAATATTAAAACTATATCACTTGATTTATCACAGGCAAGATTGTCTGTCGAATGACGGACAAGTGCCATAAACGGAGCGAATAAGAAGAAGAAGAATGGAATACAGGTGGAATAAAACCAGAAACATAGCAAGACGGATCTTTATTACTTTTCACGTAAAAAGGTTCGGCCAAACCTGCGCGACCAAAGCGACTGCGAAGCGGGAGCGACTGTCGCGCGTCTGCCGCGCGGCGGACGCTACCCATACTTTCTATATGGCGCTTTGCATACCTACGCGACCGCAACGCGGGCAAAGCGCCATAGAAAATTATGGGTAGCCACCGCTCACGCTTCCCGCGTTACTGACGCGCAGGTTTGACCGAATCTTTAGGTACCCTGGAATATTACACATAGCACGCCCGATAGATCGACGACATTGAAAACAACGCATGGAATGTGTTTGTAAAAAAGTCAAAATCAAAAGGTTCACTTGAATCACAAGAAACATCCTAAAGCTCTGATCAGAAAGACTAGTCACGTCACGTTATCACAATTGTTGGAACCGTTCATCGTCACTATTCCCATCGAAACTGGTTGGGGCCTTTTCGCATATAAAAGCCATGATCCTGTCACAGCGGCCATCGTAAAAGCGACCATTACTTCTATGAGTAATTCCGCATAGCTCTCCCATCGGCTGCGTGGCGTTGTTCGGCTCCCCACTTTCCCAATTGTCATACCCTGCTTCTGTCGGTGTCTGTCCTGGAATTAAAGGAACAAAGACGGGTTACTTACGGGTGTCTTACGGACCCCCCTAAGACATACCCGGACGGAGGTAGATATACAAATATTACATTTTGCATTGCCTACATTTTGCAGAAGTTGGTACTAAGATATCTGAGGGGATATCTACCGTGCATGGGATCAAAGTCGTGAGGCTGTTTCTAATAAAAGGAACACAATTTAAACATTAACAAAAATAAAATCCGATAATAAAATATTTAAAAAAAGGCGAGGCAGCAAATTGTATTTAAAACAAATGAAAAATCGGTGTGGTTACCACCACCCACCCGAGTTCGTAACTCTTACCATGAATAGTCATCCAATTTCCTCCTTCACCATTATTGTAGTATAATCCAAGAGATATAAAGGGCTCATTAGAAAAGATTGCGCTTTCCAAGTTCTGGGCGTAGATCTCCCTCAAGACCTGAGCCTCCACTTCGCTGTTTATGATGAGCAGGTAGCCATCCTCAGCCATGCAAGTTCTGTAACCTCCGGCCCAGGTCTGCCCGTATCGGTGAAATTTGTAACAGCTTCCCGTGTTTGAGTTGAAGTTATACCCTGAAATATATAAATAAGGCTTTAGATCTCCAGATATACTTGTGGTATACTTATTTACTGTTACTACCGAGGCCCTAGAATCTATTCTTGAGAATTTAGTACCTTCTTAATTTATTTCAAGAAAAAAAAATGAAAAAGCAAAGGAACTGGGCAACCAGTAGAAAAACCTTGATGTCAACGAAATTCCTAGAGATGGGAGCTCTTGAATCGTTGGTAATCTTAATTTAACTTTTTTGTTGTATCTAAAAAACCGTGTGTCCCAGAAAAAAAGTAAAAATTATTTTGTAATGTCCAAACAAAGCCCTTTCATATGTCATGTAACTTGATTTTTTAATGTAACTTTTTTTATTTTTGCCCCCTTAAAAACCCCATATCTTAATAACCCTTCATCCGATTTTACTCATATACTTACCAGTAAATTTCTCAAGTACAAGCTATCGACTTATCAAATTTCATGCAGATCGGATCAACGGTTCTAAAGGTATGGCCAGACAAACATACATTCATACATAAAATGCCAAATAGCCCAAGTTGATTGCAAGATCTTCGTTCGCTTCGCTCACTCGATCAAAAAATTTAATTTTGTTCAATACAAGTTTTCCCACTCAAGTAAAGTTAGGTGAATCTAGGTGCCAATGCCACACAATACATACAAAAATGTTTCCCCCAAAACTACATACATTTTTAAGGGGACTTTTTCTATGACCTTCTTACCGTGCGTTCCACATCCAGTTAACACCAATGGTTGAGTCTTCTTATAGCAGATGAAAGGGAAGACGTCATTGCACTTGACATCTATCATAGTGCCGTTGAGGGCAGTCTGCATGGCGAGGCAGCTCTCAGAGTTCGCAAAGTTGTCGGGCTCGCCTGGCGCCCAGCTGATCGGCAGTTTCGCTAATGGAACACCTGAAAGATGACTTGGGATGAGACTTTTATTTTATGACCCTAGTTAATTTTCAGAAATAACTCATCTGCCTTCAAAAGCATGAGTTGTAGTAAATGTACATGTAGTATTCTGCACGGAATTAAAGCCGCAATATCATTTTAGGCTATATCGTCATCATCATCATGAATCCAAAAAATACTGGTTTGACTAATGTGGTAATACTGGTAATACTAAAAGTGGTTTGCATTTTTAAGCTTAGTTGCGTATTAGCGCCTGGATAGATATTATCTCTAATACTATAAGAATCAAAGTCCTGACTGACTGACTGACTGACTGACTGACTGACTGACTGACTGACATATAGACAACGCACAGCCTAAACCGCTGGTCCTAGAGACTTGAAATTTTAGGAGTACATAGGTCTTATGGCGTAGAGGTGTACTAAGAAGGGATTTTTGGAAATTCAACCCCTAAGGGTGTAAAAAGGGATGAAAACGTTTGTATGAAAAATAGTATTCCTGGAACCTACAAACTTGAAACTTGGGGTACATATACTTCAAGACAAAAAAATAGGAAAGGCATTTTTATTTTTTATAAACTACCCTTAATAAGTGTGCAAAGGGATGTGAAAGTTTGTACGGGAGTTTTTTGACCGCTGGTCCTAGAGACTTGAAATTTGAAGAGTTCATAGGTCTTATGGCGTAGAGGTGTACTAAGAAGGAATTTTTGGAAATTCAACCCCTAAGGGTGTAAAAAGGGATGAAAACGTTTGTATGAAAAATTTTATTCCTTTAACCTACAAACTTGAAACTTCGAGTACATATACTTCAAGGCAAACAAATAGAAAAGGCATTTTTAGTTTCTTAAAACTACCCTTAATAAGTGTGCAAAGGGATGTGAAAGTTTGTACGGGAGTTTTTTGACCGCTGGTCCTAGAGACTTGAAATTTGAAGAGTTCATAGGTCTTATGGCGTAGAGGTGTACTAAGAAGGAATTTTTGGAAATTCAACCCCTAAGGGTGTAAAAAGGGATGAAAACGTTTGTATGAAAATTTTTATTCCTTTAACCTACAAACTTGAAACTTCGAGTACATATACTTCAAGGCAAACAAATAGAAAAGGCATTTTTAGTTTCTTAAAACTACCCTTAATAAAGGGATGAAAAAGTTTGTATGGGAGTTTTTTGACCGCTGGTCCTAGAGACTTGAAATTTGAAGAGTACATAGGTCTTATGGCGTAGAGGTGTACTAAGAAGGGATTTTTGGAAATTCAACCCCTAATGGTGTAAAAAGGGTTGAAAACGTTGGTATGAAAAATTGTATTCCTTGAATCTACAAACTTGAAACTTGAAGTAGATGTACTCCGAGGCTAAAAAATAGGAAAGACATTTTTAGTTTTTTTAAACTACCCTTAATAAGTGTGCAAAGGGATGTCAAAGTATGTATGGGAGTTATTTAACGTGTGGTGCGATTGACTTATAACTTGGGGTAAATATACTAAGAAATAAATAATTAAGAATCACACTTTTAATTTTTAAAAATTATCCATGCAAATGGTGCAAAAGACTACCAAAGTCTCATGGGAGATTTTTAACGCGTAGTGTAATTAACTTCAAACTAAAGAAAATATGTTCTGTGGATAAATAACAAAAAGACAGTTTGATTTTCGAGAACAACCCCTAAAACGTAAACTTCCTTCGTTGCGCTCGAGTAAAAAGGATACAACGAGGCGTCAATGTTTGTAAGGGACATTCTAAAAACGGGAATCTTGAGTTGGTACGAAAAGATCTGAGGGTATCTACCGTGCCTGGGGATCCAAGACCAAGTCCGTTTCGTTTGTTTCTGGCGTAGAAACTAGGAACAAATAAGTACATATTTTCCGTGTAAGGTTGTCTTTGTCATATTTGTGCTAAGCTCAGTACCTATACTTACCTACCTAATATAGGTAATGTACGCCTATAGGTATTTGTTATACCTACGTAGGTATTTAAAATCCTACCCATACATTATACAAATCAATGCAAAAGTTACGATGTTTGGATGTTTGTGGCTCACCACTTCAACGCGTGCGAAGCCGCGGGAAGCCACTAGTTCTAATATATAATAGTAGTAGTGTTCATTCATGTTTTCTGCACAGTTTCCAGTAATTGTTTTGGATAAAAATATATGCCTATACCTATGCTAATACAGGATACGAACTATATTTTTTTTAATTTTCTTCTCGATTGGCTCAGTGGTTGTTCAGTTAAGGCGTGATTGAGCCACAAACATCTTTCATCCTACATTCTAACCTAACATCCATACATCGCACCTTTCGCATTTATAGGTAGGTATTGTAGGAAGAAGAATTCATGGTGTTATAGCAAGAACTTTTTAGATAACTCGCCTTCAATAGAAGCGTAGACTCCCTTGGTGAAGATGGTGTGCACTCCAGTGAAGATGGTATGTATTGAGACTGCTGATGCTTGCTTCACCATCTCTTCTTGCAGCCGGCGCGTCAGAGGAGACGCTAACATGGCTCCTGGAAACATAACCGTGAGTCAAACTATGTGCTAGCCTTTTTTATACTAATCGCTGATGGAACAAGCAGAGTGCAAGCATTGCCTCGTAAGTCACGCACGATAGGAATGTGCTCTACGATGCACTGCCCTGTGTCCATCAAGGCATACAGATGTTATCAAGCCTCATGAGACTTAACATGCCCTGGTGAAATTTCAGGCCAACCACACTCTTCAAAACATAGCAACGCTGTACTTAAACAGTGAATGAAAACATCGTGAGGCAAACGGCATGTCGTAGAACCTAAAAAGTTTAAAACATGTGTCAAGTGCTCGAAAGGAGCCTCATTAGGGCGAATACAATGAGCTAATGTAGGAAACATTTTTTTTTTCCCTACCTATCGATAAGGGGTTTTATATCTTTGAACATGTCGAAACGTGCGAGCGAGAGGTCCATTAGCTCTTGTATTCACCTTAAGGCTACGGTTGCCATCCGTCCGGGTTCCCCCGGATTTGTCCTAGTTTAGAGGGCGTCCGGGGAGCGTCCGGGTGGAGTTTTATTTGTAGTCCGGGCTTAAAAATTTCAAGTCTTGTACCGCGCGCCGAAGTCCGACGAAAATTAAATTTATTCATCTTTTATCATCATTTTAAATGTCACACGTCAAATGACGCGTGACACGTGCATTTTGAACTGCTTTTTATTATACTGACTAGTTTTATAAAAACCTGTTTAACATGTCCGAGTTTTGGGCTGTAAAATCCGGGGTTTTCACGCGTTTTGTCCTGTACCCCAAGTATGAGTTTTGCTTACGATATTTCGTTTTTCGTTTTACGTTTTTGATCCGTGTTCATTGCGGGTTTTGTATGAAGACGCGATAGAGATACCGATACGGAACCCGCAACGAACACGGAACCAAAACGAATCGTTTTTGCTCCGTGTTCATTGCGAGTCTTGTAAAGTTCCATATCGGTATCCCTATCTCGTCTTCATACAAAACCTGCAATGAACACGGAACAAAAACGTAAAACGAAAAACGAAATATCGTAAGCACAACTCATACTTGGGGTACTGGTTGCTAAATTTTAGAGGGCCTACAAAGGCGCGCGTAAAAACCGTTTTACCACAGAATTTTGTACTATTTCGAAATAACTGGTTAAACAACTGGTACAACAAAAATAATTTTTACTAAAGGACGAGACGGCAGCGCTGTACCACTTGCCAGAAACACAACCGTAGATCGCGCACAGACGTGGATGCCATGCGTCGGGTTGTCACACTTTTTTGAATGATTAAGCGGTATAGCTGGTTATGCCTTAGTATCATCATCATCAGCCTAAAGTCCACTGCTAGGCCTACCCTACTATTAGGTATTCATATAAGATGTACCTACAAGTAAGTTACTCATTCTGTTATAGTTTTAAGTATTTTTTGGCGCAAAATAAACTTTTTCTATTCTATACTATAAGGACAAAGTACAAGATAGGTAAAGGTTGTACAACTTGTACTTCCCTATATTTTTTTAAAAAACTAGCAGATGGAACAAGCAGATGGCCCACCTGATGTTAAGTGGTAACCATCACCTATAACAAAGCATTGCCTCGTAAGTCACGCACGATAGGAACGTGCCCTACGATGCACTACCCCGTGTCCATCAACTTGAGGCATACAGATGTTATACCTCATGTCTTGTGCCTGTAATTACACCGGCACCACTATTAGGTATACAATGAGGACAAACAAACCTTCGGCATGGCATAGCAGCTGCGCGTCGTTCCAAGTAGCCGGCACTCGGTGCAGCTTCAGCCATCCACCTGCCTCCTGACTATACGAGTAGTCATATCTAAACTTTTGAGAGACTGAGAAGATATTATAAATATATTTGTATCCAAAAAAAGTTACAATAAAGATGTTTTAAGTATTATACGGGTATATTTATCGCGTTTTATCATAGCCGAAACGTCGGGATAATAAAGGTAAAGCGCGATCCATACCCGTGTAATAATTCAATATGTGTGCTTAAAAAAAACTAAAATGGTTTAAGTGCAATGCTCCTTCCTGTTTTAGGTTTCGCGGTGTTACAGGAAGTACCTAGTGCCTTCCCTCAATATACAAACTACAACATACCTACCTTTAACTAAAGCTATATAAAATAAAACTTGGGCATATATTGTATGACAGATTTTTTATGTCGATAGTATACAGGCAGTAAAATAGTAAATAGCATAATATATTTTTTTTACGGTTGCCTAGTAGGGTACTACTAATGTAACCCTATGAGTTATTCGCCGGGTGTGATAAAAGTCCGATGGCGCAGGCGCAGGAAGCCCAGTATCAAGGGGAAGGTCGTGGGTTCAAATCCCACACGGATAATAACTTTTAGGATATTATAAAAAAATCTTTGTGGTGTGTACTTGTTTACACAACTTTTCCATACACGCACGATGATGAAAACATCGTGATGAAACCGGCATGTCGTTGAACCAAAATTTTAAAACAGGTGCTCGAAAGGAGCCCTTTCGAGGCGCACTTAAAATCCTTTCACAAAATTGTTTCGAAAGAAACTATTGTCACGACAAGAAGAAGATGCAGGCAGAGCACAGACAGAAATATAGGTAAGTACGATAGCAGTACTTTTCTGGACAAACTCATTAACGTAAAAAATCTATGCTTATTTAGTACTAACCTGAGACTTGAACTTAGAACCAGTATAGGTATCTTAGTTCTAAGACTGGTGGTCTAGTGGTAGCGGCCCCGCCTTCCGATCCTTAGGTCGTGGGTTCGAAACCGGTCGAGCACTAATGAGTTTTTCTGTTATAAAATTTATGTGCACAATGCCAGTACTCTGAAACGGTGAAGGAAAACATCGTGAGGAAACCGGCATGTCGTAGAACCTAAAAAGTTCTATAACATTTGTCAAGTGCTCGAAAGGAGCCTCTTGAGGCGCACTTAAAATCCTTTCACCACACTGTTTCGAAAGAAACTAGTGACACGACAAGAGAGAGAGAGTTCTAAGGAAAAAATAAATACCTATCTACGAAGCTGACGCAGTCTCATCTGAAGTGTTAGGTACCTATCTTATAAGACAAGTATAAACTTACCAGCAAACGAGGAAAATAAACTCAATAAACACAAAGACTTAAAAAACATTTTGCATTATTATGAACTGAACAGAAGAACAGTGAGATCAGTATGGTAATGCCAGAACCTGCTCATTGACTTTTATATAAGGACCACAGAATACATAGGACTGCTTTCTGATCTGGTGACAACTTTCACAGCTCAGTTGGTAGTAGCTCTGCCTTCTGCGCCGTAGGCCGTGGGTTCGATCCCCACCGAGAACAAGCATTTGTGTGATGAACATAGATGTTTGTTCTCTGTCTGGGTTGTATATTAAAAGTATGTATTTACAAATAAATAAGTGTATATGTATTATATCAGCTATCTGGTTCCCATATTACAAGCTTTGGCTTAGTTTGTGATGTTTGCATAAAAAAATGGCTTTGCACACTCACCTATAATGAAACTGAGTCATTAATTACTATAAAACAATGAAATTTGACAGCCTTCACAGCTCAGTTGGTAGTAGCTCTGCCTTCTGCGCCGTAGGCCGTGGGTTCGATCCCCACCCAGAACAAACATTTGTGTGATGAACATAGATGTTTCTTCTCTGTCTGGGTGTTATATAATATTATTACTATAAGTATGTATATACAAAAAAAAGTATACATGTATTATATCAGCTATCTGATTTCCATATTACAAGCTTTGGCTTAGTTTGGGGCTAGATAGTGCTGTGTGGAAAGTCCACCAATATTTATTTATTTATATTTATAATCCCTTCCCAAGACTAAGACTCATTTACACAATCTTTTTCAGTTTTTTTTACTTCTGCGATTTTCAGTGTTCAGTCTGTTTGATTTTGTATAATAATATTGTCTAGTGATAAACTGTTTAAATAAATAAATAAATTTAAAAAAAAGTTTGGTGCTAGATAGTGTTGTGTGGAAAGTCTACCAATATTTATTTATTTATTTTACTCCGACAAGCACACTATATCATCATCGTCCTCACCCTAAGGAAGTCCACTTTTCAACCGACTTCAAAAAAGAAGGAGGTTCCACAGTTTTTTTTTGTGTTTGTTCAAGTTTAACTTCGTCATATAAGAACCGATTCGAATAAATATTTCTTTATTTGAAAGGATATACTTTCCGAAATATCAATTTCATCAAAATCGGTTCAGTACCTAATTTGGCTTTTAAATCAAAATAACAGGTAAAAGTTATGTCATCCAAGTAATAGAAATTGCTTGCTGTTATATGTTTTAAGTGTATATGAAGTCGGTTTTTTTCAAGACGTTTTTCCAAGCTGTACAATGTACATTGCTGGCTGTTAAGCCGGCGGCAGCCTTCACAGATCAGTTGGTAGTAGCTCTGCCTTCTGCGCCGTAGGCCGTGGGTTCGATCCCCACCGAGAACAAACATTTGTGTGATGAACATAGATGTTTGTTCTCTGTCTGGGTGTTATATAATATTTTATCGAGTGAGCGAAGCGAAAGAAGATTCTAGTTTCAACTTGGGCGATTTGGCATTTTATGTATGTATGTATGTATGTATGTTTGTCTGGCCATAACTTTCGAACCGTTGATCCGATCTGCATGAAATTTGATAATTCGACAGCTTGTACTTGAGAAATTTACTGGTAAGTATATGAGTAAAATCGGATCAAGGGTTTTTAAGATATGGGGTTTTTTAAGGGGGCAAAAATAAAAAAAGTTACTTAAAAAAATCAAGTTACATGTCATACGAAAGGGCTTTGTTTGGACATTCCAAAACAATTTTTACTTTTTTTCTGGGACGCCGGTTTTTGAGATACAACAAAAAAGTTAAATAAAGATAACCAGGGACCCAAGAGCTCACATCGCTAAGAGTTTCGTTGGCATCAAGGTTTTTCTACTGGTCGTCCAATTACTTTGCTTTTTCTTATTTTTTTTTCTTGAAATAAATTAAGGAGGTACTCAGTTCTCATAAAATGGTTACAACGACCAGGTCTGGTGATGGAGCCAAGGTCTGTTCAACGGAACTCTTCAATAAATAGGCCAATAGAGTTGAAACTTGGTTACCGTACCAAGTTACTAGGCGGTAGTCAGAAAAAAGTCCAAACATAATGTTTGGACTTGCCTTTGACTACCACCTACTCAAGGTTTTGGTGCGTTCGTCGGGTCGCATCACGAGATCTCAGTTCGGGGCGAACTACTAGTATAAGTATGTATTTACAAAAAAAAAAAGATATATAAGTAGTATATCAGCTATCTGGTTCCCATATCACAAGCTTTGGCTTAGTTTGGGACAAGATAGTGCTGTGTGGAATGTCCACCAATATTTATTTATTATTATTTATTAGATATAGCTACTCACACTTGTTTGAACACTATGTGTGGCTTGATTGCTATGTATGGCACGAGACTTTGAATCCAAAGTCTCGTGCCATACATAGCAATCAAACAAGTGTTCAATTAAGTGAAGCTAAGTCTGGCGCCGGGGTAATATATATCTGGTGTGAATGAACTCTCTATCTTTTTATGGTACCTATGTTTTGGTTCTGTATGTGTCTTCAGTATTCGGAAAAAGAAGAAGTCGGGAGAAGTAATGTTCCAGGGTCTATTGGCTTTAGGTCTCGACGGAATACCAGCGAATAGCTTCCTCACATTGCTAGGCATTATGCTGAGTCGAGGCCCTTTTGCTGCTGTAGCACGCAGAAACATGGCGTTATTAACGACATATGTTTGTCTATGTATCTTTTCTTGTACCTTTGTTTTTATACTGGTTTTTGTGTGTTTATGTAGGTAATATACAAATATCTAAAAAAATGTCTACCTATGTCTATGGGGGGCAAACGCTCTCACGTACCATCCATCTCTTTAAAAAAACATCCAGGGGCATTATTCTCTATGACATAGAAGATTCCGTGCCATAACCGTGTGACGTCACAGCGTGGTCTAAACGCAAACGCGATTCATAAACCAAAAAATGAACTAAGAATGACAACTAGGAATGACAACTAAGTCATAGCACAGATAAGAGAATACTAGTAGTCATAGGGAATACGGTTTTGTCCAATTTCCCGCTGCTGTCTCGTCGTATCTGTGTAACGCGATTGCATTGGCAATAGAGAATAATGCCCCTGATCATCCCACTAAGCGATAGAGGTCACCAATATTTATTAATTTATCATCAATCCTACGTCATTGCAATAGTTGTAGAAACCAACTGCAGACAGACGCCAAACGTGTTTTTGTTACCTACGATTATTATTCTGTTGTAGGATTAAGATCAAAATGGTAATGGTACCCAGCTGTTTTTTTTTTGCAGAGTTCAATATCTGCTTAACCGCTCGGTATTCAAATAAAACTTGAAATGTAATAGTAGATACCTTCATTTTGTACCTAGCTGATTCCGAACAGGACCCTATCATCAGCTTCAGTGATTGTAAAAGACCACACAAATAAAAGGGCCTAATCACAAATGATTAGGCCCTTATTAGTACTAGAATGATTAGTTATTTTAAGAGTAGTAGAGTTATTTTAAGAGAAGTAGAGCAAGAGAATCACAAAGATGTGAAGGGCTCGTCCGGGGAAAGTACTACCACCACGCCTTTTTCTGCAACGCTGTGTTTCTGTTTGAAGAGTGTGGTTGCCGGTGTAATTACAGGCATATGAGGCTTAATATCTGTATGCCTCAAGTTGATGGACGCAGGGCACTGCATCGTAGGGCACGTTCCTATCGTGCGTGACCTACGAGGCACTGCTTTGTTATTGTTGCTAGGTGATGGTTACCACTTAACATCTTGGGGCCTTATTCTCACTTCGAGCGAGATTATCTCACGGTGGAGATGACGTCACATCTCGTTCAATAACTCGTTGACGTTGCGTCTCGCATGAACTTTAAATGAGAAAATTGGGGAGTGAGATGGTGAGAATGGGGATAAATAGTTTATCGAACGAGATATGACGTCATCTCCACCGTGAGATAATCACGCTCGAAGTGAGCATAAGGCCCCAGTTGGGCCATCAGCTTGTTCCATCAACTAGTTGTATAAAAAAATGAATATGACTTTAGTGGCATATTTGTATTTATTTCAAACATTACATCTTATCCTCACCTGATCTCTTCATTGACCTGTAAAGTGTCTGAAATAAAGATTATTATTATTATTATTGTTATTATTATTACAGGTTAGTTAGACCTAACAAAGCGATATAATTAATATACTGTCCTTTAGCTACAATCTCACCTGATGGTAAGCGACGATGTAGTCCACGATGAAGCAGAACGGTCTAGAAGACACCTATTAGGTACCTCTTGCTACACACGACACACAATAAATGTCAAAATGTATTCGTTATCGAAGCCAAGAGCAGAGCAATAACATCTCTTGAGAACTTAACAACGAAGCTGAAAATTGCAACACTGAGTAGGAACGCATTGCAAATCAAGAAAAATAATTTGGCCTAAGTTTTGTATTAGTCCTACCAATAAGTGGACGCTTCCTCTTTAATGGTAAATAGGCAAATAAAACTTGAGAAATTGAGAAAAAACTTATTTTTGCTGTGAACTTACTTAATGGAAATAATAAATTCAAAATCATTTATAAAAAAATACAAAAATAGCTAATTCAAGAACCTAAATTCGAAAGAGTAAATGTATTCCTTCATTTACAGTGCTCGCACAAGGTATTGCCATTGCACATTTAAGTGAGACTTTAAGATATAATCGGCATTATTGAGCATCAATAATTATGTCTCGTTCCTTCTCGCATATGAAAGCCAAGGGCTTGAAGCAAGGGGCATCGTTGAAGTGCCCACTGCCTTTCGTTATGACGCCACAGAGCTCTCCATAGGGCTGCGAAGAGTTGTTGGGTTCTCCAGAATTCCATCGCTCAAATCCAGCCTCCTTTAGCGTCTCATCTAGAAAAAGAGTTGATCATCATCATTTTTCAGCCCTCATCTCTCGCTAAGTAAGAAAAAAAATATATTTATTGGCGACACAAAAGCTTACACTACTGGGAAGCAACTTCAATCATATAAATGAGCTTAGTGCGTCGCAAAACGGACTGCGACTCAGTATTAGTTGGTTGGTTTGCAACCAACGCCGGTCTGGTTCTGTCGGAGCCTTCTGCCAAAAATGAGGCTGGCACAACTGTTTCTTTCATACACTGTCATACAATCATCACCACAGAATACAGAACTGTGTTCTGTGATCATCACATCGGTGGTCACTTCTTTCTTACTCATTGGATCTTTCTTATAGTTCATTCATATGTTTCTTTTAATTTCACTGGAATTTGTGAAACCTTACCAATTAATGTAACAAATAAAAATATTTAAAAACAGTTCAATACAGTTAGTTGGCCACTTTCAACAATTTCATTAGTTTCCAAACAGTTTGTTTTAACCACAAAAATCTTACCATGAATGGTTCTCCAAGATCCACCATCGTTGGGATCGGAGAAACCGATGGCTGCCCAACCTTTTTCCTGAGAGACGATCAAATTTTCAGGGTATTTGTTGAACAGCTCCCTGAGAACTGTGAATTCCTCTTCGCTATTGATGACAGCCAGGTGGCCACCTTCCGCCATACACGTCAAGTAAGCACGGGGCCAGATCAGTCCGCGGCCATGGACCTTGTAACATTTCCCGGTGCGTATTTCAAAACGGTATTCTGAAAGATATCGGGACACAGGTTATCTAGTCTGGTTCGTAGCGAATCACATTATAAATGAAATAAAATAAAAATGTAAAAAGCGGCTTCATATACTGACAGTTTTACCCATATTTGTATTATTTTTTGCAGCTGTTCAACGTTTTGCATTGTTTTTATTGTTTGTGATCAAATAAATAAATATTTGATTAGTAATCATGGGCACTTGTAGATCGCGATTATTTTATAATGACGTGCATTATAAAATAATCGCGATAGCCACTGGTGTAACTAACAAATAAAGAAATGGTGGTAGGTAAGGTGCAGTTGGTTCTGGAGATTCATCGAATAGCAATTCTTACGACGAAGCATATGACGGCGCCCCACCCGATGCATAGAAGACGTTATACTTCTTCTGGCTGGTAATGATGTTGATGTGACTGAACTATCTAAACCATGAGTTTTAAATCAAAGGCGTTGTTTCATCAATATATGGAGCCGGGGTCTGGTCTATGTACAGTATATATAATTATCGCTTAGCATTATAGTAACTGTTTTAAGTGCTTATTTGCCTCATTTTTACTTCGTTTTCTTGCTTAACAAGATTTTCTTTGTCAAGGAGAGCAACACAATGCACTAAAAATATGGCGGACTGACATGCGTGAATGTCATTTTGACAACTGTTGTTTAAGTCAAGCTTGAGAATGAAAGGCATTACCGTCAAAACAAGCAACAAAACTGTCAAAAAATTATAAAATGCAATGCGTCATATCAAACGTCATGTCAAACGTCAATTACAGACTGTCATGGCGGCTCTAAAAATGTGCACATAGTAAAAAATTCGAACAGATCAACATTTAGTGATGAACACTTTATTAACCTACATTTTTAATGAAATTGCATTTGAATGGTAATCTTCAATTTTTTTCAAATTTTTCTATTTGCGGTACATAGACCAGACCCAGAATAAACCTGTCCTTTAAGGACGAATTTATAGTGGACGCTCGCTTATTTATAGTGAAGGTTCCGTTATAAGAAAAAAAAGGTATACGGGCAATTCGTTCCTCAAAAGATATATCTGTTAACATTAAGTAAGTGTCAATGACAAGAAAATCAACGGTCATAGAGTTTTGTAGCAGCTGTACATGGAGGAAATATCATATAATACTTCGTCTAAGCAGCTGTATGATCGGTGATTTTCTTATTACAAGAATATAGATGGAATGTATACTATACAACGTGTTTATTAAGAGTTGTAGGGATCCGAAAGCAGGATATTCTACCGGTCATAACGAACAACTTTTGTTCTACGACTTTTAAAATTTCAAAGTTTTTCATTCATCAAATGCCTCTTAAACTTTTATCTAAAATGAATCTAAACGCATCATGAGGCAGCCCTATTTACAGCTGTTCTTTGACCTCTAGTTGTCAATTGTAGATAAAATAGGTAACAGAACTGCCACCAATTACCTAGTAATGTGCCTACCTAATAATGATGTTGCTGTTTTTAAAAATCTTGGTATGTAAAAGAAATATTTTCGCGACTGCAATCCCTAGTCACGGTAAACATTCTCTGAGATCTTTGGTACTAATACCTATTCAGTAACTAGGTACCTACGTGGCTACGTACTCAATATTTAATAGAATATTTATTTTTGTTTGATTACTAGATGTCGTAAAGCAATGTTTATGATATTCATAGTTCTTTAAATTGTAACATGTTACTTTACCACCATGGTTCATTGACACCACAAAATTATTCAACTGCAATTTTGGGAAGTGTCTAGTCTGTCCTATTTATTCTTTGACATACCTGTCTGTCATTGGTTGCATTTAAAAACGCATATCCAATCAGGACGGCCGACGGCCGCCGATCAGTGTTACCATTTGTGGCAGATTTCTGCCATTTGGCAGATTTTAAATATTTCAAGAAAAATCTTATTAGTTTGAATTTTTAATGAAATAATATTTATAATTTATTTATTTTTTACCGAACTGGAAACTTCTTATTCTTTTTTACCTTTATTGATTTGGTTTCTAAACAACTTCTATCTCGTTTTAGATAACTGCAAACCGTTACAAACGATCAAAAGATAGTAACTGAATGTAATGTAGGTATTTAATTTATTCCGTAGCCACGAAGGAGATGGTATGAAGTCATATTTTTGGTATTTTTATCGTCAAGCTTGGTAGATTTTGACAGATTTTTTGGCAGGTGTGTGGTAGAACCGCCACTTTTGAGATGGTCACCCTGTTTGTGTTTACATGCGTTGTTGTACATTGTTTTGTTGAGAAAATGTCATCAAACGTGATAAAATGGTGATTGTTATGTAAAAAGCCGTCGTCAGTCAGTGTGTGTATGAGCAGTGCCTACGAGGTAATGGTTTAGTGTGAAGTTTGAAGCCTGTGTCGTGCGAAATCTCGCAAACTTACCAAAATCCAGTTTTATCCAGTGTTATTATAGCCAGTAAATAATGACAAAATCCATAGGAACCAGTAAAAATATCGTGTCAGGGGATTGGCGGCGTACCTACCTACCTACCGAAAGGTAAGTATTTCAAATTATCTCGTAGGTTATCGTTGTTTTTTTCTTTCCTAGATAGAAGCGCGCGTGCGTGTGACCTTGACACGTACACAGAAAGGGCTGTTGCAAATTTCTGAGAAAATATTAATTTTACTTTTCTATGGGAATTTCGAAAACGATGTATCCAACCGTTGCACACGTCAAAGTATTCCAGTGCTTGGTCTAAATACACGCTCTTTGTTTTCCTACATAACTTCATCAACACGTTGTATATATACAAAAATTACAAGAACTGTTTGATAAATTTTACCTGCATCCTGTGCGCCACATATGTTATTCTTGTTAACGGCAACTTGCTGCTTTTGATTTTTATAGCAGATGAACGGAAAGACGTCAGTACACCTGACATCAGCCATGGAACCGTTGCTCGTCGTCTTCATGGCGAGGCAGCTCTCGTTGTTCAGGTAGTTGTTGGGCTCGCCAGGCAACCAGCTTATCGGCAGCTTCGATAACGGTACTCCTTAAACCAGAACCAGTTATTAGGCACTTGTGTTAGGACTGCACCATAAGCTTCGCAGATCAAATTGGCGAAAGACCATGACGAGAGGGACCTATGATTGACAGACTGGCAAAACACTATGACAGAAGGCCTTAGACCTAGCTTTTGGTCAGACAAAGTGGTGAATGTTAATAAAAAGACAGTACCTAACTACACCAAGACACGGCCATTCTGTAGACTGTGAAGGTCATTAAGTTATGCAGAGGGGGTACCATCTGCACATCTCTTTCGTAATTCGATTCATAAGCCTAATAGGGTAAATACGCCCCTTATCGTCCAGTTAGCGGAGTTGTCACATTCAAGCACCAAAAAGTCTATGTTATTGTAAGTTTATAGAGGTGAAACTTTTTCTGCATATAGCCTATATCCTCTATTTTCATTTAATGTAAAGTGTTTAATTATGAAGTAGACTGCGAATTTTATAAAAATATTTTAATGTCAAATACCTATTTTGACCAGTTTTCGTCCACAAAATCCAGTTTTCGACCACCTACTCCCCAGTTTTCGACCATTCATTTCTGATGGGAAAATATTTCAAATATAGGAGTAAAAATTGATAGAAACGAAACAAAGTTATAGTTATCATGTCGTATATTTTAAGAGTCATAATAATAATCAAAATTTCTGCATTCAAAGTTCAAAACTTACCATCTAGGTATCGAAAATCATTTTTGCTAACTTCTGAAGAAATGTCCCTTTGCATTTTAGTTTCTATAATGTAGTAGTGTACCACAAGAGTTTTAAGTACTTATTTATTATATAATATTATTCAATCGTAACATAACATCATCATCATCAACCTATGTCAGTCCACTGCTGGACGTAGGTCTCTCCCAAGACGTTCACTGAGCCCGAGCTTCGGCTCTTCTCATTCCGTATTTGCCAGCTACATTTCGCAACGATGATGACGACGAAGTGGGGCGACGATCTCGTCGCCCCACCTCTGCGGAGGGCGTCCTACACTACGCTTACCTAAACGCGGTCTGAAGAACCACTGGGACCACTCAAGTATTAGTTTGATCCAGCGATTGTCAGTTCTACGGCATACATGGCCGGGCCACTGCCATTTCAGCTTGCTAATCCTTTGAGTTATGATGTCGACTAGTTTAGTACTCCGTCGGATAACCTCGTTTCGGATTCTATCCTTCGGAGAAACTCCGAGCATAGCTCTCTCCATAGCTCGCTGGGCGACTTTCAGTTTGTGAGCCGACCCTACTGTTAGTGTCCACGTTTTGGCAGCATAGGTCATAACAGGTAGGACGTACCTACTGGTTGAAGACTTTCGTCTTCAAACATTGAGGGATGGGTGACGATAAGACCTGAAGAAGTTCCCCAAACGCAGCCCAGCTGAATTCTCCGGTTTAGCTCTCTCTCAAAATTGTGTCTACCCAACCGCAGGGGCAGACCCAAGGTAGACATATTCCTGTAAAACTTCGAAAGGCATTCTGGCGACAGTGATCGGTTCGGGTGATGCGATCAATAATCATGATCTGAGTTTTATCCAAGTTCATACCCAGCCGACCCGTCGTGAGGCAGCAGCTAGGCTGTTCAGCATCTGTTGTAGGTTCTGCAACGATTCTGCCAATATGACGATGTCATCAGCAAATGCCGTAATGTTGTGATGTATTCGCCGTTAATATTAATGCCCATTAGGGTGCAACTCAGTGTCTTAAACAAATCTTCCAGTGCGCATGAGAACTGGAGGATATTACGGCCCCTTTTCTCACTCCGCAGCACAACTGGTAGGTTTGGACAGCTGGTTCTGGACCTGAACAGACATGGTGGCATCATTGCTTAAACATCTCAGCACTTCGATGTATCGCCAGTCAACCTGAAATCGTTGCAAGGACTGCCGAACAGCCCTTCAAAGGCCTTCTCCACAAACGTAGTCCACAAACGTTAGGCACAAGGGCTGATTATACTCTTCATATTTTTGTATAATCTGCCGTATTGTGTGAATGTGGTCTTATCCTGCTCGAAACCCAGCCTGCTCCGGTGTTTGAAACTCGTCAAATCTCGCGCAAGACGGTTCGAAATAACCCTAGAAAACAGCTTGTAGACTTGGCTCAAGAGCGACATAGTTTTCAAGAAGGCTTTGTTGCATTTCTTGAAAAATATCACCACGACACTTTTGCTCCACACCCTTGGAGTTCTTCCATGGTTAAGAAAGGAATTGAAAACACGTTGGAATTCTTTCAGAACAGGAAAACTACCCGCCTTTAAGAGTTCCGAAGTGATTTCATCTTCCCCTGGGGCTTTCCCATTTTTCAACTGTTTCAAAGCTATCTCGATCTCGTCAAGGCTGATCTTTGGATATCTTCTGTGTAGTGGCGTGTCAGTGTAGCTCTACCATCCTCGTTACTTGATTCGGGACACAATACCTGCGAGGACACAATACTACCGACCGTAAAATTCCTCTATTTCAGCTAAGACCTCCGGCCTGGAGAGGAGTAAATCAATAATTTCTTAAATGGTCGAAAACTGATCGGATGTATCGGTTTTCGTCCACAGTATTACTAAGAATTTTAGAGGAAATTTATATGTAAATAATGCAAAACCTCAATAAAATAATAAAAAAGGAATTAATACATGTTATTCTATAGCTTCTATAGCTTAAAATTCAAATTTATTGATGTTTTACAGCATTTGTTGCATATTAAAATCATGGTCGAAATCTGGAAGCCTTATTTACCCCATCCTGTTCTCGACCAATAGCATTATATTAGTATCTGTATTTGTTGATATAATCATATTAGCCTGGACGAAAACTGGCTAATAAATTTAGGAGGAGTAATAAGACTCAATATTGTTTAAAAGCAGCAGTTAGTTTTCATACATTAAAAAATACAAGACACCAATTTCTTGACATGATACCACCAGTTCCCGACCACGTGGACGAAAAATGGCTTTTCATATAAAAGCGTGGTACAGTTCTCGTCCACGTAATTTAAATAACTTATTATTTATATTTAAAGCGAAAAACATTATAAACGTATTATTTGATCTATTATGAAGGCATACGAATAACTATTATTCTAAAAGTCATAAAAATGAGTGAATAACTTAGCGTGAAAGCGCCATCACTTCACTATTTTTTTCGTTGTTTTTAGCGCTTTTGTATCAGATCACGGCCGACCCCAAACTGATTCTATTATTTATAATTGTTTCACTTGTGCTGGTGACTTGAAACTTTTTTGAGTGTTTGCTTGGACATTCAAGAAGGCGCCAAAATACTCTCTCTCAATGTGTGCATGTTAATTTTGCTATTTTTAGTGTTTATCTACTAGTAGTGCCGCGAATGGTCGAGAAAGGGACGTGGACGGCGAACTAGCGCATCTACCCTAGTTTAACCCTCTTACTGTGGTACTCTAACACAGTAAAGCTCTTGCGCGCAAATTCTTTCAAAAACAGTTTGCAAGAAAAGTCATTGTAAAGTGTGAAAGTTGGAGATATGATGCAGATCCAGATTGTAGGTATCTACCTCTATAGCTAGCTTACCTTCAACAGAGGTGTAGGCACCCTTGGAGTAGGTGGCGTGAATTCCAGTGAATATAATGGGAACTGAGAGAAACGTAGCGTGTTTTACCATCGCCTCACGCAGCTTTAGCGTAAGCGGAGACGCCAGGACCGCTCCTGGAGACATAAGATTACTAAAATACGAAAAAACAGCAGGATCCCGTGATGTCCTGAAATGCTTAAAGGAACACTATAGGCATGGTGTCTCATTGCCTACAAAGCATTTTTAGTTCCAATTAAACATTAATAGATGGCGATACCGGTTGCGATTGAAATATTGATATTTGTTTTAGTCCAGAAAAAAGTATTAAGGTCATGAATAGCTTATGTTATATTGTAAAAAAATCTCCCTTATGCACAGGAAGATGAGGAAATAAGCTGTTAGTGAAATCTTCATGTTTTAACAATAATCAATATTGACCACGTTTTTTCTAGCGGAAATTATTTGAACTACGTTGTGGTTCGGTTTCAAAAGTTCAAAAGATGCCGCTATTTGCGTTTATCGATTTTTTCGTTTCTTATAGAGGCATTTTACTACGTACCTAGCTACGTAAAAATAAAAAATAATTTATTTATTATTCATATAAAAAAACGGTGTATATTAACATGATTCGATTTTTTGCCACGGAAATAAGAGTTGCTAGGTACTTCTACTAGTACAGAATAAATAATAGGACTCTTACTGCGACGCAACAAGGTGCAATTCATCTTGCATAATTTCACTTAAACATTGCCGCACTCTTCTAACGTGAAACTCTGTCGCTGTCAGCGCTGGTGCTGGCGCGGGCCAGACAGCGACAAAAATTATGCCTTTATAAGGGGCTGACAACCATCAAACAACTTCTCGCTCGCATGTTTCGACATGTTGAAAGATATAAAACCACTAAACTCACTTTCGAAAAATCTCATTATTTAATTGGTAAATGTTTAATTTAGTAAAAAAATAACATTTTAATCGATACAAGTTTTCCAACTCAAAAGTTTGCATTAGTACAAAACCTAGTTACTTACTTTTACTTTACTTTTGAGTAGGAAAAAACTGATTGATTTTATATCTTTCAACATGTCGAAACGTGCGAGCAAGAAGTTGTTTGATGGTTGTCAGCCCCTTAAACTTTACGGACGTACGTAGTGCCGTAGAAAGAAAATTATTTATTACGTCAACGCAAGTATATGTAGGTAGGTAAGTACAAAGTTTACTTGACCTTCCTACTTTAGATAACCGCTCAGCATCAGGTGTCACTTCAATTATTTTAGAAGACCCACCTGATGTTCAGCCGCTATCGACGATGGCCAACTACTAGGTATCTCAAATCCAAGAAATAAGCGCTCAACATCTTGGTGGTGGTGGTGAAAGGTAACCATTCAACATCAGGTGGGCTATTTTATGTTGAGAGATTACGTCTATAACCAACTTTTGTCAATTATTTACATTTCATATTGTACGAAAAACGGGTTCTGCTATTAAACACATCATCTACTTTTTTTTAGGATTTTCACAAAGTGGTAGTGACCATTCAACATTAAGTGGGGTGATCACTAATTATCGGGTGAGAAGTAACCGAGCGACTCCAGGTAGCTCAAAAGAGGTAACAGCTCCACATCAGCTAGGCCATCAGATGTAACGCCTTTACATCAGCTTGGTGCCATCAGGTGGGCCATCAGTTGAACGGCTAATAAGAGGGTCGACTTCATCTCAAATTTAATAGGTTATCGCTTTTCTTCTGGTGGGTTTTTTTTTAAATAATGAACTTCGTCACATAATTATAAATTCAAAGAAACAAAAGAAACGAAACGATATAGCTTGCAAAGTAAAAATGGGGAAAAGTATTTTATTTGTTGCACGTTAAGGTTGATTACACATTAAATGTTATTTAACCTACGTCTTTTCATATCTTAATGAAAAGATTTCCTCGTTTTTGGTGACGAATGATCTTAAGTGTGAGATAGTTAATGAAGATTTGTGACTTTATTACAAGGCCCTATGGTTGTGATTAGGTTGAACTATAAACTGTTTTATAACTTTTGTCTCAGGCTTAATTTACATCGCCGCGGGTTGGAATGAAAGCGACTTTTTGCAACGAAATTGTCCATAGCATAGTGAACTTTATGTCAATTATATGTATAACATACAAACTAAATACGAGTAAAGTAGCTAGGGAGCTCGAGAATGCGCGAGGATTATCCGGAAGACTAATTTAGTTGAATGTCTAACAGCCTTCATAGCTCAGTTTGTAGTAGGTCTGCCTTCAGCGCCGGAGGCCGTGGGTTCAATCCTCACCGTGAATAAACATTTTTGTGATGAAAATAGAATTTTGTTCTCTGTCTGGGTGTTTAAGTAGGTCTATAAATTACCTACCAGTAAAAAAGTATATCATGTATTATATAAGTTATCATATCAGCTTTGATTTTGTAAGTCACCCACTATCTAGGTACCTAGATTGATTGTTGATCGAAGCACGGGATCGATCAGTCAGTGCCTCCGAACTAAAACAGCCTAGTGTTAGAGCAAAAAATTAGGTAGGTAGGTAGTTAGGTACCTAATACATCCTACCTACTTGAACAAATTTCATAAGGCAGCATCAACATCTTGCTTTAAAAAAATACTTAAGGGGCTGACAACTATTAAACAACTTCTCGCTCGCACGATTCGATATGTTGAAAGATATAAAATCACTAAACTCATTTTCGAAAAAACGCAATCAACCATCTTGTGTGCAATCACATTGCACACAGTTCAGTAACAATTTCATTGTGATCGATACCAGTTTTCCTACTTAAAAGTTTGCTTATGTACGAAAACTAGTAAAGCAAACTTTTGAGTAGTAAAACATGTATCGATCAAAATGAAATTGTTACTAAACTGTGTGCAATGTGATTGCACACAAGATGGTTGATTGCGTTTTTTCGAAAATGAGTTTAGTGATTTTATATCTTTCAACATGTCGAAACGTGCGAGCGAGAGTCACATTAGCTCTTGTCTTCGCCTTAAACGAATAGATGTGGACCAGCAGTGGACTTGTTCAGGCTGGTGATGTATTAGTACAATCATCGGCCTTCATTTGTATTTGTTTTACCTGTTTCATAATATCTTTTTTTTTTACCTGTTTTATAATCTTTGTTCCTAATAATTATCTTCGGGCCAGGAAGCTTTTTGCTCTACCCTCGTGTCGCGCACGCACGCGCGAACTCTCCATTACCTCGAACCATCAACGCCTTTAACAAACTCTTACAAGCAAATCCAAACTGCGACCTTTTTGCAGATGACTGGAAGGCAGTAATGTCAGAATGTTTGAACTACTGCGAGACAGACATCCTTACTCCACCGGTTATTCTCTTTCGTGCTAAGGTCTAACATAAAACGTGACATTGGCGAAATTGCGGGCTACACTGCAAAGGCCATACAAATAAGAAGAAGAAGAAGAGACAGACACACTCTGATCAAATTTTAAATTACTTAGTACGTGTAAATTATGTAAATTGTGTAATGTTTTTGATCCTGTATACAGGGTGTCCCAGAAATCAACGTCAAGCCGAAAACGGGCGATGGGCCAAGTCATGATAGTTATCAGAAAAATATAAAAAAAATATTTGTCATGTATTTTTCGAATTATGAGTATTACAAAAAATAACAGAAAAACTGACACCCTGTGATGATCTTTTAAGTCCTGTGACTACAAATATTAACTTTTCGTGAAACTTTTTTCTGTAATGTAACCATGGATAACCCTTCTGTAAAATACAAATCAAAATTAAATCATAACTGCCTCAGTTTTAAATAAAATTTTAGATATTAATTTTAGGTGCAAGTTTGAAATTATATTCAGTCATTGGATTTCTTTAGTCATGATTTTAATTTAATTACATCAAGGATTTACAGCAAATGTTCAAACTGTTTGCCTTCAGCTGTAATGCAAGCTCTACATCTCCTTAAAAATTTCCTTAAAATTACACGGACATTTTTAAGGAGATGTAGGTTAGGTTAGGTCATGACTAAAGAAATCTAATGACTGAATTTTATTTCAAACTTGCACCTAAAACTAACAAATTACTTGATAACCCATATCACTCTTCCGACAAGACAGCGGCTCTATCTGTTTCACTTACATTGTCGAAATGGTATGTAGTTGTACCTGTGAATTGTGAGCGACTTAAAAACGCAGCATAGGCATTTTTAAGTACACAATTTAAAGGTTACAAACATTTTATCTAATCAAATAAAAATGTCATGAAATCCGGTTTAGTTCAAAAAAAATATTTTTCTTCCAAAACTAAGGAGTACTCTAGCAAGTATCATACTATTTTGGAATCCTGACTAAATGCGCCATCTTTTAAAGTTACTTGCCAAAATAGTGTAGTACGTTTTTTTTACGGTACAGTCGGTTAAAGTTGGGTGATGTAATTATTTTAAATTAAATGTTGGCCAAACATCTAAAATTTTATTTAAAACTGAGGCAGTTATGATTTAATTTTGAATTGTATTTTACAGAAGGGTTATCCATGGTTACATTACAGAAAAAAGCTTCACGAAAAGTTAATATTTGTAGTCACAGGACTTAAAAGATCATCACAGGGTGTCAGTTTTTCTGTTATTTTTTGTAATACTCATAATTCGAAAAGTACATGACAAATATTTTTTTTTATATTTTTCTGATAACTATCATGACTTGGCCCATCGCCCGTTTTCGGCTTGACGTTGATTTCTGGGACACCCTGTATAGACTAACTTTTTATTTTATTTTTGTTTTAAATTTATGACCTATTATTTTCTTGTTTGACAATGTATCTATAATTTGACATACTTCATTTTTAATTTTAATTTTTCAATGTTAAATTAGTAGTTATATAAATATAAATAAATAAATAAATAACCTGCTATCATAGGTTAAGTTCCGCTAAATGGCTCGTTTATGGGGAACGGCACTGGGCTTCCTATTAGAAAATTTAAAGCATACATTAAGAATAATCTAATAAGTAAAGCTTATTATACTTTAGATAGCTATATTGATGATAAAAGTGCGTGGCCCGATGTCCCGGTCGCTCTGCCCATCGGCAGCTAACATGTCTGCAATGTCTGTACTGTACCTACTATTGTGTGTTTTATTTTTCTCTGATTTAATACATTGTATTTAATTTTATGCATTAGTTTGAAGCGTAGCGTGTGCTGTCTTATAAATTTGATTATGTTTACCTTTTTCTGTATGCCTACGCCTCACTTAACTTCAATAATATATTATATTACATTGTAAAAGGATCATACAAAAGAACGGTAGGAACCAACCCGTAAGTTTGTTGCCTGTTCTTCTAGGCTTTGGTCGCGAGGAACTGGCACCTAGAGTCACCTAGCTTTAAGACGTTTCAAAGTGATCCTTGTGATTTTATTGAATAAATACCTATTGACTTTGACTTTGACTAAATAATCTTTTCACTGTTTGGCTAAATAGATAAATAGAAAATTATTTATTGCACAGAACAAAATGTATCGTAAAAAGGCGAACTTAATGCTAGAGAGCATTCTCTTCCAGTTACCCTTTGTGTAGTTTTAAAAGACCAGATTTTTTATCTAGCCTTATTTTTGAAAGTAAAGCTTTAAGTCTATACATTACCTTCAGCTTTGCAAACAAATCTCGCATCGCTCCACGTAGCCGGAATGGCATGCAGTTTCATCCACCCGTCATTGAATGAATAACCTAAGTTATCCGAGGTACCTAAAAATCATAGAATACTCATTCATTTATTTACAGTAACAAGGGTTACTGATGGTCCACGCACTAGGCCCACCGCAGGAGTCCAAACAAGTTTTAAATTTTCTGCAAAAAAAACCGACTACAAATACTCTGAAAATATAAAACAGCAATTTCATTTACCTACTTGGATAACCTTCGATTTTAAAGCCAAACTCTGTAAGAATATCCTTTCACATAACAAAGGCTTTTTTTTCATAGAGAGATCGGTTCACAAATGACGGAGTTATGCGGTAACAAACATAAAAAAAACAGTCGAATTGAGAACTTCCTCTTTTTTTAGGTCGGTTATCAAAAACATATTACTCAGAAACAACGCAAAATACTACAAAAAATTGTAGAAAAAGCAGAACTAAAGATTCTAAAAAATGATGATGATGATTGTGATATGATATTCCAAAAGATATACAGTCTCCCAGTAGTGATGCTTGCATTACTGGAATAAGCAGCCTCAAGTATAAATGTTTATACTGTGCTATGCGGCTTACTATGCTTTAGATAGCTATATCAATGAAGTGCATGGCCCGATGTCCCTGCAGTCGCTCTGCCCATCGGCAGCTAACATGTCTCCAATATCTGTACTATTGTCTTTTTTTCTCTACTTTAATAGATTGTACGTATGCATAAGGTATTATTCGTTTGAAGCGTAGCGTGTGCTGTCATTATGAATTTGATTGCATTTACCTCCAACGCCTCACTAAATTCAATTGGCACCACACTGGAGCTTTAATATTGTATTATATTACATTGTAACAAGGATCATACAAAAGAACGGTAGGACCCAAGCCGTAAGTTTGATGGCTGTTCTTCTAGGCTTTGGTCGCGTGGAACTGGCACCTAGATTCACCTAGTTTTAAGACGTTTCAAAGTGATCCTTGTGATTTTATTGAATAAATACCTTACTTGGTACTAAGAGGGCTGAGCCGTGCCTGGGGATGAAAATCGTAAGCTGTTTCAGTTGATTTTGGGTTTCAAACTTTCGTAATACTATTTGTTTTAAAACATAGACAATGACAATGAATTATTATTTTCCAATTTACAAAATGTACCGTATTAAGTTCATTTTGTAAATTGGAAAATAATATAAAACAGTTGAGCTATCTCTAGATCGTTTGCAACGGTCTGCAGATAGCTCAACTTACCTATCAGAGCCAATCGGAAGCGTCCCCAAGACACTGGCTGCATTGCCACCCTGGGATACCATTGCTCATTGCTTTGAATATGATGTAGATTAAAAGTATTACACGAGTATTTATCGCGTTTACCTTAATACTTTAATAATACTTAATACTTATCCCCGTACTTATACCCGTGTAATAACTTTTAAATATGTGTTATGATCGCGAGAGTTTAAAAACTACTATGATGTAGATTGACAAGACAAAATTAACTAGTACACTCTAGCAGTGTACCAACCAACAAAGGCGAAACGGGTTAAAGCTAACCCATTATAGTATAAAACAAATATACTCAGTACCTACACATAATGCCTCACAAAAACTTCGTGAGGAACCCGGTATGTCGTAGAACCTCAAAAGTTCTAAAACATGTGTCAAGTGCTCGAAAAAAGCCAGTTTGAGGCGCACTTAAAATCATTCCATCACACTGTCTCGAAAGAACTAGTGACAAGACAATAAGAACACCAAAGATTTTATTATCCCAAAAGTTATTATCCGTGTAAGATTTGAACCCACGACCTTCCCCTTAACGGGGCTGCGCAAACCACCTGCGCCAACGGAATCTAATCATACCCGATAAATAGCGACGAATGTGTTATTTTTTTATGAGTAAACTAATAAAAAAAACTAATAGAAGTTTATAAATATAATTATGACTCACCCTCAATGTACAAGACAATAAAGAGCAGAAACAATATCGAAAGTGACCTAAACATCGTACGAAACTCAAATTCCAAATGTAATACTACTTTTGAAAGACAATTTATTTTATACTGAGTTGGGAATTTGTAATGTCATGTAGTAATTGTTTTTAGGGTTCTTCAATAAGTTCTAATAAACCACGTTAAAAATCCGTTGTTTATATGGGACCACACCTGAAGTATACGCTATAAAACAAAAACAGAATCATAAAAATCAAATAAATAATTGGCGGAGTAATCGCGTAACAAACCTACAAAAAATACAGAAGAATTGAGACTCCTTCCTTTTTAAAATCGGCGAAAAACAGCATAAGATGAGTAGTAGTATCTCCGGAGTACACTGAATGAGATGCTGTGTTTCGGTTTTAAGGTAGTTGCCAGTGAATTCACGGGCGCTGCAGACCCACCGGACCACCGCTCATACCCCCCGTGGTACGGTGGGGAATTATTTTTCCCGACGATACCATCATACAGGCACATGAGGCTTAACATCTGTAGGCTTCAGTGCATCGTAGCGCACGTTCCTATCGTGCTTGACTCACGATGCAATGCTTTGTTTTAGGTACTACTGAAATTCAGGTGGGCTATCTGCTTGTTCCACGAGCTAGCTAGGATGAATTTACAAGAAAACGTGTAAATTCATCCAAACAGATTTCTGAGGTCTTCAGCTACATACGAGTAGATCATTTTGGCATTGCACCAACTTGAAACACTCTCAGTTATTGAGATCAATCAAATCTTGAAAAATCATCAATCAAAAGCTTTGAAAATCATCATCAATGACTTTCAAAGTGGCGCTCGACACGCACTTGGGCAATTAATTCAACTTTTTTATTGTAGTTCTACCAGACTGAATATTAATTAATTATTTCAATAGGTCGTGGGTTCAATTGTATGTAGTATAACCACCACGCGCGAAAACCCACTGTCTACCTCTGCAATTACTTTTTTAGCTTGCATTACGTCAATTACGTCACCTTGGACGTAGTATTACAATGGACGAAGCATTTTGGTTTTTGGCGTGTCCGGTTTTTGTAAGTGTTTAGTTGTCGATAAGTATTTGTGTGAGTGACTAGAGAAGTGAATACATTGACTAATCTATCGATAGAATAAGAAATAGATGAAAAAGACGTTTTAATTGGAAATCATCTTTTTAATTTTAGCTGATTGCTGACTTTTATTGCGAAAGCCCAAAACCAATATTGGAACACTATCATCGTCAATATTATTTTCCACATTGACATAACCGTGAGAGCGATGGCCATTTCGTCCATGCATAAGAAAATTTTGTTTTTCTCCCAGTTTTCAAGCTTTTATCTACTCCCGTCTTAATTCTGGGCATTTTGGGAACCTAAAAAATTATGTAAAATTTAACAAAAAAGGAGCCGTCGCGAGACGCCTATCTATCTATCTATTTAACCCGTTGGCACCCTCTGCTGGATTTAGGTCTCCCCTCTATTGCGCTACTCTTTTCAGTCCTGTGCCAGTCGTATCCACTGTGGTCCGACCACTCCAACGATGTCATCCGACCAACGGGCTGGTGGTCTGCCTCGCGGTTTTCGTGCATCCCTTGGCCACCATTCCGTTACCGACTTAGTCCATCGCCCGTCGTCTCTTCTAGCCAAGTGTCCCGCCCAGCTCCACTTCAGGTGTGCGATCCTCATACCTACGTCTACGACTTTTGTGCGCCGTCGGTATATCCACGTTGGGTATGTGGTCAAGTAGAGAGATCCCGAGCATGGCACGCTCCATTGCTCTTTGCGCTACGCGTATTTTCTGCATGTTTTCCTTTGTGAGCGGCCATGTCTCGGATCCGTAAGTAAGAATGGGCAGGACGCATTGATTGAACACCTTGGTCTTTAGGTTTTGTGGGATTTTAGATCGAAGAACGTCTTCTAAATTGCTGAAGGCAGCCCACCCAAATTTTATTCGCCTTCTTATTTTTTTCAATTGGGAGTTCCGGCCAATTGAAAAAAACAAGGTGAGCGCGAGACGCCTAGAAGGTGTGAAAAATCTAAACTACAACGCCGCATTAGATGTTTCACATAAAAAACGGAAACTAAAATATTATCGAGAAATTGGTCGGTGTAGGTACATCACTAGCACAGATGCCTAAAACAATAAATGTTGTTTTAAGTACATTTATTGTTTTAATTAATTAATGGGCTTACACAAAATTTTCAAGGGTACCGCATATCATCCGCTATAATAATTTTGAAAAAAAAAAAATACTTTACACTTTTAAATATCAAAGACGGGCCTGAATACCACCCCGACTGTCAATCGGAAGTTATTGCTTATGTGAGTGGTGAGCTTTATTCAGAAAATGAGGAGGTTCCTTCTGGTGCGCCTTGTAGTTTTGAATTCCCGTTAAATACAGTGCTCAAGGAACCATCTGTTCCCAAGTCATTACCAGCTCATGTCGATTTGTTAAAATCTATTCAACATTTCGACAGCCTACACAGCTCAGTTGGTAGTAGCTCTGCCTTCTGCGCCGTAGGCCGTGGGTTGATCCCCACCGAGAACAAACATTTGTGTGATGAACATAGATGTTTGTTCTCTGTCTGGGTGTTATATAATACTATAAGTATGTATTTACAAAAAAAAAGTATATAAGTAGTATATCAGCTATCTGGTTCCGATATCACAAGCTTTGGCTTAGTTTGGGGCGAGATAGTGCTGTGTGGAATGTCCACCAATATTTATTTATTTTATTTTGAATCGGAAGATTGGGACAATGTCCGCTATAGTAGGGGAGCCCAAGAGGGGATTTCGGGATTTCCTCGAGCGCGTCAGATTAATATACAGGGGGATACCTTGTACCTGGTTAAGAACCTCCACCAAATATGAGCCCCATATATAAAGCCGCCCGTCTAGGATAAAGGATCAGATTAGTAAAAAAAAATTGATCATCAGAAAATCTCGAGCGCGTCAGATTAAGTTAGGGTGAGTTAATTACATGCTAAAAAGTGTATATTCCACTAATCTGACAATTTGAGAGTGACGTAAAGAAACGGGAGGGCTACAAAGTTGTAAAAAAAAAACGTCATCTCGACATTCTCGAGCGTGGCTGATTTTATTTTTATTTTGAAGTAAATAATTCAAGGATAACGAAAAATATATAATCTGACGATTTCCACAAGCCGAAGTAACAAATATTCGTCGATAAAGTTTAGCTGCGTGGTGCCTATATTCCCCTCTGCGCGCTTCTATTTCGTGCCATGAAATCGAGCCAGAAGAAGAAGATGATTCTACTAATGAAGATGATGACTAATTCATCAATTAATTGTACATAACAAAATATTTTTTTGCATATTTTTTTAAATTATTTTCTTATAAATACAAGTATTCTACTTAACAAACTTATACTTTTTATTTGCATGCTATTTCCTGAGCTTTTCAATTAATTAAGTTGAATGGTTTAAAAAAATCAAAATAAAAATATTTTTTTTTGTCAGATTAGGCGAATCCCTCTAGATAATCGTCAGATTATGAGACAGCACGTCTAGGACATAAAGATGAACCATATATATCTTAATCTGACGCGCTTGAGTATTTCAAAATGGCGATTTTTTTTTGCATATTAAAATAATGGCTGCGAGTTTGCGTCACATCGAAATCGTCAGATTATTGAATGAGATTTTTTTTTTAGGTTCACATAACACCCCCTTAAAAAATATGACGCGCTCGATTAATTTTTTTTTTACAAACGATCAGATTAACATACGTACATTATTAAAAATACGTAGGACATTGGTGCTATCAATATCTGACGCGCTCGAGTATGTCCATGTAACGGTTTTTTTTTACATTTTTGAAAATCTATAGCCGCTCCCCCCACCGATGAAAAGGTATACTTATATAACATTTTTTTCTTCTTATCATCTAAGCTTTGCAACCCAATAGGTCTCTATGACGCTCGAGGAAATCCCCATTTAGCATCATGGCCTCCCCTACTACTATGCAGAGGTGCAAAAGCAGTATTGCTCATCTCCTGGTTTCATTTTTTTGGAAACAAATGATGTGTTAAAGCCTTACGATAAATCGAACTCGCTTGCACTAATGAGCGTGGCTTTGCAGCAATCACGCAAGCCGTCATAAAACATAATGAAGCCTCTCAGGCTGGGTTTAAATCTTGGATGGAATGGAATGGGATATAGTTCTACTCTTGATTTGTCACCAAAAACTTTACAAGAAAAAAATAGCGATATTTTTGTGAAAGGTAGTTTTCTAAAAACTTGTGCTGATACCCTGCAATTAGCTTGCGGCCACAGAGCCGAGATTATACAACAAAGGCGTGATTCTGTACTACGGTCTGTAAAGGACAGTTTTGTCAAAGCAAGCTTACGGAAAATTCAAAGCTGCGAAAGTTTATTTAAAAAATATGTGTTTTCCACCGCTATCGAAAAAGCGGGTGGTACCGCTAAAGTGTTCTGGCCGCCTCGCAAGCACGGCAACATCAGCAAGTTCAGGCCCTGCCTAGCTATGCTAATAATAGTATTCCCTATGCAAATAGAATTCCTGCGCAAGGAATGTATAACTACCCGCATTTCGCAAATGCTTCAAATATACCACAAGGTTATAACTCCGATGCCAGGGCGTCTATCCTCGTCCCCCTCCAAGGCAATATACGAGGTCGAAGCAAATTTTCAAGGGTTTGACGCGACATAATTATTATCCCAACACAAACAGAGAAATAGAAAGCTCGCTTTCTTCTTTCTGCTCGGCGCTCGACGAGACAACACGTCAAGGTGACGTCGTTGTACGTTTTAAAAGATCACTGTCAGTACTTGACAGACTCCACACTGTTAATACAGAGCGACAACAGGGCTGAAGTTTCGTACCTGAAAAACGAAGGCGGCACCAAGTCAGTACCTCTAATGGATCTAACCTACCAGATTGTCGCTATCCTAGATGACCTCAGGATACATGCAGAGATACACTACCTACCGGGTCTTTTCAATGCCGAAGCAGATCACTTATCTCATATGACAGGTCCGACAGGTTCGATAATATTCTCCAAGTGGGGAATACCCGTGACAGATTTATTCGCATCAGCAGTAGCGCATGTAGTTCCAAGGTATGGGACGTTAGATGTGACAGATCATCAGGCTTATCTCCACAACGCGTTCAGTCAGATGTGGGATTATCTTTTAACATGGGTGTTTCCACCCCCTTCCTAATGCTTCGAGTGTTACAGCACCTGAACTCATCGAAAGGAGTGTACTTGGTCGTAGCCCCACGGTGGAACAAAGTTTTTTGGAGGCCTGACCTCAAAAACCGTGCCCTGGGTCCCCCATTTACGATATGCCATCTGGCTCAGGTTTTGATAGATACCACAACCGGTTATCCACCACCACTGACGCAAGACATGGTTTTGGAAGTATGCAGATGTGGGGGTGGTCAGAAAGTTTGGCAGGTTGGTCACAGGATCAAAAAATACTATTGCAAAAAAGTTGGCGTGAATCTTCTCTAAAAACATAAAAAGTAGCGTGGAAAAAATGGTGTTTGGGCCAAAGAAAATTCGACAAGCGCTTCAAAACTAAACGGTTCTGATTTAAGTAGATTTCTTTTGGATTTACATTTTAAAAATGTTTAGCATACAATACAATTTTAGTTTATAAATCAGCTATACCTACTCTCTGCGACCCCAATGAAAGTAATCGTCTGCGCATATTTTAGTCAAAAAGCTCTAAAATATATCAGCATTCAGAATGTTAAGTCAAGCAAGGCTCCAATATGGGACACTGATTTGCTCACTAACTGGCTTAAAGAAAATAAAGTAGACACAAATAGTTTTTACGAATGCTCAGCTCGCGCAGCCATTCTATTATTGTTATATTCAGTAGTGTCAAATACATTTACCTGACATGTATTTGACACTACTGGCGGTGAACGAAGAAAACTGTGTTCAAAGATAATACAGTAACTCTTTGGCCAAAATTTGGATGCATCCTACTAGTCTGTGATTAGGATCCAAGACGGATGTCTTGGATGTAACTAACAGGCAATCAGGCTGGCGCCTCTTTCAGAATAAAGATTACCAGACCCTGGATGCAATATTTTCAACAGAGTTATTGCCTTATCCCAAACTAGACGCTCTATATGCAAAGAAAGTCATTTATTTTTGATGGTGTGTGGCACACCAAAAGTAGCATCTAGGACCGTTATAGCTGGCTGAATAAAAAAGGTTTTAGTTCAAGCAGGAATCAAAGCCAGTCCTGGTAGTATTCGGCCTGCAGTAGCATCTAAAAATTGGGTTCATAATTGTCCTATTGAGGAGATTTTGTCCTATGGTAATTGGCGATCAGAAAACACATTTGCTAAATATTATTGTCGTGAGATTGATCCCCCTTCGCAAGTATTGTCCAACCAATCTATCACTAGCTTTTTTACACCGGTTATCGAATGAAAGGGTAACAAAGTAACAACCATCATGTTGATTAGAAATTGCTATTTTTATGTTTTGCTATAGAAACGTAGTACCTGTTTTTTTATAAAAGTTTAATAAGTAGATGTTTTGTGATAGAAGTAAAAACTAGTGTTTTTTTCTGCGGTATTTTACTACCTAAATTATATTAAACTAGTAGTTCGCCCCGAACTGTGATCTCGTGATGCGACCGATCCGACGAACGCATCAAAACTTTGACTAGGTAGTAGTCAGAGGCAAGTCCAAACATTATCTTTGGACTTTTTTCTGACTACCGCCTACTAACTTGGTATGGTAACCAAGTTTCAACTCTATTGGCCTATTTATTGAAGAGTTCCGTTGAACAGACCTTGGCTCCATCATCAGACCTGGTCGTCGTCACCATTTTATGAGAACTGAGTACCACCTTAATATATTTCAAGAAAAAAAAATAAGAAAAAGCAAAGGAACTGGCGGACCAGTAGAAAAACCTTGATGTCAACGAAACTCTTAGAGATGGGAGCTCTTGGATCGCTGGTTTCTTAATTTAACTTTTATTGTTTTATCTCAAAAACAGAGCGTCCCAAAAAAAAAAGTAAAAATTGTTTTGGGATATCCAAACAAAGCCCTTTCATATGACATGTAACTTGATTTTTTTATGTAACTTTTTTTATTTTTGCCCCCTTAAAAAACCCCATATCTCAAAAACCCTTCATCCGATTCTACTCATATACTTACCAGTAAATTTCTCAAGTACAAGCTATCGACATATCAAATTTCATGCAGATCGGATCAACGGTTCTAAAGTTATCGCCAGACAAACATACATACATACATACATACATACATACATAAAATGCCAAATCGCCCAAGTTGAAACTAAGATCTTCGTTCGCTTCGCTCACTCGATCAATAATTGTTCAGGTGTTTGTAAATAATAAAATGTCACTTTATTGATCTTTAATCCATAAATGATTCGATTGATATTTAATTATTAGGTATCGTATTATTATATACAAGCTGGTGCCCTCGACTTCGTCTGCGCAGGATTAGTCACACAATATCTTTATAAATTGTAGCATATGTGTTATTCTGATATATAAGCTATATTATTGTAAAGTTTCATTAAAATCCATTCAGTAGTTTTTACGTGAAAGAGTAACAAACATCCATCCATCCATCCATCCATCCATACTTACAAACTTTCGCGTTTATAATATTTATTATTAAATATTTATAATAGTGCAACTATATGTTTCTGATAAATAAAATATACCGACTGTTATTTCTGTACTTATTGTAATTTGTTTTCTTGACTACTATACATTATTTTGTATATGTAGGTATATTATATTACTATTATATAATTATGATGCTTATGTATTATTATGTATGCATATTATTATTATTTAAGTATGTAAGTATCTACCTTATTACCTATTTAGAGTGTAATTAGATTTTTATAATTACTATCTTGTTATTTTTCGCGTGCACCTGCGACCAATCTTCCTTACTCTTACAATCCTCTCCATCCAAAGGTTGTCTGGAAGAGATCGCTTTCAGCGATAAGACCGCCCATTGTACCTACATTTATTATTTTATTTTTATTTGTTATTGTACCTACTGTTGTTTTGTTTGGTGTACAATAAAGTATTTTCATTTAATTTCATTTCATTACTTACCATCCTTCTCCTACCTGTACAGGTAGGTATGTATTTCTTACAAGTCTACCTTCGTAGTACGTAGTTTTACAATCACATTGGCGTTATTCTGTCCACCAGGCAATAACAGACAGGTCTCAATATAACTAGGTTTTAAATAACCGTTAAAGCTTAATATTAGCGTTTTATTGAAGAATTGATTAAGATTGATATAAAGTTATTAATTTCAAAATTTTTAAATATAATTATTTTTATAATAATACAAAATAAAAAATTGTACCTTCTAATAAAACGCTTATGGCAGAAGTAAACTGCTAGGTTTAAATAACATACTAAGTGAGTATGTTATTTAAAACCTACCAGAAATTAAATAGGTACCAACCTACATAGATACAGGGTCATAATAATAATGACATTAATTGATAATAATTTTATGATAATAATTGAACACTTGTATGATTGCTATGTGTGGCACGAGACTTTGAATACAAAGTCTCGTGTCACACATAGCAATCATACAAGTGTTCAATCAAGTGAAGCTAAGTCTGGCGCCCGCGGTAATATAGGTATATCTGGTGTGAATGAACTCTCTATCTTTTTATGCTATGTTTTGGGTAGCTGTATGTGTCTTCAGTATTCGGAAAAAGAAGAAGTCGGAAGAAGTACTGTTCCAAGGTCTATTGGCTTTAGGTCTCGACGGAATACCAGCGAATGGCTTCCTCACATTGCTAGGCATTATGCTGAGTCGAGACCCTTTTGCTGCTGTAGCACACAGAAACATGGCATTATTAACGACATTTTTTTGACTGAGTATCTTTCTTTTTTTGTGCCTTTGTTTTTATACCGGTTTTTGGTGTGTTTATGTAGGTAATATATAAATATCTAAAAAAATGTCTATGTCTATGGGGAAACGCTCTCACGTACCATCCATCTCTTTACAAAGGCATCCAGATGGTCCCACTAAGCGATAGCGGTCACTAATATTTATTAATTTACTAGCTGGTGCCCGCGACTTCGTCTGCGCAGGATTAGTATTTCGAGTAGCTTATATTAGCGTGGCGCAGTAGGTAAATATGTGTAACTCTAGCGGTTTTGGCAGCGCACGCCAGAATAACTCGCAGATAGTAGATTTTTTCCTACTTACTTGACACTTATCGTCATATTTTGGACAATTCACACAATACCTTAATAAATTGTAGCCTATGTGTTATTCTGATGATTTGCACGACTAATGTCAAAAAAGAAAAATGTCCAAAGCCAATGTACATAAGTAAAATTGTCCAATAATAAAAATGTCCATATGTAAAAATGTCCAATAATAAAAAAATCCAATAATAAAAATGTGCATAAGTAAAAATGTCCAATAATAAAAACGTTCAATAATTATAAATGCCAATTTAAAAGAAGAGGTTTAGACGAGGCCGCGAGGGTTTGCGGTACATATAATGTCGGACTATATGAGCCTCTTCAAGTCGTACTTCAGCTCCTTTCACCGCACTGGTTTGAGAGATGCCATTTTTGTCATTATTATCGTCGAGTACATTTAAAAAAGATACTTTATACAAGTGGCCAGGGGCCTTATGCTCACTTCGACAGAGATTATCTCACGTTAGAGATGACGTCATATCTCGTTCGATAAATATTTATCCCCATTCTCACTATCTAACTCCCCAATTTTCTCATACAAAGTTCATGCGAGACGCAAGGTCAACGAGTTATTGAACGAGATATGACGTCATCTCTAACGTGAGATAATCTCTGTCGAAGTGAGCATAAGGCCCCTGTATCTTATAAGATTGATAAGTATATTTTTAATTACAAAAGCTGTTTGTATTGTTATGGACATATCTATAGTTGGACATTTTTCTGGTTGGGTATTTATATTCCTGGTCAGTTTTCTAGAAGGCATTTTCTGTATATGTTCATTTTTCTAGTTGGACGTTTTTATACTTGGATATTTTTCTGATTGAGCGTTTTTATAGTTGGGTATTATTATGCTCTTGGACATTTTTATTTTTTGACATTATTATTGTAGTTTCATTAAAATCCATTCAGTAGTTTTTACGTGAAAGAGTAAAGATAATGATAAAGATAAAGAAGGTAAAAATTTGGTGTTAGTAACAAACAAACATCCATCCATCCATCCATACTTACAAACTTTCGCGTTTATAATACCTATTAGTAGGATCATCAATCCTACATCATTGCAATAGTTGTAGAAACCAACTAGAGACAGACGCAAAACGTGTTTTTGTTATACTATACCTACGATTATCCTGTAGTAGGAGTTATATCGATATGGTAATACATATATAGCTGTTTTTTTTTCATAGTTCAGTATCTGCCTAACCGCTCAGTATTCAAATAAAACTTGAAATTTAATAGTAGAATCAAAATCAGAATCATTTATTGATAAAGATTTAACACATTAACAATAAAATAAAACCTTGGCTCGTCAACCGTAATTTAACATTATTCATATCAAATATTACAGTTAAATACCTAACGACTTACATAGGTACTACCTTAAAACAGAATGCGCTGTAAAGAGGCGACTTTGTCGTATTCAAATAAACTAGTGGTTCACCCCGTGGCTGCTAGTGGTTGCAACCCGACGAACGCACCAAAACTTTGAGTGGGTTGTAGTCAGAGGCAAGTCCAAACATTATGTTTGGACTAACGCCTACTAACTTGGTATGGTAACCAAGTTTCAACTCTATTGGCCTATTTATTGAAGAGTTCCGTTGAACAGACCTTGGCTCCATCATCAGACCTGGTCGTTGTCACCATTTTATGAGAACTGAGTACCTCCTTAATTTATTTAAAAAAAAAAAAAGCAAAGAAACTAGCCTACCAGTAAACCTTGATGCCAACAAAACTCTTAGAGATGGGAGCTCTTGGATCGCTGGTTATCTTACTTTAACCGAGTGTCCCAGAAAAAAAGTAAATATTGTTTTGGATGTCCAAACAAAGCCCTTTCATATGACATGTAACTTGATTTATTTATATAACTTTCTTATTTTTTCCCCCTTAAAAAACCCCATATCTTAATAACCCTTCATTCGATTTCACTCATATACTTACCAGTAAATTTATCAAGTACAAGCTATCGACTTATCAAATTTCATGCAGATCGGCTCAAATGTTCGAAAGTTATGGCCAGACAAACATACATACATACAAACATAAAATGCCAAATCGCCCAAGTTGAAACTAAAATCTTCGTTCGCTTTGCTTACTCGATCAAAAAAAATCTTCGTTCGCTTTGCTCACTCGATCAATAAAATCTTCGTTCGCTTCGCTCACTCGATCAATAAAATGAGTCATATAAAAATTCAAAAGTAAATTTGACCTTAAAAGTTAATGTAATTATAATAAATAATAAAGTTTGAATAAAGGTGAACGCTGACTTGGCCACACCGCACGCGCCGCAGTCGCCGCAGTAAGCGCATTTGTTATTGACCTCGCACACCAGTCTGCGCCGCAGTCGCCGCAGTCATACCCGTCGCCGCACGCATCGCACTGGATTTCTTTCATTCAGTTTTAACCAAACCAGTGATATGCGAATGATGACACCAGCACCGCACGCGCCGCAGCGTCCGATGCGGGCGGGCCGGCGTTGGTGACGTCATCAGCTGCGGCTCGGGGAGTTCGGCCGCTTCAGGTACTGCGGTGACTGTGGCGCGGGTAGGTATGCGAGGTTGAATAGAACTTCATATAAAGAATTCGAATGCGGCGACTGCAGTGCGTGCGGTGCGGCCCAAATCTGCGTTCACCTTTATTCTCCGTCATAGTGGGTAGGTATAGTCAAGTCATTGTATAGAAACTCTTTTATGGTGTACAACGTCTTGTCTAATAATAAGATTTTGACTCGATTTATAAAACTGATTGGATCAACGGTTCTAAAGTTATCACCAGACAAACTATTCTTTGGTTACAATCTCACCTGATGGTAAGCGACGATGTAGTCGACGATGGAATAGAACGGTCTAGAAGACACCTATTCACTCTTGCTTTGCCAAGAGTGCATATGTGTCTTCTAGGTCGGGACAATAAGTTTAACACAGTAAATGTCAAATGTCACAATAAATATTCGTGATCGAAGCCAAGAGCACGTCAACGAGTTATTGAACGAGATATGACGTGATCTCCACCGTGAGATAATCTCGCTCGAAGTCTTCGATCAACAATCAAAGCTCGAAGTGAGCATAAGTCCCCAGAGCAATAACATCTCTTATGAACTTAACAACGAAGTTGAAAATTGCAACACTGAGTAGGAACGCATTGCGAATCATGAAAAAATAATTTGGCCTAAGTTTTGTATTAGTCCTACCAATAAGTGGACGTTTCCTCTATAATGGTAAATAGGCAAATAAAACTTGAGAATTGAGAAAAAACTTATTTTTGCTGTAAACTTTTGGCTTACTTAATGGAAATAATAAATTCAAAATCATTTATAACAAAATACAAAAATAGATAATTCAAGAAACTAAATTCGAAAGAGCAAATGTAGTCCTTCATAAAGTACCAGGTATTGCCATTGCGCATTTAAGTTAGTCTTTAATATATAATCGCCATTATTGAGCATCAATTATTTCTGGTTCCTTCTCGCATATGAAAGCCATGGTCCAGAAGCAAGGGGCATCGTTGAAGTGCCCACTGCCTCTCGCCATGACGCCACAGAGCTCCCCATAAGGCTGCGAAGCGTTATTGGGTTCTCCGGATTCCCATCGCTCAAATCCAGCCTCCTGTAGTGTCTCATCTAGAAAAAGAGTTGATCATCTTCCAGCCCTCATTCCACGCTAAGTAAGAAATAAATTATATTTATTGGCGACACAAAAGCTTACACTACTGGGAAGCAACTTCAATCATACAAATGAGCTTTGTTCGTCGCAAAACGTATTCTGACTCAGTATTAGTTGGTTGGTTTGCAACCAACGCCGGTCTGGTTCTGTCGGAGCCTTCTGGCAAAAGTCAGGCTGGCACAACGGGTTCTTTCATACACTGTCTATCAATCATCACCACAGAATACAGAACTGTGTTCTGTGATCATCACATCGGTGCTTACTTCTTTCTTACTCATTTGATCTTTCTTAAAGTTCATTCATATGTTTCTTTTAATTTCACTGGAATTTGTGAAACCTTACCAATTAATGTAACAAATAAAAATATTTAAAAACAGTTCAATACAGTTAGTTGGCCACTTTCAACAATTTCATTAGTTTCCAAACAGTTTGTTTTAACCACAAAAATCTTACCATGAATAGTTCTCCAAGATCCACCATCGTTGGGATCAGAGAAACCGATGGCTGCCCAACCTTTTTCCTGAGCGAAGATAGAATTTTGAGGGTATTGGTTGTGCAGGTCCCTGAGAACTGTGAATTCCTCTTCGCTATTGATGACAGCCAGGTGGCCACCTTCCGCCATACACGTCAAGTAAGCACGGGGCCAGATCAGTCCGCGGCCATGGACCTTGTAACATTTCCCGGTGCGTTTTTCAAAACGGTATTCTGAAAGATTAGTAATCATGGGCACTTGCCACGTCATAAAGATATGGTGGTAGGTAAGGTGCAGTTGGTTCTGGAGATTCATCGAATGACAATTTACGACGTAGCATACGACGGCGCCCCACCCGATGCATAGAAGTTGTTATACTGCTTCTGACTGGTGATGATGTTGATGTGACTGAACTTTCGAAACCATGAGTTTTATTTCAAGTTTAAGAATAAGTTTATAGTGGACGCTCGCTTATTTATTGTGAAGGTTCCATTAGAAGAAAAAAAGGTATACGGGCAATCCGTTTCTCGCATTTTTGATGTATGTCAAAAAGATATATGTGTTAACACTTAGACGATGTATTATATTCCTCCACGTGTTAACAGCTGTTAACATTAACTAAGTGTCAACGACAAGAAAATCAACGGTCATTACAGTTTTGTAGCAGCTGTATGATCGGTGATTTTTTTATTACAAGAATATAGAGATGGAATATATATATATATATATATACAATAATTACAAGAACTGTTTGATAGATTTTACCTGCATCCTGTGCGCCACATACTGCAGACGTGTCAACTTCCTGCTTCTGATTTTTATAGCAGATAAACGGGAAGACGTCAGTGCACTTGACATCGGCCATGGAACCGTTGCTCGTCGTCTTCATGGCGAGGCAGCTCTCGTTGTTCAGGTAGTTGTTGGGCTCGCCAGGCAACCAGCTGATCGGCAGTTTCGATAACGGTACTCCTTAAACCAGAACCAGTTATTACGCACTTGTGTTAGAACTGCACCACAAGCTTTGCGGATCATTATGGCGAATGACCATGATGAGAGGGACCTATGATTGACAGACTGGCAAAAGACCATGACAGAAGGCGCAAGCCTTAGACCTAATTTTGGTCAGACAAAGTTGTGAATGTTAATAAAAAGACAGTACCTAACTACACCAAGACACGGCCATTCTGTAGACTGTAGAGGTCATTAAGATATGCAGAGGGGGTACCATCTGAAAATCTCTTTCGTAAGTCGATTCATAAGCCTAATATGTTAACCCTCTTAACGTGGGACTCTAACACAGTAAAGCTCTTGCAAATTCTTTCAAAAACAAAAAGTTTCTGTAGTTATAATAAAAATAAATGATAACAAAAACAGTAGGTGTAAAATGCAGTTTGCAAGAAAAGTCATTGTAAAGTGTGAAAGTTGGAGATGTGATGCAGATCCAGATTGTAAGTATCTATAGCTAGCTTACCTTCAACAGAGGTGTAGGCACCCTTGGAGTAGGTGGCGTGAATTCCAGTGAATATAATGGGAACTGAGAGAGACGTAGCGTGTTCTACCATCGCCTCACGCAGCTTTAGCGTAAGCGGAGACGCTAGGACCGCTCCTGGAGACATAAGATTACACACGAGCAAATCGAAAAACAGCAGGATCCTGTGATATCCTGAAAGTTAAGTCTTTCATTCCTTCCATTACCTGAAAGACCATCGAGTGCACGGTGTAACTTTCTTAGAAAGTCTTCGTCCAGCCATTAGAACTAGCAAGTTGAAGCGGCAATGAGCAGGTCATAAAGCTCAAAGAACCGACAACTATAGGGAAATAAAGGTTCTCGAAGGGCGACCATATACTTGAAGATGAAGCGCGGGACGCACCCCTTCCGTTAGACCGATAATATTTTAAAGATATCGATTTTCCTAGAAATGTTCAGGGCAGGGCTATGTCCAGCAGTGGACTTGCACTGGCTGGTGATTTATAATTACAATCATCGGCCTTCATTTGTATTTGTACAGAACAAAATGTATCGTATATAGGCGAACTTAATGCTAGAGAGCATTCTCTTCCAGTTCCCCTTTGTGTAGTTTTGAAAGATCAGAATTTTTATCTTGCCTTATTTTTGAAAGTAAAGCCATAAGTCTTTATATTACCTTCAGCTTTGCAAACAAATCTCGCATCGCTCCACGTAGCCGGAATGGCATGCAGTTTCATCCGCCCATCATTGAATGAATAACCTAAGTTATCCGAGGTACCTAAAAATCATAGAATACTCATTCATTTATTTACAAATTCATTTATTTACCAAAAAGAAAAGCTAACAAGGGCTGTTAATGGTCCCCGCATTAGGACAAGCCTGTATTGCGGGAGACCAAATAAGTTTTAAACTTTTCTGCAAGACCCGAGAAAAAATAGTAGAAAAAACAGAACTAAAGATTCTGAAAAATAAAGATATGATATTCCAAAAGCTATACAGTCTCCACGTAGTGATGCTTGCATTGATGGAATAAGCAGCCTCAAGGCTAAAGTTTATACTGTGCTTATGCGGCTTACTATGCTTTAGACTTCCAGAAACTGGTATGACTGGTTGCAGAGCAAACAACCTCTTTATTTAATTTCCTGCAGGGTAAATATAATGGGCAAGCTCTCTGCGGTGACCCACAGACTTTCCAAATCTGACGGCTCACGCACATACTGGGCCCAAGCTATACAATCACTTGCCACATCATTAGCGCACCTATCCTACCCTCATTTAAAATTAAATTAAAATAATGGCTTGTTGAGAGGGCATTTTACAGTGTCGAGGATTACTTAGGCACCTAGAAAAAGTCCTTTGACCTATGAATTTATTTACCTGTTAAATTCATTTTATTCAATTCAATCATTTATTTGCAAGTAAGAGTAAGTACAATTTAAACTAAAATGTAAATACACGTTTTTACAAAGTCAAGTCATACAAAAAAAAAATACATAGGTAGAAACCTAATTACATTAAAACACATTTAGATATAAAAATACTACAATAATTACCTACTTTATTAGTCATGTGCCGAGCTCCCAGACACTTTTGTCATCCAAATAATCATTGATGTTATAGTAAGCCTTTCTTGTTAGGATAGCTTTAATAGTTTTCTTAAATTTGTTTTCAGACAGGTTTACAATATCAATAGGCAGCTTGTTAAAGAACTTTATGCTTATTCCCACAAAAGACTTACCAACTCTAGCTAACCTGGTTTTAGGGCAAGCAATTTTATTCCTATTCCTGGTATTGTGTGTATGTCTGTCTCCAAGCTTTTCCAAACTGTCCATATTTCTTCTTACATACATAATGTTCATGTAGATGTATAAGGATGGCATTGTTAATATATTTACTGACTTAAACAATTCCCTTAATGAATCCCGTGAGCCAAGACTGTAAATAGCCCTAACTGCTCTTTTTTGGAGTAGAAATATAGCCTCTGCATCAGCTGCTCCTCCCCAAAGAATTAAACCATACGACATGACGCTATGGAAATAGCTAAAGTAAACAAGACGAGCAGTAGCAATATTTGTCAACTGTCGTATTTTACGCACTGCGTAAGCTGCCGAACTAAGCTTGCTAGAAAGCGTTGAAATGTGTGGCCCCCACTGCAGTCTCGAGTCCACGGTGAGCCCCAGAAATGCAGTGGCCGCCACTAATTCCAACTCCTTATTATCTATAGCTATATTTGCGGGTTTAGAAGGTTGACAAAGAGTAAATTTAACACATTTTGTTTTTTTTGCGTTAAGTAATAAATTATTCGCGTTAAACCAGCAGTTAATTTTAGCCAATACATCATTAACTTGCAATATATCATTAGAACAATTTTTCTTTGTGTTGAAGATGATAGAGGTATCATCTGCAAATAGTACGATGTCTGTTAGTTTTTCTACTTGAAACGGCAAGTCATTTATATAGACGAGAAACAAAAAAGGGCCTAGTATTGATCCCTGAGGAACACCTATATTTACTGGTAATGCAGACGATTTAGTTTTGTTTATAACTACAGTTTGTCGTCTGTCAGTGAGATAAGACCTTAGTAACATTAACGCAGAGTGCCCTAAACCATAGTACTGAAGCTTTGTAACCAGTATATCGTGATTGACGCAGTCAAAAGCCTTTGAGAGATCGCAGAAGACTCCATAGGCATCCCGTGATCTCTCCCAGGCGTCAAATATTGATTTTACTAACGATACGCCAGCATCTATTGTGCTCCTACCTCTAGTGAACCCGAATTGCTGTTTATGCAGTAGGCTATTTCCATAAAAATATGACGACAATTGATCCAATAACAAGCGTTCAAAGATCTTACTCATTACTGGAAGAATTGAAATTGGTCTAAAATTTGAGGGTTCGCTTCTACTGCCGTTTTTGAATAAAGGTAGGACTTTTGATTGTTTCATAAGGTCCGGGAAAGTTCCATCATCTATGCACTTATTTATGATAAATGCTATATACGGAGCAAGAAACAATATGACTTTATTTAAAAAAATTACTGACATGCCCCAAAGATCCTCAGTTTTTTTAAGATTTAGTTTTTTAAATACCTTTATTATTATTTCTGAATCGACGTGGTGAAAATCAAATATTTTGTCACAGCGACTCACATTTTGCGATAAGAGTAAGCTAGCTTTTTTAACGCTTGAGTTCAAAAGCTTAGTATTTTCTATTGGAATATTTGTAAAGAAGGTAACAAAAGTATTCGCTATATCCTGATCATTATATTATTATTTATTTATTATTTATTAAATTTTACATTGACATTACAGTAAAAACCAAAGCGACAATGAAAAGCCTATGAGCTACTACTAATTTAAATTTACTTAGACAAAAAATAAACAACCATATCCGTGAATTTGGTCAAGCTTACTTCAAATATATCAACATCCTCGGCTGCACACAGACAGTGTATATATAGTGACGTTATCTACTAATAGTTCAATATTTTTGGGTGGGCCAATATATTTACCTGTTTCCCTTTTTATGATACGCCACGTTTCTTTTATTTTATTTTTGGACCGATTAATTTTATTTGCTAAATAAAGTGCCTTAGCAGTAATGCAAACTTTACTAAAAGTTTTTGAATAGTTTTTTACATACGTAATGAAGTCATTATTATAACTATGTGACTTTTCTTCTAAAAGATCATACAATTTATTGCGACAACGTATTAAACTAGGCGTTGCCCACTCACCAAATTTATAAGTAGGATTTATTAAAAGTGTTTTAGGTTTGAATATTTCATCATAATTAATTCTTATGGAGCCAAATAAAATGTCATAAAGTTCGTTAGCGCTACATTCATTACATTCAAATTTATTTAATGGAATGTCAATTGATATTTTTTCAATAAATGCAGTAACCTGGCGTTCAGATGCAGGCCTACACTCAATGTCAAACTTTCTGTCTTTCTTACAGGAATTAAAAACCGGTATTGTAATTAACTGTCCTAGATGATCAGACCTAAAACTATAAACAAGAGATTTATCTATGATTTCACTGTTTGTGAAAATGTTGTCGATGCAAGTAGCTGAATGAGTAGTTATTCTAGTTGGTTCATAAAATGAATGATACAGATCAAATGATTTAAATAAATTCAAGAGCTTAGTTTTTCCTAAAGAATCAACTAAGATGTTAACATTAAAATCACCGCTTACAATTATAGGTTTTTTGTTCCATACAATTTTTAAAACATCTTCTACAACTAACAAAACATGGTTCAGATCCGCATCAGGTGGACTGTATATAGTCACCAAAATTACCTCATCCAGCTCGGCACATGAAATTTCAGCCACGCGCTCAATCGAAAGTCCCACTACGTCTTGTCGATTTTTCGTGGTATGTTTATTATTGACTAAGATTATAGAACTTCCGCGTTTGTAGAGCTTTCGACAAAACGAGCTGGCTACGTGAAAATTATTACAACTTACAGGCAACATAAAGTCTCTCAACCATGTCTCAGTTAAGCATACAGCGTCAATGCAGTAATTATTTACATAGTCCTCTACCTCCAATTCTTTGCCAGGGAGACCTTCTATGTTTTGGTGTACTAGACAAAACCCATCAAGGTTCCCTGTTGTCCTTAGGCTAAGTTTAAATTTTTATTGATATTAGATGTCCTTGTGGGGCTCGACACGGCCCTTTTAGAAGTGGTCAAAGCTGTAGCTCCATCAACTAGGTTTATTGTATTATTGACGCCATCAGACACATTATAAGCTAGCAAGCGTGCGAGTTCTCGTTTGTGATTTATTGGTAAATATAAATTATATTTATTTAGAATGAAGTTCTGAACAAACTTGTTCGTGTCAAAAAAGAAAATATCACTATGAAATGTCATTTTATGAATAAGATTATTTAGCTTAAATATTTTACTATTCAGCAAATTGTCGGAAACATCAGAAGAGTAGGGTAATGCACAAAATATTACCTTCCCAACTAGTCTGGTAATTCTAGTAAGTAAATCGAAGTAGTCTACAAGGTCTCTTTTTCTTATAATTAAACTATTTCCTAAAAATATAATTAAGCTGGTATTACAATTCAAGGAATTATCTTCTGATATTTTCTGCATTAGACTTCTGAGTGAAATATTTGGGTAATAATTATTTAACACATTTTGACCTAAATTTTGCGCTAGTAAGTAACCCATGTCCATTCCGATTCCATCGGAGTACAAAACAGTTTTTTTAATACATTTTATTTCCGCTATTGGCGCTTCATTTAGTTCTTGCACGGTCTGTGGACTTTTTTGGTAATAGCTCGTGGTAAGTAGGACTGACTCGTCGGTTAGCTCTGTTGGGTCAGGAACAGATGAGCTTAATATTTGAGCATCAGGTACAATTTCAGGAAGAACAAATGAGCTTATTATTCGGGCATCTGGCACAACTTCAGGATTATCGTCGTGTAGCAATATCGATTCAGGAGTTTCACATACTCTTGATGATGATGATGATGGCTGTAACAGTCGCCCTCTGAGGTCGATATTTTCGGTTTGCAGTGAGATTATCTCATTTCGTAGTAGCGTCAATTCCTGCTCAAAACAAGTGATATTTTGTTCGTGGTCGGCTTGTATTGTAGTAAGGAGTTCTTCAAACAACGCTGCATTCGTTTCGTGAATCTTAATAATGCTAAGTGACTCTGTGTATTTCTCAAAATCCTCACTACTTTTTTGTAGGATAAACTTGTATTTATCGCGCTCACAGATTGCATCATGTAAACAAATCTCTTGTTGTGCTAGTTTTGATTTTAGCATGGAACTCTGCTTTAAGATGTTTGCGTAGTCGTCGGCACATTCATCTTGCTCGCGTAATAATTTAACATTCAAAGCCTGAGCTTTATGAAGCTCCGAAGTTAGTGCGTTTATTCGGCTTTCATAATTAAAAGCAATTTTTGATCTAGTTAGCGGTGCCATCTTGTCTGGTTAATTTGTAAGTGAGCTATGGAACAAACTCGCTAAACAAAAAAATATATATATAAATTTTTAGACCGCAAAAAGTACTCCTGGTGTAAAGGATCGAACTCGCATCGGCCTCTCGCACTTGTGATTACGCCTGATATGTCCACTAGGCCACCGCATTCATTACGTCAATGGTCGAAATAAGGCTTCATGTCATAGGTAAGACAATGCTTGTCGGACAACAATTACGTAGGTGAATATCTGCAGAAGTCACCCTCAAATTAATAAAATGTGAGAGTTTGAACTGGTAAATCACACACTATTCACTGTTGATTTTAATACAACAATTTGTTTAAGTGTCGATTGATAAGCTGTGATCAGTTAATTTTGTTTGTTTATTTGTATTGCAAAGTACAACAACAACTTTTGCGAAGATTATTTACTTTCGTTTCACAGTCACAGATTAGCACTTGTTTTTGTTATATTTACGCCAGTTCACATTGTAATAACAATATCACAGAGTTATTGTAAGATTAGGAACACTGTTTAACTATTTGTGTATTAAATAACTAAGTAAATCAAATAAAAAACACTAAATCGGCAATCAGTCGTCAATTGACCGTCCGTTTTTTTTTTTTTTTTTATTATTTAATTATTTAATTAAATTATTTAATGTTATCCGAATTTATTTTTTTATTTCTATTCTTAGATTCACAGTTTTTTTTATTGTCTATTTTAATCTATTAAAATTAAATGTACACTGTGCACTAACCAAATTGAATCTACATTTTATAAGCAAAGTAAGTAGGTAGGTAGATGATACTGAGAAGACAAATAAAAAAAAATAAGTTAAAGTTAATCGCATAAAAAAACAAGTGTTAGTGTGTAAAAAGTGATAAGTAATGAGTGTGTAGTGTAGTGTGTCATTGTGTGTAAGTATTAAGTTAGATATGTTTTTATAATAAAGATTGGGTAAGTATGAGAGTGAATGTGATAGACAAAACACCTAATAAAACTCTGCAACACTCTAGCGTGTAGGCGAAGTGCAGCTAGCGTAAACAAAACAATTATTTTTACAATTATTAACATTATGCTCCAATTTTACTATTTGTTATATTATAATGTTAATTATTATATTATTATTTTAATTTAGTGCAATCGTACCACTCAAACCCTGACTTGTAATGATTTTAGATTATTCTGATTAGATAGCTATATCAATGACTAGTGGCTTCCCGCGGCTTCGCACGCGTTGAAGTGGTGAGCCGTTGAGCCACAAACATCCAAACATCGTAACTTTCGCATTGTTTTGTATATTATTAGGGTAGGATTTTAAATACCTACGTAGGTATAAGAGATACCTATAGGCGTACATTACCTATATTAGGTAGGTATAGGTACTGAGCTTAGCACAAACATGACAAATACAACAAAGACAACCTTACATGGGAAATATGTACTTATTTGTTCCTAGTTTCTACCCCAAAAATAAACGAAAAGAAACAGCTTTACGACTTTGATCCCCAGGCACGGTAGATACCCTCAGATTTCTTCGTACAAACTCAAGATTCCCGTTTTTAGAATGTCCCTTACAAACATTGACGTCTCGTTGTATCCTTTTTACTCGAGCGCAACGAAGGAGGGTAGCGTTTTAGGGGTTGTTTTCGAAAATCAAACTGTCTTTTTGTTATTTATCCACAGAACACATTTTCTTTTAGTTTGATGTTAATTACACTACGCGTTAAAAATCTCCCATACAAACCTTGAAACTTTTACAGTCATATGCACCCTTTGCAGGGGTAATTATCAAAAGTTAAAAGCGTCATTCTTAATTATTTATTTCTTAGTATATTTACCTCAAGTTTTAAGTCAATCGCACTCCCCGTTAAAAAACTCCCATACAAACTTTGACATCCCTTTGCACACTTATTAAGGGTAGTTTTAAAAAACTAAAAATGCCTTTCCTATTTTTTTAGCTTTGGATTACATCTACTTCAAGTTTCAAGATTGTAGGTTCAAGGAATACAATTTTTCATACCAACGTTATCAACCCTTTTTACACCCTTAGGGGTGGAATTTCCAAAAATCCCTTCTTAGTACACCTCTACGCCATAAGACCTATATACTCTTCAAATTTCAAGTCTCTAGGACCAGCGGTCAAAAAACCCCCGTACAAACTTTTACATCCCTTTGCACACATATTAAGGGTAGTTTAAAAAAACTAAAAATGCCTTTCCTATTTTTTTGCTTTGAAGTATATACGTACTCCAAGTTTCAAGTTTGTAGGTTCAAGGAATACTATTTTTCATACAAACGTTTTCATCCCTTTTTACACCCTTAGGGGTTGAATTTCCAAAAATCCCTTCTTAGTACACCTCTACGCCATAAGACCTATGTACTCCTCAAATTTCAAGTCTCTAGGACCAGCGGTTTAGGCTGTGCGTTGTCTATATGTCAGTCAGTCAGTCAGTCAGTCAGGACTTTGATTCTTATAGTATTAGAGATATAAGTGCATGGCCCGATGTCCTGTTTGCTCTGCTCATTTGCAGATAACATGTCTGCAATATCTGTATTATTGTTTTTTTTCTCTACTTCAACAGATTGTATGCATAAGGTATTATTAGTTTAAAGCATAGCGTGTGCTGTCTTATGAATTTGATTGCATTTACCTTTTTCTGTTATGCCAACGCCTCACTAAATTCGATTGGCACCACACTGGAGCTTCAATGTTGTATTACATTACATTGTAACAAGGATCATACAAAAGAACGGTAGGACCCAAGCCGTAAGTTTGTTGGCTGTTCTTCTAGGCTGTGGTCGCGTGGAACTGGCACCTAGACTCACCTAGTTTTAAGACGTTTCAAAGTGATCCTTGTGATTTTATTGAATAAATTCCTTAATTACTTGGTACTAAGAGGGCTGAGCCGTTCTTGGGGATCAAAATCGTAAGCTGTTTATGTTGGTTTTGGGTTACAAACTTTCGTAATACGATTTGTTTTAAAACATAGACAATGACAATGAATTAATATTTTCCGATTTACAAAATGTACTGTAATTAAGTTCATTTTGTAAATTGGAAAATAATATAAAACAGTTGAGCTATCTGCAGACCGTTGCAAACGATCTAGAGATAGCTCAACTTACCTATCAGAGCCAATCGGAAGCGTCCCCAAGACATTAACTGCATTGCCACGCTGAATACCATTGCTGATTTTTTTAAATAAAATTTAGATTCACTAGTTATTAACCAGTACACTCAGCAGTGTACCAACCAACAAATGCGAAACGGGTTAAAGTAAATCCATACAAAATAAACATACTCAGTACACAATGACATAATGCCTCACAAAAACTTTGTGAGGAAACTGGTAGAACCTCAAAAGTTCCAAAACATGAGTCATGTTTGAGTATCTAATATAGTTCTTTGTGAAGAGCTCGTCCGGGGAAATACTACCTGTGGTTGCCGGTGTAATTACTGTCACATGAGGCTTAACATCTGGATGCCTAAGTTGATGGACGCAGGGTAGTGCATCGTCGGGCACGTTCCTATCGTACGTGACTTACGAGGCACTGCTTGCTATAGGTGATGGTTACCACTTAACATCAGGTGGGCTATCTGCTTGTTCCAACAGCTAGTTGAATAAAAAAAAAATCGTAAAGAGTCAGTTTGAGGCGCACTTAAAATCATTCCATCACACTGTCTCGAAAGAACTAGTGACAAGAAAATAAGAACACCAAAGATTTTATTATCCCAAAAGTTATTATCCGAGTAAGATTTGAACCCACGACCTTTCCCTTGGGCTGCGCTAACCACCTGCGCCATCGGACTCTAATCACACCCGGTAAGTAACGACGAATGAGTTTTTTTTTATGAGTAATAAAAAAAACGAATAGATGTAAATAAATATAATTATGACTCACCCTCAATGTACAAGGCAATAAAGAGCAGAAACAATATCGAAAGTGACCTAAGCATCGTACGAAACTCTGAGTCCAAATGTAATACTACCTCTGAAAGACTTCTTTTATATACCTAATCGGGAATGTGCATGTAATTATAAACTTTTAGGATTCTTCAATATGTTATAATAAACCACGTTAAAAAATCGTGGTTTTTATGGGACTAGGCCTGAAGACAAGTATGCGCTACAAAAAAAAAACAGAATCATAAAAATCAAATAAACAATTGGTGGAGTACACGGAGATAAGTTTTTGTGTCGTAATTACAAAATGATTTTGCAATATGGAACTTTTAAGGAACGTTTTTTATTAGTATTTTTTTGCTGCAATCAATAATTTTTTTGGTGTTTTAAGTAATCTGTATTATTGATTGAGTGAGCGAAGCGAACGAAAATCTTACAATCAACTTGGGCAATTTGGCATTTTATGTATGTATGTTGTTTGTCTGGCCATAACTTTAGAACCGATCTGCATGAAATTTGATAATTCGATAGCTTGTACTTAAGAATTTTACTGGTAAGTATATGAGTTAAATCGGAAGACGAGTTATTAAGATATGGGGGTTTTTAAGGGGGGCAAAAATAAAAAAAGTTACACAAAACAATCAAGTTGCATGTCATATGGGCTTTGTTTGGACATCCCAAAACCATTTTTACTTTTTTTATAGAACGCCCGGTTTTTAAGATACAACAAAAAAGTTAAATTAAGATAACCATCGATCCAAGAGTTCCCATCTCTGAGTTACGTCGACATCAAGGTTTTTCTACTGGTCGGCCAGTTGCTTTGCTTTTTCTCATTTTTTTCTTGTAATAATTAAGAAGGTACTTAGTTTTCATAATATGTTAACAGCAAGCTGGTCTGATGATAATTCCTAGCATTCCATATCTGTGCTTTTTACTAATACATTTTTAATATCAGTTACTGTTTTATGTAGCAGTCAATTGGAATTTTCAGTTGTCATATGAAACACTGGAACAAAATCAAATTGACAGCTCAGAATTTCTAGAAACATTAACTGATATAACAAAACGATAAGTAAAAAGCACAGATATGAATACAGATATGAATCACATGATAATTTGTTGCGATAACAATACGATTAGTATAAACACAGGAAAAAGGACACAAGAATTACACTAGGCTTGTTGAAATTACAAAACTATTAGTAGAAATTACAGAAAGGTATACTAGGAATTACATTTGACTTGCTGAAATTACAAAACTATCAGTAGAAATCATAGAAAGGAAAACTAGGAACTACAGGAGTGTTTGCTGTAACTTCAAAACGATATGTTAAATCACAGATAAGAACTACACGAGACTTGCAGTAATTACAAAACTAATAGAAATCACAGAAAATAAAACTAGGATTTACACAAAGGTTTGCTGTACCTAATTAGGTACAAAACGATCAGTAAAATCATTGATAGCAACTACACGAGAATTGCAGTAATTACAAAATTATTAGTATAAATCACAAAAATGAATACTAGGTTTTACAAGTCTCATTGCTTACGATTGCAAAAGTCCATGGCGTTACACTGCTTATATACCTACTTGATATTACAAAAAACACTGGTTCGCAATTACTCAGTTGTTTGCTTGTAAATACTAGTGGTTCGCCCCGAACTGAGATCTCGTGATACGATCCGCCGAATGCACCAAAATTTTGGGTAGGTGGTAGTCAGAGCCTCTGACTACCACCTACCCAAAATTTTGGTTTTGGTGTTTGGACTTTTTTCTACCTACCGCCTACTAACTTGGTATGGTAACAAAGTTTCAACTCTACTCTATTGGCCTATTTATTTAAGAGTTCCGTTGAACGGACCTTGGCTCCATCATTAGACCTGGTCGTTGTCACCATTTTATGAGATACGAATACCCCCTTCATTTATTTAAAAAAAAAATAAGAAAAAGCGGAGGAACTGGCCGACCAGTAGAAAAACCTTGATGTCAACGAAACTCTTAGAGATGGGAGCTCTCAGTAGTTCTGCCAACAGAACTACTCAACAGAACAGGTGGGAGTAAACGCTCTTGGATTGCTGGTTATCTTAATTTATCTTTTTTGATGTATCTCAACAACCGAGCGTCCCAGAATAAAAGTAAAAATGGTTTTGGAATGTCCGAACAAAGCCCTTTTATATGACATGTGACTTAACTTATTATAAGTTTCACAATAAGTAAATGTTTAAAATCATTATTAGTAATAGATAGATTAGCTCATTGACAGATTTCTGTGAACTTTAGGAATGTTTTGTAGATCTGTGGTAAAAAAAGAAAGAAGAAGGAGGCTCTCGAGTGAGGGATTATTTAGAGCGCCATGGCGGCGATGAGTTTGAAAAATGTTTAATGGTGGAGATTGTAAGATGTAAGACCGGTAATAAGCCATTAATATACAATTGTCTAACTACGCTCTCACTTGTTTCACTGATTTAACAATATCTTTATCCGATTTTACTCATATTAATTTACTTACTTACCAGTTAATTTCTTAAGTACAAGCTATCGACATAACAAATTTCATGCAGATCGGATCAACGGTTCGAAAGTTATGGCGTGACAAACAAACATACATACATACATAAAATGCCAAATCGCCCAAGTTGATTGTAAGATCTTCGTTCGCTTCGCTCACTCGATCAACTAAATGCAATTCGTTGTCGCATTGTCCTTTATATAAAACGGTTTGTCATCGTGGATGAACGAACGGAAATTACACGTGTTTTTGTTGTGAATAGTGGGTTTTTAGTATTTTTTCTCTCCGTGTAATCGCGTAACACACCAACAAAAAAATACAGACGAATTGAGACTCCTCCCTTTTTAAAATCGGCTAAAACAGCATAAGATGAGTAGTAGTATCTCCGGAGTACACTGAATGAGATGCTGTGTTTCGGTTTCAAGGTGGGTGCCAGTGAATTCACAGGCGCTGCAAACCCACCGGACCACCGCTCATACCCCCCGTGGTACGGGGTATATTAAGAATAATCTAATAAGGAAAGCTTATTATACTTTAGATAGCTATATTGTTGATAAAAATGCGTGGCCCGATGTCCCGGTCGCTCTGCCCATCGGCAGCTAACATGTCTGCAATGTCTGTACTGTACCTACTATTGTGTGTTTTTTTTTATTTTTCTCTGATTTAATAGATTGTATTTATGCATTAGGTATTATTAGTTTGAGGCGTAGCGTGTGCTGTCTTATAAATTTGATTATGTTTACCTTTTCTGTATGCCTACGCCTCACTAAACTTCAATAATATATTATATTATTACATTGTAAAAGGATCATATAAAAGAACGGTAGGAACCAAGCCGTAAGTTTGTTGCCTGTTTTGGTCAATAAACCTGGCTTTGGTCGCGTGGAACTGGCACCTAGAGTCATCTAGCTTTAAGACGTTTCAAAGTGATCCTTGTGATTTTATTGAATAAATACATTTTGACTTTGACTTTGACTTTGACTTTGACGGTGGGTAATTATTTTTCCCGACGATACCATCATACAGGCACATGAGGCGTAACATCTATAGGCTTCAGTGCATCGTAGCGCACGTTCCTATCGTGCGTGACTTACGATGCAATGCTTCGTTTTAGGTGCCCAATGGTTAGGTACCACTGAAATTCAGGTGGGCTATCTCCTTGTTCCACTTCCACGAGCTAGTAATACAAGAAAAAATGTAAATTCATGCAAACTTATTTCTGAGGTCTTTAGATAAACAGATCATCGATCATTTTGGCATTGCACCAACTTGAAACAGTCTCAGTTGTGGTGTAAAAGTTTTAATAGTCCTTGACATCAATTTGGCTTATTCCACAATCCCCCTGCAATCAATAATCAACCCCTGCGAAGGGGGATTCTGGACTTTTTGTACAGAAATCCTCTTCCGGCTCTCAAAAGAGAAGCAAAGGGAATTTCTGGACAAAAGTTCATCTACAAGAAAAGTTGACTTTTAAAGTGGTGCTCGACACGCACTTGGGCAATTAATTCTACTATCTTGTTGTAGTTCTACCAGACTGAATATTAATTAATTATTTCAATAGGTCTTGGGTTCAACTGTATGTAGTATAACCACCACGCGGGAAACCCCACAGTCTACCTCTGCAATTACTTTATTAGCTATCTTCTTCTTTGTCGTAACACTCTTAACCGTTTGCCCTTGACCAAGGACATTTCTGTATGTAAATGCTTGGTCCATGCTCTTGACATGCAATGGAACATGCGCTCCATTTTCCTTCTCTGTCGTCCAAGAACTGGGTTTAAAAGCGTCGGTCCTGCGGCGAAATGGGCAGATGATGTAACAAAAATCGTGCGAGCAACACCTGAATCAGACTAGCAATAGACTGTCAACAGTGGCAAATACAAAAATATATCCAGCAGTGGGTGAAGTCAGGCAAGTGATGAAGGCAAGGTGGTGAAGTGCCTGTTTCAAGATCTCTAGGTACTAACGTAACGTAATAAAAATATTTCCGTCTCTACTTTACACTTTTTCCACCTCTACTTTAGTCAAGCTTTTGTTGAACAAACAAGTCCTGATGCCAGTATGGACGTATGGTATACAGCTGTGGGGCTGTACTGTGAAAAGTAACATCGAAATAATACAGCGATTTCAAAATAAAGTGCTTAGTGGCATTGAAAATGCACCTCGGTACGTGAGAAACGATGATCGACACCGGGACCTCCAGATTGAATTCGTTGATAAATTAATTAAGAAATACGCAGAAGCTTACGAAAAAAAGACTTCTTCACCACGTAGACGTCGAGGCCATCCAGCTCCTCGACAACACAGACAAAGTGAGAAGACTCAAAAGAACCAAACCTTTTGAGTTAGTGCAGTGATATAAACCTAATATTGTGTAGTGATAGTGCTACTTTTTATGTACACAAGAACAAAGTGTCGCCTTATATTGAGACTGTAAGAAAAGTGCCAATGTACACATTCTTAGTAATGTTATTTCTATAAAAGCAAAATTACTCAATAGCCTACTTGGCCAGATTGCAATGAGATTAGATTAACAAATATATAATATATATAATAATTTAGTAAAAAAAGACTATTTAATTCACGGATATAGTTACTCAGAGTTGGTGAAAACAGCTCTAATAAGTCATCTTAAAAAGTAATAAACGTCTGATTCTCACTGCACAAGCGTTATGTTGGCGCTCTCTCTTCTTCTCTTTCTCGCTCTATCTTTTCGTAGAATGTAAAAATATACATTTCGGCGGTACCGAAACATATATTTACTTAAAACTCATAAAAAAACTAAATTATCTATTTAAAATTTATAATTATGTAATAAAAAATCTAACGCTGTTCTGTGTATTCATTGCGTTTTAGGGCCCATTGTAACGGCTTCTGAAAAGAAAAGTTACATTCAGCATTAGTCTAGTTTGCAAACTGTAATGGACGAGCTCCCTCGTGCAATTTTGTTGCCAAGTAATGTCTATGAACTTTCTGCGATTATGGCTATGGTGATGAACCAGCCTCCTTCGTCTAAAACCATGTCCTTAAGCTTAATATCTGTATGCATCAAGTTGATGGACGCAGGGTAGTGCTCCGTAAGGTTTGTTCATATCGTGTGTGACTTTCGAGGCATTACCACTGTGGTGGTACAAGTGGGCCATAATGCTTGTTTCATATAGTATAAATAATGTTATTAATTTGTTGCCGAATAGCAATAGTACTCCATGTGACCCACAGATGTGATAGCATCTATGTCCGGCTGGCTTTTGACACGATGTAGCTGACTGCACTTGGCCTCCACAGCTAGGTGGTGCTTACAAACGTCGGTCTGCGTGTCACGCAATGGCTCTCCATCAGCTCGTTCAGAATCGGTGAAGGGCTGCAAAAATTGAGAAAATAAAAGTTCAAACATGGTCCATACTTCATGCATGAAGAAATCCGTTGGAGAACCAAAGTAACCGACATAGCTCGCAGACTCGGCAAGTTGAAGTGGCAATGTGCAGTTCATATAGCTCGAAGAACTGACAACCGCTCGAGAATAAAGGTTCTCGAATGGCGACCACGAACAGGAAAACGAAACGTGGGACGCCCTCTTACCCGATGGGCTGACGACATTGTTAAGATCGCTGGAAGTCGGTGGATGGAGAGGGCTCAGAATCGTTCTTCCTGGATATGTATAGGGGAGGCCTATGTCCAGCAGTGGACCTCATCAGGCTGATGATGATAATGACTTCATACATAACTAGAAATCTTCTTGGATTTCTGGTTTACTTCTTGATCTTCGAGGACAACTTTACTTAAATAGACGAAGAATAATCTGAGGCACAAGTGTTTGATAAGACTTGCCTCCTTTCACCCTAGGAGTTTAAGTTTACCTACGTACATGAAATTTCCTTTCTTTCTTCTCTGAAACTCAGAGGCTTACAATATAATGAAAAACCATAGCTAAGACTTAGCACGTACCTGGTCTTCTGTCACGGAGCTGTTATCTGATACTGGCATGGTCTGACCACACTGGCAGCAAATCACGGAAAGCACACAAGCCAGCCAATCAGAGACCACTTGAACTTGCTTCCACAGGCGCACAAACCGCGCAGTCAGGTGTTGGAACTTGTAGCAACTAATGGTTAGCATTTCATTTCTACCCTTGGCGTTCAATGGATTAAGTGGAGTTTAGCAGGTTCAGCAGGAACTTTGTTTTAATACTTTACGTAGTTTTATTTACGTAGGTTTTGCAGGACTTTTACTTTTAGGAAGACTTTGCAGAAACTATAAAAAAAACTGGAATTGTGTCCCAATTTTGATACACAATAAGATAAGATACAAACCGCTTGCACCATGGATACAATGCCTGCAAGATACTGGCACTTTGCACTTGAAAAATCTTGCATAATATTCAGAGATTTTGATCTTCCACAGATCCACCGACTTTGTTATAAAGTAAAAGACAGATCAAGAATACTTATCCATTCTTTTTTGTCTACTAAAGGTGAAAAAAAGGTTTAGGTTTTTTTCTTTTCTTCTAGGGCTACTCTGTAATACTCTGTATGTGATAAAGTACCTATACCGAAAAAAAACTTAACTAACAATATTTTTTTAAATTGATTAATTTATAGCTAATATTGCTAACTTTTTTATTTAAGTAAATTACGAACATCTGCCATTAGATCAATGCAAGACATTTCATTTAAGTAGTCCTTGTTTTTCGTCGTAATCCAGATCGGATGTAGTTGATGTATCACTTGTATCGTTATTCTCAAAATTAACCTGACTTCCAACATCTTCCATTCTATATCTCTTCTTCCATTTTACTTCTTTGTCTATTCGATCGCAAATGTCAACCACGTTGTCTCTCAGTTCTAAAGGCAGATCTGACACTATAACTTCCCTAAGAAGCTTGTTTTTGACCTCATCGTTTGTTTTTGATATCTTCATGCAAGTTTTGGGCTTAGATCTAAGGCTCTTCTTGAAATCTTTGATTTTCTTTTTTAATTCTCCACTACTCCATTTTTTGTGAACCCAATAGGCTACATTGACAAGCATGACAAATATCAGTAGAGCTAAACTCAGTCCAATAATGCATGCTATTATCGAAAATATTGCTTTGTTGCAACTTTTACTGAAATCTGTCTTAAACTTCGTTGGAGATAGCTTACCGTATAGTAAGTCTTTTAGGAACATTAAGTTCTGAGATATAGTAGAGCAATTAGATTGTACAGTCATTTTAAATTCATCACTTTCTAAGGACTTTGTCAATATTCCCAATCCTGTGCTTATAGCGTATATGTCTGCAATAGTCAACGGGTTGTTGAGGTCTCTACAGGTATTGCTCATTGGCATATAAACTACGCCTGGTAAGTCTTGTTTGGGATCTGCAATGCATTCAGCTGCTTTCACACATTTACCCAACTCCGTATCATAGAATGGTCTACTGCCAGTATATTTAACATCACAGTTGACCGGAGAGCATAAATTCAAAGAGTCTTGGTCGAGAGTTTCACAAGGGGTTATCTTTTGCCCAGTAATATATTCTTTAAATAAATACTGCGATTTGTTTTTAAGTCTCGTGTCAAAAGTTATTTTTACTGCTTCCCTCTTAGCTTTTCTACCACAACGATGATCTAGGATAAACTTGCAGTACCCCACTTGGTCATGTTGGGCTATAGTGGGATAAATGAACATGACGGTGTCGCGATACTTTGGTTTCAATACATCGTGATAATCTCCGTATACCTCAATGACATCGCAGTTAATATCCTCATTATCAGATAAACAGCACAGTTCGGGTATTGAGCGTACTTTACAAGCATTGAGTTTATCTTCGTTTTCAATGTCAAAATAGAACTGAATTGCTACTGAATTCCTTTCCAGCGGTAGGATACCTTTATCTAAAACCCGAACGGATGTTTCAGTTAGTAATACTGCATGATCTAATAACAAATAATAAAGCAAAATCTTTAACTTATTCATTTCCTACTTTTCTACTGACGTATTCTGTCATAATAAATCAATGATGTTGTTTTTTCATAGCGGCGTTCACAGATAACGAAACTCAGAATAACAGATACCTAAGTAATAATAGGTCGATTATAGGGATCATCAGCTATAAATTATAATAATTTTACGTAGGTAATTAACTTTCCATAGTAAATAAAAAACGAATATTTTTTTTCATAACTCTACTTTTTTATTTTTTTCAACTTTGTGTTCTTCTTTTATAAAATCTGCTGCTCTTTCTGCTATCATTATAACTGCAGCGTTTGTATTTACACTCGGAATCGTTGGCATTATGCTTGCATCTACTACTCTTAAACCTTTTATCCCATGCACTTTTAGCTTTCCATTAACTACAGAAGTTGGGTCGTTCTTTTTACCCATTTTAGCTGTTCCTACTGGATGATACACATTAAAAGTAACTGTTCTAGCCATGCACTCCCAGTAGTTACTACTCAAAAACTCAAAACCATCGCAGTCCTCAAACTGGATTCTTTTCACTTCAGCTTTCATCTCTTTGAAAGTAGTTGTATTTACAATTTCAACGACTCTTTTCAGCGATTTTATAAAAATATCCATATCACGCTCATCACTGAAGTATTTGGAGCTTATTTTCGGATGTTCCATTGAATTTAAGCCTCGTATCAAAATATTACCTCTCGAGTAGGGTCGGCAAAGCGATACGTAAAATATTAGCAGTTCTTTATCAGAATTAAAATTTACAAACTGCTTGCAAATAGGATCTATGAACGATAGTGTTTTTTTACACATGGAGTAGATGTATGAAGTGTTTTGTAGGAAATAATTTTGATCGATTTGAACATCAGGTAAAGTATTTTCATTGGAGATGGAAAGAAAAGCATTGATATTGGGCTGATCGTAGTTTGTTGCATATGGCCCAGATTGATCAATCATGTACTCGGCTGCTGCTCTGAGCCAGAATTTTTCATCTCTTTGTTGAGCTCCTGTATCAACAGTTACTGGAATAGGTATCCTCACATGATCTTGAAGATTTTCTCCAACAGGCAAGGAAGCAACAACATCGATTTTCTTATCTTTTAAAAACTTTCTTGGACCTACACCAGACAACATCAAGAGCACTGGAGTATTGACTGCACCAGCACTCACGATAATTTCTTTTTTAGCAAAATATGTTTCAACATCACCATACCGAAGCGCAACTCGAACTGATTTCGCAATTTTACCCTCAAACTCAATTTTTGTAACAAACGCATTCTTCAACACTCTTAAATTTTTTCTATCCTTTATTGGGTTTAAAAATGCTGTAGCTGTGCTGACCCTTTTACCTTTATGGTTACTACCACGGAGCTTTCCTACTCCCATTTGCGTTGGACCATTCAAATCGTCTAAGTATTTCAACCCAAGTTGTTTATACGCCTCAGTCAGTTTCTCTGCTATACCAGGATGCGTAAAATTAAGCTGGTTAATTATAAACTCCCCGTCAGTGCCATAGTTTTTAACTAATTCAGGATTATTAATAATCGTCGGATCTAATACTTTTTCGCTTTTTTTGAAGTAGCTTTGTATCGTTGGCCAGTCCCAACCATCGCCGTCTTCTAAATGCCAAGGGGCATAATCTCCCTCACTCCCTTTCATGTGGATGAGCCCATTGATGGAGCCAGTACCTCCGAGAAGCCTCCCTCGTGGCCAGTAAGACCTGTTGTTGACACAGCCTCGGTTCGTTTTTTCATCTAGTTCTGTGTAGTATTGAAACGTGTGCTTGGTTTGGTGTACAGCGGTCGAGAAGCTCGGAACCTAGAATTAAAAAAAACTTTATTAAAGGTTTGCCGTAGTATTAAAAAGTTAACCCTAGCTAGATCCAGCATTTAAGGTTTAAAAATGTCCGGCAATATTTATTTATGGACTATTTCAATATACATTTAATTTATGACAACTGTTTCAATATACTTCTTCACCTAGCTTAGGAATAAAATACTCACAATACTCTCCATAGGAGGATCATCACCAGCTTCTATCAGCAGGACCTTCCATTCCTCGATCTGAGTGAGTCTGTTTGCCAGCACAGACCCAGCAGTGCCTGAGCCGATAATTATGAAGTCGAAATGGTCGCCATCTGGTGAGAAATAGATTTTCTGAAATTGGCTCACGAAAACTCCCTCTCAGAGTTCTTGGTACGAGAAGGTACCAACTGAATATTATAGAATACTAGATGACCCGGTGTACTTCGTATCACCTGTCCTCGCAATTTTTCCATATTTTCTCACCGTTTAAACATTTCCTGGACTACGACAAACATTTCAAAACCAAAATCAACCATCATTGATTTTGATTTTTGAAATTTCAATTTTTTTATTAAACTTTCCGCCAAAATGTAACTAACATAACATGACGCAGCCCTATTTACATCGATTTTTTGACATTTAATTGTGAACTGTAGATAAAATAGGGAACTGGCACCAATTAGTAAACGCAAATAGCGTATGTACCAAATTCACGTACACATTATCAGGATTGTTGCAAATTTGTGAGACAATATTAATCTAACTTTAATATGGGAATTTCGAAATCGCAGACACTTGGTCTTTGGTCTAATGGGGTTAAATTATGTTACACGTTGTATAGGGTGTAGAAGCACAATCATACAAATATTAAATTAGGCACTTTATCGGCCAAAATTATAACATGACCAAAATTATAGAATTATAACATCGGCTTGCAACTGTTTGCAAACTGCAAACAGTTGCAAGCCGATTGGATATCATTATTACAATATCTACTCTGGCTGTCTGTCTGTGATTTTTTTTTATTGAGCTGTACTTTGATTGTAAACCAGTAACCTACTTGTAGTAAGTTCATCCAGAAGAAGAACGCCACAGAATAAATAGAATCTTCTTAACGTTTTTTTACTGACTGCTTTGACTTCGTGACGGACATAAAGTTATGCGCTGGGGGCATGCTGATTTGAACTTTAATTCAACTGTCTCAAGCCTTTAATTTCAAAATGCATTCTTCGGTGTTTAAATGGGGTGGTAGGTCTGTATTTACAGTAGTTATGAGGCAAGAAACCTACTAGTGAGGCCGTATGAGTAGTCCATAGGCCATTCCTCGGTCAGCAAGCACTGGGCAGTCAGAAGATGGGTGACCAGGCTGGTGAGGGCCACTCCCGCTGAACCCTGGCTGTAAGCTGCACACGTGCTGTTCAAGCATGACATCTTCTGCAATATCAACAGTATCTTATTATTGTTTGAATATACAGGATCGCTTGGTGTAAATTGTATAAATTTCAGTGCAACCGTCATAAGCGCCAAACCAAGCCAAATGAAAATCTGTTAGTAACATAACAGCCAGTGACAGTAGTGCTATTCCGTAAACACGTAGTGATTATATGCTCAGTCCCGTAAACAACAAAATCACGGGGAGTAAGACGGAGGAGCACGGGGAGAATCACTACCACCTAGTTGATTCGCGTTCACCTCGACCACGAGCTTCGGTTCACTCACGTTGGCATTTCTACTGCCAAAACACCCACGCGGGTAGTGGGTGAATGTACAGAATTCCAAATTGAAAACGCACCGCGAATTTTGCGTTCACTTGGGTGTGTAATGTTGTTAGAATAACACTTCTGGCCACAGAGCTCAGTTAGTAGCTCTGCCTTTCGCGCTACAGGCCGTGGGTTCGATCATCACCGAGAACAAACATTTGTGTGAGGAACATTGATGTTTTTTCTCTGAGTACGCGTACCAGGTGCATTTTAATTTATATTTAATTCGTGTAGTATCTTTTGTGTTTTCCTATAACAGAATACCGCGTTTACATTTAGACATTCGCGTGGACGGAAATGTGGCCGGCCATAATGTCCGCAGCGTCGCCGGCAATGTGTGTTCACATTTAGCCCGAACACTCGCGGGTAACGCGAACGTCAATGCGAGCGGACATGGAAGTGGCCTGTTTACATTCTCGCATTGCCCATGTCCCTGCACATTTCCACGGACATGAGCCGAGTGGAAACGCGGTATAGAATTGCAATACTTAGGTACCAACAACATGCCAAACTTACACAGAAATACGTTACTCACTAGCTCAGCGTTCTGCACTATTTTTTCATTTTTGTTTCTAAAAAGTACTCTATACAACGCATTGCACAACACGAATGAACCAAATGAAGCACTCACTCCACTCCATATCTTAATAACATAGCAATCACAACGATAACGCGGTTCAAGGGTAAACGAATTAGTGTTACTTAGGGCGGGTTTTACCAATAGGTACCACAGATAACAGAATTAGTGAGTAACACTATCAGTCAGATGGAGCACTGCTGGTTTGAGAGCACTGGTGGTCTAGTGGTAGAGGCCCCGCCTACCGATCCTAAGGTCGTGGGTTCGAAACCAGTCGTGTACCAATGAGTTTTTCTGTTCAAAAATGTATGTGCACAATGCCAGTACTCTCACACGGTGAAGGAAAACATCGTGAGGAAACCGGCATGTTGTAGAACCTAAAAAGTCACGACAAGAAGTCAGATGAAAATATACCTTTTTTTATTAGAGGTATATATTCTGTCTTTTTTGGAAGCAACATAGCTTTTTCATTTTAATTGTTTTTCTATTATTTTTAGTTCTGTAGTTTTGAGGAGTAATTTCGAGAAAAATTGAAAAACTTAAAGAACCTGCCAGCATATTTATCAATTATGAACGCATGAATGTTACAAAATATGTATTTACTTTCACTAAAATGAAATGAAATAATTTATCTGCGTGAAGTACGGTACATATTTAGAAATTAAGTAAGAATAATGAAATAATCTCACACTTAGCCAGATTATAAATAATACTTATACTTAAAAAAATGCCATCTTTTACATTAACATACATCAAGTATTCATGAAGAGACGGTAAATAAATTTATTATTTTCAATATACGTGAATTATTATAATTATTATTCCTAGAGAAATAAACTGGGTTTTCGACCCTTATCAATCAGACACGTCCCTTACTACAAAAATATGTCAAACGATAAACTATGCTTAAACTATTGCAATCTCTTACCAATGCTTAATGGAAAACAGAGACAGCGCTACTTTTAAGCATTATTTAAATTTAAACACAATTTTATAGTATGAGAGTTATGTAGCAAACAACCCGCTCTTCAGATTCGATCTCGAGTTCGAACACCAATTTTTCTATTCGACAAAATTATGTGCGCAATGTCTCTTAAATTATGAAAGGATGCATCTTGGGAAAATCAGCTCAGTCAGCTCAAAAGATGTGTCATTATACAGGTTTACCTAATAAGATGTTGTAAATAAAGGAAAAAGAACGGAAACTCAATTAAGGCTTTAAACTATTTCTAAACCCTAACACCCCGAAAGAGAACAAACATCAATGTTCATCACACAAATGTTTGTTCTCGGCGTAGATCGAACCCACGGCCTACAGCGCAGAAAGCAGAGCTACTACAAAGTTAAAGTCAAAAGGTATTTATTCAATAAAATCACAAGGATCACTTTGAAACTTCTTAAAGCTAGGTGACTCTAGGTGCCAGTTCCACGCGACCAAAGCTTAGAAGAACAGGCAACAAACTTACGGCTTGGTTCCTACCACTGCTCTTTTGTATTATCCTTGTGTAACATATTTTCCTATAACCTAGGGGTAATCTAGGGTAAATAAACACAACTATATGAACTAAAAATAATACAAGCTTTATTTATTGCCTAAGTGTTTTCAAGTACAATTTTTGTTAAGAAAAGATGAGGCATATAATGTTAACATTAATATTAGTGCTCTGAAATCCTAAATACCTGGGGGAACACAAAACTTATAATTATAGTGTGTGTATACAGTAAAATACAAAATATAATATGGATTGGTGAAGCGTTTGGTCAGAACTAGGCTAGAATTTACTCTCTAGTATTTATCTGAATTGATGGCTCTTATACGAATGATATACCGCAACCAGGCGAGGTAGAACGTCGACGAATTTCACGCGGGCATCGGAATTACCTCTGACTAACCTTTTGGGGAATATTAAATGGGTCCTCGGAATGAATGTAGCTACGAGGTCCCTATGTGTAGTATACCACGAAGATATCGAGAACTTGGCGGGAGCAACCACTTCAATCCCGAAGCAGCTTGGCGAAAGGCAATTGCCGGCGTCTGAGGTAGTTTCGACGTTGGTGCCGGTATGCGCCGACACACGACTGGGCAGGAATTCAGCCCCAGGGTACGGCCTTTTCTGATCGACCAAACATAAAACTTGAATTAGAACTGACTCTAGAAAAACGAGAGGAAAATCCAAATATCACAATCTCAACTTCGCAACTCACCAGGCCTCGAAGTATGATCACTGAATATAATACAACGACGGCGCGTTGTCGGACAATTAAGTCTCGTGCGTCTCGTAATCGACGACAGGTTATTTATTTAGTAAATAGCAGAGAATTAAATACTATTCTCTGACAATTCGAATATATCGACCTTCCCTCAAATAGTTTCAGTTCATCATTAAAATTTGTCGTGCAGTGTGACCATCTCAAAAATGGCGAATCTGCCACACACGGAACCAAAAATCTGCCAAATTCTGCCACACTCGACGTTAAAAAATACCAAAAATATGCCAACATGAAAATAAGAAAAAAACATATTTTCATATATTTTTGATTATTAACCCCCTATAAAAAAGGGGTGTAATGTTATACGTTTTACAACTAAGTGTGTGTGCCTGTGTGTCTGCGGTGGCACCGTCGTCACTATTAAATGGGTGTATCGAATTGGTTGCAATTTTTTATTTAAGATATAATCGAACTTGTCCAGCCTTTAATTTATTGCGGTATTATATTGCCTGGACTGCCTGCAACAACTTCAATCCAATCAAATTAAAATCAAACTTTTGAAAACACTACAAAATATCGAAATGTTGAATGATGCAGCATTAAGTCATTAAGAACATATAAAACTGGCTTAAGAAGTTTGTTTCTAATAACAGAACAAATGTTTATTTCATATTAATTATCTATATCTACCACATACACATATTACAGATCGGTGGAAAAATAAAATTACAGTAACATTGAAATCCAAAGTAGAGGTTTTTTTGCCATTTTATTTAATTATTTTTTATGTATAATCTAAAATAGGAAAACCTATTACTACTAAACTACTAGTTTTTATATATTAACCTTATTTAAATTTTTATTACTTATACAAGGTGTTCCTTAAGTTGTGTATGGAAACTTCAGGGGGCTAAAGTACCCATCAATATGAACAACTTTTTCCAAGGAACCAACACTGTGAACGCGAAAAAAAAAACAGCTGTTTCATACAAAAGTTCAATACCTACCAGGCTAAAATGTATGAAACAGCTGTTTTTTTTTTCGCGTTCACAGTGTTGGTTCTTTAGAAAAAGTTGTTCATATTGATGGGTACTTTAGCCCCCTGAAGTTTCAATACACAACTTAAGGAACACCTTGTATATGATGTAATGTAATTTAAAATTAGCATGATTTTCATTTTAACCTTTGAAATCTGCCAAAATCTGCCACATTTGTAAATCGTCAGCATAATATGCCACAGCTAAAATTTTGGATCCAAATCTGCCAAAATGGCAGAAATCTGCCACAAATGGTCACACTGTTGTCGTGTCATGTCTGCGCCATAGACACATATAGACCATTCATCCTCTCAACTCGATAGTACATGACCGATTCTATAATTCGGACAATCGAGATACCCGATGAAACAAACAAACAAGATTACGTCAATTCGGTCGTAATGAAGCAAATTAAAAATCCCTATAATCCTCCAGGAATGATCCCGAGGAATCCAAAACAAGTTAAAACTGTACCTATCCAATAAAACTGAAAAATAACAAAACGCGATTAATCGACTCGATATAATCGTACGAAATGAAAGTTAACTATCTAAAAAAAAACAACTCATGCCATAGATTTTTCTACACTCTACTTTTTCAATTACGCTTGCCAGCAATCGAACAGTAATTCGCTCAAATCGGATGATCGATAATCGATCGACCGAGGGAAAAAATGATTTGAATGAATAAAAACGATATATCTGCCTGACTTGAGTTTCCACAGAGGATCGTAAACAAAATGCAGTGGATTACTTAGTATTACCCTTTAACTTGAGAGAACATATCTAATTATCGATACGATAAATATTCGACGCTCGCTCGTGTAACACGGCAACACCAGCCTATCAGCTGTTTCGCACACAACAAAATTATGACAAACTTGTTAGACAAAATGGTTTTTATAATGGTGATATAACGTTATAAAATGGTGTGTATAAAATTACTACGGCTCGCGTCTGAGTTATGTGTGTGTATTATAACGAATTTTCTGTTTAAGGCGCCAAGGTTCACGGATGAGTTCTTATGGTAATAAAACTATCTTAATGAAAGGAGGATTCAAAACACAATGGCGCGTAAGTTGAAAAATCTATGAAATTTTATATCTACATCTACACTAATATTATAAAGAGAAAAGATTTGTATTTTTGTTGTTTTGTTGTTTTGTTGTTTTGTTGTTTTGTATGTAACGAATAGGCTCAAAAACTACTGGTCCGATTTAAAAAATTCTTTCACCATTAGAATGCTACATTATCCCTGAGTAACATAGGCTATATTATATTTTCAAAAAAATCAAGGATCCTTACTAAAACTCTAATAATGTAACCCAAGGTGGAAAAAGAAAACCTTACATCGCGTGCGCTGCGAAAACTATTGATGATAGAACAAAATAATGTACTACGATTTTGTAGAACACGTCATCATCTACAAAAAATGTCGCGACAGCATATGTCTAACTATTATAGTTATGTCACAATAAGTGTTCTTTTATTATAAAAATTTAATTGAAATGCCGCCGCTAGAAAAGGGTCTTTATTTGTACCTTGGTATTAATCCTTATCCAAATAAATCTTTTCATATTCAAGACTGGTTCAATACCTATACATTACTTCTTGAATTTTTGAAATCGGACATTCCATTTAAAATATTTAAAAAATATAAGGTCACGGGGCGCGTTCTCACCCAGCGCGGGCCCGGGCAAGGCGCGAGTTAGAAGTGACTCGAACCCACCACGGTCTAAGTTTATCCTAAAACGTTGAAAAAATTTATGTCCACCCATGCGAAGCTGGGACAGGCCGCTAGTCTTCTATATTAATGGTTTTCAGTAAAAAAAACGGACGTTACACTTGTTACAATGTAGGTATTATAATACAATATTGAAGCTCCAGAATGGTGCCAATCGAATTATGTGAAGCGTAGGGTAGAAAAAGGTAAGGGTAATAAAATTCCAAAAACAGCACACACTACGCTTCAAACTAATAATACCTAATGCATATATACAATCTATTAAAGTAGAAAAAAAATAAACACAATAGTACAGACAGACATTGCAGACATGTTAACAGCCGATGGGAAGAGCGACCGGGACATCGGGCCACGCACTTTTATCATTAATATAGCTATATAAAGTAGGTATAATAAGCTTTCCTTATTAGATTATTCTTAAACTGTGTTCTACCAACTGAGCTGTGAGGGCTGTCGAAGTCTAGAAGTATCTTGCTGAGTAGTTACCTACGAGTCAGAACGCGAGTCACTCAATTGTCCACTGAGTCATACACTTGTCCATGTTATTTGAACTTCAAGTCGCGCCCGCGCCGTCAACATGTCAAGGTTACGTGACTCGGAGCCAATGTAATTCTACCGTATCTAATATAACGTCTATACATTAATTAAAATTTGTCTAAAGTTTGTTTTTTATTTAAAACAAAAGCGTGCAATCTTTAATAGGACTTGTTTGAATAAAAAATTTCTTTTTGCTGAACTGCAGTTCAGCTAAAATATTTTTTTTTATGTGTGCAATGTGATTGCATACAACTTAGTTGATTGCAATTTTTCATAAATGAATTCAGTGATTTTATAACTTTCAAAATATTAAATTGTGCGAGCGAGAGGTACATTAGCAGTAGTCATAGACTTATTTATTTATTGGAATACCAACAGCTTATTATAAATTAAATATCATACACGATATAGAAACGAGAGAGCCAATTAAAGGTTTTCACGGATAAAAAACATTACTAAATTATATAACCTGAACGCGCCGTAGTCGACAGTATATCAAAATAGATGGAGTAGGTACTGAATATAATATTATATTATTATAGTGTTCGTTCTATTCATTACCAAAGAATTCCCTGTTCAGCCGCTGTCTGGCTGAACCAACACTCAGTCGAAGTTCGTGCTTGCTCGCCACAGAAATGTGCTTTGCCTGTCCCTCTATCCATAGGTATCCCCGTAGTTGGTACTAACTATACCTCATCCTCATCATCATCATCATCAACCTATTGCAGTCCACTGTTGGACATAGGTCTCTCCCATGGCGCGCCACTGAGCCCGGTCTTCGGCTCTCCCCATCCAGTTTTTGCCCGCCACCCTGCGCAAGTCACACCATCTAGTCGGAGGGCGTCCCACACTACGTTTGCCTAAGCGCGGTCTCCACTCTAGAACTCGTTTATCCCAACGGTTATCGGTTCTTCGGCAGACATGACCAGCCCACTGCCACTTCAACTTGCTAACTCTTCGGGCTATGTCGACAACTTTGGTGCTCTGTCGAATGACCTCATTACGAATCTTGTCTCTCAAAGAGACTCCGAGCATAGCCCGCTCCATAGCTCGCTGAGCGACTTTTAATTTATGGACTCGTCCTACCGTGAGTGTCCACGTTTCGGCTCCGTAAGTCATAACTGTTGAACGCACTGATTAAAAACTTTTGTTTTTAAGCACTGTGGGATGGGTGACGAGAATACCTGCCGTAGTTTCCCAAACGCTGCCCAGCCCAGCTGAATTCTCCTACTTAACTCCTTCTCAAAGTTGTTTTTGCCTATAACTATACCTAGTTAGTACAAACTACGGGTACTAGGTAAAGTACAACAACTAGGTACTATAGTACAAACTATACCTAGTTATAACTAGGTATAGTTAGTACCAACTACGGAGATACCTATGGATAGAGGGATTATATCTTTTGAATTTAGTAGGGACATTAAATTTACGATATAAAATCGATATAAATAAATAAATTTAAATAAATCAACCGATACAAGTTTTATTATGTGATTTTATATCTTTCAACATGTCAAAACGTGCGAGCGAGAGGTACATTACCTCTTGTCTTCGCCTTAGGTCAAGTATTTAGCTACCATATAAAGTAAATTTCCTATTTATTTTGCTTATTAGCTGTTCAATCGCATTTACCTATATAAACAACTAGCGGCCTGTCCCAGCTTCGCATGGGTGGTCATAAATTTTTTGAACATTTTAGGATAAACTTAGACCGTGGGTTCAAGCCTCGCGTCTACTTATTTCATACATTTGCACGCCAGAGAGTGAAATCACCCCGAGCGCGACCCGTGGACCCGTTAACGTTTTTAATTTCGTCATATCTTTTGAATGGAATGTCCGATTTGAAAAATTTAAGAAGTAATCTATAGGTATTGAAACCGTCTTAATTATGAAATGATTTTTTTGGATAAGGATTAATACCAAGGTACAAATAAAGACCCTTTTCTAGCGGCGGCATTTTAATTAATTTTTTGTAATAAAAGAACACTTATTATGACATAACTATAATAGTTAGACATATGCTGTCGCGACATTTTTTGTAGATGATGACGTGTTCTACAAAATCGTAGTACATTATTTTGTTCTATCATCAATAGTTTTCGCAGCGCACGCGATGTAAGGTTTTTGGTTTCCACCTTGGGTTAGATTATTGGAGTTTTAGTAAGGATCCCTGATTTTTTTGAAAATATAATATAGCCTATGTTACTCAGGGATAATGTAGCATTCTAATGGTGAAAGAATTTTTGAAATCGGACCTGTAGTTTTTGAGCCTATTCGTTACATACAAAACAACAAAACAACAAAACAACAAAACAACAAAAATACAAAGTTTTCCTCTTTATAATATTAGTGTAGATGTAGATAATTGATCGAGTGAGCGAAGCGAACGAAGATCTTAGTTTCAACTTGGGCGATTTGGCATTTTATGTATGTATGTATGTATGTATGTATGTATGTATGTATGTATGTATGTATGTATGTTTGTCTGGCGATAACTTTAGAACCGTTGATCCGATCTGCATGAAATTTGATATGTCGATAGCTTGTACTTGAGAAATTTACTGGTAAGTATATGAGTAAAATCGGATGAAGGGTTTTTGAAATATGGGGTTTTTTAAGGGGGCAAAAATAAAAAAAGTGACTTAAAAAAATCAAGTTACATGTCATACGAAAGGGCTTTGTTTGGACATTCCAAAACAATTTTTACTTTTTTTCTGGGACGCTCGGTTTTTGAGATACAAAATAAAAAGATAAATTAAGATAACCAGCGACCCAAGAGCTCTCATCTCTAAGAGTTTCGTTGGTATCAAGGTTTTTCTACTGGTCGTCCAGTTCCTTTGATTTTTCTTATTTTTTTTTCTTGAAATAAATTAAGGAAGTACTCAGTTCTCATAAAATGGTGACAACGACCAGGTCTGATGATGGAGCCAAGGTCTGTTCTACGGAACTCTTCAATTAATAGGCCAATAGAGTTGAAACTTGGTTACCGTACCAAGTTAGTAGGCGGTAGTCAGAAAAAAGTGCAAACATAATGTTTGGACTTGCCTTTGACTACCACCTACTCAAAGTTTTGGTGCGTTCGTCGGGTCGCATCACGAGATCTCAGTTCGGGGCGAACTACTAGTATTATTGTTTATGTAAGTACTAACAACGTATAATTACAATATGTACCTATACCAAAATCTATGTGCATTAAAAAATGCAATTGAACAGTTAGCAAAATAAATAGGACTATAAAATAAAAGGATTGGGTGATCCCAATAATTCACTGAAATGGCAATATTTAAGCTATAAAGTGTTTTTTTGTGTACAAAACGCCTACCACTTAGTTGACTCAAATATAAATTATACAAGATAATATAGATATGGACGGAAAATTGGAGAGTGTATTAACGTAACAAACTAACTAACAAATTTTATCTACTAATCGGTTTTAATCTTCGTAAAAAAATGGTATCTATGTTTTTGGGTATTTTTAATCTGCTTTATCTACAACGTGTAACATAATAATGCCGGAAGCGGGGTATTCTACAGGTCATGGCGAACAACTATTAATATAAGACTTTTGACATTTCAAAGTTTTCTATTCATGAAATGCCTCATAAACCTCCACGTTACACGTTGTATATGAATGAAACAAATCTTAGTTTACTGATTATACCACTTGAATTGAACACGATGCATAGTCGCAAAATAAAAGCTACAGGCAAACCAAAGTGAACAATTTAGAATTAAATAAATTATATTTGTCTAAAATATTTTATGAGTTTTTTTTATTTGAACAATAAACATAATACGTTTTAATAAAAAAGCCCACGTTATTTTTTGGGGTATAAGGACCAACAAATTAGCGTTTTGATTTTGTTTCCAAGTCTTGCATAGCGCTTACAAAATGAAATCAAACTGATGTTTTTCTGATCTAGCGTGTCATCGGTTTTTTATTTTTTTCAGGCACAGCCACACGTCAGCTCAGGCTCAGCATTACGATGATGATTAGGCAAGGGATTGCCAAGCCTTAACCTGCGACCACGATGATGGCATGCATGGTGGCGATAGGTTCATTGGTCCTGCTTCCCACCACTTAGAGGAGAGGGGAATTTAGATTGTGTAAGTGGGAAAGAGATTGGGGGATATACAGGGTGTCCCGGAAATCAACGATAACCTGGTACCGGGTGAGAGGCCAAGGTATACTAGTTATAAAAAAATAAGAAACAAATCCATGTCACTTAGTCAGGCGGTAATAGAAATAGTAAATAGTTACGAAAAAGTTGAAAATTTGACACCCTTGCTCGCATTTTTAAGTACTGTGATTACAATTTTCACTATTTTACAGTGATTTTTTTAATTATGTAATCTCAAATAACAGTGCAATCACAACCGCAAATCAAAGTAATAAACATTCTTAACTAAGTAAAAAATATTAAGTTTTGACGAGTTATATAAAATATTATTAAGTATGGTTTATAAAATTATTGACAGTCAACTTTGACACTCCATGTTGGAAAAAAAAAATATTTAAAAAGATTTTAAAGGACTTTCCACACAGCACTATCTAGCCCCAAACTAAGCCAAAGCTTGTAAGAGCGTTTACATATGGCACGGCAGCGGCAGCGGCACCGCCGCCAGGGCGGTGCCGCTGCATTACTCATCCTAGTATTTCTACGGACTCTTTCACATGGCGCCGCTGCGGCGGCGGTGATTTTTGATGCCGCGGCGCTGCCGCTGCGGTGCCATGTGTAAGCCCTCTTATATGGAAACCAGATACCTGATATCATACATTTTTTTTTTGTAAATACATCATCATCATCATCATCATCAACCTATTGCAGTCCACTGTTGGACATAGGTCTCTCCCATGGCGCGCCACTGAGCCCGGTCTTCGGCTCCCATCCAGTTTTTGCCCGCCACCCTGCGCAAGTCGTCACTCCATCTAGTCGGAAGGCGTCCCACACTACGTTTGCCTAAGCGCGGTCTCCACTCAAGAACTCGTTTATCCCAACGGTTATCGGTTCTTCGGCAGACATGACCAGCCCACTGCCACTTCAACTTGCTAACTCTTCGGGCTATGTCGACAACTTTGGTGCTCTGTCGAATGACCTCATTACGAATCTTGTCTCTCAAAGAGACTCCGAGCATAGCCCGCTCCATAGCTCGCTGAGCGACTTTTAATCTATGGACTCGTCCTACCGTGAGTGTCCACGTTTCGGCTCCGTAAGTCATAACTGGTAGAACGCACTTATTAAAAACTTTTGTTTTTAAGCACTGTGGGATGGGTGACGAGAATACCTGCCGCAGTTTCCCAAACGCTGCCCAGCCCAGCTGAATTCTCCTACTTAACTCCTTCTCAAAGTTGTTTTTGTCTAACTGTAGGATCTGCCCAAGATAGACGTATTCCTGAACAACTTCGAGGGGAATGTCAGCGACTGTGATCGGTACTGGGGTAATATGCTCGTTTATCATGATTTTTGTCTTATCTAAGTTCATACCCAGTCCGACCCGTCGGGAGGCATCAGCTAGGCTGTTCAGCATTTGTTGTAGTTCCTGCGGCGATTCAGCCATAATGACGATGTCGTCCGCAAATCGCAGATGTGAGATGTACTCGCCATTTATGTTGATACCCTGTCCGTTCCAGTTCAGTGTTTTAATACAATATTTTTACAAATTGTTTTAATACATCTTCCAACGCGTTCGTAAACAATTTGGGGGATATAACATCCCCTTGTCTTACTCCGCGGCGCAGTTGGATAGGATTACACTGCTGGTTTTGTATTTGGACGGTCATTGTGGCAGAGTCATAGAGACACCTCAGCACCTCGATGTATCGCCAGTCAACTTGGCATCGCTGCAGGGACTCCAGAACAGCCCAGATCTCGATAGAGTCAAAGGCCTTTTCATAGTCCACAAACGCTAAGCACAGGGGAAGATTATACTCCTCTTTGTTTGTAAATACATTTTTATAATATACTAGCGGCCTGTCCCAGCTTCGCATGGGTGGACATACATTTTTTCAACGTTTTAGGATAAACCTCGACCGTGGTGGGTTCGAGTCATTTGCACGTCCTTCTACCTCGCGCCTTGCCCAGGCCCGCGTTGAGTGAGAACACGCACCGTGACCCGCGCGTCGCTTATATTTTTAAAATCTTTTGAATGGAATGTTCGATTTGAAAAATTCAAGAAGTAATGTAAAGGTATTGAATAAAAAGTATAAAGGTATTGAACCTGTCTTGAATATGAAAAGATTTATTGGGATAAGGATTAATACCAAGGTACAAATAAAGAGCCTTTTCTAGCGGCGGCATTTCAATTAAAATTTTATAATAAAAGAACACTTATTGTGACATAACTATAATAGTTAGACATATGTTGTCGCGACATTTTTTGTAGATGATGACGTGTTCTACAAAATCGTAGTACATTATTTTGTTCTATCATCAATAGTTTTCGCAGCGCACGCGATGTAAGGTTTTCTTTTTCCACCTTGGGTTACATTATTGGAGTTTTAGTAAGGATCCCTGATTTTTTTGAAAATATAATATAGCCTAGGTTACTCAGGGATAATGTAGCATTCTAATGGTGAAAGAATTTTTGAAATCGGACCAGTAGTTTTTGAGCCTATTCGTTACATACAAAACAACAAAAATACAAATCTTTCCTCTTTATTGATCGAGTGAGCGAAGCGAACGAAGATCTTAGTTTCAACTTGGGCGATTTGGCATTTTATGTATGTATGTATGTATGTATGTATGTATGTATGTATGTATGTATGTTTGTCTGGCGATAACTTTAGAACCGTTGATCCGATCTGCATGAAATTTGATATGTCGATAGCTTGTACTTGAGAAATTTACTGGTAAGTATATGAGTAAAATCGGATGAAGGGTTTTTGAGATATGGGGTTTTTTGAGGGGGCAAAAATAAAAAAAGTTACATAAAAAAATCAAGTTACATGTCATATGACAGGGCTTTGTTTGGACATCCCAAAACAATTTTTACTTTTTTTTTTGGACGCTCGGTTTTTGAGATAAAATAATAAAAGTTAAATTAAGATAACCAGCGATCCAAGAGCTCCCATCTCTAAGAGTTTCGTTGGCATCAAGGTTTTTCTACTGGTCGGCCAGTTCTTTTGCTTTTTCTTATTTTTTTTTCTTGAAATAAATTAAGGAGGTACTCAGTTCTCATAAAATGGTGACGACGACCAGGTCTGATGATGGAGCCAAGGTCTGTTCAACGGAACTCTTCAATAAATAGGCCAATAGAGTTGAAACTTGGTAACCATACCAAGTTAGTAGGCGGTAGTCAGAAAAAAGTCCAAATATAATGTTTGGACTTGCCTCTGACTACTACGTACTCAAAGTTTGGTGCGTTCGTCGGGTCGCATCACGAGATCTCAGTTCGGGGCGAACTACTAGTAATATTAGTGTAGATAATAACACCCAGACTGAGAACAAACATCTATGTTACACAAATAATTGTTCTCGGTGGGGATCTAACCCACGGCCCACGGCCACCAACTGTGCTGTGAAGGCTGTCGATATGAATAGCACTACTGTTAAAAATATGTAGAACGCAATGTTATTTTTTTCATCTCAACATTTCTTTTTTTTTCATCTCATCTCAACTTACTTTATATTAAGTTTTTTATTAAGTTTTCTATAGTGACATAGTTTCAGCTTGACTTGAACTCAAGTTATCTATCGGTTACTAGAACAGCTAGCTGGCTTGTTCAAGCTCAGCAACAACTTCCTAGCAAGACAATGGCGAAGTTGGGAGCAAGTTGGACAAAGTATTTATTTAAGTAACAGTTTCAAAGCTTCGTGTCTCATTACTTAGTTACTGGCGAATTGGACGGATTCTAATTTTGTAACAAGTTGACAATCGGATTGAGTGAAAATAGGCTTTTGCATCAATGACGCTGTAGTACCTACGTTTTTCTTTGGATAAAAAAATAAATGGAAAAGAACAAAATCTCTATCGCAGGCAACTAAAAAAAAACTACTCTACTAATATAATACATAGGCTTGGTATATAACTGCCTTCTTAACTTCTTAAAATATTGTAACTTATTTGTTTCTTACGATGCCTATAAAATTAATCAAACGATCTAGCAACTTTCATATTTACTCGAGCAACATTACTTACTGAGTTTTGCTGAAACACAATGCTAGTAGGTAAACATAAAATAAATAAATTGTCATAAATAGTATGCCGAACTATAAATAATCTTCACGAGAAATACAGAAATACAGTCCCCAATAATTGCCAAGGGAAGAAAATAGACATTGGCTCTACGTAACTTGACCTCGTCTTTCCTGTACCTAAGATGTACTAGACTAGGCTAGGATGGGGATAGGTTAATAATTGGCGAGCCTATTATAATCCTTCTCTGTAAGGGGAACAGGTCTCAGGCACTTGGCTTAAGGCGAAGACAAGAGCTAATGTGACTCTCGCTCGCACGTTTTGACATGTTGCAAGATATAAAATCACTAAACTCATTTTTGAAAAATCGCAATCAACCAATTTGTGTGCAATCACATTGCACACAGTTTAGTAAAAATTTCATTTTTTCCTACTCAAAAGTTTGCTTTACTAGTTTTCGTACATATGCAAACTTTTAAGTAGGAAAACTTATATCGATCAAAATGAATTTTTTACTAAACTGTCTGCAATATGATTGCACACAAAATGGTTGATTGCGATTTTTCGAAAATGAGTTAAGTGATTTTATATATTTCAACATGTCGAAACGTGCGAGCGAGAAGTTGTTTGATAGTTGTCAGCCCCATAAGGCGAAGACAAGAGCTAATATGACTCTCGTTCGCACGTTTTGACATGTTGCAAGATTTTATATGTGTCACAAAAACATAGAAAATATACAGAGAACAATTATTGGGTAAGACAATAGAATCCGTGAATCTGCGTGTACAATAAAAGATTTTTCAATCAATCATTCAATAAAAAGGTATAACTTGTCAAACTGTGTAATAATCAAATTGTAAAATCGCCGAGAATCGGATACCCATCGTAGTCTCGCCATAAATAGTGGTGTGCTGCTTATCTTGTTTCCAGACTGTTCGGAGAGTTCTAGAAGTTTACCATGCGTACTGGATAACTTAAGATTTAGTCTCTTCAATTAATGAATGGATGAGAAACACATTGTACATGCATCTCTTTAATATAAATATCAATTGCTGTTCGTTTGTCTCGCTACAACTCGAGAACCTGATTTAGCTGATTTTGGTTTTGAAATGTTTGTCGTAGTTCAGAAAAGGTTTAAACGGTGAGAAAATAAGGAAAAATTGCGAGGATAGGTGATACGAAGTACACCGTAATAAATATATAACAATATCTTCCTGGCATCCTCTGTGTTTGTTTATTTTTGTTATTGTTATTATTTGAAAAACAGATGCTCTTCTTCAAGAAAGTTATCCAATGCTATATTTTTACACCTGTAACGTAACTCAACCTAATTTACATAAAGTAGGTATTATAGACATAGACATAGACATAGACAATCATTTATTTACTACTTATCACACAACATACAAAACATGATAATGAAATATACATGAAGAAATAATAATAAATCATAACAATAGAAAAACAAAAGGGGGGAAAAAAATATAAGAACAAAACAATGTTAAAAACCTACATGCTTAAATATGATGTATGCTACAGCAGCAAATGGGTCTTAAGCTCAGCATAATGCCCACTTATCAGTAGACGCTGTTATTCTGCCAAGACCCTAACTGCCACAAGACCCTGTGAGAACGTGTGTAATGCGTGGAGAATAAGTGTAGTGTAAATGATAATAATCAAAGATAAATAGATGAGATACTCAATGAATAAATATGTATAATAAATCGAATGTGTACCTAGTTTTAAGCGCATGAAATGTGAGTGGGAATGGGGGCTTTTCTGATTACTCAAGTCTCTTAAGAGTCAGGGTTTCGCAGAAAAACCCCGCACGAGTGTGTGTGTACGTGATATACCTATAAATATAAATTAAAGTAATAATTATATCTCTAATACTATAAGACTCAAAGTCCTGACTGACTGACTGACTGACTGACTGACTGACATATAGACAACGCACAGCCTAAACCGCTGGTCCTAGAGACTTGAAATTTGAGGAGTACATAGGTCTTATGGCGTAGAGGTGCACTAAGAAGGGATTTTTGGAAATTCAACCCCTAAGGGTGTAAAAAGGGTTGAAAACGTTTGTATGAAAAATAGTATTCCTTGAACCTACAAACTTGAAACTTGGAGTACATATACTTCAAGGCAAAAAAAAAGGAAAGGCATTTTTAGTTTTTTAAAACTACCCTTAATAAGGGTGCAAAGGGATGTAAAAGTTTGTATGGGAGTTTTTTGACCGCTGGTCCTAGAGACTTGAAATTTGAGGAGTACATAGGTAGTATGGCGCAGAGGTGTACTAAGAAGGGATTTTTGGAAATTCAACCCCTAAGGGTGTAAAAAGGGTTGAAAACGTTTGTATGAAAAATAGTATTCCTCGAACCCACAAACTTGAAACTTGGAGTATATATACTACAAGATAAAAAAATAGGAAATAGGAAATTTAGTTTTTTAAAACTACCCTTATTAAGTGTGCAAAGTGATGTTAAACATTGTATGGGAGGTTTTTGACCGCTGGTCCTAGAGACTTGAAATTTGAAGAGTACATAGGTCTTATGGCGTAAAGGTGTACTAAGAAGGGATTTTTGGAAATTCAACCCCTAAGGGTGTAAAAAGGGTTGAAAACGTTGGTATGAAAAATTGTATTCCTTGAACCTACAAACTTGAAACTTGAAGTAGATGTACTCCAAGGCAAAAAATAGGAAAGGCATTTTTTAGTTTTTTAAAACTACCCTTATTAGGTGTGCAAAGGGATGTCAAAGTTTGTATGGGAGTTTTTTGACCGCTGGTCCTAGAGACTTGAAATTTAAAAAGTACATAGGTATTATGGCGTAGAGGTGTACTAAGAAAGAATTTTTTGGAAATTCAACCCCTAAGGGTGTAAAAAGGGTTGAAAACGTTTGTATGAAAAATAGTATTCCTCGAACCTACAAACTTGAAACTTGGAGTACATGGACTTCAAGGTAAAAAAATAGGAAATGCATTTTTAGTTGTTTAAAACTACCCTTAATAAGTGTGCAAAAGGATGTAAAAGTTTGTATGGGAGTTTTTTGACCACTGGTCCTAGAGACTTCAAATTTAAAGAGTACATAGGTATTATAGCGTAGAGGTGTACTAAGAAGGGATTTTTTGGAAATTCAACCCCTAAGGGTGTAAATAGGGTTGAAAACGTTGGTAAGAAAAATTGTATTCCTTGAACCGACAAACTTGAAACTTGAAGTACATGTATTCCAAGGCTAAAAAAAAGGAAAGGCATTTTTAGTTTTATAAAACTACCCTTAATAAGTGTACGTTAAGTGTCAAAGTTTTTATGGGAGTTTTGTAACGCGTGGTGCGATTGACTTGAAACTTGGGGTGATACTAAGAAATAAATCATTAAGAATGAAACTTTTAATTTTTGATAATTACCCCTGCAAAGGGTGCAAATGACTGTAAAAGTTAGTATGGAATATTTTTAACGCATAGTGCAATTTATTTCAAACTTGAAGTAAATATCCACATTAAATAATTTAAAATCACGTTTTCAATATTTTAAAACTACCCCTGTAAAGGGTGCAAAAGACTGCTAAAGTTTCAAGGTTTGTATGGGAGATTTTTAACGCGTAGTGTAATTAGCTTCAAACTAAAAGAAAATGTGTTCTGTGGATAAATAACAAAAAGACAGTTTGATTTTCGAAAACAACCCCTAAAACGTTACCTTCCTTCGTTGCGCTCGAGTAAAAAGGATATAACGAGGCGTCAATGTTTGTAAGGGACATTCTTAAAACGGGAATCTTGAGTTGGTACGAAGAGATCTGAGAGTATCTACCGTGCCTGGGGATCCAAGTCCAAGTTCGTTTCGTTTGTTTCTGGGGAAGAAACTAGGAACAAAAAGTACATATTAGTAAGGTTGTCTTTGTTGTATTTGTCATGTTTGTGCTAAGCTCAGTACCTATACCTACCTACCTAATATAGGTAATGTACGCCTATAGATATCTCTTATACCTACGTATTTAAAATCCTACCCTTAGAATATACAAATCAATGCGAAAGATACGATGTTTGGATGTTTGTGGCTCAATCACGGCTCACCACTTCAACGCGTGCGAAGCCGCGGGAAGCCACTAGTTATTATATATAGGTATATGTGATACAAATAAACTACTAAAGATATCATAACATATCATAAGACTAGCAGCCTAGCAGGTAAAAGGGGCATCCGTACCAAGCAGCCCGGACTTTTGCTGATCAAGAATAAAAGTTTTGAAATGGTTTTTAAAAGAGAACTTAGATTTAAAAAGCCGAAGAGGTGGAGGAATATTAATCCAGCACTTGGTCGCTTGGTACCGAAAACTGCCCCGGAAAGCCACTGTTTTATGCTTCGAATAGTGTAGCATTAATACCCTATTTGGTCTTGAACTGTACTTGCTCTGGGGCTGGTCTAGCTTGGAAAAGAGATACTCTGGGTTCCCAAACGTCATTACACCATGAACTAATGTACCCATGTGCAGGGCCCTTCGCGAGGCCATATTCAATGTAGACGAATTGTTCAAGTATGGTGTGACGTGTGTTCGCGGCGGAATGTGGTAGCAAAACCTACAGCACGCGTTTTGAATAAGGCGAGTGGTGAATTATTTGTTTTGATCGAAATAGAAACTCCTATCGTTCAAACTTGGGGTACAGTCGTTGGTTCACGCGTGTCTCTTATTACATGTATACTTTTCTATATAAATAAAACACAGTTTACCCAACTTTTAAAAATACATTTTCATATCCTGCTATCACATATTGACGAAAAAGTATTCATTTTTGAAAACGACACACAGCACAGTTTTAACTACACAATTTTGGTTAGTTTTTCAACTTTTAATTAACCTACGCCACGTTCACCACTTCGCGCACTCACCACTAGCACCTACCTAGTAGCCCAAAAATAAACGTATTGGTTTGTGCTTGTCGGAATTAAAAAATATATTATTTTTATGCATTCTTTTGAGATCATAAAAAAACGGGATGTTTTTTTTTCATATTCGAGTCTGTTTGATTCCCAGACGAAGCAACTAATTTTTACAAAATCTTTAAATGCAGTTTAACTAAGTTTTAAAAATAAAATAAAGTCTCCTTTCAGCAAAATATCTATAATATCTATAAAATATCAAATATCTACAATATTTAAGGTACTTTCCTTTCATGTCGCATAGTCTTGGGACGACCTGTATAAAAATACAAATTACCAAGTCACCAAAGTTGTCACCATCAATATAATTTTTCAAAGATAATTCTTTAATGTTATTATTGTGTAATCATAAATACGATATATAATATAATAATATATAAAAAACAGACCTTTTGGAAAGTCGTCTTTTTTACCTAAATAATGGGATAGAAGGGTCCTATTAAGTAATGACACGATAAATAATGTAATGACAATAAATAGTGGTACGCCACAAAACACAAGAATAATAAAATTGGAAAAACGAATACTGAAGAATAAATTTAACGAAAGACGAAGTAGTATGGTAAAGTCTTTAGCCAGAAAAAAAATGTCGTTATGAATAAAATATTTTTCTTTCTAAATGCAGGCCTGGCCTAGGTGCCACAAAAATACCATGTAGATCTAAATTATGGTACATCTCTTCTGAATTCTGTGGTTGTCTGTGGTATCGCTGTAAAGATGTCGTGGAACGTGAAAAGTGTGGACACGGAAGAGGTATACCTAATATCAAATTGTGTAAGCTTCAAGTCTCCTACTGACCGGCGAGAACTCGCACAGGATGGGAATGGATGACGAGTTCTTTTATGAAAGGCGGTGGTGAAAGGATTTTAAGTGCGCCTCAAAGAACTCCTTTCGAGCACTTGACACATTGTGCTAGAACTTTTTAGGTTCTACGACATGCCGGTTTTCTCACCAAGTTTTCCTTCACTGTTTGAGAGTACTGGCACTGTGCACATACATTTTTGAATGGAAAACTCGTTGGTGCATGAACTCACGACCTTACGATCGGAAGGCGGGGCTGCTACCACTAGAGCGCTCTCAGTCATGGGAGTGATTTAGATAGACCACACTGGCTAGACATGTTAAGATAAAAGATATTTCGATCGAGTATCTCATATCATGTACTTGTATCTCGAGTAGGTTAGGTACCCTACGATGCCTTGAGATAAAAGAAAATCTGCTCTGATAATCTGATAAATTCGCTGATAACAAAATGTGTCTATCAATATTTTTCGCTCTTATACAATGTGTAACATAATACCCCTATAACCCCGGAAGCAGGGTATTCTACAGATCATGGCGAACAACTTTTGTTATACAGCTTTTAAAATTTCGTAGTTTTTCATTCATGAAATGCCTCTTAAACGTTCTTCCAATATGAAACTAAACACACCACGAGACAGCACTATTCATAGCTGTATGTTCCGTGTTTACGTGACGTTGGTACTTACGTACACAATGTCAGGGGTGTTGCAAATTTCAATACAATATTAATTTTACTTTTGTATGGGAATTTCGATAACGATATATTCAACTTTTGCACACGTCATTCCAGTGCTTGGTCTGGTCTTTGGCTTTATAGGGGTATTATGTTACACGTTGTATAAACATTATCCGGAGTATGTTTATGACAAACCATATATAAAAAAATGATGGTACCTACTATAGAATATTTGTTCTGACATGAAGAAAACGCACAACTGAAACTGCTGGTCGTAGAGACTTGAAATTATGACAAATATACCCTTTGCCTTTGTGTGTAAATGAAGCTAAGAAAGAAATTCCTGTAATTCAACCTCTAAAGAGGTACAGCGAGGGTCGAGGTTTGCCTGAAAACAACTTCATGCAAACCCATCACGTGGGATTCCACTAGTATTATGTATAAATAATAAATGATACTGACACAAATTGTGATCACACGGCACGGACTACACGGATCACGTCAAAATAGATAAGATTAGAGATGAAAGTAAGGGTGTAAAAAGTGAGTGGCTGGCATCGTGAGTGATATTTTTCACACCCCGAATCGCAACGTTGCGGTCAAAACCGGAATACGGTTTTAACCGCAACTTGTTGGCTGTTTGTGGCACTTGGAACCTGCGCAAATAATTGGCACTTGCTCGTTGGAGTGCACTAGAGGGAAGTGTGAAAGTACTTAGCTGCACTTAAGCACTTAACCAGTGGCTACATTTTACACTTCCTCGAACCAAACAAAACACTTCAGATTATCTTATCATCCTCTGGTTCTATAACTATATAAGTCTGAGGAAATATCCATATCTCAAAACTCGTCATGGCTCTCCGAAGCCTTGTTATTCTGCTCTGCGTGTTAGCAGCCGCGCAGTTGCAGTTACTGAGTCAAAGTGACCTTGAAAAGGAGAAGTTGGGAAAGTACATTGCCAATAAGAGACCTGAGCTGAACCTACGCTACCGTCTCCACTACCATGTAGCTCCACCGGTGGGATGGATGAACGACCCCAATGGATTCTCCTACTATAAAGGGGAGTATCATCTTTTTTACCAGTTCTACCCATACGATGCCGTCTGGGGACCCATGCACTGGGGCCACTCCTCCAGCCCCGATTTAGTCAATTGGAAGACGCTGCCCACAGCTCTTCTCCCAGATGAAGAACAGTGTTTCTCAGGCAGTGCCATAGTCGTTGGAGGAACAATGATTCTCATGTACACTGCGCACCAGGTCACAGATATTGAACCTTACTATAATGAAACCCAGTTTCTAGCTTCGAGTACCGATGGGGTGGAGTTTAAAAAGTTTCAAGGTAACCCTGTTCTGCCAGCGGCCCCCAATGGCTCTCCAGACTTCCGCGATCCTAAGGTTTGGGAACACGGTCAGCACTGGTACGTCGTCCTCGGAAGCAAGACTGACGATCAAAGAGGACGGGTGCTTTTGTACAGGTCATCGAATTTGATTAATTGGGAATTTCTGCGAGTTCTAGGAGAATCAACTGGAGATCTAGGCTATATGTGGGAATGTCCAGATTTCTTTGAGTTGAATGGAAAGCACGTCCTGCTTTGGTCACCTCAGGGTATGGATCCGGTGGGTGACAGGTACAAAAATCTCCACCAGACCGGCTTCATAATTGGAGATTTTAATTACGACGACTTTGAATTTGTCCAGGAAACTAAGTTCCAAGAGCTCGATTACGGTCACGACTTTTACGCAAGTCAGACCATGGAGAAAAATGGTAAGAGGTACGTGGTTGCGTGGTTCAACATGTGGGAGGTTCCACACCCTGAAGAGGTTGATGGCTGGGCAGGAGCGATGACCATAGTCAGGGAGCTAGTCTTAGTAGGCGACAGAATTTTGCAAAAACCTCTGGATGACATGATCTCATTGCGGCATGAGCTGATGCTTAATGGGCTGCTACATGAAAACGAATTTGTTGGGCTTAGCCAGACCGGAGAAATCATAATCAATGGTAACCTAAAAATGAAAATCGAGCTGCTGATTGAAGGTGTCAACGGTGGAGACAAAGTCATCTTAAGCTGGGATCCTGAAGTTGGTAAAGTGGTAGTAGACCGAAATGGAGACGTCAGGCAGGTGGAGTGGTCTCCCATCGGCTCTCACTCCTGGAGACTGTTCCTGGACGCCAGTTCCTTGGAGTTGTTCTGTGGGGAGGGCGAGGTGGTGTTCAGCACCAGGGCATATCCTGATGGTAAATGGAATCTGACCAACCTGAGTCCGCAAGAACTGAACGTAGAAGCCTACACGCTTCGAAGAAGTGTTCCCTTATAAATTAAATTAATTTATATTTCTTAAAACATTCAAATATGTTGTAATAACGTATTTTTAGGTGTGATAAAAATTTACAAAATTTGTTTTTTTTTTTATTTTTTTTCTTTGTTGGTTAATAAAATGCTTTTATTTCTTTATTTCTTAACAAATAATTTCTGACACTTTTTCTATTTTTTAATAGGTGGAAAAGGTTTCAATCAAAATCAGTATGAATGAGATTGGTTCGAAGGAAAAAAAGATTATTGCATGTAGCAGTACCTGAGATAAAACTCTTACCTAGGTACTTCCCAAACTTCCCAAAATTCTGGCATTAACGGTGGTAGCACTGATTTATTTTACTAGCCATGTAGTGGATGTTTTTAAATACGTGTAATACTCTACTGGCCTTACTTATACAAATCCGTAAAAAGATATTATCGTTCATGATTATCAGCCTGAATTACTCCACTACCTCCATCGTATCGGATAAGGAGGTTGCCGTATAGCTATCATTGGTGACCGCAAGAAACAAAATAAAATTGACATGGAATTTACAAATACAGGGGATTTATGCTCACTTCGAGCGAGATTATCTCACGGTGGCGATGACGTCATATCTCGTTCGATAACTATTTATCCCCATTCTCACCATCTCACTCCCCAATTTTCTCATACAAAGTTCATGCGAGACGCAACGTCAATGAGTTACTGAACGAGATATGACGTCATCTCTACCGTGAGATAATCTCGCTCAAAGTGAGCATAAGGCCCCTGGACGTCCCAAGACTATGCGACATGAAGGGAAAGTACCTTCAATATTTTAAACTAGTGGTTGCGTGCCGCGCGAGCTGCAAGCAGCTCGCGTCTTTTTTGTTTTTATTGTTTTTATTTACCAAACCCCTAAATGAAGTAAAACATTAATTAAAATAAGTTAAAAGGTTTGAAATCCATACAAACTCCTCAATCGTAGTTGGACACCTCGTTGAAACGAAGTCAATCGGTTAAAGTTTCGAAAAAAGATCTACATGGCCGCCATCTTGGAATACAAACCCCTAATTGCAGTAAAAATGTAGCAAATACGAAAAGAAGTTTTAAATTCCATAAAAACTCCTCAATATCATTCGAACACCCCGTTGGAACGAAGTCAATCGGTTAAAGTTTCGAAAAAGATCTACATGGCCGCCATCTTGGAATGCAAACCCCTAATTGCAGTAAAAATGCAGCAAAAATTAAAAGAAGTTGTAAATTCCATTCAAACCCCTCAATCTCATTCGAACACCTCGTTGGAACGAAGTCAATCGGTTAAAGTTTCGAAAACAGATCTACATGGCCGCCATCTTGAAATGCGAACCCTTAATTGCAGTAAAAATGCAGCAGAAATGAAAAATAGTGTAAAATTCCATACAAACTCGTCAATCGCATTCGGACACCCCGTTGGAACGAAGCCAATCGGTTAAAGTTTCGAAAAAAGATCTACATGGCCGCCATCTTGAAATGCAAGCCCCTAATTGCAGTAAAAATGCAGCAGAAATGAAAAACAGTGTAAAATTCCATACAAACTCGTCAATCTCATTCGGATACCCCGTTGGAACGAAGTCAATCGGTTAAAGTTTCAAAAACCGGAAATGACAGAGACGCCATTTTGAATTTCCGAAATGTCATAATTTTCCTGAAATATACAGGATACAAGCTACTTAACAGTGAAAAAACGGTACTCATACCTTGAGTTTGGTAGAACAAAGTAATTCGCCAAAGCCAGGTCTGACCGAAAAATTCAAACTTCTATGGCTCGTGGGGTTGCCAGCTGCAGGGAACGAAAATGGTCAAATGTCATTTGGGTGAGCCCATTCTTGCCAGCTAGTAGAAATTTTGATTCAAAAAGTCATTATTTCTACTTTTCACGTTCCCGAGGAAAATCTGGGAAACTACCCTAAAAATAGGGAAAAATTTACAACCAGGCAACACTCCTATACTAACTTCACAACCGGTCCATACAATCTATCCCAGTAGAGGGATGCCAACTACCCCATATTTTGGTTTGAAAATCTAAATTTTTACGAAAAACACAAACTTTTTACAAAATGGCCGCCACGCCGTCCGCCATCTTGGATTTTTGGAAATTTCATAATTTTCCTGAAATCTCGAGGATGTAGGCTACCGTTCTGCATACTCAGTGTTGCCAGATTTTGAGTTTCGTAGAACAAAGTAATTCGCCAAAGTCAAAAACTCCCAAAAACTACAAAGTTGCACTGCTCCCTGGGTTGCCAACTCAAAGTTACAAAAATGGTCAAATGTCATTTGGGGGAGGCTATTCCTCCTGACCAGATGAAATTTCAAATCAAAATGTCGTTATTTCTACTTTTCACGTTCCCGAGGAAAATCTGGGAAACTACCCTAAAAATGGGGAAAAATTTTCAACCAGGCAACACTCCTAATCCAACTGCACAATCGATCCATACAAATCATCCCGGTCGGGGGATGCCAACTACCCAATATTTCGGTTTGAAAATTGAGATTTTATCGAAAATCGCAAACTTTTTTTTAAAATGGCCGCCACGCCGTCGCCATCTTGGATTTTTGAAAAGTCATAATTTTCCTGAAATCTCAAGGATGTAGGCTACCGTTCTGCATACTCAGTGTTGCCAGATTTTATATTCCGTAGAACAAAGTAATTCGCCAAAGTCAAAAACTCCGAAAAACTAAAAAGTTTCACCTCTCTCGGGGTAGCCAACTAAAAGTAACGAAAATGGTCAAATGTCATTCGGGGGAGGGCAACCCTTCTATCGAGTCAAAGTTTCGATTCAAAATGTCATTATTTCTACTTTTCATGTTTTTGGGGAAAATCTCGGAAATTACCCTAAAAATGGGGAAAATTTTTCAACCAAGCAATACTCCTCAAAGAATTACACGACCGCTCGGTACAAGACAACCCGCTAGAATGTTGCCATCTACCTTAAAAATCGATTTGAAAAATGTGCAAAAACCATCACTTTTACAAAATGGCCGCCACAGCCTCCGCCATCTTGGATTTTTGAAAAGTCATAATTTTCCTGAAATGTCGACGATATAAGAGAAAAAATTGCAAAATCAGTGTTGCCGACTTTGGAGTTTCGTAGAACAAAGTAATTCGCCAAAGTCAAGTCAAAAAAGTGTAAAAATTCAAATCGAAATGGCGCGGCCGCCATCTTGTTTTTTTTATTTTTTTCAACTTTTCCCCCAATCGTAGCCTATTTTCAGTCGGATGAACCGCTCGGACGCCCTCTATCTGTCATAGTCTGCGATCGCGCAAATCAACACCGGCGCCATCTTGGATTTCAGGAACCGCTATAATTTTCCTCTACTCGCTCGGTGCTACTACACATTTTCGTAGTACATCGTTTTGGTCTAGCTCTACTCCTTCTTCGTTTTCTGGCATGTCAGTGAGTGAGTGGTAGTCTAGCTTTATTATATAGTATAATAGGATATTTTGCTGATAGGAGACTTTATTTTATTTTTAAAAGTTAGTAAAACTGCATTTAAAGATTTTCTAAAAATTACTTACTTCGTTTGGGAATCGAACCGACTCAAATGTGAAAAAGCGACACCCCGTATTTTTATGATGCCAATATCGAAAGAATGGACAAAAAATAATAATTCCTTTTTAGTAACTTAGTATCTGGGAAGTCTTGAGCCAGAAACAAAACTGTCGTCAAGAATAAAATCTTTTTCTTTCTAAATGCAGGCCTGTCCTAGGTGCCTGTCACAAAAATACCATTTAGATCTAAATGGTACCTACTTCTCTTCTAAATTCTGTGGTTGTCTGTGGTATCGCTGGAAAGATGTCGTGGAGTGGACACGGAACACGAATACATCGGTGAAAGTGGAGGTCAAATTGTGTAAGCTTCAAGTCTCCTACTGACTGGCGAGAACTCGCACAGGATGGGAATGGATGGCGAGTTCTGTTATGAAAGGCGGTGGTGAAATGATTTTACCTAAGTGCGCCTCAAAGAGCTCCTTTCGAGCACTTGACATATTGTGTTAGAACTTTTTAGGTTCTACGGCGGGGCCGCTACTACCACTAGAACGCTCTCAGTCAGGGGAGAGATTTAGATAGACCACACTGGCTACACACGTTAAGATAAAAGATATTTCGATCGAGTATCTCACATCATGTACTCGTATCTCGAGTACATGATACGATGCCTTGAGATAAAAGAAAATCTCAAAATAAAAAAATAAAAATATACATTCTTCAAAATGTCCATTCATGAAATGCCATGAAACTAACACACCACGAGACAGCCCTATTCACAGCTGTTTGTATGTTCCGTGTTTACTTGACCTTGGTACTTACGTAAACAGTATCTGGGGCCTTATGCTACTTCGAGCGAGATTATCTCACGGTGGAGATGACGTCATATCTCGTTCAATAAGTCGTTGACGTTGCGTCTCGCATGAACTTTGAATGAGAAAATTGGGTAGTGAGATGGTGAGAATGGGGATTTAATAGTTATCGAACGAGATATGACGTTATCTCCATCGTGAGATAATCTCGCTCGAAGTGAGCATAAGGCCCCAGGGGTGTTGCAAATTTCTGAGACAATATTAATTTTACTTTTGTATGGGAATTTCGAAAACGATATATGCAACTTTTGCACACGTCAAAGTATTCCAGTGCTTCGTCTGATCACTTAGTATTTGGCCTTATAGGGGTATTAAGTTACACGTTGTATAAACATTATCCGGAGTAAGTATATATAAAAAAAAGATGGTACCTACTATAGAATATTTGTTCTGACATGAAGAAAACGCACAACTGAAACTGCTGGTCGTAGAGACTTGAAATTATGACAAATATACCCATTGCCTTTGTGCGTAAATGAAGCTAAGAAAGAAATTCCTGTAATTCAACCTCTAAAGAGGTACAGCGAGGGTCGAGGTTTGCCTGAAAACAACTTCATGCAAACCCATCACGTGGGATTCCACTAGTATTATGTATAAATAATAAATGATACTGACACAAATTGTGATCACACGGCACGGACTACACGGATCACGTCAAAATAGATAAGATTAGAGATGAAAGTAAGGGTGTAGATAGATAGATAGAAAATTCTTTATTGCACAGAACAAAATGGTACGATACATTTTGTAGGCGAACTTAATGCTAGAGAGCATTCTCTTCCAGTTACCTTTGTGTAGTTTTGATAAACCGAAAGGGTAGTGCACAAACATGGATGTTAAGGAGCTATTTTCTACAAATACAGAAAAATACATATATTATATATTGATATATCAAATACTTATGAAAATAATATGAATAACGAATATTTAAATTGGTACATAATAAGATATAATAATATTCTTTAGGTACTACATACTCACAAATGCATAAATTATATAGATACTTACCGTTTGAAATATAATAAGAAAATGTTTGATAGCTAAAATGAGTAAAAATATACTTAATAAATAAATAGAGAAAAAAAACAAAACAAAACACTAATCTTCCACGATACCTGGGTGTAAAAAGTGAGTGGCTGGCAACAAAGTTATTATAATCATACCTGATATCACAACTCTTGCGATCATTTAAACGTTCAGTACCCCAAGTATGAGATTTGCTTACGATATTTCGTTTTTCGTTTTACGTTTTTGTTCCGTGTTCATTGCGAGTTTTGTATGAAGACGCGATAGAGATACCGATACGGAACCCGCAATGAACACGGAACAAAAACGAATCGTTTTTGCTCCGGGCTCATTGCGGGTTTTGTAAAGTTCCGTATCGGATCAATATCGCGTCTTCATACAAAACCCGCAATGAACACGGAACAAAAACGTAAAACGAAAAACGAAATATCGTAAGCAAATCTCATACTTGGGGTACAGACCATGATAAATTTTTGTCAAAACAAGCTAACTAATAGCTTTGCATGCACCTTTAGCTATCGTGAGTGATATTTTTCACACCCCGAATCGCAACGGTTTTCCGATTTTAACCGCATCTGGTCGGCTGTTTGTAGCAATTGGAACCTGCGCAAATAATTGACACTTGCTCGTTGGGTGCACTAGAGGGAAGTGTAAAAGTACTGCGCTGCACTTCAGCACTTAAACAGTGGCTACATTTTACATTTCCTCGAACCAAACAAAACACTTCAGATTATCTTATCATCCTCTCGTTCTATAACTATATAAGTCTGAGGAAATATCCATATCTCAAAACCCGTCATGGCTCTCCAAAGCCTTGTTATTCTACTCTGCGTGTTAGCAGCCGCGCAGCTGAAGGAACTGCGGCAAAGTGACCTTGAAAAGGAGGAGTTGGAACAGTATATTGCCATTAAGAGGCCCGAGCTGAACCTACGCTACCGTCTCCACTACCATGTAGCTCCACCGGTGGGATGGATGAACGACCCCAATGGATTCTCCTACTATAAAGGGGAGTATCATCTTTTCTACCAGTTCTACCCATACGATGCCGTCTGGGGACCCATGCACTGGGGCCACTCCTCCAGCCCCGATTTAGTCAATTGGAAAACGCTGCCCACAGCACTCCTCCCAGATCAAGAACAGTGCTTCTCAGGCAGTGCCATAGTCGTCGGAGGTACAATGATTCTCATGTACACTGCGCACGAGGTCACAGATGTAGAACCTTACTATAATGAAACCCAGTTTATAGCTTCGAGTACCGATGGGGTGGAGTTTATAAAGTTTCAAGGTAACCCTGTTCTTCCAGCAGCCCCCAATGGCTCTCCAGACTTCCGCGATCCTAAGGTTTGGGAACACGATGGGCACTGGTACGTCGTCCTCGGAAGCAAGACTGACGATCAAAGAGGACGGGTGCTTTTGTACAGGTCATCGAATTTGATTAATTGGGAATTTCTGCGAGTTCTAGGAGAATCAACTGGAGATCTAGGCTATATGTGGGAATGTCCAGATTTCTTTGAGTTGAATGGAAAGCACGTCCTGCTTTGGTCACCTCAGGGTATGGATCCGGTGGGTGACAGGTACAAAAATCTCCACCAGACCGGCTTCATAATTGGAGATTTTAATTACGACGACTTTGAATTTGTCCAGGAAACTAAGTTCCAGGAGCTCGATTACGGCCACGACTTTTACGCAAGTCAGACCATGGAGAAAGACGGTAAGAGGTACGTGGTTGCATGGTTCAACATGTGGGAGGTTCCGCACCCTGAAGAGGTTGATGGCTGGGCAGGAGCGATGACCATAGTCAGGGAGCTAGTCTTAGTAGGCGACAGAATTTTGCAAAAACCTCTGGACGATATGATTTCATTACGGCATGAGCTGATTCTTAATGGGCAGCTAAATGAAAACGAATTTGTTGGGCTTAGTCAGACCGGGGAAATCATGGTGACCTAGAAAAGAAGATCGAGTTGCTGCTTGAAGGTCGCAACGGCGGAGACAAAGTCATCTTAAGCTGGGATCCTGAAGTTGGTAAAGTGGTAGTAGACCGAAATGGAGACGTCAGGCAAGTGGAGTGGTCACCCATCGGCTCTCACTCCTGGAGATTGTTCCTGGACGCCAGTTCCTTGGAGTTGTTCTGTGGGGAGGGCGAGGTGGTGTTCAGCACCAGGGCATATCCTGATGGTAATTGGAACCTGACCAACCTGAGTCCGCAAGAACTGAACGTAGAAGCCTACACGCTTCGAAGAAGTGTTCCTTTATAAATGAAATTGATTAATATTTCTAAAAACACTCGGATTTGTTGAATTTATATATATATTTATTATATATATTTTTTTTTCAAGTTAACTGTGTAGGTAACTGTGATAAAAATGTACTAAATTAGTTTTTTTTATTTTTGTCTGTGTTGGTTAATAAAATGCTTTCTTTCTTTCTTTCTTTTTTTCTTTCTAAACAAATTATTTCTATTACTTTTTCTTTTTTTATAGGTGGGAAAGGTTTCAATCAAAATCAGTTTGAATGATATTGGTCCGAAGGAAAAAAAGATTATTGCATGCAGCAGTAGCTGAGAGATAACTTTTATCTAGGTACTGTCTGTAAAGCTACTGTCGGTACAATCCCCTGTGGTGTCTAAAATGTTTTGTTCCAAGACACTTGGTATGCATAAGATGAGCATCAAGCTATAGGGCTCTTGAAGGAATACTAATATTGAAATAACAGAGATCAGTATTCCACCAGAAACACTGAGATATCAGAGACAATAATAAGATGTATGGAAAAACACTTTATTTTACTCTAAAAGCCATACAAAGGCAAAACTTAATGTTATAAGGAAAAGCTTTAATGCATCAAGACAACCTTTGTGTACCATATAATAAATTATGAGACGATAGTGCACGGAAAAGGGAAGTTAAATTATTATTTCATATAAAGAATATTTTATTATGACAACACGATTCATTTTGTTAAGACAGATACCCAGAGAGGAGGTAAATTAAACAGGCTATTAATTAATTTAATTTATTAAAAACTAGCGGCCTGTCCCAGCTTCGCATGGGTGGTCATAAATTTTTTGAACATTTTAGGATAAACTTAGACCGTGGGTTCGAGCCTCGCGTCTACTTATTTCATACATTTGCACGCGCTTCTCCTTGAGTGAGTGAAATCGCACCCCGCGCGTGACCCGTGGACCCGTTAACATTTTTAATTTGGTCATATCTTTTGAATGGAATGTCCGATTTGAAAAATTTACGAATTAATCTATAGGTATTGAAACCGTCTTAATTATGAAATGATTTATTTGGATAAGGATTAATACCAAGGTACAAATAAAGACCCTTTTCTAGCGGAGGCATTTCAATTAATTTTTTATAGTAAAAGAACACTTATTGTGACATAACTATAATAGTTAGACATATGCTGTCGCGACATTTTTTGTAGATGATGACGTGTTCTACAAAATTGTAGTACATTGTTTTGTTCTATCATCAATAGTTTTCGCAGCGCACGCGATGTAAGGTTTTTGTTTTCCACCTTGGGTTACATTATTGAAGTTTTAGTAAGGATCCCTGATTTTTTTGAAAATATAATATAGCCTATGCTACTCAGGGATAATGTAGCATTCTAATGGTGAAAGAATTTTTGAAATCGGACCAGTAGTTTTTGAGCCTATTCGTTACATACAAAAATACAAAAATACAAATGTTTCCTCTTTATAATATTAGTGTAGAAGTGTAGATAATAAGAACGGCTATACTGTTATATGCTACAAACTAAACCAGTGGTTCCGAACGTTCCGGATATAACAGTAGGTGGTAGTCAGGTGCAAGTCCAAACATTATATTTGGACTTGCTTCTGACTACCGCTATCTTGATATGAAAACCAAGTTTCATCTCTATTGGCCTCTCTATTGAAGAGTTCCGTTGAACAGACCTTGGCTCTATCATCAGACCAGATCGCTGTCACCATTTGAAGAGAACAAAGTACCATCTTAATTTATAACAAGAATAAAAAAAAACTGACCGACCGTAACAAAACTATGATTTCAACGAAACTCTAAGAGATGAGGGATCTTGGGTCGTTGCTTATGTAAATTTTAATATTTTGTTGTAACGCTAACGAAAACACAGCAGTATTAGAGCTGAAGAGCTACTGGTGGACTAGTGGTAGCGGCCCCGCCTTCCGATCCTAAGGTCGTGGGTTCGATTCCGGTAATATAATAACACAAAAAAAAATTGATGGAGTCTTGCCCAGCACTTTTTACTACCCTTACAGTTCCGGGCAGTAATCGTATTAAATACCATAGGTAGGTAATTAACCTCAACATACGTCAATTAAAAAAAAAACATTCTTCTAAAACAAAACAAGCGATAAGTTAGTTTTTGTTAACAGATAGTCAAACTCGCTTGACCTTCATATCTGTAATCTTACCTACGTTACTTTTGTATGGTCTCTTAAATAACACGACAAAATGGCTTTATTTTTATCAACTACCTTTACGTTACTTTATAGAAGTTCAGTGTGTACCTAAGTAGGTAAGTACCTACGCCAAAACTCAGTGCACATATAACACACCTAGTCAAACGATAATCAGTGTTTAACCTCTGTGAACCTAAGACCTATGTATTAAATAAATTTAAAAAAATCATAATTCCCAAAGTATTGAATAACTTACCAAAATTCTGGCATCAACGGTGGTAGCACTGATTAATTTTACTAGCCATGATGTTTTTAAATACGAGCATAAAATATTTTCTCATCTGGGATTTTTATCGTTTTTCGTTAATTTTGAACTTATAAAAACCTCCCTGAACATTTCATAACAATATCTGAAAATAATGTCTGGTGGGCAGGCTAAACTAGTGCCATCTCTTTACCTATTTATTGGTAACTAGCGGCCTGTCCCAGCTTCGCATGGGTGGTCATAATTTTTTTGAACATTTTAGGATAAATTTAGACCGTGGGTTCAGCCTCGCGTCTACTTATTTCATACATTTGCACGCGCTTCTCCTTGAGTGAGTGAAATCGCACCCCGCGCGTGACTCGTGGACCCGTTAACATTTTTAATTTCGTCATATCTTTTGAATGGAATGTCCGATTTGAAAAATTTAAGAAGTAATCTATAGGTATTGAAACCGTCTTAATTATGAAATGATTTATTTGGATAAGGATTAATACCAAGGTACAAATAAAGACCCTTTTCTGGCGGCGGCATTTCAATTAATTTTTTATAATAAAAGAACACTTATTGTGACATAACTATAATAGTTAGACATATGCTGTCGCGACGTTTTTTGTAGATGATGACGTGTTCTACAAAATCGTAGTACATTATTTTGTTCTATCTTCAATAGTTTTCGCAGCGCACGCGATGTAAGGTTTTTTGTTTTCCACCTTGGGTTACATTATTGAAGTTTTAGTAAGGATCCCTGATTTTTTTGAAAATATAATATAACCTATGTTACTCAGAGATAATGTAGCATTCTAATGGTGAAAGAATTTTTGAAATCGGACCAGTAGTTTTTGAGCCTATTCGTTACATACAAAAATACAAAGGTTTCCTCTTTATAATATTAGTGTAGATGTAGATGACACATTAATAGTGACAGGGTTAACAGCAACCAGCGTTACAGGGGCTTGTGTTCTTGCAGCAGATACTGAGACCTTTTTTGTCGTCAAATTAGTTGTAACACGACTTGTAACAATTTTTTTGTGTAATTTATGAAACAAAATGTTTTTTTTCTATTGGTTTAAGGGTTTAACATTTTGAGAGATATTTTTATGGAAAAAGGTACGAAAACTAGTACCTAAAACCAGCTTTTTGGTATGAACTTATTATTTTTGTTTGTATTCTCAGTATCATCTACCTACCTACTTACTTTGCTTATAAAATGTAGATTCAATTTGGTTAGTGCACTGTGTACATCCAATAGATTAAAATAGACACTAAGAAAAACTGAATCTAAGAATAAATAAATAAATAAAAATAAATATATATTTATTTATTGAAATTAATAAGTTCAGAAATTTTATATAATTCGAAATGTTAAAATGTGCGAGCTAGAAGTGGTTTACCGGTTGTCAATTCCGATTTCTGAGTTGACATCTTGGACATTTTATTGATGTCCCTGAATGAGCAATGTTTCATCTTAAGGTAACGTTTATAACGAACAATAAAAACACAATTTAGAGTCTCGCTCAGTATACTCAGATCTCTGGCTGACAAATTCGTGGCAAACCCTATCGGCCACTGAACAGCCACAAATAAAAGAAGAAATAGCATAATTCGAGTTCCCTAGTTATGAAACCACCTTGAAATGCCACGTTGTCGCCGAGCTTCCATGAGTATGAACGGGGATGTGGGGAGAGAATAGGCACCGCTTTCGACGCCTAATGACTGCGGATTTCAATCGCGAGTCGCTCTTCCAACGGGAATTATACCTAGTGCGGGGAATTCCACTAGGCTTCAATTAAACTGAACATCCCTCAGTGTCGAGTCTAGACCAGACGAGCAGCCATCACAAGCTTCGCAAGGTTCGCTCGCGTTTTAGTAGTGATTGCTAACATTTTCCCTTTATTGTGTTCGTACCTTTTTTCAGCCCCGTACCCGGTAATTTTTCAGGGAAAAAGTATCCCATTATGCTTATTCAGGTTACGAGCTAGGTATATTTGTTGTCAGTTTCATCCCGATCGGGTGAAAGGTTAGGGCATTATTGACCTACCTACACAATAAACTTAGAAGAACAGACAAAGAAACTTACAGCCTAGTTTTTTTTAGCTAGCGTGTTTTTTGTAACACGTTTTAATTTCATAACATCATCTGCGATACACATAATATAACTTAATCGCAAATATATTAAAACACATAAAACAACAATTTTGCTGAAGGGAATCACGAACCATATCGTCATCTGTGTATACAACGTGTAACGTAATACCCCTATGACTCCGGAAGCAGGGTATTCTACAGGTCATGGCAAACAAATTTTTATTTTAAGACTTTTGTAATTTCATAGTTTTTCATTCATGAAATGCCTGAAAAAAAATCAAGTTGCTAACAAAGCATTCTTAGCGGATAGGTATTCGTATTCGACGTGGCACTCCACTCCTCACGTGGCATATTGCTGTGATCCATTTGCATTTTAATAAAAACATCAGATGCTCACACGTGTTCACTTGCATCTTGCGTCTTGACAAGATATGATCATGTTTTTCTTGCAAAGTGGAAGAGCGGTGTATCTAGCAGCCAGTTCAATGGGTTCACTATACTGGTTCATTCTAAGCTTTCAAGAGTTTAGTATAAATTTACTTGAGTATGTCACACGACTGATGCTACCTAGGTTTCTTTGTGAAGGGTTCGTATTATGTACCTTTTTTAATTTTTCCCCCTTAAAAAAACCCATATCTTAATAACCCTTCATCCGACTTTACTCATATACTTACCAGTTAATTTCTCAAGTACAAGCTATCGATTTATCAAATATCATGCAGATCGGATCAACGGTTCGAAAGTTATGGCGTGACAAACATACATACATAAAATGCCAAATCGCCCAAGTTGATTGTAAGATCTTCGTTCGCTTCGCTCACTCGATCAACTAATTAATAAAATTCACTGAATAGTTTTGATTTTTTTCCCTCAAAATAACATTACTTGGCCGTCAAAAATGAAATTTTTGATGAACCTATGTCATGCTATTTTCCGAAACTTTGTTTCAGTTTTTAACAAAGTACTCTGTGCTTTGTTGTTTGCGATTTACTTGCAGTTTGCGAATAACTTCTATTAGTCATTTATTGATATTTTCAAATATGCGTGAAGTGTGCTAAGGAGGTGAAAAATAGTGCTAAGGAGGTGAATTACAAAATCAAAATCAAAACGGTCTTTATTCAGTACAATCACAAGGATCACTTTGAAACGTCTTATATGTATAGGTGAATCTATCGGTCCTCGCGACCAAAGCCTAGAAGAACAGGCAAGAAACTTACGGCTTGGTTCCTAGAGTTTTTTTGTATGATCTTTTTTACAATTTTATTATTTATGTTTATTGTTTGTAATGAATTGGAGCATAGTTCAATCCCAAGCTTTTTTGTTATCTATATAATCAGATATTTTATAGTAGGTAAGCTTTTGTACAAAGTTTTCTTTTTATTATGTTATTGAACACTCTTAAAAAATTGATTGGATTCTCAAAACCGTTTGGTAAAAAATTGTTGATGATCAATGCCACTAGTTTAAGAAGACGAGACGTTATTCAAGATAATTTCGAGCTCAATCAGCTCGACATTTTCTCAACTCCCTCGACGATTCGGCACAGTTTATAAACGGCTGCTTTCTTGCGCGTGATTTCCCAATTGTGTCGTATAATTTCTGGCAGCAATACCTTTGACCTGATTCGGTTAGAGCATAGATAAGGCAGTGTATTTACACCCTAGTAATGTAACGATTAATCGTCATCATCATTGTCATCAGCTTAAATACATAGGCCCCTTTTTAGAAAACGATGGTTTAGTTTTCATCCGAGGTACTTATTACCACCGCACTTTTTCTGTTGCCAAGCAATGCTGCTCGGATTTATGTATTCAGATTTCGAATTTTATATTGTCAGAATGTATATTTTGACAACTTTTTTTTCCGTTTGTCGGATTCGTAATACGTAATTCGGATTCCGTTTTTCCAGCGGGTATTTATGTAGACGCGAAAAGCGTGTGTAATAAAATAAAATATATCAGGCGTGAAAAACCATCCGATTCAGCACGGAAAAACAAGTTGTCAATAGTCAGAATAGACCTTAGACTAGGTATGCCATGGTTGGTACCTACTCAAGACAGACATAAAGCAATGCCACAAAGCTTAGGCCATCGGTGGTCGTGGGTAGTAGAGTTTATGCGTTTTTATTTGGCTGAAGTAACCGCCCATCACTTGTTCTCATAAAAAAATGTATGAAACATATTTACAAACAAATATCATTTTCAAGTTAGCTGTAAAAAAGTAAGTTGTAAAAAACTATAGGTAATAATTAATTATAGCTACAAAAACAGTTTCGCTTCTAGCTATTCGGTGGTACAAACTGTCCCGGTTGAGTACCTAAGTTTCATAAATTATTGAATAGAGGATTCCTTATGCCCAACAACGGCTTGATGAATCTTATGTAAGTTGAAATCCTTTATTTGTTTAATAAGTAACCTTGACGGGAGTTATAAAGATTACTTACGCCTTTTTCTGCCGCCAAGCAGCGTCGCTGTATTTCGGTTTGAAAAGTATGGTTGCCGGTGTAATTACAGGCACATGAGGCTCAAAATCTGTATGCCTCAAGTTGATAGACGCAGGGCAGTGTATCGTAGGGCACGTTCCTATAGTGCGTGACTTATGAGGCAATGCTTTTTTATAGGTGATGGTTACCATTTAACATCAGGGCCATCTGCTTGTTCCGTCAGCTAAAATTTGTATCCAAGATCAAAGGCCTTACTAGTATTTTACAAAATAGAGAACATTCCTAGATACTTCGCTATCAAGCCTACCGTCCCGATCGGTTTTGGTTTCAAAATACATCGGAGTTTAAAACAAAATCTTGAAAAACCGACTTCTAAAGAATGTTTTTTATGAAACACGACTTGGCATAAACTTTGAGACATCATAATTATAAGGATGATACAATGTCCCAAAAGTGGAACCACGAAGATTTATGTGCTTAGTACTGTAGGTATGTGTTTATTACAAAACACCAAAGTTTTTAAATTTGTAAAACAAAGCGTCGCGCGAGCGAAATCGCCAGGGATTTTATTTGCATTAAATGAAACCGATTGTGGCCCAAACGAATTATTCCCTCCATTAGAGTTTAATCTAAAACTTGAGGCTGGCAACATTCTCCTTTCACCCGGAAACGCTTCCGCTTCATTCCATCTTAAATGTTTTCTGAGCACTTTCGTCGTTTGCGCCTATAATATGTGTACGGGCTTTGCCTTGCGTCGTTTCTTTTACCCTACCCTGTCCATCAACTTGAGGCATACACATCTGTATGCTTCAAGTGCATAGAACAAACATGAACATGGGCACACAAAAAGCTCTTTTACTCTTACTTTGTCGAGGTCCTGGCACATGAGTAACAGCTCAACGTATAAAATCTCTAGAAACCCCATGTCACTCCTTCAAAGTCATCCTGTCAAGCCCAGGAAGCTCCCAAGAAGCTTTTTAGGAGCTTGGGTGGAGCTGACTAAAACTCTGGCTACCTATATATAAACCGTCACGCATAATGAACTACCATTGAATATTATCATAGTTATAATATTTATTCACCGCTCGGAACACAGGGGAACACTCGGGATTGTTGGACTAACTATAACAATGTACATTAGCGGCTGTTCAAGTGTTCATGGAACTTGTTATTTCTGTTGGTAATACATAAAAGCAAATGCAGAAACAGCTTCACGACTTTGATCCCCAGGCACGGTAGATATCCCCCCAGATCTCTTAGTACCAAGTACTAACTCCAGATCCTTTGAGTACGTCTAAGGGGGTAGTCAGAGGTACATCCAAACATAGCATTTGGCACGTACCCACATTTTGCAGTAGTTGGTATTCCATACGTGACAGGTTGCAAGCCCATCGCCGCTATCGAAATGCAGATGCAAGAGCCCGATACTAGTAGCAAGTTGGTATCTTATCATCGAAGTAGTAATGAATGTGCCTACCAGAAATAACTAATCTCATATCTCAACGTCATCGAAGTTCGGAATTATGGTAAGACCCGGAAGTGTCATCTTTTACAACTTTCAGTGAACAGCTTTGCCTGACAGTTGTGGCATCACTTCCTAAAAGTTGGAAACGAAAATAGTTTGGATTGGGCGAAAATAGCGCAAAGTTTGTTAGGAAACACCGCAAAGAAATCTCTGTGAAAAGAATAAAAAAATGTGGTGTGGTAAAAATATGATTACTATTGTGAAGGCTGAGTGAGACTAGACTGGACTATAGAGACTGGACTTAGGTGGGTGTCTCAAGGTCCACGCCTGCGTAAATATAAATTGTAAGAAATGACGCTCACACCAAACTAATGCCATTTTTATGCAATATATCTTTGGACATAGACGTGTTTCGCAAACAAAAAGTAAATCTTGTGTAGACCCCCAGGAAATGTAGATTTCATAAGCAGAGCTACCTGACACGTCGTTTAGAAGTTGACTGTGCAACTGTCCAACCGTTTATTAGACGTTTCAAAGTGATTAAACTAAATGATGACCGTTCTATACGTTCTATATTGTAGGTACCAAGAAACATTTACATATATGCGATCACAAAATACATGGACAAAGGCCAGCTTAACCCTTAAAATAGTAGGTACCTAGACTCTTCCAGCAAACCTTTGAGGCAAAGAGAAAGGTATAAAATGGTAGCTATGTACCGCTTTGATTTAGATCGATTATTTCTCCCACAACCCTTAGTAGGTAGATACCTAATAACCTTCTAAGACTATCTTAGATTACCTATTGTGAATTTATTATTTGCAATGGGTGGTCAAGGATGGCTATAGGAATAGTATAGCAATATTGTATGCCCGAAATGGGTAGACTGTTGGAACAAAAATACCTCTGTAAGATCTATTTACACAGTTTTACATTAATTATTCTTAATCTAATTTTTATTCAAAGTTATTGGGCACCTGTAGGTAGGTATATTTCAACAACAATATTGTTTGTAACAAAGCTAATTTTCACAAAGGCGGCGAAGCGTCATGTAATACATACATACGACTCCTACCGTACGACGACGTAGGTACCTACCTCCCAATTTACCCTGCTTCATTAAAAGCTCGTTGTCAGCATGGACACTAACATGACAGAGCTGCACTCAGGGTTCAACAATTGTTGGTTAGTAAAAGTGTGCATTTCCTCTTTATTTTGTTGAAATGAAATATTTATTGTTCATGAAACTAGCCGCCGGTGTCTGAAGCCCGATCAAAACTAATCGGATGTGAAGTCACTCGCCATTTCAGCTATTACATCTGTACTATACAGGTTGCTTGGGTACCAAATAAAACACTTTTAATTATTGTAAAGCTAACGCCCGCCTGGTTCGGCTGGCTGGAATTGAGTGCCCCCGACCGTGGTGCGTACGGTTGCTCCCCGCCTATCCAGTCGGCGCGCATAGTTTATTGTTATACACTACAACATCGAATTAGATAGAGATAGCAAGTGACTTGACATGCGATTAACTTTGATCGGGCTTTCAGAAACCGGCGGTAAGTAATGCAGGTTGTTCAGATTAAATTTACTTGGATCCTCTAGTTCATACCAGTCGGTGCACGAACGTGTTGCTTTGTAATAACAGTATTAAACTTAGTTTTGTCAACTTTAACTACTATCGTTTTAATTTCTGGACTACTCTCTTAACTAAGGTAGGCTAGGCAATTCAGTAAAAAAGCTACATAATCTATTTAAAACCTAGTAAGGCGGTATACGTTTATTAATTACTCATGGTACTCTTAAAGTAGGTCTGAAGTTGCCTGAGGAGAGGGTTGGAAGTAATACATTTCAGCCCTAGGGAGAATCGTTTTCAGCTGACAGCTGTCAATTTATAAAAACACTAGTTCTATTTCCAAATTTCCTAGGAAAATAAAACTATTTGGCTTACTAATGTCAAAAGTATGACTGTTGACCATATGTTGACATTCGTAAACTATAGAAATGTATTACTAAAGAGGTGTTTATTCAGCCAAGATAGTGAAAACGGATTTTTTTATATAGGTTTGTTAATTTAACCCTTTATTCTTTCTTTTTAACAAAACATGCAATTTAAACCTTTTTCGTAAATATAATATATGTAGGTACTATTTATCCATAACATCAAATGACATCGAACATAAAACTCTTTGGTTAGAATGCAGCATGGATTGGATCTACTACAATTCACTCATTTTTAATTATTTAATTCATGTTTTTTTTTTTTCTTGTATTCGTAATGAAAAGCACAGCGTTTACCTCGGGTTAAAGACTTATTTAGTCCCTCGAACTATTGGCTAACTAACTAAACCCCGTCTCGGTACTGAATAAGTTACTTTCACCCCTAGGGTAATAATGTACTATTGCTGAAAAATAAACCTTAAAAACGTGTATCACAAGCAAGCACTAATAGTCTCTTGCAATGTAGGTTTATTATATCTAGCTTGCACTACGTAGCATCTAGACCTTGTTGATACAAACCATTTGAAGAAAGAATAAATATCTTATCTACATCTACACTAATATTATAAAGAGGTAAACTTTGTATTTTTGTATTTTTGTATTTTTGTATGTAACGAATAGGCTCAAAAACTACTGGTCCGATTTCAAAAATTCTTTCACCATTAGAATGCTACATTATCCCTGAGTAACATAGGCTATATTATATTTTCAAAAAAATCAGGGATCCTTACTAAAACTTCAATAATGTAACCCAAGGTGGAAAACAAAAAACCTTACATCGCGTGCGCTGCGAAAACTATTGAAGATAGAACAAAATAATGTACTACGATTTTGTAGAACACGTTATCATCTACAAAAAATGTCGCAACAGCATATGTCTAACTATTATAGTTATGTCACAATAAGTGTTCTTTTATTATAAAAAATTAATTGAAATGCCTCCGCTAGAAAAGGGTCTTTATTTGTACCTTGGTATTAATCCTTATCCAAATAAATCATTTCATAATTAAGACGGTTTCAATACCTATAGATTACTTCTTAAATTTTTCAAATCGGACATTCCATTCAAAAGATATGACGAAATTAAAAATGTTTACGGGTCCACGGTTCACGCGCGGGGTGCGATTTCACTCACTCAAGGAGAAGCGCGTGCAAATGTATGAAATAAGTAGATGCGAGGCTCGAACCCACGGTCTAAGTTTATCCTAAAATGCTCAAAAAATTTATGACCACCCATGCGAAGCTGGGACAGGCCGCTAGTCTTAGATATTTTGCAATAAACTTTGTAAAAAGTTTCTTGGCGATGACAAATGGTCATGTTTTCAAAAATGAGATCAATGGTTTTATATCTTTCAAAATAGTGGTCTGATATAAACTTCTTTTTTTTGCGGGAGGTACATTAGCAGTTGTCTTCGCCTTAATGTAAGCCTAAGTCCACGCCTGGATGTGGTGATACACCGAGTAGATATCTATCCCCGCTGAATTGTTGACAAATGATACAAGTCGTGAACAATATGTTGTGTTTTTGTCCTGGTGATATTTATATCCGTAGCGCCGAGATTTGTACCTATTAGGCGTTTACTCCATTATGGTTGATGAAGGTTCACTCGTATGATGTATTCAATAAATATATCAGGCGACAGTAGATATTGTTATGTTTAAGTAAGTTTATAGAGTGAATCCGGATTTATAGTATTTGTTTCAGATTCAGAATTACACAATGATGTAAGTTCGCGTGAACATAGATACACGTAGACTATGCAGTAAGTGGGTATCTTGTGCTAGGTAATCCAGTACCCATAGTCTGAGTTAAGTTTATCGTTATCTGTATCGTCAGGCCGTTTTGTATCGAGACTATAAGCGCTCCATACAAAAAAGGCCTGACGTTACGAAAAACGAAAAAACAAATTCAGACAGATCACAAAAAGTTCTGAAAGCGGACCCTTCTGCTATCGTTAGACATTGCTACGAGATTTCTCCGTAGCTTGCGTAGGTAGGTACTACGCCGTAGCAGGTGGGTAATGTTTCTTTTGCAGTTTCTTACGTTTTTGTGAAACCGATATTATAAGAAAATTCTTGTGAAAGGATAATGGATGGACAGGCCGGTAATAACTCGCTATGAAGAGTTTGCGAAATAATCTCCTTATTAATGGTACTTTTAGTAAAAGGAATAAATTTTAGAAAATAAATAATTTGATGCAGATTTTAGACGCTGAAAAAGGAATGGATTAGGCATATGACTCACCTGATGGTAAGCTGTTAGTATTCGCGCCTATGTGGCTCATTTATCTGTAATCATGTCATCGAGAACATAGTGGTTAGACAAATCTTAACTTAGGCTTTAAACCACTACTTTAACAAAACTATACCTATGTAACTTCGTGTCCATTTTTTTTTAATTAATAATCTTTTATAATTGCCGTGTCCATTACTTTGGAGGTAAAGTACGGTAATTGCACCGGCACCAATACCATTCAAATCTAAATACAGAAATGTGAGCATCGGTGCTTGGCAAGAGATTTTAAGTAAGTATAGGTAGTAACCTATAACCTAGTACCTATTATTAATTTTTTTTGCATTGTAGTAGTACCTAGGTAGACAAGATGGAGAGGTGTTATAAAAAGAGTTAGGTCAATAAGTTTATCAGTACAGTGTTATTAAGGCAAAGTAATACAATCATATCAAAAGTTGGCATGACATCATAACTTAATACAAAATAATTATCTTCCTAACTAACGCCCAAGTTGGGCTATCACAGTGTGCGTCAGCTTTACGCAGAAATTCGGACAAAAACAACTTGTTTACCAAATCTTAAAAATGTTATACTGTTGTTTGTTAAACGCCTTATCGAGGCTTTCAAAAACTTCTTTGTTCAAAAGCCGAGGTGCATCGATGGCCCAGAGGTAGTCTATATGGTTAAAGTTGGGATCAGGTACCATGTACATTTCGCTCCCTAAAGGTAACTTATTATACAGAGACCTCACATCCTTCTCGCTAGACAGCAAATCGTTTTGCGCCCAAAACAACTTAATAGGCACCGTTATTTTGCTCAAATCGTACTCAGGGGGCATCTCACTTCCGTATAGTTTAGCATTGTTATGGGCTCCATAGTCGAACTTCTGGAACCTTCCTTCAGATTGAATCTCCTGCGCGAAGTGTACCACCGTCTTCCACGACGTACCGGTTCCTATATGAGATAGGAAAACGGGGAGAAGGGTCTTGTTGAACTGTTTCTCGTTGTATCCGCAAAGGCTGAAGACAGCATTCTTACACGCTGATCCCTCGATGTTGTCCCCACGACACGAGCTCGTCATGCCTCCTATGGAAGAATTTTTGGGAATAAACTCGTGAGAGCCGTACAACATCTCCATGTAAGCCACGTTACTGGCGATCGGAGCCAGGGATCTGATTGGACCTTTGATGTCAGACATGAACGCTACCGGGGCGAGGGCAAAACCAGCTACCAACTTGTGGTTATACTCCGGCCGAGACGACAGCATCGCGAAGAGGATCGTGGTTCCCATCGAGTGTCCGATGTAAGCGAGCTTAGCATCATTTGTCACTTTCTTGATGTAGTCAATGATGGCAGGAACGTCGTGTGCAGCTACTTCCTGCCAGGAGAAGTTCCAGAAGGCTTTGGTATCTGTCTTCAATGAGATATGTTCTCGGGAGTACTTGTTACCTCGCATGTTGGGCATCCAGACATCGTAGCCGATGTCGGAGAGTACGTAAGCCAAGGCTTTACCAGGTCCGTTGAGGATCCAGTCAGCAGAGCTGGCGAACAGCCCGTGGTGGAGTAGGACAACCTTTGGAGTGATAGAGTTCTTGGAGGGCGGTATCCGATGGATGCTTAGCACGTATCCTTGGGACATCACTGTGTGTGTTTCACAAGCGTATCCATTCCGTTGTGCGATAGCGGGAACTGTGAGTACCACATCAGGATTTTCGAGCTTTTCTGACTCGCTTATCTGTCGATTCTCAGGTTCGAATGAGAATTTGTTTGTGAGTTTTCTTCCGCTTTCCAGCATGTATTTGTTGACTTCATCAGCGACTAGCTTCTGCTGGTCTACGACGTACTCGTTCATGGAATCCTTGATTTTAACTGCACCATTGTAGCTGCTGGTAAGGATACCTTCGACTTTGTTCTTCTGCAGTTGGAAGAACGCGTTCATGTTGTTTCCTTGGTCGTCGATGAACTTTTGCAAGGTCCAGTCGTCGATGAGTTCGGTTGTTTGCTGGAGTGTGAGCTGCGCAGCTAGGAGGAGTACTGCGATGTGCCTGAACATCGCGCCGGGTTGGATCAGACTGAGCGGTGGATCGATAGTTCCTCGTATTACTATTGGCGATGACCTCAGGGTTAGTTTTTGACGTCACAGATAAGGCATTGTCTGCGAATGTATCATATTTTTTTTCATATTTGCACTTGGGTGGTTTTTACATAACTTTTGACTTTTGTTTTAAAGATAAGTATGATAACGGAAAAAAACGTATCAACTAATTTATTTCGTTCGGTTTTTTACGTAATAAATAGCAGATTTTCGTTCAATTTATATCACTGGTATGTTTACACAATGTCTGTAATGTCATCCTTACTTAAAATGGTCACTGCAGTCTATTACGATCTAATGCTAATCTTATTACAAACTTTGCTCGATACCTAAGTACCTACTTGTAATTAGAATACATAAATAATTTACATAAGTGGTACCTACCTACTTAGTGAAGATCCGCTTTAAATTCCTTGAACTGTAATAATAAACTATGATTCATTAGTTAGGTATAAGTGCTCCCGATAGTATTTACCACGTTTTAAGCGATAGTAACTAACATAAAAACGTACGTAGAAATAAATTATAACTTCTAGAAAAATACTTAATAATGCAATAAATATAAGTACCTACCTATTAAATTCTGATACCAATATTTATTTTTGTAATTATAATAAAGTAGGTACTTAACTATCTACATTATTGTCTTTATTACAACAGTAAATTCATAAAATGAATAATAAAAAGATTTTTTATTCGTTTTATGTGTTTTGTACAGAACGCAGAAATGTGGTGTTTACCTACACTTAAAAAAAATCAAAGATGTCCCAAAACTTTTAATCTGTATTTCTATCGCTTCCTCCTCGTGCTCCTACTAAATACTCCTACTGAAAGGAGCACCGGGAGACCCATGTCCTGATGCTCCTACTGAACATAAAAACTACGAGGAATAATGTAATATTCTAAATTATGCCTACGCCATTCTTAAATCCATTAGGACCTTACTGAAGTTTTTTTTTTATACAACTAGCTGATCGAACAAGCAGATGGCCCACCTGATGTGGTAACTACCACCTATAACACGATGCACTGCCCTGCGTCCATCAACTTGAGGCATACGGATGTTAAGGGGCTGACAACTATCAAACAACTTCTCGCTCGCACGTTTCGACATCTTGAAAGATATAAAATCACTAAACTCATTTTCGAAAAATCGCAATCAACCATTTTGTGTGCAATCACATTGCACACAGTTTAGTAAAAAAATCATTTTGATCGATACAAGTTTTCCTACTTAAAAGTTTGCTTATGTACGAAAACTAGTAAAGCAAACTTTTGAGTAGGAAAACATGTTACGATCAAACTGAAATTTTTACTAAACTGTGTGCAATGTGATTGCACACAAAATGGTTGATTGCGATTTTTCGAAAATGAGTTTAGTGATTTTATATCATTCAACATGTCGAAACGTGCGAGCGAGAGTCACATTAGCTCTTGTCTTCGCCTTAAGGCGAAGACAAGAGCTAATGTGCTAATTTCTAATGAGCTAATTTCATTTTGATCGATACATGTTTTCCTACTCAAAAGTTTGCTTTACTAGTTTTCGTACATAAGCAAACTTTTAAGTAGGAAAACCTGTATCGATCCAAATGAAATTTTTACTAAACTGTGTGCAATGTGATTGCACACAAAATGGTTGATTGCGATTTTTCTAAAATGAGTTTAGTGATTTTATATCTTTCAACGTGTCGAAACGTGCGAGCGAGAAGTTGTTTGATAGTTGTCAGCCCCTTAAGCCTCATGTGCCTGTAATTACACCGGCAACCACACTCTTCAAACTGAAACTGCTGAGTCAGGGTCCGTTTTGCAGCTCTTAGCTTTTGTATTTTATTATTTTTGTTCTTTTTAGTTTTAAATCTAAGTTGCGTGTAAATAAATATGTTTTCTTTCTTTCTTTCAAACTAGTATTCTCTTATCTGTGCCGAAACACAACGTTGCTACTTGGCAGCAGAAATAGGCGTAATTATATTATACAAGCTGGTGCCCGCGACTTCGTCTGCGCACGATTAGTCACACAATATCTTTATAAATGTAGCCTACCTATGTGTTATTCAGAAGCTATATTATTGTAAAGTTTCATTAAAATCCATTCAGTAGTTTTTACGTGAAAGAGTAAACATCCATACTTACAAACTTTGGCGTTTATAATACTAGTAGTTCGCCCCGAACTGAGATCTCGTGATGCGACCCGACGAACGCACCAAAACTTTGAGTAGGTGGTAGTCAAAGGCAAGTCCAAACATTATGTTTGGACTTTTTTCTGACTACCGCCTACTAACTTGGTAAGATTCAACTCTATTAGCCTATTTAATGAAGAGTTCCGTTGAACAGACCTTGGCTCCATCATCAGACGGTCGTCGTCACCATTTTATGAGAACTGAATACCTTCTTAATTTTATTCAAGAAAAAAAAATAAGAAAAAGCAAAGAAACTGGGCGACCAGTAGAAAAACCTTGATGCCAACGAAACTCTTAGAGATGGGAGCTCTTGGATCGCTGGTTATCTTAATTTAACTTTTTGTGTTTTATCTCAAAAACCGAGCGTCCCAAAAAAAAAGTAAAAATTGTTTTGGAATGTCCAAACAAAGCCCTTTCATATGACATGTAACTTGATTTTTTTATGTAACTTTTTTGATTTTTGCCCTCTTAAAAAACTCCATATCTCAAAAACCCTTCATCCGATTTTACTCATATACTTACCAGTAAATTTCTCAAGTACAAGCTATCGACTTATCAAATTTCATGCAGATCGGATCAACGGTTCTAAAGTTATCGCCAGACAAACATACATACATACATACATACATAAAATGCCAAATCGCCCAAGTTGAAACTAAGATCTTCGTTCGCTTCGCTCACTCGATCAACTAATTGATCGAGTGAGCGAAGCGAACGAATCAATTAGTTGATATATTACTGGTAAGTATATGAGTAAAATCGGATGAAGGGTTTTTGAGATATGGAGTTTTTTAAGAGGGCAAAAATCAAAAAAGTTACATAAAAAAATCAAGTTACATGTCATATGAAAGGGCTTTGTTTGGACATTCCAAAACAATTTTTACTTTTTTTTTGGGACGCTCGGTTTTTGAGATAAAACACAAAAAGTTAAATTAAGATAACCAGCGACCCAAGAGCTCCCATCTCTAAGAGTTTCGTTGGCATCAAGGTTTTTCTACTGGTCGGCCAGTTACTTTGCTTTTTCTTATTTTTTTTTCTTGAAATAAATTAAGGAGGTACTCAGTTCTCATAAAATGGTGACAACGACCAGGTCTGATGATGGAGCCAAGGTCTGTTCAACGGAACTCTTCAATAAATAGGCCAATAGAGTTGAAACTTGGTTACCATACCAAGTGAGTAGGCGGTAGCTAGTATTCTCTTATCTGTGGCGGTAGTCAGAAAAAAGTCCAAAGATAATGTTTGGACTTGCCTCTGACTACTACCTGCTCAAAGTTTTGATGCGTTCGTCGGGTCGCATCACGAGATCTCAGTTCGGGGCGAACTACTAGTAGGATTATTTTTTGAAAAATATCATACAAAAATGCCTGTTCTTCTAGGCTTGGTTGCGTGAAACTAACACCTAGCTTTAAGTCGTTTCAAAGTGATTCTTCTGATTCTATCGAAAAAAAACCTTTAAACTTTGACTATTGGTGTATAACTTTTGGGACATTATAACCTCCATATGTATCCCGAATATGGATGACGCTTTACGAACCTTAAAAAACCATTCAACGGATGCTAAATCGTCTCAACAGAAGATCCAAAAATATTCTTCGCATCTACGTTCCTTTCCATTTAAGATACAAAGGCAAAAGAATATTTTTAATATTCTTTACTATTACAATTTTTTTTATGTTAGGTAGGTATAACACTGCTTTCCGAATAAGAACAGGTGACGAAGGTATGTGTCAAGTCCATGCAAACTATGTAATATGGAGTGGCATAACGTGTGTGGTTTTCTTTTGGCACTATCGGGGCTTATGGTAGAGATGGAGAGCCCACGTTGGGTGTTCATTATAAATAAAAACGCTCCAAACTAAGGTTACATTAAGTATTTATTTGAACTAAGCTTAAAATAGTCATTGCACTTAGTACATGTTCATTATAATGTCGCCAGCATCAAAAATATTCTACGCATTGCCTCACAAAACCATACCCTTACAATACGTCACATTCCACAACATTCTTTCCTGCGTACTTGTCGTACGACAAAACTATCAGGTGACTTGGCGTCCAATCCTCTTGATTTAATATTCCGCCAGGAAAAACGGAAATGACCTAATTATGTACTTCATGATACCGGCTTAGTACAAGATTAAGTCTTGATGATGATGATGACATCTTGTGCAAGCGAGATAGACGTCCGTACTTAGTAAGTGCGAAAGAGATGGACGTCACGCGTTTGATCCGAGACCTTTTCGCGTCTCTCTGGCTCTACAGACAGATACGATGACTTATTACGTCGTAATACGGTCTATCTTACTACAGCTCATCCTTCGCTGTAGGTACAATCAGAAACAGGGATGAACAGAACCCATAGATTGAAATCATCTCGAATAAATCAAATTATGAAGCTGAATGTACGCAGACCGATATCGGTGTAAAACATGCATAAGCTATGTTGGAAACAATTTGTAATAAACTTATGAATTCGTCACGTCTTCTCGCTTACGTAAGACACAGATTAATTTAATATTCTCAGGTCTAACTACAGCTAACACGCTTCAGCACATCGGTAATCGCAGCGTGTTTTGTATGGAATGTCTTAAGGTAGTGTATTCATAGCCGCGTACAATAAGCCTTTAGAATAGCCATGGTATAGCTCCGTCTCTTTTCTTTTTTTAATAACAGACAGAGAACGACACCAGTCGTTTTTAATACCAGTTGTGCGCTGGTATTGAAAATGTTATTTAGAATTGGATTCAGAGCTGTGTAAGTGTTCAGCTGAGCATGCTGAAGCGAATAATTAGATGTAGCTTGCCCCGACCAAAGATCTAACCTTTTATCTTAAACTAAGCCCTTAGAAACGTTACTAAAGTTGAAACACATAGTTAGCTCCGTCACTGTTTGTCATTACACATTGGTGAGAGATGGCAATAGTTTACACTGATCATGTTAGACAGACTTATAAGGCTGCTTTAGGCTGCTAAATTGCTTAATTCTGAGGCTAGCGCAGCCTCGAAGCAAGGGGATGCTCGAACTTTTGCCCCACTTTGGTTCATTCTTCTTTTGAAACAGTGAAGTGAAAGGATTACAAGTGCGTACCTTCAAGCACTTGGTTAATTCAATTTGGGACATTATAAATTGTCCGTTTTTAAAAATAAGGGCATTGATACAATACTTTTGAAGCTGGCATACCGCGCAATATGTACAATAAGGAAAAAACAATGTCAATTTGAGTTTCGGAAACAGAATCCGATTTTAAAGCTCGTGTACATACAAAATAAAATTGAAATAAAATATTCGCATATAGCCGGCAGACGCTTGCCTGAGCAATTTCACTAGAATTACACTTAAATATTAAACTGCAATGCATATTATAGCTTCTTTAATACATCTTGGCAACTTACGTAGACTACACAGATGGACTTTTCTGTGGAATTGCATTAAATTGTTTTATCAGGATAATACAGCCCACACATCTTCAATATTATTACATTGTAACATGGATCATACAAAAGAACTGTAGGAACCAAGCCGTAAGTTTGTTGCCTGTTCTTCTAGGCTTGGTCGCGTGGAACTGGCACCTAGAGTCACCTAGCTTTAAGACGTTTCAAAGTCTTGTGTTTCAATAACTATGAACCTGTTTTACTAATATTGGATAAAAACTAGGTTTAAGAGAAAATAAGCGTCTACATAACGATGTTTTCTTTATTCTACCACATTTAGTACACATTTATGTAAAAAAAAACATTTGAAAAGTCTCCATGTAGTCTACGAGAATTGCAACCTCCTACGACTTGTAATCTAGAGATGTACAATGAACTGCGAGTATAACAAACTAATGGATATAACTGGGTACAATCTAATCCGTACCGGTAGAGCTATTGCCTAATAACAAGCAATAGCAGCAGTAATTTGTGGTTGCTTGTAGATATAATTAACTTTTTATACAAAAAAACGACTTTAAATGCACTGAAATGAATAAAAACTAAAATTTTGGTGACTGGAACCACAAACTAAATCGTCGGCTGTGTCAATATTTAGTTTTTGTTGATTTTATCAAAAAGCGCTGTATCAATTTCAGTAAAATTAATATGGAACCACCTCTAAAGTATGATCTACCAAACAAAAAAAGAATCATTAAAATCAATTCATAATAATAATTGGCCGAGTAATCGGATAACGAACATACCACAACAAAACAGCAGCATTGATAACCACCTTTTTTGAAGTTCGTCAAAAACTAATTTGTACTAACAACTAAAAAATGGATGTACTAACAATAAAGTTCATTTGACAGCACGACAGACAACGATAGCGATGAGATTTGTCTAATCAACAAGCAACGTCATTTCTCTGCTATCACTATTGCTTATTTTTACGTAATAGCCCTGCAGATCGCCCAAGCATACAGTGAATTGAGATTTCTATTGGGTACACTTCACTTGGAAATAAGCCAGCACAACTTAAAACGTTTTGTCACTCAAAACAACACTTTATTCTTAGCACTGTAGGGTCTAATTTACACTGATAATTATGTCAATAAACTAGTCTGGAGGTACGCCATCGTTTACTATCTCTATTATTGCTAGCGTCCATTCCTCACTTCGAGTCACTTCGACCAATGGGGCTCTCGATCCGAATACAGCTTTCAAATAATATAATTGTATACAAATATGAACCTAAAAGGAGCAAATTTCTGGGCTTAGCGTGAAATTATTCATTGTAACACACATACAATGATCATTTATGTTGAATTTGGGAACCTGTACCACTCCCCGCTATAAGTTCCATTGTTTGTATCGCTGGGTACAGTATTATTTCAGTTAAAAACATTAAAACGAAACTTTATGGTAAGTACTCAAAGTTTAAACATGAACCTAACCGATATTTCGAATTTTTGTAACGCTATTTTAAGTAAAGTTCTAATAATTAGATAGTCATATAGCATGGAACAGACATGTACAATACAATTTTAGTTTTATAGATATGTAGTAACTTTTAATGTATATAGATAAGTTTTATTTATATGTTATGTAATAGAAGCCTAGTACATTAATTATATCATACAGATAATGAAAATGATCAACAACGCGCTTTCATAATATAAATAGGAAATATATAGAATAAGATAAAGTATGTTACTTATTCATTTGTTTATACATAGTGTAACTTTCTACAATTTAATAGTGACAAAATACTAAATATTACAAAATATTATGCAAAAGTACATTACATTCAGTGCTATGAAATCTGAGAATATTTTGTCTTTTATTATGTCCTAAATCCTAAAATAAATGAGAAGCAAAACTCGCGAACTTCCGAATATAACTTTCATGCAAAGATTATTTATATAAATAGAAATTTAGTTTTATTGTAGTGAAATAAATTTAGCAAAAGTTTTTACAGTGGAATTGAAAACAAAGTCCGTAATTATTTATTTATATATCACCAACGAGAATCCCATAAAATGTAGTTTATTATATTATTCAGTATTTTCAATTGATGGTATTCCTTAAAAAATAAAAGCTAGAATTTTGTCACCACCTCTGCCGTAGTCTCGTATTCCCCCATATCTACGCCTTGCATTCTTAAAGTTCCGTCATACGAGGATAAGTCCTGAGCCTATTACATTACCCTCCGATGAACGGACACCATCCAATCATACAAACGTGTATAAATACAATAAAATCAGCCTCATTGGTCGAAGTTTGCATCCTAAACGCAGCGTCGGCGACTCGAGGCGTCGCGAGCGGGGGGCGAGTTTGACGCGCGCCCGCGCTCTGCCTGACAGCCGTCAGGTGACAGCTGACAAGTGACAGGTGTCAGGTGTCCGGTGACAGTGACAGCTGACAGCGCACGCGGCTCACTGCGTGGCTGCGGCGGCGCTAACGACTCAGTAGGCGCGCCGGTCGTCCAACTCCATCTGCAATACATAAAAATAAACAAATAAGTTACGAACATCTAAATGGCCTATTTCTTCCGCCACGCAGCGATGCTCCGTCTCGGTTTGAAGGGTGTGGTTGCCGGTAAAATTACAGGCACATGAGGCTTAACATCTGTATGCTATAAGTTGATGGGCTTTTAGACGTTAAAGTGATCATTGTGGTTCAATGGAATAAATACATTTTGACTTTCTTGACAGCGTGAGGAAAGGAAAACTTTGAAACCTCACGATGTTTTCCTTCACCGTTTGCGAGTACTAGCACGAGTTCTCTTCATATACATATGAACAGAACGGGGCACCACCGGTTTTGTCTTTGTAAATGGTGGATGGATACTAACATTGTTGGTCCTGGCACGTTTGTGCGGTGGGTCGTCGGGCGCCTCTTCGATGACCAGCTCTCCCCCCACCGTGCCGCATCCCTCCTCGCCAGACCCGTAACTGCCGCTGGAATACCACAAGCTATCTTAACACTGTTCTCATAAAGTTCAGTTTACAATGGCAACGTGCACTTTCAAACAGCTCTGTTGTGGAAGTTATAGAACTACACCAAACAATATACATAGTTTGACGACTGTTACAATAGGCGCGTTCTATTCGTGTACGCGTTGTTGTGTTATTTTTTTTTTTTCATGTCACTGTTTTATTTTCACTGTTACACATTTTTGTACATCGTCGTATATAAATTTCTGAGTCATAAATAAATAATATTGTATTGTTATTTACAAGATACAAAATGTCTCACATGCGCTGTTGTACGAAGGTCTCGACAGAATACAAGTGCCTTACTTCCTCCCAGTGCCTAGGCATTATGCTGCTTATGCTTAGTGCTGCTTTGGCACTCAGTAACACCACGCCCTTTTAAATTTACGATCTTTCTTTTTTTGTGTCTTTGATTTTCACTGGTTTGTGTGTGTGAACAAAATAAATAAATATTTACGACTATTACAAAAGAAAATGTTATAGCTGTTGATGGTTTTAATTCAAAAAACACGAAATCAGAGCATTCGTTTCGTTTTACGTGATACTATTTAAAGGCTATTTATTGCCTACGACTCCGCTTGTAAATTAAGTCGAAGACCACTGCTAATGTTGTCAAAAGTTTAATTCAATTCAATTCGTTTATTCATTTACAATTCTCTTACAAATCGTGTCTGAATCTTAACCTAACATGCAACAAAATAAAAATAAACAATTTAATTAACATAATGTCCCCAGTCAAATTAAAATACAATAACTATATAATTCGCAATATTAAATGTCAACAATAATTAAATGTCACTTCTGAAAATCTAAAAATTCGAATAGAAACACCCCTCCAACAAGAGCTTTTTCAGTTCACTTCAGAGATAAATTTGATAGGGCTCTTTAAACATTTAAATTCTACCGGTAATGCATTAAACATTTTGACCGCTTGATACCGAGAACAGTGTTTTACGATTTGTAATCTCGGAGTAAAAGGTATATCGAGATCCAACCTCCTTGTTAGCAATCTGTCTTGCCTCTGGTTCATTGTCTCGTATTTTAGCGGGTGTATTACGACGTCTTTAAGAATGACTAGTAAGTATAGGGAGGGAATGGTCAAAATATTTAATTATTTAAAATGTTCTCTACATGACTCCCATTGCGGTATACGCACGATGGTACGAATTGCTCGTGTTTGGATGATGAAAGCTTTATTAATATTGTAGGCATAGCAAACTTTTTAACTTATTTGAGTAGGAAAACTTTTAATCAAAATGAATTTTTTAGTAAACTGTGCGCAATGTGATTGCACACAATTTGGTTGATTAGGATGTTTCATAAATAAGTTTAGTGATTTTATATATTTCAAAAGGTCTAAACGTTTCGAGCGAGAGGTACATTAGCACTTGTCATCGCCAAGGGGTTAAATGGAATGTTGGTATATACTAACGCGTAGTAAGGCTCGTGGGGCAGCAGTGAGGGCTCGTCCTCGCGGATGGAGACCAAGTTGCCGGCCGTACTGGTGCCGACCACGTACTTCTCTGAAACAATTATAAACAAATGTAAAATAACTTGTCTGCAAAAAAACCGACTTAACGGAAATTAACGGAAAACATAAAACAGCAAAATACGCAATTTTATTTACTTGGATGACATTACTTTTTCCTGTTATTTTGATTTAAAAGCTAAACTACAGAACCGATTTTGATGAAATTTCTGTGAAACGACAAATCTGAAAGTATTTCCTCTATAATAAAAATAAAAATGGCCAAATGCGGGGCGGACTCGCGCACGAAAGGTTCTACCATTATCTATAAAAACGCCATAAAAATCGCTTTTGTTGTATGGGAACCCCCTTATTTATTTTATTCTGTTTTTTAGTATTTGTTGATGAGAAACAAATAATGTATTTGTACATTTTGTAAATTTGGTTTTGGTTTTTTGGTTTTGTATTCATTGTAATTTTCTTTGTAAATAAATAATTGTATACCTTCCCTCTCGCCGCCAGCGCCGTTGGTGACGACTGTGATCTGGTGTCCCGCCATCACGTTGTAAGTCAGACCGTGACCTGCAACACGACATAAAGAGATTCAATTGTCTGAGCTAAGAGCCAAATCTTAAGTTTTCAGCCTAAAATTCATCGTCAAAAGACTTGCTTCATCTTCAAAAGAGTAAGTTCCGGTATAAAATAAAAATGGATACAAAAATTATTTTTGTTTTCTTGATTCTCACATAGTTTTCGCGTACCCAAGCTTTTAGTAGTTTCAAAGTGATCCTTGTGATTTTTTTGAATAAGTACTTTTCGACTTTGACTTTAGTAAGTCTTAAAGTAACCTAGAAACAAATTTCTCTCTCTCTTAGTTTTCGACTTCCTATGTTCATCTTTTCATATTTCTGTTCTGCCTATGCCTCACTAAGTTCACCACATACTGGAGCTTCATTATTATACTATTTTGTAACAAAGATCAAACAGAAACGGTAGGAAGCAAGCTGTAAGTTTGTTGCCTGACTTTCTAGGCTTGGTCGCGTGGAGCTAGTACCTAATTTCAAAATAAAAAAATACAAAATAACTTTATTGACATAAATAGAAATCGTCATTGAATCTATAGGCTCCCGAACTAGTGAACACAAAGAAACTGTGACTTCTCCCATTATTTAAAAAGTAGCTGAACTAGCTATAAGACTTTTCAATCCTCGTGATTCAATTGAATCCCAGTAAAGTATAGTTGTTTGTGTTAGTTTAGTTACCTGGTGAGCCGGGCGCTGATTGGCTGACGCCGCTGCGCTGTGGGAACAGATACTGCGGCGCGTTGTTGTTACCTGACAGCCGCTGGTCACGACCCTAAGGACAAACATTTACATTACTTTATAGATAAATTATTCTTCAAGTCTTTTCAAACGATTTGATCCAAACACTATAGAACCAGTGACTGGAACCTCTGTAGCTGGACTAGGGGTCAAAGAGATTAAAATTTTTACGTCCATAACCTCTTCTGATGTGTTGGTCTGTGAGACCGACATAAAACTGGTTTATAGGTTATTTGTTTGCATATATTATTGCCCAAGTTATAAACGCGTGTGACCGACGAAATACTTTTTTGTTTTTTTATTTCTCGTAATATGTCATTTATTACGAGAAATGAAAAAACAAAAATTTGCATTTCCAACAGAATGCATGATTCGTTACTACCTTTTTTAGTTTCGGTGCAAAATTCATTTCTTTCGGGCTAACGCTGTGTGAAATCACCAATAAAACTGGCCAGTTTCGTTCAAGTCATTTAGTATAGTTACCTGCTGGTCTTGCTCCTCGCCAGTGAAGAGGTCGGGCGTGGGCTCACGAGACAGCTCCTCCGGCGTCACCAGTCCCGACACGCCCACCTGCGACGGCGAAGTGGGCGCACTCCTGGAAACAACCAACAACCATTCAAAAAAGGGCGTTTTACAATTTTGAAAGGGTCCGCAACGCGCTAGTGATTCCTCTGGTATTGGAGGCGTTCATAGGCTACGGTAACCGCTTCCCATCAGGCGGGCCGAAAGCTTGTTTGTCTACTTTGTTATATAAAAAAAAAGTGCAATGGACAAAGTATGTTATTGTCTTAGCTAGGAGTGTGGATATTTTCTGATGGAACAAGTATATGATCAACCTATAACAAAGCATTGCTGCCTCATAAGTCACGCACGATAGGAACGTGCCATACAATGCACTGCCCTGCGTCCATCAACTCGAGGCATACAGATGTTAAGCCTCATGTGCCTGTAATTTCACCGGCAACCCAAACCCTTCGAACCGAAACACGGCAACGCTGCTTGCCGGCAGAAATAGACATGGTGGTAGTACTTCTCCAGACAAGCCCTTCACAAAGAGCTCTACTTTTGATAATGATGTCTAAGGGTTGTAGTCGAATCTTGGATTGTTACATTACAGGCAAATTCTCCCAATGAAGGAGTACATTAAGCTGTTACAAGATGTGATTCAAATACTAATTTAGCAACTATTTTATGACCTAAAATACCAACTTTTCTATTTAAGAACGTACTTTTATAAAACGAATCTAATGTAACAGTAAATACAAGAACATACATCATGTTATTATACCTATTCACGATGGACTAAAAATAATATCACGTGACAAGGTCTGCCAGTAAACTAAGTACCTTGTAGCAATGAGTTGACTACACCAGAACTGATCCTCTACACAGGGCACTAAGCCCGAGCCTTCGTTACCTGGAATAAAAGCCCATTCGCACTATAGACGACTACATTATATTGTGTATAGATTAAAACTTATTGAAGATAACTTGTAGTAGAGCACTGGGGGTTCATTGACAGCAACCTCCCCGGATTCCAAGGTCGCGGGTCACCACGCATCGTCGTATTTGGCAAAATAAGACGAATACGCGAACAAGAATAGATAGTGAAGTGTCACCATTATAGTGCATCAAAAACTATTATAAGACTAAGCTGAGTGACGACCGATTTTGTCGTCCTGACCTACCTAAATCCTGAGAGACTTGACTGCCACCTAAGCTCATGGCCTGTCGCTGCGTTAAATGGCGAAGAGTGGAAACAGGTAAGGGAGCTTTGCCCTGCAGTAGGACCGGAACGGCTGACTAATATAATAATAACCTATATTGTTCTTTGTATCTCGCTTTCGTTTTGACACAAAATAAATAGATAGAAATATAAAAAAAATATTTATTGCACAGAACGAAATGTATCGCAATTGGGCGAACTTAATGCTAGAGAGCATTCTCTTCCAGTTAACCTTTGCGTAGTTTTGAAAAAACCGAAAGAGTAGTGCACAAACATGGATGATAGGGAGCTATTTTCTACAAATACAGAAAACGTTACGTACGTATAAACGTTTTCTTCATTAGAAAGTATGAGTTTATTTTTATTTTTGTAGAAAGTCATAGTACGAGAAGAGTGTTGGAAATGGACGTGGATGGTTTAAGGAGAAGGCAGGCCAAAGAAAAGATGGATGGACTGTGTGAAAGATGATATGAGTAAGAAAGGAGTGAGCACTGAAATGACGAATGATAGAGGAGAGTGGAAGAAGAAAACCTGTTGTGCCGACCCCATGCAGCGTGGGATAAGGGCAGGAAGATGATGTTGCAAATAACAGCTTAAATAGTATTGTAAAGGCGTGTTACCTGGAGGAGAGTCCGAAGGGCGCCCGGAACTGGACCCCGCGCGGGCGGCGCGGCCGGAAGGCGAGCTCGATGAGCTTGCCTTCGCTCTGCGGGTCGATGCGCCAGAAGCTGCCCTTGCCCGGCTCCTCCTGGCTGCGCGGCACTTTGATGAAGTACCTGAAACCGGACACAGTTCGATTCAGGAACGCTGTCTTCCAAACTGACACACATCATGGGGCCGACAGTCTACAACAAACTCCCTAACACTGTAACACGGGCCTTGAGTATGCATTCATTTAAAACTAAATTAAAACTATGGCTTATTGAGCATACCTTTTATAGCTATGAAGAATTCATAGACTATAAAGGATGACTGTTATTCAATTTATTGTGTTATTGTTCATTATTTATTTGTGTAATGTGACATTTCTTTTTATTTTTCTCTCAATTCCAGTTGTGAATTTTTTTATATTATTTTTACATTTTGTGATTTTATTTTTTGTTTGTGTACTAAATTATGATGTACCCATGTTGACGTATAATGTACATTATGAATAAATGACTATTATGACTATTATGAACTGGCACCTAGATTCACTTACTTCAAGACGTTTCAAAGTGATCCTTGTGATTTTATTGAATGAATACCTTTGGACTTTGACTTAGATACAAAGGTTATATGATTCGTGAATTTGACATCCTACTATCCTACTAATATGGATGGATGGATGTTTGTTACTCTTTCACGTGAAAACTACTGAATGGATTTTAATGAAACATTGCAATAATATAGCTTATACATCAGAATAACACATAGGCTACAATTTATAAAGATATTGTGTAACTAATCCTGCGCAGACGAAGTCGCGGGCTCCAGCTTGTGAACTATAAAATCTACACAAAACATTTCTTTTTATGTTCAGTTTTGTCCATCTACAGTTAAACATAAAAAAAAACAGAATTTAACGAAAATAATACTTAAAAACCCCAGAGGTACAATGGGCGGATTTATTGCTAAAAGCGATGTCTTCCAGACAACCTTGGGATGGACAGACATTGTATAAGTATAAAATATGTTTATAAGTAAAACAGTGTTAAACCTAACTCATAACCTGAACCGATGGGTTGCAGACTAACAGCTGTTATTATACCTGATACCTCCAGATACGAAGTTATAGAAAAGAGGTTTATCATTATCCTGGTAAGCATCAAACCAGATAGCTGATATAATACATATATACTTTTTTTGTAAATACATAGTTATTATATTATAATTACACCCAGGCAGAGAACAAACATCTACGTTCATCACACAAATATTTGTTCTCGGTGGGGATCGAACCCACGGCCTACGGCGCAGAAGGCAGAGCTACTTCCATGAGCTGCGAAGGCTGTCTTACCGATTGAGTGACAAATTGTGACGGATGGAGTTCTGCCAGCCCTTGTCGGCGGTGCGGTAGTAGGGGTAGTGCTTGGTGATGTAGCTGTAGATGCCGCTGAGAGTGAGCTGCTTGTCCTGCGCGGACGCCACCGCCTGCACGATGAGCTGCGCGTAGCTGTACGGCGGCTTGGCGTCGTCGCGCGCGTCGCGGGCCTCGCGCGCCTCGCGCACGTCGCGGCTGCTGTAGCCCGACTCGGAGCTCAGCGAGGCCTGGAATAGCAGTCTGCCATCAGCTTTCGACGTTACACCATCTAAGGCTTATGACGATACAAAATGTTTTTATACCATGCCCCCTCTAAAAAGCTTTATTCACGACAACAGTGAATAAAAGAGTGAATAAGTGAAGTGTAAAACAGTGAAGCCCTTTTAATCACTATTTTGGTGTTTGAATTTAGAACACACCAACACATTCGACCTCCATCTCAATGCTATACCACCTCCTTGCGCAAAAATACTCGACACAAATTCTTTCTAAAATCTTTCTTTTTCTCGTAGTTATGGTATAAAGTATAGTATGCAACTCTTGAATAAAACGGATTAAATATCGAGGGCCATGAATCACTCGCGTCGCTCAGGATTCTAACACTTGAATTAAATTTACCTACGGTCGTGATTCAGTCGTTAGAATCCTTCACTTGCTCGTGATTCTTCTATGGCTCTCGCTTTAAATCCGTCCTTTATTCACTAATTTCATAATATACTATTTATTGTTTCCAAATCATCATCATATTCCTGCCCTTGTCCCACTTTATGTGGGGTCGGCACAACGGACGTCGTGTTATTATTTGTTGACTTATTGTTTCCAAATAGATACACAAAATATTATCACCTTTTAAATGAAAAATTCTTGTCACATAGGAGATCTCGCTCTTGCTTAGGTCTAAACCGTATGACGGAGCGAGTTTTGGAGAGATTTCGAGAGCATTGAGTTAGATAATAAGACCAGTGGTCCGGTGAGAATGGCTTTCTGATCGTAAGTAAGGGTTCAGATACGGTCGTGCACTAATGGATTTTAATCATCAATAAATGATGTGCGTAATGTATGTAACAAATGTAATATTTGTGAATAAGTTAGTAAGGGGAATTTTCATTGCTGAGTGAATTTCTGCCGATAAGCAGTGATGCTCGCATTGCAGTGTTCCAATCAATGGGTATGTGTGCAGGTGCAATTACAAACACGCGACTTTGCACTTTTGACGGTGCAATGACAGACTCATGACACCTTTACATCTCAGTGTAGGATGTAGAGCAATGCCAGAGAGCACGTCCTCGGTGTACGTGCTTTGTGAGGTAATGCAATTGTTACGTGCAAAGGTAACTCTTAGGATCAGAGTTTCAACATCAGAAGATTCTAAGAGAGTTCTTACCCCAGTGCCGTTAGAACTTTGTCGCGGTTCCGCGAGTGAGCTGTAATGCGCCACAAGTCCAAGGTCCACGTGCCGTCGGCCCGACGAGCCCGCCCCTCGCGGCGACGTCGGACAACTGTTGGCCGCACTTATTGTACCTGGAACGAGGGACAAATGAATTCAATTGTATGAATCCCTTGTTTGATGGTTATAGAGGAAGAGAAAGGCCAAGAATAAGTTGCCAGATAAAAGAGGTCGTCGCATGTCGTATAAGAAAGTCAAGGAAAGAGCCAATTGGAGGAAACTGGATCAGAACCCGACAAAAGCTAGGCTCTTAAAGGCTCTAGGCTAGAGGTATTATTCTCAGGAACACCTGCCTCTGGATTACAATCTACTGTGCACCTGCAGAAAGCGAGAGGTCCAGCTGTTCCTGCCTACTTGTATAGAGAAAGAACGGTAGGAACCAAGCCGTAAGTTCTTCTGGGCTTGGTCGCGTGGAATTGGCACCTAGATTCACTTAGTTTTAAGACGTTTCAAAGTTATCATGATTCAACTGAATAAATGCCCTTTGACTTTGAAAAAAGGCGAACCCACTTGCACGTATCACTTTGTTTCGCTCATCCACGCTTTCATTCTTCCACATGGTCTAGTCGTATTACCTGTGGGAGAAGGCGCAGGGCTTCGGCCATCGCTGTCCGTGGGTATGGTGATGCGGAGAGGCGGCATCGGAGCGGAACTGCCACCGGCGCCGCTCTCTTCCACCAGAGATTGGAACTCCAGTCGGATATTCGTGGATGGAAACCGTAGGGTGCATCTGAAAATAAAAAAGTATAAATTAATGTATGACATTTGCTTATGCTACTACCTCTGGGATTATCAGTCAATTTAAGTGTAAACAAGTGCCACTTATAAAGAATACAAAAACAAAGGGTCTTCCCCTTAAATAGAGACAGTAATAAAAGCGTTAATGGATACCTTCTTAGTGAAGCTAAGCTAAAAATTTTGCTCAATGTAATGTTACTCATTAGCCCATCATTGTGGCTAGATTGTTATACAATTAGAATACATTATACTGTGTTTTTTTAAATTACTTAGTAATTAAGTAATTTAAAAAAAAAACTAAATGGTACCAGCTAGCTGATAGACCATAGTACCATAGACCATAGTACCTACCATAGACTATAGTATCATAGACCATAGTACCATAGACCATAGAACCATAGACCATAGTACCATAGACCATATTACCATACACCATTAGTAGAACAGACTACTAAGTACCACCTAGATGATAGATAGATATAATGTAGGAGCCCTTGGTAAACAGACTAAGGAGTGTAGTCAGGGGACGTTCAAATACTACATTTAGCACGTGCCCGTTATGCAATAAGTAATACTACTGCAAAACGGAGACGAACTAAAATGCATGGTATAAAATGTCTATGCAACGAAATGCTTTTACCATTGCATACTAGAAGCACTCCGAGGTTTTAACATAATTTATGCTACAAATTAAAATATGAAAAGCGTTTCAACTTCAAACCACATTGAATATACATGTATGTATGCCTAAAAGCTGAGCTTCTGGCGACATTTTAGGCAATCCCTGTGGTTTGAGACTATGGTATTAGGATTACTGGCCGACTTTGGTGCAGTACCCATGACTGTAGCTAACGCTGTCACATTTCTGTCGATATTGCTCTTTTCCTTAACGCTGAGGAAAAAACCAACGCTAGGAACCAACTTGAATTGTAGCGTAATCGTAGTATTGTAGTTGCACAGTACAGTTACTAGGCAGCACTGAGCAGGTGGTTTGGCGGTGTAATACATACAATGCTATTCAAATGGGCATCACTTTTTACTGTCTATCCATACTCAAAATAAACGATATGTTTTAAAAATCTCACGAATGCCATATTAAATGAAGGACTAGCTTCAGAGTTCAATTTCAAGAGTCTAAGCTGAGCTTTCCGACTCGGTAAAAAACCGTTAGTCGCAGAGCATCTATACACCACTAATTTGTAATTACCAAAAAAAAAAAAACCGTATGCTCAGTGTCAGTTACTGATCACATTTATGTAGTTAAAACTAAAAAAAAAAATTAAAAAGAATATCCCAAGAAAAGGATGATAACTAGTTACCCATTATCCGTACGTACCTACTACAGAGTCTTCTACCCGAATCTCATTCTCATCCATTCATAAATTTTTGTCTCGTTCGAAACGAAACAAAACGCGCCGCTCGCGCAATACTAACTATTATTTTATCTATGGCCGGCAAACTCGTGTCGAACGAAACCCATACATAGGTACTCTAAATTCGATGCAGGTCAGGGACATCCGTAAAATAAAAATTGTACGCGGGTAGGTACTTAATTTATTGTGGTTTTCACGTTCACGATAGCTTGTCAGTACACTGCCAGAGAATAACGCATACATGTTACGTACGTATTTTTAGTCTGGGGAAATGTGAGTGATTACCTACGGATGTACCGCGAATTGTTCCCAAACAATCGGCAACCAAATTACTCCACGATGTCCAGCATATTATACCAACGCATATTGGACCATGGCTCTGTTTACGTGCCGTCGCATGCGCAAGGACGAGGAGGGCCTGCATACTCCCGAAACTTCTACGATGAAGTCCTAAATGATTTTGAAGAAGATCCGCGGAGGAGCACGCGTGACGCGGCACGTCGCTTTAGCACAAGCCAGTCCTGCGCTTGGAAGATTGTGCGCTCAGCTGAGATACACTACAGGAAGACCCAGGAGCTACTAGCCATCGCCAGGCTGGAGGATATTCCGTTCAACCTGGCGGGAGCTATGGTTTCAGCAGGACGGTGCGCTATCGAGTATCTATCTCAGGAGTTTGGCACCCGATGGATTGGTCGCGGTGGCCCAGTTGCCTGGCCTCCGTGCTCACCCGATCTGACACCCCCAATCTTTTTGTGGAGCGAAATAAAAAGACTATGTGTGTGAAAAGTGTATGTGAGTGAGCCTAACAATGCATTAGACCCTTTTGATAGTGCAAAGACTAAGTATTTCCCTGAAAACAATTTGTTAAAACGTGTGTGTGTTTGCATTGACAATGAAGGTGGACATTTTGAACAAGTTTTAAAATACTTGTGGTTAGTGGAAGTGTAAATACGTGCGTAGTTGTAAGTACATACTGTAAATAACTTTAATTGTTGTAAATAGCTTGACATCCTGAGCCCGTAAAATTATGAAGGAAAAATGGCAATTAATTACAAATAAAAGTACTTATTAAAAAAATCCCTAAAATAATGCCTTTTTTATGATACTTACCTACCTACCTACCCATCGAATTATTTATCTAGTGAGCGAGAGAGAAGGAATACGATGAGTGCGACAAGATGATGTGACGTAGGTAGGTACTATACCTACGCCGAGACGGTAGATGGAAGGAGTCATAATGAATGGAGTGTTTACGATGTTTACTAGCAGTAGTATTCCGTAGTATTTTCTTGTAGGGTGTCCATAAAATTGTGCAGGATTTTGCTTGAAAACAAACCTCGATAGCTTGGTGAAAGTTAAATATTAAAAAGTTTTGACAGTGCCAATAGCATTAGTAGCCTCTGCTGCAACTATCCTTAAATTTTTTCTGGTTAATACAAAATAGTGGTGTATAGTTCGTTAGTCTTATCTTTGGGAAACTGTGTTTCATCGTCGAAGGGTCTTGATAATATTATTACTCTGGAATTGTCTTTCTCGAGACAGAAACGTACTAAATTGACTAGCGCTGAACCACTAGAAGCAAATTCACACATGGACATCTACACCGAAATAAAGCTTGTAACTTTATTTGTTGGTTATCTTTAAAACGTCTCAACGAGCCCTAAAACTATTCGACTGAAATACATTTAGATTTAGGTTACATTTAGGTTTATTTTGGGCGTTTCGAAAATACACGCTATTCCCATTGTTTTTAGAAACTGCGCCAAGAATGTCCATAAGTTTAGATGTAAGTTTTCGCGCATATCTCATATTATAGAATCCTAACCATCCAACAACATTTCATCTTTACCAACAAGGCTTAATACATGATACTGATATACATGAAACTGTATGTGGTATTACATAAAATGACATATAAGTATATGAAATCGAAGAAAAAGCTGTTTGTCGGCTTCAAGCCCCGCGCGGCTCAATTGTCACGGTTTAAGCCGGCGGCAGTCGCTCTTATTCCTGAACCTCCTCTGAGCCGAGCTGAGTAGACATCATAGAACTCTATAGACGCCTACGACAGAACGCGAAATAAATAAGCTCCTTACTGAATTACGAGAACGAGGATTTTACTGTACGAGGCATATTTATGCTTCCGTGATTTCTTATATATTCAGTGTATAAATTCAATAATTTTATTTGAGACCACATAAAAATTAAGTCGATACAACATAGGTAAAATAATACAATACACATGATTCTAAATAATCCTAAATACATTGTTGTTCAAGACCGTACTGCGATCTCGTTCAGTACTCCTTATAGAGGCATTCGGTGTCTAGTCTAGCCTCTCTGCAATGAGGTGTAGGTAACAGTTGGAGCTATCGAGTCACTAGTTTTGTTTCGAAACAGTGTGGTGAAAGAATTTTAGGTGCTTTAGGTGCGCCTCGAAGAGACTCCTTTCGAGCACTTTACAGTTTGACACATGTTTTTAGAACTTTTTAGTTTATACGCCTAGCCGGTTTCCTCACCATATTTTCCCTCACCGTTTAGGCACTGGCACTGTGCACATAGTTTTTGAACAAAATCAAAACGTTCTTTATTCATTACAATCACAAGGATCACTTTGAAACGTCGGTGAATCTACCAGAAAAACTCGTAGGTGCAAGACCGCATTAGCGCCGTGAATCCATCCACTTGTGCGTCAGTCAACATTCCTGATGCGCTGCAGAAGCGCGGTAGCCTCATCAGCACCCTAAACGCATTATTGTAATGGATGCGCAGGGCATCCCAGGACTTTTTCGTATGCTTAAGCCATAGGCTACTTATATAAAACGACTGGAAGTAAACAGCGTCTTATTTACTTATGTGCAACGTGCAAACCTAAGAGCCAGCGTATTTGCTCTGATGGATAATGCCCTGCGTTCCCTGTTCCCATAAATAGTAATGGCAAAACCGAAATCAATCTACTTCTGAATCTGAGAGAAATAAAACAATTCGGAACAAAGCAAACCAGGTTCGTATATTAATTAACTAGCTGTTCCTGTTTGTCAGCGTGTTCTAAACATCAGCACTCAGCTAATTCAAATAAACCACAAACCATTTCGACATTCAGTGAAAATTGCTGGAAAGCCTCAATACGTTGTCAATGGGAGATCCATTTAGGGGGAACGGTTCGCTGGACCTCCCGTCAGACTACCTCTTTTCGATTCAACGTTTCATTTAAGCCGGCGACAGCGGCTCGGGTACTCGTGTAAAAACATTGCATTGGACAGAGCACCCGTAGGTCCAGTTAGTTCGAGTTGATTAAATATTGATTTTATAAATACCTACCAGTTTAAGTTGAAACGCCATCTAGCCGTGAACCAAAGCTATTTGAATCAGGTAACTGATAAAGAAACCCAGACACAAAACAAATAAATAGGTACTTACCTACCTATTTTCATCACACTAATGTCCTCAACATTAGTGTGATGAAAATAGGACTCCGAGACGGAGTGGGCGATTGTTTTTTTCTATACTACTACTGACCGAACAAGCCGATAGCCCACCTGATGTGAAGTGGTTACCATCACCAATCAAAGTAATGCCACGCAAGTCACGCACAGTAGGAGTATGCCCTACTCTGCTCTGCATCCATCAACTTGAGGCATACAGATGTTATGCCTCATGTGCCTGTAATTTCACCGACAACCACACTCTTCGAACCGAAACGCAGCAACGCTGCTTGGCGGCTGAAATAGGCATGGTGGTAGTACTTCCCCGGCCGAGCCCTTCACAAAGAGCTGTACAACTTTTGGATAACCATTAATGGAGATATACCATGCGAATATGGCCGGTATTTTGTAAATTATGATGATAATTATGATGATGATGATGATGATGATGATGATAATCGGTTTACCATACTTTCCTTACCAATTGGTAACGTCAAAGAATGACAGGGGTAATTTTGTGCTGTTTGAACTGCATGTAACGTTATAAACGTATAGGGGTGATATACGTAGGGTACATTTCCGGGAATATTTCTTTGTGAACCCTTTTCATTTCATAAAACACACTTAAAATAGAAATAAACCCCAATACCTACAATTCAATATGAATGACTCGCTCCACTTCAAAAGATTGCTATAATATTCTAGAAGCAATTTCCCGATAAGTTCGTTTACCTACGTGGCCTCGCAGTAATTTGTTCCCGGAATAGGGTACTAACATTGTCACTACCAATCTTTTCGATTCAAAGTGAGCTTTTATACTTTATTTTTAGGTTCAATTTGGCATGGTAATATTTAGGTAGCTAGAACGTAAGGTACCTAGTCCGGTTCCCGGAAGAAACTTTACTAAAATTAATAGCTTCAGTGCTATTTGAATTTTGTCCATACTTTTGTAATATCGATGACTTTTCCCGCCGCAGTCAACCGCTGAGCATAAACACCACACAAAAAACAAACATGTCTTCAAGTAGTCTTAAAAAAAACATGAAATAATTGTGTTTTTGCACACAAAATGGTTGATTACGATTTTTCAAAAATGATTTAGTGATTTTATATCTTCCAACATGTCGAAACCTCGCACGTTTCGACATGTTGGAAGATATAAAATCACTAAATCACATTAGCGAGAGTCACATTAGCTCTTGTCGTCGCCTTAATTTGGTGTCTGTCACAGTTCGAGAGCAAAAGCATCGCGCAAGTAAATTTTGCAATTGATAGCCTCATTTTAAATGAATTTAATAATTGAATCATCATTTGCAAATTACCAACGCGCGTGCCACCGCATTCAATCCAAGTTGGTTCTGATACGCCCCGCAGAGTACAGTCGGCTACACATCAGGTGAGACACCTTATATATAAGCTGCGCTATCTACACTAATATTATAAAGAGGAAACCTTTGTGTTTTTGTATTTTTGTATGTAACGAATAGGCTCAAAAACTACTGGTCCGATTTCAAAAATTCTTTCACCATTAGAATGCTACATTATCCCTGAGTAACATAGGCTATATTATATTTTCAAAAAAATCAGGGATCCTTACTAAAACTTCAATAATGTAACCCAAGGTGGAAAACAAAAACCTTACATCGCGTGCGCTGCGAAAACTATTGATGATAGAACAAAATAATGTACTACGATTTTGTAGAACACGTTATCATCTACAAAAAATGTCGCGACAGCATATGTCTAACTATTATAGTTATGTCACAATAAGTGTTCTTATATTATAAAAAATTAATTGAAATGCCGCCGCCAGAAAAGGGTCTTTATTTGTACCTTGGTATTAATCCTTATCCAAATAAATCATTTCATAATTAAGACGGTTTCAATACCTATAGATTACTTCTTAAATTTTTCAAATCGGACATTCCATTCAAAAGATATGACGAAATTAAATATGTTAACGGGTCCGCGGGTCACGCTCGGGGTGCGATTTCACTCACTCAAGGAGAAGCGCGGGCAAATGTATGAAATAAGTAGACGCGAGGCTCGAACCCACGGTCTAAGTTTATCCTAAAATGTTCAAAAAATTTATGACCACCCATGCGAAGCTGGGACAGGCCGCTAGTAAAAAATAAAGCTAATCGTCGGAAAGGGACGGCGCGATGGCGAGCGCTGCGTTGTTCGTAAGATGCACGAAATAACAACAACATATTATTATCAAAGTCAAAAGGTATTTATTCAATAAAATCACAAGGATCACTTTGAAACGTCTTAATGCTATGTGACTCTAGGTGTCAGTTCCACGCGACCAAAGCCTAGAAGACACTCTAACGCACGATTCGGAGCGTTCAATATCTATTAGTTCAAAATCCAAACAGTCGTAAGTTAATGCGTCGCCTACTGCACCTACCGTAGTATTTTTAAACATAATCTTACAAATTAAAACCAGCACACCTTTGATTAAGTTTTAAACTTTAATTGAAGATCAACCATAATCTACACAGCATACAAAGTTGTCATGGTCAAAATATATTTCTACAAATGAATCACAAGGATCACATCTTTAAAAAGTCATTAAGCTAGGTGAATCTGGGTCCCAGTTCCAGGCGACCAAGCCTAGAAGAACAGGCAACAAACATACGACTTGGTTCCTACCGCTCTTTTGTATGAGCTCCAGTGTGGTGCCAATCGAACTTAGTTAGGCATAGGCACAACAGAAACAGGTAGAGTCAATCTAATTCAAATAAAAAAAATGTAATTAATTAAGAGAAAATTAGCTTAATTTAGAGAAAAAATGCATTAAGCAACTGAAAATGTTATACTCGTAAATATCTTTACCTAAAAGTTTATATCAATCGATTACTTATTTGTATTTTTGCTTGGTTAGTTATACCTACCAGAGAAAGAATCGTCAAACTTTCGACATGAGTGACGGCCATACATACCTATACTTTTGTCGCTGCTTGTACCAACATCAGTATACATTTGTGGTATACTTAAGTGCCGGTGCAGCGAGTACGATAAATCAATAAAGGTAGCACCGTTGGATTGCTGGAAGCTCCAATTTTACACAGTAAAGATAACACAGAATTGTAAATGTGGGAACATGCGCCGTGTGTGTTGGCCATTCTCTTTGACGGGTATTTAGAACAGAATATGATATTAAAATTTATTAACCCTATGCTACATTTGATTTCTTAAAAACTATTAAACATAATAACGTTAATAACCACCAATTGAAGATAAGAGCACCGGTGGTCTAGTGGGAGTGGCCCCGCCTTCTGACCATCGTGGGTTCGAATCCAGAAGTGCACCAATGGATTTTTCTCGGAAGCGTTAGGTGTAGATACCATAAGCGGTCACCCATCCAAATGGTGTCGTAGAACGTTGCTTAACTTAGTCAAAATGTTAGGAAATATACAAGTAGGAAAACATGTCAATCCAATTACTTAGGTAGATAAGAATACTTCACAAACAACAATGCACTATAGTATATTCCTTGTAGCTAGAATGTAACGAAGTATACCTACCTAGTACCTGCTCAACACAATATTTACTACCTCGATAGCACAGAGTCGGAGTTTCCCGAGAATTCAGCGCAAATATTGAACTTTACGCTAGCTGATGCAAACTCATTACAAACATTGTGGCGTCAGATGGAACGACTTCAGTTCAATAACTCCACTACAAAGTATTGAATGGCAAAACCAGTAGGTACAGGTGCCTAGTACGTGCCGTAAGTTGTTCTAGGCTTGGTCACGTGAAACTGGCACATAGTTTTTTTATAAACTACTTGCTGTTGCTCACGCATGATAGGAACGTGCCCTATGCACTGCCCTGCGTCCATCAACTTGTGGCATACAGATGATAAGCCTCATGTGTCTGTAATTTCACCGAGAACCACACGCAGCAACGCTGTTTGGCGGCAGAAAAAGGCGCCGTGGTAGTACTTCCTCGGACGAGCCCTTTACAAAGAGCTCTACTACTCATAAAACATATTTTGTCCATTTCACTTGCCATTCGCAAGATTGACTTTCGTAATGACGCAATGGAGCCATAAATAGAGCGTAGAACAAGAGTTCCATCCCTTGGCAGTTCGTACCTACTATTCCTTACACCGAACAAACCAAAACAGAATCCAGGATCAGATAGAGCTCGTATTGCAAGCGTGATGTCGATCTTTTATCCCAACAAAGAATTGTAGACCACTAGCTTTTCTCCGTAAATCGAAATTTACAGTGTTCGGGTAGGAATAAGATGTGAAACCTACATTTTACGTCCTACATTTTGTCTGGAGATATATAAACCAGCAGGGAACTTTGGATATTAGCATTTAATGCTTCTGCTATATGTATTGAACATACTATATCATGTACTATAGGCGTATAGGGAGATTGCGGTAAAACTCGAGCCAAAAAATTTACAAAAAAATTGCCAGTATCATACCTTGTGGCGTAGCTTACTTGATTATTTCTAATCGATCGGCTAAGTTAAGCATCGTCCTGCGCGGGTACCATTTGGATAGGTGATCGCAAGTCGCATTTTACATAGAACCGCTTCAGTTCTTCGGAGTGCTTGTTAAGCGACTAAGTAGAGCATCGTCCTGCTCACTTACAATTTGGATAGGAGACCGCTAGTCGCAGTTACATCAAAGCGTTTCCGTTCTTCAGAGGGCTCAGTCAGTACCCCAAGTATGAGTTGTGTTTACCATATTTGGGTTTTTCGTTCTTGTTCCGTGTTCATTGCGGGTTTTATATGAAGACGCGATAGAGATACCGATACGGAACTTAATGTTGCAAGTATGATGAAAATTAGTAGTAGAACATAAAGTTCCGTGTCGGTATCTCTACCGCGTCTTCATAGGTACAAAACCCATAATAAACACGGAACAAAAACGAAAAACCAAATATGGTAAACACAACTCATACTTGGGGTACAGTTGTCGGTTGCAAAGACTTTACTTTGTCCAAAGGTCATTACTTCAGTGCGATATGAACCTACGGCCCTCCCATTGACCCGCATACGGGGACGCGCTAACCATCTGCGCTATCGCTGTCGGTTCCAGCTTTAGTGGGATCGACTACTCAGTCGATCCTCAAAGATAAGGATTGTGACTTCTTTCTTAAATATTACGAGATACAGTTTATAAACTAGTTCGGAGTATAATGCAAACCTAATTTAGCCACAAACCACCACCACCAGTTCTCTCTCTCTTGTCGTGTCACTAGTTTCTTTGGAAACAGTGTGGTGAAAGAATTTTAAGCGCGCCTTTAGAAGCTCCTTTCGAGCACTTGACACATGTTATAGAACTTTTTAGGTTCAACGACATGCCGGTTTCCACCAGTAATATAATAGGTAAGTGTACCATCAATTAGGTACACATGTTAATTTTAAGTTCAGTAAGGTTAGTCGTTTGCAGTTATTTTAGGAAATAAATAAATAAATTAGGAGAACATTTTGCATCAAGCTGTCGGTAGATGGAGTACCAGAACAGAGTTACTCCATATACACGGAACGACGAGTTTTCTTATCTTAAGAGGAACCTTTACCTATGAGATTATTGCTTTGTCCAAGACTTTCCTTTCAGTGACTAGCACTTGAACCCGGTTCCGATCAATACCTGCAGTCTGCCTCCGAGTTATCCCTAACAGGCTGAACTTTGTAGTTTTTACCGGGTTTTAACGAAAGAAAAATCCCGAACAAACGAAGGCGTACGAAGAGAGAAACACAGTCTGAACTAGTACCGGAGACTATGGATTCAATAACGGTCTGTCTGTCTGTAATCTGTATGCCTGTTTCTGCCGCCAATCAGCAACGCTGTGCTGCGGTTTGAAGGGTGTGGTTGCCCGTGAAATTACAGGCACATGAGGCGTAACATCTGTATGCCTCAAGTTGATGTACGCAGAGCAATTCATCGTTAGTCACGTTCATATCTTGACTTACGAGACAATGCTTTGTTTTAGGTAATGGTTACCACTTAACATCGGGTGGGCCATACGATTGTTCCATCAAACATCATCATCAACATTTTTCTGCCCTTATCCCACTTCATGTGGGGTCGGCACTACAGGTTTTTTCCCTCCACTCACCTCTATCAGTCATCTCAGCAGTCACTCCTTTCTTACTTATGTCATCTTTCACACAACCCATCCATCTTTTCTTTGGCCTACCTCTACTCCTATATCCATCCACATTCATCCCTAGCATTCTTCTCGTTACATGACATTCTTCCCTTCGCATAACATGGCCATACCACGCTAACCTATTACTCCTTATATTTTAGTTCAAACGTAGTAAAAAAAAAATTGTACAAGAAAGCTCTCCCTCTCGCTCGCACTTACACTGCGCACGCACACCTCCGTCTCGTTCGTTTTTAAATTCGTTTCTTTTAGTACCCGGAATAATAATCCGCTTTGTATTTTCAGGAGTTTTAAACTTTATTCTTTTCAGAACTTGCTGTTAAAATGTATGTATGTATTGTAGGTAAATATTTATTGAGTAGGTTATTTATGTTATAGTTGTTAAGCTTTGTCTCCTCTATTGTTTCAAAGAGCACTACCACCCACTCCACATAACACAAAGGTTAACTGGAAGAAAATGCTAATTAGCATTAAGTTCGCCGATGTACTTTAATTATGTGCAATACAGAATTTTCTTATCTTATTTTATCTTAAAATATTTTTCAGTCTTATATTGCACATTGTTATGACAACCCCTACAGCTTAGTCGATAGTAGCTCTGCCTTTTGCGCTGCAGGCCGTGTGTTCGATCCCCACCGAGAACAATAATATCCGGAGAACGCGGGATAATACAAAACATTGAATACTCAAACAAAATCTATTTCCGTTTTATCCCCATCTAGAAACTGATCGATAACTGGCAATAACAATCCTACGAAACGATACGTACGATTACTTAGTTATGTAAGTACTTAAATATTTGCTTTGTTTAATATTAGAGGCCTTCATGTAATGTGCGCTACCCAAAAATGTCTTCTCATTACGCAAAGGTTAGCTGGTAGATTATGCTAGTATGCATGCAGTAATATGCATGCAGTAATATGCATTACAGTACTTATATTTTATTTGTGCAATAAAGAACTTTCTGTCTATCTATCTACTATAGCAGAGGTATAGACTTAGTCTACAAAAGCTTTAAAGCGCTGACAACCATCAGGCTACTTCTCGCTTCTATCAATAGTTTTGGAGATACATCACGCATGTCTGAATGTAGCTTTTTTGTCCGAGACTTGGTTGTTTGCGTTTGAATGTGAAAATCAAAATCCTTTACAACATTATTCTCCAAAATTGGTTGTTTGCGTTTTTTAATAAATTTCACAGTCATTTTATATCTACAAAAATGTTCAAATGTGCGAGCAAGATGTTGTTTGACGGTGGTCAGCTACTTAATAATACGATTCCCAATTAATTCCGCAACTAAAATCGGAAACCTAATTCCAGCCATTAACACAAACCTAAATACAAATCCAAAACAAACCATTCGTCCCGCAAATACCTAATTAATTAGCAAAACCTGGTAGCACAACAAACGTGTAACTAAAGATCAATGTCCACTAAAGCGCTGTGTACAAACGTACGCGTCCCGCGTCGTCGCTCGCTAGTATGAAACAGCCGTAAAATAAGCAAGAGATTAAAATGTAGTAATAGGTAGTGATATCTAAATGCTCTCAGGCTCAGGACCACGACGATACCTTAGTGCGCTAAAACGGTAAAAACGGACCCATGTACTTGACTAAAATGCAGGCACTGTCCAAACCTGTAGTAACTCGCAAGTAAAGTACGCCTTACAGGGCAAGAGACTAAAACGAAAATGAAACAAACAGAGTTGGAAACAAAATATAAAACAACACTGCCGGCAAAACAAAAACAAAAGGCACAGACTACGGTATAGCAGCAAATCCACAGATTAGATAACACGTAGTACTCAACCCCACAGATTATGTAGCACGCAGTACTCGGGTCACAACAAATCAATACTGCGCTTGTTTACGATGGAGTGGGAGGTGTAATTTAATATTACGTTGTTCTCGGCGATACACACTGAAAGGAACCTTGAGGGTATGACGCTGAGGGTGGGATTTGCGTTGGCAAGAGTTTGAGACACGTAATTGGTGGATTAGTTAGTCTTACTACGCTGTCGTTATAGAGGACATTGTTATGATTTTTTTCTCAATCATAAGGTAAGCCACCTCGCCCAATGGGATTTGAAGCCCTAGGAGTGACACGCGCTATGAAATGTGGAAAAGGCTTTCACAATAGAAAACCTAACCCAATTGATTTTCATGCTGAAATCAACACCGAAGTGCTGCTTATAGACGATATCTCTCTTAAAACGACCCTTTAACTATTGCAATAAGGGCGATAATGGATTAGCAAGTGTTAAAGTAGACGCAGCATAAGTTCATGCTTGTCACAAAAGCAATTGACACAAATTGATGTTACGGCAGCAAATTCTGAGGTTAAAAGGCTGGCATGGTTGAAGATTAATGACGTTTTATGGATGTTTCATTTATGGATATCATGACAGAAGTAAATAATAAGCTGATAGATTATATACGCCATCGTTGTTATCATTATGTGTCATCTATCGCTGTGTCATTTATATCTCATCAAGTCATCAGAACTGAGGCACCAAGCACTTCGATCATGCTCTTATATTTTATTTAACTGTAAAAATATATTATTTAACTGTATTTTTTCGAACGAGATTTTAAGTACGAAAATTACTTATTGTACATTATGTTCCATTTTCAGTGTTATTTTAAGAGCACTGGTGTTCTAGTGGTAGCGGCCTCGCTTTCCGATCCTAAGGTCGTGGGTTCGAAACCGGTCGTGCACCAATGAGTTTTTCCGTTCAAAAATTTATGTTCACAATGCCAGTACTCTAAAACGGTGAAGGAAAACATCGTGAGGAAACCGGCATGTCGTAGAATCTAATAAGTTCTATAACATGTGTCAAACTGCTCGAAAGGAGCCTCTTGAGGCGCACTTAAAATCCTTTCACCACACTGTTTCGAAAGCAACTAGTGACACGACAAGAGAAAAGTGTTATTTATCGGGCACCAGGGCAGCGAATGTACCAATAAAGAAGCAATTAAATTTAGGCGATAAAGCATCAAGCAGATTAAAATTAAATTACAAAAAAAGAACTGTAGAAAATATAATGAACAAATTCGGCAACGATTCTAGACTGTTTTCAAGCTTAATAAGGATTGGGAAGCAATTTAATAACAGCCTTCCTAGAGTTTAATTCCCACTAGAGCAAAAACATTTTGTACAAACGGGGCTTGATAATAGGAAGGCGCGGACGTTTCTAGAATCACAAGTGGTTCGCTAATATTGCGCCGTCAAATTTGTCATGTCATCGCAAGACTTGCGGAACAACCCAATGCAAGGCAGAGATCTTCCTTTCTCTCTTTTGGGCAACTGTGGATCAATATGCTTTAGATAGGCACCTCGCCATGCATCTTCGTCGTGGTGAGTAACCCCTAGCCCCTTCTTCCTACTAACCATGACATGGATTAAAAAATATCACAGTAGTATCACAGGAAGAAACGTTCAGGAGACAGCCATAGGCCTATTTATTGATGAATAATATTGAGTTATCCCAGTCATATTAAAACTCCACGCTGTCAAGTCGGTGAATAATATGGGCACTGTTTAAATTGGAGGCACTCACATTCTAAACACGTAGACGCCCAACAGGTCAACAAACTGTTCCGTATTGCAAAAATAAGCTTTGTATCAGCGAGATAAGACTTATATTTGCATAGTCGGGGAACAGACGGAGTATCGATCGCCGATTTCCGAGCAGAAAACACGAGACGTCCTTCACCCGGTGCCCTTTCGGTATTACCCGACGGATTTCGGAAGCAGTCTTTAAACTTCCGAAGTTCCGTCGCGTCGTTAACTTCGAGAAGGTGCCTTCCATGCAAGTTTGAGGATATCGGTTAGCAGGTTTCAAGGACTTTGATTTTCAATGGAAATAGCTTGGCACATATCGATAATACATCAACGGTACGGATTATTGTAAGTTCACTTACAAAAACCGCACGTACGAATAAAAATACGTACCAATTATGTCACAAGTCAACACAAGCAAGTGTGTTTTGAATGTGGCTTTATACAACTTTACCATCTAAGAAGGATTTAAGAGAAAAACAATTATTTCGCACATTTCTTAGCCGAATAACTTTAGTAAGACTACTGTTGAAACATACAGTCTAAACGTCTAGGCTTTGGTCGCGTGGAACTGGCACCTAGAGTCACCTAGCTTTAAGACGTTTCAAAGTGATCCTTGTGATTTTATTGAATAAATACATTTTGACTTTGACTTTGACTTTGACTTACACGTTCAGTTAAGAGCGGTTTATTTAAAACAGCTAACACTGTTTTAAAACGCCATAAATTTCGTCCAACCGTGTTGTTTGCGCACAAGGACACTGCACTGTCTGCCCAATCTATTAATAGGGGGCTCAAACTCGCCCTCATTTCACTTTGAAGCACCCCTTTATTTAACTAAGGGTGCTGTGAACATGCACATGGGTTGTTATTAACTTTTTGGAAATGGACGCGATGTGCTTTTAAATTTTGTCGCCAAAATGTACTCTGAACTGTGAACGCTAACAAATTCGGGAAACAGGCTTATATTGCTAATCTTATTTTCCATCACAGAAATCGCAATCTGAAATGAGACTCCAGACAGATTTTCTGTGAGAATATCAATAATAATGTTATTAGAGCTCTTTATGTGTCTCTCTCTCTCTCTCGTCCGGGGAACAGTTCTACCACTATGCTTATTTCTGCCACCAAGCAGCGTTGCTGTTTCGGTTCAAAGGGTGTAGTTGTCTGTGAAATTAAAGACACGTGAGGCTTATCATCTGTATGCCTCAAGTTGATGGACGCAGTGCTGTGCAACATATGGCAAGCTCAACGCGCGTTAAATACTAGAACTAAAAAGGTCGTGTAATTGATAATACTTACATAGACGACTAACGCTGCAGTGAACCGTGAGCTTTAGCGCTACAAAACTCAGTAATATAGTTCATCACTCTAATTTAGCACTTACCAATATTTCTAGTTTCAAATCCTATCCTAATTTCATTTTTATTCCTTTTACAGTGTTTACTACACTAAATGAATTCACAAAGATTTTTTATAATATCCCAAAAGTTATTATCCGAGTGGGATTCGAAATTTCGAACCACCTTCCCCTCGATACGGGGCTGCGCTAACCACCTGCGCCATCGGACTCTAATCACACAAGCACACAACTCCTATCCATAAATGTTACAATTCTACGAACTGGAATCTATTTGCAGAATTCCTAGAGCAGCTAGGTCATCGAGCAATTAATATTCAAGCCATCGAGAATATCACCCTCGATAGTGGAGTGGAGATAGAAATAACAAATGGGTCAGAAGTTCATCGTGGTATGTGCAGAATGGGAATGGAATACGCTCCGGCGCCTGCCTGACCCTAGCGGTATAGATAATGCCTGAGAAGATAGTACAATACGGTTACCAATTAATATGGCATGACGTAGTTCAAAAATATAGAGATTACTTCAGGGTATTTAACCGTTTTTCATCAGGTGGGGGCCGTAAACCTGTTTTTCAATCCTATTTCAGAAGCGGACCACGATCAAACAACTTCTCTCTTGCACATTTAAACATTTTGAACCAGTAAATTTATGTAGGTAGTTTTGAAAAATCGCAAATAACAAACAAAGATTCAGCGAAAATATATTTTGATCCAAATAAGTTCTCAAATGTAAAATTAAATTATCAAATGTAAAGTGAAATGTGCGAGCGACAAGTTATTTGACTGTTGTTTACGTCTTAAACGGAAACAAACGTATGTAGGTTAACAACTTACCTCACCTTTTCAGTGATAAAGGAAGATTGGAAGTATAGTAAAATTATTTTTTACCAATTGCCGCACTTAACTTACGCCCTCTGCTTCAACTGTTACTGATCTTACCTGAAACAAAATAATGATACTAACATCAGATAAAATCGCAAACATATAAGGTCAGTTTAACAACCTCCGAGTAACGTTATACGACAGATAAAAATATTTCTGTCTCAACTTTCAACCTGGCAAAAACAAAGACGGGTATATTTTAACTTGACGGATAGCGTTACTCACAGATGGTGAAATAGGCGCTTAGTACAATTTCGTACCAAACGTATTATACTGCCAAATACCAAATGTATTATAGAAATATTATAATGTTATATTTACGCGAGGGCCGGCCAACCGCCACCCCATATATTAAGAGCGTGCGTGTATTTTTTATCTTTTAAATTTAAATATGTAATTGTGATGCTGGTATTCGTACATTAGGAAATTTTATACAAGAGATTTGTCCGTTGAAATTCAAAAAGCCGTCAACATACGTAGTCAGTCCATATCAGTTTATCAGAGCCATTACTCTCAAACAGTAAAGGAAAACATCGTGTAGAAACCGGCATGTCGTAGAACCTAAAACAGTTCTAAAACATGTGTCACGTGCTCGAAAGGAGCCTCTTTCCGGCGAACCTACAATCCTTTCACCACACTGTTTCGAATGAAACTAGTGACATAAAAAGAAGTCCATATCAGATCGTCTAGTTCGGGAAGGTTGGCTTAGCAACAAACGGTGGGGGTACGAAATACGCGCAGTGACGTCACCGGTCGTCGGCCCTCCAAGGTCGCAGTCCCAAGACACGAGACCCTCAAAGGTAATTCCGCCTCGTAGTCTGTATGTACAATTGTAGCTTGAATATTTCAGTTGTTTAACTTCGGGTTATTGTTGGAAAACGGAATCCGAATTAGGAGATCCGAAAACCGGAGGAACATGTCAAATGACGGATTAGACTTTTTGAGATTTGAGAGCACTGGTGGTCTAGTGGTAGCGGCCCCGGCTTCCGATCCTAAGGTCGTGGGTTCGAAACCGGTCGTGTACCAATGAGGTTGTATGTGCAAAATGCCAGTACTCTCAAACGGTGAAGGAAAACATCGTGAGGAAACCGGCATGTCGTGGACCTAAAAAGTTGTATAACATGTGTCAAGTGCTTGGAAGTGCAAGGAGCCTCGAGGCGCACTTAAAATCCTTTCACCACACTGTTTCTAAAGAAACTAGTGACACGATAAGAGAAAACACGGATTAGACATTCTGTAGGTACTGGAGTCATCAGCACTTTCTGTTTGTTGCCCATTCGGATTTCGTCGGTAAAACTGGCATCTACCTAGCTTCTTTAATATGTATCTAGGTAATTACTAGGTTATTGTTAGCTTTGATGAAAGATACGCTATCATTACCTAGATTTATTGTGTTCGTAGATATGTCCATTAGGGTTTATTTTCATCTATAGTAACATCTATTTATGAACAATACTAATGCGACAAAGTTTCACAACAAAAGAAAAACTAAACTCAATTATAAACAGAAGGCCACTTTTCTGGGTAAAAGGGTATCGGCCATGAAAACATAGCATCGAACTTGAACCAGAATAACCAGCGCAAAAATGTTAATCTCATTTCCTCAGAACGCGGATAAACACGGTATCTGGGGCAAGAATCAAAATAAACATTAGAAAAATCTCAATATAAATAGTCGGTTCGATGCGTGAGCGTGTGGCTTGAGAAATCTTTAAATTTTAATTTCACTCATAAATTGATTGTGAATTAATTTTAACAGGAGCAAACACACCCTTTTTCGAAGTTAAAATTTTTTGCCACGTGATTTACTTATGCTACTCGTAAGTAAAAATGCCGGAATGAAGTGAATCTGTAAAGACTTAGGATTGTATTATGATCGTAATATTAAATTATTACAAAGCAAAACAAATTGTTTCTGTGACTGTACCAAAAGTTATGTTTTGGTATTCGTTGGGAATAGATTTTGTAATTCATTTAAACAATTTAAAATTTGGTATTCGTCAGGAATAGAAAATTTAATACGACAAAAACAAATACCATTGGAAAGAATTAGAATTGGAATTGGATTAGAAAGGGATAGATTGCTTTTTGTCACACTGGTATTAGCTAGTGGCCAGACCATAATATGAGGAGCCTGAAGAAGTCCACCGCTTTCCTGAACTAACGATTCTGAGCTGTCTCTGCATCAAATAACAAAGAAATGCTAGCACATTATAGCGAGCGACAGATCAGGCCAGAGCAGCCATAAGTCAGCCGCGCCGAGTGGCACTAGCGGCGGGATCCACGACAGGGTTTGTTTGTCGTAGCTGTTTACCCACTTACGTAACGTGTTTGCGTCGGGACAGACGGACGGGGATATTTGAGATGGCTGCGAGAACTTTACTGCCAGATACCAACCAGCCAAATGAGGGTAGCAATGGGGTTGAATGTATCACTCCGAAATAATACAAGCGTGGAAACTGGTTATGCTCATTTCTTTTTGGTCATAGTGACGCTTTTTGGTTACCACTAGTATCAATAGTAATAACCCTTAGTTAATCTTGAAAGATACCTCTTTGAGGCGCACTTAAAATCCTTTCACCACACTGTTTCGAAAAAACTAGTGACGCGACAAGAAGAAGAATCATTATCAAATAAATATATTTGTAAGCCATGACTTTAAAGCACAATCTAAGAGACAGAGAACATTAATAGCGAAACATGTTTATTTGGCTTTATACCTGCTACGAACAAGATGTAATATTCAGTGAGAAGATTTGCTGAATAAAATATTCAGAACGCTTATGATAATTAATTCAGTCTTTGACGTCATGCACGTCACAAAACATTATCCCCCAACACCGCACATCGAACGTGGCGCAAATAAAATAATTAAAACATACAGTGAAGGAAGCTAAGAGACTCATAGTCACACAATCTCATATAAAAGTTAAAATTGAGGATAATCTTAGATCTTCGTAACCAAATAGCACCACATTGGATATTATAAATGATGTGATTAAAAAACAAAGTCTAATTGTTTTTAATCGAAAATGCAATCACAAAAATCACTTTTACTTCTAAACTAGATAATATACCTAGGCGCCGGCCGGCCGCCCCGTGCCAGTTCTCCGCAGAGTCTAGAATAGCAAGTGATATCTAATATCCTTCTACATAATATAATAAAATAACAAGCCCTAAGCTTGTTTCCAGTATTCTTAGTCCTGGTGGCGTAGAACTGGCTGAGATTCACCTAGTTTATAAGAAGATTCAAACTGATACTTGTGATTTAATGGAATAGAGACTTTTTGTACTTGAAAGACCGAAACAACTCTCAGAAAAATTACTTTTGACGTAAATTCAGGAAAAGTATTGTTCAGTAGTTATCTTGCAAATATTTAAAAACAGAAATTGAAATTTTTCTTTAAATTCCAATTATCTAAATCGTATATTTCTTCGCAAGCAATCCTAGTCTCCAACTAGCAAGCTTCTATGCTTATTTCATATCGTAAACAATAATCGCTCGTTGCATAACACGACCCCATAAAGTTATTCAATCGGCAGTTTATTTATAATGTTATATTTAATTACATCGTCACATCTATTTCTAGTGCTGATCAGAGCCGGTGACGTCACGCTATCGACCCACGTCATTGGAGCTGACAGCGTGTCAATGTGAATCAGCTTGTTGATACTGAAAGGTATCTCTAGAGATACGAGATCGGCTTTGATTACCGTTCTCGAAATCGGATTGTTTACACGTTTACTTGTCATCGTGATTTGGTAGTACAATAATGAGGAGTATCATCAACTTTATGTTCAGTGGATAGGGGTAGGGGCGCCACTGTCGTAAATTATAAAACAAAAGATAGTAACTGATAGCGAAACGGTATGATAAGTATCGATTAGTTCCTTATTAGCCAACTCAAAAGAAAAGTAGATAGAATTAAATGTCACTCGTTCGTATTACTATTAGAATTGTTTGCGTCCTCAATTATATTCCCCGATGACATAATAAGTCAAAAGAAGAAGAAATTTTCTAACAAATGTTTCTACTACATAATTTTCCCGTGGTCTTCGCACCATAGAATTAAACATACTCATGAAAACGCAAAAAGTTAAATACAAAAGTTTTTAAAACAGCCCATTTGAACAATTGGGCAACAAGAGTTGCTTGCAATATTACAAGGCTTCAGTTTGAAAGTATTTCTTAATGAGGAAGAGAACTTGCTGGTCTTTGTTCCCTAAATAAAAACTTTACTATTCAGTGCAACTTCGATGTTGAAATGGAATATCGTTTCAGAATATTAATTAAGATACCGCTATATGTACAAAACAGTACAGAGACAGTAATCGTTAATAAGTTCATAACTTCCGTCACACAGAGGCATTGACTGAGGAAGAGATTTTATTTGATCAGATCAGACACCCAATTTCAAAGCCAGAAACATAACGATCTATCGAGAACTTCGCCTTTCAATTACTGCCACGTCATGACCCTAATTAGGACGTCAAATGAAAAGGAAATTTACCCTCGACTCTCCACACCGCTAGCTACAACCCTCTTACAGGAAACACGAACCTCATTTGGTTCCTTTCCGACATGTACATTTGCCACGCGATATCAGCTCCTATGCGATTGAAAGTTTATTTTTCTATAGAGTTTTTCCAATAATTAACACACAATGGAGCTGAAATTCCACAGCAAAGATCAAAGCCAATTCTAAAACGATCATATAACAAAGAGTGACCTAAATTCGACGGTTGCGTCGTGGACATATTTTGAGGCGCTCAACATATTTGCAGCACGTGACGTGTCACAAGATAAAACCTGATTTAGAAGTGATGAAAACAACATGGTTCAAAATATATGTATTACGAAGAAAAGTGATTGCAAACTAGCGGTACCGGAAGTTATCGAAAGACTGTTCAATGTGAAAATAAAAACAAATGATATTCAAAGGAGGCAAGGTGTCAGACATTCGAAGTGACCATTTCAGTAGAACGCTGCTTATTTGCAAACAATATCTGCCACACAGAACCGACGACGCATGAATGGACGGAAGGCTCACCAAAAAATACTATAAAATAGAAGTATATTGTATTCTACATCCTATTTTAATGTATGACGTCATTGATTGGAGTGATTCATGGGCCGACACGTGGGGAGAGGCTTATGTCCTGTCACAAGGACCTTGGCGTACAATAGTGCAAAATTACCATGACTCATGGTTTATAAGCACCGAAATTTTCCAGTGTTTTAGATGTATAGAGTATGAATTGGTCATAAAAAAGTTAAATCTTTCATAAATAAATGCATAGAATTGATTTCTCAAATAAATTAAAGATTCCTAGATACGTTAACAATTTCTCCAAACTCAATTTGCAAATTCTCAACTTTCCCCTACCTGACAACGGCTGCCCGCAGTAGTCTCAAAGAGTAGCTCATAAACATGTCGTCAGACTATAATATGCCAAAAGAGGCATTGCAAAAATGTCAAGTACTCCCAGACAAAGATTGATACCAAGTCGTATTGCTACCCAAAACACCTGCAAACCAAAAACGACATTACACATTCGGATGACGGTGGAAAATTATGTTGACGTGCCTTTTATCAGCAAAAACGAGAAGTTTGCGAAGGAAACTTAACCTTAAGATGGTGAAGGTAAGATTTAAAATTTCGTAGACTACTGTTTGATCCACTTCGGAGACGTGATTGAACGTGAACACGCCACGAGGTGCTTTACAAAACATATCGTTAAATATTTGTGTAAATAAAACCAGACCAGCTATAATTTAATTCACCATTTTCTTGTTTTTTAGGCAATGCAAACCGAAGAACCGTTATCAAAGACAACGTGGTCGGTAAACATTACGTGAATGAATGTCTAGAGGGAATGCCAATGATTATTTACTTAGACGAAGTAGAACTAATAACAGACAAATATTAACCACAATGTATAGCTAAACAAACCAACTGCCAACTTCTTTTTATAGGTTTAAATACTAGAATACACAATACACGAACAGTCCAAATAGTTTAATTATAGGAATACCATCCGGTTGATGTACGCAAAAGTTGGGAGGCAATGAGGACGGCGCTTGGCGTCATGTTGTCTCGGGAGATCAGTGACCGCATCTTTCGCGAAAGCCATGGCTTAGTGGAATGTAAGACGCTCTGAAAACAGGTTATTAGGATGTAGGACATGCAATGCATGGTGCAAGATAAAGAGAGCGTCAGTAGACGTTTTAAAACAACTAGTTACCAATAGTTATTGTTAATTTGAGTAGGACTTGCAATAACTGATCTCACAACGTCGTGAAGAGTGGCGGGATTGGGAGGAGGCCTTTGCCCCAACGATGGGATGATCCAGGCTGACTGAGTAATAGTAATAATTGTTAATTTTGCTGAGATAAACCAACACCTGTAAAAAACTGGATAGGAAAACCAGGACGCTAGAAAAATGCAATGTTTGAATGTGGATATTCGTCGGAGACAAATGCTAGGGCATTAAAATGCTGGCAGCAATATGTAGGATGTGAGCACTTAAAATTCAACATAGTAGCGTGTTAGAAGAGCTATGATACCTACGACAATGATCAAATCATGTCGGGTATTTTGAGTATGGCATAGCAATCTATTAATAAATTATAAGAATGTGTTTTGATGATTGATCGAGATTTAAAGATCATAAGGGCGAATTATTAGTGCAATAACAATAAATTAAGTGACTAATAATAGTACTATGTGAATGATTTCTCCGATACTCTTTGCTGTTGAATATAATTCAAGGACATCTTAGTTGGTTTAAAAGGACGGCGACATGAGAGTCCACTTTGACCAAACGAGGCCGTGATTATAAATACTTGTCTCTAATTTGCGAGGAAACAATAAACTTATGAAAATATTCTCAATATAATATCTGATTTTCATTCTCACGAATCCGAATGCGAACTTCAGGCACAGAAGTATACAACATTATTCTGTCGAAGTACAAAGAACTTATCATCATTGTCATTTGGCAATCAATGTCTAAGCTAAAAAAACAAATTAATTTCGTCACGTTCAAACTAGTTTTAATTTAAAAATAATGAGGCATAAATTGTATTATCTGTACTGTTACATTTAAACTAGTGGCAGACGAGAGTCGAGTGACTGACTCTATCTGTTTCTCACTTATTCGTGACTCTAATCTAACCCAGCCGCCAATTAGCAATTGGGGTAGACCTAAACACACATTAATACATAAAATAAATAAATAAATATTACTGGGCTTTCCACACAGCACTATCTAGCCCCAAACTAAGCCAGAGCTTGTTATATGGAAACCAGATAGCTGATATAATACATAAATACTTTTTTTTTGTAAATACATACTTATAATATTATATAACACCCAGACAGAGAACAAACATCTATGTTCATCACACAAATGTTTGTTCTCGGTGGGGATCGAACCCACGGCCTACGGCGCAGAAGGCAGAGCTACTACCAACTGAGCTGTGATGGCTGTCAAAATACATACCTACTTAACCGTAACACAAAAGCAACAACATATAGAAGAGAATCTCAAAAGAGCTAAATAAACTGATATAGAAGACGATACAATGTAGCCGTACACAATCGTATCAAAGGGGATGTAGGCATTCCTTTGTCCAAGAACCCTTTGAAAACAAATCGAGCAGCGAATCCGAAATAGGTCGCGACAGCGTATAGTCGCATCCTACACAACTTGCTATTATATGTGACATACGGACAGTATTTTTGGCAATGCACCGTTGCTAGTGTAGTGACAGTCGCCCGATGCTAAATGCAGAGGAACGTAAAATTAAATATAATAGAAGCTTGTCGGACGCTTATTTACCGAGAAAAAATACCGTTCAAATTAATCGACCATTGTTGAGTGGAGAGATGTAGGAATTCAGAGTGTGCGGTAATTTGTGAGACTGAATGAAATTATACGCCTTGATTTATTTTACTGTTCGCAATACATTCGTGTTTAATATACCAGCAGAATTTGAGCGTCGGCAAATAAATCAATATTGTAAATGAATTTAATAATCGTGATGGTGAAAGGGATGACAAAATTGAACGTCAAACGTTCATATACAATAGCATGATAAATGTAATAATAGTAAGCTGAAACTGATGCGAATTATAAAATGTTCATAAATATCTACGTCTCCCACAATGGATGCTACGATCGGTAATACAGATACATCGGGCGTGCTTACGACACTTTTAACATTGAAAACCGATGCAAATACGTTTTTCGTGCCAATGTTTGTGGAACGGACTCATTCGTGCTCGAAATTTACTGATCGCAATACATTCGACAATCGGTGAACTGAATTACACTTAAATGTTTATTTTATGTGGACGATGTCGTAAATTCTCAATAACAATTGATCAGTCAGAACAGATATGACGATTGGAAAAAAAACAATATGTCTATACTTAGTTTTGTTATTCATTGAAGATACTTCGGAGTGAATAAATATAAAATACATTTCGAATTGACGTGGTAAACAAACCCAAATAATGATTCCGCAGCATTTCGCTTGCACATGCAATATCAGCGACGTTTCCAAAGAGCATGAATACAAATAGACAAGACAGTTACGCATTTTATAAAGCAGACATTACATCAGTGAAGTCCTTTCTCAAAATTAGCCAGCATATAGGAGGTTTTATACCACTTTTGGCTTTTGTCACCTGAAAAAGAAGTCAGTCAGTCGTCGAGTATCGAATAATCATTCTAATATAGACACAGGCAGATAATAGACACTACAAGATTGCTCAAAGTTGATTGCACCGAGGACTATGGTTAGAAAGACGTTAAATAATGTCCTTGTTTCCGCGTTCTCTGGAAGGTCGTCGACCGTTGCAGACTGCAGTGTCTAGTCTGTGCCGACTTCCAAGACTTTATTCTTTGTCTGTCAAAACGTAGCGTGTTTTGGCGTCTGCCGTTTCATTGTTCCATATATCGGTCACGGTTTGGTATCCATTATTGATTGAGTGAGCGAAGCGAACGAAAATCTTACAGTTATCTTAGGCGATTTAGCATTTTATGTATGTATGTTTGTCGGCCCATAACTTGGTAAGTCGATAGTTTGTACTTGAGAAATTAACTGGAAATTATATGAGTTAAATCGGATAACGAGTTATTAAGATATGGAGTTTTTTAAGGGGTAAAAATAAAAAAAGATACACGAATATATTAAGTTACATCTACACTAATCTACACTAATATTATAAAGAGGAAACATTTGTATTTTTGTATTTTTGTATGTAACGAATAGGCTCAAAAACTACTGGTCCGATTTCAAAAATTCTTTCACCATTAGAATGCTACATTATCCCTGAGTAACATAGGCTATATTATATTTTCAATAAAATCAGGGATCCTTACTAAAACTTCAATAATGTAACCCAAGGTGAGAAACAAAAACCTTACATCGCGTGCGCTACGAAAACTATTGAAGATAGAATAAAATAATGTACTACGATTTTGTAGAACACGTCATCATCTACAAAAAATGTCGCGACAGCATATGTCTAACTATTATAGTTATGTCACAATAAGTGTTCTTTTATTATAAAAAAAATAATTGAAATGCCTCCGCTAGAAAAGGGTCTTTATTTGTACCTTGGTATTAATCCTTATCCAAATAAATCATTTCATAATTAAGACGGTTTCAATACCTAGATTACTTCTTAAATTTTTCAAATCGGACATTCCATTCAAAAGATATGACGAAATTAAAAATGTTGATGGGTCCACAGGTCACGCGCGGGTTGCGATTTCACTCACTCAAGGAGAAGCGCGTGCAAATGTATGAAATTAGTAGACGCGAGGCTCGAACCCACAGTCTAAGTTTATCCTAAAATGTTCAAAAAATTTATGACCACCCATGCGAAGCTGGGACAGGCCGCTAGTGTCATATAAAAGGGTTTTGTTTGGACATTCCAAAACCATATTTACTTTATTTTTATTTAATCGGAGAAGGGGTTTTGAAGCTACTGGGTTTTCAAAAAGAGCAAAAAAAATTTTACGCAAATATACTAAGTGAGGTGTCATAATATGAAAAGTTTTAGTTTGTACATCCCAATACCATTATTTTTATGCTTGGACGAATGTATGATTTTTGAGATACAATTATTGTTTATCCTAGGTAGATAGAGGGTATTCAGAGGCCAAATATCGAGTTTGGTATGAATGTAAGACTGGAGCGGACATCACGAGATCTCAGTTCGGGGCGAACTACTAGTGATAGCGCTTGTATTCTTTTTACTATCTAGCTTTCGATAGACGGTTGAATTCGTTTGTTTTTAAGAAGGAGATAAGCGTATGGAAGAAGTTTAAGAATAAAAATCGAATCTTAATCTCTTAATTATCACCATTGCATTTATTAAAGTAATGCTACTCGTATGTTATAGTATTTTTGTGAAGACTTATGATTATATTTAAATATAAGTAAGTAATTAATTTTAACTGTATTCCAATGTTTATGTGACGTAACCGAGAACCTAACCCACTAACCAAGTATGTTGTAAATCTCGCGAACTAGGATAAAATCTGTCAAAAACTCTTTAGAATATACGCGTTACAAACAAGGCTGTTATCAGATAGATTAGGCGCAGATCTAGGTCGAGATAAAGCACCCAGGTATTTTAGTGCACCGCGACACGGCATGCAAGCAATGTGTTTATAGATAACAACTTTATTGCGATATGGTGATTATTGTACCTACACCAATGTTAAAGGTAGTTAAATATTCACGACAGGCTAACGTTTCCGCTGACGACCGGTGACCGTGCCGTAACAGATCTCTTGCACTAAAGGTTATCTGAGGATGTCTATAGAAGTTGTACCTACCTATTTGGAACGTATTTTGCAAGTTGATGGTCCACAAATGACAAGTAGCCCATCGCTGCTTCCATAGACACTTCAGTATTCAGTACCTAGAGGATTCAAATCCTTGAACTACGATTTTCCGCCACAAATGGTAGACTTATCACTCAGTGTATCGAGTGTCGCGATTCCAGAGCCCCTTTTGTGTCGTCGGGAGCAAATAGACGGGACTGCATTCTACCGGTCCAGTGCATCGCCCCGCCATTGGGCATTCGGACTATTTGCTTTACATACTGGCTTTATGGTGTACATTTCAATGTTTTCATGTAAAGTTAGTTTTTATGCGCTTGTGTTCAACTCCCATTTGCGCATTCACTGACTTCTAAGCTGTTATATAGTCAAGAGGAGGTATGGGGGGGGGGGGGGGGGGGGTCAGTCAGTACGGTACCATCTTAACGTGGTATCCGAAGCTCGAAAGGAGTTCGTATTTTTTTTTTTAAATATAAATATATAAATTGCTAGTCACAGTAATCACAGTAATCCCAACAAAAAAAAACTTAATTGAACTAGTTAGTTAGTTACTTACTACATATTTTAAAGCAGAATTCTTCAGATTAGTTTGTGAAAAAAGAATTCACCACAATATGAAAATTGAGACATTTTAAGAGTGGTAGAGCATTTTGTGAAGGGCTCGTCCAGGGAAGTACTACCACCACGCTTTTTTCTGCCGCCGAGCAGCAACGCTGTGTTTCGGTTTGAAGAGTGTGGTTGCCGGTGTAATTACAGGCACATGAGGCTTAATATCTGTATGCCTCAAGTTGATGGACGCAGGGCAGTGCTTCGTAGGGCACGTTCCTATTGTGCGTGACTTACGAGGCAATGCTTTGTTATAGGTGATGGTTACCACTTAACATCAGGTGGGCCATCTGCTTGTTTCATCAGCTAGTTGTATAAAAAAAAAATTACCGTCTCACGACACACAAAATCATCCCATTTGTCAAACTGGAATGGTTTCCGAGTTTGGACCGTACCATAAGTTTTGCGATCCAGTTTTCCAAATTGCTAAAACAATGTCAACAAGTGGTCCGTGTCGACGCAACGGCACACAAGTCATTGATCAGGCTTTCTGGTACGGCCCTAGGTGCCTGCCTAGGTCTCGCAATAAGACGTCATAGTACGACCCCAGGTTAAATGAATATGACAGCGTATCTATTTACGTATTCGTCTCATTTGCGGCGAGCCTACGCCAATGCGTAGGATGCTTTTGATGGAGTGCTCATAGGTATCATTCTAATTTTGAAACTTTTTATTGCTTCATTAGTAGCTTATTCCTATCTGAATAAATGTAATCCTACACTACCAATAATTAACAAAGAAAGATGATAAATAGCAGCTGAATATCTCGGAACTGAGGCGTCAGACGTCGAAACCGACAACTTCGGAAGCTCCGATTCTAAGCTTACTTTATTTTATTTAAGCCAGTGTCATCTCACTGTAAGGAAAAGGCCCTTCCTTTCTTCCACATTTCTCGATTTTACCTAAATATGATAAAAAATATCTCAATAGTCTTTCAAAATCAGTTAGAAACAGTCTCTACATGACCCTCAATAGATATTATTCCATTCAACGATCATTTAAACGACTGCCCCAAGTTCTGATGTGCCTTCAGAAGTCCAACGGATCGTTATGGCTTTAGGAACGAGCTCTATAAACATAGAATAGGTAGACTGTGGCTGGGATATGTCGCCTAAGTACCTTCTCGTATCCGGCAAGCGGCCGTTGTTCCTTACGTAAGTAGAGCTAGGGATGGAGCTGAACTAGGGGAGTTATTCCTGTTTGGTCCCACTGGCTAGCCTAACAGGAATCACAATTAAAAAAAAAGCCAGCCGCGTTTACCCTTAGGTGATGACATGTTTAAATGCCTTTTACATTCTAGTAGTAAAAAACGATTTAAAATGTTTGCTACCCTTCTTAAACATCCTTAAAGAATCTTGAGTTAGTACTTGGTAACAAGACATCTGAGAGAGTATCTACCGTGCCTCATCAAAGTCATGAACCTTCCCTCTTTATTCTCGTTTGTCGGCGTGATGGGCATGCCCTACGATGCCCTGAGTCCATCAACTAGAGGCATTCAGATGTTTAGCCGCCATGTCCCTGTGATATGAGAGATCTTGGGGTTCGGCTGGACACCGAGTTGAGGTTCAGAGTCCATGTTGTTACCGTTTGTAAAAATGCGTACAGAATATTAGGATTCATTTTACGCCGAGCAAACGGTTTCACAAACTTAAGGGCTCTTACTGCAATGTATAATGCCCTGGTCAGAAGCCAGATGGAAAGCGCAGCTTCTGTATGGGCTCCGCATGAAGTTAAATATAGCCTCATGTTGGAGCGCATACAGAACAAGTTTACGCGATATCTTTATTGGAAGACATACGGCGTCTATCCGTTCTATCCCTTGATGTATCCAACCTTATTCGTTTTGGGTATGGTTGGATACAACAAGCTGGAAATTAGGAGGGATATGGCGCTAGCGCTATATGTGGTTCGGGTGTTCCGGGGGATGGTTTCCAATCCGACCATCCTGGAGATGATGAGGCTTTGCGTGCCGGACGAGTATGTTGGGCGTCGCAGGCGGCCTCCTCTGTTCGCAGTGCCTCGTGGAAGAACTAATCTGCTCGGCAAGGCACCACTGACGAGGACCATAAGCACGCTAAATCAGGTCGCGGTGACCATCGACATATTCCACTGTCCAAAGAGCGAGTTCGTGAGAGCTACATTATATAATCTGTGCTATTGCAAATAGGTATAATTATAATTTTTCTGCAAAGTAGGTATATTAAGATTGATTTAAATGTAATAGTTTTAATATGATTTAATTATTTATTTTTATTATTTTTTCTATGACATTTGTATGTAAATATTTTTTAATTGGATTGAATTTTTAGTTTTTTTTTTTTTGCTTTGTGTGATAATGTTTAATTGATTATTTTTTTTTTTCGTATGACATTTATTTGTAAATAATTTGATTGAATTTTTGCTTTATGACATTTTGTATATACTAAAATTATTATTTTTTACTACTCTATTGTATTAGGTATAACCTGTAATGATAGATGTAATGTTCAAATAAATACAAATAAATACAAATATCACCGGCAACCGCAACCTTCACCAAAACATCACCGCTGCTTGGCGGCAGAAATAGGCATGATGATGTATTACCACCTAGCCTCTTCCCACTTCCCTCACCCAGACGAGCCCTTCACAAAGAGCTTCTACTATTAAATGACGTGTTGAGTGAGTGAGCTTCTCTTTTATAAATATAAATTTCCACGACTGAACAAGTAAACACATAATATCAACACCGACAACATTTATTGGATTTTTGACGTATTCGGAATTCATTGAACAAACATTATCGGTACATACAGATATGAGCGGCTGCAGTCCGCAATATAAATAAACACACAAGTTTAACCCCTTTTTCAATCAAAATAAGACATTATTTAAGTTTCATTCAAATGTAAAACCAATCGCATGAGTTTTTTGTATAGAAAAGGTCGTGTTTGACACAAAAAAAAAACATGCTACAGGAAACTTTAAGGAAGTTTTCAAGCACAAGAAACCATTGCGCTAGTCTAGGTCACCAAACCTGTATAAAATCCAAAATAGATCCGAAAAAGTCAGTGCAAAATGCGCCTTAGCCTTCATAGAATAAGAATTCAACGTGCGCTCGTTAAAATAGTTATGCCGTAACCTTCAGGCAGCACGGGCGATTAGAAACGGCGTCAAAACAAATAAGTGCCTACCTACATTAACATACCAGACGAGCAGACAAGCGTTTTCTACAATAAAATATATACCAATCTATATGCGAAATTGTGTTTGTCTGTTTATATATGTGTTGTTTTTGTGAGGTGGAACTGTCCCCTCAACGATTACTCTTCTATTACCACAACTAATACAGTAGCTTGACCAAAACATGTCACTTACACAATTTTTAAGTAATAATGTTACTAACAAATATAAATATATTGACTTGAATTGTTACGTTTATCACGGCCTTAACTACTGAAAGAATCGTGTGATGAAAGGCAAAGGTAGGGATGGATAGCTTACATTCTGGAGATGAACTTCTGCTACTTTTTTGTATTGCATTAGTATTTTTTTTTAAAACTACAGTTTGGCGAACATATTTTTGATGATTTAAAGATTGATTTTGACAGTAACATTGTTAAGTTAAGTTCATTTAAGTTTAAGCAAAAAGTTTGATCGATGCAAAACTTCTCAGCCTACTATTATGGCTTGATGCTATAAAAGTACCAACATTGTTTAACACGTGAAACATTGTTGAAAAAAACATTGCTTAACACGTGCGTATCAGGGGCGTGCCCACTAGTATAGGTAATAAATTAATGAATGGTTGGACTTTGCATCGTTTTCTGTTCACAACTTTGATGAGAATAAATTGAAAACAAACTAGGTATATAATGTGTGTACCTTCTTATGTTATGTTATACCACCTACCCCTTCGCTTATAATTATGTTTCTGTAAGTATGTGTGTAGCTTCGTTTAAGTTTTAAAAAAGATTCCCTCTCTTTTTACCAAAGGTTTTTATACCATCTCATCATCTCCCTGCCCTTATCCCACGCTGCATGGGGTCGGTCGGCACAACAGGTTTTCTTCTTCCACTCTCCTCTATCATTCGTCATCTCGTTGCTCACTCCTTTCTTACTCATGTCATCTTCATCCATCTTCTCTTTGGACTACCTCTCTTTCTAAAACCATCCACATCCATAACTATCACTCTTCTCGTAATATGACTGACTTTCTTCCCTCCTCATGACATGATCATACAACGCTAACCTATTGCTCCTCAACTTATCCGTCACAGGCGCTACTTTCAAACTTCTTCTATGGCTCGGATGATGATATCAATGAATTTATCAGGCAGTTCCCTTTGCGCATCACCTTCACGCAATTGGATTTAAAGGTGGCACCATAACTGACAGAGGACTTGAAGCTAATCTAGACCATTTGCCACATTTTGTAGTAAGGTTACTACAAAATGTGGGCATGAGCAATAATGTATTATCAGTTTGGACGTTTCGACATAAGACATGTTCAGAAAAGATTTTAAGAAAGCCTTCGAGGCTTGGTTGCGTGGACAAGTGTCAAGTTGATGGATGCAAGGCAGTGCATCGTAGGGCACGTTCATATTCTGCGTGACTCCGACGCAATGCTTTGTTAACAGCTGGTGGTCCAAATGCTTGTTCCATCAGCAAGTAGTATAAAAAAAATCATTTTGAGTAACACTGCGGGGATGAAGTCCATCAGCGCGGGGCGCTTACCTCTCTACAATGTATTTATTCAATTGAATCACAAGGATCACGTTGAAACGTCTCAAAACTAGTTGAATCTAGGGGCCACGCGACCAAGCCTAGAAGAACAGGCAACAAACTTACGACTCGGACCCTGCCGGCCGTTCTTTGGTATGAACCTTCTTAAGAATATGATAATGATAAAATAGCATTCGTAAGTTTTTTTTTGACAAAAACTATTTCTAATTTCGCCAACTGCACGTGACTTACAAACCTAAAAGTGAATAAAACAAACAGTCGTATATTATCCGAGTTATTATTCCGCTGTCACAACATCGTTGTTGGACTAGTTCCAAAACATGGGCTTTTCGAAACGGCTGCTGTTGTAGACATAGATTGAACTAGATACAGCAAAAAAAAAATGAAACAGCTTTACGACTTTGATCCAGGCACGGTAGATATCCTCTCAGGATTCTTAAGACCAAGTACTAACTCCAGATTCTTTGAGAACGTCTAAGTCAGAAAATATAAGAGAATAAAAAGATTATTTTATTGAGTACCACTAGGTATTTCCCTCTCAAGTGAGTGCAATGCTCACAACTGAATTCAGTCGTAAATTGCTGAATTCAATTGTGATCTATTTATGTCAGACTATACCCATCGGCGTTATCCCGTACTTATACCCGGTTTAAAGCAAGTTGCTTTTTTTTACCATGGAAAGTACCCAGTATTTGATATATTAAAAGTACTTTAAACTATCCACTTCGGTATCCAAGGATGATGAATAGAGTAGGTACCTAAGGGCTAAAAGTTTATTTAATGCACCTAGCTAGGGGAACAAGCTCAGGGGAATTAAGTTCACGAAACGAGGATTAAGGGGATCCCTGTCCACCTGCATGAGATGAATAAATATATAAATAACGGGTCCATACATAAATAAATAAATATTGGTGGACTTTCCACACAGCACTATCTAGCCCCAAACTAAGCAAAAGCTTGTAATTTGGGAACCAGATAGCTAGTATAATACATAATTATACTTTTTTTTGTAAATACGTACTTATAATATTATACATTAACACCCAGACAGAGAACAAACATCTATGTTCATCACACAAATGTTTGTTCTCGGTGGGGATCGAATCGAACCCTACGGCCTACGGCGCAGAAGGCAGAGCAACTACCAACTGAGCTGTGAAGGCTGTCAAATAGGCCTTGTTTCTATTGTAGGGAGTTGTAGTCGATTTATATCAGGGGCAACTTTTCACTAATGCCCCTATTTCTGGGACGCAAATAGATACGTCTACGTAAAATGCGTGACTTTGGTGTCAAGTGATAAGTCACGCAAGAAAATCAAGGAAAATAGGTATTTCTACCATTTTTATAGGTATGTGAAAGTTTGTGTTTGCCCACTTAGGTATGATGCGAAGATTATGTTTGTATTGTAACACAGTTAGGTTATTTCTGACAAAATTGTATGTCTTATTGTAGGTAAATGAATAAATGATAGATATTTGATGAATATATTTTCAATTTCTTTTGTTTAAAATTAAATAAAAAATAAGGAAAGTTATTTTATTATAGTTTAGTTTTAGTTAGTTTTATTATAGTGTTTACCTACTTAAGGAAATCATTAAGATATTTTATAATATCCTAAAATTTCCAAGTGGGATTTGAACCCACGATCTTCCTCTTGATACGGGGTTGCGCTAACCGCCTGCGTCATCGAACTGTTATCACACCCATTCGCCGGGTGTGATTATGTTGTAGTTATTTCGTTAGTCCCACCAACGCACCTTTCCTACCATTTTCTCAGTATTGGATGTAACTTAGTTCTGGGTGTACCTGATATGTAGACGACTGTAAAAGGAGCTAAAAACGTGGTCTCGTTTGTTTTATAAGAAGTCCTAATATAGGCAGCCAGGGTAAGCAAACATCTTCAAAGTAAGTAGGTAAACTATTTCAGGGAGGACTCGTGTACGGTAGACAGATAAATGACATTGGAAATCTTTAGAATTCAAAACCTGTCAGTTAGAAGCAGGAATGTCTCACAGCACTTGTTTACCAATACACGGCGTTGCGCAATGAGAACGTTGGCACTGCACTGGCCGGCGCATGCGTGCTGTGGAAACACACGCCGAGAAAACCGGCGACGTTATACGAATGGAAGTAAAGTGAGTCTTTAAACCTAAGTAAAGTAGACAGGCGACAAACAAGTGGTCTTTTGACGAACGGACCACGTGAGCTGCGCAGTAGTTTCTGTATCGTCAGGCAAGGCAGGTGTATGGAGACTCGTAAGTTCTTAGCACGCCCAATGAGGCGCGAGTCTCCATGCAAAAAAGGCATGACGATGCAGAAATTAAACTCAGACTTCAGGTACTGAACAAATATTCAAATTAGAAATGCGTTCTGCGCTGGTTAGTCACTTGCTTCGTCAGAGGACAACTTGTTTGTTGATTAGAAGTCAGTTTGTGAATCATACTAAAATTATAAATGCGAATGTTATAGCGTGCTTGTGAAACTTGCCCGTAACTTAATTATGTATTTTATGACTTGAATTTGTGTACCTAGGCTACTTTTTATTTCAGCACAAAAGCCACCTCAGACCGACATTCTTAAAATTTGCATTTTTCTATTCAGTTGCGGGTATTTAGAGTATTTACGCGGATTGAGTCGTCTATTGACGTCAAAATACCGACAACTGAATGAAACATGCTTATTTTAGGATAGTCCTCTAAATTGAGCTTTAGTGTAAACAGTTATAGGTAACTTTCATATTTTACACAATTTTAGTTAATAGTTTGACAACAGGATTGCTTGGTGTGCCAAAGTGTGCTCCATCGCTCAATTCACTGAATACCTAACTGTTATCTGTCAAATAAAACGGTCGTATCAGTGACCTTGTACCGCGCCTACTGCAGAACTATGGACTTCGAATCCTTGACGCGCGAAGACCACCCAAATACAAAGAAACGCCTAACAACAAAGCGTTATCAATAACAATCAATACTGGCAGTATCACTACTTCGTCCGTTCGATCCGGTTCTAAGAACGAGTGTTCGTGAGTAAAGTAAACAGGCCTTCTGATAAGTTATTCAACATGATTTTCACACATGCCGGGTCTGTTGGACTTGGGGCATGATTTATTTCTAGTAAACAGCGACAAAAGCAAATTAACATTTTCAGTTGTCCCCATTTTATTTAGATATAGCACAGAAATGGCAACTTTGCAACAAGGCAGATTTTGAAATAAAGATCAAAACTTTGGTCAAAAATGAGCTGGTTTAAGAAATATTTGAACTTTACAAAACAGATATGTTCATATACCTTAGTCGATAACTTAAAATAAATTCATGACTTGGAATAGCAGCATAATTTAAAAACACGCGGGTTGGGTTGGAAATCCAGTGAATTAAAAAAGTTATCTAGAACACTGGAGTACACAGTAACCTAAGGAAACAGATAGGCTAAAGTTCCGATTGTTCGACGTAAGCGGTCGTAATCCCACACCTTGTGTCGCCGCCGGCCCTGGTTACGTAACCAGTAGACGCACAAACAAACCATTCGTCACGACGCATGTAAACACGAGCTCGGTGTAAACTTATCTTCGCTTCGCTGTCATTGTGGGTGCATTCGACTCCTGGCCGTTTTAGTTGTGACGTAACAGAACAGAGATACTGCGACAGAGATTGCAATGCTAGATGATGAAATTATGAACAAATTACAGGATTTTTTACGCATGTTAAAAGATATAATAAGTAACTACCTAGATAAAAGGACATCATAATTTTGAAACGATTTAAGTACAGGAGGCGTAGATAATTATAAAAGCGCACTGTCCAAGAGCACTGTAGGTATACCATGGTCTTTTCAGTCTTCTACAGTCGCTAGCGAGTGTAGTCTGGGATAACGCATGGTAGACCTACTGGTAGTCAGGTCAAGGCTAGGCCTTCCGATCTTGGTCGCAGCTTCGAATCCACTCGCGTAACTATGGATTTTTCTATTCGAAAAATTATTTAGAGATTTTAATTAGAACCCTATTATAAGATAAGTGTTTGTATAATAGATATTTGTCGTACCTACCTACGTGGAATAACATGAAGCAAATTGTTTGTTTACCTTTCTAAAACCTGCACCGTCTTCCACCGCATGTCTTTCAAAACTTTTCCATTATTGTGCCAGATTTCTAAATGCACAAGTTTTTAGGTCGGTATTTTCGATAGACGGATCTTTTGCGACTTGCTTTGTGCAAAACAGACCGTTTACTTGAGCTTAAGGTCATGGTGTTGAGCCGTCAGTTCGTCGGCATACGACGGGCAAAATGTTTCAAGTTTCATTGTGATTATTCAATATATTTTTTAGGCAAGAATAATGAAGAAATAATAGTTAGAAGCTCACAGTTACAACTCGTTTTAAGATCTTTTGTATGAGTCAGGGGGCAACCTCTCATCCAAGCTTTTATGGGCTGGACGCTGGTGTGACTGGGACAGGATTTTAGATAAAGTAGTCTTGGCTACTACTGTTATCTTCTTTTACCCCCCTTGTGAGGGGGAAGAGGGTGAGGGGGAAGAGGGTAGGCCCTTGATGTCACATCTTTACCCTGCCTTCAACTCCATGGGTAACAACAACCCCTGGGTCATGGGGTATTGCCTTTCGGCGAAAAAAGTATAGTCTTGGCCAGGACATACCATTGTAACAGCATAGTCGACCTTACCCACAGGAAGCACATGGTCAATCTTGCCGCGCATTTCCTTACGATGCTTTCCGTCAAAAGGTATTTATTCAATTGAATTACAAAGATCACTTTCAAACGTCTCAATGCTAGATAAATCTAGCGGTAACAAACTTACGGCTTGGTTCCTTTGTGTAATCCTTCTTTCAAAAATAATTTAATAATCAAACGCCACTGTGGTGCCAAGCGAACTTAGTGAGGCGTAGACAATTATGCGAAGGGCTTAGACGGCTAGAGACTCAAATTTCTTAGTAGGTCTGTCGATTCGATAATGGCAGATCAGTACGTTCGTTCGTTCATGCCTCACCAATTTTCGCCGCAAAAACACATGGCATTGTTGATGCATGGGGTGAATGATCATAGGGTGGATAAGATACGAGGGGTTTCGCCTTAGTTTTGAATAACTGAGTATCAGGTTTTGAATCATTGTATGTTTGAGTCATACCTATGAAATCTCATTACTTTTTATGTCAAGATCAAGCTAGCAAGAACTGCAAAAGATATTAGAGTTAGTATAGAGATATTAGTAGATTCAAGTCTGCGTGTTGGGTTCTGATTCTGTAACTTGGTACAATCAGCAATGAAAGTAGATTAATTCTTTCAGCTGTCAATGCAAAATAGGCATGGGCTAAGAAATGGCAGCTTCAATTTAATAGGTAGGTAATGATGGGCGGATCTTCAAGTGGAGTTCCTACTTTGATAGAATGTAGCTCAAGCTTAAGAATGAGCTGTATAGTTTGACATTTTCGAAATCAGTCATCATTCCGACCATCCGTCACAGCTCAAATGGTAGTAGCGCTGCCTTCGGGATTCATTTTCTGACATTTTGGGAAGCAACATAGCTTTTTCATTTTAATTGTTTTTCTAGTGTTATTTTGAGTTGTGTTGTGTAATTTCGGTGGCATTTTAACCAACATTACTTGAGGTCTTAATACAAAGTGTAAGCATTTGGAATGAAAGAGTACCTATTATGTGATATCCTGATTTGACCAAAAATGTTTCGAATGTTTTGAAGATAACCGCCACCATTTTCTTAAAAAACAAATGACTGCCGACTTGACTATGGACTGACTTGAATAAAAACAAATCACTTGACATTGGCAAGATTGTCTGTCGAATGACGGACAGGAAGCCATCAATGGAGAGAAGAAGAAGCTCTGCCTTCTGCGCTCTAAGCCGTGTGTTCGATCCCCACCGAGAACAAACATTTTTGTTATGAACATATACCTACCTAAGAATTACCTAGGTATATCAGCTATCTGTTTCCTATAGAACAAGCTTTGCTTAGTATGGGACTTGATAGTGCTGTGTGGAATGTCCACTAATATACCTATTACTACGAGCATCAGTATAAGAATCATTAGTGTCTATCGGCGTCATACCATACATTATGTCAGTTGCTTGCAAGTACAAATACAAGTCAGAACATGGTATTGGGGTCATGGGAGTAACACGGCTGGTTGCTGATCATAACAGCGTAGACCAATGATTTATCGTGCTTGTTAATGATATTGATTGAAATATACTACAGCTAGGTACCTTCGTCTTCTTTTCTTGTTACTTGTTCTCATAGTTCTATCGAAACAGTGTGGGGAAAGGATTTTAAGTGCGACTCAAAGAGGCTCCTTTCAAGCACTTTTTACAAGGATTGTCATTCAAATGGCTACGGAAAAATTGTTTTACCAACAAGCAACGAGTAATTTATCTACTACTTTGTTATTGTTACAGCTTAATACCAATTAGGTAATTAAATCGCCCCGTTTGGGACTAACAAGCAAGCTATCCCACGAGCGCTTAGCCCAAGAGAAACGAGTGTCATCTCAAATCAATATCACCATCTACTGTCAAATCTACTAGGTAATGGGCATAGCTTTTTCATAGATAGCTAGAAGAAAAGATTGAAGGCGCTTCCCTCTACCTATTTAGCAATAGCACATATACCTACCGAGGTACGTTTTTATTATAACTTCACTACCTAGACCTAAGTATAATTGGCTGTTGTATAATAAAATAACTAATATTACGAACGAGTTGTCCAATCCTGTATCCAAGGGCCGACACATCCTGCTTAGCTAAGCCCTTGATAATTCGCCCTCAATGTCGAGACCAATTTAAAAGTCTCTTTATTGCCTACCTAGGAGACAACCTATTCACGAGAGCTCGAAAAAAGTGAGATTTATAGCCTAAGCAAAACATTACCTAGGTAGGTACCTACATCTTTCCCAAACAATTGCGTGTGTATTCTATACACTGTTCGTTGTTTTGTCGTTGTAGTAAGTCATTTTTTTTCTTTGGCTTAGTGTAGCCTAAAATCTGTATCCGAGTGTACAAAGTACATCAATAATGGCATGAAGACAGGAACTGGCGCCTACATTCACTTAGTTTATATGACGTTTCAGGGTAATAGGTATTTGTGATTCCGCTCAGATACTCTCAGAATACTTTAAATATTACCTAGTAGGTAGTGATAAATTGATTGATCAATGAAAGTCTCAGTTTAAAAATGGCACTAAGTACAGATGCCTGTTATAAGTAATAGAAATGAGTAAACAATACTTAGGTAGGTATACATTCATGTTGTTTACTTCACTGCACATAGTCCACTTAGTAGCAGGTAGGTACCTAGATAGGTAGAACGCAAGGCCGGCGCAACCACGACAGAGCACATGTGACACAAATAGACATGCTGGCCAGTCACTACACTGCATATAGAAAGTACCTACTAGGTAGGTACATAGGTACTGTAGACTAACCCTTGTACTCATAAATGTTGCTTCTAACTTAAAATTTGCACTGTCACTGTTTGTCATTAAAAAAAAAATAGCTTCACAACTTGGGATCAAAGTCGTGAAGAAATATTTTTTTTATGACAAATATGCGCGGTAGATAAGGGATAATTTAAGTATATCTAAGGGGGGTTAGAGGTATGTCCAAATATTACATTTGGCACAATAATTATATGTTGTGTGTTCTTGTGGCCAATAAATAACTGTCTATGTCTATGTCTATGTCTATGTCACATACCTAACACACATTTTGCAGTACATGTTTTTTTTATTCATTTTACCTATTAGCCATGTCACTATTTGCCAATTTAAGTGTTTTTTTAGTCAGTGTTGTCATAAAGGAGGTTTTACAATGCCATTTGCCTTTTATTTTAAAACAATACCAAAATAGGTAATTGGCATTGCCTTAGAATCCTAGAGTAGCTTACTTGATCATCCAAAAACCAATTTACCTACTAAGTTTTTAAGCAACATTCTGCACAGTCACCATTTTTATGGGTTACACAGTTTAATTTAAGATTTAACTTTACTTGATACTTTATTTACTAATTTCCAAATTATAGAAAAAACGTCTACAGATAAAAAATTATAATTAGGTATCATCTGTTTCTAATTTTCATATGGTGGATAACCACGAAAACAATTCCCATCTCTTTCGAATTTGTAATATGGGTAAATAAGAGTAGTAGAGCTCTTTGTGGAGGGCTTGTCCGGGAAATTACTACCACCACAGCTTTTTCTGCCGCCAAGCAACATAGCTGTGTTTCGGTTTGAAGAGTATGGTTGCTGGTGTAATTACAGGCACATGAGGCTTAACATCTGTATGCCTCAAGTTAATGGATGCAGGGCAGTGCATCATAGGGTATGTTCCTATCATGCATGACTTATGAGGTAATGCTTTATTATAGGTGATGGTTACCACTTAACATCGGGTGGGCCATATGCTTGTTCCATCAGCTGGTTGTATAAAAAAAACAGTGCCAAGGCAAGTTTAGAGTAAAGTTTCAATTATTTTTTTCATTTAGGATTCTTTAGGGATAGCTAGGTTAAGAGACCCCTCATTGACGAGCATGTTTGAAGAATGTAATGAAAGCAAGGTATATCAGGATTGCTCCAAGTGGTCACTGCCTACCCCTTTGGAAAATGTGGATTGTGCATATTATGTATGTTTTAAAAACAGATTTGTATTGTTTAACAGGTTTATTTATCAAACTTCCTGACATTTTCCTTCCTTGAAACTATATTTATCAATGGTAGGTAGGTAAGTTTCACCTTGTTATGGTCAAATTTGAATGGTGCAAACAAATTATTACAAACCAGGATTGGAGTGAAGAGTACTGGCCAATCTTTTGTTTAGAGGTCTGTTCAACAATGCACTTAATCCACAATCCAACAATGTATTCTCCAATTGTAAACTCAAATTACCCTTACCTTTTTCTGTTATACCTACGCTTCACTAAATTCGATTGGCACCATTATGCAGCTTCAATATTGTATTATAGTACCTACATTGTAACAAGGATCATACAAAAGAGCGGTAGGAACCAAGCCATAAGTTTGTTGCCTGCTCTTCTAGGCTTTGGTCGCATGGAACTGGCACTTAGAGTCACCTAGCTTTCAGATGTTTCAAAGTAATCCTTGTGATTTTATTGAATAAATATTTTTTTTATATTTTGCAAAATTAAAATCATTATTGAACAAAACTTGCAGCTAAGGCTACATGCAGTGGCGATTAGTTATCGTGGAATAGCAGGTTCTGTTGTCACGTCACCTACAAATGAAAAATCACCACTCACACTGAAGTTGAATAAATTAATCTCAACATTTGTATTAGTTTGTTGACTCAAACTAAGCATAAACTTTCTGACAGATTTTCTTTGCAGACTTTAGCAAAATCAATGATTAAAAAGGCTGATGGCCCACCCGATATTAAGTGGTAACCTCTACCTATAGCAATTGCATGAACTCTCCGAGCATGTCCACCAAGTATGTACCTACTGTACATAAAATAAGCTATTGCTATTTCAGATCTTTCAATCTGTTATGATTTATATTAATCAGTTTTTCGGCAAAAGCATGATTTAAACACAAACCATCTCAACTATCGTTAATTTTGTTCTTGGTTACCCTATGGCAAGCATTAAAGTCAGAAACAAACAAAATGCTTTTCATCATAACTTTTAACCTATAAGTCACTGTTATGTATTGCATCATCTTAATAATGCCACACAATAACTATGTTTATTTTAAATCAGTTTCTTGCCAATTTTCATACAAATGAAACAATAAATTATAATGAGAAGATAATAGTGTTATCAGTAAGTAATCATGCAAAGATGTAATGAATTTGAGAAATATAATAACCTAAGATATTGTTTGTTTACAACTCAAATGATTCATTTTTATTCTTGAAACTTGTTCTTACACACAAGTTTAGTAACCTTGAAAAACATTGTTTTATAAAAATGACTAAAGTGGATAATAGACACATAAAAAAGATGTCCTTAGTACATATTGTGTCCTCAACAAAATCTATTGGAACAAAAATGACACAACAATCAAAATAACAGGTGGGTAGGACATAAACAAATAAGTTTGTTTACCAACAAAAGCTAATGAGTAAATAGTAAGAGGCTTATCAATGGGAGATAGGAGGGTGAGACAGACACTCACCTCTTGGGAAGCAGCATGGCGGCGGCACCCTTGCGCTGGAACGCGCCGTCCACGAGCACGCCGTTCTTGCTGTTACATGTGAGGTAGAACTCCGGGTGGTCGTAGAACAGCTCCAGGTGGCGACGCGATATGAAGCTCGAGTGTCCCATGTTGACGTCGACCTGGCCGCGGCTCGAATTGCGACCGATCACCACGCGTTTCTGCCGGATTAGGTACTCGAAGTCGCGGCCGTCGAGCCGCGCGATGGCTTGCGGTGCCGGCTCCTGCGCCCACTGCACCTTCGAAGGCGACGGCGGCGCCTTCAGCGACAACAGCGCCCATGCGTCGCTCTCCGAGCTCCGCGTGAACTGAGTCTGGGCCATGACAGGCACGCGAACGATATCACCAACGTAGTCCGCACGCGACCCGCTCGTCCGCACAGCGGCACATCACAGATCTAAAGGACCGTCGTCGTCGCCTCGCGACCCGGATATCCGGAACCTGCCGAACCCGTGCCTTCACGATTTGAGGTTACGGATGGGACGCACATGCGCAAACTTTCTGCTTGTGCGGTAAACAAGAATTATATAAACCACCACACCACCACGTGATAGAACTGTGTACATATACTAAGGTCCGGACGGATACGTCGATCGATACTGTTTTGTACCGCGATAGTAACTATGATTGAATTGTTAGCGTTTATGTAGTTGCACAACAGAATTTTCGCAATTGAACCGAAATTAGACACTAAAGTAAACACGAGGCGAGAACAAAAATAACCAAAAACGTCAGTCAGATCAGTATTTCGCAGTTTACAAGATCGAAGCGCCATCTATGCAACTCACCAACAACAAAATAATAATGCTAACGTTTCATTTTACGCAAAAATACTAAATGGCTACGATATAATTTCGAGCAAGCATTTAATTGAATACCACAAAAACAGTGTTTATATTTATATAAATAATATTTATTTCTAATTTGACACATTACGGAGTTCAAAAGTGTTTGTTACGATAAAAACTTAGGAAGCTTTTATTCGTTTTATGATAACTTTTTGTGTAATGGAACGTGTAAGCTAGGGATGGGTTAAGGAGCAAAACTTAGACTAATAGTACCTCCATGGAGCAAAAGGTAGCATTTCAAATAGTACCCATAAAATAGATAAACGAAGCAAAAAAAAATCTGATGTGTACCAGCTATTGGTAGGTATAATGTTTTCATACTGGGGCCTTATGCTCACTTCGATCGAGATTATCTCACGGTGGAGATGACGTCATATCTCATTCGATAACTATTTATCCCCATTCTCACCGTCCTACTCCCCAATTTTCTCATTCAAAGTTCATGCGAGACGCAACGTCAACGAGTTATTGAACGAGATATGACGTCATCTCTACCGTGAGATAATCTCGCTCGAAGTGAGCATAAGGCCCCTGATGTGTATCAGTAATTATTAATATCTCTACTTAGAAAAAAATACGCAAGAAAATAACTGCAAAACCAACTAAAGTACCAGAAATATTTTTTTTATCACATCAATTCGAAAAGAGATAGTTTGCTCTTCGAAAACAGGCAGCAAAATAGCACTTTGATCCCAAGGGCGGTAATGTGATTTGAATTTGGAATGTGCTTATTGAGTAAAAGTTCTAATCACCAAAGAGATCACGAACACTGTATGAACAAGCAGGCTTTATAATTAAAAAAAAAGCGCCTGAACTAAATAAAAATAAACAAAATAACGTGAAACGCGCATTCCACCTATGTTCATAATTGTTTACTCAAATTCAGATTTTACTTAGTTTTATGAAAATAAATAAAATTACAATGAATACATGATTATGACTATGAGACTATGTGACAATGTGACTATGTGACTTCGTGACTTTGTGACTCCGTGACTCCGTGACTTCGTGACTCCGTGACTCCGTGACTCCGTGACTCTGTGACTCTGTGACTCTGTGACTCTGTGACTCTGTGACTCTGTGACTCTGTGACTCTGTGACTCTTTGACTCTGTGACTCTGTGACTCTGTGACTCTGTGACTCTGTGACTCTGTGACTCTGTGACTCTGTGACTCTGTGACTCTGTGACTCTGTGACTCTGTGACTCTGTGACTCTGTGACTCTGTGACTCTGTGCCTCTGTGCCTCTGTGCCTCTGTGACTCTGTGACTCTGTGACTCTGTGACTCTGTGACTCTGTGACTCTGTGACTCTGTGACTCTGTGACTCTGTGACTCTGTGACTCTGTGACTCTGTGACTCTGTGACTCTGTGACTCTGTGACTCTGTGACTCTGTGACTCTGTGACTCTGTGACTCTGTGACTCTGTGACTCTGTGACTCTGTGACTCTGTGACTCTGTGACTCTGTGACTCTGTGACTCTGTGACTCTGTGACTCTGTGACTCTGTGACTCTGTGACTCTGTGACTCTGTGACTCTGTGACTCTGTGACTCTGTGACTCGGTGACTCTGTGACTCTGTGACTCTGTGACTCTGTGACTCTGTGACTCTGTGACTCTGTGACACCCTCTTAGCTTGTGCACACCCTCCTTTCCCTCTCTCTCTTGAACACACTCACACACACACCCTCACACCCTCACACTGTCACCAGTCATATATTAACGCACAGTTCCAACTCAAAATCTCATTCAAACTCAATATCACAACAAAATTTATAATATAGGTAAATCAAAGTACCTAGGTAGGTACTTACCTAAGTCTAAGATCCAGATATCTACTAGATATCTGACTCATTTATGTAGTCAGCGGAGTGGGGCCCTGGTGTCCTGTAGCACAGGTTTCATTAACCTTTTTCAGGCACCACCAGTCTCTCGCAAAACAGGTTAACTTAAGATACCTACTATTGTTAAAAGAACACACAACGATCATAAAGCATTTTTTTTTCTTTTTCGTTATACCTACCTAATTGATTGTATTGCCTACTACCTGTATATTGTTTGTTAGTATTAGGTTTGACTTGTCTCATGAGAGAAAATAAATGATTTTTATTATTATTTATTATTAGTTAAAACGAATCCAAAAAGTACCAAAGTGGATTCCAATTATCATGCTGTACATTAACGTGCTGTACATTATCATGTCGTGCAATAACCGGACTCCTTTATTTTAGACCTATAGAACCTCTTTTTAAATGAGACAACCGGACAGCAAGTTTCATTTTATCTTGCATGTAATGGTTGATAAAAAACGGCTTTTTAGGATATTATGGCTTATATTTCAACTAGTACCACCGAATTCTATTAATAGGTAGGTATAACAAAATTATGATCATTCCAATCGACTTTTACAAACCGTTTAGGGCCGGTTTCACCATGCTCTGTTAGTTACTAATCAAGGATTAAAAGACTGTTAAATCTAACCTTAGCTGTCAAACGCGTACATTTTGACATAATTAACGGCCCTTTCATTCTTTGTTAATCTAACAGAGCATGGTGAAACCGGCCCTTAATCTACTTTTGCTTGCTTGTCTGGTTTACTGATTAATTGGTTATTCTAGCTACTACTACTTTACTTAATCGGGGAATTCACTAGACGGACATGCCCGCGGGCAAGTCTGCTGACATTCCAGAATGATCATACTGTTTGCTAGTGTAGGACCATCGCAGTCAGTCTGGCAGACTTGCCAGACTGACTCTTGCTCTTGCTTGCTCGTCCGCGCGATCTCACTTTGTCTGTGCGGGCACATGTCCGTACGTGAATGCTCATCGCGGGCGCCTGCTCTCAGACCTGAGAGCGACGACAGCAACCAGTACAGACGTTTTTATGATTTATGTATCGAACTATGAAGTAGGTATTAAAATAAAAAGAGTTTTGATGAAAATAAATAAGGTACCTACCTATTCTGGGAAGAATTTTAAGCAGAGTATAAAAAATATCCATGTTTATATGGAAGATAAAAAGCAGAGTTTATGAACTCAGAATTACGCAATGCTAAATATCTCAGCATGGCAAGTCGTAGTTCTTTTACAGTCACTTAAGTTCTAATTTTAGTACATATTCTTTTATTAATTAATGGCTCTTTCATAAAAAATCGAATCGTTCTTGATCCATGCGCAAGTAATTTTATTGTTGGCTCATCAATTTCTAATTATTCTTAGAGCAAATAAATATGGCTATACTGATTTCTTTTTTTAAACCATTCTTTACACCAAATTCTTTTCTTTTTCTTTTCATCTAAGAGTATTAATTCGGCACCAGCAATTTCGATTTTTCTTCGTCTCGTTGGTATCGGAACAACTAAATTGTGTAGCTGGTTGAGATAGAGACAGCAAACTGATGAGTCTGTGTAGTGTATTGTGGCGACAGACATGCCATTATAAATAAATAAATAAATACCCGTACAAACTGCCCGCGGGCATGTCCGTCTAGTGAATTGCCCGCTTTACCCCACAACTATTTACCTGCCTGCTTCTTTTTAGGGATGATCGATATTAGAAAAACATCGATGTTGACATCGATGTTAACATCGAAGCAAAAGTATCGATGTACGTTAAATATCGATTAAAAATCATCGATGTCTAAAAACATCGATGTTTTTAGATATCGAACTAAAACTGTCTATTAGATTTATAAAATGTGTTTATTGTTATTATATAACAAAAGCTAAGAAAAAAATATTATCATTCCCAGTATGTTTTGGACACACTCTGTAAATAAATTAACTTTAATAGGTGTTTTCCCTTTAGTCTGTTAGGTTGCTGGTACAGGAGTTGGCCGCCTTTGGAAAAAAGCCTTATAAAAAGCCTCGTCTAGTGGGAAATAGTTGAACTTGATAGTCATAGCTAACGATTTTCTAACTTGATAGTTGAACCTAGTACATCCAATGCACACTAGATGACGCTCTGAAGAATAATTGACGTTTCGATATTTTTTACATAAAACATCGATATGCCGATGTTATCGAAGTCAACACATCGATGTCAAAACATCGATGTTTTCCAGCTAAACATCGGTTTAGTCAACATCGATGGATATCGATCATCCCTACTTCTTTTGACGTTTCCTGATTTTGTAAATGATTACCGCTCGTTTTTTAGTTTGTTTATTTTGTTTCGTCATTAGTTGATCAAATCTTGTTAAATAAATAAACCTATTAATGTTTATCGACTGAGAAAGTGTTTGATATCACGGCTGTTGATTCCGGATTAGCAATTCCAGTTTTTGGCACGAGCAGATCTGGTAAGCGACAGTAGTTCTACTTCGATGTACTTACTTGGAAGAAAGCGCGAAACTTGAACAGCTTTTTATATTATGATAGAGCAGGGACGTCAGTGAACTAAGAGAAAGTTCAAAGTCGATAAGTAGAAAAATTAACTTTTACACCTACCTATCTACTGAAATAGATAGCCCATAGCCCAATTAGTAGGTATGTGCCAGATATATTAGGTTGTGCCTCTGGTTATCCCCTTTAGATATTCTCTAACATCTGGAGTCACTCTTGGTACTTAGATATCTGGGGGGATTACTACCAAGTTTGGGGATTAAAGTTGTGACTATCTATTTCTTGTTTCTTTTTCTATTTATAAATAAAAACACCTCATTAGCAAACGAATATTTTAATTATTGTAATAATAATTTGACTAGCTCTTGTTTATCACAGTAACAACAGTCAGAATTGAGTGAAATATAAAATATAAAAACAATGTTTCTTGTATAAATCTACTCTTAAAGTTCATCAAACTTAAGACAGAACAGCTTTATTAATCAGATCTTGAATTAAATAGATACAATACAGTAACAAAACAACTAAACCTGACCATACAATAACCTAGTCATCCAACTGCGTCAAGCTTGCCACACCACGGTTGATCCAATGCTGCTGGGAGATATCTGAAGGCAGGGTTATATACATGACAAAGTTACTGGAATGCCCAGTAGTGGCCAGCACACCCTTTCTCTCACTAGTCTTGTAAATAGGACAGAAGTAGCATGGGGGTGGGTTGAAGTCTGCTATCATTGCTGGTTGGAACCAGATTATAGGAATGGTATCAAAGAGAATCTTTGGATAAGACTCATCCAGTTGCATAGTCTGCCGATTCCATCGAGCACCTTCCAGGAAAATACCCTGTGGAGAAAGAATCCTGATTTAATAATTGCTTACGTTACGTCTTTAAAGTAATTCAATTTGCTTAAATACATTCTATGTTGAATTATCAGTGCAAAACAACCAAGAGCGGTTTGCAAAAACATGTGTATCCAGTTCGGCAAACTTGAACTGTGGTTGATTATTATTGTGAAAAATATTTTATTTTCTACTCATTACAGCTTAAACATATGTATATATTTCTTACAGTAGTCCAGCTGGCTGATCATGCAACTTTGTTGCAATCTGCTTCAATCAATTTCTGTTTGTAATAAGTAAATATGATGGCTATTGGCTGGTGTTTCTATTGATGGATAATCACAAAACTTTCATATTGTTTTATATGCTTATTGGTTTCATATAGAAACTGATTGCAACAAAGTTCGATAATCATCCTGCAGATTCATCAAATAATCACTCTTATGTGGTTATAACCACTGTGCCAAATATTTAAATATCAGTAAAGTCCACACTTCAATAAGATGAATATAAAAATAGCCATTTATGGCTACATGCCCTAAAACATACCCAAATGAACACACTGTGCTCATGATCCTGCTTGTCCAATACTTGAGATTGCTGCTTGTAAGATTAACAAATAAGGCATTGGTAAATTAATCATGAAAATTATTGACTGACAGGTTCTTAAAAACAAACTTATAATATCACTCTTTCACCACACTGTTTCTAAAGAATTAGTGACACAACAAGACATTATGTGCTAAAACATTGATGTGTGAAAATTGGTTACTCTAGCCATCTAAGAGCACATGCAAGGCACACGTAAGCAGGAAAAATGTCGCCGTAACCGAAACCGGCATGGACGACAATATTCATCTCACAAATGTTTGTTCTCCGTGAAATTTGTCTGGGATATTTTAACATTTGGAAACAAATACCCTTTACCCTTTTAGTCAGTTATTGTGTTACCATAATAGCTTAGTTTGGTGCTAGAAGTTTTAAAAGATGACTGTTAAGTCAGTTAAAATAATTACCAAAAGTTTTGATTCCTATTTATATTACGCGGTAAGACCGCTTGCCATGACACAAATGAAAATGTATTAGGTACATAGTAAATTCGTGAACTAGCGGCCGAATCTGGTGATGGAACTTTAGGCGGCCCTTATGTTTGTTCTCGGTGAGAATCAAACCCACGTCCTACAGCGCAGAAGGCAGAGCTACTACTAACTGAGCTGTGAGGGCTGTCGAAATTAATTTATTGTTCGTAGTCACAGGTGGTTTATTGCATAAATAGCACAGGCTTCAGTCTAGAGATTAAACCACAAACTTACAAAAAAGGCACCTCACCTTACAGTAGACTCCAAAGTTGGGCTCCTCCTCACACTCAGACTCATAGCTCGTGATAACGAACTCGAACTGCACCTGGTCTATCGGTATCTTGTTGTGCCGGGAGTAGTTCTGCAGCACGCCGGTAAGGAACGACTGCGTGAAGTAGAACCCTGAGATCCAGAACACGATGGGGGGGCCTTCGTCTATCCAGTCTTGCAGGAACTTTAGCCTGTAGAGGGAAGCCGGTTTTTAGTGAGAGTAAGTGACTGAACAAACAGACCTACTGGTCTGTTTGTTCAGTCACACACCACCGGAAATCAGAGAAAGATATAGATCAAAGATAGAGATAAATGTTAAATAAAACTTTGACTTGAAATACTGATGTTATTGCACACTCTGATTGCCTCTGCCTTCTACAAGTTTGCAATAAAAACGAATTGTTAATTTAAATAAAAAACGTCGCCAGATAAACAGTTAAAGGGTTAGTAAGCATTTTAAATAAAAGGAGGTACCTAACCTACTTCAAGTCAATTTTGGGGTTACCTTTCCAAAGCACCTGTAACCTATTTTACTTTAATTTTAAACTAGATAGCCTAGGCCGAGCGTGTGAAATCGATTCTGCCCTGATTCATTTACATTCAATATACAGGCTACTTTGACCTGTATCAGAACCTTCTTGCATTCGTGTAGGTTATATTGATATCGGTAGTTATTTCCGAGTAGGCGTCGGCTATCGCTCGATACTATGGAAATAGAATTAAGTATCGATGCCAGAGTGTACCTTTTCATACTTGAATAGGCTTTATTTTATTAGGTACTTGTTACTGTTCGCGGTTTTAGTAGCGTGGTATCCGGAAAAGTATTGCTTATGCTTCTATGTAAAAACTATAGTTACCTTCATACGTTTCATAATCTTATGGCTTTAAGCTTCGTGTAAGCATAAATTAAACTGAAATTCATGACAGTATTTTATTTATTTATTTATTGGAAAACCAACAGCTTAATTGATCGAGTGAGCGAAGCGAAAGAAGATCTTAGTTTCAACTTGGGCGATTTGGCATTTAATGTATGTATGTATGTATGTTTGTCTGGCGATAACTTTAGAACCGTTGATCCGATCTGCATGAAATTTGATATATCGATAGCTTGTACTTGAGAAATTTACTGGTAAGTATATGAGGAAAATCGGATGAAGGGTTTTTGAGATATGGGGTTTTTTTGAGATATGGCGCAAAAATAAAAAAAGTTACTTAAAAAAATCAAGTTACATGTCATATAAAAGGGCTTTGTTTGGACATTCCAAAACCATTTTTACTTTTTCTCTGGGACGCTCGGTTTTTGAGATACAACAAAAAAGTTAAATTAAGATAACCAACGACCCAAGAGCTCCCATCTCTAAGAGTTTCGTTGACATCAAGGTTTTTCTACTGGTCGGCCAGTTCCTTTGCTTTTTCTTATTTTTTTTTCTTGAAATAAATTAAAGAGGTACCCAGTTCTCATAAAATGGTGACGACGACCAGGTCTGATGATGGAGCCAAGGTCTGTTCAACGGAACTCTTCAATAAATAGGCCAATAGAGCTGAAACTTGGTTATCATACCAAGTTAGTAAGCGGTAGTCAGAAAAAAGTCCAAAAAATATGTTTGGACTTGCCCCTGACTACTACCTACTCAAAGTTTTGCTGCGTTCTTCGGGTCGAATCACGAGATCTCAGTTCGGAGCGAACTACTAGTGAATATAGTATTGTGAAGTGCCTTCTATTCACTACCAAATAATTCCCTGTTCAGCCGCTGTCTGGCTGAACCAACACTCGTGCTGAAAAGGTCGAAATCTAGATCTTTACTCAGTCTATTGAAGTTCGTGCTTGCTCGCCACAGGAATTCAATACTATTATGTAAATATTTTTTCCTTCAAAGATTAGTTGTGATTTATTGCATAAAATAAAACAAACAGCTTACAAATTAGCTTGACAAATTTTCCTTGAGAGGTAGCATGGTGCAATTATATTGTACTAGTGGCTTCCCGCGGCTTCGCACGCGTTGAAGTGGTGAGCCGTAATTGAGCCACAAACATCCAAACATCGTAACTTTCGCATTGATTTGTATATTATTAGGGTAGGATACCTACACAGGTACCTATAAGAGATACCTATAGGGGTACATTACCTATATTAGGTAGGTATGTAGGTATAGGTACTGTGTTTAGCACAAACATGACAAATACAACAAAGACAACCTTACACGGAAAATATGTACTTATTGGTTCCTAGTTTCTACCCCAAAAAAAACGAAACGAAACAGCTTCACCACTTTAATCTCCAGGCACGGTAGATACCCTAAGATCTCTTCATACCAACTCAAGATTCCCGTTTTAGAATGTCCCTTACAAACATTGACGCCTTGTTGTATCCTTTTTACTTGAGCGCAACGAAGGAGGGTAACGTTTTGAAAAACGTTTTGTGTTTTCGAAAATCAAACTGTCTTTTTGTTATTTATCCACAGAACACATTTTCTTTTAGTTTGAAGTTAATTACACTACGCTTTAAAAATCTCCCATACAAACCTTGAAACTTTGTCAGTCATTTGCACCCTTTGCAGGGGTGGTTTTAAAATATTGAAAACGTGATTTTAAATTATTTATTGTGGAGTATATTAACTTCAAGTTTGAAATCAATAGCACTATGCGTTAAAAATCTCCCATTCTAACTTTTACCAGCTATTTGCACCCTTTCAAGGGGTAATTATCAAAAGTTAAAAGCGTCATTCTTAATTATTTATTTCTTAGTATATTTACTTCAAGTTTTAAATCAATCACCACGCGTTAAAAAACTCCCATACAAACTTTGACATCCCTTTGCACACTTATTAAGGGTTGTTTTAAAAAAAATTAAAATGCCTTTCCTAGTTTTTGCCTTGGAGTATCAAGTTTGTAGGTTCAAGGAATACAATTTTTCATACCAACGTTTTCAACCCTTTATACATCCTTAGGGGTTGAATTTCCAAAAATCCCTTCTTATTACACTTCTACGCCATAAGACCTATATACTCTTCAAAATTCAAGTCTCTAGGACCAGCGGTCAATAACCTCCCATACAAACTTTTACATCCCTTTGCACACTTATTAAGGGTAGTTCTAAAAAACTAAAAATGCCTTTCCTAGTTTTTGCCTTGGAGTATCAAGTTTGTAGGTTCAAGGAATACTATTTTTCATGCAAACGTTTTCAACCCTTTTACACTCTTAGGGGTTGAATTTCCAAAAATCCCTTCTTAGTACACCTCTACGCCATAAGACCTATGTACTCTTCAAATTTCAAGTCTCTAGGACCAGCGGTCAAAAAACTCCCATACATACTTTTACATCCCTTAGCACACTTATTAAGGGTAGTTTTAAAAAACTAAAAATGTATTTCCTATTTTTTTGTCTTGAAGTATATGTACTCAAAGTTTCAAGTTTGTAGGTTCAAGGAATACTATTTTTCATGCAAACGTTTTCAACCCTTTTACACTCTTAGGGGTTGAATTTCCAAAAATCCCTTCTTAGTACACCTCTACGCCATAAGACCTATGTACTCTTCAAATTTCAAGTCTCTAGGACCAGCGGTCAAAAAACTCCCATACATACTTTTACATCCCTTAGCACACTTATTAAGGGTAGTTTTAAAAAACTAAAAATGTATTTCCTATTTTTTTGTCTTGAAGTATATGTACTCCAAGTTTCAAGTTTGTAGGTTCAAGGAATACAATTTTTCATACAAACGTTTTCATCCCTTTTTACACCCTTAGGGGTTGAATTTCCAAAAATCCCTTCTTAGTGCACCTCTACGCCATAAGACCTATGTAATCCTCAAATTTCAAGTCTCTAGGACCAGCGGTTTAGGCTGTGCGTTGTCTATATGTCAGTCAGTCAGTCAGTCAGTCAGGACTTTGATTCTTATAGTATTAGAGATTACAAAAACATTGTACATACTTAGGTTTAGGGATTCTCAAGGACTGATTCGTCAAATTTGAGATTACACTTGAAAGTTTTGCGAATAAGGACTTAAATTCAACCGATTGTAATTTATTTTACGTTGCCAAACAAATTAAGTGTTTATAAGGATGGTACTTGAAGTCTCTTTTTTTCTTTCCAGAATAATGACGGACCAGGTCCTAACCGAAGAGACCTGGCCACAAGAAGCCGAGGCAACCATCAACGACATCCGAAAGCACGTGAAATCCGCCAGCATTTCATCCAAAATCAAGAGCAACAACCAACGTGTCATCATCAACCTCACGACGCTTGAAAACAAAGATTACTGCATAGAGATGTCCGCGTTCGGCTTCAGAATTATCGGGAAGAGACACGATAACATGTCTCTAGCCAATGCGGATCACGCGATCTATGAAACGCCTTACGCATTGTTGAATAACATCAGCCAGAAATACCGAGAATCATTTGGCGGCGAGCTCATGAATAAGTTACTGGATCTAGCGAAGAAATCCGAAGGTTGATGTACTTCTACGAACGTCCTTCCTCGAACGAAAACCACCGGGCATTTGTACGAGAATAGCCGAGACGCCTAGAAAATAACCTACCCGTATGATCTCTTGTGCAGCGTGTATTCAGCTTAGCTGGTATAAAATAATGTATTAATACATCAAATATAGTCCGCATCACGACCGAATAAGTCATCGAATCTCGGAACTACTCAGGGAATGAATAGTTTGACAGTTACCAGCATTGTCATCACTTTGGCGTTTTCGCGTTACGCTATCGGTGGACGGGCGTTTGTTTATAGGCCATGATCTTGGTGCAATTATGTGTTGTCAATTTGTAGGTTGTCAAAAGATTGTGAAATTGTCGTTCCTGGATTTTAAAAATAACTTGTTTAAATCATTCTGTTAGCTGAGGTAGTTTTATTGATGTAATTTAATTTTATGTATGGTACAAAAAATTGAGGATAGCAAAATTATAATTAGTTTAGTTGTAGCATACATTGTAGCATAGTGATCTTTTATATGGCTGATGTAAGATTTATTTTATTAAAATGCTCTCTATCTGAGGCCTATTATCTCGTTATAGATAGCTAAGCAATGTATCAAAACTAGGTATTATCATTTTAGGAATAAAATAGGTGTCTTGTTTTTTTTTTTATAATTATGTCATAGCATTTACTTTACCGCCAAAATTATTATTCGTTGAAAAAAATAATTCTTCGTTGATAATTAAATTATAGCATTTATTTAGTGTCTTTATTACTTTTAAGTTTTGAATGTATCTACAAATTTTTATTTTGAATTACTATTTACGTACCTAATACATTTCAAGTTAAATATCTATCAAATAAATATAACTGTTTGTACGTAACCTTTACAAGTTTCATATCAGTGTATTTGGTACCATGTTGATATTTAAAACTAACTACGTGAATTTATAAAATATAATAAGTATAATACAGGATGTACAAAGACCACACCCCATACATATATTTTATGGTGCCTATGCCCAATTTCGAGATATTATGTAAAAGCGTTATGACAGTTTCGAAATCCTGTTGTCCGAAATATTGTATTTGCTCTGGCACCACCACAAATAGTTTTAGACATGTATTCTGACTCCAAATAAACAAATTGAGCTTAAATATCAATAATTTAATAATAATAAAATCATTTATTTACTCTCAGAAAACAAGGCAAACCTTTTTAATAAAGAACATAAACACCTCCATTCCTTTGAACGTGCCAGAAGCTAAAGTTTCCTTCCGTTCGCTTGATCCGGCACGGATAAAATGCATTTCCTGTTTGGACCCCTAACAATACCATTTAAAATTTTCGGGAGTTGTCCTTTCACACTCTGTATTCATTTTATTTTATTAACTGAAATGTACATTACTGTGACGCTTTCGCTAACCACAAAGTTCGTGCAAGCAGGCCATGGTATTTATAAAAATATTTTTAGAGTAGCAAGCAAGCTATAGGGCACTATATTATTTAAGCGAATGCATATTTGGTAAAACTCTGTTCGAGGTGTCTCTAGAAATAAGTGCAAATTTAGCAAAATACGTAGTCGGTTGATACTTTCACAAGAGCTCTTCCAATGCCTCGGTTAAAATGGCACCACACTGGAGCTTCATTAGGCATCATTATATGATTAGTTGGTGACAAACACGAACACGGCGACTAGCTTCTCCTAGTTTAAAAAGTTCACGAGTGATCCTTGGGATTGGATTGAATCACTTTGTTCTATAGCTCGCTTATTGCTCAGATATCAGTACAAGTGTTAGACTGAGTACGAAGCGTACCTCTGTGTAGCGGGCACGGTTTATTGTATTAACAGTGTGTTGTGATACTTTATTGTAATAAATATTGGTATTTAGACTATTGTTGCATTTTACTTTTAAATTAATTAAGTTTAAAGTAGGTAAATATTTAGGTTTTTTTATAATACTTGCTTATGGCAGAAGCAGATGGTCCTCTTATTAGGTACCTACTAATAATCACCTATGTTAAAGCATTGCCTAGCAAGTATCGCACGGTATGAACATGGATCGACTCCTCTTGGTTTAAACTATAATTATGAGGTTATATTATAACCTGCTTATTATGCTGGGAGTTTCACTACGGGATAGAATCAGAAATGAGGAAATCCGTAGGAGAACCAAGGTAGCCGACATAGCTCGCAGAATCAGCAGGTTGAAGTGGCAATGGGCAGGTCATATAACTCGAAGGACTGATAACCGTTGGGGAATAAAGGTTCTCGAATGGCGACCACGAACAGGAAAACGAAGCGTGGGACGCCCTCCTACCCGATGGACTGACGACATTGTCAGGATCGCGGGAAGTCGGTGGCTGGAGAGGGCTCGGAATCGTTCTTCCTGGAAATGTAAATGGAAGGCTTCCCCTAAGGCCTATGTCCAGCAGTGGACTTCTTTGGGCTGATGATGATACACCACAGATAACACCTACTTTTTTACTGTAACTATACCTGTCTACCGACTATACGTATTATAATTTAAAACCTCGGCCTGCCTCCATGTTGCCATACCCTATGCAGGGTCCATGTGATACTTACTAACTACTAACAACAATGTATGTACCAAAACTAAACCATTCTTTCTCTACGCCCCGGGCTCTCGTCCACCTAGCTACGCCACCGGGTACATCAATAGTTACCTGGATAGCAAATCCGCTACATAAGAGCCGAGCGGCTTCATGGACGGGTAGGACTTGGCCATCCAGCCGGGCGGCACCGCGCCCTTCACGAAGGCGTTGTTGCAGTCCTCCAGCTCCGCGCTCATGATGGCCAGCCCCTGCGCCGCCAGGTGCACGCCGTGCAGCGTGCGCCGCACTACTGCTAGCAGCCGGTTGTAGCGGATCAACTCCTGGGGACCGGAACGAACGCCCTTCACAGCTCGGTCGGTTGGTTGGCTCTTCGAATGAGAGCTGGTGCCAACAAATGTGAATAGCGGGTCTTCGGGCCACCTTACGGCTTATCGATTCGTCGCAGCAAATATTGTGCACCTATACAATTATCAGATATACCTGGTTCCCATATTCCCATATTTTTCTTTTGCTTTTTCTATATCCGTGAGCACAAGCTTTGCTTAGTTTGGGGCTAAATAGAATGTCCACTATAGTTTATATACTTACCTAGGTTATATATATATATGTATATATATACCGTGTCATGATCAGTCTTAAGGCTGTTTTTTTACAATGAATAGACCGTTCTTTGACTATAATTACACTTGATGGTAAGCGACGATGTAGCCGACATTGGAGCAGAACGGTATAGAAGACACCTATTCATTCTTGTCTAGGGATTCATACAGTGATCAGGAAAAACAGACATAGGTGATGAGTTTCACTTCTAAACGGTTCGCATTATGAGGGTAGAACCAAAACCCTTTTTTAGTTATTTCTTTACAACGCTACGTCCTCAAGTTTCACCTGTTTGAGCACCGTGTTCATCCTACTAATATTATAAACGCGAAAGTTTGTAAGTATGGATAGATGGATGGATGTTTGTTATTCTTTCACGTAAAAACTACTGAATGGATTTTAATGAAACTTTACAATAATATAGCTTATACATCAGAATACAATTTATAAAGATATTGTGTGACTAATCCTGCGCAGACGCAGTCGCGGGCACCAGCTTGTGCTGTCATTGATCGAGTGAGCGAAGCGAACGAAGATTCTAGTTTCAACTTGGGCGATTTGGCATTTTATGTATGTATGTATGTATGTATGTATGTATGTATGTATGTTTGTCTGGCCATAACTTTCGAACCGTTGAACCGATCTGCATGAAATTTGATAAGACGACAGCTTGTACTTGAGAAATTTACTGGTAAGTATATGAGTAAAATCGGATGAAGGGTTTTTAAGATATGGGGTTTTTTAAGGGGGCAAAAATAAAAAAAGTGACTTAAAAAAATCAAGTTACATGTCATACGAAAGGGCTTTGTTTGGATATTCCAAAACAATTTTTACTTTTTTTCTGGGACGCTCGGTTTTTGAGATACAACAAAAAAGTTAAATTAAGATAACCAGCGACCCAAGAGCTCCCATCTCTAAGAGTTTCGTTGGCAACAAGGTTTTTCTACTGGTCGGCCAGTTACTTTGCTTTTTCTTATTTTTTTTTCTTGAAATAAATTAAGGAGGTACTCAGTTCTCATAAAATGGTGTCAACGACCAGGTCTGATGATGGAGCCAAGGTCTGTTCAACGGAACTCTTCAATAAATAGGCCAATAGAGTTGAAACTTGGTTACCGTACCAAGTTAGTAGGCGGTAGTCAGAAAAAAGTCCAAACATAATGTTTGGACTTGCCTTTGACTACCACCTACTCAAAGTTTTGGTGCGTTCGTCGGGTCGCATCACGAGATCTCAGTTCGGGGCGAACTACTAGTAATAGTACCGCACGGCATACCGCTGCGCCACGTCGAGCACGTCGTATCTACTGTGGCGGTAGACGCGCCATCATGTCGCGCGTAGAGTTCGCATAATGAGGGTAGGAGCGAAACGCTTCCTTTTTTCGTATTTTTTTACAATGAAGTTTTACAATGCTTGATTCTCAAGTGTCACCTGTTTGAGCACGGTGTTCATGCTGTTATAGTACTGCACGGGGTACCGCTGCGCGACGTCGAGCACGTCGTATTGGGCCGGCAGACGCGCCAGCATGTCGCGCGTCATGTCCACGACGCCGGCGCCGCGCTCGCGCTCGCCGCCGCCGCCCGCCGTCACCGACGCCTGCGTCAGCAGGCAGCCGTATAGCAACTGGAGAAGGACTCCTAGTTATACAACTTGTAACATTGTAACCCCCCCCCCCCCCTTGGTGATACCTATTGAGGTTTAAGACTACCGCCCACCCAAAATCACGTGCATTTTTTAGTACGGACAAAGAATCTTAAAATTTTTAGAATATTATCTAAATACCTATAAAGTATAATTTAATTTTATTCTGAAATTAAGGACCATGACAAAACATTTTTGCCGCTTTTCGGTTTAGAAATCGCGCGTTTGACAAAAAATTAATTACACGTGATAATTTACTACACCCCCTCTCCCGCCTTGTGATATTTCCTGATTTTTGCTAGACCCCCTCCCCCCCTTTCAAGCCTCACGTAATTAATGGACGGTCCCGTTAGCTATCGTAGGGCCAGGTGGTGTAGTGCACCAGGGCCCCAGAGCTCAGGGGGCCCTCTCACCTAAGCTTTGAAAAGAGATGGTCAGCCGGCTCCCGAAGCTAGAAAACCTGCTTAAGCCTGCCTTTTATGATTTATTTTAAAGGCTAATAAGTTAAGCTTATAAGTTAAGCTATGTGGAAAGCGGGGGTGAGGGCCCGATTCTTTCTCTATGCACCGGGCCCTTGTCCACCTAGCTACGCCACTGATTATATCCCTTTAACCAAGAAACGAGGTATTCTACAGGTTACGACGAACAACTTAAGCTCTACGACTTTTGAAATTGCGAAGGTTTTCATTCCTGAAATGCCTCTTAAACTTTCTTCCGACATGAAACGAAACTCCTCACCATGAGGCAGCCCTATTCACAGCTCTTGGTCTTTGGCCTTATAGGGATATTATGTTACACGTATAGATGAAAAAAAGCTTGAGATTGAACTATAGGCTCCAACTCATAAAAAAAAAAAAATTAGGTAGGTAAGTACCGTAATTGTAAGAAGGATCATACAAAAAAACGCTAGGAACCAAGCCGTAAGTTTTTTGCCTGTTCTTCTAGGCTTTGGTTGCGAGGAACCGTCAGTTCCTCGCAACCAAAGCCTTGTAGATTCGCCTAATATACTATAATCAATTGAATAGGTACCTTTGGACTCGGCTGATATCTTTAATTCTTTGGTAAACTCATATTATTGCTAGCAACTCTAGATAAAAATTGTCGAACTAACAAACTCCCATCCAGGTCGGATCAACGATGCCGCAAGAAGTCTAGAACAGATGTTTCGCATATGTGAGCATGTGAGTGAACGTCGAAATGGGTATTATTTTTAAGAGTATTTTGCCAAACTATACAGCTTAGCTAGTTACGTAGACTAGAGAATCCTACGGTGTAGGTCACAGGTAGGCACTCACCGCATTGGCCTCTTTGTTGTCCTTGGTGATGTCGGCGTTGTCGTGCAGGCCGAAGACCTCGGGGCGCGCGGCCGCGGGCAGCGCGCGGATGTGCGCCAGCACGCAGCCGTAGTCCATGGCGGCCGGCATGCAGTACTCGCCGCTCGGGGAGAACGAGTAGCTGGACATTCCAAATTGGTGGACATTCTACTCGGGCACTAAACATTCAGATGAAGCTACAGCTAGGCTAGTATATTTTAGCTACTTCCATAGTGTAATGTCTTATGGTATATTGCTCTGGGGGAAAGCTGCTGATATACAAAGTATATTTGTACTTCAAAAACGGGCGATACGTGCCATTTATAAAATGAAACCACGTGAATCATTGAGGGAGCGATTTAAAGAAATTAATATTCTCACAGTAACTTCACAATATATTTATGAAAACCTGTTATACACTCATAAACACATAGATAGCTTTAAGAAAAAGAGTGATGCACATAACGTTAACACTAGAAATAAAAACAAATTATGTATTCCTAAATTTCGACTCCTAAAGGTAAATGGCTCGTTTATGGGGAACGGTATACGCTTCTATAATAAACTTCCAGACAGTGCCACTGGGTGTCCTATTAGAAAATTTAAAGCATACATTAAGAATAATCTAATAAGGAAAGCTTATACTTTAGATAGCTATATTGGTGATAAAAGTGCGTGGCCCGATGTCCCGGTCGCTCTGCCCATCGGCAGCTAACATGTCTGCAATGTCTGTACTGTACCTACTATTGTGTGTTTTATTTTTCTCTGATTTAATAGATTGTATTTAATTTTATGCATTAGGTATTATTAGTTTGAAGCGTAGCGTGTGCTGTCTTATAAATTTGATTATGTTTACCTTTTTCTGTATGCCTACGCCTCACTTAACTTCAATAATGTATTATATTACATTGTAAAAGGATCATACAAAAGAACGGTAGGAACCAAGCCGTAAGTTTGTTGCCTGTTCTTCTAGGCTTTGGTCGCGTGGAACTGGCACCTAGAGTCACCTAGCTTTAAGACGTTTCAAAGTGATCCTTGTGATTTTATTGAATAAATACCTATTGACTTTGACTTTGACAGACACATTTAGACATTCGCGTGGATGGAAATGTTGCCGTCCCATTCTCGCATTGCCCAAGTTCCTGCGCGTGTCTCTGCATGTCTCTGCACATTTCCACGGACATGAGCTAAGTAAACGGGGTAGGTAGGTATATAAAGATTGACATTATGAAGCAAGGCTATGAACTTTTTTTGTAAATACATACTAAGATTAACACCCAGACAGAGAATGAACATCTATGACGCAGTGCATTAGGGTCCGTCCTCGGTAAGTTTGTTCTACGAAAAGGTAGGAACCAAGCGAAGGTCCTGCCTGTTCTTCTAGGGATAGCTCAGACATTTGAGACGGAACTACGGAGGAGCTATATTGGTTATCATGAAAATGAAAACGTACTGAACAGGAAGACATACCTACTAGCATTTATAAATTGGGATGAATAGCATATTAGAAATGATTATTAAGTATGTAGAGAGGATGGACAAAAGAAGATTAACGAAACAGGTACATCAGGCCAGTGTGAATGGAACTGTTGGGAGGGGAAGACCTCGGCGAACGTATCTTGATCTGATAACGGACATTTTAGAGAAAGGCCAGGTCAAGAGTACCCTAAACCGACGAGCATGTATGAAGAATGTTATAAGAGTGAATGAAGCGAAAGAGGTATGTCAGGATCGTAGCAAATGGAAATCCGTGGTCTCTGCCTACCCCTATGGGAAACAGGCATGATTTTATGTATGTATGTATGTATGTTGTTGAGATTGCTTGGGCGAGTGAAATAGAAATTACGCGTATTTACGGTTATTTTCAAACTTTCGGAAACGCTAGTTATCATTTTTTTTATTTATAAGCAAAACATAACAAGCAAGAGAGACAAATTTTACCTAAAGTTTCCGATCGGAAAGGTTCTCGATTTTTTTGAAATAGTCAAAGTCAAAGTCAAAGTCAATAGGTATTTATTCAATAAAATCACAAGGATCACTTTGAAACGTCTTAAAGCTAGGTGACTCTAGGTGCCAGTTCCACGCGACCAAAGCCTAGAAGAACAGCCAACAAACTTACGGCTTGGTTCCTACCGTTCTTTTGTATGATCCTTTTACAATGTAATATAATATATTATTGAAGTTAAGTGAGGCGTAGGCATACAGAAAAAGGTAAACATAATCAAATTTATAAGACAGCACACGCTACGCTCCAAACTAATAATACCTAATGCATAAAATTAAATACAATTGTAATGGTGGTGGTCTCTCAGGGTGTAAAAAAAAGTTCTCGCACGATTTCAACTGGGTATCTATATTGTGGAACACTTTACAATCGCTCAAAACAATTCAGGATGGGAAAACAGGTATGTATTGAAAACGGAAAAATAAGCGTCGGCGCGTGTTGACGCCGGTCTGTCTTCTATCTCTTTTTCACTTGACAATCTGAGGTTTGACATTGACAGTCGAGTAGTTCTGGCGGTGGGAGGCTAGTCTTTTGAGCATTTTATAAGGGCAGTGTGAGCACAACTCTAGGCTACCTAAAGCCCGCGTTACAACCTCCCCCACTGACCCAGACAAGCGCCCTCGCGTCTTGGTCAGTCAAGGAATCGTTTAGGCCTACCACGCTTTCGTTTCTCGTTGACCGGCGGTTGTACATCGCCTACGAATGGGGTCAGCTGAGACACGTGATACCTACCTAAAACCTGATTATCACTCAACCTCTCTAATACATAGGTAGTCGAGCTAGCCGCCTCTTTAACTCGATATGGCCCGTCTCGACGGGGTATAAACTTAGTCGTTTGTCCGCTCGAAGCGTCGTTACTTCCCTGTGTCTTCAGGAGCACGAAATCACCGGAGGAGTAATCAGGAGCAGGGCGACGACCCTCGTCGGCATAACGCTTCTGGTTTGCTTGAACCTTCTCGTGTACTTCTCTAGCTTCGAATAACACATTCGAAATCCGCTGGAGGTATGGGGTGAGACTCGTTATCACGTTATCACTCTCTAGGATAGCTCGCATGTCTGTGATCACGTCAGCTGGCGCTCGTATTTCTCGACCGAATGTGAGATAAGCTGGTGAGTATCCTGTGCTGCTAGTCACTGCAGAATTCATCGCAAAACGTATAGCGGGCAGGTGAACGTCCCAAGTGTGGTGATCCCTCCCAACCAGGATGGCGAGTTGAGGTTTCAAGTCGCGGTTCTTTCTTTCGACCGGATTAGCTTGTGGATGATATACTGGCGAAAGCGATTGGGTAATGCCGAACGAATGACAAACCTGTTGCATTACCTCGCTTATGAATTGGACACCATTATCGCTCAGTACTCGTCTAGGCACTCCGTATCTCAGGAATACCTCTGAGATCAAGACCTTGGCACAGTCTGAACTGGTAGCGTTTTGTAGAGCAAAGAGCTCTACCCATCGGGAACACGTGTCTTCCAAGATCAGTATCCACTTGTTCTTGTCGGCGGTCTCCGGTAATGGACCAAAAAGATCCACGGCGATAACTTCAAAGCGGCGATTGGTTGCAGGAGTCTGCAACAGACCGGATGGTTTTCTATTATCGGCTTTGTACCTCTGGCAGTCTACACACTTCTTCAGGTATGCCATGACGGATTGCCTCATCCCGGACCAGTAGTACTTCGATTTCACTCGATCAAGTGTTCGCTCTACTCCGAAATGTCCAGATGTCGGTGCGCCATGGTATTCTGCCAGGATTTTCTCGCGCTCGTGTTCAGGCACTACTAGACATGCAGTTTCTTCATCGCATTCTTCTGGTCCGTACCTGTATAGTATGCCGTCTGACGTCATAAATCCCCTATCGGACCAACTTCTCCCCCTGAACGGATCGTCGGTTGACTCCAGATCTTCAACGATCTTGCGTACTTCAGGGTCCTTGAGTTGGTTCTCGCGAATATCTTTGGGACTTCTAGATGGCAAATCAACTTCAGCGTAGCAGATGTCACAATCTACTTCGTCTGCACAGGGTGGACGCGAAAGAGTATCGGCAATGGCGTTAGATTTTCCGGGTATGTACTCAATGCGGGGCAGGTATTCTTGAAGAGTAAGGGCCCACCTCGCTAAACGGCCGCTGGGTGACTTGACGTTCATGAGCCAGCGGAGGGGTTGGTGGTCACTCTTCACCACTACTTCTGATCCTTCAATGTATCCACGGAACTTCATAACTGCCCACACCACTGCCAGGGCTTCTCTTTCCGTCGTGTTGTAGTTCCTTTCCGCGCTATTTAACAGTCGGCTTGCGTATTCAACTGGTTGTTCCTCGGGGCCCTCCCCCTGCATTAGTACTGCTCCGAGGCAGTAGCCACTGCTGTCAGTTCTCAGCGTGAACGGCTTCGATTCGTCGGCTTGACGCAATATCGGAGCAGAGACGAGCAGTTGTTTAATGCGGTCGAAAGTAGCTTGTTGCTTCGAGGTCCACGTCCATACGCTGTCCTTTTTGAGAAGATCCGTCAAAGGTCTGGCGACATCGGCGTAATTGGGTATGAATCGCCGGAACCAGCTGGACGTTTGCAAAAAGGTCTTCACTTGTTTAACATTCTTCGGCGGAAGCATGTTAGCAATGGCCGCGGTCTTGTCGGGGTCTGCTTTTATTCCACCCGGTACAATCACGTGGCCCAGAAACTTAACAGACTCGCGAGCGAAGTAACTCTTCTCGCGGTTAATACGCAAATTATACATCTCGAGCCTGTTGAATACGGCTTCCAGGTCTTCCAGGTGCTTAGGGAAAGACTCTGAAAGAATGATGATGTCATCTAGATACGTAAGCAGCGAAACGTTGGCCAGTTCTTTACCAGACCTGAACCGGTCCATCAACCTCTGGAAGGTGGCGCCAGAATTACGCAAACCCATAGGCATCCTTTTGAAGCGGAAGCATCCAAGAGGACTCACGAATGCTGTTTTATCTCGATCGTCAGGCTCTACGCCTATCTGAAAATAGCCCGAACGAAGGTCGCAGGTCGTCATGAAGCTGGTGTTCTTGGCTGCGTGGAGGACATCTTCGATCCGCGGAAGAGGGTAACGGTCAGGTTCGGTCACGGCGTTTAACTTTCTGTAGTCGACACAAAGCCGAACGCCTCCGTCCTTCTTCGTCACGAGGACTACGTTGGCAGCCCACGGTGAGTCACACTCTTCAATCACGTCAGCATCCAGAAGCTTCTGCAACTCCTGTTCTAGAATAACCTTCTTTCCGGGAGATAATCGGTAAGGAGGCGACGCGATAGGCTCTTGTTGCGCGTCGATCTTCAATCGATGCGTGGCGTATTCAGTCGGAGGCCCCGCCTTAGCGAAACGGTCGGCTCTCTTTATCAGTAAAGAGTTCAGCTGGGCTCTCTGGTCTGACGTTAGTTTAGTGCCCTCTTCGTCTCTCAGCTTTAAATTTGATGCATCTACTTTCATCAGCTCTGTCTTGCTGGTGGTATTGAGCTCGAAACTGGTAACAAACGGATGCCAGCGCCGTGGCTCATCGTTGAAACACCAGCTGCACTGTGGTAAGTCCAACAGGATACAAGCGTTCATTATAAAATCCCTACCTAAGAGTGTTCGCGTCGGCGCGTTTGGTAACACCAAGAATGTAGTAGGTACCGCGCGACCCTCCAAGGTCACGTAAGTATCGCACTCGAGTGCGGTACATACTTGCTGTGAACCGTCAGCAAGCCCTATGGTTCGTGAAGTTTCCTTAAACTCTACGCCTGCATCTACAAGTAAACTATACAACAACGGACCCGCAATAGAGTGCGTGGCCCCAGTGTCCAAGATAGCTACGCCCTTTTTGCCTACTACTCTAATTTCCAATAGCGGAAGCGAATCGTCACTATCAGTAACATAGGCGCTGCAAAAATTGGCTGAATCGGATTTACTTGTACTTGGCGCGCTTTTACAAGTTTCACACTTCGAACGTATTACTCCTAGCTGACCACATCCGTAGCAACGTAACTGAGTAACATTACTCGATTTATTTAAAACGCTACTACTATCAACTTTACTCAATTTTTTTTCCTCTTTGTTACGACACTCATCAATGGAATGACCAAAAAGCTTGCAATAGGCGCACTTTGGTCGAACACGCTTCTGTTGCCCCTCACTATCGCTACGTTTCGTATTTGACGTGCGCAATTCGGACGATGACCTAACATTTGGTTTCGTCGCGCTCAATGTGTCACCTACGGCGTTTGAAGGGTTAACGCTCAGAGTTGTGCTCAAACAATTCCTACCGGCAGCGAAAGGGTTAATACCGGAGTTTGTATTACTAGAAGGGTTAAATGAACTCACCTCCGCCAAAGACTCCTCGACTAACCTGACTTTCGCGATCAGCTGTTCTAGCCCGTCCACTGCATCGCGAGATACACGTTTTCTAATCCTTCGGTCCAACAAACCGTACACAATGTCCAGCTTCATCTCTTCCGATACGACATACGGTAACTTCACTAACAACGCGCGCACTTTACAAATGAATACGTCCGCTCGTTCGACACTTTGTTCGGTAGCGAAAATGTCACGAAAGATTTTGTACGCGGGACGCGGCACTCCGTACATTCCGCGAAGTCGCTGCAGGGCGTCACTCCACGATGCTACCGACGACTTGACGCCTTGCCACCAAACGGCGGCCTCGCCTGTCAGCAGCATCGGTAGCCCCTTCAGCGCGTGCTCCTCGCTGACGTTGGTGCAGTCCCGGTAAACTTCGATGGTGTCGATAAACGCCTCGAGCTCGTCCGCGTTCTTTGATGCTCCGTCGAAGCGCGCTGTGCACTTCGAGAAGTTGCCGGATCGTGATGTATGGTGTTGCGTGTCGGGTCTCGGTGATGGCGTGCACTAGTCTCTGCTACTGGCTAACATGTTCTCGAACAGGGCTCGGTTTGTTTCTGCCTGGCTCCTGGTAATATTAGCCATCAGCGATTGGAACATCTGTTCCGACATGGTGATGTTCTGTGAAGGTGATGATGATATCACTGTCCTGTTGCTCTCGTCGGTGTCGGATCCCGACTCGTCACTCTTGCCGATTTGCTTCTTAGGTGGCATGGTAGGTGGTATCGGTACTCCGACGTTTCTCGACGGTGAAAATAGGTATCCTGTAGGTAGGTACGATCTCCTTCTCGGCCGGTGGCGGCGGCGGTCGCTGTGAAGACGCGTTAAAATGCCGCGTGCACAATGGACTCGCCCACCCGTTCGTCTCGATCTCGATCCAGAAGATACTTCTTCGTACGTACGTACAATGGACTCTTCCTACGGTGCAATTGTAGCGCCCTTGTGTAATAAAACACGCACAGCAAGATGGCGGGTGTATGTTATTCGCCGAGTTGAATCGTGCCCGCAAGTTGGGTGCCACTGTAATGGTGGTGGTCTCTCAGGGTGTAAAAAAAAGTTCTCGCACGATTTCAACTGGGTATCTATATTGTGGAACACTTTACAATCGCTCAAAACAATTCAGGATGGGAAAACAGGTATGTATTGAAAACGGAAAAATAAGCGTCGGCGCGTGTTGACGCCGGTCTGTCTTCTATCTCTTTTTCACTTGACAATCTGAGGTTTGACATTGACAGTCGAGTAGTTCTGGCGGTGGGAGGCTAGTCTTTTGAGCATTTTATAAGGGCAGTGTGAGCACAACTCTAGGCTACCTAAAGCCCGCGTTACACAATCTATTAAATCAGAGAAAAATAAAACACACAATAGTAGGTACAGTACAGACATTGCAGACATGTTAGCTGCCGATGGGCAGAGCGACCGGGACATCGGGCCACGCACTTTTATCATCAATATAGCTATCTAAAGTATAATAAGCTTTTTATCACATCAATTCGAAAATAGATAGTTTGCTCTTCGAAAACAGGTAGCAAAATAGCACTTTGATCCCAAGGGCGGTAAAGTACTTTACCGCCCAAGGGCGGTAATGTGATTTGAATTTGGAATGTGCTTATTGAGTAAATGTTCTAATCACCAAAGAGATCACGAACACTGTATGAACAAGCAGGCTTTATGAGTAAAAAAAAAGCGCCTGAACTAAATAAAAATAAACAAAAACACGTGAAACGCGCATTCCACCTTTGTTCATAATTGTTTACTCAAATTCAGATTTTACTTAGTTTTATGAAAATAAATAAAATTACAATAAATACATGATTATGACTATGAGATTATGTGACATTGTGACAATTTGACTATGTGACTATGTGACTATGTGACTATGTGACTATGTGACTATGTGACTATGTGACTATGTGACTATGTGACTATGTGACTATGTGACTATGTGACTATGTGACTATGTGACTATGTGACTATGTGACTATGTGACTATGTGACTATGTGACTATGTGACTATGTGACTATGTGACTATGTGACTATGTGACTATGTGACTATGTGACTATGTGACTATGTGACTATGTGACTATGTGACTATGTGACTATGTGACTATGTGACTATGTGACTATGTGACTATGTGACTATGTGACTATGTGACTATGTGACTATGTGACTATGTGACTATGTGACTATGTGACTTTGTGACTTTGTGACTTTGTGACTTTGTGACTTTGTGACTTTGTGACTTTGTGACTTTGTGACTTTGTGACTTTGTGACTTTGTGACTTTGTGACTTTGTGACTTTGTGACTTTGTGACTTTGTGACTTTGTGACTTTGTGACTTTGTGACTCCGTGACTCCGTGACTCCGTGACTCCGTGACTCCGTGACTCCGTGACTTTGTGACTTTGTGACTTTGTGACTTTGTGACTTTGTGACTTTGTGACTTTGTGACTTTGTGACTTTGTGACTTTGTGACTTTGTGACTTTGTGACTTTGTGACTTTGTGACTATGTGACTTTGTGACTTTGTGACTTTGTGACTTTGTGACTTTGTGACTTTGTGACTTTGTGACTTTGTGACTTTGTGACTTTGTGACTTTGTGACTTTGTGACTTTGTGACTTTGTGATTTTGTGACTTTGTGACTTTGTGACTTCGTGACTTCGTGACTTCGTGAATATGATTATGATTATTCATAAGTTGCACTAAGTTATTTTCTCATAGAGGGTGATAAAAAGTAGAGTGTCCACCTCGGGAGCAACACTATTTTAAGCTCGAGTGAAGTACTTTGAATCCCTCGCTACGCTTAGGATTCAAAAAACACTCTCGCCATAAAAATAGTTGTTTGCTCCCTTGGTAAACAATCTACTATTACTTATTAGATTATTCTTAATGTATGCTTTAAATTTTCTAATAGGAAGCCCAGTGGCACTTTCTGGAAGTTTATTATAGAAGCGTATACCATTCCCCATAAACGAGCCATTTACCTTTTGGAGTCGAAATTTAGGGATACATAATTTGTTTTTATTTCTAGTGTTAACGTTATGTGCATCACTCTTTTTCTTAAAGCTATCTATGTGTTTATGAGTGTATAATAGATTTTCATAAATATACTGTGAAATTACTGTGAGAATATTAATTTCTTTAAATCGCTCCCTCAATGATTCGCGTGGTTTCATTTTATAAATGGCACGTAATAGCCCTGCTGAATAAGAATAGAAGTGACCTACTCAGGGTTACTGGTGACTTCTTCGTTGTAGAACACGGACAACAGAGACAGTATGAGTCGCCTGTCCTTGTCGTCCGTCACTCTGCCGCCATAGTTACACTCCCCTGCTAAGTAGTTCAACGCGTCGAATGGCGTCTCGGCGTACTCCGTCAGAAACATCTAAAAACATAAAGAAAAACTGAAACAGCTTTACGAATTTAATCCCCAGGCACGGTCGATATCCACTTAGATCTCTTAGTACCACTACGAACTCCAGATTATTTTGAGATTTCTAAGGCCTCCTCAAAATAATCTGGAGTTTAGTCTAGTCTAGTCCAAACATTTCATTTGGCACATACCACATTTTTCTGTAATTGGTATTCCATACGTGACAGATTGCAAGCCCATCGCCACTATTAGCAAACTCACTGGTTTCCCCACGATGTTTTCCTTCACCGTTTAAGAACACTGGCATTGCGCATATACATTTTTCTAAAAATCTATTAGTGCTCGGATTCGAATCGACGACCTTACGATCGGAAGGCGTTCATATATCCCACGAGATCATAGGTGCTCACAAACACAAACAAAGAACACAAAGTATGGTGAAATTGTTGAAATTATACACGGCAAGGCACACTAGTAAATAAATTGATCAATATTAAAAGATTACCTGCAGCTGCATGATACAAATCCTGAGATCACTCTCGTTGAACTCATACTGAATGTTCCATCCGAGAGGACCGAACGTCTTCCTCTCTTGCACGATGGCGTGGAAGAAGCACAGCGCGAACAGCAACCGTCGCCAATCCTCGGTCCGCGGGCAGGAGATGTAAAACTCGGGGTCGCAGATCGGGTCCGATATGTATGAGCGGTAGATGTTGTTTTTCAGGCCTTTTGGAGCTTCGTTCGTCATTTTTACACCTAGAAGTAAGTGGTATGGTGAAAGAAGCGAGCCACTAAGAGATCTATGGATATATTAGTCCCTATATAAGGTAGATATAGCCGGTAAACGTATAGCTTCATCAATAAAATTGTGCTTTTAATATTGTCCGTGTTTGAGCAAAGTCTATTGCTCTTTTTTATATATTTTTCAGAATCTGAATGGGCTCTAAGTCTACACGCCTGTAGTGACAATATTAAAAACGTGAAAGACACATCGAATGCCAATATGTTTAGGAGGACGTAGCCATATTTCGTGGAAACCACAAAAACGGTGAGCAGAAGTGTCAAAACTTACCATTTTGCAGAACAGTAACAGGGAAAGCTCGGCTTGGGTAGCTGGTCAACCAACATCTGCAAGTAAGTGTCTAATATGAGTCTTTCGACTAGTCAAACGTCAATGATAAATCGCCCCACTTGGACCAACTGAATCCAATACCTACATAATTACTTCACCTAGAAGTTTTTTTTACAACTAGCAGATAGAACAATAGCAGATAGCCCATCTGATGGTATGTGGTAACCATCACTTATAACAAAGCATTGCCTCGTAAGTCACGCACAATAGCAACGTGCCATACGATGCACTGCCCTGCGTCACAGATAAGAGAATACTAGCCTGCGTCCATCAACTTGAGGCATACAGATATTAAGCCTCATGTGCCTATAATTACACCGGCAACCACACTCTTCAAACCGAAACACAGCGTTGCTGCTTGGTGGCAGAGAAAGGCGTGGTGGTAAACTTCCCCGGACGAACCCTTCACAAAGAGCTCTACTACTATTAAAGTAAGTAAGTAATAGGTGCATAACTTGCCTAAAGTTAGGATGGGTGACTTGCGGCACGATGACCTCAGCGCAGATCCGCTCCAGCTCGCCCATCCACGAGTCCATCACGTGACAGTTCTGAAGGACCACCCACCCCCCGGTTTGGATGGCCTGGTTTATCATGCTCGATGCTATCGGACCCTGGTGGAGAAATATGATACTCTACCAGATTGTTATGTCAGTCTATGGGGTACTGTGTAGCAGCTGCTATCGAGGCATCGAAATTTCCAGCTTGAATTTGCCATTCAAGCGTAAGTGATGGTGAAATATTTGAAAATCTGTCTAACTAGCTTTTTACGGGTCATAGTTTCAAGGTAGAACAGGTTGGCTTACCTGGCCCTGCCCCAGCGAGATAGTTTCAAAAGTGACGACCTTCTTCTCCATGGAGAACTTGACCAGCCCTGACATGGGATCGGAGCCGGCTGACAGTATGAAGATCAGAGGTGAGCAACAGTTACTGTCATTGTACGACTTCTCGAGGTCGAACGGAGGAGGCTCGATGTACACTTTGCCCATCTCTTCCTCGACGTATTGTTGCACGAGAGGGATCAGTTTGTCCGGCCGAATGCATCTGTGGGAGTTTTTTGTGTATTAAAGTACTGAAACGGAATAAATGACCTAGGAATAATCCACTTGTTGGCATTGTAGTAATTTTGCTAGACCTCTAGGTCTATAGAAATACCAAGAGGTCTGAAGGTCTCAAAAATCTCGTACTCATGATGTTTAAAAAGAGATAGTCAGAGACAAACCTAAATACCTGTCTTCTCATTACGACGATGTCGTATTTATCGCTTAAGTGACCGTCCGTCGTAGTGTAATTAGAAAAAGCGTTAAATAATTCACGACGTGTCTGAATGATTTAACAGAGTAAAAAAGCGAACATCATCTTACCTTAGGATTATAAGTTTAGCAATGCCTCTTATATTTTCGTATGGAGAAGGAAACGTGGTCTCATGTGGAGCCGAGAGATCGTAAAACTCTTTCCAAGCTAACAAACTTTTTTCAAAATTTTCTTTGAATCCGCGCAGTCTGGAACAAAAAACTAAATTGAACTAAAAAACAACGTTAATCTTACAAAAACAATTATAAAGTAAGGTACTTTCACGAGTCATCAATGTTTTTATTTTATTTTAGAGCTATTTTAAAGCTCTTGTGGGTGTAATCAGTGCGTTAGTGGAATTACTCTACAATTGCATGTATTTATGCATTGGCCTACGACATGACAGGACCTTCACTTTTATTAGGCTCATGTAGCATAACCATGGTATGCTCACTGAGCAACACACCAAAATCAAAAAATTAGTTTCGAAGCTCAAATTTATAACACTAATTTATATCAGGGAATAAAATTAGACTGATGTACCTAATGCTTATAATTTAAATATTTTCTAATCTAACTTACCCGCTCAAATTGCTTGATCTCACTATTTCCGACCACGCCTTGTCAGAAAGCCAAGAGGGGGCGGGATTCTCGAAAGGATTGTCCAGAGCCACTCCTCCGGTCAGCAGGAACGCTACCAGCTCGTCGTCAATCTCACCCTGGAATTGAGGAAATTAGTGGCGGTAAGTGGCTGAAACACTTTATAGGCATCTCGAAATGCACTAACTTAAAATTATCTTGTTGCTTATTATTGCTTTATATTGAATTGAATTGAAAATATTTATTTCTCTTAAGAATTAGGTACAATTCACTTACAGAGAAAACTAAGGCTAAGTAAATTTAGTGTGCCTTTCGGCATAAGGAGCAGGTTATTATAAAATAAAATATGCTTAACAATGCGAAAAAACAAGAAATAGAAAGGTCCTAGTGGGTAGATTGTGCATTCAAAAATATGCGTTTAGTAGGCGGTAGTTACGCTTCGTTGTAGCGGTGGCTCGCTGTTGCCGCGATTGTGTTATAAAGACAACGCCACAGTGCGCGATAAAGATATGCTTGCTATACCTAAGGCTTTGGCATTGGCATTGGCATATTGCAACAACATTTAAGCTAGTTCCGTAAATTTCTTATTAAATTATTAAACCAATATTTTATACTTATTTAGTGTTCATCATTCATATTCATCATTCCATATAATTCTTCAATCATAATCAATATTTTTGTTGTTTATTGCTAATATGTATTTAATTAAATGTTGATATATTGTTAGATTTCTAGTTTGTAACTTATAAGATAGGTATATGTAAAGTTTTAACTAGGTGTAAGTAAATAAATAAATAAATCATTCATTTTCATTTTTGAGGTGCTTGGTTGTCTAGTCGTATGAAAACAAAAGTTAGAAGAACTGTCTACGATGATAAATTTTATTTAAACCTTTACAAAACCTAGCGGCTCTCTTGAGAGCCAGGAACACAATCGATAATTCTTACATTTCAAAGGTTAAAATTATTATAATTTTCTTGTCCTTACCGCATATGCTACCTATGTGGGGTCGACATCGTCTTCCTTTTATCTTTGTCAGTCATAAAGTTTTCAATGATGACTGCTATTTACAAAACATTCGAATTATGATTATGTTTATGATGATAAATTAAAATTCGGAAGTGGCTTTAGCTTCGTTCAAACTATTCGTACTTACCTTCGGCCTCAATATCCCAAGTGTGAGAACGAGAGAGAATATAAGCTTGTCCTTCTCGAACAGACTTCTGCAAACGTTCTCGTAGATACTCTTGGTGAAGTAAGCGTTGAGTCCTGACAGCCTTTCGTCGAGATCATCGCTTTTGGGAGAGTTTATGATGGCCTGATTGTAGAGGTTAATGAACCTAGAAATAACCACAGATGTCACTAAATGTGATGTGATCACATTATCAAAAACTAAGGAGTTGAACGAAAATTATAAATGTATCCAAGATTAGGGAAAGGACCTAGTTTGGATCCCCAAGTGACACCTCATACCCAAAAATTTTAAATCGATACGAAATGAAATACATTAGTGGAAACTGTTTTTTTTACTTGATTTTATACAACGTGTTTATTAAGAATTGTAGGGATCCGAAAGCAGGATATTCTACCGGTCATAACGAACAACTTTTGTTCTACGACTTTTAAAATTTCAAAGTTTTTCATTCATGAAATGCCTCTTAAACTTTTATCTAAAATGAATCTAAACGCATCATGAGGCAGCCCTATTTACAGCTGTTCTTTGACCTCTAGTTGTTAACCTTAGATAAAATAGGTAACAGAACTGCCACCAATTACCTAGTAATGTGCCTACCTAATAATGATGTTGCTGTTTTTAAAGATCTTGGTATGTAAAAGAAATATTTTCGCGACTGTAATCCCTAGTCACGGTAAACATTCTCTGAGATCTTTGGTACTAATACCTATTCAGTAACTAGGTACCTACGTGGCTACGTACTCAATATTTAATAGAATATTTATTTTTGTTTAATTACTAGATGTCGCAAACCAATGTTTATGATATTCATAGTTCTTTAAATTGTAACATGTTACTTTACACCATGGTTCATTGACACGACAAAATTATTCAACTGCAATTTTGGGAAGTGTCTAGTCTGTCCTTTTTAATCTTTGACTAACCTGTCTGTCATTGGTTGCATTTAAAAACGCATATCCAATCAGGACGGCCGACGGCCGCCGATCAGTGTTACCATTTGTGGCAGATTTCTGCCATTTGGCAGATTTTAAATATTTCAAGAAAAATCTTATTAGTTTGAATTTTTAATGAAATAATATTTATAATTTATTTATTTTTTACCGAACTGGAAACTTCTTATTCTTTTTTACCTTTATTGATTTGGTTTCTAAACAACTTCTATCTCGTTTTAGATAACTGCAAACCGTTACAAACGATCAAAAGATAGTAACTGAATGTAATGTAGGTATTTAATTTATTCCGTAGCCACGAAGGAGATGGTATGAAGTCATATTTTTGGTATTTTTATCGTCAAGCTTGGTAGATTTTGATAGATTTTTTGGCAGGTGTGTGGTAGAACCGCCACTTTTGAGATGGTCACCCTGTTTGTGTTTACATGCGTTGTTGTACATTGTTTTGTTGAGAAAATGTCTTCAAACGTGATAAAATGGTGATTGTTATGTAAAAAGCCGTCGTCAGTCAGTGTGTATATGGGCAGTGCCTACGAGGTAATGGTTTAGTGTGAAGTTTGAAGCCTGTGTCGTGCGAAATCTCGCAAACTTACCAAAATCCAGTTTTATCCAGTGTTATTATAGCCAATAAATAATGACAAAATCCATAGGAACCAGTAAAAATATCGTGTCAGGGGATTGGCGGCGTACCTACCTACCTACCGAAAGGTAAGTATTTCAAATTATCTCGTAGGTTATCGTTGTTTTTCTCTTTCCTAGATAGAAGCGCGCGTGCGTGTGACCTTGACACGTACACAGACAGGGCTGTTGCAAATTTCTGAGAAAATATTAATTTTACTTTTCTATGGGAATTTCGAAAACGATGTATTCAACCGTTGCACACGTCAAAGTATTCCAGTGCTTGGTCTAAATACACGCTCTTTGTTTCCCTACATAACTTCATCAACACGTTGTATATTGTACTAAAAATTTTCAAGTGCTTACCAGTTCAATGAATATTGGTACATAGGATCAATGGCCGCCAGATCTGATATACAAAAGAACAGGACAGAGCTATGTTTCGACACCGGCACGTATAGCAGTCTCGCTTCGTCTATCTCTATTTCTGTTACAGCAGCTGCGGCTTGCTTCGCCGTGATCTCTATCGAGAGGACCTTGGATGATGAGAGGATCTGATTCGCTGACTCGTCTTCTAAGATGTTGCCGGCTGATGACAGCACCTGTAGAAAATAAATTGAGAAAGGCCTTGTGGTGATCTTGGGTTATAAGTTTTAAGATCTACGACTCTAAGACATACTGTTGTAAACATGTCTGGCTTTTAACAGTTAAATAACTGCATGTTATGGTTTTACCTCAAGAATCTGGTCTTCAATCTCCTTCAGCGTGCGTTTGTTATTGGCTCCCTCGACAATAAGCTGATTCTTTTTCAGCTCTAATTCAGGCCTATCCTGTGCCACCACGATGCCCAACAGCTGGTCTTGCAAGCCTTGTGGTGTTATCATGAAGTTTAGCATCGTAACCTGATAACAAAACAAAACACCGTGATATGACTTCCATCAATCATTCGAGTTGAACTCTGCAATGAATCCTGATAGTACCTACCACGAGTCCTGATAATGTCTTACCTTGACCGCTATCTCCGGAAGATAGTGGGGATTGCTCAATCGCGTCGTGATATAGAACCGGAAGTTATAGTTGTACTCCAAGATGTTATCGCCGAGCTTCAAGCAGTCTATACCACCGGACCTGTCAACAAGGTTATTGATCTTCCATTTCGGTCTAAGACAAACTACGACACGTAACACATTTATTATTAGTATGCTTCATTCTCTGCCAATCAAAGGGTTCATATAATATGCTGATAAACTTGTGCCCCTTTCGATAGATTGACACACCACAAAACTCAAAACACGACTTATAAGATAAAAGAACCCAGTATCGCTAGGTTTCTAATTTATGGTGTTGTTCTACGGCTTATAGATACCTGAAGATATTCCTCAGTAACACCGGTTCCAGCACAGCGTCCAGTTGCTCTCGGATATTCTCCATCAGCACGGGGAAGCCCAGCTGGATAGCGTTCTCCAGAACCCTCACGTAGTTACCGTCCGTCAATTTGATGACCTTCAGTTGGTTCTCTCGCTCCATATTCTTCACCCATTTATTGGATTGTTCTAGAAATTGATATTTTTTATTGATACATATTTTTATCAGAAACTGTGAAGAAAAATATTGTGAGGCAACTGGTAAGTCCTCGAAGCGGCAAGAATTTGACGCAATGAATATTTCCTCATTCCCCTACCTTTTAGATACATCACTAAAAGGTATAGTTAGTCATCAGTTCATAGTTTTCTCTTTTTCCTTGAGTGTTTGAGTGCTAAAAATAATTATATTATAGCAGTGTTAATCCATAATTTGTCTAATACCCTCAGCCCTAAGAAGGGTCCTCTAGGAAGAGTCCAGAACAAGGGTATCTTTGTAGATCAAGTAGTTATCATAAACAAGCACAAGAAAAGTTGGCAAAGTAAATAATAGACCAAAACCTTCCTTACCTTGCGGATCAATCATCAGCGGCCACCGCCTGGACTTAGCGACGATGATGCCGTTCTCGATAGAGAAGGCGTCCACCGGCAGCCCCGCGATGTTCCACGCGCGGATCTCGACGGGCTCTCCCAGCGTCGTCACCAGGGAGTACGCCTCGGAGCACGGGATGTCTGGAATATACCTTTCACATTCAACATTCTCCGAGTCGATGGGTCGACGACATCGTGAAGGTTCCAGGAAACACCTGGACCAGATACGCACAGAGGAGATTGGCCAAACATGAGGGAGGCCTATACCAGGCTGAGATGATGTTGATTGAACATTCTTGCTCCTAATTGGTCGAAAGTTTTATGAATTGAGATTATGTTTGCTGTGCAGGATGGTATTTATTGCAGGTGATAAGTAAACAAGAAGATTATCTAAACTTTTATACAATTTAACCTCCCGCGGCATTTACGACTTTGACCATCATCCATTGGTTCAAGAAAATAGTATTCTTACACGTCTTTTGGTTCACGAAAGCCATCAAACAACCTTTATTCCCCAACTATGTGCTATGTTCATAGTAGGTACACTAACCCAAATTCTGCGTCTTCTCATTCCACATCTGTACGATCTCCCGCCGGTAGTTGACGGTGTAGGGGCCCAGATATGCGATGAATCCAGCTGACAGCAACACGTCACCTGGAACCAAAACGCTGTTCGTAATATCTTATGAGCTAGGTGACTTTCTCTGACTACGGAATATGTTAGCCTCCTAAAGGTTTCCGTCGCATATAAATGACTGCTAAAACCGGTACAGCTAAAGGTGCACGTAAGCATGTAAGCACTAAGTAGAAAATACCATTAGTTGACACCAGCTACTGCCGGCACTGAACGATGTTAAAAAAAAGTTGATTTGGTAAAACCCCTGCATGATAAACCCGTGCTGGTCTTTTCATTTTATCATCAGCCTAAGTCCATTGATAGACATATTTTGGGGGTTTGCCGTTAGTCACCATGCTGGTGTGGCGCATAGGTGACCGCAGATGCTGCTGTCTATCCCCCCCCCTGACCAGTTTCCCCTTAAAATATACTTCACCCTAAAACGAACCAATAATATTGGAGAGCAGCTCTTGCAACTGCCGCGCCAGCTCGGTCCAGCGGGTCTTCTCCCCGCCCAGGCCGCCGATCAGCTGCTCAGCGCGGGAGAGCTTGGTGGAACACAGTTCTATCTCGTCTTCTAGACCTTTCTTCTTGCGGGTCATTTCGGCGAACTCGTCGTTTAGAGTCTGGTAAATAAGGTAGATATACCTTCACATACTATTGTAAAATGGGGCACGAATGAATAAGTTATCTTTTACACTGTATAAATAATCTACGCACGCATATTAGTAGCAAAAGACTTGATTTTTACCTGTGGTTTGTGTAAAAGTTCGTACGGGTAGAACCACCACCGTTCCTATATTTTTACCGATACAGAATCACTGAATGTTACCTAGTTATGAAAATCGCAGGTAGTAAAACTTGTTTGGATTATAATGATATTTTTGCTCAACCTTAGTAATGGTATTCTCTGAAACTGTTTGTGATTTTTCATAACTACATTCAGTTATTTTATATCTTTGACCTCCTAAGACCCGGAGTTACATTTTTTGTCATGGTAGGTACACTCTGTGCAGAAAACTGTACAAATTAAAAATTCATTGTCAGACCCAAGGATAAAAATACTTATTTTTTGTATTATTTGAGTTTTTAAGATGAAAATTGATTTTGTTTGTTATGTACAGAAAAATGTTCAGCGGGTCTCACTGACTACAGAGACAGATGTTGTGTTGAAACTGATTAAATTAATATAATTTGTACATTATAATGTACCTGGGGTCTTAGGAGGTTAAAAATGATTAAAATGCGAGCGAGAAGTTCTTTGACAGTTGTCTGCATTTTAAAGCTACCTGTGATTGAATGAGTAACTAGCCTGCAGTTTATCCAGGACTCCTTGTAGCTGGGCCCGCTTCAAGTTGAGGGTATTCATCTGCATCTGTAGCTCGCCTTCTGCTTCAGCCAGTGCTGCCTTCTTCGGAGCTACCACCTGCGGAAAAACAAACAACCAATTTAACAATTACTAGTACTAATCAGATTCAAATTCATCTTTGTGCTATATGCAAAACATTTACGAAATCAGCAATAAGCGATCTTCAGCTATCTACAGATAACTGACGATCCCTGAGGCTGAGGTACACCTCGATCCGAGTCTTTTTCGGTTTTGTTATTTAGTTTACCGTATTCCGAGCCTGGATTTTGTATAGAGCCATGAGAGTTCTCAGCACACCCGGTAGCCTCTAAAGGGTGTGCTGAGAACTCTCGTGGCTTAAGAATAAAAATAAGAATATTTATTGAATAACTGTGTACATAAAGGTGTTATAAAATTAATACAAGAGTCAACAGTTTATCCATTTCAGACGTACAATATTTCTATAAATTACCTACTAATAAAATTTAAGGTAACAAAGTCAAAACTTAACAAAACTCTGAGATTACAATAAATCTGAGGCACTAGATGAGATCAAAATAGTCCTTCACTTTTACTCACTTCACAATTATTATTATATAGGATCTTTTCGAGTCTACATACAAAATCCGGCCTGACGATACAGAAAACAAAAAACGAAACATAAAACTCAGACTTCACTGGAGCTATCTGAGCTAACAGTCAAGTCCACTGCTAAACATAGGCTGCTAAACAAGAATACATCATAAATCTAGGCGTAACTTAAATAAAGTACAATGGGCGGCCTTATCGCTGAAAGTGATTTCTTCCAGGCAACCTAAGCTTCGTCTTTCCTTCGACTTTTCCCCCTTAATAACTGAAAATCTGACCTTAATGACTCGATCGTACACATCCATAGCTCTGACCCAGCGGCAGAGTCCCTCACAGGCAGAGGACACCTTCGCGATCACGATCGGGTCGAACTCACGGTCCGGAATGTATCTATAACAAGATGAATGGCATGGTAAAGTTTAAGGTACTTATTCATATTCCCTACTTTATAAAGTATCATCATCATCATCATCAGCCTAAAGAAGTCCACTGCTGGACATAGGCCTCCCCTATACATTTCCAGGAAGAAGGATCCGAGCCCTCTCCATCCACCGACTTCCTGCGATCTTAATAATGTCGTCAGTCCATCGTGGTCGCCATTCGAGAACCTTTATTCCCCAACAATTTACAAGTATTCTAAAAAGTATTCAGTATGTTTATTGCCTTATTATGTAAGACTTATTTTTTTTTTTAATATATTTTTTAATTTATCATTCCTCGTTGAGAAAGAGGACGAGACTCGAAGCCCGATGTCTCTAAACTGCATGCATCTAAACTTACTTGCAAAACTAAAACCGAAACCAAAACTAAAACCGAGGAATCTGCTAATCTTGAATAACAACCGTAATAGTTTCGTAGCATGTCTACGAGCGTAGCAGTAGCGTAGCACAAGCGCTACGATATTAATAGGACAGTATTTGATCAGTTCAGGCGACACGAATGTACACAAACGTTAAGGGGCTGACAACTATCAAACAACTTCTCGCTCGCACGTTTCGACATGTTGAAAGATATAAAATCTCTAAATTCAATTTCGAAAAATCGCAATCAACCATTTTGTGTGCAATCACATTGCATACAGTTTAGTAAAAAAATCATTTTGATCGATACATGTTTTCCTACTCAAAAGTTTGCTTTACTAGTTTTCGTACATAAGCTAACTTTTGAGTAGGAAAACTTGTATCTCGTATTATTTTTCGAAAATGAGTTTAGTGATTTTATATCTTTCAACATGTCGAAACGTGCGAGCGAGAAGTTGTTTGATAGTTTTCAGCCCCTTAAGTTAGCCATTTAGCTGAGCGATAGATAATCTACGACCTTATGCAGTGACACAAAACCATATATGCGGTCCCTCTAACCTCACAATTTCGTAGATTATCAAACTGTACTGTACTTGTGGTGAGCACTGGTGGTTTAGTGGTACCGGCCTGCCTTCCGATCCTGAATTCGTGGGTTTAGAACCGGTCGTGGACCAATGAGGATTTCTGTTCAAAAATGTACGTGTACAATGCCAGTACTCTCAAACGGTGAAGGAAAACATCGTGAGGAAACCGGCATATCGTAGAAGCTAAAAGGTTTAAAACATATGTTGTGCTGAAAGGAGCGTTTGAGGCGCACTTAAAATCCTTTCACCACACTGTTTGACAAGAGGAAGAAAAGTGTACTTGTCTCTGATCTTCTTCATGGTAGGCACAGGTATGTTGTCCTTGTCGTAGTTCCGCAGACCGTCCAGGAACTTCATGTCTCCGAGCATCTTCTGCGACGGGCCCCAGAAATCTTCGAACGGTTTCCCTGAAATTAATTATATCCAAGATTTATAGAGCACCGGTAGTCTAGCGGGAATGACCCCGCCTTCCGGTCGTAGGTTCGAATCCAGTCATGCACCAATGAATTTTACCTATCTAAATATGTATGTGCGCAATGCCAGTGCTCTGCTAGTACCCTTAAACGGTGAAGGAAAACATCGTGAGGAAACCAGTTCTAACAGAGGCGATGGGCTTGCAACCTGTCACGAACGGGATACCAACTACTGCAAAATGTGTGTATGTGCCAAATGTAATGTTCTGACGTACCTCCGACTACCCCCTCAGACGTCCTTAAAGAATCTGGAGGTATTACTTGGTACTAGTGAGTTTTGAGATAAGATAAAAGTTTGTATGTAAGTTCGTATTAGTTAGTGGATGCCAGAAACGGAGGTTTTAGTTTAGCGACTGCTAGAACCCGGATCGACAGCTATACTTGCTGATAAAACAAGCAGATGTCCCGTGATGTTAAACAGTAACCACTACCTCTAACAAAACATTGCCTCATAATTCATGTTCGTTATAAACATGTCCTATGGTGCACTGCCCTGCGTCCATTACATACATACTTGTGTTATACAGTCAATGTATTTTCACCGGCAACCACAACCTTCAAACCGAAACAGAGCAACGCTGCTTGGCGGACTAAATATGCATTATTGTAGTACATCCCCGGGCGAGCCCTTAATAAAGTGCTCTACGGGAAAGACTTTGTTTTTGTGTTCTTTATAAGTGACACTTGTTACACTTACACTACATTTTACTGATATTTCTTTATTCTATCACCTACTACGTACCATTAGCATCCATCTTCCGATCCCCCTTGATGCCCTTCATCACGCACACAGCCTCCATGACCAGCTTCACGCCTGCGGGCGGGTTCTTCATGGATTTGACGAGGGTGATGTCAGCCGGCTTGAGCGTGTTCAGAGCATTCAAGGCGGCCTCGAGAGCCGGCACCGCCTCGGCGAGGTCGCTCTCGCAGTCGTCCTTGATGGCTTGCGCTGCTGCGGCTGCTTCGTTGGCTAAAGCTTCATCGGCGCCCACTATCTGTTGGCGGAACAAGCTCACGATTGTATTCTCCATAAGAGTATACTCAAAGTCAAAGTCTTCTTGTCGTGTCACTGGTTTTTTTTTAGAAACAGTTTGGTAAAAGGGTTTTAAGCGCGCCTCAAAGAGGCTCCTTTCGAGCACTCAGTCAAAGTCATAAGGGATTTATTCAATTGAATAACAAGAATCGTCTTAAAGCTAGGTGAATCAAAATGCCAGTTACACGCGAGAAGCCGAGAAGGACAGGCAACAAATTTACTTTACGGTTTACCCTGAAACAATCATCAGGTGGGCCATCTGGTGGTTCCACCAACAAGTTGTAAAAATAGTAGATTGTTCACCAAGGGAGCAAACAACTATTTTTATGGCGAGAGTGTTTTTTGAATCCAGAGCGGAGCGAAGGATTCTAGAGTAGAATCCTAAGCGTAGCGAGGGATTCAAAGTACTTCACTCGAGCTTAAAATAGTGTTGCTCCCGAGGTGGACACTCTACTTTTTATCACCCTCTATGAGAAAATAACTTAGTGCAACTTATGAATAATCATAGTCACAAAGTCACGAAGTCACAAAGTCACGAAGTCACGAAGTCACAAAGTCACAAAGTCACAAAGTCACAAAGTCACGAAGTCACGAAGTCACGAAGTTACGAAGTCACGAAGTCACGAAGTCACGAAGTCACATAGTCACATAGTCACATAGTCACATAGTCTCATAGTCTCATAGTCATAATCATGTATTCATTGTAATTTTATTTATTTTCATAAAACTAAGTAAAATCTGAATTTGAGTAAACAATTATGAACAAAGGTGGAATGCGCGTTTCACGTGTTTTTGTTTATTTTTATTTATTTCAGGCGCTTTTTTTTTAATCATAAAGCTTGCTTGTTCATGTAGTGTTCGTGATCTCTCTGGTGATTGGAACTTTTACTCATTAAGCACATTCCAAATTCAAATCACTTTACCGCCCTAGGATCATTTTTGGGATCAAAGTGCTATTTTGCTCCCTGTTTTCGAAGAGCAAACTATCTCTTTTCGAATTGATGTGATAAAAAAGCTATTTCTGTTTAATTTTCTGTTTCTGTAAACTTTCTGTTAATAAAATGAACTGAAAGATCGTACCTCCTTCTGCTTCTCGACCACGACGGTGTCCTGTTCTATCTTGATCATGAGCTTCTCCGTCTTGTCGGAGGTGTCGACGAGCAGCGGCTGCAGGTCGATGAGCTGCTGCTGCATGACGGCCACCTGCGCCGACGCGAACTCCAGCTGCTCCAGGCCCGTCTCGTATCTGCGACAACCGTGGACTTACATCTAAATACTTACTTTCCATCCTAAGGTTGCCGGGAAGAAATCGCTTTCAGCGATAAGGGCAGCCTTCATTAATTTAATTGTACTTCATTAATTTACGTCTAGATTTATGATGTATCCTTGTGTACAATAAAGTGTTATCTATCTATCTATAAAAATCTAAGGGTCGGGGGCACAACATCTTTCTTTTTTTGCACGTTTAATACGAAAGCAGGAGAAGGTTTTACTTGGTCCCCAAACTAGGATCAATTGTATTTCGTTAACACGTTTACTAAACTAAACAGAAGCGAGCATAGGTTAATATTGTCTTCGTCTGACAGTTCGCTAATCACGTTAGGGGCTTATTTTTTCTTGTGCAAAACGTTAATCGTCATCGCCTTCATAAATGTGTTTAGTGACAGAATACTATCTAGTACGAGTATCACTAAATCGTAACAAAAAACAAGGTAGTGAATTTACTCTCTGTTCCTTGCGACTATGCATATTAAGGAAAATGCAAGGCTATGTATAGACATAGACATAGACATAGACAGACATTTATTTGCTACTTTAACACACACATTACAAATTATTAAAAAAAACTAAAAAAAGAAACATTTTAAAAATACATAATGATTGAATGAGATGAAAATAAATATAGTTGTAACAAAAATAAATGGACAGATAACAAATGGAGTGAATTAACAAAACTAAATTAACTTAAAGATATGTGTGCTACTGCAGCAAATCGGTTCCAGCTCAGCATTATACTTCACCGTCCTTGGCGGCTCAGCGCTGTTATTCTGCCGGTACCCTTGATCAGAGCCATTTGACCCTGTGAGGACATTATTAATAAAAGGAAGAATATTAAAAGATGTGAATGTTTTTAAATAAAAATAAGAAGGTATAAAAGAAAATTGGAAATAATGTAGATATTTCTTTGGTTTCTCCCGATTACACAAGTCTCTTAAGAGCCAGGGTTTCACAGGAGAAACCAAAGGGTGTGAGTATGTGCATGTAGTGTAAAAAATAGATAAATGTGTGATTGGTTGCGAATGCAGGTGTGGTGTGTTTGTGTGCGAGTAAAAATGTGTATTTTTTGGCTTCTCCTGATAACGCAAGTCTCTTAAGAGCCAGGGTTTCACAGGAGAAACCAAAGTGTGTGATGTGTGAATTGTTAAGCTAATATAGATATATATATATATATATGCGTGTGGCTAGATAGATTCGATTCCTTGTGTGTAACTGTCATAATCAACAAGAGAATGGTGCACTATAACAATTTGCACCAGACAACCCAGCTTTTTGTTTTTCTAAAATAAATTTCTTATAATGTTTTTTAAACGTGTATTTTGATTCTAGCAATCGAAGAGGTGGTGGTATATTGTTCCAGCACTTGGTTGCCTGGTACCGAAAACTGCCTCTAAATGCAACAGTTTTGTGCTTACTATAATGCAATATATTACGAGTTGGCCTCTTGTCGTATTTACTTCGAGGATGGTTAAGCTTAGAGTGAAGGTACTCTGGCATCCCTGGCATACTGGTACCTGGTATCTGGTATACTGGTAAAAAATGTTTAATTATGTCCTCCTAACTTTTTTTTATAAAGCAAGGTAGGCAAATCTATAAGAATAAGAGTAGAAGAGCTCTTTGTGAAGGGCTCGTCCGGGGAAGTACTACCACCACGCCTTTTTCTGCCGCCAAGCAGCAACGCTGTGTTTCGGTTTGAAGAGTTTGATTGCCGGTGCAATTACAGGCACAGAGGCTGGAGCCTCAATGGCCTACCACTTAACATCAGTTGGGCCATATGCTTGTTCCATTGTCAATAGTATAAAAAAAATTAAACGGCCTATAATTTTTCTGTAAGCAAACGAAACAAGCGGGGTTCAAAATGATCCTTTTTATTGAACAGAATAAAGACCGTATGTATTTAAAAAAAAACTTGTAATAACATAAACTCACCGTATCCTAGAATTTGTGATCTGATTCACCTTCATAGCGTACAAGCTTTGGAAAGCCTTGATCAGCTCCAAATAGCTGGTAGGAGTGACGTATACTTTCCTACGCTGATCCGCGTAAAACCTGAAAACATAACATTTCATGATGGCACCTTCTTTTCGAAACAGTGTGGTGAAAGGATTTTAAGTGCGCTTCTAAAAGGCTTCTTTTAGAAAGTATGTAAATACGCATTAGTATTGAAATTTCACAAGGTGCTATAGTCGCGTTAAACACTCGCTGCAAACTAGGTCATAAATTATCGGAACGAGACAGCAATATTGCTCTCTCTCTCGCACTTAGGAGAACGGCACGATCCTTTTGTTTAAGCGGAGAGATGTGCATTATTTGGAGTCGATAGAACTATCGATACATGACCTTTCCGACCGCGCAACAACCGGGCGTTCTCGCTGAGTCATTCTTTTTATCGATAACGTGCATGCGCTCGCGCCGAGTACTCTGCACACTAGTGTTAAAATGGTTTATGACCGAGTTTGCAGCGAGTGTTTAACGCGACTATAATTCATCTGTCTCTTAGTGCGACCACCCGAACCAACGTTTATATCTAATTTATACCATAAAGCCATCTAGTGAAGGTGCAAACTCGCCTGTCACTGAGCGCCACCACGCTCGTGTGGAACAGCTGGCACATCTCCACGCAGGCTGCCCTCAGCTCGTCGCCCACATTCTCCATCTTGGAAATGAACATGGAGGCGACGCGCTCTAAGGCCTCGGCCGGCCATGCTGTGAACCTGGAATTTTTATGCGAATTGGAGTTTTTACTATAGAATTCTTTTCATAATGATCACCTTTACTATCAAAGTGTGTGGTCCTTGTCCATATTTTTTTTATGCGACTACGTCATGCAGACACCTTTTTTCCCCGGCAACCACACTCTTCAAACCGAAACACAGCAGCGCTGCTTGGCGGCAGGAAATGGTATATTATGCGTATATTTTGATATTATATAATTTTTATACAGTTTTCCTTTTATTGGGTTCGCTTAAGTACACACCCTACACCGTTATAGGTAAATAATCTTGAGTTAGAACCTACTTGGTACTAAGAGACCTCTGTCGTGTCACTAGTTTCTTTCGAAACAGTGTGGTGAAAGGATTTTAAGTGCTCCTAAAGAGGCTCCTTTCGAGCACTTGACACATGTTATAGAACTTTTTAGGTCCTACGACATGCCGGTTTCCTCACCATGTTTTCCTTAGCTGTTTGAGAGTACTAGCATTGTGCACATAAATTTTTGAACAGAAAAACTCATTGGTGCACGACCGGTTTCGAACCCACGACCTTAGGATCGGAAGACGGGGCCGCTACCACAAGACCACCAGTGCTCACTAAAAGACCTGAAGGGATATATATCGTGTCTGGGGATCAAAATCGTGAAGATGTTTCTTCTTTTTCTTTCTCCAAGTCGCATTAGCCCTAAGTGGTGGTAGAGATCTCACCAGTCAATAGTGCAGCAGTTGATGAGCGAAGGGAACATGCGCAGGCGGTTGCGGAAGGAGTCTCCGATGGGCGACATGGCCATCACGATGCGAAGGCTCGCCTTCACGCGCTCCACGTAGAAACCGAACATGGCTAGCGGGGTCGTTTCGATTTTCTTGCCCTGGTATGTAATAGAGATCGGTCAATGAATTTCACTATGAGTTGGTCAAAGTCAAAAGGTATTTCATTCAATAAAATCACAAGGATCACTTTGAAACGTCTTAAAGCTAGGTGACTCTAGGTGCCAGTTCCTAGAGTCAAAGTTCCTGGTGCAAAGGTTAATGGAGTCAAGTCAAAGTCAAAAGGTTAATCACAAAGTTTGTGCTCGAAAGGAGCCTCTTTGAAGCGCACATAAAAAATTTTCGATAGACTATTTCGAAAAAAACTAGTGCCACGATAGCAAGAAGACCAAGGAGGACTTTGAAACGTCTAGGTGATAGGTACCAGTTCCACGCGACCAAGTTTAGAAGAACAGACAACTTTACGGCTTGGTTCCTACCGTTATTTTGTATGATCCTTGTTACAGTATAATAATAATGAAGCTGCAGTGTGGTGCCAATAGAACTTAATAAAGCACCAATTAGGTGAGTAACTTTTAAATTACGAGAGAGAGATCTGAAATATCTAGAAAAGGTGGAGAATGCCCACCTTTTCTAGACTATTACACTATTACTATTACAGTCATCGATAGTAATTTTTATGTTGTTGTTGACCCTAAAAAGATGTTCTTTCAGATCTATACATAGTTATATCTAAGTGGGAGTTCGTAAGAGACCAAAAGTTAAGTAGATAAACACGAATCATCTCACCGATTCCCTGATGGCTGCCTGCATCTTGTCCATAATCTCGACCTTCTCGTCCATCCCGTACAGGTTCGGAATATCGCCAGTATTCAAGAGCATGTTGATGTCTTCCACCATGCCTTCGTACATTATCTGTACCCCAAGTATAAGATTTGCTTACGATATTTCGTTTTTCGTTTTACGTTTTCGTTCCGTGTATAATGCGGGTTTTGTATGAAGACGCGATATTGATACCGATACGGAACTTTACAAAACCCGCAATGAGCACGCAGCGAAAACGATTCGTTTTTGTTCCGTGTTCATTGCGGGTTCCGAAATATCGTAAGCAAATCTCATACTTGGGGTACTGTTCAACAAATAAATCAATATTTATTCCATTTCACATAGCGTTGTCGGTGGACTTAGAATAGGATCCTTCCATCACTTTCCGTAGATGTCGTAAGAGGCGACTAAGGACAATTCTCAGAGCTCAGTTGGTAGTAGTTCTGCCTCTGCGCTGTAGGCCGTGGATTCTAACTCCACAGAGAACAAACATTTTTTATGCGACGAAAATACTAGCTTTTAAAACAGCTTTACGACTTTGATCCCCAGGCACGGTAGATATCCCCTGAAATCTCTTAGTACCAAGTACTAACTCCAGATTCTTTGAGGACGTCTAAGGGGGGTAGTCAGAGGTAAGTCCAAACATTACATTTGGCACATACCCACATTTTGCAGTAGTTGATATTCCATAAGTAACAGGTTGCAAGCCCATCGCCGCTGTTAGAATACTAACTGGTTTCCTTACGATGTTTTCCTTCACCGTTTAAGAGCACTGGAATTGCGCACATACATTTTTCGAAAATCCATTGGTGCACGGCCGGATTTAAAACTACGACCTTACGATCGGAAGGCGGGGTCACTCCCACTAGACCACCGGTGCTCTTACTAGTTTGCCTTTTTGAAAATGTTGAAATGTGCTAGCGAGAGATACATTAACTGGAGTCTTCGCCTTACGGTTCTTTGGCTTCAAAAAGGATCATTGTTACAGGACAAAAGCACTAAGAGTTCTCACCTGATTGTCAGCAAACAAGAAGACGAGGGGCTTCCCGATAATGCCCGCCTTCATCAGCATCTTTCGTATGTCATCGCGCCATTCCGTCTGGCCGTACACGCGGGATATCTCGATCTAACACGTACGTGATCACATTATTATAAAGGTATCGATAATTTAAACTTTTTTCTATTAAAATCAAAGTCTATTTTAACAACTATTCAATGAAACCGTTCCAAATGGTACCATCGTTATCTGGTGTATTGTTGAAGTATGAGAGTTAGTATATACAGATACTCATCAGGCTATACACTGCTCGCTTTAATGTCGTAATCGTCATTTTGCTCTAGCTTTGTGTAGCTTGATCTGTAACCGTGATACTCGAAATTATGTTAAAAGGTTTTACCTGTATGACGTTCATTTCCAAAATACTAGCAGCTAGTTTGACAGCGCTACTTCTGCCACTGCCGCCGACTCCGACAAGAAGTAAATTACCTGTAACAAGACGAATTTACCTGCCATAAATAAAATAGTGGTTCGTCCCAAACTGAAATCTCGTGATGTCCGCTCCTGTCTTACACACACACACTTAGCGAACACAATATTCGGACTGCCATCTGTCTAACCCCTACTTGGTATGTCATCAAGATCAAGTTTCAGCTCGATCGGCTTTAGGTTTAGGTTAAAGGGTTTCGTTGAACAGATCTTGGCTCAATTATCAGACCAGCTCGCTTTTACCATTTAAAACGATTATCGATCGATACCTTAATCTACATCCTACCAGAAAGATAAATTATAAATAAATATTGGTGGACTTTCCACACAGCCTTATCTCGCCCCAAACTAAGCCAAAGCTTGTGATATGGGAACCAGATAGCTGATATACTACTTATATACTTTTTTTTGTAAATACATACTTATAATATTATATAACACCCAGACAGAGAACAAACATCTATGTTCATCACACAAATGTTTGTTCTCGGTGGGGATCGAACCCACGGCCTACGGCACAGAAGGCAGAGCTACTACCAACTGAGCTGTGAGGCTGTCATTTTCACTGTTAATAATTACAAAAAAAATGGAACAGTAGGTAATATTTACACCTGATTTGCCTCACGCTGTAATGTCCAGGCTCTGTAGACATTCCCTTGACCTCTTAGCACTCACGATGTCACTTGTTCATGATGAATAGGTTATACTATCATGATAATAGGTTTACCGTTATCCTGCAACAGCACCCGAGTGCACCTCGATATGTGATCGAGCGCGTACCGGAACATAACCAGCGACATTGGAGATGAAGACACCACGTTGTATTCCTCAAGGTAGTACTCCATCTTAACCGCCATGTCGTCGAGATCCATCACCTATAGTGCAAAGCGTTAATAAATTGAATTAAGCGAGCTTTCTTTCAAGCAGCCGATTTAGACGAAGGTGCCCTTGACCTTGGGATGACTTTGACAACTTTTTAAAAGACTGGAACCCAAAAACGCAAAGAGTGGAAGGGGGTTAGGGCAAGCCTTTGCCCTGCAGTGAGACGATGCAGGCTGATAATAATAATAATAAACTTTCCGTTTCATCATGAAGCAGTCCACTGTAATAATAAGTCTCCATAACTTCATCCATTAACTTCCAGCGATCTTTACAATGCCCATGGTCCACGTCTCATTAAGTCAAGAATACTAGCAGAATTTCCTTGTTTCCTTCTAAAGGCACTAGGAAAGCCAGAAGCTGGTAGCCGTCAAATGAGAACTACGCTCATTTTTCCAGTTTGCAATTCACATTCGAGAACCCTCCTCAGCTATAGTCGTTTCTATTACCAATAGCCTGCCCATTGCCACGTCAGCTTGCTAATTCTTTTACCTGATCGTATATCTTAGGATCGGCATCAGGCTCCATATAGTTCCCGAAGAAGATATTAGCTGCGTGCTTGTTGCTCAGCTTCTCGCCTTCGGGGATGTAGCCGAGCTCGTTCATCACCTGATCCATGTGGACGCGGAAATTGCCGTAAACTGCTTTGTAGACCAGATCGAAGAGTTTTAATCTAAAGGAAATTATAATAATGAATTATGTTAATTCACTACACATGCTGATGCCCTGTAATGTGACTATGGGAACACTATGCCCTAGAAAAAGTTTGGATTTATCATACACCCGAATCTTTACAATATCGTCGGTCCTATGCTTCGTCATCCGATTTGAATTCGCCATTCGAGAACCAATATTACTATTACTCAGTAATTTCCGGTTCTACGAGCTGTATGACCTGTCACTCTAACCCTTATTCTGAAAGCTATATCGGTGGCCTTGGTTTTTCTACGGATTTGCTCACGTAGTGGTCACCCCATCTGTTCTATCTGTAACCCGTTATGCAACTTAAGTTCAATAGTAGCGACTACGTCTCGGTTCCATAAGTCATCACTAGCGATACATATCTCTATATCTATAATATCTGAAGGATAGTTATGCAGTGTATCTCACCTATCAGCATCATCCACCAGCCTATCATAGAAGACCCGGTAGGTCTCATGTACCCAGAGCACCACCAGCTTGTTGACCTCCTTCATATGCGTGGAGGGAACGAGCAGCACTCCCTTGATGACGCGCGCAAAGTCACGCAAGTTGAACAGATAGTGGCATTTGCTGGGCGTCGGCAGGAATTGGACGGTGACCGTTTTGTACACCTCCATTGTTGCTGATACTATTGTCTGTAAAAAAGCGAATCAATTGAAATACTAAATGATAACGACAGTCAAAATATAAATTAATTTCACTTTGTTTTGTTGTTTTTGACTTGAACATTATCTCAACGGCAAAGGCAATTTGTGTAAGTATATCCACACGAACAAAGTTGTTGGCGGATACTAGGAGACACGAACAAGTTTAATAATATATGGGGATACAAACCTTGCTACTCCTCATGAGGGTATCACTGAACCCTTTAGCAAAATGCCAGTCCATGATGGTGCAGAAGATCTTATTCAGGGTGTTGTCTTCGAAAGTGTCCAGGGTGATGAGCATCATGTGGCGAGTCAGGCGTGACGTGATCAGGTTGGAGCCTCCTCCGGGCGGCAACATTGCCGACACCAACAGCTGGCAGTGCACCAAAACGATATTAGGTATAAGCAAGTTCGCTGACTGACGAAACACGTGACAGAACGATAATTTATTCAAGACATGCGATATGTGCGGCTTAGTCACGTCGATTGTTAGACTTCTGTGACAGCCCACAAAGCTCAGCTGATATGATTCTTGTTGTCGTGTCACTAGTTCTTTCAAAACAGTGTGGCGAAGGGTTTTAAAGTGCGCCTCAAGAGGAAATAACACTTGACGCAGGTTTTAGAACTTTTTATGTTCACGACAGGACGATTTCCTCATGTTTTTAGAAGTTGGTAGCTCCTTCTGCGCTTTAGGCAGAGCTAGTACCAACTGAGCTGAGAGGGCTGTCAAAAGTTGACTTCTAGAAACAGTAGTTCTCACCACATCGACGACTTCCTGCTTGACCATCTCCTTGAGGTCGTACCAGTGTCCGTGGTCGATCCACTGCCGGAGCAGCTCGAGCGGCGGCTGCGCTGCGTACGTCTCCTTCTGAGGCATGCTGAGGTCGTCCACGAATAGGACACACTGTGGAGTACGTAGTATGTACCAGTTGAGCCAGCCAGAGGTATGAAACGTTTATTTTGTGTCACACAAACGCAGCCGAAATACAAAGAATGATATTGGTTAGGACAACAAAATCGGTCGTCACTCAGCTTTATGCTATAATGGTGTTCGGTGCACTATTATAACGCTGGTCTTCCGTGGTGCTGGAGTACAATGGCAATAGCAAAACTAGTTGAATGAAAAGAAAACTAACCTTTTTGCCCATAGAAGGACCAAAAACACCTTTACGCCTTTTGTCCACCTTCGACATGATGATGTCTTGAGTCTGAAACGTTGTTTTTATTTAGATATTTTTTCAGTCTTCTTTAGAATGAATATTGGTTTTTAAATTTTTTTTCTTGTGTCAATTTAGTTCTGATGGAATTCCATTTTAGCACTCAGATCTGTTGTAATGAAAGTGTATTATGGCTATATCCGGTTTTGATTTGGTTTTTAATTTATTTTGTCAGTTATTGAATCATTAGGAAATATGATTGTAGTTGACCTGATTGGCGGTAGTCCTGGCCGAGAAGTTGATGGTATTGGTGATGTACTTCTCCTTGGGCAAGGAGAGCAGGAAGTTGAGGACCAGAGATGACTTGCCCGTGCCAGTGGGGCCCACCAGCAGGATCGGGATCCGAGACTTCACCATCTTCGAGACGAAGTAGCGAAGGCACGCGTTTTCATTCGTGAGGATTATTAGGTCGTTCACCTGGGTAGAACAGACGATTGCCTAGGTGTTATATACATGTATTTGGCTAAATTATTAGGCTATACTAGGTTTGGTAACGTGAAATTTGCACCTAAATTCACCTAGGACTTTCCTTAGTACGTATTTACAAAATATATTTAATTTTTAATACGTTATTGTCTATCTATGAGGCAAAGGTCTTCCGTATTTCAACTGCTCTTGATTTAACGTTCATAGTTGGCAACAAACATTTAGTCTTCTAAATAACGAGCCACGTGAGCTGCGCAACTCGAAAATTCATATAGGAAATGTGCTCCGCGCAGCTTGATCACGTGACAACTATAACTTTAACTAGGCCAATAAGACTTGAAAATATATCAAATGTTTCTCCATAAAATAGTTCTATATATATTACAGCAGCGTCTAACTTAGAACTTGACGCGTATTGAACACCAACTACTGCAAAATGGGGGCATCTGACAAAATAAATACCAAGTAAAAAGTACCTTATTCCTCCAATCACAAGACTTACTTTGGCGTTAGCCGGCAGAGGCACCTCCTTCTCCAAATCAACCCAGGGAATCCAAGTCCCATTGTTCCGTTTGTCATAAACAAAGTCGAAGACAGTGTCCTTGTCTAGGAAGAGCTGGTTCTTCGTCAGCTTGAAAGACTTCGGCTTGGGGTATGCTGTGTTATTGCCTTCAAGAAGCTTCCGGAAGAATAGGTCAAAAAGCTTGCGGCTATCACCTAAATATATATAACAAATAAAATATATATGCATGAACTTTTTATACAAGCTGATGGAACAAGCAGACGGCCTGATGTTAAGTGGTAACTATCACCTATAACAAAGTATTGCCTCGCAAGTCACGCGCGATAGGAACGAGCCCTACGATGCATTGCCATATGTCCATCAACATGAGGCGTATCGTATATATGTTAAGCCTCATGTTAGATCCCCAGCATATTCTAAATTGGTTCATATGATAGTAAATCGTCATTACATACTTCGAATTGTACTTGTTTAGATATTGTTTAAATCAAGGAGAAGTGCTCGTTATGACTTGACGTAATGATAATCATAATCATCTTAATGTATTAAGATCATAATAACATTACAAATAAAATAACTGTTTCTCAATTGCGCCGCAAATACAATTGTTCTATCATAGGTTTCATGAAAAGTAGGTAATTATTAAAACATAATTGTTATACCTACTTCGCAACGCATCTGAAAATAATATATCCTCTAAGCATACCTATTTCGTAAATCCAGGATAAAAAAATAATTAATATGTATATCTGAAGCACCGTATCGTAAGATCGGATTTATGTTATCAAATAGGTGTGGGTTGCATTTTTTATCTGACAATGATTAGTGCTTTCACAGAAATATGATACGTGATATCAATTAATGACCTTGCTGGCGAAGATTTAACAAACAACTAGTCACGACTGCTGGACATAGGTCTCTTCCATGCATTTCCAAGATGAGCTACTTTTGAGATCTCTTACATTTAACGACTTCTTGCGATCTAAAATAAATAATTTTATTTATAGTAATTCCATAATTTATGTATCCTATTTTCAATTTCTTGCGACATTTTGTTTAATTATTTTTATCATTACGTGTATAGTTGTAAGCTCTGTGTAAAATTAATAAAATTGTATGGATTTTTTAATCTGAAAATAAATGAATAATAATAATAATAAAATGTCGTTGGTTATCAGGTGGAAACGCATCCCACCTCTTCAAGGTTGTGGTAGCTGTTCCGTACATACCCCAGCTGTTGACAATTCTTCGAGCTATATATGATCTGTCCACTTCAACTTGCTAAAAGCGTCCTAAGTTTCGTCTATCGAGAGCCTTTATTCCCCAACGGTTTTGTACTGAGGATAATGGATCTAAAATCTGTGAATGATGAGCTGTTAATCAACGCACCTGTGAGGGTTGCACAGAGGCCCCACAGCAAAGCGAATATGAAAGTGCATTGAAGCCACACTGTGCTGAACTGAGACTCGTCTTCCAGCAGACACGTGAACAGGCGAGAGAACGACTGCGAAACAAAAAATATCATGAGCCTAAGGGCATGTTTCACTATCTCTGAAGCACCATCTCTCCCCAGATGTCAATTAAAAATATATCCGTCTTTATTTTTGACCTTTCTTAAGTAGTGATGAATATACTTTGTATTAAAGTTATAAATGTCAAAAAAAGAAGATGACTTTTTACGAAATGGCATATTTTGAAAATGTAGAAGCCTGGAAACAAGACATAAGGTAAAGTAGACGTAAGGGGTCTGACATCACAAGTACTCGTACCACGAATACATTGCTTGTGGGAGATAAAAGCCTTAGATCATCACAGAATTACCCCATATAACGAGCACGTGCCTAAGATTTGATGCAACGTGGCCATGATATGCCTTTAGAGCCGTGATTTTAGATAAGCGATTGTAGATAGGATACATCGATAAATCTTTAATCTTCATTATATTATTTAAAATGAATTGATATATCATAGATAACTGGTACAGATAACTTTTGATTGATTAATGCGGACAACTAAAGTCAGTAATAGTACATTGTTACCCTAGGGTGATAGTAACTCATTTAGTCATGAGACGGGGTACGGAACAATGTTACTAACCCGAGGTAAACACTGTGCTTTTACGAAAACAAGGAAAGTAAAAATAAAATCCATTACAGTTTTTACGAACTTGGCTGAATAAGTACCTCTTTGGTAATAAACCTCATTGATTTACGAATGTCAACAGAAGGTCAACAGTCATACTGTTGAGATTCGTTCTTTAAGAAAACTCACATAGAACTGGTGGATCTCGCCCACGTACGAGAAGTGCTGACACTTCAGCAGCTGGAACTCGAAGATGGGCGGCACGAGCCACTCTATCAGCTCCTGGATCAGCTCGAACTGCTCCGGGATCAGCTTCTTGCTCAGATGCGTGTTGTACGACTGGAGGAAGGCTCTCCAACCTACGCACAAAATACAATTTGCCAACTGAAATATAGAGAGAGTTGTACCAGTGTCCAAGTGATACCTAAGCCATGTGAAAGCAATAAATATATTGAGTATTGAGAAAATCATTTAGTAAAACATTTTTCCAACGAATAAGTTTAGCAAGTAATTGTATAGCATGCAATATAGTACAGAAATAGGGAAATCCTTAGCAAAACTAAGGCCACCAGTAACTCTCAGAATCAGGAAGAGTTAAATCTGATAATGGGAAAGTCATATAGCTTACAGAACTGAGGAGTTCGCGAATGGCGACCGCGAACTGGAAGATTTGGTTTCCAGGGGTTGCCATTCGAGAACCTTAGACCGACGACATTCTACAGATAGCGTACTAGCAAGGGGAGCGGTAGAGTTATTCAGGCTAATGACTATTTGATAACACACGTCTACTATGTTTTCAAACAGCATGCCGGTTTCCTTCACCGTTTCGAAACGTTCGTGGTCTATCTTCCAGGAAGAAAAGCTTATATCTAGATATCAACAATGTTACAGAGTCCTCGGGGCAGCTTAAAAACTCCGTCCCCATAGTTGGCCAGCTCATACGAGCTTCCTTATCAGTTGAAACAGCTAGCTCACCTAGTTGTTCCGGCTCCATGTAGATCATACCACATCGCGAGACGGTGGCCGGAGACGCGAACTCCAAGTCCGCTGGCTCGAATATCAGGTTCATCTTATTCGTCATCTACAACAGAACTGTTCTCATGTGGACATTTCATGTTTTTTACAGAATATTTATAAGATATGTTATTAATATTATATAACATTCAAACAGGGCTAACATCTATGTTTATCCTTACGACTTTTTTTTTTATTCGACCTATAGATGAAACCATAAAATGATCCACCTGATGTTAAGTGGTAACCATCATATATAAAAAGCATTACTTCGTAAGTCACGCACGATCGGAAAGTGCCCAACGATGCACTGCTCTGCGTCCATCAACTTGAGGCATACAGATCGACACATACAATTATTTGAGCTAACACACGAACAAAGTGTAACCTGAATGATCTCTCCACTCATGAGGCACAGCTTCTTGTTGTCATCCAGCACGGTGTTCATGTTCTCGATCCACACGGCGTCCACCGGCCCGTCGAACAGAATCCACTTGCGGTCGCGAGTTATCGACATGGCGTATTCACGGAACGCTATGGCTAGGATACCATCGGACCTGCGGTGGTGAGGCTTCATCACTTGACAATACTATGAAAAGGCAATCAAAAAGATTTAATCATGTTGCAAAAGTTATTATTATGGGATGTGATTTCCATAATGTAAACACTGTAAAACCAAATTAACATGGAAAGGCTATCTAGACAACTAGCGAAATCAAAGTAAGCCAACTGTCAATGTTAGGACAAATTTGTTTTATGAATGTCGTAGAACCTAAAAAGTTCTAGAACATGTGTCAAGTGCTCGAAAGGAGCCTCTTTGAGGCGCACATAAAATCCTTTCATCGTACTGTTTCAGAAGAAACAAGGGAAACGATGAAGAATTTGTTTTAATGTAAGGTACAAACAGCCTTTTCCCCATAAATAAAGACAGTGAGAAAAGCAAACACGCACATGGTTCTTATAGACAAGAACGTACAAAAGAAGATAGTCTATGTAGAATGAACCTTAAGTCTACATTTGGGACAAGATTGTTACCTTTTAATTTTACATTTCACAGAGCACCGTTTAGCTCCAAACTAAGCGGAACTTATACTATGGGCACCAGATAGCTGATGTAAAACTTAATACTAAACAAGTATCACTTTTCTTACCACTCATGAGAAGCTGGATCAAAGCAGCCGTACAGCTGGCCCATAGTAATAGCCTTCGGATTCATGATCCTGTAGATGGCTCCGAACTCCTTGTGTCGCGGAGGTGGCTTCATCAGCTGCAGCGCTCGGAGGCTCTCTGCCAGAGACTGGTACGCTTGGGTCTTACCCCCCATCGGCGGGCCTACCACCATGAAACCGTGGCGGACGAGCATCATCTCGTAAATCTGGTTAAACAAACATATTTTCTGTCCTTATTAAATTCAATACCAATGTATTTCATTCAACTACATTTAAACGCTATAAACTAGGTGATTCTCCATGCTAGCGCCAGCTCCATGCGATCAAACCTAATCTCATCTTCGCAGTCAAACATTGAGAAAACCCAGCGGCTTAGTCAATCAAAAATCAAAAACTACGCAGTGTCCTATAATCTATCCTAATCTAAAGAAATCCTCTTTCCTATAAATAATGCTGACTTGGCCGCATTGTATAAGTGGTAAGTGTGATTACATCTAAAACCATGTTTAAGGCTACTGCAGCTCCCCAGAAATCCAAAAGTTATCCAAAATCATTGTCCCTAACGTTGTTTAATATTGCACAAAGCACTTTTAACCTGGATGATTTTCTCGAGGTACCAATCAGTGGGCTGCAGGTTACGCTTCTCCATCTCCTTGTTGATGCAAACAAGCAGCTCCGCGCGGTCCGGTTGTGGGACCTCTACGCCGGGGAACAGGTCCGAATAAATACCTATGAATAGTGGCACATCCTGCCAAAATAACGATTTGTAGATTAGGTGGAAGCATATAATATTATTTAACTCACAGATAACACCTTATTGAATACCACAATTTAGAGATACCAAGACAAAACAGTAGCCTCTCCCGATTGACTGTTGACAGAGAAAATTGCAAGAAGTTGCTGAAGACAGAGGATTTTTTTTTTTGGAAACATTTGGACATCTTTATGCTAATTATATTGAAACTAATTATTAAAAGGATGGTATAAGTACTGGGCAAGGCCATTGTTGTACAATGCACACCAGTGTCCCTAAAATAATTTATTTTGTCTTCTGACTTCAAAGGACTTGCCTGCGAGAGGAACTTGGCCAAGTTGACGTCAATGATAGCCCTCAGCACGAGTTGTGCCTCGTCCTTGTCAGGATAGTTCTTCTTCAACGCTCCAGCTGCCAACAGGACCGACTTCACGGCACGCATGCCGTAGTCATAGTGGTTCTGTGAAGACAGCTGTTCTGAGCACAGTTTGTATGCTTGCACTATCTTCCGAGCCAATCTGTGGATTTATAAATACCTGTGCATTTTTCTCAAAATTATGAACCGAATTCGAAACCATTACAACCCTCTTGATATGGAGATAGGTTGGCTGACTGCGCTTTACATAAATTGTACATGATTCAAAGATGTTTTCGTTTTTAGTATTATATTGGGCTCTTTTCATCAATTCGATGTTTTAATTTTATTGTTTATAGTTTATAGACTTGGAAAACCCACAGGGAGTTCTTGAAGTTGGGAACAATAGAAAATCTACGTCTTTTACCATGATAAAGATTGGTTATCCTAAAACTTACGGGCCAGCGTTTACGAAGCCGTTAGAGTACAGAGTGATCTCTCCAATCATGGCGTAGTCTGGCACCATCATCGCCACCGTCCTGAACAGCACTTTCAAGTTGTCCGGCAGTTCTGTACGCCCAGCGTACCTGTATGTATAATATTTATTTATATTTTTTAAGAACTTATATTATGTGTTTTATGGCCACCTTACTAAAGCCAAAGAGGAGCAGGACAAACGCTTTATGTCAAAGTCAAAAAGTATTTCAATTAAATCACAAGGATTACTTTGTAACGTCTTAAAAATAGGTTAATCTAGATGCCAGTTCCACGCAACCAAGCCTAGAAGAACAGGCAACAAACTTACGGCTAGGTTCCTACCGTTTTACCGGACTCACCCAGGGTTCATAGTGATGAAGACAGAGCAAGTTGGGTTGAGGCTGATCTCGGTTCCCTCGAACACAAACCGCTTCTCCCTCCTCAGGATAGCGAGCTGGATGGAGAGGATCTGCTGCGCTACCACGGAGAGCACCTCGAGCTCGATGCGATTGAACTCGTCGAAACAGGCCCACGCGCCAGACTGAGCTAGACCCTAAATAATTAAATGACGTAGTCAGAGGCAGCCTCAAACATAACACTTAGCGTATACCTTCTATTTGCATAAAGAAATTATTTTATTTGTTTCTAAGCATTTGTCCATACTTTTCCTGAGCTAAGCAGATGCCTTACTCAAATAGTACATAGTGAAAAAATTATTTATACCCAGTTTCATCTTAATTAGTTCAGGCGTTACGGCTTCAATTATCGCGAATGCCTCCGTCATGGTTTAACCGGCTGCATGTGCCCTGATGGTAGCGGTGCCCCATTCAAATTAAAATATAACAAAAATGTTATCCTAGTGGGTCTATCGCATATTTTGTTAAATAAACTAGGTACAGCTTAAAGATAATTCAACACCAAAATGCTACGGATACCTTAAAGAACTTCCCTAGCGCCTTATAGTCCAGTCCGTCTGAGCAGTTGAAGACGACGCATTTCTTGGCGACCGCTTTCGCCAAGTCCTTGGTGGTCTCCGTCTTGCCGGTGCCGGCGGGGCCTTCGGGCGCGCCGCCCAGGTTCAGCTTCAGAGCGCTCATGAGCGTTCTGTTACAGTTAATCATATTTTTTTTAATAAACTCAGAGGGAATACTTTGAAACGTCTAATCAGCTAGATGAATCTAGAACCAGTTCCACGGGAGTTGTCTGTTACCTTGTTTAAGTAACAAAGAAGAACAGGCAAGAAACTCGTATTTTTTATACATTTTACAAATATGATGGATAGCTATCTAGAGAAACATGTTTCTTAGAAAACAAGAATAGTTCCAAAACCCAGGAGCACATACCTAAAGCAGCGATCCGTAAGGGGCGTGGCGACAAGTCGGCCGATGTTGCCGAGGTACTCGAACCCGTACTCCACTTCCGTGGTGATCATGGAGCACCACAACTTGTCTCCGCGCCAGTAGTAGCGCAGCTGCGAGATCCAGTTGAAGTCGGTGATGTCCAAGACTTTGCGGGAGACCATCTCTTCGAGGATTGACCGACCTGGGACAGATTATAAATGAATATTTTAAAGTCAGTGAATTTATATAACTTCTAAGGTGCATAGGTTCCTGCGAACCTTGATACCCATAAAATGAGCATTAAAACCATTGCAACGGGCTAACAAGCCTTATGTCCTGGACATTTTTTTACCCAAAAATATAACCTGTTATATACGAAAACCATCCCACAACCAGAACCAAATTGAACCAAATTGTTCAGGAAATCTATGTTCTCAAGATCAAGAAATATAAATAACACCCCTTGAACTCGATGTTGTTAATCCAAACCTTCGATATCGGACGGTAGTCTGGCCTTATCCCTCATGAAAATCCATCTTCCGAGCAAGATAGATTCTTACCAGCTGGTAGTAACATTCCAACTCCTATAACTCACAAAGCAGTTCAAAGCGGTTCGAACACAACCGCATTTTAAGCTTTAACAAGTGAGACATAAAGCACAAGTCACCATGCACGTCGAGTACAATGAGCGCCTCCACAGTGATCCTGTTCCCCAGCTCCAGCTCCCCCTGCACCAGCCGCACCAGCCCCGTGATCTGCTCCGTGGCGCGCACCACCTGCGCCTCTAATGCGGAGTTGCTGATCGCCTCCGTGACCTGGGAATACGGGGTTTTGCTACATTCATTTGGTGTCACAGTGACGGATAAGTTGAGGAGGTTAGCGTGGTATGGGCATGTCATGAGGAAAGAAGAACATATTACGAGAAGAGTGTTAGATATGGATGTGGATGGTTTTAGAAGGAGAGGCAGGCCAAAGAAAAGATGGATGGACTGTGTGTGAAAGATGATACGAGTATGAAAGGAGTAAGCACCGAGATGACGAATGATAGGGGAGAGTGGAAGAAGAAAACCTAATGTGCCGACCCCACTTAGCGTGGGATAAGGGCAGGAAGGTGTTGGTGTGTTGTGTTGGTGACACCATGATGATGGTGTCAACATTACGATATTTCATAAATAAATTGGGTATTTTACACCTTTCACTATATCGAAATGTGTGAGCGAGAGGTACGATTTTTATTTTTTATTATTTTATTTTTTTTATTAATACAACCTGAGGCTTACAGATGTTAAGCCTCATGTGCCTGTAATTTCAACCACTCTTCAAACCGATACACAGCAACGTCGCTCGGCGGCAGAAAAAAGCATGTCGGTAGCACTTTTCTGGACGAGCCCTTCACAAGGAGCTCTACTACTCTTTTACTTCGACGGGTGCCAGTCCCTCAATTTAGTATGTTTTTATCACATCAATTCGAAAATAGATAGTTTGCTCTTCGAAAACAGGTAGCAAAATATCACTTTGATCCCAAGGGCGGTAAAGTACTTTACCGCCCAAGGGCGGTAATGTGATTTGAATTTGGAATGTGCTTATTGAGTAAAAGTTCCAATCACCAAAGAGATCACGAACACTGTATGAACAAGCAGGCTTTATGATTAAAAAAAAAGCGCCTGAACTAAATAAAAATAAACAAAAACACGTGAAACGCGCATTCCACCTTTGTTCATAATTGTTTACTCAAATTCAGATTTTACTAAGTTTTATGAAAATAAATAAAATTACAATAAATACATGATTATGACTATGAGATTATGTGACATTGTGACAATGTGACAATGTGACAATGTGACAATGTGACAATGTGACAATGTGACAATGTGACAATGTGACTATGTGACTATGTGACTATGTGACTATGTGACTATGTGACTATGTGACTATGTGACTATGTGACTATGTGACTATGTGACTATGTGACTATGTGACTATGTGACTATGTGACTATGTGACTATGTGACTATGTGACTATGTGACTATGTGACTATGTGACTATGTGACTATGTGACTATGTGACTATGTGACTATGTGACTATGTGACTATGTGACTATGTGACTATGTGACTTTGTGACTTTGTGACTTTGTGACTTTGTGACTTTGTGACTTTGTGACTTTGTGACTTTGTGACTTTGTGACTTTGTGACTTTGTGACTTTGTGACTTTGTGACTTTGTGACTTTGTGACTTTGTGACTTTGTGACTCTCTCGCCATAAAAATAGTTGTTTGCTCCCTTGGTAAACAATCTACTATTACCTCCGCAGTGTAGTGCACGCAGGAGCCGGCCTGCACGATCTGGCCCGGCCACGCCAGCACCCAGGCCTCGCGCGCGCCGGCGCCGTACGCGAGGTGCGCCGCCGTGCCCACGTCCCGCAGCGACACCACCATCTGCTGCTCCAGCTGCTGCAGCCAGCGCTCCACCATGCCCTGCGTGCCGGATACACTATACAGGATATGAGTCACACGTGTGACTCATCCGTGCGACACACTGAGTCATGGGAAAATACATACGACAGACATGAGGTATATTTGAATATATGAGTTACACAAGAATAAAATATATTCTATTCAATTCTATTCTAGTCCTGCCGCAGGAGCACCCTGCAAAAAAAGATGCATAATTCAACAATTTAAATAAAAAATCCATATGTACTTTATATTTTCATGCGACACACATGAAGCACATGTAATAGTTTGATTACAACCGAAAACGGGTTTTAAGCATTTTATTTCGTAGAAAACTACTTTGGAAAAAAACGAAACGTACATTAGCATCAGCGTCTGCATCTTAAGAAAAAAAAGTAAAAAAGAAGAAGTGACGACCACCTTAGCATCAGCCGGCTGGATAGTGCTCGACAGCTTGACTATTTCTCCCTCCGAAGACACCATGCCCACAATTTCATTATTCACGTTGAAGTCCAGAGTGTATATGCCTTCGAAGCACTTCTTTAGGTGAGGCTGCACCCGCATCGGGTCCTTGGTCTCAGACAGGATCTCCAATAGCTCATCGTTGGACAGGAAGAAGAACCTAGAAAGTAAACAAGAGTTGTTTCGTTCCTTCTTCTCTTTGTTATCTAGAAAATTCAGATGAGGATGTGCCTCGTGATTCTAGTTACAATAGATTGATGAACCGAGAAGAAAATCGGCGCTGTATGGGCTTTTGAGCTCATACAGCAAATACGGAGCCGTTGCCATTTTTGTTGTCAAACAATTTGCTTTTTTGTGAATGAAGAAATTTAAGAAACAAAATAAAGATTTTTTTCTATTCTATCTAAATTTATTCCAACTACCTTCTTGGTTGAAAATACGTTAAGAGCTTTTTAAGCCACTATGTCGTGATTATTAATTAGGTGAATAATCTAGAACTAACCTCGGGAAGAACAGCCTCTTCTTCTCCAAATAATCATTGAGTCCCCTCTGTATATCATCCAGCAAAGCGTTGCTGTATTTCAGCTTCTTCAGCAGTCCAGGGAAGTCAGTGGCGTTCAGCACCATGGGATCCTTCGACGTGGCCGCCATTATGGTCTTCCATTCCTTGTCGACGTCGCGGAAGTTGCGTGCTTCGGTCGGCATCTGACGCATTATGTCTTCGGAGGAGAAGATCGGCTCGAGGTACATCCAGGTAGCTTGACACTGTGATTATTATTTAAATCAGAGTAGGGTGGGATTTAACCCGCGACCTTCCCCTTAATACGGGGATTCGATGTAACTTTGAGGAAGTTCTTTAAAAGATCTTTTTGTTTCATTGGTGGTGTTTAAAAATCATCTTGGTAATTGGTCGATTGTAATTCCAAAACACCGATAATAATATACAAAATACCGGCCTTATTCTCTTGCATCTCCACTAAAGTTTATGAAATAAGCATAAAATCGATATTGGCAGAATTGTGACTATACCACAGTATTCAAAAATGAAGGTAAGTAATAGTTTTTGTCAAAAAATAGTTCTTTAAATGGCTTACAATCAGCCACTGGTCCAGAATATCCTGCATGGATACCAGCTTCTCCTCCCAAGCCACCATGTCCGCTTCAAACGCCTTGACGTAAGGCGACCCTCGCATGGTCTGTGACTTGAGGATATGGTCGTCCAACTGCTGCTGGACGTCGTCTAGTCCTGTGAGGATACCCACGCCTGTGTCCCTGGATAAACAATTACAATGAAATAAACTATTTGAATATACCAGCTTCCACGCTAAGATCATAAATGCAAAGGTTATGTTATGACAAAATCTACCAAAGGTGAAAACATATAGTTAGAAAAGATGGATGGACTGTGTGAAAGATGACATTACTCGTAGTAAGAAGGAAGTGAGCATCGAGATGACGATTGATGGAGGATAATGAAAGAGGAAAACCTTTTGTGACGCCACTTATTCCACGCGTGGGGTAAGAGCAAGCAGATTATGAGGAAGTGTGTAGGTTCAAGCGGCTAATAAAACGAATAGAATTTAACTAGATTTAGATTTATGAATAAAAAAAGTGTGGTTATTCCAAATAGTTTAAAATAAAATGTATGCCGTATGACTACTTATGAAGACGTACCTATAAGGCATGACTTCAAATTTGATCCCAACCCATTCCTCCTTCATCTTATTCAGCGCATTCTCGAGGGAGTACTCCTTGGAGGCGTATTGCTCGATCTCCTCGAGCTGCGCCGCGAACACATGGACGCCTTGTTCCACCATGTCGGCGAGGGAGGTCTCAGGGTCGTGGACCACCTCGGTTCCGGTGAGGTCGCTTATTTTGGCCCAGTGGCGGTCACGCATACCCTGAATACATAATTGGTTTTATATCACTAAAGCTAATTGCCTTGATGGGGCCAAGAAATAAAGTTGATGCAATCTTTACAGTTGATAAGAAGTGCTTGTGCGCTACGCTCTTCAACACGAACAGGCCTTAAAATGGAGGTGGGCGGGCCATTTGATACACACAGAAGACAACACTTGATTAGATATAAGTGTTACTGTCAAAAAAATTGTATATGGATAATAAAGGCTTTTTTATTTTTTTTTATTTTAAGAAGTGCTTGTGGTGTAACTTGATTTGTCGTTGCCTACCGATTGACTTATTTATGCAACGTCCTGTGTGGTCACCATTTCGATGGGAACCGTAAATTCTGTGCTTCGTTCGGTACACTAAGCTATCACTCCCGACTTTAAACCATGAAATATAGCATGAGTGGTCAAGAAGAGTTAGCTATTAGCTCATATAAAAATACTTTAATAAATTTAGTTCACGGGGAGTTCGTAAGTAGGCAAGTGTACTACTCGATCTCAGTGACGTCCCGGTGTGCACCAGATAGCGTCAGTGGACAAACACTCCTACATTCTTTTGAGAATTGAATTCTATTGACCTCTCTGTAAGGTTTATTGACAGTACGCCATCGTTGGACCATTACCATTTTTTCCTAAAATTACTAACTTTTGTTAGTAATTTTAGTTTACGTAATTGTCTGTACAGGAACAAAAGTCAAAGTCAACAGGTTAAATTAAAGTCGAATTCAACTTAATCTCAAAGATCACTTTGAAACGTCTCAAAGCTCGGTGTTTACAAAAGAAAAGTATATATGTATTAAATCAGCTATCTGGTTCCCATATTACAAGCTTTGGCTTAGTTTGGGGCTAGATAGTGCACCAGTATTGATTGATTGATAGATAACCGACCTTGTTGCATATGGCGCACAGTACCGGAAGCAGCACCTTGAACTTGTCCAGCTTGTTGCGCACCATGTCGGCGATGCGCTTGGCGCCGGGGAACTCGTACAGCTGCTTGCCGAGCTTGTGCAGCAGCTTCCACCACGCCTCCACGTCCTCCGCGATCTGCTCCGCGTCCAGCCCCAAGAACGGCCCGTGGTACCTTCACGATACCCTCCGTTAAATAATATTTTATCCAACAGCTATCACAGCTCAGTAGCTAGTTTATTTTTTACATTTAGATGATGGTATCAAACATTTTCTTATTATATTTCTAACGATAAGTATCTATATTGTTTATGCATTTGTGAGTATGTAGTAAGTACCTAAAGTAATATTATATCTTATTATGTACCAATTATTATGTACCTTTAAAATTCAATAAAGAATTTTCTATCTATCTATCTATGGAATAAGCAGATGGCCCTTAATGTTAAGTGGTAACTATCACCTATAAAAAAGCATTGCCTCATAAGTCACGCACGATAGGAACGTGCCCTACGATACACTGCCCTACATCAACTTGAGGCATACAGATGTTAAGCCTTATGTGCCTGTAATCACACCGGCAACCACACTCTTCAAACCAACACACAGCGTTGCTGCTTGGCGGCAGAAAAATGCGAGGTGAGGTCCGTCAATGACGGGACAAATGGTATTGTATAGACGTTCTTAAAAACAACTAACAAACTTTATTCAAAATAGGTTTAAGCATTAACGTTCTAAGACGTTAACCCTAGAAAGTAACCAAATCATCGTTGAGTTTCTAGGGCGTACGCTAAGTCTGCCATAATATCTACATCTAAATTCTACGCCGTAAATATACATTTACACGATCTTCAGCGTTGCTTAAATCTACTAGAATCTAAAACGTGTTCTACGGCGTAAAATAGATAGACGAGAGCTACGGCGTAGCTTATCTATGAAGTCTACGGCGTAGCATAGATCTACGCGTGCGCTAAGTCTACAATAATTTACGGCGTAGAATGAATCGACGTGATCTACGGCGTAGGCCAAGTCTACAACAGTCTGTGGCGTAGAATAGATCTACGGCGATATACTGCGACAAGTCTACGACAACCTACTACGTGGACTAATAGGTAATACAAAATGGTATCAGTATTATGCAACCAGTTCCCGAAGACCGAGTTTAGTTTTAAGCGTTCCGTACCCAAAGGGTACAACGGGACCCTATTACTAAGACTCCGCTGTCCGTCCGTTTGTCTGTCTGTCTGTCTGTCCATCTGTCACCAGGCTGTATCTCATGAACCATGATAGTTAGACAGTTGAAATTTCATAGATGATGTATTTCTGTTGCCGCTATAACAACAAACACTAAAAAACAGAATAATATATATAATATTTAAGGGGGCTCCCATACAACAAACGTGATTTTTTTGCCGTTTTTATAGATAATGGTACCGAAAACTTCGTGCGCGAGTCCGAATCGCACTTGGCCTTATTTTTGTTTTTTTTTTCTATAGCGTCAGGTTGTATTTTGTATCGGAGACTAGATAAGCGCTTTTATCAGGCGTGCTGGGTTAATGCAAAACTCAGGCTTGCAATAAGGAAAACGAAATACAACAAATAAATTAGTAAATTCATGTTACCATTTCTCATATCCGTCGTAGAAGTCGAAGGCAGTATGCCACAGCTTGTGGAAAGGCTCCACGCCGCCCAGCATGCTCTGAAGGCTGAAGTAAACCGACACTTCCTGGTCGAGAAGCACTTCTTCATTGATTATGTGTTCCGCTTCGCGTTTGTCGTCCTTGAAATAGTAGAACTTCATCAACCACACCCTTATTTTAATAAAAGAGTGATAATCTTTTTATTTTTTCTTCGTGCTGATGAAACAAGCAATGACTTTTCGATTTTAAGTGGTCTCTATCTCATGTCGAGTCACTAGTTTCTTTCGAAACAGTGTGGTGAAAGGATTTTGAATGCTTGACAGTACAAGTAGCACTTGACACATGTTATAGAACTTTTTAGGTTCTACGACATGCCGGTTACCTCACAAAGTTTTCTTTTACAGTTTGAGAGTACTGGCATTGCGCACATAAATTTTTGAACAGAAAAACTCATTGGTGCACGATCGGTTTCGAATCCACGACCTAAGGATCGGAAGGCGGGGCCGCTACCACTAGACCACCAGTGCTCTCAACCACCCGTGGTAACCATCACCTATACGAAGCCGTACCCTAAGATGCACTGCCCTGCGTCCATCAACTTCGACTCTTCTCACTAAATTCGATTGGCACCACACTGGTGCTTCAATATTGTATTATATCACATTGTAACAAGGATCATACAAAAGAACGGTAGAAACCAAGCCGTAATTTTGTTGCCTGTTCTTCTAGGCTTTGGGCGCGTGGAACTAGCTGGCACCTATAGTCACCTAGTTTAAGACGCTTCAAAGTGACCCTTGTGATTTTATTGAATAAATACCTTGTGACTTTGACTTGCCGGTTTGCTTCCGAAATATTATGAATCCAATAATAATAATTAATAATCTTTGCTGTTTCTAGTTTTAGGGAAATTTCAACTTATAAGCACTATACAATTGAAATAGACATAGACATAGACATAGACAATCATTTATTTACTACTTAGCTCACAACATACAAAACATGATAATGAAATACATAAAGAAATAATAATAAATCATAACAATAGAAAAACAAAATAAGAACAAAACAATGTTAAAAACCTACATGCTTAAATATGATGTATGCTACAGCAGCAAATGGGTCTTAAGCTCAGCATAATGCCCACTTATCAGTAGACGCTGTTATTCTGCCAAGACCCTGAGAGAACGTGTGTAATGCGTGGAGAATAAAAGTGTAGTGTAAATGATAATAATCAAAGATAAATATATGAAATAATGAATAAATATGTATAATAAATCGAATGTGTACCTAGTTTTAAGCGCATGAAATGTGAGTGGGAATGAAATGACATGAAATTATTTATTGCCACTGGTTAGTTTTACATCTGTTTAGTACTTTTAAAATGGTACTAAAAAGAGTGCCACACATACAGGTGCTCGTCAAACATTTGATAGAGCATAAAAAATCACATATTAGACTACGAATCTAGATCTGTGAATAAATATTATTTTTTGCTAATTCTATTGTAATCTATTTTGTAAATATACAATAAATAAATAAAATCTTAATAATCTGATAATCTTCACTCTAAAATCTTAATTAACTTAAGATTGTGAGTAATGTTTTAGGATAAGATACAAAATATTTTATAAATAACTAGATACGAGTAAGTACATAACAACCACACCTGTATCTATTACATTATGCGCCAAATATAATGTTTGGACATACATGTACCTTTGAATACCCCCCCCCCCCTTAAACGTCCTCTAAATAATCTGAAAGTCGTACTTGGTACCAAGAGATCTGAGGGGATATCTACCGTGCCTGGGGATCAAAATCGTGAAACTGTTTCAGTTTTGAATTCTTACCACCAAGTTATTGTTGATCTCATCGACCTTCCCCACAACCTCCTTCAACAGGTCCAGGTTGAGCAGCGGAGGGTCGAACCTGCGGAACAGCTCCAGGTCCTTCTCGTGCTTCTTCAGCTTCTCCTCGAAGATGGCCTTGCGCGAGCGCAGCTTGTCCTCCGCCATCGTCTTCTTGGTGATGAGCGTTTTGAGGGTCAGGTCGATGGTCTCCTCCATGTCGAGCGGCCAGAGAAACACGCGGGTGTTTAAGTTTATATCCTCAACTGAGAAGGAGATTTCTGAGTAAATTATATGAGCAATAAAGTACCGCTGTCAAAGTCAAAAGGTATTTTTTCAATTGATTGACAAGGATCACTTTAAAAACGTCTTAAAGCTAGGTGAATCTAGGTGCCAAGTCTAGAAGAACTTACGTGTTCTAGTAGTCGTGTCCGACTGTAAGTTTGTTGCCTTCTTCTAGCCTTGCTTCAAGACGTTTCAAAGTGATCCTCATAATCCAATTGAATAAATACCTTTCTACTTGGACTTCGGTCCAAGCGCGGATCCGCCGTTGTGGGCACGATGGGCAAGCCCATAACCCTAATAGCCGTGTGGCGTCTCACACAGTGTTCGACCCACGACTTTGTTCACGTGGAACTACAACACTGTACAAAATTTTGGTCAGACCTACAAATAATATATTGTAAACATAACTAATGATGCAGAATGCACTATCTTTATCGATCATGAGCGAGTTTATATCAGACTTGCAGTCGCATTTTCGGGTGGCTGTGACCACAACCTTTTTCGAGGATCCGCGCCTGCTTCGGTCATCACATGAGGCTATGTGTGCAAGCACTCACAGTTGAGATGCGCGTGGTGCATCAGGAACAGCACATAGTCGGCGGCAGTGCGCGCCTTGTCCCGCAGGTCGAACATGGCGCAGTCGCGGCACTCCGTGATGTAGTTGATGAGGGCGACGAGCTGCGCGGTGGACTCGGGCGTCTCCGAAGCGCGCGCCGCCATCTCCTCGTACACGTTGCAGATCCTGACGGGATATTTAGTATATTTAATGCAGCCATCGAGCGAGGACGACGAATGATATGGGAGAGTGGAAGAAAACCTGCTGTGCCAATCCCACTTAGCGTGGAATAAGGCCAGGAAGATGATGATGGATGGAGCCATGGAGCGTGCCATGCTCGGCCTGGAGCTGATAGATCGAGTTCCAAATTCTGAAATCCGAAAACGAAGGTCCAAGACGTCGGCGATCGGATTGCGGAGCTCAAATGGAGCTGGACAGGACACATTGCAAGACGTGGTGCTGACAGGTGGAGTAGAACAACCACCGAATGGTGGCCGAGAACTGGTTACAGAGGCGTGGGTCGTCCTGCGAGAAACCCGCGGTTTAGAAATGGGTTAGACTGGGCACAGGATCGTGGTAGATGGCACAAACTAAGGGAGGCCTATACCCAGCAGTGGGTGAAGTCAAGCTGTCGTGGATGATGATGATGATTTATTTAATTCTTTATTGCACCAAACAAAGTTTGTAGAAAAAGAAAACTTAATGGTAAACATCATTTTCTACCAGCCAACCTTGAGAGTTGAAGAACAAGGAGTTGGCGTGTTTAAACTAAAAATTAGCATACATAAAAATTAAGATCTTTATTGCCTATATTTGGTATTTTGGCTTCACTGACTACTTCTAGATTTCGTCATGTCGAACGTCTTTCAGAGTCCTGAATCCCTTTCCTTGACCCTGTGCTAAAATGTAATACTTGGATGTGCCTCTGACTTTCTTCCCTCAGACATACTCAAATAAACTTATGTTCGTGAATCTACCATGCCCGGATATCAAAGTTGTTAAGCAATTTCAGTTTTTTTGTTCCAAAAGCACTGCATGACTCACGAGCGGTTCCACTTCCGATTGACAGCAATAAAGTGTTCGACGATGAACTGCCGCAGTCCGTTGACGATGTCCCACATAGCGTCGTTGATTGGCCCGCAGTCCAGCATCAGCATGTTGAGTGGAATGTCCCGCCGAAGGAACAGGATCTCGTCCCGCAACTCCTCGTACATGTAGATACGGGCTGAGTAGTCCTGGGGGTGTCAGGTACAGACAGACTAACACTGCAACTGCATAATTTTTGAAAAGACTCACTCATGTGCCTGTGGATTAGAATTGTGGGTCTTTTTTTATAAATGACTTGCTGATGGAACAATCAAATGGCGCACCTGTTAAGTGGTAACCATCACCTACAGCAAATCATTAATTGCCTCGCAAGACACGCACGATCGGAACGTGACCTACGATGCACTGTCCTGCGTCCATCAACTTGAGGTGTAGGGGGAGGTCCCCGAGAACCGGACACTTAAGGAAAAACAAAAATATAAAAAATCGTGTAATAGTCTTGTTTGTTTAATTCACTTTAATATGCTCTCAATTATATACCTAATCAACACATATATATTAGCAGTCTCAAATATTACTTTAAATGTAGTAGATACTTAGAAACAATCAACATAGACAAAAAGACGTTTTCAAAAAGGTCCCCTAATGACGGACAATTAACTTTTTGTCCTTTTTATAACTTCAACTTTATCTAACAAACAATTTCTAGCAATAAGCTATGACAATAGAACAAATAAACCATTAATAAAGAAAAATTATCTTAATTCTATTACAAAAAATATTTTTTAAAATTTAATGTAGTCGAACAGTGCACAAGGTAGACTTCAGATGACTTCTCAGTGAATTTTGTTTTGAAATCACCTTATCGATGGATTTCTTGAATTTTTCATGTTTGGGTTTACCCATGTTGAATCTAAAAAACAAAACACAAAAATAATAACTAAAATGAAAACATACTTGCTGTAAAAATGTCCGGTATTAGGGAACTTTGAGAGTGTCCGAACTTAGGGACACTTAGGTACATACAAGAAAAATTCTCATTCACGTTGTGTGTTATGAATCACAAAAAAACGCATGAGATATATCAATTAGATTCAATAGCAATAATAATTAATAACAATGAACATCATCCCATGCTTTAAAAACAGTTAACAGGCCCCAAAAAATGACTTCGAACAAAATGTTTACTTACCTCGAAATTCGCACCACGCTCCACGACGAACGAGTCAACACTGGCCCTTGGCACACACCCCCCGTACTTCACTTGAAAGAAGCTCTCTGACCGCGGCACAAGCAACAAATTAGTGTGCTTTTTTGACCTGATACAAATACTGTCCGGCTTTAGGAGCTGTCCGGGCTTAGGGGACTTCACCCTATATGTATACAGATGTTAAGACTCATGTGCTTGTAATTTCACTGGCAACCACACCCTTCAAACCGAAACACAGCAACACTGCTTGCAGAAACAGGCATGGTAGTAGTACTTTCCCTACTTTTCTACTTCAGTTCAGTTTTTTCATAAAAACAACAGTAAAAAATTTAGAAATTAACTGATGGGCATGTAGGAAACGAAGTCATGTTTCGTTTTTATCCGACCCGGCAACTGTGTTATTTGTAGATGCACAGATGTGAAGAATAGAAAGTTGATGCGATTTGGGTACTGCAATAAATCTACCTAGTCGGCTTCGGCTACAGAGATTTAGCATCTAGACTTTTATCAGGAGCTCGGGTGTTTTTTGACTTCTGTGGTTTCCGTGCGCTACCGGTTACTGGATCACTGACCTTGAGATAAGGCGCCGGTTCCTGTCCAAAGAACATCTGAAGCTCCCTCTCCGCGGTTCCGTCGAGGATGTAGAAGTACTCCTCGTAGCTGGCGAGGAAACTGACAGGGCCGGATCGGTTAACGCTCAGGTGCCGGACGGACGCGTTGATGATATCCACCATGTACTCCTCGTCGGGGTATACCGTCATTAGGTACGGCTTCGGCCGGCTTGCACCTGCCATATCGCAATGGTTTTGCTTTTAACAGTAGGGAACACACCTTCGAGGATCTATCGGCTTGGCTCTAAAGCCTTTTAAAATGCCGGTGTTGTTGTACTCCAGCCAAGACAAAAGATGTGGCATAGTCTGGACAGCTTACAGTTTTTGTATTGTATTAACGGTGAGTTCAATGCTGTAGTCTTCTTCTTGTCGTGTCACTAGTTCTTTCGAAACAGTGTGGTGAAAGGATTTTAAGTGCGCCTCAAAGAGGTTCCATTCCAGCACTTGACATGTGTTTTAGAACTTATTAGGTTCAACGACATGCCGGGTTCCTCACGATGTTTTCCTTCACCGTTTAAGAGTACGGCACTGTGCACATATATTTTTGAACTGATAAACTCATTGGTGCACGACCAGTTTTGAACCGTTGGAACCAAGAAACCAAGCCGTAAGTTTCTTGCCCGTTCTTCCAGGCTTTGGTCGCGAGGCCTGGCGATAGATTCACCTAGTATATAAGACGTTTCAAAGTGATCCTTGTGATTGTACTGAATAAAGACCGTTTTGATTTTTGATTTTGTTGCCTTAGGATCTGATGTTTTAGTTAGAATAGAAGCGATATCGCAAGCTCACCAGGATACATGATCGCATCAACGCTCGGCAACTGGTAGTTGACATTGATGATGGAGTGGAACCACTTGGCCACTTGCACCTTCATCTGGTCGGGCGTGGGGTCGAAAGAGATGTTGGTGGTGCCAGGGTTCGCTACCACCTTGATGCGGACCAGAGGCCGCTTGATGAACGTGTAGTCTTTGTACGGGCCGCTGTAGCGGTTGCCGTCCTGGAAATTTAACTTGCTACTAAAATATTATTCCAAAATAGTCTACATATAGTAAAATTTTATTAAAAAAGAAAATAACAATAAATACGAGTATTTACAAAATACACATGAAACCGAATAATAAAAAAGATAGCTCAACTGAGCCAAATACAGTGTCACTTATTTGGCCACGTAGAATTATATAATTACCTTCCTAAAAAACCTAAATTCGCGTTATGTAAATAAGACACAGTGCCTGGAAAATTGTTATAGGACAAGACAAATCTTCAAATATATGTTAAAATTCTGATTATGACTTATGGGTTCCCGCCACTAGTGCCCCACATTTCCGACACCCGCTAATGCCACGCTGACCAGTGCTGGGTCACTGACCGCACGCTTCACGCTCAGGTGGAGCTTCTAATGTTGATTTAATTAGGAGCAGATATTTTAAACTTACGCTATAATACGAAAAGTATTCAGCAAAATGTTTGACGCTCCTCTCGACTAAGTCCCGAATTTGTTTTGACATTAATCCATGGATACATCTGTGAAAGATTTATGGTTGAGTTGGTAATCACCTTAGAGAGGAGCAAAGCGAGCTAAGTTAGTTTAATAATAAACAAAACAATTCGAAGCGCGCCGCATTATTACTACCGATTATTTTAATATTTATAATAGTGGAATCGATCTCGCGCAAGTCCGTTTGCTTGAAGTCCTACCTTCGTCGATTCATCCAAGTTGCTCCAGAAATCAAAGCTCGCTTTGCTCCCTCGATTAATAGAAACCTATTTGCTGACTTTCAAAGTAAAGTCCAAGGATATTAAATTGATTAAATCACAAGCAACCAAGCCTAAAAGAACAGGCTGGTCCTTGTTCTAACTAAATAATATAATGATGAAGCTCGGGTATGATGCCAATCGAACTTACTGAGGCAAAAAACCAGATACCTACCTAGCAGAGAGCACAGATAAGAGAATACTAGATAGATAGATAGATAACTCTGTATTGATTACCACAACAAATAAAGATACACATTTTTACTTAAAAACTAACAATTGTAGTAATACAATGGGCGGCCTTATCGCTAACAGCGATCTCTTCCAGGCAACCTTGGGATGGACAGGACTGAACATAAAAAAGAGAGGGGGGAGTCTTGTGTGGGTTTAATTAATATATATTCTATTCTATACTACATAGTACCTATAGGTAGACAGGAATATAAATTCTAGGTACGTCAAATAAGAAACAAAGATACCTTCGCCCTACCAGATAACCTACCTTGCGTATCTTAATCTACATGGTTTAATCAATTGATAAATCCTTCACCACACAGTTTTGAAAGAAACTAGTGACACGACAAGAAGAAGAAGTAAGTAGGTACACTTGTGACACGTTGTGATTGTGATCTAGCTGGTTTTGAACATGAAAATGACACGTGTTCAATTTCGAAGCATGACGATAACACGTGTAGCTAGAGTAATAGTTTGTTTTTCGCGCGAGGGATTATGTCTCAAACGATAACGCATGATAACGCAGGCCAGAATTAATCGCTAACTATTATACTTACTTATTTATAGAAATCTAGCGACCCGCCCTGGCTTCGCACGGTTATTGTGGGTTATCCCTAAGAGATTATGCTTGTATTATGCATAAAAACCTTCCTCTTGAATCACTCTTTCTATAAAAAAAAACCGCATCAAAATCCGTTGCGTAGTTAAAAAGATTTAAGCATACATAGGGATATAGGGACAGAGAATAGAAAGAATAGTGATAAATGAAAGTTTCTGGACGTTTGCATGTTTTCACGGCATAATCGATAGATATAAAAGTTGGTGTAGGGATAGCTTGTATTCTGGATCTATATAAGCTGAAGCTGAAACAGCTTCACGACTTTGATCCCCAGGCACGGTAGATATCCCCTCAGATCCATTGTTACTTAGTACGAACTCCAGATTCTTAGAGGACGTCTAAGGGGGATACCTCGTGCCTCAGACATGTCCAAACATTACATCTGACATATACCCACATTATGCAGTAGCTAGTATTCCATCAAAAATTTCAGATAGAATCAGATGAAAAACAGACAAGACAAAGCTTTAAATTCTCTCTAAAGAAATACCTGTTACACTCTCAGATAGTATCTCACCCAGGTAGTCGTTCTGGACGTTTGGTTTAATTTGATATGTTATTATTTTATTATATTGTTGTTCATCTTCTTCATCTCTTTTGAGAAATAAATAATCTTAAACCCCATCTTATAAAAGAAGTAGGAATGTATGTATATTGCCGTATTTTATAATTTAATGTGTTTTTTGTTTTAACCCTAATTTATTTCTGATCTCTTGTTATTATTTCCATTTATTTGAGAAAATGATGGTGCTGTGCACTGCAGTTGCTGCCTGTGTGCCTCGGCGTCACGGAAGACCAGCGTTGTAATAGTGCATCAAACACTATTACAGCATAAAGCTGAGTGACGACCGTTTTTGATGTCACAGTATTTTTCTTTAAATTTTATTTTCGCCTATGTTTTTGTGACACAAAATAAACATATTTTGATTTTGATTTTGACAAAGCCGTGCTAGCCTGTTTCTTGCCTGCTCTACTAAGCTTGGTCACGTGGAGCTGGCACCTAGCTTTAAAACGTTTCTAAGTGATTCTTATGACTCAATTGAAGAATATTGGCATTGACTGTGCAAAACTTCACCTCGATTGGTTCAGTTGTTGAGCTGAAAAAGTCACAAACACACTTTCGCATCCAAAAAATTCTATGAATGTAGGTGAATGCTGTATGAATGATGTACCTGAAAAACGCTTCCACTTGAAACGTGGATTCTTTCTTCTTCTTTGCCACATAAACCGCCCAATGCCTCCTCATCTTGATCATGGTGTCAGCGACATCTATGAGCCAGTTGTCTGTCAGCTCAGCTCTGGTGTCCGCGCAGAGCTTGTTGAGGCGCTCCGTGAACTCGGCGGGGTACTGCGGGAAAGGTACCTCTTCCTGCATCTTGTTCATATCGCATATGTACATGTTTTGATACCTGTAATAGTTGATTATTACAAATTTATTATTTTTGCAAACAAACCGATTTCAAATACAATAAAACAAACAAAGCTTTTGGTGAAGGGAACCACAAACGTGAAATATTTTGTGATTTTCAAAAAGCGTTGTATTTATTTCCGAACAAAAAAATTACTAAACAAAAAAGAATCATCAATATTAATTTATAATTGGAGGAGTAATCGTGTAGCAAACTTACAAAAAAATCTGTCAAATTGAGAACCTCCTTTTTTCAAGTCGGTTCAAAAAGGTCACTGTCTATCATTACATGAGGGCCTTGGTTACGAATGAATTTTGACATTTGTAGGTATACGATACGGTTACGCGACTAACGTAAAATTAATTCGTGATTAGGCCCCAATATAAGTCCTTGTCGAATAACGCTAGGATACGTTAACGCCACCAATGTTAAAATTCATTCATGAGCAGGTCACAAGGTGCAAAATAGCGATAGCGATATCGATCTAGCTTATCACCAATCTACCTTGAGCTCACGTTTTGTTGGTAGCTTATCTCCAATCTTATTTTAACTGTGAGCTCAAGTTTTATTGGTTTTGTCAAAATTTCCTAATTCCATCATCTCAAAAATTATACAATTCACAATCACATAAAATTGTTTTGGAATTTATGAACCTTTTATGAGCCCTTGCATAAAACATCCCATTTCATATTTGTATCACGTTAAACCCCTTTTTAAATCCGAATAACTTGAAATCTTCGCTCGCTTCGCTTGCTCGATCAACCAGGATTTGACTCACTTCTCAAACCAGATTCTTCTCAGCTCAATGAGCACAGGATTGCCTTCGTAGTACCGGTAGTGCATGGCGTGTCGCGCGCGGACGAGCGTCGTGTGCCAGGGCATTGGCGCGCGCACTGTGTGAGAGGGCCATAAGGGAGGGAGAAAGGCGATCTTCAACCTCTCTCGCTCGTTTGGGTCTTCGAGGATGTAGGACACTATACATCTGTCAAGATGAGAAAGGCATGTCGTAGAACCTAAAAAGATCTAAAACATGTGTCAAGTGCTCGAAAGGAGCCTCTTTGGGGTAGGTACACTAAAATCCTTTTAACTACACTGTTTCGAAAGAATTTGTGACATGTTATAAAGAAGAAAAACCATCTCTGAGTAACGCTATTCGTCAGATAAAAATATTTCCGTCTATACTTTAGACTTGTTGAAAAAAAAGACGCGTTATTTAGAGATGGTGAAATAAGTGCTTAGGGAGATGATCTAAGTCGTGATTATATTAACACAAAAAATGTCGCTGTCTCCATTTGATACAATATCCCATATAAATGATAATAATCATGGCTGTCCGTCCGTAGGATGTGGTTGTCGGTGAAGTTACAAGCACATGAGGCTTAACATCTGTAATGCTTCAAGTTGATGAACGCAGGTCAGTACACGTTCATATCGTGCGTAACTTGTGAGGCAACGCTTTGTTAAAGGTGATGGTTACCACTTAACATCGGGTGGGCCATACTCTTGGTTCATCAGCAAGAAAAATAAAACCATAAGCGACATTCAAATCAACTTGCCGAGTAAGGGTTTAGCTCAAGGTTACTCATCCTTTCCAAAACCGTATGTCAAAGTCAAAATCATAAGGTATTATTCAGTTGGTTTAACAAGGATCACTTTAAAATGCTATAAAAAGCTTGATAAATAACATTCCTAATAGTTATATCCGAAGATGTCATGGTGATATATACCTACTAAGACTGTGGGGATATCTACAGTGCCTATGGATCAATTTCGTGGCGTATGTTGATTGATACGTTTTGAAAGCAACTCGGCTTTGCTTGTTCCATCGACAAGAAGAGAGAATGTGTCTGGAAGAGATCTCTCTCAGCGATAAGACCGCCCATTGTACTTCGCTGAAACTTTTGAACTTTATTAGTGGTGTGCAATAAATAAGAGTTTTCTACCTATCTATCTATCAAGAAGTATAAAAAGTAACCTAGTAGATAATTTTTATACTTCTTGTAAACAAACAACCCTCACCGTTTCATAGCCATGACAAAGAACTCCTTGACATCGAGCTCACTCTGCCGCACACACGCCTGATACGTCAGCACCTGCAGACGCTTCTTGATAGCAGCGGTCTGCCGGTCCACTTTGAGCTTGGCACGTTTGTATAGAGCCGTTGGGTAGTCGGGGATGTGCATACCGGATACAGCCTAAAGTTACACGGCTGATAAAAATATGATGTAGGTACCTTGGGGTACTTAAAAGATGGGGTTCGATTTTTGTTTTAGACGTTTATTTCCAATCAAGAATATTACATGAAAACAAAATCTAAAAATTAAGTAAGTATATAAATTTAACAGTAGGCGTACGGAGTAACAATAAAAAATAAAGAATATGGTTAAGCTTGTTAACGAGTCGTGGTAATATAAAGATTATTTTGTAAGTAATCTTTTACATCCAAATTTTATCAAGTTATACTTACTGGGAATCTTCTTTTCGAGTCGAAAAATGTGGTTGTATAAATACTTACCTTAGTCAGATAGTAGTTTATTCTCTCCACATCCTTGGGATGGATGTAACGATAGTGCTCTTCTTCTGTCACCTTCAGCATTTCCACTTTCTGCTCGTCCGGATCACGAGGAAGTTCGAACTGCAGCTTTTCTAAATGCCTGCACAAAACAAACCTATATTTAGTGACACAGCATAATATACAAGGCGGAGTAATATTGGAACGAGGCCCCAGTTCAATTCACGAGACCGTTAATTAATATTTTATCCTAGAATTGTATTACAACACTAAACAACTTGTTAAAACATTTACAAATATTACTTTCTGTATTACAAGCTGCTATGCTATCAGAAATAATCGAATTTTCATTCCCGCCAATTTGAATTTCGACTGCCGCACAGTCTGTGTTCTTTTTTTAAACTTTGTAAAAGAAATGCAGTATGCACGCCCATTCAGCATACGTACAACAAACACAAAATAAGTATCGTTATAATGTGCACTTAAAAAACCTCGCCAGCACCCCAAGAATAGCCGATGGGAGTATGGTATTTTTTAATAATAATTAAGAAATTTTCTTACAAATGGTAGGAAATAAAATCAGTTGAGCATGAACTAGGATAGCTTGAAACAACCTACTTTCTTAGAGCTTCTTTAGCGGCAATTGCAGCTTCGGCCTTCTCCCGCTTTCTCTTCTCGATCCTTCTTCGTTTGGCGTCGGCTTCCGCTGCTTTCCTGCGATCGTAATCGCCAGATATCAGATCTTCTAGCAGAACTAATCCTAAAACCAATTATCTTACCTAAGTATTCACCTTTATTAAGTACTAGCGGCCTGTCCCAGCTTCGCATGGGTGGTCATAAATTTTTTGAACATCTACATCTACACTTCTACACTAATATTATAAAGAGGAAACATTTGTATTTTTGTATTTTTGTATGTAACGAATAGGCTCAAAAACTACTGGTCCGATTTCAAAAATTCTTTCACCATTAGAATGCTACATTATCCCTGAGTAACATAGGCTATATTATATTTTCATAAAAATCAGGGATCCTTACTAAAACTTCAATAATGTAACCCAAGGTGGAAAACAAAAACCTTACATCGCGTGCGCTGCGAAAACTATTGAAGATAGAACAAAATAATGTACTAAGATTTTGTAGAACACGTCATCATCTACAAAAAATGTCGCGACAGCATATGTCTAACTATTATAGTTATGTCACAATAAGTGTTCTTTTATTATAAAAAATTAATTGAAATGCCTCCGCTAGAAAAGGGTCTTTATTTGTACCTTGGTATTAATCCTTATCAAAATAAATCATTTCATAATTAAGACGGTTTCAATACTTATAGATTACTTCTTAAATTTTACAAATCGGACATTCCATTCAAAAGATATGACGAAATTAAAAATGTTAACGGGTCCACGGGTCACGCGCGGGGTGCGATTTCACTCACTCAAGGAGAAGCGCGTGCAAATGTATGAAATAAGTAGACGCGAGGCTCGAACCCACGGTCTAAGTTTATCATAAAATGTTCAAAAAATTTATGACCACCCATGCGAAGCTGGGACAGGCCTCTAGTTTTAGGATAAACTTAGACCGTGGGTTCGAGCCTCGCGTCTACTTATTTCATACATTTGCACGTCATTCTCCTTGAGTGAGCAAAATCGCACCCCGGGCGTGACCCGTGGACCCGTTAACATTTTTAATTTCGTCATATCTTTTGAATGGAATGTCCGATTTGAAAAATTTAAGAAGTAATCTAAGGTATTGAAACCGTCATAATTATGAAATGATTTATTTTGATAAGGATTAATACCAAGGTACAAATAAAGACCCTTTTCTAGCGGAGGCATTTCAATTAATTTTTTATAATAAAAGAACACTTATTGTGACATAACTATAATAGTTAGACATATGCTGTCGCGACATTTTTTGTAGATGATGACGTGTTCTACAAAATCGTAGTACATTATTTTGTTCTATCTTCAATAGTTTTCGCAGCGCACGCGATGTAAGGTTTTTGTTTTCCACCTTGGGTTACATTATTGAAGTTTTAGTAAGGATCCCTGATTTTTTTGAAAATATAATATAGCCTATGTTACTCAGGGATAATGTAGCATTCTAATGGTGAAAAAATTTTTGAAATCGGACTAGTAGTTTTTGAGCCTATTCGTTACATACAAAAATACAAAAATACAAAAATACAAATGTTTCCTCTTTATAATATTACTAGCGGCCTGTCCCAGCTTCGCATGGGTGGTCATAAATTTTTTGAACATTTTAGGATAAACTTAGACCGTGGGTTCGAGCCTCGCGTCTACTTATTTCATACATTTGCACGCCAGAGAGTGAAATCGCACCCCGAGCGTGACCCGTGGACCCGTTAACATTTTTAATTTCGTCATATCTTTTGAATGGAATGTCCGATTTGAAAAATTTAAGAAGTAATCTATAGGTATTGAAACCGTCTTATTTATGAAATGATTTATTTGGATAAGGATTAATACCAAGGTACAAATAAAGACCCTTTTCTAGCGGCGGCATTTCAATTATTTTTTTATAATAAAAGAACACTTATTGTGACATAACTATAATAGTTAGACATATGCTGTCGCGACATTTTTTGTAGATGATGACGTGTTCTACAAAATCGTAGTACATAATTTTGTTCTATCATCAATAGTTTTCACAGCGCACGCGATGTAAGGTTTTTGGTTTCCACCTTGGGTTACATTATTGGAGTTTTAGTAAGGATCCCTGATTTTTTTGAAAATATAATATAGCCTATGTTACTCAGGGATAATGTAGCATTCTAATGGTGAAAGAATTTTTGAAATCGGACCAGTAGTTTTTGAGCCTATTCGTTACATACAAAAATACAAACATACAAAAATACAAAAATACAAAAATACAAAGCTTTCCTCTTTATAATATTAGTGTAGATTAGTGTAGATAGTGTAGATGTAGATGTAGATAACAAATTGCGCGTCTGCATATAATCTGAGAGCGCTAACCTTTTTGCAACTTATTTTTCCTTTTTTCCTTCTCAATGAGAGCGAGTCGTTCTTTCTCTCTCTCGGCCCACGGCTTCATTGGTGGGAAACGTAGCTCGCCATTCGGCCCGATCGGTCCGTACAGGATCGGTGGCGGCCTGCGCTTTGGGGGCATGTTGATCGAACGCAGGGTCTTAGTCGCTGGCGTAAAGCAGTTTCCTATAGAAATGACATGTTTTATTGAATGAATTAAAATGTTTGTTTTGTATAAGTAACATTCACGTAAAACCTGAAGACAAAATCCAAAGAAAGACTATGACGGCGTACCGTGAAAAAAATACCAGACTTTAAAAACACATATAACCACTTTGAGTATTTAGCTAGTCCTGTCTGTAGGTAAGTAGTACCCATCCAGATACATTTTCAGAATTCTCTAAAAACAAATACATAGGTATGTAGGTATCTACCGCTACATCCTTATTTGTCGTTGAGTAACCTTGTGTTGTAAAGTGATCAGTTGGCGATAAGATTATTGTCGTAAATCCCAGCGCCCCTTGATATGCATTTAAAAATCGGTATTTACCGTTTTAAAACTCAATGCAGATTCTGCGGTCACTTGAGGCACCTTGAGGTCAGTTGTCGGAATTGCACTACAGATGCATTAGCTTCTGTTGCACGTACAAATTACGCGACTACGGCATTGTACGATGCCGATTCATACGCACGCGTTTAGAAATCGATCTACTACATCGACGCAAAAGGTCGCCACTGCTTATCGCACTTATAGGTCCTTGATAAAAGTGACAGGCCTCTACGGTACGTGGACAAAAGTGTATAAGGTACCTGTAGAGTCAGTAGGCTTAGCATGGTTGATGCCATCCCGGTAAGGCACGCCACTCGTCCATGACTTGGCTTGCAAGAGTGGCGGGAACTCGCTACAGCCGCCTTCGCTTTCCCCTTGAGTGACAAATAAAACATATTATTAAAAGCAGGTTTAATGATTTATCTGTGATTTATCTCCACTCATCTTTGAATCCAAAGATAGTGGAGACCTATAAGCTATTATCTACCTACAAAGTAATAAGAGATTGCGTAGGTCATATTTTCTTTGTATTTTGGAATACTTACATAGAAACTATGATCTACGCAAATTTAAAATAGGATCAAGATTGTGGTAATAATACCTACATAATTATTTATTTGATTAATGATACTTCGCACCAACAATTTACCTCCTCATTCTCGATAAGTCAAATATTATCGATAAGGAATTACATATTATGATTATCATGTTTTATCCGTTCCCAGAATTAAATAATATACCTACTTACTTACTAATTAAAAAAACCTTTTCAACTTTGTCAAAAAAAAAAATTGTTAAAATGTTTGCTGAAATTACTTAAAAAGTTGTTTGACGGTTATTATGAGTCTCTTAACTCTAAAGTAGGCAAGAAGTAGGTAGGAAAAGCAAAAAGAGCAAAAACAGTGACGTTTTTGTTACAATAATGTGGATTGCAAGTTCCAAGTTGTCATGAAACTATGTATGCATTAGCATCGTTCACAGAAATAATCGAAAGAAAATTAAGAGAACTGGGGGCTAATCACGAATTAAATTGACTTTAGTGGTAGTATCGTATCCCTAACTTTAAAGCAATAAGGAGCCTAATTACGAATAAATTTTGACATTTGTGGCGTAACCTTTTCCTAGCGATATTCGACGTTAGTCTGTTATACTCGTAGTTAGAGATACGATATGTTGACGCGAAACATCACATTCGTTCGTGATATGACCACAGGGTCGAATATCGGTACGATACGTTAACGCCACAAATGTCAAAATGTATCCGTGATCAAGGCCCATAAAGTGATATATTCTTGTATCGTTGCATTGTATTCTTGTATTATATTCTTGTATTTTCAATAGTAGAGCTCTTTGTGAAGGGCTCGCTTTTTCTGCCGCCAAGAGGCGATGCTCTGTTTCGGTTTGAAGAGTGTAGTTGCCGGTGTAATTACAGGCACTTGAGGCTCAATCTGTATGCCTCAAGTTTATGGACGCAGGGCAGTGCATCGTAGGGCATGTTCCTATTGTGCGTGACTTACGAAGCAATTCTTTGTTATAGATGATGGTTACCACCATCAGGTGGGTCAACTGCTTGTTCCATCAGGTAGTTGTATAAAAAAACTTTTGTTTTTAGTTTCAAGTAGGTAGGTATAACAATATCATGCTTTATAGATTATGTGTTGTGTGATTATTGACTATCGAAGTTACGAAAACGATTTTACTTGAACTTACCTTCAGGATAATAGTTTCTAGCAGCTCTGAGTAGTCTACTGTCCTTCTCCAATTCATCGTCATAGCCCGCCCTGAGTCACAAAAAGAAAGGCGATGACAACTGCTAATGTAGCTCTCGCTCGCACATTTCAACATTTTGAAAGTTATAAAATCACTGTAGGTACTTATTTATGAAAAACCAAGTTGTGTGCAATCACGATCCAAATAAGTTTACCCAATAAAAAGTTTGCATAAGTAGCACAAAAACTAGTAAGTAGCAGAAAAACTACTTTTTACATGAGTAGTAGAGCTCTTTGTGAAGGGCTCGTCCGGGGAAGTACATCCAACACGCCTTTTTCTGCCGCTAAGCAGCAACGCTGTGTTTCGGTTTGAAGAGTGTGGTTGCCGGTGTAATTACAGGCACATGAGCCTTAACACCTGTATGCCTCAAGTTGATGGACGCAGGGCAGTGCATCGTAGGGCACGTTCCTTTTGTGATTTTTTTGCCATTATTATAGATAATGGTACGGAACCCTTCGTGCGCGAGTCTGATTCGCACTTGGCCGGTTTTTTTGAATAGGATCATTTTTAAGTAAAAAGTTTAATAAATTATGTGAACATAGGCGTCAGTTCCACACAGAACAACAAGAAACTTACGGCTTGGTTTGTACCATTATTTGAATTTGTTTGTATGTAAACTAATGGTTCGCCCCGAACTGACATCTCGTGATGTCCACTCCAGTCTTACATTAATACCGTGTTTAGAATAGAATAGAATAGAATAGAAAAATCTTTATTTTGTTTGGTACCAATGTAAGACCTGAGACTATTTGGCCTCTGACTACCCCCTACCTACTTGGGGTAACTAATTGTATTTCAAAAATCATTATTACATCATAGAATAAAAATAAAAATTGTAGGTATTGGGACGTACAAACCAAACCCTCTCATAACCCTTTGTCCGATTATATTAATATACCCATATAAATTTCTTAAGTAAAATCTATCGACCTACCAAGTTTCGTGCAGGATCGGATCAACGGTTCTAAAGTTATGGCCAGACAAACATACATAAAATGCTAAATCGCCCAAGTTGATTGTAAGATCTTCGTTCGCTTCGCTCACTCGATCAATAAAATGTCTACTGATAGCCTCCAATGTGGTAGGTAGTAGGTACTAGGGCATGCTCCCGGTACTGATCAGTATCGAAATTCCCGGTAATTTCGATACTGATCAGTACCGGTACTCCACAAAGCCAGTACCGGTACTTTCGATACTTTCGATACTCGATATCACTCATAATCTGTCGATATTTTCTAGTACGATATACATCAATTTCCATAAGAAAACACTAGCACTGCGTTCAGTTTAACTTGTCTATTTATATTTCTATGTTTTAACGACTTATGAACCTACATAGAACAACCTTCTAATTAAATCCAAACAATTTTAAGTATATCGATTACGTAGTTAAGAATTTAAGTTTTAATACGCTGTCGGTTGTCCTAAAACAAATAAATAAAATATCCAATTACACATTTTTCGACCTCTTCATTTGATGAAAATTTTTGGCCACCGAATTGTTTTTTGAGGTTTGGGAACAGATGAAAGTCTAAAAGACAAGGCCAAATCAGGAAAATAAGCTACGTAGAAACCACAATCTTGAAGTTGAGGCATGGATTCAATCCATCCAGATTAAACAAGATTTTCTATCTCAGTAATCTTGGGCATTTCTTTTTAATTTCTTCTAACGACCGACGCAAAAGGGTTAAGTAATATGCCGAGCTAATGGTTTCGCCCTTAGCGAGGTGGTCAACCATGATGACACCCTTAGCATCTCAAAAAACTGACAATTGACTTCTTGCCAGCCGACAAAACTGATTGCGCTTTCTTTGTGGTAGGTTTATCGGGTTTTCCACAGTGGTGAACTCAGATTACATCTGTTATCTAATCTGCTATGAAAATCTTGAGGGTCAGCCTCAAACATGACAATACAGTCGCAAGATTTTGTGAGCTCAACGCGCTTTTGCTCAACTAAGAGCAACATGGGGACCAACCTAGCTGAGACTTTAGAAAATCCAAGTTAATTGACAATTATGTTTTTTGTATGTTCATAGGAGATGATCGCAGTGTGTGCAATCTTCTTGATGATCAGTCTTCGGTTTTCCCTAATGAGATTACACACCTTTTCATTGTTTTAGTCGTAGACGTCTGAGGCTGACCAGATCTAGGGCATCTCTCTCTAGTCAGGTTTGAATTCTGTTTTTACAGTCTTAGGTTTAGGATAGGGATTTATTTTCATGTTGTTTTCATGTCATGGATTTTTTTGTTTTGATATTTTTATAAACAATTATTTAATGATCGCACGTTTACTTTAAAACCAGAAATGCTACAATAATCAAATTTTGGATTGTGACAACCAACAGACATAAGGGTAAATAAAAGGGGGTAGTTTAAAAAAGATATAATAACCACACTTGGTACTTCGGTTCTAAATAAATACCTACTATATGAATTATTGATTTAGTTAGATAACAGTTTGTTACTGTTCATTCCAGTTGTTCATTCATTTTATGATTATTCTCTTTAGCTTGATCTCACCTATTTTGATTGTTGTGTGTAAGTGATATTATTGTTCTAAATCACATAAAAAAACGAATAATCTTAAGTTATTTTATGTACTACAGTTTTTGTTTCATTTTACGACTATACAGTTAGTTAATTTAAGATAATTAGCTCAGTATCGAAAGTATCGAAAGTACCGGGAATTACCGGTACTGAGCCAGTATCGGCCGAAAATTACCGGTACTGAGAAAAGTAACGATACTGCATGCCCTAGTAGGTACCATCTCAACATAGAATATTATTATTTACAGCAGAAAGTTTTTAAATACCTACTAAAAACCAAACAGTTTTTATAAAAAAACGCCACACCATCTTTTTGCACGCCCAGGATGACTGGTAGACAATGCTATTAGCATCAAGTCCTCCTAACACTACTTTATTATGTGTGAAAGTTTTAGATAAATAAATAGAAAGGCGTAGGGAAGAACAGTGCTGCATGTACCTAGTCAAGGCCCTAGGACGAGGCTGAGTTCTGGCCGGAGTCAGGAACCGTGGAGGACACTTCTCCCCCTTAACCTCGCTCTTAGGGGCTGTCTTTTTGTTCAAGGGTAGCTTACGGTCCCCACTCGCCATTCTTCACCTATTTTAAAAAAGAATGAGACAATGAATAAATGATTATGATTATGATAATGATTATGAATAGTAAATTGGTATTTACATACATAGGTAATTAAAACAGTGTAGTTTTTTTAAATCAGGCTCGGATCCCATAAGATACAGAGATTTGAAAGGGTTGATATCTGTAAGAACGCGCGACTGAGCGTGCCTGAGTTTCTGAGAGCCATAGGATTCCAGTGACCACAGCAGCCTTTGGCGAGTAAGCCCAAAGCGGGTAGGTAGGGTAGGGTAGTATTCTATGTTCTGTGGTAGAGCTACATAGGACAGTGCATCGTAGGGCACGTTCATATCGTGCGTGACTTACGAGGCAATGCTCTGTTCTAGGTGGTGGATACCACTTAACATCAGGTGGGCCATTTGCTTGCTCTATTAGTCATTAGTTTACAAAACTGCGCTGTAAGCCGTGGGTTCGATCCCCACCGAGACCGAACATTTATATAGGTAGGTACGTAAACAACGTAGGTAGATATTTGATCTCAGACTGGGTTTATTTTTATATTAATTGATCGAGTGAGCGAAGCGAACGAAGATCTTAGTTTCAACTTGGGCGATTTGGCATTTTATGTATGTATGTATGTATGTATGTATGTATGTTTGTCTGGCCATAACTTTCGAACCGTCGATCCGATCTGCATGAAATTTGATAAGTCGATAGATTGTACTTGAGAAATTAACTGGTAAGTATTTGAGTAAAATCGGATGAAGGGTTACTAAGGGTTACTAAGTTACATAAAAAAATCAAGTTATACAGGGTGTCCCAGAAATCAACGTCAAGCCGAAAACGGGCGATGGGCCAAGCCATGACAGTTATGAGAAAAATATAAAAAAAAATATTTGTCATGTACTTTTCGAATTATAGGTATTACAAAAAATACAGAAAAACTGACACCCTGTGATGATCTTTTAAGTCCTGTGACTACAAATATTAACTATTCGTGAAACTTTTTTCTGTAATGTAACCATGAATAACCCTTCTGTAAAATACAATTCAAAATTAAATCATAACTGCCTCAGTTTTAAATAAAATGTTGATTTTTGGTCAACATTTAATTATAATAATAACATCACCCAACTTTAACCGACTGTACCGTAAAAAAAATGTACTACACTACTTTGGCAAGTAACTTTAAAAGATGGCGCATTTAGTCAGGATTCCAAAATGGTATAATACTTACTAGAGTACTCCATAATTTTGGAAAAAAAAATTGTTATCTTAACTAAACCCGATTTCTTGACAATTTTATTTAATTAGATAAAATGTCTGTAACCTTTAAATTATGGACTTAAAAATGCCTACGCTGCGTTTTTAAGTCGCCCACAATTCACAGGTACAAGTACATACCATTTCGACAATGTAAGTGAAACAGATAGAGCCGCCACCTTGTCGAAAGAGTAATAACCATTTGTTAGTTTTAGGAGCAAGTTTGAAATAAAATTCAGTCATTGGATTTCTTCAGTCATGATTTTAATTTAATTATATCAAGGATTTACAGCAAATGTTCGACCTGTTTGTCTTCAGCTGTAATGCAAGCTATACATCTCCTTAAAAATGACCGTGTAATAAGACGGGCGTATCTTCTCGAGTTAATTTAGAGCTTGCAGTAAAGCTGAAGGCAAACAGTTTGAACATGTGCTGTAAATCCTTGATGTAATAAAATTAAAATCAATCAACTAACAAATTACTTGATAACCCATGGTTATTACTCTTTCGACAAGATGGTTGCTCTATCTGTTTTACTTACATTGTCGAAATGGTATGTACTTGTACCTGTGAATTGTGAGCGACTTAAAAACGCAGCATAGGCATTTTTAAGTCTATAATTTAAAGGTTACAAACATTTTATCTTTTTAAATAAAATTGTCATGAAATCCGGCTTAGTTAAGAAAACCAGTTTTTTTTTCCAAAATTAAAGAGTACTCTAGCAAGTGTTATACTATTTTGGAATCCTGACTAAATGCGCCATCTTTTAAAGTTACTTGCCAAAATAGTGTAGTACATTTTTTTACGGTACAGTCGGTTAAAGTTGGGTGATGTAATTATTTTAAACTAGTAGTTCGCCCCGAACTGAGATCTCGTGATGCGACCCGACGAACGCACCAAACTTTGAGTACGTAGTAGTCAGAGGCAAGTCCAAACATTATCTTTGGACTTTTTTCTGACTACCGCCTACTAATTTGGTATGATTACCAAGTTTCAACTCTATTGGCTTATTTATTGAAGAGTTCCGTTGAACAGACCTTGGCTCCATCATCAGACCTGGTCGTCGTCACCATTTTATGAGAACTGAGTACCTCCTTAATTTATTTCAAGAAAAAAAAATAAGAAAAAGCAAAAGAACTGGCCGACCAGTAGAAAAACCTTGATGCCAACGAAACTCTTAGAGATGGGAGCTCTTGGATCGCTGGTTATCTTAATTTAACTTATATTATTTTATCTCAAAAACCGAACGTCCCAAAAAAAAAGTAAAAATTGTTTTGGGATGTCCAAACAAAGCCCTTTCATATGACATGTAACTTGATTTTTTTATGTAACTTTTTTTATTTTTGCCCCCTCAAAAAACCCCATATCTCAAAAACCCTTCATCCGATTTTACTCATATACTTACCAGTAAATTTCTCAAGTACAAGCTATCGACATATCAAATTTCATGCAGATCGGATCAACGGTTCTAAAGTTATCGCCAGACAAACATACATACATACATACATACATACATACATACATAAAATGCCAAATCGCCCAAGTTGAAACTAAGATCTTCGTTCGCTTCGCTCACTCGATCAATTAAATGTTGGCCAAAAATCAACATTTTATTTAAAACTGAGGCAGTTATGATTTAATTTTGAATTGTATTTTACAGAAGGGTTATTCATAGTTACATTACAGAAAAAAGTTTCACGAATAGTTAATATTTGTAGTCACAGGACTTAAAAGATCATCACAGGGTGTCAGTTTTTCTGTATTTTTTGTAATACCTATAATTCGAAAAGAACATGACAAATATTTTTTTTTATATTTTTCTCATAACTGTCATGACTTGGCCCATCGCCCGTTTTCGGCTTGACGTTGATTTCTGGGACACCCTGTATGTCATATGAAAGGGCTTTGTTTGGACATTCCAAAACAATTTTTACTTTTTTTCTGGGACGCTTGGTTTTTGAGATACAACAAAAAAGTTAAATTAACATAACCAACGATCCAAGAGCTCCCATCTCTAGGAATTTCGTTGACATCAAGGTTTTTCTACTGGTCGCCCAGTTAGTTTGCTTTTTCTTATTTTTTTTTCTTGAAATATATTAAGAAGGTACTCAGTTCTCATAAAATGGTAATAGACACCTGGTCTGATGATGGAGCCAAGGTCTGTTCAACGGAACTCTTCAATAAATAGGCCAATAGAGTTGAAACTTGGTTACCATACTAAGTTAGTAGGCGGTAGTCAGAAAAAAGTCCAAACCTAATGATTGGACTTGCCTCTGACTACCACCTACTCAAAGTGATGCGTTCGTCGGATCGCATCACGAGATCTCAGTTCGGGGCGAACTACTAGTATAAGCTATTTATTCAGTAGAATCACAAGGATCTCTTTGAAAAGTCTTAGGTAAAGCAAGGTGCCAGTTTCACGCGACCAAGCCGAGAAAAACAAGCAACGAACTTATGGCTTGATTCCTACCGTTCGCGCGTTATTTTGTATGATCCTTGTTACACTAGTAGTTCGCCCCGAACTGAGATCTCGTGATGCGACCCGACGAACGCATCAAAACTTTGAGTCGGTAGTAGTCAGAGGCAAGTCCAATCATTATCTTTGGACTTTTTTCTGACTACCGCCTGCTAACTTGGTATGGTTACCAAGTTTCAACTCTATTGGCCTATTTATTGAAGAGTTCCGTTGAACAGACCTTGGCTTCATCATCAGACCTGGTCGTCGTCACCATTTTATGAGAACAGAGTACCTCCTTAATTTATTTCAAGAAAAAAAAATAAGAAAAAGCAAAGTAACTGGCCGACCAGTAGAAAAACCTTGATGTCAACGAAACTCTTAGAGATGGGAGCTCTTGGATCGCTGGTTATCTTAATTTAACTTTTTTGTTGTATCTCGAAAACCGAGCGTCCCAAAAAAAAAGTAAAAATTGTTTTGGAATGTCCAAACAAAGCCCTTTCATATGACATGTAACTTGATTTTTTTATGTAACTTTATTTATTTTTGCCCTCTTAAAAAACCCCATATCTCAAAAACCCTTCATCCGATTTTACTCATATACTTACCAGTAAATTTCTCAAGTACAAGCTATCGACATATCAAATTTCATGCAGATCGGATCAACGGTTCTAAAGTTATCGCCAGACAAACATACATACATACATACATACATACATACATACATACATACATAAAATGCCAAATCGCCCAAGTCGAAACTAAGATCTTCGTTCGCTTCGCTCACTCGATCAAATATAGGTACCTACCTAATATAATAAATAATACCTATAGAGATTATCGAGGTCTGTTTAGGTTGGGGCTTGATACATATTATGTGAATAGCCATCGCTGTCGTCAGCAGGTTAAGATAAGACAGCCCACATAGTGATAGGCCGTAATTCATGGCCAATGTAGTAAGTAATATAAGGCACGTGTGTAAAGAGTCATTAAGTTTTCTGCTAAATAATTTCTGGTATTTTTACCTTCTATCTCATAATCATCAGTCTGTTGACGTCCACTGCTGGACATGGGCCTCCCTCATAGGTTCCCCGCGATCTTCACAATGTGACGTCGTCAGTCCATCGGGTGGTCTTACGCTTCTCTTCCAGTTCGTAATCGCCATTAGAAAACCTATATTTCCCGGCGATATCGGTTCTCTAAGCTATATAATATGACCTGCCCTTGCCTATTGCCACTTCAACTTGCTAGTTGTAAGCCTAGTTATAGGTTATCATATAGGTACTATAATAAATGGTGCAAGTCTAAGTATTATAATGAAACACAAGTAGGTACTCACCAAAACAAAATGTATAAGCACAAATTTCCTTTATTAATATTATTTAAAACAAATCAAAATACACATTAGAAATAGATGACACACTATTTTAATGCATGACGTCATAGTATTGACAAACAGAATGCCTTCAGACGCGTTGCTATGGAAACGGTAACAGCGTCAGCCGCTATGACGACGAATCTCCAAGCTTATTTACCTACTTTCCTTTGTGCCAGAATAGGCTATCATTATTGAATCAAGCACGGATCTACCGTTGTGGGCACGATTGTGGGCACGATGATGGGCATGCCCATAGCCCTAATAGCCGTGTGACGACTTTGCCAACCTGGAACAACAACACTGAAAAAAATTTTGGTCGGACCGTCATATTATATATTTTAAACATGTCTAATGATGCAGAATGCACTATATCGATCATGAGCGAGTTTATATCAGACGCGCAGATGCATTTTCGGGTGGCTGTGACAACCTTTTTCGAGGGCTGGATCCGCGCCTGTATTCAAAGTCAAAGTCAAAGTCAATAGGTATTTATTCAATAAAATCACAAGGATCACTTTGAAACGTCTTAAAGCTAGGTGACTCTAGGTGCCAGTTCCACGCGACCAAAGCCTAGAAGAACAGGCAACAAACTTACGGCTTGGTTCCTACCGTTCTTTTGTATGATCCTTTTACAATGTAATCTCTAATACTATAAGACTCAAAGTCCTGACTGACTGACTGACTGACTGACTGACATATAGACAACGCACAGCCTAAACCGCTGGTCCTAGAGACTTGAAATTTGAGGAGTACATAGGTCTTATGGCGTAGAGGTGCACTAAGAAGGGATTTTTGGAAATTCAACCCCTAAGGGTGTAAAAAGGGTTGAAAACGTTTGTATGAAAAATAGTATTCCTTGAACCTACAAACTTGAAACTTGGAGTACATATACTTCAAGGAAAAAAAATAGGAAACACATTTTTAGTTTTTTAAAACTACCCTTAATACGTGTGCAAAGGGATGTAAAAGTTTGAATGGGAGTGTTTTGACCGCTGGTCCTAGAGAGACTTGAAATTTGAAGAGTACATAGGTCTTATGGCGTAGAGGTGTACTAAGAAGGGATTTTTGGAAATTCAACCCCTAAGGGTGTAAAAAGGGTTGAAAACGTTGGTATGAAAAATTTTATTCCTTGAATCTACAAACTTGAAACTTGAAGTAGATTTACTTCAAGGCTAAAAAAATAGGAATAACATTTTTGGTTTTTTAAAACTACCCTTAATAAGTATGCAAAGGGATGTCGAAGTTTGTATGGGAGTTTTTTAACGCGTGGTGCGATTGACTTAAAGCTTGAGGTAAATATACTAAGAAATAAATAATTAAGAATAACACTTTGAAGTTTTGATAATTACCCCCGCAAAGGGTGCAAATGACTGTAAAAGTTAGTAAGGGAGATTTTTAACGCATAGTGCGATTGATTTCAAACTTGAAGTAAATATACTCCACAATAAATAGATTAAAATCACGTTTTCACTATTTTAAAACTACCCCTGCAAAGGGTGCAAAAGACTGCCAAAGTCCCAAGGTTTGTATGGGAGATTTTTAACGCGTAGTGTAATTAACTTCAAACTAAAAGAAGATGTGTTCTGTGGATAAATAACAAAAAAACAGTTTGATTTTCGAAAACAACCCCTGAAACGTTACCCTCCTACGTTGCGCTCGAGTAAAAAGGATACAACGAAGCGTCAATGTTATATTCTGTGTTATATATGGGATATTCTAAAAACGGGAATCTTGAGTTGGTACGAAGAGATATGAGGGTATCTACCGTGATTGGGGATCAAAGTCGTGAAGCTGTTTCGTTTCGTTTATTTTTGAGGTAGAAACTAGGAACAAATAAGTACATATTTTCCGTGTAAGGTTGTCTTTGTTGTATTTGTCATGTTTGTGCCAAACTCAGTCAGTACATATACCTACCTACCTAATATAGGTAATGTACGCCTATAGGTATCCCATATACCTACGTAGGTATTTAAAATCTTACCCTAATAATATACAAATCAATGCGAAAGTTACGATGTTTTGATGTTTGTGGCTCAATCACGGTTCACCACTTCAACGCGTGCGAAGCCGCGGGAAGCCACTAGTATAATATATTATTGAAGTTAAGTGAGGCGTAGGCATACAGAAAAAGGTAAACATAATCAAATTTATAAGACAGCACACGCTACGCTTCAAACTAATAATACCTAATGCATAAAATTAAATACAATCTATTAAATCAGAGAAAAATAAAACACACAATAGTAGGTACAGTACAGACATTGCAGACATGTTAGCTGCCGATGGGCAGAGCGACCGGGACATCGGGCCACGCACTTTTATCATCAATATAGCTATCTAAAGTATAATAAGCTTTACTTATTAGATTATTCTTTATGTATGCTTTAAATTTTCTAATAGGAAGCCCAGTGGCACTTTCTGGAAGTTTATTATAGAATTGAATTGAATGCATATCGCCCATGTGCTGTTGATCGTTGAACGGTTACTTCATCACTCGGAATCCAACCCTGAGTGCAAAAGCCATGTCATGATGAAACTTACAATGGACTTTCGTAATTAAATGCGTACCTATTCAACATCTTACTATATAAAATAACTATCGTGAGGAAACCGGCATGTGCCAATGTGTTCGAAGGGAGCTTTTTTGAGGCGTACGCTTTCACCACACTGTTTCGATAGAAACAAGAAACACGACAAGAAGAACATGACCATAAAAATGCATTGTAATCAGAATTAAAACAACACGTAAAAATTCAACTCCATAAGAGAAAAGTAAGTGGTTCTAATTCAACTTGCAAGATTTTACATAAACTTGTAAAACCACTCTACTCGCTGAGCAGAAGTTATCTTCTGCTCAGCGCTCGGCAATACAACAAGCCAGGTTGTGTTTTTTTTATACAACTTGCTGAGGGTCCCTGAGCAGTTGTCCCTTTCGATTTTAAGTGGTAACCATCAGCTATAACAAAGCATTACCTCGTAAGTCACGCACGATAGGAAAGTTCCCTAAGATGCACTGCCCTACGTCCATCAACTTGAGGCATACAGGTTAAGCAAATGTGCCTGTAATTTCACGGCAAACATAATCTTTAAACCGAAACACAGCAACGCTTCTTGGCGGCCGATAAAGGCATGGTGGTATGTAGTATTTCCTCGGACGAGCCATACACAAAGAGCTAGAACGAATGACAGTGTCCACGTGTTTAACGTCATACAGGGTGTCCCAAAAAGAAGTGATAAGCGGAAGTCCAGAGGGCTTATTACGAGTTTAGTGCTGATCGATTGCCGATCGTCGATCGTTACGATACACCGAATTTTCTATGAAAAAAAAACGGTTTCTCAAAGAATACGCTAGATGCCGTTGATTTATTTTCATAGAAAATTCGGTGTATCGTAACGATCGACGATCGGCACTAAACTCATAATAAGCCCTCTGAGATAGAGTAACACTTGGGGTACGTATATATCGTATTATTATCTACACTAATCTACATCTACACTAATATTATAAAGAGGTAAACTTTGTATTTTTGTATTTTTGTATGTAACGAATAGGCTCAAAAACTACTGATCCGATTTCAAAAATTCTTTCACCATTAGAATGCTACATTATCCCTGAGTAACATAGGCTATATTATATTTTCAAAAAAATCAGGGATCCTTACTAAAACTTCAATAATGTAACCCAAGGTGGAAAACAAAAAACCTTACATCGCGTGCGCTGCGAAAACTATTGAAGATAGAACAAAATAATGTACTACGATTTTGTAGAACACGTTATCATCTACAAAAAATGTCGCGACAGCATATGTCTAACTATTATAGTTATGTCACAATAAGTGTTCTTTTATTATAAAAAATTAATTGAAATGCCTCCGCTAGAAAAGGGTCTTTATTTGTACCTTGGTATTAATCCTTATCCAAATAAATCATTTCATAATTAAGAAGGTTTCAATACCTATAGATTACTTCTTAAATTTTTCAAATCGGACATTCCATTCAAAAGATATGACGAAATTAAAAATGTTTACGGGTCCACCGGTCACGCGCGGGGTGCGATTTCACTCACTCAAGGAGAAGCGCGTGCAAATGTATGAAATAAGTAGACGCGAGGCTCGAACCCACGGTCTAAGTTTATCCTAAAATGTTCAAAAAATTTATGACCACCCATGCGAAGCTGGGACAGGCCGCTAGTACTACATAAAAAAACAAAATGTCGACCTTCGTGCTCGATTCATCCCCTTAAAAAGTTTTCGTTTAGTCGTATGAACGCTATTCTGATAACATTTTGAAAACTTTTTGTAGTTTAATAATTGATCGAGTGAGCGAAGCGAACGAAGATCTTAGTTTCAACTTGGGCGATTTGGCATTTTATGTATGTATGTATGTATGTATGTATGTATGTTTGTCTGGCCATAACTTTCGAACCGTCGATCCGATCTGCATGAAATTTGATAAGTCGATAGATTGTACTTGAGAAATTTACTGGTAAGTATTTGAGTAAAATCGGATGAAGGGTTACTAAGATATGGGGTTTTTTAAGAGGGCAAAAATAAAAAAAGTTACATAAAAAAATAAAGTTATATGTCATATGAAAGGGCTTTGTTTGGACATTCCAAAACAATTTTTACTTTTTTTCTGGGACGCTTGGTTTTTGAGATACAACAAAGTTAAATTAACATAACCAACGATCCAAGAGCTCCCATCTCTAGGAATTTCGTTGACATCAAGGTTTTTCTACTGGTCGCTCAGTTAGTTTGCTTTTTCTTATTTTTTTTTCTTGAAATATATTAAGAAGGTACTCAGTTCTCATAAAATGGTAATAGACACCTGGTCTGATGATGGAGCCAAGGTCTGTTCAACGGAACTCTTCAATAAATAGGCCAATAGAGTTGAAACTTGGTTACCATACTAAGTTAGTAGGCGGTAGTCAGAAAAAAGTCCAAACATAATGATTGGACTTGCCTCTGACTACCACCTACTCAAAGTGATGCGTTCGGCGGATCGCATCACGAGATCTCAGTTCGGGGCGAACTACTAGTAAATAATTGATAATAATAACTATTTGGTTCATTTATTAAACATAAAATAAGATAAAACTTTGTTGAACAATTGTTCATTACTTAGCTTTTCTGTAGTTATATTTAACCTGCAAATGTTCAAATCTTACTTTCCTGCAGTCTTTTTTGGTTAGTTACCAAACTCAAAAAAAAAAATATAAAGTTGCTAATTAAAAAAAACCACCTCAATGTCTTTGAAGGCCGATTTAAGCAAAAGTAGCCCACTACTTTGTTTTAATGATTATTAAAGCTAAGAGTCTGGCAAATTCTTGAGACCTACTTAAGAACCATGAGATGACCTGTTTTGATATTTAATAAAAAGTTGAAAACTTGAGTCATAATCTAACTTAAATTTGTCACTTTACACCAATATATTCATAATTTTTTGAAATTCACGAATAAATAATATTTTCTATCTATGAAACTGTTTAAATCAAGTCTGGATACATACTGAACGAACCATCGTATCAGTCACTATATCTATCTACTATTAAAAATATCAACCAAATCAAATTTACTTAAATCAAAACGTTCTTTATATAGTTTAATCACAAGGATCACTTTGAAACAGTCTAACACCATTTTAATCATTTCAGAATCAAGATTTCTTATCATCGCTAACATTAGTAAGTACCTATATAAACATGACCAGTAAAAATATACGACCAAAGCGGAGTAATAATTCAGTCTAAAGAGCCAACAGCTTAAAATGAAAGTGTTGATCGCATTCGCCGCTGTGGTGCTCTGTGCGCAGGCATTGCCCACGCAGATCGCCAACCAGCATGAGGACAGCGAGGTGTTCAACGCGACACTCTACTCCGCCCGGTTCGAGAGGAGTTTCGGTTTTGCCAACGTCGGAGGCGGGACCCGCGGCGGCGCCGGCGGGGCCGTGTGGACCGTATGGGACCCCTGGGCATTGCGAGACGCTATCACGGGTAACGCCGCTAGAATTGTCTACGTCAGAGGATTCATAGACCTCACCCTACTCTTCAACGGCTCTCCTGGAGTCGTCCTAGACGTCGGTTCCTGGAAAACAATCATCGGTGGCGACCGCGCCGCTACGATCTTCGGCGGTGGGTTGAGAATACGCCGCAATCAGCAAGTCATCATACAAAACGTTAAATTCCATAACGCTCTATCGTATGCCCCGGGCGAGCAACCCAACGGCAACGGAGGAATCGTGTCTCAAGTTTCAGGAGAGTACACAGAAGTCGACGCAGTTCTTTTAGAAGAGGCTGAGTACGTATGGGTAGATCACAACGAATTTGCCGACGACCCGTGGATCGCGAACAATATTGCCAATGCGCAGATGCGCCACGATGGTCTCCTCGACATCAAGCGGGCCTCCAACTGGGTAACCGTTTCACACAATATCTTCAGAAACCACAACAAGAACATGCTCATCGGACATAGCGACGGCAACGCTGCCCAGGATGTCGGCAGGCTGAAGGTATCCATAATTTGCAACTGGTTCATGGGTACCACGCAGCGGAACCCCAGGGTTCGATTCGGAGAAGTTCAAATAATGAACAACTTGTACACAGACATGGGAACCTACGGGATTGGGGCCGGAGCGGGTGCTTCAATCCACGCTGAGAGAAACGTGTTCATAAATACACGCGCTGCTTGGAGACACCCTGATGGCGTTCCCAGCCCTATGGGTAACCTGCTCAATGTTAACAACCAGTTCCAAAACAGTGGCTTTGACGCTGTGCCCTCAGACGTTAGGTGGAATCCCAATCAGTACTTCAACCACGGTTCACTGCCGATTGGTAATGTTGAAGCTCACGTACGTCATCTAGCCGGAATTTGGTAAAATATTATACAAAATAATAAAAATAAATAAAGTTATTGTATAAAGCAATATTCTGGTATGTTTTCTATGAGTAGACGAGCAGGTTGAACATGAGGACCCACTTGTAGCAGCACTAACAGCTCCCTGCAGGTGATACAACATGAGCTGTGCCTGTAGGAGACCTAATTTTCGTGCTTTTTTTTATTTTTTATTTATTTGTCTTAGGAAGACTAACAGCACATAAATACATATAGGTAAATCAAGAGTAATATAAAAAAAAGGCTAATAGGTACGAAGTCTCCACATAAAGATGCAAAATATAAAACACTTATTGAGGACAAAAGAAACAGAGGGCTTATTACGAGTTTAGTGCCGATCGTCGATCGTTACGATACACCGAATTTGCTATGAAAATAAATCAACGGCATCTAGCGTATTCTTTGAGAAGCTATATGAATCGAAGAATACGCTAGGTACAAGCTACATACACACAAAATAAATAAAATAATTATAATTTAGAAAAGTCATTAAAGTTAATGTTATGAAACAAATAGATACAAGAAAAAAAGGAATTATATTACCCACACTTCCTATTCCCAGATCCACCTAGGGTACCTACCTACTTTTTTTTTTCTCGCTCCTCTCGGAGCAGGCTATGACACCATACCGCCTAGTCTAACACTTTGTTTTTTCCCTTTAGTTAGTTGTGCAGTTTTTGTCTTGCGTATTTTTTTCTAAGTAGAGATCATATCAATGACTGATACCTACACATCTGAATGAAAACTTTAAACCAATAGCTGATACACATCTGAATGTTTTTTTTAATTTGCTTCTTCTATTTTAAGAGTACCTATTTGAAATTTCTTGTTACTATTCATACCTAATTATATATTTACATTTCCTTTATTTTACATAATAGTTTTTCGATACAATTATATCTCTGTTACAGTAGTAATAATAAACTTGTACAAATGAATAAAATAATCATCCTTGAGCAATTCCTGAATGCAACGCGGGACTAAATCAGGTTCACGATATGTTTGAAGCAGTTCCTCTACCAACTACTTCATTTTATGATTTGCCTGGAACTTTTATTTCGAAGTTTAGGTGCCTCTACTGTTTATTCAGAAGCTGTTCTGTGTTTTGCAGGTCAAATAAATATAAGGAGCAAATATGTCAAATAAATGTCATTTCTATATTTGGTCTAGTTTCGATTACCTACATTATAACAAATCCATATCCATAATCTGTAATCCATCCTCCATAATCCATCCATATTTCATAATCCATCCATAATCCATAACTATCTATAAAGGCGAAAGTGTGTATGTAATGTAAACAAATTAATAAACTTTAATTGATCGAGTGAGCGAAGCGAACGAAGATCTTAGTTTCGACTTGGGCGATTTGGCATTTTATGTATGTATGTATGTATGTATGTATGTATGTATGTATGTATGTTTGTCTGGCGATAACTTTAGAACCGTTGATCCGATCTGCATGAAATTTGATATGTCGATAGCTTGTACTTGAGAAATTTACTGGTAAGTATATGAGTAAAATCGGATGAAGGGTTTTTGAGATATGGGGTTTTTTAAGAGGGCAAAAATAAATAAAGTTACATAAAAAAATCAAGTTACATGTCATATGAAAGGGCTTTGTTTGGACATTCCAAAACAATTTTTACTTTTTTTTTGGGACGCTCGGTTTTCGAGATACAACAAAAAAGTTAAATTAAGATAACCAGCGATCCAAGAGCTCCCATCTCTAAGAGTTTCGTTGACATCAAGGTTTTTCTACTGGTCGGCCAGTTACTTTGCTTTTTCTTATTTTTTTTTCTTGAAATAAATTAAGGAGGTACTCTGTTCTCATAAAATGGTGACGACGACCAGGTCTGATGATGAAGCCAAGGTCTGTTCAACGGAACTCTTCAATAAATAGGCCAATAGAGTTGAAACTTGGTAACCATACCAAGTTAGCAGGCGGTAGTCAGAAAAAAGTCCAAAGATAATGATTGGACTTGCCTCTGACTACTACCGACTCAAAGTTTTGATGCGTTCGTCGGGTCGCATCACGAGATCTCAGTTCGGGGCGAACTACTAGTTTACTTTTATTTACTTTTATCGCGTGATCTTGTTGATCGAGTGAGCGAAGCGAACGAAGATCTTAGTTTCAACTTGGGCGATTTGGCATTTTATGTATGTATGTATGTATGTTTGTCTGGCGATAACTTTAGAACCGTTAATCCGATCGGCATGAAATTTGATATGTTGATAGCTTGTACTTGAGAAATTTACTGGTAAGTATATGAGTAAAATCGGATGAAGGGTTTTTAAATTATGGGGTTTTTTAAGGGGGCAAAAATAAAAAAAGTGACTTAAAAAAATCAAGTTACATGTCATACGAAAGGGCTTTGTTTGGACATTCCAAAACAATTTTTCCTTTTTTTCTGGGACGCTCGGTTTTTGAGATACAACAAAAAAGTTAAATTAAGATAACCAGCGACCCAAGAGCTCCCAAGAGTTTCAAATCAAATCAAATCAAATAACTTTTATTTCAGCATTCACACATGAAGTATTGCAGCCATAAATACTTAAAACTAGGTAGGAACATTATTAATAATTAAAACTAGACATATAAACATAAAAACTAAGCACACAAAACTAAGAGCGCACCACAGTGTGCACCAGTGTCCAGTGCTTCATGAACACTGTGTCGACGTCCAGTCTGTCCGCTATCAATCGGAGGTAGCTGTTGGTGCTGCCGCGCACCCTGTGCAACAGGGATGCTGTTCTGTTGCGGATGATTGCGTAGAAGTCGTCTACGCGTGCATCCGCAAACATCCCCGATGCACTACAGAAACGTGGCAGCCCCAACAGTATCCTGAAGCCATTGTTATACTGGACGCGCAGGGCACTCCAGCAGCGCTGTGTATAATTGACCCATAGACTGCAGGTATAAAATGACTGGCAGTACGCCATAAACAGACTCGTTTTAACGGGCGTACTGCATCTCGCAAATCTACGGGCCAACATATTAGCTCTGACCGACAATGCCCTGCGCTCCCTTTCTACATCTATATCATCTGCGAGAGTCTCGGTGACCCAGTGGCCCAGATATTTAAACTTTGTAACCCTTTTAAGTTGACTACCCGTAAGTGATACTGGAGGGACAGCGTTGTACGTTTTAGGGCCCGCCTTGAAAACTCTCATCTCACCTTTACTGGCAATGTATCTGAGCCCATGGGCCTCCGCATAACACTCGCAGATGCTTACAAGCTTTCTGAGGGCACTAATCGATGGGCTCAGCAGCACCATATCATCGGCGTAACTTATGTTGTTGACAGTTACTCCATCAATAGAACAGCCAATCCTGGCACTGCTGAGCTCACGGATCAGCTGATCCATGTACAGGTTGAAGAGTCGGGGCGATGTCAAACCGCCCTGTCGCACCCCACACTCCAGCCTGTACTCGTCTGATAGCGACCCTGCCCATCTTATGTTATTACGTTGGTTGCCATACCAGTATTTAAAGAGCCTCACCAGTTCGGGTGGCATTCCCGAAACACTAGACAGCTTCTGCCACAGCCTGTCGTACGCCACAAGATCAAAAGCCTTCGATAAATCTAGAAAGCAGGCGTAGACAGGTGTACTTCTGCTGGTGTAGTATTGGACGGTGTGCTTAAGGCTCAGTATTGCAGATTCAGTGGATTTAGTGGATAGTTTCGTTGGCATCAAGGTTTTTCAACTGGTCTTCCAGTTCCTTTGATTTTTCTTATTTTTTTTTCTTGAAATAAATTAAAGAGGTATTCAGTTCTCATAAAATGGTGACAACGACCAGGTCTGATGATGGAGCCAAGGTCTGTTCAACGGAACTCTTCAATAAATATACCAATAGAGTTGAAACTTGGTTACCGTACCAAGTTAGTAGGCGGTAGTCAGAAAAAAGTCCAAACATAATGTTTGGACTTGCCTTTGACTACCACCTACTCAAAGTTTTGGTGCGTTCGTCGGGTTGCATCACGAGATCTCAGTTCGGGGCGAACTACTAGTTTATAATTGATCGAGTGAGCGAAGCGAACGAAGATCTTAGTTTCAACTTGGGCGATTTGGCATTTTATGTATGTATGTATGTATGTATGTATGTTTGTCTGGCCATAACTTTCGAACCGTTGATCCGATCTGCATGAAATTTGATAAGTCGATAGCTTGTACTTGAGAAATTTACTGGTAAGTATATGAGTTAAATCGGATGAAGGGTTATTAAGATATGGGGTTTTTTTAAGGGGGCAAAAATAAAAAAAGAGACAAAAAAATCAAGTTACATGTCATATGAAAGGGCTTTGTTTGGACATTCCAAAACAATTTTTACTTTTTTCTGGGACGCTCGGTTTTTGAGATACAACAAAAAAGTTAAATTAAGATAACCAACGATCAAAGAGCTCCCATCTCTTAGAGTTTCGTTGGCATCAAGGTTTTTCTACTGGTCGGCCAGTTACTTTGCTTTTTCTTATTTTTTTTTCTTGAAATAAATTAAGGAGGTACTCAGTTCTCATAAAATGGTGAAAATGACCAGGTCTGATGATGGAGCCAAGGTCTGTTCAACGGAACTCTTCAATAAATAGGCCAATAGAGTTGAAACTTGGTTACCGTACCAAGTTAGTAGGCAGTAGTAAGAAAAAAGTCCAAACATAATGTTTGGACTAGCCTCTGACTACCACCTACTCAAAGTTTTGGTGCGTTCGTCCGGTCGCATCACGAGATCTCAGTTCGAGGCGAACTACTAGTAATAATCTTTTAATCTTTAGTTTCAACTTGGGCGATTTGGCATTTTATGTATGTATGTATGTATGTATGTATGTATGTATGTATGTATGTATGTATGTATGTATGTATGTATGTTTGTCTGGCCATAACTTTCGAACCGTTGATCCGATCTGGATGAAATGTGATAACTCGATAGCTTGTACATGAGAAATTTACTGGTAAGTATATGAGTAAAATCGGATGAAGGGTTATTAAAATATGGGGTTTCATATGGGGACAAAAATAAAAAAGTGACATAAAAAAATCAAATTACATGTCATATGAAAGGGCTTTGTTTGGACATTCCAACACAATTTTTACATTTTTCTGGGACGCTCGGTTTTTGAGATACAACAAAAAAGTTAAATTAAGATAACCAACGATCCAATAGCTCTTAACTCTAAGAGTTTCGTTGGCATCAAGGTTTTTCTACTGGTCTTCCAGTTCCTTTGCTTTTTCTTATTTTTTTTTCTTGAAATAAATTAAGGAGGTACTCAGTTCTCATAAAATGGTGACAACGACCAGGTCTGATGATGGAGCCAAGGTCTGTTCAACGGAACTCTTCAATAAATAGGCCAATAGAGTTGAAACTTGGTTAACGTACCAAATTAGTATGCGGTAGTCAGAAAAAAGTACAAACATAATGTTTGGACTTGCCTCTGACTAACAAAGTTTTGGTGCGTTCGTCGGTTCGCATTACGAGATCTCAGTTCGGAGCGAACCACTAGTATATTTATGTATTTTTTTTATTTTTGCCCCCTTAGGAAACCATGCATCTTAATAACCCGTTATCCGATTTAACTTATTTTTACCCGAGTGCCGAAAGCAACCGGGTAATGTGTCTTTGTATCTATCCTTCGATATTTTCTTTATTACCACGTAGGCTCACGTAGCACTCAAACGGCTGGGTGGATTTTGATGATTGAGGTATCAAAAGATTTGTCTCAACTGCCCGAGTGTCTTAGGAAACAAAAAGTTTAAAAAAAATAGGTGAACAGGAAAGCAGGAACAATATTCTCACACATGAAAAAAAAACTTTACACAATCATAGTAATATAGGTATCAAAATCAAGAGAGTAATAAAGTGATTTCAAATAAATTATTTGTTTTTCATTTATGTTAAATTCTCAAAGACCAAACCATAACGCAATATTTATTATTTCCCTTTAGTGATCTAGGCCATGAGTGATTCTAAAATATCATAAAACCTTCTCTAAAGTCATACAAATCATTTAAAAAAACCGCATCCAAATCGATGAAGCCGTTTTGAAGATTGCCGGTTTAGTCATTCGCTCCTTTTACTCCTTTTAACCACCTACCTACATGACCAATGTAGGTAGGTGGAGCAATCTATGGAAAAATTTGAACGCTTACGAAAACACTCATCTTAAATCCCATCTCTAACCGACGGTTTCTGAAAGCCCGATCAAAACTAATCGGATGTCAAGTCACTTGCTATCTCTATCTTATTCGATGTAATAGCTGAAATGGCGAGTGACTTGACATCCGATTAGTTTAGATCGAGCTTTCAAAAACCGGCGGAAAGTTGTGTAAAATTAACGTCATTAACTACAACTATATATTAAAAGGCTATAAACTTAATAAACTCAGTGAAATCCAGGATCTAGGCGTGCTACCTACATGACTCAAAACTTTCCTATGAAAAACATTTAGATCACAAAGTTAAAAAAGCCAACAGGGCTATGGGATTCATCAAAAGATCCTGATCTCAAAGTTGTCAAAATATTGTACTGTTCGTATGTGCGCAGCATCCTCGAGTATTGTTCTATATTACCTACGTGATATTACTACCTATTACCTACGGGTTACCCACAATATCACGTTCATATTAATAGAATAGAATCAATCCAACGAACATTTGTAATAACAAAATATCTTCAGTATTCTCATCATCTCCTTTCTAAAGTAAAATTACGCGTTCCTACACGAACCGTTAGAATTCCATCCCTTTCCCTTTACGTTCCCAATGTACATCAAATTATAGGCAACATTCATTTTTCATTAGATCCGCAAACTATTTTAATGAACTAGTTGGCTTCCCCGAATTAGACCTCTTTTCATCCAAACCTTCTGCTTACAAACAAGCTCTCTCTAACCACTGATTTAAAATGGTTCATAACGAATTTCTTTCACTTTCCGATTTTTTTATTTCTTAATTTATTCATTAACTTTTTCTCTTTAACTTCAATCAAGTTTTCTTTAGTATTTTTAGTAATTTTAATTATAGAATGTAACACTGTTTGTATCCCGAATAAAATAAAATAAATCCGACATTTATAGGCCTCGACAAAAAAGCTAAAAATAAAATCTTTACTTATTAAAAAAATAAAAAAACCCGATTGCCCAAACTAAAAGGTGAATGATTTTCGGTTTTATATACACAGAACTCCTCACTGAGGCAATCGATGCGCCAGGCGCTATGTGACCTTTCTGAGTGGTTTATCTATGAGGTTTATTACCTACACTATAATAAAACCGCAGCAGGCATTTGCGAGTGTTTACTCCGCTCCTATAGAAGTATACCTACCACAGGCCGTGCTCGGCACCATTCCCCTGCCACTTATCTTTTATCGTGGACTACCTTTAATCTCTAATACTATAAGACTCAAAGTCCTGACTGACTGACTGACTGACTGACTGACTGACTGACATATAGACAACGCACAGCCTAAACCGCTGGTCCTAGAGACTTGAAATTTGAGGAGTACATAGGTCTTATGGCGTAGAGGTGCACTAAGAAGGGATTTTTGGAAATTCAACCCGTAAGGGTGTAAAAAGGGTTGAAAACGTTTGTATGAAAAATTGTATTCCTTGAACCTACAAACTTGAAACTTGGAGTACATATACTTCAAGGCAAAAAAAAAGGAAAGGCATTTTTAGTTTTTTTAAACTACCCTTAATAAGGGTGCAAAGGGATGTACAAGTTTGTATGGGAGATTTTGACCGCTGGTCCTAGAGACTTGAAATTTGAGGAGTACGTAGGTCTTATGGCGTAGAGGTGCACTAAGAAGGGATTTTTGGAAATTCAACCCCTAAGGGTGTAAAAAGGGTTGAAAACGTTTGTATGAAAAATAGTATTCCTTGAACCTACAAACTTGAAACTTGGAGTACATATACTTCAAGGCAAAGAAAAAAGAAAAGCATTTTTAGTTTTTTAAAACTACCCTTAATAAGGGTGCAAAGGGATGTAAAAGTTTGTATGGGAATTTTTTGACCACTGGACTTAGAGACTTGAAATTTGAAGAGTATATAGGTCTTATGGCGTAGAGGTGTACTAAGAAGGGATTTTTGGAAATTCAACCACTAAGGGTGTAAAAAGGGATGAAAACGTTGGTATGAAAAATTGTATTCCTTGAACCTACAAACTTGAAACTTGGAGTACATATACTTCAAGGCAAAAAAAAAGGAAAGGCATTTTTAGTTTTTTAAAACTACCCTTAATAAGTGTGCAAAGGGATGTAAAAGTTTGAATGGGAGTGTTTGGACCGCTGGTCCTAGAGAGACTTGAAATTTTAAGAGTACATAGGTCTTATGGCGTAGAGGTGTACTAAGAAGGGATTTTTGGAAATTCAACCCCTAAGGGTGTAAAAAGGGTTGAAAACGTTGGTATGAAAAATTTTATTCCTTGAATCTACAAACTTGAAACTTGAAGTAGATTTACTTCAAGGCTAAAAAATAGGAATAACATTTTTGGTTTTTTAAAACTACCCTTAATAAGTATGCAAAGGGATGTCGAAGTTTGTATGGGAGTTTTTTAACGTGTGGTGCGATTGACTTAAAACTTGAGGTAAATATACTAAGAAATAAATAATTAAGAATACCACTTTGAAGTTTTGATAATTACCCCCGCAAAGGGTGCAAATGACTGTAAAAGTTAGTATGGGAGATTTTTAACGCATAGTGCGATTGATTTCAAACTTGAAGTAAATATACTCCACAATAAATAGATTAAAATCACGTTTTCACTATTTTAAAACTACCCCTGCAAAGGGTGCAAAAGACTGCCAAAGTCCCAAGGTTTGTATGGGAGATTTTTAACGCGTAGTGTAATTAACTTCAAACTAAAAGAAAATGTGTTCTGTGGATAAATAACAAAAAAACAGTTTGATTTTCGAAAACAACCCCTGAAACGTTACCCTCCTTCGTTGCGCTCGAGTAAAAAGGATACAACGAAGCGTCAATGTTATATTCTGTGTTATATATGGGATATTCTAAAAACGGGAATCTTGAGTTGGTACGAAGAGATATGAGGGTATCTACCGTGATTGGGGATCAAAGTCGTGAAGCTGTTTCGTTTCGTTTGTTTTTGAGGTAGAAACTAGGAACAAATAAGTACATATTTTCCGTGTAAGGTTGTCTTTGTTGTATTTGTCATGTTTGTGCCAAACTCAGTCAGTACCTATACCTACCTACCTAATATAGGTAATGTACGCCTATAGGTATCCCATATATCTTACCCTAATAATATACAAATCAATGCGAAAGTTACGATGTTTTGATGTTTGTGGCTCAATCACGGTTCACCACTTCAACGCGTGCGAAGCCGCGGGAAGCCACTAGTTTTGTATAAGTACACAAGTGTGTATACAAAATTAAGTTTTTTTTTTCTTTTTCTATTTTTATTTCTATCTGTACCTACTTAGCTTGGTGACTTGAGAACGTACCTACTCTTACGTACGAATTCTGTTGGGAGCCTAGAAAGTTAAAGTGGCTAGGACAAACCTAAACTACTACCTAACTAAGAATCTACCTCTGCCGATACATATACATATATTTTATTTTATTATCATTTTGTCTACGATCTTTTTGGTTATTTATTGAGTGGGTACTTTTTAATAATAATAGGTTTTTCTGCCTAGTTATTTATGTAACTATAATGTAGACTTGGTTTGTTTTGAATACGTTTTATAGTGTTTGCCTAGGTACATGATAATTTTTTTGTTTACTCTTACTCAAAAAGTTACAAACTGGTACCCATGTAAACTTACCTAACCTGTAATAATTGTCTACCTACAACACTTAGAAAATGTATCTAGCATTAAGCACCTACCTACTAGCTGACTACCAACCTTATCTTTTAACTACCTACTAGAAATTGTATTAAGACTCATTATAAGTGGACTGTAAAGTCCTTCTATGAGTTATTTAATAATAAAGATCTTTAAACCGAAAAGGATGGAAACAAGATTATGTTTAAATTCATTCTTGATAGTGAACTTCAGTTGTTCAGTCTTGACGAATGATACAATTTAATAATCACAGGGAGTCGGAGGCGTCAGTATAGGTACTGCTAGAGCCTCCGAATGCATGTGATTATTAAATTACCGCGAGTAAGCTCGGCGGTAGTTAGTGTTTTTTTCCTCGAAGTTTAAGCTTCATCAACACCCAAACGTTCTCAATTGGGTTTGCGTCAGGAAATTACTTGATTGAATTTTCCAATCTAAGTCCTCAATGCTTATCTTGTTTCCAGGCGGTGCGGTGGTGCATAGGCGACTTCAGTGTTTAGGGTCATTGTCTTCTTGTTATATCCATGATTCACTTGGGCTTCGGAACAGCCTTCGGGCAGATGGTGATTATGCTTTCTGGTATATTTGGTTCATCTTTACAGCATTCAGAGAACCAGTAAACAAGTACAAATTTCTAAAACCACTTTTTGAGGAGCATCCTCAAACATGCACCTTTACTGGGTGTTTAACAGTTGGTTCAACAATTGATCTGCTATCGGCAGTTGACCAAGCACGAGGTGTGATACTACATAACCAAAACGAATCTTCGTCAGAAAATACTATCTTGTCCCAGTCGCGGTTTTTGTTTTCTTGTGCCCAGGCCATTCCTTTTTTAATGTGATTTTCTGAAAGGAGCGGTTTCTTAAATGTGCTTCGGTATTTTAACTTAATCTCCACTAAACGTCTTCTAATTGTAGCTAGAGATAATATTCAGCCCTTTTTTTCTATTCCCGTCTTTTTTCATTAAAAAGAATCAAGTAAAGAACTTTTTAATTTTTTTTTTCAAAATCGAAATTGAGCTTCGCCGCTCGATATTTAAAATTGATGAATATCATACTCACACGAAGACAAGGCTGAATAGCAAAGCGACCTCTTTGGTCATTGGGCTGAATGCATGATGTCTATTGCCAGTATGATGGTTAGATGTACCTACGCGAACTTTTTGAAAGAAAGAAGTGTTTTTTTTTTATTTTATTTATTTTTTATCTATTTATTTATTGGAAAACCAACAGCTTATTATAACTAAAATAACATACATGATATAGAAACGAGAGAGCCAATTATAGGTTTTCACGGATAAAAAACATTATTAAATTATATAATGTGAACGCCGTAGTCGACAGTACCTATAGATATCAAAATAAATGGAGTAGTAAATATAATATTATATGTATAGTGCGTACTATTCATTACCAAAGAATTCCCTGTTCAGCCGCTGTCTGGCTGAACCAACACTCGTGCTGAAAAGGTCAAAATCTAGATCTTTACTCAGTCTATTGAAGTTCGCGCTTGCTCGCCACAGAAACGTGTTTTGCCTGTAATTAGTACCAACTATGGGGATATGGATAGAGGGATTATATCTTTTACATTTATTAGGGACATTAAATTTAATTTTGTTCAGTAGGTCAGGACAATTTATATTATTAGATGTAATTTTTAATAAAAAGCATAAATCAGCGATTTCACGCCGCTTAACTAGGGGTAGAAAATGAAATTTCTTACACAAACTAACGTAGGCAGAAGAGTTGTATGGAATGCTTAAGCGAAAACAGAGGTATTTAATGAATTTAATTTGGATGCGCTCAATTCTATATTTATATTTTTCACTAGCGGCCTGTCCCAGCTTCGCATGGGTGGACATAATTTTTTTCAACGTTTTAGGATAAACTTAGACCGTGGTGGGTTCGAGTCACTTCTAACTCGCGCCTTGCCCGGGCCCGCGCTGGGTGAGAACGCGCCCCGTGATCTTATATTTTTCAAATCTTTTGAATGGAATGTCCGATTTGAAAAATTCAAGAAGTAATGTATAGGTATTGAACCAGTCTTGAATATGAAAAGATTTATTTGGATAAGGATTAATACCAAGGTACAAATAAAGACCCTTTTCTAGCGGCGGCATTTCAATTAAGTTTTTATAATAAAAGAACACTTATTGTGACATAACTATAATAGTTAGACATATGCTGTCGCGACATTTTTTGTAGATGATGACGTGTTCTACAAAATCGTAGTACATTATTTTGTTCTATCATCAATAGTTTTCGCAGCGCACGCGATGTAAGGTTTTCTTTTTCCACCTTGGGTTACATTATTAGAGTTTTAGTACGGATCCCTGATTTTTTTGAAAATATAATATAGCCTATGTTACTCAGGGATAATGTAGCATTCTAATGGTGAAAGAATTTTTGAAATCGGACCAGTAGTTTTTGAGCCTATTCGTTACATACAAAACAACAAAACAACAAAACAACAAAACAACAAAAATACAAATCTTTTCTCTTTATAATATTAGTGTAGATAACGAGGATTCCATATTTGAGACGCATATTCGAGAATGCTTCTCACGAAGGTACAGTAAAGGATCTTGAATGTTTTAGCACGATGAAAATTAGCTGCACTCCTCATGACAAAACCCAGGGCTTTGGATGCTTTAGAAACGATGGTTTCAACATGCTCATTAAACTGAAGCTTTGAATCATGTAGTACCCCGAGATCTCTAACCGCGCTGCATTTCTGTAAAATATGATTTTTAAGCAAGTAGGAGGACTGAATTGTTAATTTGTTACGTGTGAATGTGACAACCGAGCACTTAGACGGATTGAGGTCTAGTTTATTCATAGTACAGTAAGAGTCTAATCTTGATAGGTCTTCTTGAAGTTGAGAAGAGTCATCATGGGAGTTAATAACTTTAAAAATCTTCATGTCATCGGCAAAACAAAGCAAGTGACTATTTTGAAAACAACTAGAGATATCATTGACAAAGATTAAGAAGAGCAGAGGTCCAAGAAGAGAACCCTGCGGTACACCACTAGGAATAGAAACCCAGCTAGAAATGTAGTTATTGATGACAATAGCTTGGGATCGATTATCGATGTAGGAAGTAAACCATCGGAGCAAGTCACCCCTGATACCGATAAGGTGGAGTTTGGACAAGAGCAGCCTATGGTCAATCCTGTCAAAGGCTTTGCTGTAGTCAGTGTAGACTACATCGACTTGGTGACCATTATCCATTGCTTCAGTCAAGAATTCATTGAAGAGGACGAGGTTGGACACAGTTGAGCGTCCTTTGAGAAAACCATGCTGCGACGAATTAAAGGAGTATTGTAAGGCCGCATAGACTTGATTATAGATGACTCGTTCAAATATCTTAGCAATAATACATAGTTTAGAAATGGGTCTATAGTTGGTCACTTCACTCTTAGAGCCTTTTTGATGTATAGGAGAAACGAAGGCTGACTTCCAGACACCAGGAACCGTACATTCTGCTATAGATTTACGGAATAGCAATGATATCGGTACAGAGACAGTTTTGGCACAACCAATTAAGAAAATTGCACTGATATCATCAGGTCCTGGTGCCTTAGAGGTATCCAAGTGCATTATTAGTTTATGAACTTCATGTTCGCGAATTTCAATATTGCAAATATCGTGAGCGTGGTTGAAGTTGTTTGTGTTAGGTGGATCCACAGAGGTAGACTGCGTAACCGGGTGCAAAAAAGTAGAAAAAAAGTATTTAGAAAAAATCTCACAAATAGAATCCCCAGAAGTAGCTAACGTGTCTAGGTATTTAAGTGAAGTGGGAATACAGTTTGATTTCGAACGGTTCTTAATGAATGACCAGAAATTTTTGGGTTGTTTTTCTATACCATCCTCTATAGATACGATGTAATTTTGGTAACATTGACTTTCCAACAAGTGAACCCGGTCCCGTAACAATTTAAAAGTTTCAATGTCCGATTTCATGCCATACGTTTTAAATTTTTTGAGGTATTTAAATTTTTCTTTAATAAGCTTTATAAGCGCAGGAGAATACCATTTAGGATAGGAGCTATTAGATACGACTTTAGTAGGTATGTATTGAATTTTTAATTGATTAATAATAGAGTAAAAATATTCAACGGCTTTCTCAAGTGATCTAGATGAGATTTCCGTGACCCAGTCGATATCGGATTGTAGTTACCTTTATTATACAGGAATTTAATATAAGATTGTGATTTTAAATGACGAACTTGTAAAAAACTTACATTTACTAGTATAGCTTTGTGATGGGGGTCAAGGGGCACCAAGGGGTCGTGACATTCGGTGACAGTGACGTCATCATTAGACAAAGCTAGATCCAATATTCTACCATGTACATTTTTAACGCCGTTAAATTGCCGTAAACTATGAGTGTTTATTTCGTCGATGAGTAAAGTTTCCACAGTATTAGAATAATTGGAAGGAGTAAAATGCGAGTCTGAGCTAGGCAACCAATCAATATTACTTAGGTTAAAATCACCCCGCACAAAGAATTTGTCGGATGGGTTAGCCATAGTTATGTCATTAAGTTTGTTAAGATAATTTTCCAACTGCTCTGAGAAAGTAAAACCCAAGTTTTGCTTACAAAGGTACAAACAACAAATATGGACGTTAGTAAATGACTTATTTTTTTGTTTGACTGAGGCGGTTACCCACATATCTTCAGCAGACGATTGAAAGGATGGCTGAGGAGCAGCGTTTATATCTCTTCTCACTGCTATTAAAACCCCCCCACCCCTAGACTGACCCGTCGAATCATAATTCCTGTCACGGCGCCATACCATATACCTACCGTCGAATAGCTCAGAGATAGACAAACTGTCTACAAGCCAAGTCTCCGTTAGTACGACTAGTGGTTCGCCCCGAACTGAGATCTCGTGATGCGAACCGACGGACGCACCAAAACTTTGAGTAGGTGGTAGTCAGAGGCAAGTCCAAACATTATGTTTGGACTTGCCTCTGACTACCGCCTACTAACTTGGTACGGTAACCAAGTTTCAACTCTATTGGCCTATTTATTGAAGAGTTCCGTTGAACAGACCTTGGCTCCATCATCAGACTTGGTCGTTGTCACCATTTTATGAGAACTAAGTACCTCCTTAATTTATTTCAAGAAAAAAAAATAAGAAAAATCAAAGGAACTAAGCGACCAGTAGAAAAACCTTGATGCCAACGAAACTCTTAGAGATGGGAGCTCTTGGATCGCTGGTTATCTTAATTTAACTTTTTTGTTGTATCTCAAAAACCGAGCGTCACAGAAAAAAAGTAAAACTTGTTTTGGAATGTACAAACAAAGCTCTTTCATATGACATGTAACTTGATTTTTTTATGTAATTTTTTTTTATTTTTGCCCCCTTAAAAAACCCCATATCTCAAAAACCCTTCAACCGATTTTACTCATATACTTACCAGTAAATTTCTCAAAAACAAGCTATCGACATATAAAATTTCATGCAGATCGGATCAACGGTTCTTAAGTTATCGCCAGACAAACATACATACATACATACATACATACATACATACATATATACATACATAAAATGCCAAATCGCCCAAGTTGAAACTAAAATCTTCGTTCGCTTCGCTCACTCGATCAATAACATCGTAAGAACATAAACAAATGTTGCGGTAGAAGTCAGATGTTTTGGAGCGTAGCCCTCTGACGTTCTGATAGTATATATTGAGATTGCTTATATTTGAACTATCCATAATTGATACCTACGCATAGCATCTGGATAAATACACTATAACCTAAACCAATAGCAGTAATTGAAAACTTCAAATTAAATTGCTATTTCCAATAATAATGTCCCAGGAACATAGCTAAATAACAATACGTTCTAATAAAATAAGCACATCGTAGCGAGCGGCAAAACAGACAACAATAGTAAGTAGCTAAAAAAATTAAAATTACAACGCAAGAACAAGCGAGCGGTGCGCACGCGCACGGCTGGTGACCGGCCGTGCAGTTAATAAACCGGTAGTTAGTAAAGTTAACTACCTGCGCGCGAGAACAATAGCGAGTGAGCCGGGCAGCGGTGAAGGCAGGGATTACAAACATTTTTCTAAAGGGGCGTCTAAACGGGCTATATTTTACGACAATTTGTGGCGGCAATACTGTGGCCGGCAACATTGCTAGCAATACCAGCCACACTATGCAATATTTTAAGGATGGCCCGGCATTAAAGCCACATATTTTTTGGTATGTCAAAATGTTTTTATGTGTAGCCGGCGTGTGGCCGAACGATCGCCTCGCAATCGAAAATACTGCAATATATCTGGGCCATCTTTATTGTTGTTCTGTTTTACTGTATATGCGCGTCCCTTTCTCCCTGCGAATTTGTTCACAAGAAATTCGAAGTCGCTCTTAGACATTGTTGTAAATTTTTTAAATATGTATTTATCCAGCATTAATTCCTTGTCTACGGAATCCAAAGTGTCACGCCTACTTAGGTAGGGACGAATCCACATTCGTGTCCTTTTTTTTCGTTTTTCTGCTAAAACAATGTAAGCGGCTGCGATGAGCGTCATTTCGTCGGCCATTGTTGCTGGATTGTGTGGCTCATTAAAGGGTTCTGAATCAAAGGCCATACTATTGCAGCCATATTGCAACATGTTGCCTTCAATTGATTGCTCAGCCATAAAATGCACTAAAATGTTTTTTTGATGGCTGGTCAATGTTTGCCAATAATTGCAGCCACAAATTGTCGTAAAATATAGCCCATTTAGACGCCCCTTAATGGTAGCAAATTCAATGAGTATACGTAATAGAATTGCACGAGAACTTTTCATAAAAAAGGCAATGAGATGAGCCATACTATAAAGTGCGATTTTCTTAATCAAGTAAAGTAAAATAAACTTTAAGCTAGTTAGCATAGATAAGCTTACATAGAGGCAGCTTAGGCTATCTTGTTTAAGGCGAAGACAAGAGCTAATGTAACTCTCGCTCGCACGTTTCGACATGTTGAAAGATATAAAATCACTAAACTCATTTTCGAAAAATCGCAATCAACCATTTTGTGTGCAATCACATTGCACACAGTTTAGTAAAAAATCATTTTGATCGATACATGATTTCCTACTCAAAAGTTTGCTTTACTAGTTTTCGTACATAAGCAAACTTTTAAGTAGGAAAACTTGTATCGATCAAAATGAAATTTTTACTAAACTATGTGCAATGTGATTGCACACAAAATGGTTGATTGCGATTTTCCGAAAATGAGTTTAGTGATTTTATATCTTTCAACATGTCGAAACGTGCGAGCGAGAGTCACATTAGCTCTTGTCTTCGCCTTAAATCAGTTTCCTGGCTGACGATGAACACTGGGGAAGCGTCATGCTTACGGATTTTTAAATGTCATGCTTAAATTTTTAATTACTTACCGCCCTAGGGCTTTTCTAGTTACATTATTACCCTAAAGCGCTAATTTTAGTCACCTACAAGCCCCATTTGGAGGTTATAAGAACCTACTTACCGAACATGAGAGATGTAAATTAAATAAAATTGTACTGTCATCTGCAAATAGTTAAGGTCGGAAAATCATTTATGTAGACTAAAAATAATTAGTACGCTTCCTTGTGGGACTCCGCAACCAACATTCCTGATGATACATAAGTTTCTTCAATATGGGATTCAGGACAAATTCTTTTAATATGAGTTATCTGTGTTCTGTTTGTGAGGTAGGACCTTAATACGTCTTAATAAGCCTCTAGGCAATTCTCATACTCCCAAACTCCATAGGCCTCTAGTTTACAGAGGAGAGTTTTATGTTCAACATGAAACGCTTTCGTCATATCCATGAATAGTGCCACAGCTGGTTTTCTTGAATAGTCATTTGGCATTACTTTTGATAAGAAGTCAAAAACTGCCAAATTAATCTTTGCTTCGCTCACTCGATCAATTAGGTTATTCGTTACCCCCACAAAAAACAGATTTACCCCCGCGAGGGTAATTACCCCCAGGATCGGAACCACTGCTCTAAGGTTTACGGGAAGAAAACTCTTGTTAGGATTAAGCTCGCTTTTGTACATGTCTTCTATTTGTCTTTTTCGTATGTACCTACGATTGTACTGTGTGCAATAAAGAATTAAGAATTATAATGATTGTAATTTTTTATTCATTATTGCACACAATTTACTGCCAATGTTGTTGTTTATTTAACCACATGGTCAAACGCAATGGCCAAATGCGAGCACTTGCAGATATTTATCCACAACGTGTCTTGGTATCCTTATCATTAACTAACTACTCCCCGCGATTTTATCCGCATTTACTTTGCTTACCTACCTGTGGCAGGAACCTAGTTCTACCTACCAACTAAGATGTAGGTATTCAGATGGACTACTTTTGGAGACGCGAACATCACTTTCAGTTTTTATTGCTCCATATGACGATACTTATTCCATTAACAAACGATAGGTAGTACAAACGCGTTATACCTACCCAGGTACCTACCTATACCTACGTACGAATTTTCCGACCGCACCAAAGCGACCTAGGTCCACTTCATCCAACGTCGTCATCGTAGTAAGAATATTTGAGCCATGTTTCATGTGGATCGTTCAAGGAACACCATTTTTAATACGAACGCTTTCAGTCAGTATGTCAGGCACAACTTTGATTCTTGTATAGTATGCAGATAGTGAACAAATAAAGACAAAGTGATTGATGATTGATGAGTTAAGATCTCATCAATCATCAATCAATCAATTAACTCATTAAATTGAGTCCAGAATCAACATTTCATAATACTTATCCCTTATCATCGATAATTCTGGTATGTATATAAACATGTCCTGAAAAAACTACAACCAAGTCAGCAACCAGCCTGAAATGCAAGTGTTGATCGCATTAGCCGCTGTGGTGCTTTGTGCGCAGGCCTTGCCCACGCAGATCGCCAGCCAGCATGAGGACAGCGAGGAGTTCAACGCGACACTCTACTCCGGCCGTTTCGAGAGGAGTTTCGGTTTTGCCAACGTAGGAGGCGGGACCCGCGGCGGCGCCGGCGGGGCCGTGTGGACCGTATGGGACCCCTGGGCATTGCGAGACGCTATCACCGGTAACGCCGCTAGAATCGTCTACGTCAGAGGAAGAATAGACCTAACCCGACTCTTCACCAGCTCTCCTGGAGTCCAACTAGACGTCGGCTCCTGGAAAACAATCATCGGTGGCGACCGAAACGCTATGATCTTCGGCGGTGGGTTGAGAATACGCCGCAATCAGCAAGTCATCGTACAAAACATTAAATTCCATAACGCTCTATCGTATGCCCCGGGCGAGCAACCCAACGGCAACGGAGGGATCGTGTCTCAACGTCCAGGAGAGTTCACAGAAATCGACGCACTTCTTTTAGAAGAGGCTACACACGTATGGGTAGATCACAACGAATTCGCCGACGACCCGTGGATCGCCAACAATATTGCCAATGCGCAGATGCGTCACGATGGCCTCCTCGACATCAAGCGAGCCTCCAACTGGGTAACCGTTTCACACAATATCTTCAGAAACCACAACAAGAACATGCTCATCGGACATAGCGACGGCAACGCTGCCCAGGATGTCGGCAGGCTGAAGACATCCATAATTTGCAACTGGTTCATGGGTACCAGGCAGAGGAATCCCAGGGTTCGATTTGGAGAGGTTCAAATAATGAACAACTTGTTCACAGACATAGGAAGCTACGGAATTGGGGCCGGAGCGGGTGCTTCAATCTACGCTGAGAGAAACGTGTTCGTAAATACACGCGCTGCTTGGAGACACCCTGATGGCGTTCCCAGCCCTATGGGTCACCTGCTCAGTGTGACCAATGCGTTCCGAAACAGTGGCTTCGACACTGTGCCCTCAGACGTTAGGTGGCGACCCAATCAGTACTTCAACCACGCTTCACTGCCGATTGGTAATGTTGAAGATCACGTACGTCGTCTAGCCGGAATTTGGTAAAATATTATACAAAATATGGATTACGAAAAATAAATAAAGTTATATAAAGCAATATTCTGGTATGTTTTCTATGAGTAGACGAGCAGGTTGAACCTATCCACCACATGTAACAGCAGTAACAGGTGATACAAGATGTGATGTAGGAGACCTTTCGTGCCAGTTTATTACTTACATCTAGTCCCATCCCAGATCCACCTAGGTGTACATTATAAACCTTAGGTGCCTCCACTATGTTCAGTAATAGCTGTCCGTTTTTTCTATAACCAGGAAATAGCACTTTAGCAAAAACACGTTAGGTGGCTAAGGGTTACCCCCACCAACCAGGATTGAACATGTTAGTGATGAAATCGCCAATTTTTTTTTAAGATTGTCATAATCCCCACAGGTTGGGACAGCTTAGTTGGGATTATGACATCATAAGAAATTAATTATTTCTTTTTAAGATTCTTAGGGAAGTCTTGACCGAATACCCAACGTCAAAACTCGACGAAGAACTAAAGTGGTGAATGTGGATAGGAGGATATAAAGTTAAAGTCAAAGTCAAAAGGTATTTACTCATTATAATCACAAGGATCACTTTAAAACGTCTTAAAGCTAGGCGACTCTAGGTGCCAGTTCCACGCGACCAAAGCCTAGAAGAACAGGCAACAAACTTATATCAGTTGAAGAGGAGATGGGCAGGATACTTCAGGCTAGGCGGGAAGACGGTCGATGACAAAATAAAAAAAAAGACAGTAACCAAGTGGACACGAGATTAATAAATAACGACGAAGACTACTAGCCAAGTGGCCTGATGATATCCTTATGACAATGAGAAGCCAAGTGGATTTCGTTGGAGCAGGATCGGAAAGTGTGGCGAGCTAAGGAGGAGGCCTATATCCAGCAGAGGGTGAACATGAGCTGATTAGTAGATAGATAGAAGGAAGTCTAAGGAGGGTAATCACAGGTACGACCTGTAGTGTATAAACAATAAACTATGCGCGCTGTCTGGTTCGGCGGGTAGAAACCGATCGCTGGCACTCGATTCCAGCCACACAACCGAGGCGGACATTATTCGATCTAAGTGTATTATTTGGTACCCAAACAACCGGTTTATTGTCGTAATCCCCACTAAGCTATCCCCACCAGTGGGGATTATGACAATCTTCAAAATTTTTTTGGCGTTTTCCCCACTAACATCTTAAATCCTGGTTGGTGGGGATTATGACAATAAAAATTATTTAGATTTATTTTATTTTACCGCTCAACATTCGGTGCCTTCTAAAATAAAACTAAGCAACTTACATTTCAATCAAATTTTAATTAGTTTTAAGTATTTCTAGGATAGGAGGTATTTATTTGTATACAGTAGGTAAAATGAGATAGGTACTTACAAAATTTGTAGATAATTAATTAATTACAGTACAGATTGGCTCAGTCAAAAATTGAAATTTTTTGCTCCCCAAATCTTACGCGAAACGAAATTAAAGTTGGTGGTAGTCAGAGGCAATTCCAAGCATTATATTAAGACTTGCTTCTGACTACCGCTTTCTAGCTTAGTATGGTAACCAAGTTTCAACCCTAATGGCCTGTTTATTAAAAAGTTCTGTTGAATAGACCTTGGCTCCATAATCGGTCGCTGACACGATATTATAAGAACTAAGTACCTTCCTAATATATTCCAAAAAAAATGTAAGATGAAGCAAAGGAACTTACTGACCAGTAAAAAAAACTATGATTTCAACAAAAGTCTAAAAGAGGTTATCGAATGGCGACCACGAACCGGAAAACGAAGCGCGGGACGCACTCCTACCCGATGGACTGACAACATTGTTAGGATCGCGGGAAGTCTGTGGATGGAGAGGGCTCAGAATCGTTCTTCCTGGAAATGTATATGAGGTCTATGTCCCGAAGTGGACTTCTTCGGGCTGATGATGATGAGACAATTATTTTACCAGTAAATTTCTCAAATCTAAGCTATCGACCTACAAGATTGGACCAACGGCTCGAAAGTTATCTCCAGACAAACATACATACACTAGTAGTTCGCCCCGAACTGAGATCTCGTGATGCGACCCGACGAACGCATCAAAACTTTGAGTACGTAGTAGTCAGAGGCAAGTCCAAACATTATCTTTGGTCTTTTTTCTGACTACCGCCTAGTAACTTGGTATGGTTACTAAGTTTCAACTCTATTGGACTATTTATTGAAGAGTTCCGTTGAACAGACCTTGGCTCCATCATCAGACCTGGTCGTCGTCACCATTTTATGAAAACTGAGTACCTCCTTAATTTATTTCAAGAAAAAAAAATAAGAAAAAGCAAAGGAACTGGCCGACCAGTAGAAAAACCTTGATGACAACGAAACTGTTAGAGATGGGAGCTCTTGGATCGCTGGTTATCTTAATTTTACTTTTATTATTCTATCTCAAAACCCGAGCGTCCCAAAAAAAAAGTAAAAATTGTTTTGGGATGTCCAAACAAAGCCCTTTCGTATGACATGTAACTTGATTTTTTTATGTAACTTTTTTTATTTTTGCCCCCGTAAAAAACCCCATATCTCAAAACCCCTTCATCCGAGTTAACTCGTATACTTATCAGTAAATTTCTCAAGTACAAGCTATCGACATATCAAATTTCATGCAGATCGGATCAACGGTTCTAAAGTTATCGCCAGACAAACATACATACATACATACATACATACATACATAAAATGCCAAATCGCCCAAGTTGAAACTAAGATCTTCGTTCGCTTCGCTCACTCGATCAATAACATACATATAATGCTAAATTGTCCAAGTTGACTGTAGATCTTCGTTCGCTTCGCCACCAAAGTCCACCAAGTCCACCAATATATCGCACCCCTAGAACAAGACAGCGCTAAGTCGAAAAACTACTTTTTTCAGAATCGACGAAAAACTGTTATCTGATTTTGTATCGAAGTTATTGACAAAATCTTGAAGGTTTCATGTAACGTATCCGATGTGAATCAATATGATATTGTTTATTCCCCATAACAAAGGTCGAGCACGCGATAAAATGTATTTTTCGTTTTAACTCTCTATTGTCTAATAATCTCATGAAATAAAAATGAACTATTTTGGGATACGTCTTTTTTGTTGAATGATTCTGAAATAGTCCTCTATTATTTGACCACCTAATTATTAGTATAGGTTAAGTTTAAATTTACAATAAGGACCTATTTGATTTGTTTTCAGGAAATTTTCCTGTTGTTAGTAATGAAAAAGAAAAAAAATACGAAAATCAGCATTTTTATTAAAGTTTGTTTAACAAAACCAACACCATCATCCAAGAACCGCACCTAGTGTGCACGAAATAAAAAAAACAATCTAGAAAAGTAAAACAGAGTTAACACAATTATTAAGGGAAGGAAACACTAAGTTTAACCACACGATAAGTAGATACTACATACTACTGTCTTTAAGTCTAAGATGACACTGAAAACTTAGTTAAACTTTTACACTTAAAATTTTTATTCAGTTCAGTACCATCTTTTCTTAAAATTAGTGTTTTGGTAACTCTTAGATATCCTGTGTTTCATAAATAACAAGTCTTCTACAATGACATAAAATATTAAACAAGTTTAATGCTCTCAAAAAATGAGTTAACGTAATTACCAGGTTTTTTTTTATTATTATTAACTCCATTATGTCTCTTTTTTTATTTAGAGCCAGAGTTTGTTTTCTGTGTAGGTATGCTTTAACAACAAGGGAGAAAAACCTTGATCTTTGTAGCGTCTTGTACGATGTCGAACGCACGCTTTATTAAAGTTGTTGTCATCGAATGAGGTTTTTCCCTTTTTTTTATTCTTTTTCATTACGTTTCTATTTTCTGACGAAATCCTTTCTGATTCTGCAACGAGTAATGCTTCAGCCGCTGGTGCAATGACTGATGCCGCCACATTGGCAAGTTCAGCATCATTTTCATAATTGATTTCTTGGACAGTTGGTTCTCTATGATTGCGCCAATTGCCTTTTCTAGCATCTGCAGGCCCCGACTCTTCATCATCTGCCATAAAATGAGTGAAAACTAAATTAATTCAGAAATAGAGCATTATCTGAAAAAATGTTTTATTTTGTCCTATTTAATAAGAAAAATGCTGATTTAAAATATTTTTCTTTTAATATACAACTATAGTAAGAATTAAAAGTTATCGGAATTCATTTAATACGATTTTTGAATAAACTATGGCTTATTTAAAATGTGCCATCAATAGAGCGCTATTTAAGAAATTTCAATTAAATCAAACAATACGGAACTATTTTGGAATAATAAAAAAATACTAACATACCTTCGTCAATAATACTGCCGTATTTCGGAATACTAGTAAAACGCCAACCAGGAAAATTCTCCAACACGGGATTATCACTAAATAACTCGCAGAAATTGTTTCAATAACTTTAACAACACTAGATTATTCCTAAATAATTTGGCTTTGCGTAAGCACAATATGGTTTCTTAAGACGGCGGCAATATTGCAACTAGACATACATTCGTGTTCGTGGTATGATCTTTTACTCATTAATTCACTAAGAGCGACGTACAGTGCCATTTCTTGAGCGTCTTTGCGAATATAAATAAGCCGGTTTTAGTGGTATGCGCGTCAAAACTTTGCGGATTCAAATATGCAATAAAAACAATTTTGAGATTTTTCGACATAATTCCGTCTTGTTCTAGGGGTGCGATATAATGGAGCGAAAAAATGCCATTTTTGACTAAACCAATCAGTACTTACTCTGGTAATTATACCTACAAATGTTGTAAGTACCTACCTAATTTTACTGTATATCAATTTAAATACCTCCTATCCTAGAAATACTTAAAACTAATTAAAATTTGATTGAAATGTAAGTTGCTTAGTTTTATTTTAGAAGGCACCGAATGTTGAGCGGTAAAATAAAATAAACCTAAATTATTTTTATTTTCATAATCCCCACCAACTAGGATTTATCCTGTTAGTGGGGAAAACGCCAAAAAATTTTTGAAGATTGTCATAATCCCTACTGGTGGGGACATCTTAGTGGGGATTACGACAATAAACCAAACAACCTGTACAGTACACGACCAAATATTACATTTGGCATATGTCCAGATTTTGCTACTGCAACAACAATACTTACTACTGTCAGCATTCCATACGTGACAGGTTGCAAGCCCATCGCCGCTGCTAGAATTATAACAGGTTTCCTCACGATGTTTTTCTTCATTTAAGATGCTATTTAGGATAAGGAGATGAGAGGATAATAAGATATAAAATAAATTACACTCTTACTTATAACAAAATTGTATTCAGCAGGTACCTACCTACCTACTTCAACATACATAACACATCATCATCTTTAAGTTTATTTCGACAAATTTACATACCTACATGGAAGCAAAATATTCGTTTTTTGGCACATGCATAGGTACAAATGGTACAATACCCAAATACTAATACTCCCTCACTACGTCAGTCGCAACGTGATTTTCATGTCACCAGCACCAGCTTAATTTTACCGATCTTATCATTTTACTTTTTGTAAATACATAGGTACCTACTTATCCTTACTAATTGATCGAGTGAGCGAAGCGAACAAAGATCTTAGTTTCAACTTGGGCGATTTGGCATTTTATGTATGTATGTATGTATGTATGTATGTATGTTTGTCTGGCAATAACTCTAGAACCGTTGATCCGATCTGCATGAAATTTGATATGTTGATAGCTTGTACTTGAGAAATTTACTGGTAAGTATATGAGTAAAATCGGATGAAGGGTTTTTGAGATATGGGGTTTTTTAAGGGGGCAAAAATAAAAAAAGTTACATAAAAAAATCATGTTACATGTCATATGAAAGGGCTTTGTTTGGACATTCCAAAACAATTTTTACTTTTTTTTTGAGACGCTCTGTTTTTGAGATAAATCAAAAAAATTAAATTACGATAACCAGCGATCCAAGAGCTCCCATCTCTAAGAGTTTTGTTGACATCAAGGTTTTTCTACTGGTCGGCCAGTTCCTTTGCTTTTTCTTATTTTTTTTCCTTGAAATAAATTAAGGAGGTACTCAGTTCTCATAAAATGGTGACGACGACCAGTTCTGATGATGGAGCCAAGGTCTGTTCAACGGAACTCTTCAATAAACGGGCCAATAGAGTTGAAACTTGGTTACCATACCATGTTAGAAGGGGGTACTCAGAAAAATATCCAAATATAAGGTTTGGACTTGCCCTTGACTACTACCTACTCAAAGTTTTGATGCGTTCGTCGGGTCGCATCACGAGATCTCAGTTCGGGGCGAACTACTAGTATTATAAACGCGAAAGTTTGAAAGTATGGATGGACTGATGGATAGATGTTTGTTACTCTTTCACGTAAAAACTACTGAATGGATTTTAATGAAACTTTACAATAATATAGCTTATACATCAGAATAACACATAGGCTACAATTTATAAAGATATTGTGTGACTAATCCTGCGCAGACGAAGTCGCGGGCACCAGCTTGTAATATATAATAACACCCAGACAGAAAACAAACATCAATGTGCATCACACAAATGTTTGTTTTCAGTGAAGGGGGATCGAACCCACGGCCTACAGCGCAGAAGGCAGAGCTACTACCAGCTGTGACACAGCCAGTACACTACAGCCTGTGAGGGTTGTGTGAGTTTATCGATGCTATAGCGATGTCGACTGAAGTTTCATGCTCAAACTGCTGTAAAGTCAAAGGATTTTAAATGCGTATCAAAGAGGCTCCTTTTGAGCACTGATAGTTCGAGCATTTCGACAGATTTCGGCAAAAACACGTTTTATTTATTTAAGTCGAGTCAAAAGCTATTCGATAAAATCACAAGGATCACTTTTAAACGTCTTAAAACTAGGTAATCTAGGTGCCAGTTCCACGCGACCAAAGGCTATCGAGAATTTATGTCAATTTTTATCGTAGGTATCTATGATCCATGCTCGAGCTGCTGTTTCGAAAACTAGTGACCTGACAAGAAGTTTATTCTTTGCTGCCTAATTTTATTTTACATTAGGTACCTATTTAAACATTGCTTAAAATTTGTCCTGTCACTCCTTGCAATATCTCACTGATAATGCACGGCAACCGGTTTATCAAGATATGTTTTATTTTTACAGATTATAATTAAAAAGTCATGTAAATATATATATGACGAAATAAATATAGGTATGACGAAAAATTTAGAAAAACTATTTTAGTAGACGTGCACGAAAACACAACCTAAATATTTAATTTAGAGCCCTATAGCTTCCAAAACGTATAATTGCGTCAAAACGACGTAACACCCATTAAACTAAGATAAGATAATGTTTATTTCCAAAAAAACTCCCAGTTGACTAATAAGTAAAAAAACCTATAATTTTTCTACCCTTATCCCACTTCACGTGGGGTCGGCACAACAGGTTTTTTCCCTCCACTCTCCTCTATCTTTTAGCCGTCATCTCAGCAGTCACTCCTTTCTTACTCATGTCATCTTTCACACAGTCCAGCCATCTAAAAAAAAACCTTTCTTAAGTTCTTTTTTTTTTATTAAGTAAAAGCTGGTGCCCGCGACTTCGCCTGCGCAGGATTAGTATTTCGAAGAATATCTTTATAAATTGTAACCTATGTGTTATTCAGATGTTTATGCTATATTATTGTAAAGTTTCATTAAAATACATTCAGTAGTTTTTACGTGGAAGTGTAACAAACATCCATCCATCCATCCTTACAAATTTATACTTACAAACTTTCGCGTAATAATATTAGCAAGGATTAATTACTAGCGTTCCGTCCCGGATTCGCACGCGTGGACATTTATTTATAGCCTATGTTACTCGGGGATAATGTAGCATTCTAATGGTGAAAGAATTTTTTAATTCGGATCAGTAGTTTTTTAGTTTATTCGTTACAAACATACAATTCCTCTTTATAATATTAGTGTAGATATTCATATTGCCTTATTTATATTCCAAGCCATTTTGTAACGGCTCTAATGTACACTATCACTGTCATGTCATGTCATGTCGAGAGCACTGGTGGCCTAGTGGTAGAGACCCCGCCTTCCAATCCTAAGGTCGTGGGTTCGAAACCAGTCGTGTACCAATGAGTTTTTCTGTTCAAAAATTTATGTGCACAATGCCAGTACTCTCAAACGGTGAAGGGAAACATCGTGAGGAAACCGGCATGTCGTAGAACCTAAAAAGTTCTATAACATGTGTCAAGTGCTCGAAAGGAGCCTCTTGAGGCGCACTTAAAATCCTTTCACCACACTGTTTCGAAAGAAACTAGTGACACGACAAGAAGAAGACTGTCATGTCAATGAAAATTGACGGGAACACTTATCGATCATTTTAGCTACTGGAGCTTAGACTAAGTATCATATAAACGGAGTCTTTCGGTTTTTGGCGTGTCCGTTTTTTGTTAGTTTGTATGTATTCGCGTGAGTGACTAGAGAAGGGACAACATTGACTAACCTATCGATAGAATAAGAAATGGATGAAAAAGGCGTTTTAATTGGAATTCAACTTTTTAATTTTAACTGGTTGCTGACTTTTATTGCGAAAGCCCAAAACCATTATACCCACTGAAACACTATCATCGTCAATAATGTTTCCCAAATTGACCTAACCGTGAGAGCGATGTCCATCCCACTCGATACACTTTCTTATGGCCATTTCGTCCATGCATAAAAAAATGTTGTAGGCTATTAGTTTTCACGCCTAACAGCTTTTATCCACTCCCGTCTTCATTCTGGGCATTTATAAGAACCTAAAAGAACAATGTAAAATTTAACAAAAATTTAGCCGTCGCGAGACGCCTATAAGGTGTGAAACATTGAAACTACAACAGAACAGCCGATCTGACCCGGCGCATTAGATGTTTCATATCAAAAACGGAAACTAAATATTATCGATAAAGCTAAATTGGTCGGTGGAAGTACATCACTAGAACAGATGAGTAAAACAATACATTTTATTTTGCAATAATTAATGGGTTTACATCATTTTCACATAGGAAAATATGACTAGTACTAATAAAATGTAATTCCTACAGTCTTTATGGGAGAAAAAAACGTATTTTTTTAGCATGAAAATAGAAAAAGAATATTACGTATCAAATGACAATTCCGGGTCCTTAACTCCTTCTTTTGTTGTTTTTGATACACAAAACACAGCTTCACAAGACATACTTTCACCTTTTCAAATATATTTTGCCTAGACAATAATTCTTTAGATTTTTCAATTTCTTTCGCTACATCGCAATGTTGCTACCGACTTTTTCTAGAACATCAAAACAAGATCAAAACATTGCATCAACTGACGGACACGATTTACTCAGACAGTGAGTGAGTGAGATGGAGTGAGTGAAGTTACATCTTCTTTTCTTTTACTCGTAGCTAGGCTACATGGGAAGAACAAAGATAGATGATCACTGTTTGATACACAGTTGTAAAATGTTGTAAGTCTTATGGCTCGCTCCAGTATATAGTACCTCCATGGGAGCCTCTGTAACCATTTTTTTTTATACTACTGAGTAAGCAAACAAGCGTACGCCCACCCACCTGATGCCGTACGCTTACAGTTACCGTAGCCTATGGACGTTTGTAACACCAGAAGTGTCACACTCGCGTTCCTGACCCTTTAAATATTTTAGAACGCCTTTTTTGAAGAACCCCATGCTGTATTCTCCAGGGAAAACATCCGTAGGGAGCGCATTCCACAACCTTAGAGTGCGCGGGAAGAAGTGCCTCTGAAACCGAACGGTGCGGGACCATCCTGGTTCCAAGGTGTGTGGATGAGCTCCCTGCCTATGGCGAGCAGTGCGATGATAAAATGAAGCTGTGGGCATCATGTCAAACAATTCTACAGAACACAACCCATGCCACTCATTACTAAAGATATTAAATACAACTAGAGTAAAAGCCGAAGCAGTGATCACTCGCGTCTACATACAAGTATATTATACTTAGTTAGAGCGAGGTGTCTATGCAAAGATATTACAAAGGTTTATACATTCTTGTAAACTAAATTTAGATACCACTACTATTACTGTACTTTTGTATTTTTGTTATCTTTTTCTGGAAATAAATACTTTTTTTTTATTATTATTATTCATTACACAAGCGGTAGAACACACACAGAGAAAACACCATTATGAAAAACACCATTATTTTTATTGGTTCTTTGTATTTGTCATGGTACCTATTTAGGTACCTACACTTTAATACCTATATTATTATAATCAAAGGATTACCTTTGATAAACTAGCTTAGCCTTCTTAACTTCTGTAATAAAAATTGATATTATTCTTAAAAACTTAAATTTAATAAATAAGTGTATACCTAATCTTAAATCGAATACAGTATACTACAAAGAAAAGCACCATTTTGTAAAGATAGCGTAGCCACAATCTCTTCTTGAGTCTAATACAATATTTATAAATGCCAGTTAACGAGTTCCATACAGTTGGGACGACAGCCGGCTGGCGAAAACCATTACCTAAGAACAAGCAATACCGACAGCAATACCAGTAAAACGGATCGTTGCTTTGTTTGTTTTAAAACAGATCTCACCAGTATCGCTATCCTTTTCACATTCATTTATTCTCTCTTTAACTTAAAAGTAGGTAAGTGGTAATTTAGTACACAAAATTTTAAACCGGCCAAGTGCAAGTCGGACTCGCGCACGAAGGGTTCCGTACCATTATCTATCAAAACGGCAAAAAACTCCATACAATAAATGTGAGTCCCTTAAATATTTATTTTATTGTTTTTTAGTATCCACTGTTATAGCGGCAACATAAATACATCATCTATGAAAATGTCAACTGTCTAACTATAACGGTGCATGAGATACAGCCTGGTGACAGACGGACAGACAGACGGACGGACAGCGGAGTCTTAGTTATAGGTTCCCGTTTTACACTTTGAGTACGGAACCCTAAAAACTGTAGGTAGGTATATAAAATTTTCTAAAAAGCTATTTTTTTAGTACTTACATACATCGAAAATGGTGTTGAATCGGCAAGCAGCTTATTCTACTGCCCCTGTATTTTTAGTACATAAAGAAATATGACATTAGATTTAGCACCCGTTAATATTATTGCCACTTTAAAAAAAAACACAACAGTTTAAATTATTATGCCATTGATATAATATTAATTATTTCAAAATATTATAAATATAATACAGTCTTTTAAAAGAGAACATTGGCCGCCTAATAGTCGATATATTATCGGAAAGCGTAGTACGCACAGATACTCATCAGGCTAAACACTGCTCGCTTTTATATACATAGTAAGCGTCAATTTCCTTTGGATTTGTGTAGCTTGATTTGTATCCGTGTGGACTATACTTTGTCATACTACAATAATATCTACATATTTTATTTATAGGTCTTATGTTCTTGATAGTAAAGTTTAAATTGGCAATGCGTGTACGTAGTTACACTAAGAGCCCTGCAGACTACATACTTTTTTATACAACTAGCTGATGGAACAAGCCAATGGCCCACCTGTTAAGTGGTAACCATCACCTAAAGCAAAGCGTTGCCTCGTAAGTCACGCACTATAGAAACGTGCCCTACGATGCACTGTCCTGCGTCCATTAACATGAGGCATACAGATGTTAAGCCTCATGTGCCTGTAATTTCACCGGCAACCACAGTTTTCAAACCGAGACAGAGCAACGCTGCTGCAACGTAGTGTGTGCACACTATAGCATATTATTTATTGAACCTTCATAGTTATAAAGAGGCCGACAGAACCATCGGCCGATAGTCTGCAGTCTGTGAGGGCTCTAAAGGCAAAAATGTAAAAGTACAATTAATATATAGTTTTTGGCACCACACTGGAGCTTCAGCGATATATTATTTTGTAAAATTATTATACAAAAAACGGTAGGAAATAGGGTTTCTAGGCTTGGTCACGTGAAACTGACGCATAGATCCTTTAAGACCTTTTTGACTTTGAATCGAATACAAAGTCAAAGTAATTATTCAATTGAATCACAAGGATCACTTTGAAACTTCTTAAAGCTAGCTGAATCTATGTACCAGGTCCACAGAAGAACAGGCAGCAGACACCCGGCTTCGTTCCTACCGTTCTTTCGTATGATCCTTGCTACAACATAATACTCAATGCTATTGTTACAAACTACCCTCCCCTCGACTCGACAGTACTCAAATCATTCCCACTGCCTTGCCAGCTGAAACTGCTATCGGTGTCTCCGTCATTCGACTTTGGTCTCTCCGCGTAGTTGGAAGTAGGTCTGGTTTCCTTCGCGTACGAGCTGGGGCGCTCGGCCAGGGAGCGGTTGAGGCGAGACGCGTCGAAGTGGAAACTGGAGTTGGAGGGCTTGCGGACCTCGTTGAGATAGCGCCACGTGTGGCTATTCGGACCTTCCTCGGGCTTGGGACTGTACAGCCATTCTGCAGGACAAAAATTAATATAAAAGTATTGGTCTGATGATCCATAGTAAAGAAAAGCGAAAGGATAGGAAACAGAGATTGAAAACAAAATCTATGACCCATACTTGTCAGAGGATCGCCTAGAGTCGTTTCGAGACGACAAAAAAAAATAGAATATATATAAAAGTATTGTAACAGCACCGGTGAGCACCTTAAAGCGGAACAGTTTTTACAAACCAATGCTATTAGCATTAAGTCCTCCTAGCACTTCATTGTTTTGTGTGAAAGTTTTAAATAAATATGAGAATAAAATATATTACAAAAAAATCTAAATAATATTGTAAAATAGCACTCCTGAAAACTTCAGGGGGCTAAGGTACCCATCAATATGAATAAACTTTTTCTAAGTGCTAAGTAAGCTTTGGTCGCGTGGAACTGGCACCTAGACTCACCTAGCTTTAAGACGTTTCAAAGTGATCCTTGTGATTTTATTGAATAAATACCTTTTGACTTTGACTTTGACTAAGGAACCAACACTGAACGCGAAAAAAAAACAGCTGTTTCATACAAAAGTTCAATACCTACCTGGCCAAAATATTTGAAACAGCTGTTTTTTTTTCGCGTTCACAGTTTCATACATTTTACTCTATTCTATTGTACTTTACTGCACTCTACTGCACTCTATTCTACTCTAGTGCACTGTACTGTAGTTTAGTGCAGTCTATCGCAGAATGTAGAGATGGTTACCTCCGTTGGAGACGTGTCCGATGGCAGCGAGCAGGAAGTCCTTGTCCCGCGCCTGGTCGCGCAGCATGCGGCGCAGCAGCCGCGCCAGCGAGGCCTGCGCGCAAGACCTGCAGTGCACGTAGTACACGCACACGCTACACGGAACCACATTATTTATTTACAGGAAAATCATCAGCACATAAAACAGAAAAGAGATATTGGTGGACTTTCTACACAGCACTATCTCGCCCCAAACTAAGCCAAAGCTTGTGATATGGGAACCAGATAGCTGATATGATACATAATATACTTTTTTTTGTAAATACATACTTATAATACATAATAACACCCAGACAGAGAACAAACATCTATGTTCATCACACAAATGTTTGTCCTCGGTGGGGATCGAACCCACGGCCCACGGCGCAGAAGGCAGACCTACTACCAACTGAGCTGTGAAGGCTGTCAATTGATAACAATATAGTAGCCTCCGCCTCCTCGCGTCGTGTTCCTCATTCCTGAGGGTCGTGATACTCCCGCTGTTCGACATTACAGTTTTAACGATGGTCCACCATCTATGCCTGTTTTGGCCGACGAGAGGATTTCGTCAGACCGTCTAAGTGGACTTCGAACTCTTCCTGTGCTGTTAAATGTTGTTCCCATCATTCCGAGCGAATATAGCATATGGACAATATTAGGTTTTCGCGAATAGAAAAGAAATTGATGCACAAAAAGTGTGAACAGAACATAGTAGCTTAGAAGTACCTACAAGATAGAATAAGAAACGTTAGGATATCTACAATATTGAGAGCACTGGTGGTCTAGTGGTAGCGGCCCCGCCTTCCGATCCTAAGGTCGTGGGTTCGAAACCGGTCGTGCACCAATGAGTGTTTCTGTTCAAAAATGTATGTGTACAATGCCAGTACTCTCAAACGGTGAAGGAAAACATCGTGAGGAAACCGGCATGTCATAGAACCTAAAAAGTTCTATAACATGTGATAAGTGCTCGAAAGGTGCAATTAAAATCCTTTCACCACACTGTTTCGAAAGAAACTAGTGACCCGACTAGAGAGAGATCTACAATATTGGGAAAAGAAGTCGCCACCCAGCACCCGTCTCAATTCAATTCAATTATTTATTAATAATAATTTAAATAAGTACAATTTAAAGTAAAATGTAAATACACGTTTTTACAAAGTCAGTCATACAAAAAAAAATACATAGGTAGACCTCACACAACCTCAGCTGCGCACAACTATGTGCGCAATGCCAGTGGGTATTTAAATACAACGAGCTGACGGAACGAGCTGATGGCCACCCTGATGTTAAGTGGTAACCATCACCTATACCAAAGCATTGCATCGTACGTCACGCTCGATAGGAACGTGCCCTACGATGCACTACCCCCGTCCACCTGAAGCATACCTACATATGTTAAGCAGCATTTTAACGGGATATTGTACCGGTGGTGTAGTGGAACTGACCCCGTCTTCCGATGGTATAAGGTCATAGGTTCGAATCCACTCGTGCACGGATAGATTTTTCCTATTTAGTAAAGACCTAATTATATAATTCATTAATGTACGTACCATAGCAGCAACATGACAAAACCGATGACAGCGGGCCGTGTTAGCCAGCCCACAATCCTCCCCAGGACATAGCGCTTAGAAAGTTGTAGTACTCCTTCGCTTGCTACCTACAAATCGTACAAGATATTATTATTTTGACGAATGCAATTAAATGAAATCTGATATATTTCTATGAGGTTCTGATATTTTTCTTGGCGGCAGAAAAAGGCATGGTGGCATAAATAAATGATTTTATTAATTCAATAATTCATACCATATAAACGTAAGCGTAGCCACGGAACGGGCCGCAGTGTTCTGAAGGCATCCTGAGAAAATAAAACATATTTTAAATGACTTATTATTTTACCTAGCGACCCGCCCGGCTTCGCACGGTTAATTTTGGGTTATCCCTAAGAGATTATGCTTGTATTGCATATTTACTTTACTTGCATATAAACCTTCCTCTTGAATCAATCTTTCTATAAAAAAAAACCGCATCAAAATCCATACATACGTTTGGCATAAACAAATGATATTGAATTGTTTTGTATTGATTCGTTCAACGTATCACGAGCACATATTATACCTTATGAAACTGAATAGACAGAATATACTGAGTTAAAGAAAATAATGTTTAACTGTTCTTTATCAAAGTTCAAAATCATTCAGATCAAACTGGTTTATCTTGTAAAAAATATTATTTTTCTGAAAATAGAAATGAATGGACCAGAAATGAATGAACATGGGAGGCTCTAGAAAATCACCGCCGAATTGTTTGGGAAGGGATCTATGTTCTCGTCTTTTGGTTACCATGAGAAAATAGGCTACGATGTGTGATTGACGCTAATGGTGGTTATACCCGCTATTAAAATAAATGTCATTATACTTATTCGTAGTTTTCATTGAATTATGCTTGTTTTTTCCAAGTTGTCATTGCTTGTGCTTGACGTGATGTAAAAACAAGCAAAACCTTATTCGATAGCAAACGTCACATTTATTTAAATGTTAGCAGCTTTGTTTCTTCCTGTTAGGAACTTCACTGGTAATATGTTGGTACAATACAATTGATTCTTGCTATCTGGTGCAAGCGAAAACAGACTCCGAAGTGGCGAACCTGTTCATTCCGTGATGTACAAGTTCCAAAAAAAATAAATGTATCACCGTCCTCAAGTTTTTTATACAACTAGCTGATGGAACAAGCAGGTGGCCCACCTGATGTTAAGTGGTAACCATCACCTATAACAAACCATTGCCTCGTAAGTCACGCACAATAGGAACGTGCCCTACGATGCACTGCCCTGCGTCCATCAACTTGAAGCATACAGATGTTAAGCCTCATGTGCCTGTAATTACACCGGCAACCACACTCTTCAGACCGAAACACAGCGTTGCTGCTTGGCGGCAGAAAAAGACGTGGTTGTAGTACTTCCCCGGACGAGCCCTTCACAAAGAGCTCTACTACTCTTAAAAGTGTTCGAAGTCGTAAAGCCGTTTCTGTTTTTTTCTGATAAGCTCTTAAAAGATCGTTATCATTATTTTGTAATTATGCGCGATCAATCAAGTGTATACCTAGAAAGCGATTATTTGGTTGTTGCATGGTTGCCTTATCACATCATTAATTTGATATTTTGCTATACCGAAAACAAATCAATGATTGAAGATAAAATTATTGTTATTATTGAACATGAAATTAATGCCTGACCTTGATAGTAATCGTGATGAGGAAATATATTCTTGAAAGCATTTTACATTATACTAGCGGCCTGTCCCAGCTTCGCATGGGTGGTCATAATTTTTTTGAACGTTTTAGGATAAACTTAGACCGTGGGTTCGAGCCTCGCGTCTACTAATTTCATACATTTGCACGTCCTTCTCCTTGAGTGAGTGAAATCGCACCCCGAGCGTGACCCGTGGACCCGTTAACATTTTTAATTTCGTCATATCTTTTGAATGGAATGTCCGATTTGAAAAATTTTAGAATAGGTATTGAAACCGTCTTAATTATGAAATGATTTATTTGGATAAGGATTAATACCAGGGTACAAATAAAGACCCTTTTCTAGCGGAGGCATTTCAATTAATTTTTTATAATAAAAGAACACTTATTGTGACATAACTATAATAGTTAGACATATGCTGTCGCGACATTTTTTGTAGATGATGACGTGTTCTACAAAATCGTAGTACATTATTTTGTTCTATCATCAATAATTTTCGCAGCGCACGCGATGTAAGGTTTTTTGTTTTCCACCTTGGGTTACATTATTGGAGTTTTAGTAAGGATCCCTGATTTTTAGAAAATATAATATAGCCTATGTTACTCAGGGATAATGTAGCATTCTAATGGTGAAATAATTTTTGAAATCGGACCAGTAGTTTTTGAGCCTATTTACATACAAAACATACGTTACATACAAAAATACAAATGTTCCCTCTTTATAATATTAGTGTAGATTAGTGTATATATTAGTGTAGATAAATACTTTATTGTAAAGGAAAATATATACAGAGACATAAAATTAGGTACAATGGGCGCCATATCGCTAAGAGCGATCTCTTCTAGACAACCTTTGGATGGAAAGGATAAAACTCAAAATCAGAAATACGGCGGTGTACTTAAGCAAAAAGTTATGTTATAACTAATGTTTCCGTTTAATCATTGATCCACAGAAGTGAAACTACATGCACATGAGGCTTTTCGACAAACCAGCAAATGACCCACCTGATGTTAAGTTGTGACAATCACCTATAACAAAGCATTGCCTCGTAAGTCACGCAACATAAAAACGTGCCCAACGAAGAACTGCCCTGTGTACATCCACTTGAGGCATACAAATGTTAAGCCTCATGTGCCTGTAATTACACCGGCAACCAAACTCTTTAAGGGCTCGTACACAAAACTGCGATGCGACGTCGCATCGCAAAAATCTGCGAGCTCGTTGTGGACTTTCCCGTGGAGTTCCTGCGATGCGACGTCATATCGCATCGCATCGCAGTTTTGTGTACGAGCCCTAAGCCGAAAGACAACAACGCTGCTTGGCGGCAGAAGTTAGCATGGTGGTAGTACTTCCCAGGACGAGCCCTTCACAAAGAGCCTTACTATACTAAATTTGCTCATGGGTCTGTCTTTTTTACCAATAAATATGGTATTAAGTGTTTAATTTTGGCAGCAACTATCGCTTTATCTTTGGGAAAGAACGTTCATCTAACCTTAGGAACAAGGATCCGACGGCGAAGAGCGTAGCGAACAGCGACAATGTTACCAACATGTACAGAACCGTCTGCGTTTGCGCAGCGCGCCATACCTGAAACAACACATACATACACGTACATCTTTTCTAATTCTAATTCATGGGGAGTGAGATCTGCACTGAAGTCCCGCAGTGGGGGGTATTATGCATTATCCCCCTGCTAACCTCACCCCAGCCAGCACAGCTCCTTAAAGTAGCAGACCATCTTATATTTTTATTTTTTACTAGCGGCCTGTCCCAGCTTCGCATGGGTGGTCAAATTTTTTTGAACATTTTAGGATAAACTTAGACCGTGGGTTCGAGCCTCGCGTCTACTTATTTCATACATTTGCACCCGACCCGTGACCCGTGGACCCGTTAACATTTTTAATTTCGTCATATCTTTTGAATGGAATGTCCGATTTGAAAAATTTAAGAAGTAATCTATAGGTATTGAAACCGTCTTAATTATGAAATGATTTATTTGGATAAGGATTAATACCAAGGTACAAATAAACACCCTTTTCTGGCGGCGGCATTTCAATTAATTTTTTATAATAAAAGAACACTTATTGTGACATAACTATAATAGTTAGACATATGCTGTCGCGACATTTTTTGTAGATGATGACGTTTTCTACAAAATCGTAGTACATTATTTTATTCTATGATCAATAGTTTTCGCAGCGCACGCGATGTAAGGTTTTTGTTTTCTACCTTGGGTTACATTATTGAAGTTTTAGTAAGGATCCCTGATTTTTTTGAAAATATAATATAGCCTATGTTACTCAGGGATAATGTAGCATTCTAATGGTGAAAGAATTTTTGAAATCGGACCAGTAGTTTTTGAGCCTATTCGTTACATACAAAAATACAAAAGTTTCCTCTTTATAATATTAGTGTAGAAGTGTAGATTTTGACAGCCTTCACAGCTCAGTTGGTAGTAGCTCTGCCTTCTGTGCCGTAGGCCGTGGGTTCGATCCCCACCGAGAACAAATATTTGTGTGATGAACCATAGATGTTTGTTCTCTGTCTGGGCGTTATATAATATTGTAATAAGTATATATTTACAAAAAGAAAAAAGTATATAAATAGCTGTCTGGTTCCCATATCACAAGCTTTGGCTTAGTTTGGGGCGAGATAGTGCTGTGTGGAATGTCCACCAATATTTATTAATTTATTTATAGTTATAAACTCGAGCATGGTGGCACGCCCTCCTCCGATGGACCGAAGACAACGTGAGAATCGCAGAAAATCAGTTGGATAAAGAGGACTCAGAATCGTTCTTCCTGGAAATGTATAGGGGAGGCATATGTCCATCGGGGGACTTCTACCAGCTGTTGATGATGAAGGCATGGTGAATTTACACTTTTACCTTTCCGATTGTAAAAGGAATCATCGTACCAGTCTCTTTTAATTAACAAGAGTTACTTTTAGCCGTTTCAAAGTGATCCTTGTGATTCATTGGAATAATTACCTTTTGACTTTGACTTTGTTTATAGCGGGCTTGTAGTCACCACGCTTGGCATACGGTTTGATGACCGCAGTTTCAGTGTCGAAGTGAAGAGGTATTTATTCAATTGAATCACCAGGATCACTTTGAAACGACTTAAAGCTAGGTGAATCAAGGTGCCAGTACTAAGTAATCAGGAAATGATGGCTATCCCCTGGTGTGTTTCTTAGCCGTCTCTTCAAAAATAGTTTATTTGTGAACGCCTACCCTAGCCCTCTAGGTTTTTTTAATTTAACTAGCTGATGAAACAAGCAGATGGCCCACCTGATGTTAAGAGGTAACCATCACCTATAACAAAGCATTACATCGTAAGTAACGCACGATAGGAACGTGCCCTACGATATACTACTCTGCGTCTATCAACTTGAAGCATACAGATGTTAAGCCTCATGTGCCAGTAATTACACCGGCAACCACACTCTTCAAACCGAAACACAGCGTTGCTGCTTGGCGGCAGAAAAAGGGTGGTGGTAGTACTTCCCCCGAGCCTTTCACGAAGAGCTCTACTCAACTCTTAGTCCTAGGTCTAGGTCCTATCATCATCATCATCAACCTACGTTAGTCGACTGCTGGACGTAAATCTCTAGCCTCTCGTCTAGACTAGACTCGACTAGGCTTCGATCAACAATCAACGTTGATCGAAGCGTCTAGGCGTTAGTTTAGAAGATTTTGTGACGAATGGTATAGGTATCTATATTTATTAGTTTAAACAAGTGAAATTTTGAAATGTAAATCTACTCTCTGTGTCATTGTTTTATTGTGCTGTTGGTATCAAATTGAAATCTATTATATTCTAATGAGTCAATCAGACAGTGAACTACCTCATGTATAAATATAGATATTGTAGTACAAATATCTTACCTTCCTAGCCGGCTGACAGGCTCGTAGTAGACACGCCCTTTTCACATAAAAGAGCAGCAGGAATTTGATCGCTACCACAACCACCAATAGAGGCGAGAATAGCATGCCGAACCACAGCACTGACTGGTTGTAGATAAGCGTTAGCGAATTGTACGCGATATTGAACTCTGGAGCGTTGCCTTTGGGTCGCAATCTGTGTGACAGAAAATAATGAGTTTCAGAAAATTAATCAGTAAATCAGTAAATAGTGGGTTATTGTTTGAGCAATATTTTCTGTAAGAAACAACACAGGAGCCCAATCTATTAGGATCTAAATAAATAATATTAGGAACGATTGTACACGAATTTCCTTACGAATCAACAAATGGATTAAAAAACGTCGTCCAAATAACAAAATAACGCCATCAGACTGACTAGTAGGTACCTACATGGAATTTATCTGTTTTTATCGTGTGACGTCATCGATACCAATGAAATTAAATTTTTGAGCACAAGGTAGATATGCAATTTTTCATAACCACCAACATACATGAAACATGTATAAATAAAATAGGTACATAGCACGTTATAGGGCACCCCAGCCAAACAACTAGAAGTAGTAGATGTCTAGAAGAGCTCTCTTTTTAGCGATAAGACCACCCATTTTTCGTTATTATTCAAACAGCTGTTTGCATATTACTTATTGGTAAAAGATGTAAATAATCCTATTAAAATATGAGTACAACTCAATCAAAATCAAATTAACATTTTTCAAATTAAATTTAATTTAATTTAAAAACACAATAATTGAACTAAGTTCTAACTCTGCTGACAGACTTTTAGGCCGCGCGGCCGCCTCGTTGTAACCATAAAAATGATAGTAAAAATATAAAAAATAAACAAAACTCACTTATACATTAAAGCTCTAATACTCTCAACAGCTGGCAACACTAACAACGAGACTACACCATCGAGCAACACCAGGCGATACGCCTCCTGACCGAAACGAGTTTCCCAACACTGAAAGAAACAAAACAAAAATAATAAAACAGAAAAAAAATAAACCTTCACGATTTTTATCCCGATTGGCACCACACTGGAGCTTCAATATTGTATTATAATACATTGTATCAAGGATCATACAAAAGAGCGGTAGGAACCAAGCCGTTAGTTGGCTGTTCTTCTAGGCTTTAGTCGCGTGGAACTGGCACCTAGATTCACCTAGCTTTAGGACGTTTCAAAGTGATCCTTGTGGTTTTTGTTATTGTTATTGATTATTGTTGTTATTGTTTTTTTTTATACAACTAGCTGATGGAACAAGTACGAAAGTAGTGTGCATTTCCGGGAATCGCGCGGCAACCGGACAATGCACACTTTGCATTGTTGTACTGTGAGTACCATCCACCAACATATTAAGTATATTAGGATCTATTAGGAGCTGTTAAAACAATTATGATTTGCTTCTGATTATTCATGAGTATTGACTTTGGTCTTACCTCCTCATGAGACTTGGACCAGTAGAAGAACAGAAGCACCAAGATCCCGATGTCCAGGAGCCAGGTCCGCGCCAGCGCCACGTACAGAGCCGTTCGGGGATTGTAGAACTCGCATCTAAACAAAACAAGAGTAGTAGAGTTCTTTGTGTGTGGCTCGTCCGGGGAAGTACTCCCACCACGCCTTTTTCTGCCGCCAAGCAGCAACGCCGTGTTTCGATTTGAAGAGTGTGGTTGCCGGTATAGGCTTCATGACTTTGATAACCTCTCCCGATTTTGTCAAGGTTTTCAATCCCGCAACTGTTGAACGGATTTCGGCTGTAATTTTTTATACAAGTTGCTGATGGCCCACCTGATAAGTAGTAACCATCACCTATAACAAATCATTGCCACGTAGTTCAAGCACGATAGGAACGTGCTCTACGATGCACTGCCCTGCGTCCATCAACTTGTCCAACAACATACAGATCTCAAGCCTCATATGCCTGTTTTTTTTAAATTTAATCGGTAACCAAATCTCTTAGTACTAGGGTTTTTTTAGGATGTCGTCCAAATATAACATTTGGCATATTTCTTAGTATTTGGTATTCCTACGTGTTAGGTTGGAAGCCCATCTTGGCTGCTAGAATACTTATTATAAGCAAACTAATTTTGTTTGAGAATGTTTCTTATATCATCATCCCACAGAGCACAGAGGAAATGCCGTACGTGACATAAAATTTCTCTCAGTTTTAATATCTAGGCTTTTTTAGATATGTTTAGGTTATTTATTGAGGCAACCTAGGTCTAAGAAGTTTGCTTACCTCCCAACAGTATGGAACAGGACAGGACACACAGACACTACAAGGGTGAGTAAGAGAGACAGCTGCAGTTCCCACGCCTCCTTCTCTAACAGCACCCACAGTCCGTACAGGACTCCACCGATGCACCCTAATACAAGGCTCGTAACGGTTATATTCGCCAAGCTCTGACCGAGACGTGTGCAGAACGATAGCGATGCTTGCTTCTTATTTTGCTCGTTTAGGAGTTCCTGTGGCAGAAATAAATAATTAATTACGAAATAATAATATAACTGAATTTGTTAAAAAAACAGAAACAGCTTCATGACATTGATCCCCATGGCATGGTAGATATCCCCTAAGATCTTTTGGTACCAATGAAGACTTTCAGATTCTTTGAGGTCGTCTAAGGGGAGTAGTCATCAGGTGGGCCATCTGCATGTTCCATCAGCTAGTTGTATAAAGATATAGTTGTAAAAAGATATAAAATTACTGAAGGTAGTTAGAACCTTGGTAACGCTACTCTCCGAAACTTGGTTGTTTGCGATTATAATGCGATAATCACAACTACCTTCAGAAATTTCAATTTTTTTGAAATTTTGGAGAAGTACACTGATTACAATTTAACATGTAACAATTAAACTGAAAAGTGCACGTGCAAGTGCAGACATTAGCTGTAGTCTTCGCCTCAAGTTTACCTTATTATTTATTTGATCACCAACAGTGCACACCGTTACATTCGTTTATAAACATTAATCTTAACAAATTAAATGCCAGCGCAGGCAGTTACAGGCGAAGACAAACGAAGCGAAGCATCAACATAAAAATATGAAGAAAATAATAAAATGACCGAGTAACAACATTAACATAAACTAAGCCTAAAAATATAAAAATTTTCTATTGAAATGATTAATATTGAAGTGTTGCAATAGCCGATACGTCGGGAAAATAATAAAAGTAAAACGTGATAAATACCAGTGTAATACTTCAATGTGACCGCGAAAGTTTGAAATGATTAAAAATTAAAATACCTTGAACTCGTTGTAGATGCTATGCGCGTTGAGAGCTGCCGCTTTAGGCGCCGTGACTCCGAAGTCCCAGCCGCAGAAGACCTTGTTAGCGAACACGTGACTGAGAGCTCCTGATGTCTCTATGAAGTTACGCCGGTATGATTCTGCCGTCCTACACAATGGTTCTTTTATATATTTCATATGCAACCTATGGAATAAGCTAAAAGTACGGTTTTTTTATGCTACAGGCTTATATGGAACAAGCAGATTGCCCAACTGGTGGATAAGTGGTACCCATAAATAACTATTAGTGAAATTTCCACACAGCACGATCGTATATAGTGGTCTCAGGTCTCAGCAGTGTCCTTGCTCGAAAGGAACCTCTTGAGGCGCACTTGAAATCCTTTCACCACACTGTTTCGAAAGAAACTAGTGTCACGACAAGAAAAGGAGCCGCTATAAAATGGCAGGGAATATGAATAAGAGCCTAAGAATGTATACAGTACATAATTATTATATCAGAAGAATAGAGAAGCCCTCCGACTCACTTATAGCAGAGCAGCGCGAAGAAAGCCAGGTACGAGCAAAGCGCGGTGAAGAAGTAAGCGAACGCCATGTCGTATTTTTCAGCCGGCGCCGTCCGCCCGGCGTGGTAGTGCCCGTAGAACATCACGGAGTTCTGCATACCGCCCTGTATAAATACAATTATATCATTTACTAGCGGCCTGTCCCAGCTTCGCATGGGTGGTCATAATTTTTTTAAACATTTTAGGATAAACTTAGACCGTGGGTCGAGCCTCTCGTCTACTTATTTCATACATTTGCACGCCCTTCTCCTTGAGTGAGTGAAATCGCACCCCGCGCGTGACCCGTGGACCCGTTAAAATTTTTAATTTCGTCATATCTTTGGAATGGAATATCCGATTTGAAAAATTTACGAAGTAATTTTGATCGAGTGAGCGAAGCGAACGAAGATCTTTAGTTTCAACTTGGGCGATTTGGCATTTTATGTATGTATGTATGTATGTATGTATGTTTGTCTGGCCATAACTTTCGAACCGTTGATCCGATCTGCATGAAATTTGATAAGTCGATAGCTTGTGCTTGAGAAATTTACTGGTAAGTATATGAGTAAAATCGGATGAATAGTTATTAAGATATGGGGGTTTTTAAGGGGGCAAAAATAAAAAAAGTTACATAAAAAAATCAAGTTACATGTCATATGAAAGGGCTTTGTTTGGACATTCCAAAACAATTTTTTCTGTAACGCTCGGTTTTTGAGATACAATAAAAAAGTTAAAAAGTCCAAGCATAATGTTTGGACTTGCCTCTGACTACCACCTACTCAAAGTTAAGGTGCGTTCGTCGGGTCGCATCACGAGATCACAGTTCGGGGCGAACTAGTAGTCTATAGGTATTAAAACCGTCTTAATAAAGAATTCTGTTTTTGCTGATGGAATAAGCAAGAGGCATCTATAACAAAGTTTTGCCTCGCAAGTGACGCACGATATGAACGTTCAATGCCCTGCGTCCATTGACTTGAGGCATACAGATGTTAGGCTTCATGTGCCTATAATTTCACCAGCAACCATACCCATCAAACCGAAACAGTTCGCTTCGGCCTCAGCCTGATCATGCAACACTTGAGGAACGACCACGAACCTTCAACAATATATCTTACCTTCCCAGTGGTCTAATCGACTACTACAAGGATCTTCTCGTCCCCCCCTTGTGAGGGAGAAAGAGTAGGGCCTAAATAGTAATCCTTGCCCGCTGGCTTCAACTCCAGGGGTAACGACCCCTGGGTCATGAGGTGTTGCCTTACGGCGGAGTATCCTATACATATTATACGTTATTTGTTTTCCGCAATGGTGGCTACACCCAGCGTTGCCTGATCGTGCAACACCTGAGGAATGACCACGAAGCCAAGGCACAGCGCCGCGAGCGCCACATCTAGCGCGACCAGCCGCCGCACCGTGCAGAATTATTTCTATTTCTTTAATAATACCTTGCCGGTGATCCAATCGAGCGGCCAATTCGCTTCGGTGGTGACACCCGGCGTTGCCTGATCGTGCAACACCTGGGGTATGACCACGAAGCCGAGGCAGAGAGCCGCGAGCGCCACATCCAGCGCGAGCAGGCGCCGCACCGTGCAGAAGTAGGAGCCGACCGCTGACCCGAACTGGCCTTCGATGTCGCGGATGGCCTCGTGCCATAGCTCGATTGAGAACATCGCGTCGTGGATGCGTTCTCGGCTCTGTCATACAAGTTAAAAAAAATACCGGAACAGTAAGAATCTGTGGTAAGAATGGATAACTAAAAATGGGAAAACGATGATAGCTGCAGTAGTCGTTAAGACAGTGTCGCAGATATCAACGCTCGCCTCCTTATTCTAGGTACAGTAAGTTCCAAACAAATATGCAAAGGAAAGTTGAAAAAGAAAAAATACGGCAACAAAAAACTACGTGAAGCTAAGAGTTCGCATGGCCTAAAATGTACGTTCGTATGGGCTATAACGTTAGTTCGTATGAGCTATAATAAAAGGTTCGTACGGGCTTAAAAGTGAGTTCGTATGAGCTAGTGGCCAACTCTGGTGATGAAGTTTTTGTAAGATTCGACAACAACGTAGTTATTATCGACATACGCTCGCACGTCGAAAAACGCTAAAAATCTCATTAAAATCTGACGATTCGAACAAATGAATAACTATCATCTGATTGAAAACTTTCTTCTTGTATGCGTTACGTTGTTGTTATTTCGGTCACCCACAAACGCGCAGCCCGCCGGATAAATGAATGGTAGGATCCTTATACTACCAATAATTTTTAAGGGGCTGACAACTATCAAACAACTTCTCGCTCGCACGTTTCGACATGTTGAAAGATATAAAATCACTAAACTCATTTTCGAAAAATCGCAATCAACCATTTTGTGTGCAATCACATTGCACACAGGTTAGTAAAAATTTCTTTTTTTTTCGATACAAGTTTTCCTACTTAAAAGTTAGCTTATGTACGAAAACTAGTAATGCAAACTTTTGAGTAGGAAAACATGTATCTGAAAATAAGTTTAGTGATGTGTCGTCGGCTACAAATCAGAGTATACTGTACTTCACTTTAGAATATAACTATGATGCAGTTATGTAGCATTTCTAGCAGTGGGCTGGCGTATAAGATAAAGGACTGCTTACCCGTTTCCAAGCAAAACTAACGCGGTACTTCATTCGCTTGAACATGGAGATCGGTCTTCGCTTCGAGCGCAGACTGACTGAAGCGGACAGCTTGGCGCGTACGTTCCTCTTCATGGTCATACCCTGAGGCAGGTCACGGAGCGCCTCCCTGGAACAAGTTGAAATGGTAATCGACAAAAGAACGGTAACAACCAAGCCGTTAGTTTGTTGTCTGTTCTTCTAAGATTGGTCGCGTGGAACAGGCACCTAGATTCACTTAGTTTTAAGAGATGCTTGTGATACAACTGAATAAATACCTCATGACTTTGACTAGCATACACTTCACACTTTTGGGAAATAAAAAAAAGACACATTTCTCTAATCAGAAAATGGAGTGATCCGAATACCTCCTCAACTCCTGAGACACAGGGTTGTCTTCCATCAGCACCTGATGCTGCTCCAGCTCTCGGACGATAATGTCTGCCTGTTTGCTGGCGGAGTCAGGGTCGTCTGTCTCGATCAGCTCGTCCAGCAATGCATTCTGCTCAGAGTTTCTCCGTCTGAGTCGCAATGTGCCTGGAAAAGGTAGATAGAAATAGGTCACGATTCACGATTTACCTTCGGGCATACGTATGATAATAAGCAAATACAGTCATCTTCTCTCTGAGCTCAAGATTTAGGACCCAACAGAACAGACAACAACAGAACAGTAGGACCCAAGCCATTAGTTTGTTGACTGTTATTTTAGCTTTGGTCGCATGGAACTTGCACCTAAATTCGTCTACCTTTAAGATGTTTCAAAATGATGCGTTTGCTTTATCTAAATAAATGCCTTCTGACAAATCAATCATCCAAGTAAAGTAAATAACTGAACAGTTTTTTAAAACGAGAGACTTTCCATAAAGGCATAACATTATCACAAACAATTAAAAAACTTACTGATCTCTTGCATCTCTACTGATAAATACTTTTTCTGGACCATGATTATAACTTTCAAATTCAAGTGAAATGTTCTGTGTATCACATCACTATGCACTGATAATATTGTAGTTTGATACTTATGTAAAAATAAATATATGTTAGTCTGTGTATCACATCACTATGCACTTGATAATATTATAGTTTGATACAATAAGTAAAACTAAAAATATGTTAGCATTCCACCAGAAAAATGAACTCAGGTGTGGCTTAGTTCTGTTTGAATATATTTATACAGTGCAAAGGTATTTTTAACTAACAAGGTAAACCATAGATGCAGAATGAGAGAACACAGTATGATTCACAGTTGTTTATTTAATTAGAGGTAGTTAGAGTATTATGTATGTAGGAGCAGCACTTACTAATGAAATTAACCTGATGCAATACTTTTTTTTTTATTCTACTTGCTGCAGGAACAAGCCGTTGGTCCACCTGATGTTAAGTGGTAACCATCACCTATATCAAAATTTTGCCACAAAGTCACACACATAAGGAATGTGCCCTACGCTGCACTGCCTTGTGTCCATCATCTTGAGGCATACAGATGTTAAGCTTCATGTGCCTGTAATTTATCCAGCATCCACACTCATGTCAGACCTCAGTCTTTGAATTTGGCAATGATTAGCACCACACAAGAGCAATATTATTAAATGTATTTTGTAAAAAGGATCATAAAAAAAAACCGTAGAAACCAAGCTGTACGTTTGTTGCCTGTTCATCTGGGCCAGGTCGTGTAGAACTGGTGTCTAGATTCACCAAGCTTTAAGATATTTCAAAGTGATTTGAGATTGAATTGAATAAATACATTTTGATTTTGAATACATAACCTTATTCAATAGATGGAAGGAAAATGTATCAGCTCCTGCACCTGATGTACCTTGTAACAGGTAGGTACCTACTTAACCAACTTTAGTCAACTTTCTATTTTTAGATTAAAATTAGTCAAATTTAGAGGTTATCTGGAAGAGATAATGCTCAGCCATAAGAATCTCCATTGTGGGACAATGTCTTAATTTGCATGTATATCAGTATCATAATGTGTAACAGTGCATAAGTTAGATAATAAGTAAGTTAGTTCTGTTTTTACAGTCAATCATTTCTATTTTCTTATGAATTTAGACAAGTTTACATCAGTACAGTAGGTAGGTAGGTACTTTAGGTAGTACAGTAAGCAACAAAATTAAATGTAGTTTTTGTGTTGTTTTCAACGTTCAAATTATTTATTAAATCAGCGCATTGGCCAAAGCTTTGAACTTGTATGTGCAAATGGAAATAGGTAATGTCTTATATGAAATAATGCCTAAACCTATGATTTAAGTATGAACTGGCATTGGGTATGTTTATCTGTTGTTATGTAATCAATTCAGAATAAAAAAAAAACAATAAAATAGGCCATGAGACATAGAAATATATTCATCTAACCTAATCTATCCAAATTTGATAGACTATGTAAATATTAGTTAATTGTGAATTATTAGTTAATTTTTATAAATGAGAATAGGGTCTTTGAACCCACTAACTAAACTCAAACCTCAAAAACATATCACATATCTATGGCTACCCTTTTCATGTGAATACCTATATCTTTATGTGTACTTACTACTAACTAGATACAACAATAAATATTAGTAGATATGATAAGATTAAGGAATGACTTTTGTTTTAGATTAGAAAATATACAGCAATACTATGAGTAATCACATAATCACCAATGGCTAGCAGAGAGGCTAATTTTAAAGAGATATTGAATTAGTTGTAGAATACTTACTGTATGGCAGCTGCCGGGATGGCATGAAGTTGACTGCCACCTGCCTAGCAGCATTGTTCCTTGAAGTCAAGGTACGGCGGCTTGATGGCCTCTGCTCCACATCCTCAGAATCTATTATATCTCCATCCATGGTACAGATTTCACAAACTAGGGAAGTTACTGTAACTTTCACAGATTCAGATTTCTACTTGTTTTATGGTTTGTGATACTGTCCCGTAAATAATGCAGAGCGGTTAACAATTTAAGAAAAAACTATGAATATGTAGGTGGTATCAAAATAAAGAAAATTCTAGCGATGATTCAGTTCATAGGCTACTGCTATCATCACACAAACTTAGCGAATCGAAGTTTTGAACTCTTTCTACCTTATTAAGAACTGCATCATAATATTTCCGGGCGGTTTTAATTTTTCAAACAATTAAACAAACAATATAAAACTTTTTATTCGCAAAACAAACTTGCGCTCCGTTTCGTCTTTCTTTTTTTTTGTAAACAAACAAACAAAAAATCTCTTCTTCTTCTCGTTTGTATGGCCTTTGCAGTCAGTGTAGCCCACAATTTCGCCAATATTTTGATAGTTTTGACGCAAACTATGTTGATTGCAGTGGTGCTGCCAACAACTTGCCAGCCAACAGCAGAGCGCAGCAGAGTCAAACCCATTTACCCTGCGCAGCAAAGGAGTTTCTTAAGTCTAGCACCGGGGCCCGACACGGGGCACACGGCCGTCAGCTTAGCTATGCGTGGCTATCATGGAGGTAATATCATACGTGGCCTCCGTACGTGGCTATGCAATAATCAAAAAGGACAGCTGCGTTGTAAGGTTTCTTTAGCTAAATAATAAACGATGTAAGTTTCCTTCCCATAGTTCTTCAATTATTAATTTTTATGGTAATGCTTTCGAAATCAGAAATTATTTATTGCATTACCTGTAGTACAAAAAATGTAGCGAAGAAAGGTAATGATAGATAAATGAAGTACCTTGGCTTATTTATATTAACATTAACATTTTAATAATACAGTTTATTGTTCATTATCATTTTCCTTCCTTTCCTTGATTGTAAATGCATTTAAATTTTAGCCGCGTAGCATCTATAAGGTAGGGATAACCATTAACGATGATTGAGATTTTGTTCTGTCTGTAAGTAAATATGCTCGCTTTTATGACCTTAGAGTAAGCCTCATTTTACTTTGGCTTTGTGTAGCTTGATCGGTATCCGAGTGTAGAAAAATATGATGATGATGCGATAGCAGGGGGCCTTATGCTCACTTGGAGCGAGATTATCTCACGGTAGAGATGACGTCATATCTCGTTCGATAACTATTTATCCTCATTCTCACCATCTCACTCCCCAATTTTTTCATTCAAAGTTCATGCGAGACGCAACGTCAACGAGTTATTGAACGAGATGTAGCGTCATCTCCACCGTGAGATAATCTCGCTCTAAGTGAGCATAAGGCCCCAGGAATTCAGCAGTTCTAATCGAGGAGAGCAATCAGATTTTGCGTTTTTCAGCAATTTTAGTAGGATTGCAATAAGATTTTACGGTTTTTCACATTAGTTAGTCACCAGTTACGGTTAAAAACTTCGGCTTGGACTTTATCTTTAAACTTGTCTATTTGCCATGTTCATGGCGAAAAGACAAGTATCAAATGCCAGAAAAAAATGGAACTTAGCAAAAAACGAGTATCCAGCGCCAGCTAGTAGAACAAAAGTAAAAATTCAAAAATTAAAAAGCACAAATTCTGAAATTCAGCTTCTGTCTGTCAATTTATATCACATTTTTTCTGATTTCTAAGAAATACACGCACTAATCTGTAAAGAGGGCGTGATGCGTCCCAGTATAAAGTGTATCATCTATGACGTGTCCCGCTCGCAGCCAGTCCTTTGTTTGTTGAGGCTAATTTGGTAAGTTTGCTGTAATGAAAATTTTATTGTACGTTCTTACCACTTGACTTGATAATACCTATCGGCTAGTAGGCTAGGCTGTTCATACAAAAGAAGTGAGGTGCTGATCGTTTCATAGACCTCATGTGGCCGAAACTGACATTTGACTATCCCCAGCTGAACCCCTCACTCAGTACTCTGCTGATCTGCTCCTTCCTTAGATCAAGAATACAATAGATAGAGCATCAAATAATAATACCAAGAGTAAGAGAGACGCAATAATACAAATTATACCTATGAGTGAGAGAAATATAATATAAATGTTTTGTCCCTTTCTGCGTATACGTTTTTGATTGTTTAGCACCAAGTTTGGTGCTAAACAAACCGCTTGGTGCTTGTGAGTTTACAGGTGTTTAGTGCCAAAGTTCTTTGAAAATAGTGTGTGCCTAGGTCCCAGTATACGTAGAGTTAAGTTTATAATGTGGTGCATTGTAGTATTTTAGGCTGTGATAATGATACAGCTCGGAAAACTGAAAATTAAGCTTCCTTCGGTAAGTAGCACTTTTATGTTCTATTTGTCAATTAAACTATAAAACGGAGAATGCACAGTGTCCACAATTAATCATTTAACGGTTGTGTTTACTTTCTATCGCATATCATAGTAGATTTCTAGAATTTAATTATTTTGTAAAATTGAGTATAGGTTACTATAAACCACACAAATGACATGGCTATTCAAACCGATACAGTTCTATAGAAACATAATTTGGCTGGGTTATACGATCTTTCGGGCTGCCAACAAAAACAAAATCTATTTGCCAAAAATGTTGGGAAACGAACAACTTTAGGGTGGATTCGACTCTGATATGTTAGGATATGTTCAAATACACACAATAATCTAGAAAACAAATGACAATGTCGCAACTTATTATTACCTTATTCAAAGAAATAAGGTTTGTTTGACTTAAGTACATAATGAAAACAAATATAATATAGGTATAGGTTTTTTTTTTTTTTTTTTTACTATATTAGTGTAGCGCTTGTTATGCGATACCCTAATATCATTACAATCTAGCCAAGTAGGCTATTGAGTAATTTTGCTTTGACTTAATTTTATAGAAATAATATTACTAAGAATGTGTCCATTGGCACTTTTCTTACAGTCACTATTTAAGGCTACACTTTGTTATTGTGTTCATTTAGGTATAGGTAGTAGGTACATATATTTTAATTTAATTTAATTTATTTTTTTAGCTTTGCGTTACATTTTAATAATTTAAGTCTCCTCACGATTTTCATATGAGAAGTTGGTAGTTATTTTATGTCTGAGACCACCATCGCGTAGTATGATTAAATACCTACATATGCCTAATAATAACATGTTTGTTTTACAGATTTCCCAAAGATGCAACTACTTTGGGCTGGTGGGTTAAAGCTACGGGTTACCAAGCTCCAGGTCACCAAGCTCCAAAATCAAAATCAAAACGGTCTTCATTCAGTACAATCACAAGGATCTCTTTGAAACGTCTTAAAATGGTACTAGGTGAATGTACCGCCAGTTCCTCGCGCGCGACCAAAGCCTAGAAGAACAGGCAAGAAACTTACGGACTAAAAAACTTTTGGGCTATTTCAACATAAATGGTATCTCAAAGTAAATATTCTCATCTGAAATTGTTATGTACAAACTATTAAATATTTATCGTCTAATAAATAAATACGTACTTACACGTGATATATTTTAATGTATTTATGACATATTCATAGTGATGTTCTGAGGATAGCTGTATTCATAATGCCATCACTTCGCGCTTCAGGGCAAAGTGGTGGCATTGCTCAGGCTTATGGTCAGCTCTAGCATAAGCTGGCTTCCTCCTGTTAAGATGTATTGTTTATACCTACTTAATTTAAAATTGAAGCACGCGTTATAAATTAACCTTTTGAATTACGGTTTCTGATGAGTAGGGATGTAGAATAAATAAATCAATGATAAATAAATAAATTGTTTTTTATTCATAAAAAAATTACCTAGCTGGTGCAGTAACATAGTTAAACTATTGGTAGGTGGTAGAATGTGAAGAATAGCACCACTAGCTAGCTCTGTCCCCCTCACTAGGAAAATCCAGGACTCTAGCTCGCGGGGCCTAGGGTTCTGATGTCAATGTCTAAAATGCCAGCTTAGTGCCAGTTCGCCCTGTTTTTTTTATTTTATTTTTTATAAATATTGGTGGACGCTCCACACAGCACTATATAGCCCCAAAATAAGCCAAATCACAACCACCCAGTCAGAGAACAAACGTCTAGTATCACATCACACAAATGTTTGTTCTCGGTAGGATTGAACCCACGGCCTACGGCGCAGAAGGCTACCAACTGAGCTGTGTAGGCTTTTTTCTAGCTCATTCCTTAGAAGATATTAAAATGGCGTAACCTAGAGGAGGGTACAAACTATTAAATTGCAGAAACTAGCTTTAATTAAACATAATTAAACAAACAACTGGAGCCGCGGCGACATCATAGCATAAGCTTGGTTGGGTGAAAATAGTAAGATGTGGCAACCCATAAATTGTATGTACTTGTTGTCCGTCTTGCTCGGGTATACGCTCGTAGGCAATCTATAGTATTATAAATCTATGGCTCCTTCCCATCGTTTATAGATGTTTTCGTCCGCGTCTGTGTGTGTGTGTGTCTGTGTGTCTGTAAGCTGATAACACATTAAAATAACAGTAGGTACAAAGGCAAGTTAGATAGATAGAAAATTCTTTATTGCACAAAACAAAATGTATCGTACATAGGCGAACTTAATGCTAGAGAGCATTCTCTTCCAGTTAACCTTTGTGTAGTTTTGATAAACCGAAAGGGTAGTGCACAAACATGGATGTTATGAAGCTATTTTTTACAAATACAGAAAAATACATATATTATATATTGGTATAACAAATACGAATATTAAAATTGGTACATAATAAGATATAATAATATACTTTAGGTACTACATACTCACAAATGCATTAATTAAATACTTAGATACTTACCGTTTGAAATATAATAAGAAAATGTTTGTATCTGGAATGAGTAAAAATATAATAAATAAATAAAGAGAAAAAAAAACAAAACACTAATCTTCCAAGATACCTCTCAATTTATATCCATTGATCATGAGGTAAAGATAGTGGTTATGGACTTTTGATCTGAAGACATCAATGGAAGACACTTCACGGATCAGGCGCGGCAGGCCATTCCAGAGACGAATTGCAGTAACAGTAAAGGAGTCAGTGTAGCAGGTTGAGTTATGTCTGGGACACATTAATTGCAAGTTAGTGCTATAAAGCATTATCTTCCAGATAACCTTTGTGTGTTTTAGAAAAAATTAGATGTATTCAGTAATGTTTGTGGTGCAGGGTTGCAGTAACACAGTGATGAGGATATAAAATAAATTATTGCCTAATTCATTGTTAAACAAATGCTTAAAAAGCTTTTGCAAATAATTAGAATTGGTTGTTTTGGTTTGTTGTGATGGTTACCACTAAGCATCAGGTGGGCCATGTTAATCAGCAAATAGAATTAAAAAAAAATATGCCGCTAGACACTGTCACCAATTTTTTTAAACATGCTTGGTAAAAAAACTTCAAACTTATAACCATCCATAATAAGATTTTTAAGGCTAGATTGTGAATGGTTGAAAGTTGTTTTTGGACCAGCTGTGATGGACATAGGTCTCTTTAGTGTGCAATTACATAATAATACTAGCGGCCTGTCCCAGTTTCGCATGGGTGGTCTTACATTTTTTGAACATTTTAGGATAAACTTAGACCGTGGGTTCGAGCCTCACGTCTACTTATTTCATACATTCGTATGCCCTTCTCCCTGAGTGAGTGAAATTGCACCCCGTGCGTGACCCGTGGATTCGTCATATCTTTTGAATGGAATGTCCGATTTAAAAAATTCAAGGAGTAATCTATAGATATTGAAACCGTCTTGAATATGAAATGATTTATTTGGATAAGGATTAATACCAAGGTACAAATAAAGACCCTTTTCTAGCGGCGATATTTCAATTAAATTTTTATAATAAAAGAACACTTATTGTGACATAACTATAATAGTTAGACATATGCTGTCGCGACATTTTTTGTAGATGATGATGTGTTCTACAAAGTCGTAGTACATTATTTTGTTCTATCATCAATAGTTTTCGCAGCGCACGCGATGTTAGGATTATTTTTTCCACCTTGGGTTACATTGTTGGAGTTTTAGCAGGGATCCCTTATTTTTTTGAAAATATTATATAGCCTATGTTACTCAGGGATAATGTAGCATTCTAATGGTGAAAGAATTTTTGAAATCGGACCAGTAGTTTTTGAGCCTATTCGTTACATACAAAACAACAAAAATACATCTTTCCTATTTATAATATTAGTGTAGATGAATACAATGATAACTATGTAACAGATAATCAATACAACTAATTTCACTGGAATAAAATTGTATCAGATACTGGTCAACTATTGGTACCAAAGGTGGTTTATTACTAGACCGAACTGGTCAAAGTTAGGCACATTCACCCTTGACACATTTTTTTAAACTAAGGAGCTTATATTCTAATAATGACAGTGTATACCTCAATATAAGTTACTTAAATTATATATTCAATATCTTAGGAGTATGAAGATAATTTATATGAAAAGTTGCCTTAAATGGTTTGGGACTGGTGCATCCACCTATTTTGATCTCATGTATCCCATTGACGTCATCCTATGCCCTGTTATATTCTATGTTAGATAGTTCTATTGATTATGAGCAGTATTCAAGGCAGTATGGAGCAAGGTCAATTCAATGACAGAGCCAAGAATAATAATTGGCCTCCAAAGAAAAACAACTAAACCCCTCGTAACGCCGGCCGGCGCCGTTTGTTTTGTGTACAGGGGCCTAATCACGAAAGAATTTGGATATTTGTGGCGTTAACGTATCCAAGAGATATTCGACCTTATTCTGTTGTAGTTAGGGATATACCTACAATGTGTTTAAGCGACTGACGTCAAATTCGTTCGAAATTAGGCCCTAGCAGTTGGTGGGACTTATGGCTCCCACCTGAGAATTCGCATCGTATCGCAAATAACTGCGATATTACATCTAGGGTTGCCACCTTTTTTTTGCAGTTAAAGTACATTGAATTTTAGATTAGAAAATGTTAAAAACGAGTGCTTAATTGATGTGGCGCTGGTGAGTGGCGACATCGATTCAGCATTTAAGGCGAATGGCTACCCCGATACTAGCGCCACTACATATTTTATTTAATCATTACGATAAACACAGGAATTATCAAAAATTCGGACCGCGCGTAGACGATACCTATTACACGCTTTTTTGTAATGTATCTGTAATAGTTTTGTTTCGTGTTGCTCAGTCAGATACCTTGTTTGAAGAGCTTGGTGGCCACCAATAGGAACTAAACTCTTGAAACAAGTATCTGCCTAAATAATACAATATAAAACTATTACAGATACATGTGGCGCTAGTATCGGGGTAGCCATTCGCCTTAACGAAAAAATACTTACGACTAAACTTTTCAAAATCCCAAAGAAATTAAATCATGCGAAATAAAGTATTTTGGTGTACTTTATTGTTCTCATGAAGCTGAAATAAAGTACAATACTTTATTATAAAGTACGGGTGGCAACCCTAATTACATCACACTTGGTGACGCCATATTTGCGATGCGATGTGAATTCGCAGTTACTTTATGTGTGGGTGCCTTTAATTAGGTAAATCTAATCGAGGAAGTTCAGAATACTTTTGAGTCGCGTCTTTATGTAGGCATGTAGGTAGATAACTGACCTGTTTCACTAACTTTCAAATGTCTATCGGGAACATACCTACCTACCCTACACCATATCTGCTAGGATTCCTAGTTCACCTTAGTTTCTTATAGATATCGGAACACCATCTTATGACGATAGGGTAGGTCCTAGTCTGTATTTCATTGAATAGGTATGTAGGTATAGGTAGTTCGAGACCATTCTATTTCAACTTAATTCCAGACAGTCTAGTCTAGCGAGGCGAGGACGATGCGATCGTTAGACTCGCGCACGCGCTTTGCGTTCCATTTCGTAAATTTATTTCATTGAAGCTGCAATTGTGTGGTGCGTGCTATCTCTCTATGAAAATGGGGATAAATGTAATTGCAATAGCTAGTTACTCTAAACTGCGTAGGTACTGTGCAAGTCGACGAACATGGTAAGTTCGCCTGTTTGTGTATTTTGTGGTCAATCTCCACCGGACGTTTGTTGAGGTAGGGTTTATTTCAGTTTGTGACTCATTGCAATAACTGGACCGATTTAGATGTTTGCCATTTCGTTGCTCTGAGGCCAGGGTTAAATATTATTTATAACCCCCATATGATTTATGATTATTTGCTTAGTAGGTACCTTCTACAATATCTACCTGCCTGTGCACCGAGATAACACTCTCTCGCAAGTATGATCGGCTTCTAGACCGTGTCTATTTACTTACAGTAATATGTAGGTATATATCTAGGTACTTACCATGGTATATACCAAGATACTTATTTGATTTAATGATCAAGCCTCAGTACTTTGATTCAACTGGAAACTTCGCGTGGAACTTGCACCTAGATTCATCTAGTTTGAGACGTCTCAAACTGATCCTTGTTTATTAATTTATTTATTAGGCACACAAAACAGGGTACAATCAGTAAAAAAATTGACTTTGACTTCATCTGAGTGAAATTGAGTTAAGTTGCGTCTTGAGATTCTGTTCTTAAAAAGATTATTTTATTATTAGACTAGCGACCGAAAGATATAAGCATACATAGGGATATATCGAACAAAGTCGCTTTCTCCCTCGTTTTCTTTCCCTATACTATAGTATAGGGACAGAGAAAGCGACTTTGTTTTATACTATGTAGTGATAAATAAGTAGGTATTTCCATTTCAGTTAATTAACTGATGGCGTCACCCCAAAGCATAACGGTGGATCAGATGCGCCAGATCCTGGGGCAAGTGATGGATGCCCTCGAGTCCCCGGACTATGCTTCCAAGCTGGACGAGGCCAAGGAGGCTGCGGGGAATGAGATGCTGAAGCTGATGCAGATCGTCTTCCCGATGGTGGTCCAGATTGAGATGGAAACTATTAAGCGTCACGGATTCAGCAATTCCAGAGAAGGTGAGATTTCTCTGAGATATTTGTAATTATTAGCCTGGAGAAGCCCAAAGCTAGGGATAGACCTTCCCTATAATATGTTACCAGCAAGGCTATTTATTCTTTTATTTCTTGTTTAGTTTGCTTAAAAACAAAAAAAAATTAAGTTGTCGTTCGATATCCAGTTTGCGACATTGATAAGGGTTAGGTACTTTGTATTTAAACGACTTACGGGGCGGCCGCATGGCATTATTTATGAGACGTCATCATCGCTGAAGAGAACACTTTCTGTGTTTACATGTACGAATAAACAATTTCGTAGGTTTACATATTTGAAGTCGTTTAATGTAAATCAAGAACAATAGGCATCCGAAGACACTGCCTTGTATTAGGTATTAGCTGGTCTCGTGATGGGAGTTAAACCTTCTTTTGTATACCCAGTTTTGTAGTCGAAGTTGTCTTTGTCAACGTATTGCACTCTGTTGTGTAGGTACGACTCAAACCATTTAAATGGTAGACATGGTAGTCCTTGAATACCTATGTTTCCATTTTATTATAGGATTTCTGTGTTGTCCTATAACACAGGACTTCGAATCTTGTAATATGTTTCGGTTGTTCGTAAATATTTAGTTATAATTTTAAAATTCTCAATACCTACCTAACCTACCTAGTCTTAAATAGAATAACGCCTTGTAACAATTCTGTTATGTTATCAAATAGAATAAAGAATTTGAAAATAATCTAAAAGCAAGCCAACAGCGTCGTATTATTTTTAGACGGTAGTTCTTTGGATCGCTCTTGGAATGGTTTGTTGTGAATTGGTTTTATGATCGATGTTTTTAATGATTCTGGGAAACTACCTTCTTGAAAAGATCATTTAAATTTAATTAGTATGTAGTACGGTAGGGTCATTTCATTGGCTCATAGTTTTATTAGTTTTGGTGGTATTGATTCTACTCCGCAGTGTTATTTAGCTTTCGTTTGGTTTTCGAATAATTGGGTTGATTTAATGGTGACATCTGACGTAAGTACTTGCTGTTTCTTACTGTGGGTGTACTGTCCTGCTTGGCCTACTGAGGCGATGAAGTGATAAAACTATTAAGTATGCAATTTTCTTTGATTCCTCAACACTTAAGCAGAAGTATTATGGATTTATGTTTAATTCAATGTTTTCTTTTCCTTTTTTTGTTATATTGCTCGTCTGTTCTTTCGCCTCACATACATCTTTTAATATTGTCCGATTATTTTATGTAGTTTTTTGAATGATTTTCTGCATGTTTTAATATTTACTGTAGTTTTTACTATTGCGTGGGGATCAAAGTCGTGAAGCTATTTCAGTTTGTAAACTAGTTTAAAACCCACAGGGTTATTTACATATAATATATTCAATCGTTGGACTTGGAAACATTATTTTAACTCTACCGGATTTTTCTCGCACCCAACTACCTATGCAAAAGTTTCCAGTCTGTTACGACTGATTGTTAGTACTAATCTTTGAACAAATCTTATAATCACCTTTTCCCAAAATAAAAGATTTCATAAATGCCTTTTTTCATGAATGTCGTAAATACAAAACATAGCAGACCAGCGTTGTCAATGTGCATTGTTAACGCTGGTCTGCTATGTTTTGTTGAAATAAAAAAAAAGAAATGCGATTGGGTGATGCGCGAAGCCAGCCGCGCATCAGCCAATCGCCAACCAATAAATATTGAACCTTACAAGTTTATTTGGTATTGCAGGTATAGTGCAGTTCACACAGATGGTCCGCGACATGGAGACCCTGGACGGGGAAGTAGCTCGCCTGCACGCGCAGATCCGCAGCCACTACCTGCCTCCCGTCTCCATCAGCTCTTCCGTCGACACGTCCTTGTGAGCAGGTGCGTTTCATCCCTAAGGCCCAGTTTCACCATGCTCTGTTAGTTACTAATCAAGGATTAACAGGCCGTTAAATCTAACCTTAGCTGTCAAACGCGTATATTTTGTCATATTTAACGGCCCTTTAATCCTTTGTTAATCTAACAGAGCATGGTGAAACCAGCCCTTAGGCGAAGGCTAATGTACCACTCGCTCGCACATTTCAACATTTTGAAAGATATGAAATCACTGAACTTATGCACTGGTGGTCTAGTGGTAGCGGTCCCGCCTTCTGATCCTAAGGTTGTGTGTTCGAAACCAGTCGTGTACCAATAAGTTATTCTGTTCCTAAATTTATGTGCCCAGTGCCAGTACTCTCAAACGGTGAAGGAAAACATCGTGAGGAAACCGGCATGTCGTAGAACCTAAAAAGTTCTATAAAATGTGCCAAGGGCTCGAAAGGAGCCTCATAAGGCGCACTTAAAATCCTTTCATCACACTTTTTCGAAAGATACTAGTGACACCACAAGAAGAAGAAGACTGAACTTATTTATGTACAATCGCCATCAACCAAGTTGTTGCTCACAGTTCAGCAAAATTAAAATTTTGACCCGAACATGTTTCCTACTAAAAACTTATCATTAAGTGAAAGATACATTAGCAGTTGTCATCGCCCTCAGGCGTTGTGGTCCAAGACGATTGACGGGGCGCGGGAGGGGAGTAAATATGACATTTTATTGGCATCTGTTTGTATTTGGTCTTTTCAGAAGGAACCAGTCAAACAGAATCTCGTACGAATCTCCAGAATGAAGCACAGAAACATAAAACTATTTTTAATAATCATCATAGTGTTGTACACGTTGTATTTCTTCCTGGGGGTCGGTGACTACATCCACTCCAAAAGTTTCGACGACAGCTTTGATTATCCTCTGAACATTGATATCAGGCCCTTAGTGAAAGACGTATTAGCTGGGAAGAAGCCTAGCGTTGCAGCTATCAACTACTACCCTTACAGATACTTAACAAACTCGGGAAAATGCAGTACCGTTGGAAGGCTCGACTTGTTTATCGCCGTCAAATCAGCTATGAACAACTTTGAACACAGACAGACTATACGAAAAACTTATGGACAAGAAACAATAGTCCCCGGTCGCACAGTCAAAGTTATATTCTTTCTAGGAGTAGGTACCAGCTCGGACACGCAAAGGAAGATCCAAACGGAAATGGCTGAACATAAAGACATAATACAAATGGATTTCCTTGATACGTACTTCAATAACACCATTAAAACAATGATGACGTTTCGATGGCTCTACGAACATTGCTCTTCCGCTGAACACTACTTATTTACGGACGACGATATGTACATATCTGTGCCGAATCTCTTAGACTACGTTAGCACGAAGCCCAAAACAGATCCTACAAAGAACCTGACTCAGAATGACGAAGATTATCTCCTTGCTGGTTATGTCTTCAAGTCTGGACCGCATAGAGTGTACACTAGCAAATGGAGAGTCTCCTTAGATGAGTATCCGTGGAATAAATGGCCGCCCTATGTAACCGCGGGGGCTTTTGTAGTAAATAAGCGGACTATGAACGTTTTGTACATAGCGAGCCTCTTCGTGAAGCATTTTAGGTTTGATGATATATACTTGGGGATATTGGCGAGGAAAGTCGGGGTCACGCCGACGCATTGCGATAGATTCCACTTTTATAAGAAGAAGTATGACAGGGAGGGCTATAGAGACGTTATAGCGTCCCACGGATTCGATAACCATGATCTGTTGGTGTTTGCATGGAATGAACAAAATAATCTACGCTGACTTTGGTGGCTTTGGTAAGTTAATACATACTTTCTAGAATTTACACTAAAGCTCAAGTCAGGAAGAATGTTGCCATCAAGTACTACTTATGTATTTTACTAATGTTTTGCAAAAAAATATCTTTATATTTAAGTACATCAAGCATCTGATGAGATTTTTACGAGGGAAAGATTTTTACATGAGGTTTTTGTTGTATCGATCTTTTTCAATGCGTCAAAGTGAACTTGCATAGTTTTACAGTCTTTCATTACAAACTTATCTATGACTGTTTTAATATACATTTTCCGTTCAAATGTTACTTTGTTTTCAAAGACTCAAAAGCCGCATTTTTCATCATAGTCGTATAAACCTTCAATAGCTAAAATGGCTGATAAATCTGTTATCATCTCATCTCTTGACAATTTAAAGTCAAGATCTTTTTAAAAGTAAGTAATAATTAGTTGTTTTATATGCCTATCTCATACTTTATTATACTCATAATATTTTTTTAGTTCTTAGTTTTAAGAAGCCTTATAATAAAAAATAAAAATATAGATTATAAGATAATTTCTGGTTACTTTAAGAGCAGCACTTATAGACTTTCACTTATTTAAGTATGATAGTTTTTTTGTAGCGTTTACGATTTTGAAGAATCGAGGAAAACTTAAGCGTAGAAAGCGCTGAGCATAAGGTAACCAGAGTACCTAGTTATATGTATAGTAGAGTATAAATATCGAGAAGAACGAGTCCCCAAAATAATTCAATAAGGTTTATAAGAGGTGCCTGTGTAAAGTATAGTTCGGGTAATAGTTAAATAGTTTTAGGTATTTTTTTAATAAGATTAGTGAAAAAAAGGAGTACCTATATGGTTAATCTAAGTATTTTTTTAACAAAATCCACAGCTCTTATGATACAATGTAAATAAATGCAAATACTTACGTTTCTAACATACAGCCAATAACGGATTTACATTTTTAGAACAAGAAATATAGGTAACAAAAATCGACGACAGTTAAGTACCTCACAATAATAATGACTTAATAAATGACAACTAAACAAAAACAAAGGAAATAATCTTTTAGTTTTCAAGTAATTGAGTTTTAAGTAAAACGTTACGGTAGTGTGTGTTGTGTTTTTTTTGAGTGTCAGGGTGTGTGTGTGTGTGTTGTGCGTGTGTGTATGACAGGGAGGGCTATAGAGACGTTATAGCATCCCACGGATTCGATAACCATGATCTGATGGTGTTTTCGTGGAATTAACAAAATAATATGCGCGAACTTTGGTGGCTTTAGTAAGTTAAAAACTACTTTCTAAAATTTACACTAAAGCTCAAGTCAGGAAGAATGTTGCCATCAAGTATTTTACTAATGTTTTGAAAAAAAATATCTTTATATTTAAGTACCTCAAGCATCTGATGAGATTTTTACGAGGGACTTTTGTAGTATCGATCTTTTTCAATGCGGCAAAGTCAACTTGCATAGTTTTACAGTGTTTCATTACAAACTTATCTATGACTGTTTTTATATACATTTTCCGGTCAAATGTTACTTTGTTTTCATGCCTGTCTCATACTTTATTTACTCATAATATTTTTTTAGTTCTTAGTTTTAAGAAGCCTTATAATAAAAAATAAAAAATATAGATTATAAGATAATTTCTGGTTACTTTAAGAGCAGCACTTATAGACTTTCACTTATTTAAGTATGATAGTTTTTTTGTAGCGTTTACGATTTTGAAGAATCGAGGAAAACTTAAGCGTAGAAAGCGCTGAGCATAAGGTAACCAGAGTACCTAGTTATATGTATAGTAGAGTATAAATATCGAAAACGCGCCCTCTCAATAATTCAATAAGGTTTATAAGAGGTGCCTGTGTAAAGTATAGTTCGGGCAATAGTTAAGAAAATAGTTTTAGGTATTTTTTTAATAAGACTAGTGAAAAAAAGGAGTACCTATATGGTTAATCTAAGTATTTTTTTAACAAAATCCACAGCTCTTAAGATACAATGTAAATAAATGCAAATACTTACGTTTCTAACATACAGCCAATAACGGATTTACATTTTTAGAACAAGAAATATAGGTAACAAAAATCGACGACAGTTAAGTACCTCACAATAATAATGACTTAATAAATGACAACTAAACAAAGGAAATAATCTTTTAGTTTTCAAGTAATTGAGTTTTAAGTAAAACGTTACGGTAGTGTGTGTTATGTTTTTTTGAGTGTCAGGGTGTGTGTGTGTGTGTTGTGCGTGTGTGTATGACAGGGAGAGCTATAGAGACGTTATAGCGTCCCACGGATTCGATAACCATGATCTGCTGGTGTTTTCGTGGAATAAACAAAATAATCTGCGCTAACTTTGGTGGCTTTAGTAAGTTAAAAACTACTTTCTAAAATTTACACTAAAGCTCAAGTCAGGAAGAATGTTGCCATCAAGTATTTTACTAATGTTTTGAAAAAAAATATCTTTATATGTATTTAAGTACCTCAAGCATCTGATGAGATTTTTACAAGGGACTTTTGTTGTTTTTTTTTAATACAACCAGCTGATGGAACAAGCAGATGGCCCACCTGATGTTAAGTGGTAACCATCACCTATAACAAAGCATTGCCTCGTAAGTCACGCACGATAGGAACGTGCCCTACGATGCACTGCCCTGCGTCCATCAGCTTGAGGCATACAGATGTTAAGCCTCATGTGCCTGTAATTACACCGGCAACCACACTCTTTAAACCGAAACACAGCATTGCTGCTTGGCGGCAGAAAAAGGTGTGGTGGTAGTACTTCCCCGGACGAGCTCTTCACAAAGAGCTCTACTACTTTTAAAATATAAATTTAAGATACGTTGTATCGATCTTTTTCAATGCGGCAAAGTCAACTTGCATAGTTTTACAGTCTTTCATTACAAACTTATCTATGACTGTTTTTATATACATTTTCCGGTCAAATGTTACTTTGTTTTCATGCCTGTCTCATACTTTATTTACTCATCATATTTTTTTAGTTCTTAGTTTCTAAGAAGCCTTATAATAAAAAATATAGATTATAAGATTTTACTAATGTTTTGAAATATAAATAATGATTATAAGATAATTTCTGGTTACTTTAAGAGCAGCACTTATAGACTTTCACTTATTTAAGTATGATAGTTTTTTTGTAGCGTTTACGATTTTGAAGAATCGAGGAAAACTTAAGCGTAGAAAGCGCTGAGCATAAGGTAACCAGAGTACCTAGTTATATGTATAGTAGAGTATAAATATCGAGAAGAACGAGTCCCCAAAATAATTCAATAAGGTTTATAAGAGGTGCCTGTGTAAAGTATAGTTCGGGCAATAGTTAGAAGAAAATAGTTCTAGGTATTTTTTTTTGATAAGATTAGTGAAAAAAAGTAGTACCTATATGGTTAATTTAAGTAATTTGTAATATATTGTTAAAAAGAAATAAAGCGCGAAAACACATGCCGTTTATACTTTTAAGTGTAGATGTAGGTCTTTAGAGGGATATCGGATAGACAGAAAAGTGGTAGCATGACACAATACATATATCAAAATATTATAAGATTTTAGATAAGTAGTACATAATAAGGCAATGTTCGAGTAAGTAGCCCTTGTAATATCTAAATGGCGAAAACAATATAAAAAATTGAAAAAAAAATATAACTACAGGTACACAAAAATACATAAATTTTATCAATAGATAGGAATGAGCGGCCTTATTGCTAGAAGCTATAGTAAAAAGAGATTGATGTGGGAATTCATATCAAACATATAAAAAATCAAATATGATAGCCTTTCTTCCTCTTTTGCCTGCCCTTGTCATGTGCATTTCATTCCCAGGTTCTTGTTCGGTTATGTATTTTTCTATGTCATTGTTCAGCATTAACTGCCTTACTACCGCGAGACCAAAACGGTAATCGGAATCAAAACTTTGATGATATTTTTAGTCTATTAACAAAGTGATAATAACAACCCTTGATCGTTTTTTTATTTTTTATTTAATTAAGATCTTTGTCGCTGGGCGACCACACTGCCCTATAATAAAACATCAAAATAAATATCACGTATAACCGTTGATAGTTGCGTGTGGATAAATAATATTTGTTAGCATTTATGGTTGCCAATTCGAAATCACATTTGTAGACTGTAATATTCATTTTCTCTAAGTATTAAGAAAGTTTTCTTTATATTTTATTTAAGATGAATATGTTTTATTTATGAGAAATAGATTATCTTTACTATTTATGACAATTAAAAGTGGCCATTTAGATAAAAGAAAAGAGATCACAAATTGATAATAAGGATATAGGGTTTGTATATTTTTTGCAAGGCAGTACACTATCTGCCTTTATGCGAATCTGTCCTTCTGCTAATCTAGGATAGGAGGAAACAAGGCTCATTATCATATTGATCCAAACCATTAGATCAGTAAATACATATAAACTGATCTAAATTTTTGGTAGGAAAACTTCAAAATTATATTTTAACGTTATTCACCGAAACTTTTTTGTAGTTGTGATTTTATATTTTCTCAGCCTCTTAAATTATCTTGTAAGTCCGTAAGCATGAGCATAGCAGGTATTATTCATAAAAAGTTAGCGTGATAATCGATTATGTATTTAGCATGTAAAACATATTATTTTAGTAACTTGTTAGGCTAAGGTCGTAAAAAATGAGCTCATAACGTAGATATAAGATAATTTAGTTAAATCTAAGGTCGCATTCTGCGGAATGATAAAGTTAGACTGGGATCAATGCGTACATAGATTATTAGCTGAAAAAAGCTTGTAAGCGCCTAATTTTAAATATCATATAAGTACTTGTGTAAGTAAGTAATGAGATAGGTATCTAAAATAACATTAAGTATCTATTTTGTTTAGTAAAGTAATTAAGATTACGTTTGTTTATGTAGTTAAGTAAGATAATGTCATGGAATCGGATTGTGGATCCCCTTAGCGACACCAAACTTTCTTAAAATTAGCGCAATTGTGAAGTGACGGGAAAAAAAATACATTTGCATTTACCATGTTACCAATCACTCACTACTAGTACCAAACTGAAATAAAACACAACTAAACAAAAAAGTAATACAGTGGCAATTGGATGTAAAAAAGAATGAACACGACGAGCAGTGTTCATGTAGCCCCACTTTACGGTACCTTATAGTCAAAGTCAAAAGGTATTTATTCAGTAAAATCACAAGGATCACTGAAACGTCTTAAGTGAATCTAGGTGCCAGTTCCATGCAACCAAAGCTCTAGAGCTCTGTTACAAGACAATCATTAATTGTGCCACGTCCACAATCAGATTCCCAAAAAAAATAGAATATACGCGGTAATTCTAGCGATGTCTATGGTATTAGTTAGAATTACCCCTAGTATTCTGTAGTTCAACTCTACAGCCAGAAGAAGTGTATTCTTAAATTTTAAGTTAGTTATAAAAATAAAAGTGAGAAATAATGCCGTGCATAGTTTAAGGAAAAACACACGCCCATGTAAATATAGCGGTGGCGTTTAAGTTATATTTAAGTTCATCAGTTGAAATAAGCATCGTCATTAGAACACCCCAAAATAATTGTACCCCCAAAAGTTAATTTACGGTCTAGGGACCCTCATTTTCTACTGATTGTACATAATCTGCCTTTGTTTTTTTTATGCATGTCCAGTGAATCTGCTAGACCCTAGCAGATTTACTAGACATGCATACAAAAGAAATTACCAAACATTTATATCATAGTGACACCTAGTATAATTTTTAAAACTATTAAGAAGAGTGCTACTCCGATAACTAGAAAATCACAAGGAGTTTCACCCAGTGGAACCGCGCTCACTTTGACCACGAGCTTCGCATCACTTACGTTGGCATTTCTACGGCCAACGCACTCACGTGGGGGTGTTGATGAATGAATGTATCTCAGAATGCCAAATTGAAAACTCATCGCGGTCACTTGGGTGAGAGTTGTGGACAAAATAGCACTTCTGATACAAGTTTAAAAACATTTTGACAACTTTTTAGCATTTCATTGGCTATGTAAAAGCCACATCTATTTCATGTTCAATAAAACAACAAGCTTTCTTGAATAGTCAATGTAATATATCTCATTTAGATAACAAAAAAAAATGTTTGAATAAACAAATAACAAGTGGCAAGTAGCCTTTTTTTATTCATATAAAAACTATTATCGCCTAGTATAGTTTTAATAATACAAAATTATTATAAACTTTGTAAAACATAACTTTATTTTAATTATAACTTAGTATTTTGTTCCCGTTTTATGCACCTTTTATATAAACATTTGTAACATTCGAGCGAATACATACGTTCTGCACTTACTTTCGTTTTTTATTTCGTAATTCCAAAGCATCTACCGAAAGTAGAACTTATGGCGCACACTATTCTAGTCGCACCTGTCGCGGGTACCAGTGACATCAGGGGCCTTAAGCTCACTTCGAGCGAGATTATCTCACGGTGGAGATGACGTCATATCTCGTTCAATAACTATTTATCCCCATTCTCACCATCTCTCTCCCAATTTTCTCATACAAAGTTCATGCGAGACGCAACGTCAACGAGTTAAGGCTGGAGCAGACCGGATGCGTATGCGTGACTACGACGTAACAACGTCGTAGTCACCCGCGTAGTTACGGCGTAACCCAATGTCACACCGGGTTACGCATACGTCTACGCTTACGCTTACGCAATCGAGCTGAGAACGCAACGCGAGAATGAACGAGATATGACGTCATCTCCATCGTGTGATAATCTCGCTCGAAGTGAGCATAAGGCCCCAGTACAGTGCAAATATTCACAGAATACTCGTTTAATATATTTTCATATAACAAGCAGAGACGACACAGAAATTATAAGAACAATTCACAAATATATAAAAAAAATACTACCTATATTCTACATAACTACAAAAAAATTTATAAAAATATGTCTGTCTATATACCTATCTAAATATGTACCTAGGTATACGCATTTAAATAATAAATTGAAGTATATAGATGAAGTATATATTGAAGATGAAAAAATAACAAAGGTTAGTAGTTACACTGTAGTGGCTACACTGTGCCAGTTTTTATACAGATAAATTGTACGAAAGTAACATTTGGCGTGAGCATCTGTCAATCTAATGTTATTTTTGTGCTGAGTCTGTTTAATCTTCTAAAAGGCAAAATTCTCCACCGAGCATTACCTTACTCTCCACCGGTCATTCTCTTTCGTGCTAAGGTCTAACACATGGAGGTATGATACTTAGTCTAAGGTCTAACATAAAACGTGACATTGGCGAAATTGCGGGCTACCACTGCAAAGGCTATACAAATAAGAAGGCGTCACTCACAACTCCTAACTGCGTCCCCTATCCATAACATTAGACCCTAGGCGTAAGTCACATAGTATATGGCACAGGCGTATTTCCATTCTATTCAAATTTCATACATAACTAAAAACAGCACGGTAGATATCCTCTCAGATCAAAGTTGGGTTGAGATCTGAGTACGATGTACAAACTCGAAATAATTTGATGATATCTAAGGGAGGTAATCAAAGGTACCTACGTCCAACTATTACAATTGGTACATTTTCCACATTTTGTAGTAGTTGGTATTCCATTCGTGACACGGTTTCCCCACGATATTTTTCTTCATCGTTTGAGAGGACTAGCATTATATCATATCTTGAAGAGAAAAATCCATTAGTGCACGACCGGATTCGAACCCACGACCTTACTATCAGAAACCGGGCCATTTTCACTAGACCACCGGTGTCCCGTCTCTGACATAACGCATGGAAATAAAGTTTCAATGGCTACACAAGCATTGCTATTGCTACACAATGCTTATGCTGAATGTGCGGGTTGGCCCGTATATACTTCTTCTTTCATTCAAATTGAAACTTTATTTCCAGGCGTTATGTATATAGGTACTTTTCCTTAGAATAAATAAGTTTAAAACAATTATCGGCATTGAGCGGTCGTTTCAATCCTCCAACATAGCAATCTCGATATCATTGTGATGTGTAGGCTATAGCACGTCCCCGTACAGTACTCGGCGATAAATTTTGCACATCGACCTTTGGAAAGAGACAATCGGCTACTTTCGACTTCGTAGAGCGTTGTCTCTATCGCACGAAATACTAACAGTCTGGTATCTATTAGGAGCTGTTAAAACAATTACGATTTGCTTCTTTTGATAGTTCTTTTTATTCTTTGTATAAAATACTAAAATAATAAAAGGTCGATGTGCAATATTTATTGCCGGGTACAGTACAAGAAGATAGAAATCCTATGCTTGCGGTTCAGGGTTCTAAGCGTTTGCGTCCAGCTCTTTAAACACATAAGTGATCTTCATGATGGCTAACCACAGCTCCTCGTCCCCAACCTCCCGATGCAGCACGAAGCGCACCGTCTTGTCGCCCTGGCCGCATTCCAACGCTTTCACTATCACGCCTTCGTCGTTTTCTGTTTTGCAGTCACCCTGTAATTAAGTAGGTACATAATAAGTAAATTCGAGACAATTTGAATCATCATCTTCCTGCCCTCATCCCACGCTGCACGGGGTCGGCACAACAGGTATTCTTCTTCCACTCTCCTCTATCATACGTCATCTCAGTGCTGACACCTTTCTTACTCATATCATCTTTCACACAATCCATCCATCTTTTCTTTGGCCTGCCTCTCCTTCTAAAACCATCCACATCCATTTCCAACACTCTTCTCGTAATATGACTTTCTTCCCTCCTCATGACATGCCCATACCACGCTAACCTTATTGCTCCTCAACTTAGCCAACACAGGCGCAACTTTCAAACTTCCTCTAATATACTCATTTCTTATTTTATACATCCTTGTCACACCGCACATCCATCTCAACATTCGCATTTCTGCTGCATGCACTCTTCTCTCATCCGTCCCTTCGGTTGTCCAACACTCAGATTCGAGACAATTAGAATGAAATATATATTTTGCGAAGAACTGGAATTAGAAAAATACGCCAACACGAATAACGATGTGAAGAGCCATCATTAGATGTATTACCTATTCCAAAAATCACCGGCCACATAGTCCTGATCACTGAACGGTGCTCCAGATTTTTTTGCCAAAAACTCAAGGTCCAGGTCGTTACAAATTCTGAAACCTGTACCTGATGTTCTTCATTCTAATAAGATATTAAAAGATAGATTATCCACCGCCGCCATCAGCCTTCGGGGTGGATTAACGTCTGCTTTAGGCCGGACAATTCTTCTTCTTCTATCGTGTCAATGGTCACTAAACAAATTTTTGATAATGCTTGGCCACCTCTACTGCATTGTCGGTGGCCTCGTTAAGCTCGTCCCTTGTGCAGGTGTTGGGGCACAAGGGACAGGTCAGTAAATGAGCCATGGTTTGTTTTGGGGCTCCGCAATCGCAGCCAGTCAAGGAGGGGTCCCTCATTCCCCATTTGCAGAGGTTTTCTCTACAGCGGCCAGCTTGGGTTCGGAGTCGGTTGATAGACTTCCAGACTGGCCACGGCAGATCATGACCTGGGGGCAGGTGTTCTTTAGGTTGTATAAAATCCTTCGGAGGGGGATGTTTCTCCTTCCACTGGTTAACTCTTAATGCAGCCGGATTATCCTGGGACGCTTGTGACATGCGCATAAAACTTTTACGACTTTTTAGTCGGGCTCGTGGGGGTTGGTGTCCATGAAGCGGGTGTCGGTTGTCATTTTCTTGCTTTAGCTTCTCTATTTTGCAAGAGACATCCCTACGAACGGGAGGTGGTGCTATGCCCGCTAGAGGGTATAACTTGTTGAGGTGGGTCGGCTTCAAGCAACCTGTGATTGTGCGGAGTGTGTCGTTCAACGCGACATCGACATGCTTTGCGTGTGCGGAGCGGTGCCATACAGGGCACGCGAATTCACCGGCAGAGAAGCATAAGGCCAAACCAGTTGTTCGAAGAACCTCTGGTGCTGCTCCCCATTTCGTGGTGGTAAGGCGGCGAAGTAAATTGTTGCGTGTGCTTACTTTAAGTTTTGTCTTAAGGCAATGTTGTTTAAAGCTCAGAGTACGATCCAGCGTAACCCCCAGGTACTTTGGTTGGAAACAGTGTTCAATTGGGGTTCCTTGCCAAGTTATGGTGAGCTTTCGGCTGGCTTCACGGCTTCTCAGATGAAAAGCAGAGACCTGGGTTTTGGAGGGATTAGGCTTAAGACCATTATCGTCGTAATACTTGGTTAGCGTATTGAGAGCAAACTCAAGGTTTTCTTCTGCCTCTTCAAAAGTTTTTGTCTGAGTAGCCAATGCCAAGTCATCTGCATAAAGAAAGCGGTTTGTGAGTGGTGTGCTGGGCTGGTCGTTGGTATAAATATTGAAGAGTGCAGGAGCTAGCACACTGCCCTGAGGGAGGCCGTTTTTTTGATTTCGCCACCGGCTTTTGTTTGCATGCAGATGAACTTGGAAACGACGGTTGTATAGAAGTTCACCCAGTATGCGTATGAAACCGGTGTCGTTTATCATTGTTGCCACCTTAACAAGAAGTCGTTTTATATTCACAGTGTCATACGCCGCAGATAAATCAACGAGAGCAAGACCAGTGATTTTGTTTAGCTCGTACCCGTCTTCAATGTGCTGCGTTAGTTTTAGGATTTGGCTGGAGCAGCACTTGCCTGGTCTAAAACTGGCTTGCTCGGGTATTAGAACTTGATCGATTTCCGGCGTTAGACGGTTGAGAAGGAGCCTTTCAAACAGTTTGTACGTGTGGCATAATAATGAGATAGGTCGGTAGTGTTTGGGGCTGTCAGGAGACTTTCCCGGCTTAAGAAGTGCGATAACTTTGGATTTTCTCCAAAGTTTTGGAATTTTCGCTTCACACAAGCAGGTATTATAGAAAGAGAGAAGCCACGTTGCCGCCAGTGGACCTAGGTGTTTCAGTTGCTCGGTTGTCACATCATCGATGCCTGCAGCTTTTCCATTTTTAAGTTCTTTGATGCCATTACATACTTCCCGAATAGTAAACGGTCTGCTTATTAGGACGGAGGTCTCAGATGTGTTAGTTGGTTTTGAAAATTTTGGCATCTTTTTGGGTGATTTTCCGTTTAGTATGAGCTGATGAGCTACCTGATTAGCTGTTACTTGGCCGGGAGTCGTGGCCGCCGGCGGGTCTCCAGTTAGTTTTTTAACTGTTTGCCATGCTCGTTTGCTATTTTGTGTCCGGACAGCCCGGACAATGCCATTAATCCATTAGAACATTAGATAGCTGAATTCTTAACCGCCACCAGCCTCCGTTATGGCTTAACAACTGGTCTAGTCGTGGAACTAACCTGTGTCTCCGCCAAGCTGACCTGAGCCAGTCGTGTGACCACATCGGTAGGCGTCAGACGGCTGGTGGGAGCGATTCGCACGAACACCATGTTGGTATGCTGATTATCTACGTCCACTGAGAAGGACTTGGTGAAAAGACCTTGGATCACTGGAAAAAACAAGGTTCATGACTTTGATGCCCAGGCACGGTAGATATCCATTCAGATTTCTAGTACCAACTCAAGATTCTTTGAGTACGCCTAAGGGGGTCACACGGCCAAATAATACATTTGTACGTGACAGATTGCCAAGCCTATTGTCGCTGCCATATACTAGTTTCCTCACGATGTTTGCCTTCACCGATTGATCTCTTAGAGAAGCATAGAGTAGAAATTAGATTTTTGCATACCCTCATTCGCTATAAGATTCACTCAGGAAACTTTATATAAGTATAGACTAGCCTCATAGCTCAGTTGGTAGTTGCTCTGCCTCTGCTTCAGGTTGTAGGTTCTATCCCCGCTGAGGACAAACATTTGTGCAATGAACATAGATGTTTGTTCTCCGTCTGGGTCATTTATAGCGCGTGTGAACTCGAACTTGACCGTTTTTTTTATAAATAACAATATAAGTTAAACAATATTATTTTTATGTTTATAATAATTTGACTCTTTGGCATTTAACAAGAAGGTTATAGCAAAGACTATCGCTAATGTACTTCTCGTTCACACATTTATACATTTTGAACGATATAAAATCACTGAACTCAATTCTTTTAAATCTTAACCAAGTTGTGTGCAGCGAAGTACTTTGACGAGTATCAGCCCATTAATCAATGCGTACCTAGAGCCAATCGCATCGCTCGCTTGTGGTCCAGCTCGAGGGATGGCATGACGTCATCCAGCGCGACGATAGCGGCCGCTGCGAGGACTCCCGCTTGGCGCATCCCACCGCCCAGAGCCTTGCGCGTGCGTCGAGCTCTGCAATTATAAGTACCACATGTATTATTTGTTTTATTTTTTTATACCAAAGCTGCCAGCGATTATACGAGCCACCTGATGGAAAGTGTTTACCGTCGCCCATGGACACCTGCAACACCAGAGGTGATGAGGATTCGCTGCCGGCGTTTCAAGAAGAGATCGTGAGAAAACCAGTTAATATTCTAACAGCGGCTATGGGCTTGCAACCTGTCACGTATGTAATACCAACTACTAGAAAAATGAGTGTATGTGCCAAATGTAATGTTTGGACGTACCTCTGACTACCCCCTTAGACGTCCTCATAGAATCTGGAGTTAGTACTTGGTACTAAGAGATCTGAGGGGATGTCTACCGTGCCAGGGGATAAAACTTTACCCTGTCTATCAACGCCAGGGATCACACTCCCTGGGTCTTGTCTTGGGGTTTCGCCATTAGGCGGCGAACCCTAACAACTATTCTAATAATCTATTTTAATTTTTCTTATATTTTTTTTATATATTATAGTAACACTTACTGTTGTATAAAGTGATAGGATCCAACAAGGGTGGACCCCACTGGAGCGCTCAGCCCCTTGCTGAAACAAACCGCTACGCTGTCGCAGTCCCTAACTACTCTGCTCGGCGCCTCTTTCAGGTACGCGCATGCGTTGAACAAGCGGGCACCGTCCATGTGTAGCGCGAGCGAACGTTCCTTGCACAGCGCGCCTAATTCGTCTAGGAACTTTAGTGGTATCACCTGGAAAAAAAGGCTATAATTTTAAGAGTAGTAGAGCTCTTTGTGAAGGGCTCGTCCGGGGAAGAACTACCACCACGCCTCTTTCTGCCGCCAAGCAGCAACGCTGTGTTTTGGTTGTTGAAGTTGTGGTTGCCGGTGTAATTACTGGCACATGAGGCTTAACATCTGTATGCATCTGTATATTAAATTTGACAACTAATAGATATTTGTTTATTGGATACGTTTTGTTGACCATTTTGGATAAATAGCATTGCACTCCTTATGTAATAAATTTCTTGGGACCAAGCAGTAAACACATGTTTGTAATAAAAGGTGGATAATCTAACCTTTCCCCCACAAACATTATGTGTGTTTTCGACAGCCACCATGCTTGTTATTGGCTCGTGTATATCCGACCCTCGTATTTTCTTCGCCAGCTCTTTCAGATCAAACATGCCGTCTTTGTCATTCTGTACTGTTGAGAGCAGGACGCTGCCTAACGCTGATACTCCCCCTGAAGGTAAGTATAAGTACTGTTGTAGTTTGCGACAAGTGTGAACAGGCGATAACCACTCATAATCAAAATGAAATGGTCTTTATTCAGTACAATCACTAGGATCACTGTGCCTTCTGCGCCGTAGGCCGTGGGTTCGATTCCCACCAAGAACAAATATTTGTGTGATGAACATAAATGTTTGTTCTTTGTCAGGGTTTTGTTATTAATTAAAAGTATGTATTTACAACAAAAAAAAAGTATGTTATGTATTATATCAACACTAGGTCAATCTGTGATTATTCTCGTCTCGTCTTGTTTCATATAAAATACCACTTTTGTTTAATAAAAAATACAGTCCACTCAAATCGATCAGCTATCTATTTCCCATATGACAATCTTTGGCTTATTTTGAGGCTAGATAGTGTTGTGTGGAAAGTCCACCAATATTTATTTATTTCTTTATTTTATTTAAACATCTATCATCATCATCATCATCAGGTGCCCATTTCACCTGACCAGGCTTAGAAGAATAGGCAAAAAACTTATGGCTTGGTTCCTACCATTATTTTCTATAATCCTTCTTACAAAATAATTAAATAAAAGAACTTTTTGCAGATAATGGAAACATTTCATCATTTTACATCCCACTAATCAAACACATACTGGTCATATTTTTTACCTTGCTCATACTTGAAGATGTGTGATTGGTGGCCCACAATGGCTTCTGCTCCTCTCTTATTGCAGTGAACCATTACTGAAATCAGGCAAAAATAAACTGTACCCAGTCCCAGTAGAGTGTAAGAGTAGGCATGTCTAAAGGATGATGAGTCTAGTTGGCGAAATAGGAAGTAACCAATCATGTGGACAAATTGTGTGTTATTGTGATGATATACATGCCAGTGCTAAGGGTCCCTGACACAATTCTTATTGGCTTATTTATTTATTTATTTATTTATACCTATAACTTTTGTCTTATCAACATGACAGGTCACAAAATAGTTTGTAAATAAAAAAAAAATGATATTTTTGGCTTTTAAGTGATATGATAGCTCTATTAATTGTACCTATAATGGTGGTGATGATACCTCTACATATGTATAAGTCGGGCCGAAAGGAAGAAATTGATAGAGGTCTTAATGGGTTAGCAACCAAGCTCGGTCATTGGTAAAAAGATGATGTAATTATGACTGAATAGGTTACATACCTACTTTCTTATCTATACTGTAAGGTAAGTGTAATACTTTACCAGCAATCAAGTTAGCCATGGTACAGGAAGGCAGGAACAGGGCAGCTTGCTTGCCCAACAGAGCAGCCACTTTACTCTCCAGAGCATTAACGGTTGGGTCTTCTCCGAACACATCGTCTCCTAATGCTGAGTTCGCGATGGCATGCTTCATGGCTTCGGTCGGCTTCGTCACAGTATCAGACCGTAAATCAACTATGAAAGCCATTGCCACCAATGTCGACTACAATATTTATTGCAAAAAGAATCGGCCGGCGCAGCGATGTCGACACTTCGATCGACCAGCACAGATTATACCAAAAGCTTCGATCAAAAAAGTATTTTGTGGATTAGACAAATGAAATCGACCGCAGCTATTGAGAATGAGATGTAAAAGATTACATTTAGATAAGCATAATAATGTTCTGTGTAGTTATGCTACTAACCTGTAACCTGACCAATAAAGTAAACACAATAACTTCAAAAACCGGTTTGTGTTATATGAAGGAATTATTAACGAATCCACTACAAATGAAATGAGAACTGAGAAACTTAGTTCTTTTTTTGATAAGACCAAAACTTTTCAGATTATTATCGTATGTACCTTACTTTGTTTACGTAATTTATCTCAAGTAAGTTTAGGTATGTTCAAGAACTTTTAGTTTTGGGTTATATTAGCCGCCAAATCAAAAAACATTCTTATTACATCCTAATATCTAATTTGTAAAGCTGTAGCAAACCGTATGTATTCGGTACTGAGTAACGGGTTCGCCATCTAGTAACGAGTAACGAATCGTTACTCACGAATCCATCTCGTTACTCGCATGTTTCGTATCATGGGTACCTACACTGTTTCGGTTGAACCGAATCGGTTCAATTCAAGTACCGTTGATGTGTGTATTAAAACGTTTGCTCATCGTATGTATTTTTTGAATATAAAAAGTAGGTACGTTACAAAGATGTTTCTTTATTTTGGAAAAATGGTCGTCCTTGGTCTAAGTAGGTATGTTTTCTACAAATTACGAATGTTGAGACGCCGCCGCGCCGCAACGTCATACTGTACGGCGTACATGTACGATACGACTCGATTCGTTGCTCTAACATGCATGATGATGAGGTACCAAAAGTAACGATTCGATTCGATTCGATAGTAACGAGTATTTTTTGTTAAAGTAACGAATACATACGGGTACGCTTTATCTCGTTACTTTTACACCTCTACTAATTTGTATGAAAAGTATAACTTTTATTATTAGCTAGGTTTTAGTTTAAAACATTGCTTTTGCGAAATCGACTCTATCGTAATCAGACAAGGTATAAAAACCAAGAGATCTAAAGTTAAAGTTAGTTACTGTCAGAATGACGTTTTTAAAATCGTTCAGAAATAGTAAAATAAAATATGATTAATGATAAAAAACACGGATACGAATTAAGGCTGGAGCAGACCGGATGCGTATGCGTAGACGTAAGCGTAGACGTGCACGTACCACTGAGTTGTAATGTATGGAAATGTATGAGACAGGACACACTGCTTGCGTAACGTCGACGTGCGCGTCGACGTAATGCGTAGCCCTACGCAACGCAGCTCCCAAGACACAAACAGGCTGCGTGTCTTACGCCGTACCTTACGCAGAGCAGAACGGCAACGTCGCGTTGATGACGTTGTATTCAATCGCGCGCAATTTTGGACGTCACACCGAACAAATTTGAACACGCACGTACCTTTGCTTTGCGTTGCCCTACGCGCGAAATTGCAGTCAGGTGTATTTTATTACAAAAAAGTGGTTTTTTTAAAAGCGTTCCTCATACGATTCAAGTTCACGGCAAAGGTTATGATATTCACTATGTGTTTCGCTTCTTTCATTTATATCATGGACCCATTTTCTTTTTGCACACGCAGAAGTATTCTGGCACAATAGTAGTAATATTGCTTCTTCCTCGTCAGATGAACTACTAGGACCATATAACCAATCTTCGTGAGACATCGTGCACAACAGCGTCAAAAACAGTAATATGGCTGCTGCAGCCGGACACGGGGCCTGCGTTGCGTTCTCAGCTCCATTGCGTAAGCGTAAGCGTAGACGTATGCGTAACCCGGTGTGACATTGGGTTACGCCGTAACTACGCGGGTGACTACGACGTTGTTACGTCGTAGTCACGCATACGCATCCGGTCTGCTCCAGCCTTTATGCTACACAAAGCCAAACAAAAAGAACATAAAAGCGAGCTGTATTAAAGCCAAATGCGTATTCGTGTGTATAATAAAGTTTTAACAACACAGTTTGTTCAGAAATAGAATAGATGAAGTGAAGAGCGTAGATATAATTATCTACAACCACATCTACATCTACACTATCTACAGCACTAATATTATAAAGAGGAAAGATTTGTATTTTTGTTGTTTTGTATGTAACGAATAGGCTCAAAAACTACTGGTCCGATTTCAAAAATTCTTTCACCATTAGAATCCTACATTATCCCTGAGTAACATAAGCTATATAAAATTTTCAAAAATGTCAGGGATCCTTACTAAAACTCAAATAATGTAACCCAAGGTGGAAAAAATAATCCTTACATCGCGTGCGCTGCGAAAACTATTGATGATAGAACAAAATAATGTACTACGACTTTGCAAAACACCTCATTATCTACAAAAAATGTCGCGACAGCATATGCCTAACTATTATAGTTATGTCACAATAAGTGTTCTTTTATTATCTACACTAATATTATAAAGAGGAAACCTTTGTATTTTTGTATTTTTGTATGTAACGAATAGGCTCAAAAACTACTGGTCCGATTTCAAAAAATTTTTCACCTTTAGAATGCTACATTATCCCTGAGTAACATAGGCTATATTATATTTTCAAAAAAATCAGGGATCCTTACTAAAACTTCAATAATGTAACCCAAGGTGGAAAACAAAAACCTTACATCGCGTGCGCTGTTGCTATTGATGATAGAACAAAACAATGTACTACGATTTTGTAGAACACGTCATCATCTACAAAAAATGTCGCGACAGTATATGTCTAACTATTATAGTTATGTCACAATAAGTGTTCTTATATTATAAAAAATTAATTGAAAAACCGCCGCCAGAAAAGGGTCTTTATTTGTACCTTGGTATTAATCCTTATCCAAATTAATCATTTCATAATTAAGACGGTTTCAATATCTATAGATTACTTCTTAAATTTTTCAAATCGGACATTCCATTTAAAAGATATGACGAAATTAAAAATGTTAATGGGTCTACGGGTCACGCTCGGGGTGCGATTTCACTCACTCAAGGAGAAGCGCGTGCAAATGTATGAAATAAGTAGACGCGAGGCTCGAACCCACGGTCTAAGTTTATCCTAAAATGTTCAAAAAATTTATGACCACCCATGCGAAGCTGGGACAGGCCGCTAGTAAAAAATAATAGAAATGCCGCCGCTAGAAAGGGGTCTTTATTTGTACCTTGGTATTAATCCTTATCCAAATAAATCATTTCATATTCAAGACGGTTTCAATACCTATAGATTACTTCTTGAGTTTTTCAAATCGGGCATTCCATTCAAAAGATATGACGAAATAAAAAAAATTAACGGGTCCACGGGTCACGCACAGGGTCCGATTTCACTCACTCAGGGAGAAGGGCGTGCAAATGTATGAAATAAGTAGACACGAGGCTCGAAGCCAACGTCTAAGTTTATGCTAAAATGTTCAAAAAAATTATGACCACCCATGCAAAGCTGGGACAGGCCGCTAGTACTTTATAAAAATACAATTCACATGTAATACTAATAATAACTTGAATACTTTCAAAAAATTTAACTAATGTCGAATTAAATACTAATTTTAAAATCGCTAAATACGAAAAACCGTCATTACGTCATGATATGGAGTGTTAGATAAAGTGAGAACGCAACGCTAGACAAAAATTGCAATGAACGCGACTTTAGTTCGTTTTTAAGGCGACATTTTTGTGACAGCTGTCCAATTACTGATCTCTCATTGGTGGATTTACGCATCATTTCTTTGTGGCCAATAGACAAATACATTAAAGTAAACTTTTAAGCAACTTCGTTCAAAAAAATGTAACTGATAACAAGCCTCAAACTCAAACGACAAGAAAGAAAGAAGTGTCGGCGGATCGTTGTGGGTTTATTTTAGCTGTAATTCTACAAATAAAGTGGTATAGCGTCTTATTTCCACATTCGAATAATTGTGCCATGTGCATGTTAAATTCCAACCGCAACTTGTATAACTTTCTGGTATTGGTAACATCATTAATTACGCACGAAATTTGGCAAAGTTCAACGTGAATTCGGGCGTCGACCGGTCCAGTCCACCCCTCCAACCCGTAACCGTCGGCGTTCCGTCAGTCGCTGTCGTCATTTTGTACGAGTCAGCGCCGTGCGCGGTCACGGTATCACGGCACGCGCGTAACTACAGAACTTCGACAACGAGGTGAAGATAAAACCGTGTTGTGAGGTGCAGTGTCGGTCGCCGCGACCGTTTAATGTGTTGTCCAGTGTCGGTGTTGAGTTATAGCAGTTTAGGGCGCGCGGCGTGATCGGGCGGCGCGATGGTGGACATGGACAGAAACGACCCGGAGCTCCGGTACCTCTCGGTGGATCGGAACAGCTTCAATGACCCGGCCACGCAGGCGGAATGGTCGCAGAAGCGGCTGGTGTGGGTCCCTCATGAAAACCAGGGCTTTGTGGCTGCTGGAATCAAGGGAGAGCGAGGAGATGAAGTGGAAGTTGAGATTGCGGAGTCGGGGAAGAGGATACTGGTGCCGATTGATGATATCCAGAAGATGAATCCACCAAAGTTCGATAAAGTTGAGGACATGGCCGAGCTGACCTGCCTGAATGAAGCATCTGTGCTGCACAACATCAAGGACAGATATTACTCTGGGCTCATTTATGTGAGTATTTCTTTATTAGTATCCTAGTTGATAAGAGGTTAGTGAATTACTTGCAGTTCCAATAAAGTATTACAATCTGTGTAATAATACAGTGTTCATTATCATAAATTTATCATTAATATGTTCACTGATACCTGATCACTTGTAGGAAACTTTAATATGTTCATCAATCATTCTAAAACTGACAAAATTAAAGAAATACCTATAATCTATGCATAGCCTGTGGCTTATACATGAAGTTTGAGGATTCTACTTGTATGTAATGCATGCTGGGGAAATTATGAGATTCTAGAATTCCAATATAATATTTAAAGAAAAAACACCACATGAAGAAAGTTATGGGCTAATCACAGTTCTCTAATAAAGTAATGGTCATGATGAGTCATTGACCTAGTTATCTGAAAGCCCATTGTCACTAAGAGTTCGTGAAGTAATGAAATAATGAGTTTTTTATGGGAAACAGGCATATTTTGTAAATATTTATGCAAAATGAATATAAAACTGGTTAAGGTCCATTTTTAATTATTGTTAGTTTCCTAATTTTCCTTACCACTTCTTCAGCAACAGAGTGGTTCACAACTGGAATGCCCTATCAGAAGATGTAGTTACTGCTCCTACTGTCCCTGCCTTTAAAAACAAGCTCGACAACTGGCTTCGAAGAAACCGATCCATGCTCAAAAAAATTAATCATACATAACGACAATTCTAACACTGCGATATAGACACATCAGCGACAACTGCTTGTCTATTAATTAATAAATGAATAAATAATGTTAAGAAAAAAAGGTTTGCCTACTCTTCAGGGTTACATACCTGAAAAAGAAAATAAGGAACCTTTATAGGATCACTTTGTTGTTTATCAGTTGGTCTGACAAGATCCTTTTCACAGAAAAAAGTTTAAAATTTAGATTTAAAATAGAGGTTTGTGACCTTATAATGTTATAAAAAAATCAAGCCTCGAATCTATCTCAATGCATTTAAAGGTTATTGCAATAAATAACTAATTTATGTATGGCCAAGGCAACAATGAACATTCTCTAGTAAAACTGAGAATTTTTAACTTTTTGTGAAGTTAGTAAGAATAAGTACCTGTCAGAAACAATTTTGCAATTATTTAAAGTTTTTGTGCTCAAGAAATTTATGAATGGAACCCTCAGGTCTGGTCCGTGATTTTTTTGTCCTCAAATTAATACTTTAAATAATAATGGAGCCAGTGTGGTAATATCACAACTCATATTGTAGAATCTACAGAAGCAAGATCTCCTAATAAGTCCCAAGTTTATATGACACAAGTTACATTAACACAGCCATTACCTTTCAAAGCCTCGAGTCCCAATTTAAGAGGACTTATAAGGCTTGCAATGAGTGGACCTCTCGTACGGCAATGTCCATTGGAGTCGGTGAACAATTATATAATTTATAGAATAATTGTTGGTTATGACATGAATTATTCAATAGGTATCTGCTTGGCCTGGCCTATTGAATTTATTGCTTTAGAGGATATAGGTGATAAATTGACAGATGGCTCGTCAAAAGGTTATCTAGCCATCAGACAAGTCAGGGCTCCGGGTAGCCAACAAAAGCTCACAACATTAATACTCAGCCACATTTAGTTTTTGGCTCAGAAGATTTTTTGTACTGAGTATATTTTTTAATATGATCCATGCTAAATGCCCAATTACTGTGAAATTCTGATGAAAGAAATTATGATGAATTGACTAGTTAGTTTATAGGTAGAATCACAGAAAAAAAATGTTTGCATCACAGAATAGTGTAGTCAACATTTTAGATGTAGAATATATGTAGAAGCCACTAAGTAATCTTATCTGATAAATATTATTCATACCTACTACAGCTGTATTTTGTATGAAATAGGGTTGGATAATATTACTTCTGAAGCTAGATTTATATTTTATCTGTTCTTTTATTAGTCTGCCCTGAAACTACTCTACATGAAATACTTGTGATAGGTTAAGGTCGCTAGTTGCAGGTAAAATCCAATCGGGATCCCTCAACTCGGTCTAGAGCCGATGTTGTATGATGCACTGTCACTGAAGAGAGAGTGGTTTGTCTTTTCCCACTTGACAATTGTTTTTCCGTTTACCAGCTGGTTTTGTATGTAGATGCGATAATATATGGTCATACCAAAAAGCACTGCTGGACGTAGGTCTCGTCCAAGACGTGCCACTGAGTCCGTTCTTCGTCTCTTTTCTACAGTATTCGCCAGCTACATTTCGCAGAACGTCCCATTACAAGAGCATTCTAAACACCGCCTGGAAAAAAAATACAACTAGGTAGGTACACTCTGAAACAAGTCTTCTAATCTGCAAAGATTGCTTAGGTATAACTTTTATTTTGTATGCTGCCAGAAACGACCTTGTCTGTGACCATACCTGTCTAACAGGTTGGATCTGAATTATCATTTTGGAAAGGTATTTGAATTCAATTATCTTAATTCGCCGTGTGCAGTTTATAGTGCGCCTGCTTGCACACTCGGCTTTGACAGGCACGTGTAGGTATAATACCTACCAACCAATGAACGAGTTGGAAGTTCATTGTAGTTGGCCAAATACTAGGTACCTATACATCACTCACGATTTTTTCCACAAGGATCTACCTACCTACATATAAATAAATACCTTTCAGGTATACTTAGTAAGTATTGGTATTAAACTCCTGAATAAAAACCCAGCTTTCTGTGGACCTACCGGACGTTCGTAGGTTTTGGTAGCGCCAAAATAAGAACAATCACCAGCGCCAGCACCAGGTAACATGACCTAGGTACTAACAGCCTTTGTCATGCAAATCAAAGGATTTCATGGTCCATTAGCGTCGAATACCTACATTGATTAATGAGGACGTTTTATGGGATTATTTTAAGTAGGTAGGTAGTAGGTAGTTAGGTACCTACCTAAACTATCCATTTTCAAACCTACTAATGAAAAATCTTTTTCCATACGCCATATTATTTAACTAAAAGAATAAACATCGATTGATAAATTCTCGTATTGTTTTAAGTCTGTTAAAATAAGATAATTCTAATATTTAACCTTCTATCAAGCTGCATATTTATTTATTCAAATTGTGTGCAATTTCAAATTTTTAATGAAGGTCATAGAGTTCATATCGGGGACGTGTTTCTCCGTTAGGTGTGGTCGGCATGATGGTTGAGACCTGCATCCATTTTCCCCATATGAATCATCCCTGGCCTTATTTTGCAACAATGGTGGCTGAGAGTACCCTTTTGTGTTATCCTATAATAGGTAGGTACGACTTCGTTCGTCTATCATACCTATCATTATCAATATCATCAGCTTGAAGCAGTTACGGCTGGACATGGGCATTCCCAATTTTTAGGAACAATGATCTTGAGCTTTCTCCATCTACCGACCGCCCGCGATCTTTATAATGACGTCGGTCCATCGGGTGGAAAGCCATCTTTAGCTTCGTCTTCCGGTTCCTACCCTGTAAAAAGGAGTTGAATTTTTGGAGTTTTTTCTTAGTGAACAGCTCTACAAAAGCAGGCTTCAAATGATGTTCTAGGATTTAGGGTCTAAATAACATAGGTACGTTCGACTTTGTACCTATATCTATATCTACCTACCGAGTTGATTCACAAAAGCCATGTGACGTATGTACGACTATAGTATAAGGCCGGTAGGTACCTACTAGGTAGGTAGATTTCAAATGTATAATTTCTAACAAGAGATTATTGACCTCAGGCGAGAGATTTGCGATTCGATTTACACCACTAAATGTGTGTTGTGCTGTGCCCCGTCACTTTAGTTATACCTACCTATTAGGTTTGTCGTCTTTTTCTTAATTTACGCTTTTGTTCCATGGTCCTACATATTGTTATTTATGGCCTCCACGGAAATATCCGATTAAAACCACAGCCAGTTACTGGTCATTGTCCGCCAAAACAAGATTAAATTTCCATTTCTTCATCAGAGCAAGCTCAATCTACTAGGCGCCCATAAACCTAAAGCGGATTATCACGCATCGCTACAATGCGAAGTGCGAAGCGACCGTTTTGCGTAGGCGTTTGATACCAACAAGGGTGAACCGTTGACTGGTGTTCGAAAGTTGTTCGGGTTAATTCAAACGTTTGGCTAAAGCGTTGTGCTCGAGATGAATGTCAAGGTGAGGCGCGCCGCCGCGCGCCGGCCGAAACGGCCGCAGCAGTCGTTGACCCTACCGGGAGGAGGGGGGCGGCCCACGCGAATATATTGTACTCGTCGTTTAACCTCCGCAGATGTTCTGACATCCTGGTACTTTGGCGAACTTTACTGTTAGTCTCCTTTTCCCTCGAAAGCTTTGCTAGCTTTTCCCTGCTCCGCTGAGCTATCAGATGCTGGAGCTCACTATTGATAGCAAGAATCGATAGAAAATCAAAAAAATATTTCGATAGAAGTATGATTTTACTTCAGAGAAACTACATCTCTTTCCAGGATGTGTTCGACAATCCCCCCAACAGAATCGTCTTCTGTTTACAAATCGTTGCCAAAATCGTGTAAGTTTCCTCGCGTTGTTGTAAATTGTATCCATCGTCAGTCACGTTTACTGCCCTCACCATGTGCAAAATATCTTAGTAAACAACGCTTGCTCGCATCGATTCCATTACAAAAACAGCTTCTAAAAACTTCAGAAGGATCTCTCCGATTTGCATAGAAATTTAATTTGCTCTATTCGATCTCTCGTTTATTGATTTTATGCCTAGACTACGTAGAACTCACAGCTTTACGATGTATTTTTCGTTGGCTAATAGAATTTTGTCGGCGATAGGTTATAGAGGTCAACTGTCGTTAAATTCGACGCTATCGATTTATCAAACACTTTTGTAGATATCTAAGAGTAATCTGTTCACGTACCTACGTAATTAATAGAATTAACATTTTACTGTCACGCATGATGTAAGAAATCTTGATCGGCAAAACCGCGTGGGTCACCTAAAATAGAACATTTGCGTGCCAATTGATTGTCTATTGATTGTTCCTATTACATCATATCATTTTTTACAGTTTGTGGTTGTCATCCAAAAACATTTTTATCAACGACAATGTGTCCGTATGGAGTAGTTGAAGCCCTACGTACATCCGCGATTGTTTCCGTTACAACAATGGGTGATATCTCTTATCTGTTCTCTTATCGATCAACTCCGATAAGATGTAGGAATGCTTTCTGGTTCTAGGCACTGACATCACTCACTCACACACACCTTCCAGTTTATTTCTATAACATTCCATTATTATATTTCCGAATCATCAAACTATTTTGAATTCTTAAAAGTTAAACACCTTGTCATTTTTAAACCCAGACATTTCCTAGATGCTTCAGACAAAAGCTTAATTAAAACCTCTTGTAAACTCAGCTGTATAATTCGATCATACACAAATGCTACCTGTACACCGCAGTCTCGCCGCACCCTATCCAGACGACCCCTGAGGGAGAGGGGAGATAGGGCGTAGACAAGGCTATGAAACTTTCAACGAAATCGCAGGATATGCGGACATATGACTGTAATTTTGTAGCGTTGAGGAGCAGGACTCTCAGGATCAGCAGATAAATGACTTTAACTTTGTTTGGATTAAGAAGAGATGTTTTAGATCTTCACTTATCAATGAATCGGCTTCTTCCCTTTTGTTTATTCTCTTTTATTATCATTCCGTATTTAAAGTAAATCCTACCTTTTTTATCAATTGATATATCAACTTAGACTTCAATCTTTAGGACGTTATGTGTCTAGTTAATGAAGTTGTCGTGATTTGAGCATTAAAGTTTGTGTGGCCTCTCGAGCAGACCAAAGTACAAACAAAGTATAGTTGCCATATGAAAACATGACAAGTTTGTTTTGGCAGTCGACTAGCGATGGCGACGCTAATGTACTGAAACCCTATACCAATGGCGTTTTCGGCTTTTATCGTGGCTTCTTAGTCACATTGTTTGCAAAACCCATATAATTTATGTGCATTTTGTTTGTGACACTGGAATTTATACAGCATTTATGTACTTACCTTATTTTATTTACTGAAATCGGATTGGATTACGCTGGATAGTCTTACAAACATAGGGAAAATAATTTAAACGTATTCCTATAAATAAGATTAACTTCCTGATTTGAACTTGGCAGCAAAAACAGTAAAACCTTTTGAACCCAACTTTTAGCCGCTGAAAAACTTGATCGCTGCGTTCGCTCTTTTAAGTATGACGTGTTGGTCAGCTGCACTGCGGATACGGACGCTGCAGAATTTGACGCATTGGATATTAGGTCTACTGTACAAAAATCTACCAGAATGATTGCAATCTAAATACCAACATGGTTAATGACAAATAGAGGCAGGGCAAATATGAAATCCTTTTCAAATTTCATGAAGGTGGCGAAATTCTAATAGAAATAATCAAAGTACCTATCTTACACAATACTATTCGACGAAAGTATGTTTTAAGTAAAAGTAAAATTTACTGCTCGTAAAACAAGTTCTAGATATAGAAGAAACAAGATCTGAAGGTCTGCCTGAATGTAATGGAAAATTCATCTGCAGTATTAGCTGTCCCGCGCAATTTATGCGTTTGCGATGGTCCAGAGCCGGTTATATTAAGACCAGATGATGTAATATCGTTTTTACATCGAAAACATTTGCGAGACTCGCGCACGTTGTATTTGAATTTATCTATCACTAACTTATTATTCGCTATTTCTATTTATTAGACCAACGCATGAATGAAAGAGAAAATAACAATCGTGTACCAAAGAATGTTTCCTAACCGTAAACATTTGTAGAATTGTTAATGAACTCGTAAAATAGTTCTAAAAGTTGTTATTACTGTGACATTCGTGTTGGCGCACTCAAATTATGCTATGTATCTTTCGGTAGATCTCGCCCACGTAACGCTTGCTACACAAATACTCTTTGGATGGTGTAAAATTAGGATCCACCTAAAATTAAATTAAGAAAATTAGGAAGTATTGTTGTTGTTTTGTCTAATTTAAACTATCATCTTCACAATCATGACTATTGAACATGTCTTGCATGTCTGTACTATGCTTGTCTTGTTAGTTTGTGGTTTTCTTAGAAACGTGATCCACTCGACGCCTTCGGATGCACGTGTGTGTAAAATTATGAATTCTGGTCTATGAATGAACTTGTTGTTATGATCGTGGAACATTTCTAGTTACGATGTATGCTTTGGTATATACCAGGTTAGTACATTACCTACATACTTGGTTTTATATACAATAGGTCTAAATGGTCCAGTATAACATAAGTTTTATAAATTTCATAGATTATATTCTTAAAAGGAACAGTTGGGACCTATAATTACACCCTGCTTGCTCTGCGGAATGCAATTAGAATTCCTGGCGGTTTGTAGGCATGTATTTTATTTCTTTTAAATTACTTATTCCCGCAATAATTCGCGGAGAACCAACGCATTTAGAAAAAAAAAACTAGGTGTGCACAAACATAATAACTCGGTATTGCATTTTCAATTCTTATTTCTGTAAAGTACCTAGTTACTACCAGTACCTAAAGCCTTCCGAACCTGTCTACTAAGTTGTACAGACTACTTACAATTGAGTTGCGATATGGGTAGAGGTTTCTATTTTGTGTTGTCTAGACGGCAAGTCGTAAATCTATATAACAGGCACTAAAAGGGCGCGGGCCTAAGCTTTCAAAGCGTTTTACTCACGGTATCTTAATTATTACTTGTCGAAACGTCTACATAATGCAATTTAGCCTCCGATAAGTCTTGTGTCACATCGAAAGTATTCCCAATATTTAAGAACCAGTATTACATTACAAGTTTATGTAAAGGCTTAACGAGTTGCATTGCAATGCCTTGTAGGTATTAAAGGTAGGTACGGTGCATCTGCATACCAAGCCAAGTAATGTGGGTCAACAAAATTACTGACGAGGCTTGTGCAACTCTACTAAAATGTATTTTAAATCAGTTATTTACCCAATAAATCATGCTGCAAATTAAACTGTTACCATATTCGTCATGTTGTCATTAGTTGGTCTGTAATTTACGACATCATAGGCTGCCGAACCGATATGCCATTTGAAGTAATTGGATCCTTTCCGAAGGTTTTCTCGTAACATTGCGTGATTGACGCGATCCTTATTGCGATTGTCTGATTGGTCTCCAATAACATGACCACATTGTCCACCAATCCAATCCATAAACATTTCAATAATCTTGCTCCATTTTGACAATTCTGTCTTCCAAGCACAATCGGTTACAAAAAAAAACTAAAATAAATGTAGAGATGTCCGAGAGCAAATGACAATGAATATTACTTATCGCACAGTTGTAAATTAATTTTGCATATGGCAACAGATGACGTGCAGAACCATTTCAATATAGCAAATGTTCATGCGAAATGATGCACCGAGGTGGGGGACAGGGCTTTAAGACAAAGGCACATGCTCATCAGAGTCTTGACCTGGCCACCCGACAGGCGATTAGCTCTTTTATTCGCGATAGGCGTGAGTCGATTATTAGTTTACGAGCTCACAAAGACTTCAATTTGCGTTTTAGGTTTTAGCATCAACATTTACTCTTTTGTTCATATGTTGTTGACTAATAAAGTTAACGCTTTATTGCATTGTGATATTTTATCACGTTGGTCAAATTGCAAACGCGACGAAATATACATTTTGATAGATTGCAATTTAATAGACTATGGACAAGATACCTATATTCGGTATCAAATCGAAAGTTCTTCGAGAGCTATTAAAGGTATTATGTTAATTCACCACTTTTTATTTACCTCGAATGAATCAGATTGACAGCTGACACCAATGTAGACGTGAAGTCATATTTCAAATCACCTATTTTAAGGCAACGTATTTTAGCAGACAAGTCGTGCTGAGCTGATTTCGTCAGAAGTACCTAATCTGTCAGCCAGCTCGGCTCAGGCCATCGGTCCATATGTGCACACTTATAAGGCGATGTTTTAGACGCCATATGCTATTTGTATGTATCACCGTTGGGAAACTGCGCCAGCAGCGCACGGCTGCCCATAAGGCTAGAAAAGATTGGACACGACTTACGAAAAAAATCTCAACATAGGCGTTACATTTAGTACCTACTTACATACTTTTATAAGTACTCAATTCTTTTTTTCACTCTACATTTTGTTAAAAGGAACCCAATCCTTTAGCCAAAGTAGTTTATTCTTCATTTCTGGTCTTGTCAAGGTTCACCACAACTCAAGCTGACCTAGAAGTAATCGTGGACACGAAAAATAATTTTTCGCAGAATCAAAAATTTTCTGTTGATTTTCTGAGAACTTTGGAGCGCAATCATCGCTCTCATTCAACCATTTCAAAACGTTTCTAATATAGTGTCAAACATCTTGATACGAGAAATCGTGCTCAAAATTGTGTAGTGACATTCTTGAAACTGATACATTTAAGGACTGATTAACGTGTGGAATTAAATGGAAATCTAGACTTTGCATGTAGTTATTTTATATACCATTTGTTAGTACTCGTTCTCGCGTAATTAGCAAATCTCGGTCGTCCGCAGATCTGATCTAATCAGGCCGCATTATCGATTCTTCTCGGTTACTTGTTAAATATTCATGTTCTAGGTATATCCGCTTAAATACATAAATATCAATGTCTACGGCAGCCCCTTACTTTACATTAAGTACAGAAATACCTACTTTTGCATTGACGATCTTTTCACTCATTATTTTAATCTTAAAATCGACCTCATGTTTTACACGGCTACGGGCATGTCGGTCGTGACATTCTCATAAATTTAATTTAAGATGACAGTTTTACAAAACTCGCCCCAGATCTTTGACGAGATAAAAATGCGCAATTCGGAACAATATACTATCGGTGCAGAATCACTCGTGTTGCGTAACCCTGGAACTCCTTACATGGTTCATGCGGTCCGGTCGGGTGGACCTTCAGTAAGTGGGTCGACTTTAATGCCATCTGGTCAGACAGGACCGGGTCCGATGTAACTACTAGGTGCCGTAATCGTTCTGGCAATAACGGTTCTCGAGAATGCCATCTCAGTGTGAAAGAGGACCATTGTCCATCAATTAAAATTCTGTAGTCTCTCGTCTCAGATCCTCATTTGCTCATTATCTGTCTCGGCTCTTTGAAAGCTTTTATAGGCATCTTCAGATTGTTTGATTGAGTCGTAATATTTAAGCACAGTAAATGGGACAATTATGACTACTATGAATTAAAAATGTATTGCGCGATATGAAATTTTATTTTCCTGTACTGTACTCTTAGTGACTTCAAAGGATTAAAAAGGAATGTAAACTTCGTCAGTAGTTTATACTAATATTACTAAATCCAGGGTTATATTCGTCATGTAACTATCATTCACGACCTTCTCCATAACTTCCTGTTTATAATTTCTATTGTCTCCGGTGAATGTGCGAAGACATGGCGTCACCACATGCCATAGTACTATTCCACTTAAGACGTGCTCGACTGTTTCCCAAGCATTGTCTTCGACACGCGTGATACATCCTTATTGCATACCTATTACTCCACTAATATCGATGGCACTATCTTTCGCTACAATTAGGTACAAGATTTTCAATCTAAATTTAATCGTTATAGTTCAAAAACGCCTGGTATATTGGCATCATGACGATATACCTACCAACTTCTTTTGTTTTTTCAAATAGAAAATATGTAAAAACGATATGATAATCTAATAGACGTTAAAAGCGGTATGCTTATTATGATCAAAAATAATATATCAAAATATTCTAATTTTGTAACTCTGTTTCTTTTTCATACTAAACAGGATAAAGATAAAGATAATTTATTTGCATAAACATGAGATAAACTTATATAACCTCCACATTTTGTGGTACTTCACTTTTATCGCATTACAGTATTTACAGTATTAGTATTTCTTTACGACATTTTAATACCCCCAAACATTTATGGAAACCCCGTATCGACGTGTTATATTTTATCACCAGAGAGTTCAGTTGCGCGCGTCTGTCTCGGATCTGGGAACCGGTCTCGGTACCGTTGACCGTAGCATTTGGTATATGGGTCGCAAGTTTCACATCGGTAGCCGTAGTTTTTCTGTATTTTATAGCCCTTTTTTAATCCTGGAGATATTTGTAATTTACCGCTCTATATCTATCACCTCTATGTTATTTAGTCAGCTTGAATATTGAAATACCTACTTCAATTTTGCCTGATGTTTGTGCTATCTGCTCTGCTTATTCGTTATGTCTGTTCCGTGATAAAGATAAAGCACATTTATGACAAATTAAAAAAACATAAAGTGAATCATTGTCGATGGAAGTAAATTTTTTCTCTCCGAAAAAGTCTAAACTTATACGTAATTTTTAGCTATATATTGCTAAATGTTTTTGACGTAAATAAATTGTAGATGAGATAAGTGTTTCCTATCGTTGCATCGAAAATTAGAAGTTGCGAAAGCCAGAAGTTTAACCTTTCAAAATTAATTATTCGGATAAACGGCAACTGGTGCTGCTAATTGAGTTGTCTGCCTGTGTCGATGTCGCCGTGGCCGGTCATTGTCGTTTGCAACGTACGATACATAATTGACAAACCTGGATTTTTTTTATTGCGAAATTGTCCAAATTAAAAATATTAATTACATTCACTTTGGTATAAAAAAAAAAACAACTCCGTCAATGTCATGAGAGAAGTGGCTTGTTTAAGAGCGGGCTAGATCCACCGAGATATTAAGACCATCTCTATAATAAGAACAAATTAAAGCATTTGTCCTACCCACCTGTGTGTGCCCCTTTAATATTATTGAACGAATTCTGTAGTACTTTTAAAATTGCAATCCATACAAAAGCTTTAGCTACGTACGCTGGCTTCATGAGCTACATAGCTCACTTAAAAGTTCACGCCGACCTGTCCACGTTGGTCGAAGGCTTCGACGTTTCGAAACGGAACGGGTCGGAGGTTGTCTCTTGTGTTCTTTTTACACTCATTGCTCTTTGTTTATAGTTTTTGTGGTTGCGCCGTGATTCTTATTGTTATTGTTGGTGCTTTCGAAATCTGTGTTTATAGTGTTGTTATGTGGGCCTGACCCTTTTAAGACTATCTTTGTACAATAACATAACATATTGCATTGTCGTTTTTGCAATATTTTTGTTTCAGTTAAAGTTTTTTTGCTTTCCTGACTCATCCTTAAGACGTGATTAGTCAGTGAAGTTATTATATGAATATAAAGTTTCTTATTACTTTAATATTATCTATTTCTATGTTATTGGTACTGTTCAAGTAGTTTAGGTGCAAATCCTTGAGTTGATTGTCATACAATCGATGTTGTTGTCACAGCTGTGGTGTTCAAACACCACATTTAACAAGCAGTCCCACCCATACTGAATTTTATAGTAGGTATTATCCACAGAACCTAAAAAAAAAACCTTTGTTCAAAATGAGGCTTACGTCTTAATGGATAAGGATCACAGACTTAAGTCTAATCTAACTGGAATTGTAGCAAGGTGCGTCAAGGACATGTCTAACGTTTCGTTGTCTCAAGTTTTTTTTGTTTCGTTGTCTTAAGCTAGTTCGTGGCTTGAATTTAGGGCTGCTAAATAATTACACTCATGTTTATTGTTAAATTTCAGATGTATTTCAGAAATTGTTTTATTATAGCAATACAATTCACAAAATCACAATCCTTTCACTCTGTCTCGAAAGAAACTAGTGATACGAAAAGAAGAACAAAATATCATAATTAACTTAGTAGGTATGTGTTGTGTCAAATATGGATTTAGTATTCTGAATTTCGCCTCTAAACGAAGTCGAAAGTACTTTGAAGTGATATGAAATTAATCGGAGGAAATTATCCTCTGAAAAATCCATGCCATTATTATAACGGGGGAACACCCTACATATCTGATATTGACGCGACGGCATAATTTCATAGGCTCATATTTCGTCAAGAAAGTCATCAAAATAGTAGCAAGAGGCAACCCTAATTACTCCTCAAGAGCCTCCTCTTCTCCCATTGGCCACAGTGTCCTCAGCGGGCGAAGGTCGTCGCACGCGCACGTTCTTCGAATTTCGAATGACAATATGGCAGTTTGGTACCGGATGTGGAACATGGCGCGAATAATTTTGTTAATTTGATTTTAGAATTTTGTTAAGTTGTTAGTCTTGTACTTCAGTGCTTGAGCATGTGTGCATTAGTGTCTGTAATGCTCTTGCTTGAACAAATTACTATTGCTATTTTGTTCGCTTTCCTACTCTAACAAGCAGTACATACACTGAAAGTTTATTAATGCAGTACCTTGAAAAGTTCATAATATTAGGACCTACGTACTACACAAAATATCTAAAACTCGTGTAGGTACTCACCTTATGTACCATAACGTGCACAACATCTAAGGATGGGAACTAATATTTTTGCAGAGTTAGCAAATATTTGCCCGTGTGGAACCCGCACCTCTGCTTATCAGCCTCCGGCCGCTATGCACAGGCAACTCTACGATGAATTATTCATTCTTTCTTAAACTCAACCACAATAATTGTTTGAGCTCTTCGCTGACCTCTCGCGGTGATGTCATCCTGTGGAATTCCTTATCGAACAGCTAGAATTATAATTGAATTGATAAGTTTTAAGGCCCCGCTTGTAGCGAGCTGACTTGAGCGTTCCTATTTTACAAATACCTATACGTCTCATATCAATCAGAACGGTCTATATTCAGTTCAATCACAAGAATCACTTTGAAATCCTTGTAAGGAATCGTACCTATACTGCCTTTGTGGTACTGCTACAGATGACGCTACTAATAGGACACTCAAATAATATAGGAACGGAAAGAACAAAAGTCAAAGCCAAAAGATATTTATTAAAATGAATCTCAAGGATCACTTTGAAACGTCTTAAAGCAAGCTGAATATAGGTACCAGTTCCACGCGACAAAGCCTGGAAGAACAAGCAACATAATACGGGTTTGTTTCTTGCTACCGTTCTTTTGTATGATTCTTGTTACAAAACAATATAATAATGAAGCTCCAGTGTGGTGCCAATCGAACTTAGTGTGAGTATATTTATGTTCAATGTCATCATCATTTTAGTCATCATTTCGATGGTATATTGCTCTAGGCAGGATACGCTATCAGTTGCTAGAAATTAGGTAGACCGTCTTACATTTCGTCACTCAATATATTCGTCTTTTGAGCTAAGACGTTGGTCATTTATAATTAACTAGCGGCCTGTCCCAGCTTCGCATGGGTGGACATAAATTTTTTGAACATTTTAGGATAAACTTAGACCGTGGGTTCGAGCCTCGCGTCTACTTATTTCATACATTTGCACGCCAGAGTGAGTAAAATCGCACCCTGTGCGTGACCCGTGAACCCGCTAACATTTTTAATTTCGTCATATCTTTTAAATGGAATGTCCGATTTGAAAAATTTAAGAAGTAATCTATAGTTATTGAAACCGTCTTAATTATGAAAAGATTTATTTGGATAAGGATTAATACCAAGGTACAAATAAAGACCCTTTTCTAGCGGCGGCATTTCAATAAAATTTTTATAATAAAAAAACACTTATTGTGACATAACTATAATAGTTAGACATATGCTGTCGCGACATTTTTTGGAGATAATGACGTGTTCTACAAAATCGTAGTACATTATTTTGTTCTATCATCAGTAGTTTTCGCGCACGCGATGTAAGGTTTTTGTTTTCCACCTTGGGTTACATTATTGGAGTTTTAGTAAGGATCCCTGATTTTTTTGAAAATATAATATAGCCTATGTTACTCAGGGATAATGTAGCATTCTAATGGTGACAGAATTTTTGAAATCGGACCAGTAGTTTTTGAGCCTATTCGTTACATACAAAAATACAAATCTTTCCTCTTTATAATATAGTGTAGATGTAGATGTAGATGTAGATGTAGATATAGTGTAAATGTAGATTTATAATATTAGTGTAGATTAAAAAGCAATGCAGATACACGTCAAATACGCTGGTTTAAATGTCGCTTGTCCGGTGAGCAGTTTACTGACTGATATCAAATTAAGGAAACTCAATTAGGTATGAGCGATGAGCGTACTTACAAACAGGTCAATAAATACAGTTTGTTTTGTTTATCAAATAACTAATTAATACATTACATACATAACAAGGCGTCTACAGATATGTGTATTAATTTGTTTGAGTAGCAACATTGATAACGAGGTTTTGTCATGGTTCGAACTTGCCCTAAGTGCCCGCAATGCAGTTGTACTGTATGTGGGCTTGTTGTATTAACTTGTATTTTTGTACAAGAAGATTCTCATCAAGGATAAAATATGCATTTAATCATTTCGAGAGTCACCATGATTATGATGCATCTTTTATTGTTTTACAAGCCCTTATTGCAATACGTTGTACTTATGAAACTTTATACTTGCTTGTTCATTCCTAACCAATCGACTGAGTTGAGGTTGGAGGCTGTTGCGTCGGTTTCAGCAATCGCGATCGTTGTTCAATCCATGCCGATGCCTTGGGGCGGCCTAAAACTTAGTCGTCAAATTTGGCCATTACCTCATGCAAACTTATTACTACATAGTATAAAACAAAGTCGCTTTCTCTGTCCCTATATCCCTATGTATGCTTAAATCTTTAAAACTACGCCACGGATTTTGATGCGGTTTTTTTTTATAGAAAGAGTGATTCAAGAGGAAGGTTTATATATATGCATAATACAAGCATAATCTCTTAGGGATAACCCACAATAACCGTGCGAAGCCGAGCCGGTCGCTAGTTCTATAATATTTTTCGTAGACTGCGTAGCTGTGTACTGTGCAAATAAAATTTGCTCGTATTGCAAATATATATTGTGATTGGATAAGCAAATATTTGCCCATATCGAACCTCCGATTCGCGCAAGCCAGAGGTCGTTCGGTTAGTTCAACGTCCTACACGAAATGTGCGAATGTCATTGTGTTGGAGCGATTTGAATAACAGGATAATTGCTGTATTCAAATTGTTTTAAATGCGGTTATGACTGCTTTGCAATAATGTTTTTGCATTAGATCGTTTCATGCTGTTCGTGGAGATAAAATCTATGCGCGAGGGTTGGACAATCAACAGGGCGCACAACAATCAAAATAAAGCTATTGTCACATCTAGGCCAATACGAGAAGACTTGGAGGCAAACCTGACCATTAAAATCCAGCGGCGCGGCGGCTAAACTAGGTTGAATGGCAGTTGAAATTAAAGTCTAAAGAGAAGAAGCCCATACAGACAGGAATTTTGGCAAAGGCACTCCAGCAAGCACTTTTGTAATTATGAATATTTTAAATTATCAATGACTCAAATTTGGAAGGAAGTTACAAGTTGGCAACTAGGTTCTTCTTGGTATAAATAAAGTAGTAGAGTCGAAAACAACAAGTTTTTTAAACACTGCGATGTACTATGTTACTTAAGTTCACCATTTTGTCCTGCCTGTTTTTATAAAGTAGGTGAGATTATTTCAATCAGATATAGAAGAATTGAAATCCAAACGCATTAATAAACCATTCTTAATAACAAGTACACACTTTGTTTTGATTTTCTCAATATGCTCAATCCGTTTACCGTATTCTCAGAATTTATAAATATCATTAACTTGCGTAATTTCCTCATTAGCGTTCTTCCAGTTCCACTAAACATGAGGAGTTTCTCACGTTCGCAAGTCAACGTTACGTGACAATACTGGGTGTGTGTCATGTCTGTCACTTAGCTTTTTATCTAGACTCTTTAACATTGTTGTTATATTTGCTTAATTGAGAGGAAACTGAAATATACACGTTTTTATCACTATATTCAATCAATTTACTTGTCTTGTTAATAGTTTATGTTCAGATGCTAAACACCTAACCTGCTTTATTGAATTGCAGACTTAAAAGCCTTTCAAGTTTTGATTCCACATTTTGGCTCTTTGCACAGTTCACATTCGAATGTTTCCTACAATATTTTTCTTGCCTGAATCGTCGAATGTCTGGATATGTCTATGATAGGCTATGAATAGAATATTATGTTATTTTTGTCCTAACCTAAACCTCGAAACATCAGCGTAAAGCTCTTTTACTTTTACTCAGCGTTTTTGCTACAGCAGCCCTCCTTTTCCAGTGGCGCCACAGTTTGAGTCTTGTCGTCAAAACGTAGATTATTCATATTGAATACATTCTCACGTAAGTGGAATTTTATGCGGTTATTACTAAGTATCGGTCGCTCATAATCAGCGCTTAAAATTCTCAACAGAACTTTCCTATTGATCACCAATAGGAAACATAAGACAATAGCGATGCCATGACCCCAATTTTAGCGGCCACGCGGTCGGACAATTATTAGTAGGTACATAGTATTACGACTGCCATTGTGGTCGTTCATGTTTTGTAATCTACATGGCGTTATAATCACCATGTCTGTGACATGCGTATAAATGGAAAACAAAGAAGCAGAACTGGAAAACCCTTGCTGGTATACAAGGATCATAACTACTCTGATTTATATATTATTATTCTTGCTCTTCTGTGTCTAAATAAGTACAATTTAGGGTCCTTATGTAGGGTGATTAAATTTATAGGTACCTTGTTATATGCATATTGTATATTGTAGGAACAAATTTATCCATGGTATCTCCAATGCAAATGACGGCTTACGTAATGGAGTTACCTTGTCTTGCAAACCTGGCAAATGCTTAGTGGCTCTACAGCTATGTCTCTCTTCTAAGGTATTGCCTATTTGCAGCTGTCATAAACGGTGGAATGGGCTGTAAAATGTGCTTACAGTGTTAACCATGTGAAATCGCTATCATTTTGCTTTCGGAGTCGTAAATATCGTCCTTGCTAATGATACAAAATTCATGGCGTTCTTATAGTGCCGTCAATTGGTGTTGTAAATTTGAATTGCAGATTCTACCGCTGGTAAACCTACATGCTGGCTCTGTTTGTGTTCGCTGTAGTTTTGTCTTCGGGCTTGAAAGCTTTAGGTGCAATCTGACTAAGGTATATAGGTACTTTTGGGCAGTGCTTAAGAAATCTCTGAATCCAATCCCACTTTAAAATGTTCCGGTTTGAAGGGCAGGACCTTGCGTCTCGGGTTGTTGAGCACAACGCACTGGTACATCTACTTACATGACTGTCATGCCCTACGTAGCATTGCACTTTGTTAAGGACCAGCATTGTTCTAGCTTAGCTTATCACAATGCTTGGAACCGCTGTTATGACCTCGTCACCTTCATCAAAACTGTCCTGATTTCCATAAGGCAATGTTTGCGCTCAAAACTTTGTTATTGTGATGTGAGTATCGCGCATGTCTAACAATACTTTTTACTCGTAATATGTAGCTCAGCTCGGCATGGAAACAAAAGGCTAACCTCAGCGTGAGTCACCGTAACGGTCGCTTCTAGTATCTGTCCGGTTTTGCGCGACCAATAAGCTAACATGTGCTAAATGTCACGTGGTGAATCACTTGAATCGTTGGCTTTTGATTATCTCTTAGTATACTGAAATTATCATTGCAAATTAAGATATATTCATTTCAAAGTACTGGTTTTGTTTAATAACTCTACCGATCTAATCTTGGTATTTTCGGAAAATGTATCAATTCTTAGATCTGTTTCATTGGGTCTTCTGACCCTGTTTTGTTATTCGATTGTTTATAGTTTTGTTTCGGCTAACATACATTAATTGCTCTCAAAACGATAACATAGTATTCTAGGTAAGGTACTACACCGGTAGAGTACCATACATTGGGAGTTTAAATTTCACGGAACACATAGCCACGACCTTTCATTGTGTAAGTACTTTATCAGTAGCAGTACTTCAAATGATAATAATAGACTCCAAAACACTGTTTTATTTAACAAGAGCTGCTGAAAATAAACATTTGGCTGTTTTTCTTTTCAGCAGCTCTTTTTAACATCAGCAATACGGTAGGTGTTAACAATAATAAAATGAATGGTCAATGCTCCGAGTTTAGTATAAACTGTATAAAGGCATGTTTCTCAAATAACAAATTGACTAAGTGCGTGTCGGACTACGCACAGTAAAGTCTTTCCAAAGTCGGTAAGACAAACCCGACTAGGTACTAAATTCTTAAAAAAGTAATGACAACCAGCTTATATTCAACGCGTATTGCTACAATCCAACCTTACTCTACAACCAAAATACCAGCAACGTGTAAGATATTTTTAGAGAACCTTCGGGTTTTCAAAATTAGACTTCCTTGGCACCTCTTTAAATCGAAATCTTCATCCCAAATCTTCATCGTATTCCGTCACCAAAACTCTACAAATCAATAACAAATCACCGAAAGTGTTACTTAACGCTTCGTAAAGTGCACATTTGATTGCTCTTGGCAGCCTGCAGCCCTGGTGTTCCGTAGGTCAATCGCAATGCACCCCGATGGTCAACGCACTCGCAGTCAGCCAAAACAATGAGCTATTTACAACCCGTAAAAGACCGCGTTTCGCGCTAAACATGGAGCGAAAAACACAATATAAGCAATACAGAACTTAGTAGATGAGCATCCAACTCAATAGTGCTAAATGAAAAGATAGAGGCTCACTTTCATGAAAATGATGGCATCAAAACGACTATACTTAAGACAATATTTGAAATAAACTAGACCTATAAATTAGGAAAGCGCATACAAGAATATTGAGGAAATATAGCTCTTTGTGAAAGAGTTCGTCCAGAAAAGTGCCACCGGTGGATTTATAGCCACGTAAGACTTAACTTTACGTCACAGAAAGATGATGGACTGCTCTGTGAGGTAAAAAAATATGAGAAGCAAATCTAACCGCTCAACATTAAATGGACCATCTGCTTGTCCTATCACTTATTCCTCACATAAAAATCATCTGACACTTTGCCAGCAGAACCTTCAGTGTAATTTCTTCACTTTTTTAGATATAAAATTCAGTTCAGTGTTCAATGAGACGAGTTGGACTCCATTGGAAGTTGATGGTGGAAGGAAGAACTGGAAGTCTTTGGGGAAGGCCGTTGCCCAGTAGTGGGACGATATAGGCCAGGGAAAAAGAACTTTCAAATGTCATATTGACGGTTCCTTTTCCTTTCCCGTTCTTGTTCTCTTTCCATTATTTTCATCTTGAAGGTTTTTTTGCATCACATTGTGATGCAGCTAATTCATTTACGTTGGTAGCCCCATTAAACTATCAGACAGAATCGCTTACATATATTTTTAAATAGAAACGTTCAGCTGATGCATGAGTAATTTGTTATTGGTATATTTTTATGGAACAATGACGAATCGCACGTACTTTGAACTTCATTTTTAGACAGATGTTCTTTAATTAAAGCTAAATTAGAATTATAGTTTTCAAATTGGCTTAATGTATGTCCTTGGCAATCAAATAACTTATAATCAGAAACGAAAACGGTGTACTGTGTCTTTAGTGACTCTTTTAACAACCGCACTAGACAGTTGGTAACCTTAAAAAACAAGATAAAGATTATGCTTGATAAAAGTAATTTCATAAAAGTTATAAGAATCTGTCCGTTTTCTGACTGAGAACGTGATTCACGTAATCTAAATAGCAACGGGCATCACAGCTCAGTTGGTAGCTATACCTTCTGCGTTAGGTTCGTTTCTCGATTCACAATGGATAAATAACTCTGTGAAGGTTTGTTATAGGTGAAAAAAAAGTGTACAGTAGCTTGGGATTCTATCAGTTATTATATGGTTACCCTGGTACTAGCTTTGCCTAGTTTTTAGACTAGATGCAACTGGTGTGGTTCTCAATACGTGATGAAGCCTATAATCTAAAGTTCTAAAAAGGCTTTTTGATGACTCAAATCAAACCAAAGGATCTTATGTTGACCTAAATGATACGCGGATACCTGATAAGTGAATCACACAACTTTCTGAGTCGCTATCTGATAGTAATACTGCTGTGCATACATATAATATTACGTGGATGATTATTATTCAAACAAAACTAATATTGCAATAGAAAAGGTGCGAAGAACTGAAATGAAATTCTCGAGCGATGAATCATATTCATTGCGTTACAGTTTGTAAACTGTCGTGATGAGGATGATGATGATGAGGAAAATAATATGCCACAACCTGTAGTATTGAATACGCGTTTACTATAATTCTGGAAAAGCTAGGTATTAAACCAAATACGTGCAATAACGAGCATTCTACACATGCATTTTTACACCATGTAATTATTCTAATGTCCACGCTACGTGATTGAGCTTCTAGCCAGCCTTCAACTGCAAGTGTGTCAATTTGCAACAAATCACAGATGCATTTATCTACGCATTATTGGGTCAAATGCCGTTTGACATTGTTGCTAAGTGATTGCAACTACGACTTACTGCCTGTGTGGTCTTACTTCTTCGTTTTATTGTTGTATTTTTATGCGTCGACCTTTGGAATTACAATAAGAATGTCTGCGTGGTCAGCGATACAGTGGCTTGGCTTAAAATGTTAATGTATTTTAGGAAGTGTGGGAAATGTTTTGTAACTTTCTCAAAAGACCCTCAAAATCAAAAAACCTAAACACATTTACTCTAATAGGATGGTTAAGTGCTATTTCTTAATGATATTTAAAATTTGATAGTCTCTGGGGGAAGAATAATCCTGTAAGCCTCTATATATTTATTCGTGTGGAACAGCACGATAAGATTCTTACCGAATCAAAGCCTAAAAGCTCTATTCTGGTTTCTAAATGAATCACGCAGGTGGCTGGAGTTGTGTCAAGTGCATGACGCATCCTTAACGCCGTGATCGTACGATGGTTTCTATCGGAAACCGTTCTCTGTTTTCGGAGAACCAACTGTTGTAACGCGCGTATGACGTGACTCGTGGTTTTAGCCAGTAATCTGTTCCAAATGAGGCCTTAAAGTGCCCCAATTTGGTGCTGATTCTTGGTAATTGTATAGTTTGGAGAAGAATACATTGTTTACCTCAATCACGACTTTTAGCTACAAGTTCCAATAATGCTCTACATAGAACTACATATATCACAAGCCAGAACCCTGTCACACATATTTATCAGCAGCACAGTCGCTGTTAGATTGGTCCAGGCCCAAATTCTTGAGCTCTATCTATAAGATATACAAAGGCACTATATTTTTACTTGCTCAATGAAATCCAGAACAACCAGTGCATTGTTTGCTCATCCTTTCTCTGCTTCAGAATCAGCTCGATAGAGCACCAGAGTTTGCAAGGGCACGCCCGCTAGACCGGTTCCGCGTGAGACCGGAAAATTGGCACGCGACAACTTGACGCCGACGGACAACACTGCACTGTCTAATTGTGTTAGACACTGGTTCTCAGGAATTCTACAAGAAATGCAAGAAAGGATTCTGATGCAATTAGAAAGCTTGTGAATATCTTTTGAGTATTCGTTTTGTTTAGTAATAGGCAATGCTAATTTATGAACAGTGCTATCTGCTAATTCCAAGACTGTATCATATTTTATAATACCTATTGAAAGTTTAAATAGTTTCTGTAGTAGTCTTTTTTTTCCCAATGTATGAATTATGTGTGAATATGTTGTAATATGTCTTACAATCAATAACATCATATTGCAAATTCTTGAAATATCCAATTTATTCTCACCTTCAGCAACTTCAATCTGGCATTAAATATTCAAAGCGATTACGTTTTATTGTGATTTCCGTTAGTAATTTCCTACCGTTTCCTTCAGAGACAACTAAGCTTGCATTTCGACAGGTGGCTGGCAGGAGTTTCTTATAATAACTGTTCCTTTAATCTATGGTTCGAGTCCCCTTCTCCAGACAGGTGCAACGTCCCCCAAACCCGTCCGATTCGACTCTGATATCGACTTGTGAAAGCTTATAAAAAATGTAAACAAGTTTTTTGTACAGTCCTTCGGCACAGAAGAAATGATAGTTCTTAGTACTATCGGTGTTGTTTATGAGTTCGTGGCCACTCCCTGTTGAAGTGACTAGTAATTTACCGATGGGATGGACACATTGTAAGGAAAGTGCTGTTAATTCAGCTAAGTGCTATGAAACATATTTGTGGGAATGACGTCGATTATGCGGTTCTATTTTAGTTAGTGCTGCTGCCGCCACATTTTGACTTGACGCGAGAATGGACCAACTAAGTTTTATAAGGACATTATGGAAGTCAGCATTTTATTCAAACCAAGTCTCTACAGTCTGCCGCTTCGATGATTGCTTATTTACGTATCCTCGATTTTGTAAGCCGGACACATAAATACCTAAATGTTGCAAGGAGCCGCCATGTCCCACGCCTAAGCTGGCCCTGCTTCAAGGTCCGCCTGTTTATTCGCCCTTATAAAAACATCGTAAACCGAGATTAGATACATCGTTAGATCATCATCGATGACGAAACTACAACTGCTGACGTCACTCGTACGTTACATGTTTTGATAATTGAACGTGAAATTATCAATTTGCTGACAACATGCTATGCATTTGCATATTGATTGTAGATGTATGTATTTTATACAGCTGCTGGTTTTTACGCAGTATTGGAATTTATTGGTACGAACACTCGCAATTTTATACGGACGTTGGTAAACATAAGCGAGAACTAGGTACTTCCCAAAACAATTGCATCAGACATCTAAATCAATTTTCCACTAGGATTTAAATATATTTTGCCATAGAAAGCACTATCATATTTCAATTCCAATTATCATTGAGATCAGTGAGCGGCTTAGCCGTAAAAGAAATCAGACAAATTTTTGCATTTCATTATTAGTGTGTATTGCACATATATTTGATGATACCAAATTACTTTGAATTTGAATTCTTGCAAGTAGAACTAGAGAGCAGATTCAATACGGATAATTCCTTTTTCACCGGGTTTATTTTTAACCAATAGGACATTGATTCATCTGAATCACGGACAAGAGCAACACAACAGAATGCAGTCGGTCGGCTATCTGAGCGGATGCGATACGCGAAACGAGCCTATATCATGGGCTATGTCACTTTAAAGCGACCCTCAATCTAAAATGAACTTTATCACGCTAACTGTAGATTCACTTATTGTTGAGACTAATTTGAATTCCGAAGATGTCTTTTCAGCAAAGCAAGCAGCACGAATTCAGAGAGGACCAGCAAGCATGGAAGTAAAATTGAGTGTCATTGAATTGTTGTTTTGATCGCCAGTCAGATTCATACATAGAGCCGGAGTGAAAGCTCTGCACCATATTACTGTTATTAACTATGTGCCTATATCCTGCACAGTTGAACGACCCCCACACAACGCAACGCAACTTTGATAAACATTTATCAATTAAAAATGAAAGGAGAGCTTGTTTACTTGATAAACAGAAAAAGTACACCGATGTTGCACTTCAAACAGCCAGTGTGGTGTAGGCTTATCTGTTATAGCGGCATACGTTATGCGACCATGCTAGATAGATGCACCAGTCGTCGAATTGCCATCTTTTAAAATAAACCTAGTCATAAAATACCTAATAGTTATATCGTTTAACAAGTAATAGGAAAAAGTATGAACGCAATCTCACTTGATGATTTATACATTATTCTACCTACTTACTTTTGATTATTTTTACCATCCTCTGAGATATCTTAGAATAGAACCTTTGGGGATGTCGATAGAAGATCATCACTTGATCATCACTATTATGTGCAATGGCGCATTAGTCCAATTGTACTTTGAATATGTGAGACAGAAGCAGACATCACAATGGAATAATGATAAATGATAGTGTAAACAAATGTGCTGTCCAATATTACTGACTACATCACCCTGATTGTATAAATCACGTCGGTCTGTTTGTTTTGCCGATTTGGCGCTAGCGTGGGTGGGGGCATTGTTGATCTAACTTGAGAAGTATCATTGCTTTGAGTTCAAATGGTTCAAGATCTGGATTTGGACAAAATCATGACTAGTAATTATCAAGGTAATATAATCGAAGATTGAGAAACACTATACTTAAAGCCAATAAATAGGGCGTTTGCACATATTGGTCCAAGAAAGTCTTGGTTTTTCAACCTGGTTTGGGTGACATTATACATAATGAACGAGCAAAGTAGAAAGTATTGAACTCACATACAAAAAAAACATAAAGTATTGTATACAACGTGTTGATGAAGTTATGTAGGCAAACAAAGAGCGTGTATTTAGACCAAGCACTGGAATACTTTGACGTGTGCAACGGTTGAATACATCGTTTTCGAAATTCCCATAGAAAAGTAAAATTAATATTTTCTCAGAAATTTGCAACAGCCCTGTCTGTGTACGTGTCAAGGTCACACGCACGCGCGCTTCTATCTAGGAAAGAGAAAAACAACGATAACCTACGAGATAATTTGAAATACTTACCTTTAGGTAGGTAGGTAGGTACGCCGCCAATCCCCTGACACGATATTTTTACTGGTTCCTATGGATTTTGTCATTATTTATTGGCTATAATAACACTGGATAAAACTGGATTTTGGTAAGTTTGCGAGATTTCGCACGAGACAGGCTTCAAACTTCACACTAAACCATTACCTCGTAGGCACTGCTCATACACACACTGACTGACGACGGCTTTTTACATAACAATCACCATTTTATCACGTTTGATGACATTTTCTCAACAAAACAATGTACAACAACGCATGTAAACACAAACAGGGTGACCATCTCAAAAGTGGCGGTTCTGCCACACACTTGCCAAAAAATCTGTCAAAATCTACCAAGCTTGACGATAAAAATACCAAAAATATGACTTCATACCATCTCCTTCGTGGCTACGGAATAAATTAAATACCTACATTACATTCAGTTACTATCTTTTGATCGTTTGTAACGGTTTGCAGTTATCTAAAACGAGATAGAAGTTGTTTAGAAACCAAATCAATAAAGGTAAAAAAGAATAAGAAGTTTCCAGTTCGGTAAAAAATAAATAAATTATAAATATTATTTCATTAAAAATTCAAACTAATAAGATTTTACTTGAAATATTTAAAATCTTCCACTTTTGTAAATCGTCACCAACAGCTAAAATTTAGGAGCCAAATACTCAATACTCAATACTCAATATATTTATTGCTTACACATGGTTTGGTTAGGTACAAACATAGTTGTTGGGTGTTAGTAAGTATCACATGGACCCTGCATAGGGTATGGCAACATGGAGGCAGGCCGAGGTTTTCAATTTACTAGTAGGTTCATAGGTATAGTCTTGCTTAATAAATACCGTATAAGTTATATGCCAAAATGGCAGAAATCTGCCACAAATGGTAACACTAATCGGCGGCCGTCGGACGTCCTGATTGGATATGCGTTTTTAAATGCAACCAATGACAGACAGGTACGTCAAAGATTAAATAGGACAGACTAGACACTTCCCAAAATTGCAGTTGAATAATTTTGTCGTGTCAATGAACCATGGTGGTAAAGTAACATGTTACAATTTAAAGAACTATGAATATCATAAACATTGCTTTACGACATCTAGTAATCAAACAAAAATAAATATTCTATTAAATATTGAGTACGTAGCCACGTAGGTACCTAGTTACTGAATAGGTATTAGTACCAAAGATCTCAGAGAATGTTTACCGTGACTAGGGATTACAGTCGCGAAAATATTTCTTTTACATACCAAGATCTTTAAAAACAGCAACATCATTATTAGGTAGGCACATTACTAGGTAATTGGTGGCAGTTCTGTTACCTATTTTATCTAAGGTATTGTAACTAGAGGTCAAAGAACAGCTGTAAATAGGGCTGCCTCATGATGCGTTTAGATTCATTTTAGATAAAAGTTTAAGAGGCATTTCATGAATAAAAAACTTTGAAATTTTAAAAGTCGTAGAACAAAAGTTGTTCGTTATGACCGGTAGAATATCCTGCTTTCGGATCCCTACAACTCTTAATAAACACGTTGTATACATATTGATAATAATTTCGTACTGCGTAGATAGCGGGCTAAATATGTTAAAAAAAGGGGGGAATGAGAAACCTATATTTAATTGGGTCAAACTTAAATCACCCGAAGTCCCGAACGAGTTTCATAAGATCATCATTCAAAAGAAAGATACATTAAAACATACAGTTGACGATAACGATGAGTTTAATAAAAAGACGTACAAGGAGAAAGATGCTACTCTAATTTATATGAAAACCGCAACGCTGTCTATATTAAAACAGTTAAATTACCAAATATGGCCGCAGCTTACAAGTCACGTATGATCTTCCGTATATGTTCGTATACCCTTAAACGTGTTTGTTGTTTCTGACTCATACATGCTCGGTACATCACTCAAAACTCACTGCGAAGAAATTTCAACTTTATTGTAACTTATGTAAGAATTAGAATAAATTTGAGAACGTTATGTGGGCGATAGATAAGGATTATCTCTCCTTTGAATAATGTCAGCATTAATTGGTTTTTGTGTTGTTTACCTTACATTTTAAGGCTGAGTAGAAACTTATGTTGGAGGCCGTGTAGAAAATTTCGGAGGAGATATAAAAGTCAAATTCGATAAGGTATCAATTAACTTTTTTGAATAAATAATGATTGAAATGTTCTCACAAACTTAGGGGAGCCCAGCTTATTAATATGATTTTCTGTTTAATGCTTCTAAATATAGAACGAGTAAATATTTATCCTGATAGACCGCACATATCGATAACTTACCATGATAATACTAAACTGAATAACTACCTACTCCATGAAAACAGTGAATATGAAATCTAGGGTAATCCAGATACTCAGCAATAAAACATTAAATGTGATGTAATGAAAACAGATACTAAATGTATTACGGATATTAGTCCATAAAACGTTCATTTTATGAATAGTAAAATAATAGCCGTGTCTTAAAGAGGGTTTCTATAGTGCAGTAATTAAAAGCGGCCTCGTACGGCCTTGCCATTAGTTGCTATACGTTTGCTTGCACAGATGCTCACGCGTTGCTATCGCTCGTGACTCATGTTCAAAGAAGTAATGTACAGCCTCGCTCGCTACTGGAAGAATATTAATTAAGTATGATAATTATTCTATGGTAACTTCAGTTTCAGCAATGTTAGTATGTAGTTGAAAATGTGGATTTACTATACCATCTTCATCTGATACTTTAGGTTTTCTAAGTCTTATTATAAAATTAAATAAAAAAGGCTCATGACTGTATTCTAAAGGCACAGTCATCTCAAGTATATTCAAATCTAGTATTTTGGACTCTAAATTTACGAGTATTTCCCCAATGATTATTTCCATTACCCAAATATACATGTATATTTCAACATCGTGGCCCACATCTTTTATTACTGACCTCACGTTCATTAGTGTGAGTTCATCAATCTACCATCTGTCATGATTTATATGTAACCATCAATTTAATTCAGAAATTTTAAAGTATCTGAAACGTGTGTTTATTTTTAAATGATATGCGTACTGAATTTATCTATATTCGCTTATCCTTAATCGGTGAGATAATACAAATTAGCGATAGCTAGGTACTTACACCTACAGAAGGCCAAATTTATGAAAATATGGGATCTTCCTTACCTCTTAGTTATACGGTGCAAAAAACTGAATGATACACTTGTTACCATGCAATGCACTGCGTCGAATGCAGAATTCCTGCTATTTTCAAAGGCATGGTGCATCATACATGATTAATGTTTTTAATGTTTGCAGTTATTATGGCTGAGTTTCCTCATTGTAAATGTTTCTCCGAAATTGTATTGCCGAAAAATCGCACCAAAATATTCACAAAGCAATTTATGAAGTCAATAACTGTTCCAAAACTCATTTAAATTTTAACCGTTAAATAAAAGGTGCCAGGAACTTACGAGTTCCAAACCTGAAAATACCCAACTGCTGACAATACCCAATTTGTAACAAAATGAATCCTAACCCCTTGTAATACAGATTTTTCTGAATATTTTTGGAGAGGGTTGTAATTGCGAATCTCTGAGTCATCTGCACGCAGCTCCGAGAATGTTACTACGACCCACCTATCCACTGTAAACGCACATTTTGTTGCGTGCCGATGATACATCGAGGGTTTCGTCGGAGGTTGATTTTTGTTGACAAAACGAAAGCCCGCATATGGAAGTAACAATGACCTTTCTGAATAAGGCTTGAAATTTAAAAATCTGATCTGACTTCTGCCGTACTATGTGTCGCAAGAAATGCAATAGTAAAGTGGTATGGATTAAAAATCCAACAGATAAATAATAAAACCAATCAATCTTTTAAACTAGTCGTTGAAATATTAAATGCTTAATATATTTTCAACGCACATTTGAACTGTAATGTATTAGTTAACTCCATAAAAGGAGATGAATTCAACGACCAAATAAGGGTGACCGCTCGTGGAAACTGTGCCGCTGTTGTTTTTGCGCCTTTCACAACTGGTCATGTGGTCGCGACGCGACTCTTGCGACATGATACTATTGGTTGGTGTGGTTTTGGTCTTCATTTGACATGACAACTGTTGAATAAACCTATTTGATTACCTAACCGTCAATTCCTACTGATGTATCCATTATGTATCTTATATGGCATCTATTTTTGTGATGATTATTTTATACATTGTCAGTACCTAGGGGCAACTTTCCACACCTACCCCTCACACCTTCACCTCAAACGCTCTTTCTCTCTTGGCGTGTCACTAGTTTTTTTCGTAACAATGTGGTGAAAGGATTTTAAGTGCGCCTCAAGAGGCTCCTTTCGAGCACTACCTCAGACGCTGTAGTGCCTAGGGCAGACAATTCCCCAGCATAAACGCAAAATTAAAAAATATTTATTTTTTCTCTCTGTCGTGTCACTAGTTCTTTCGAAACAGTGTGAATAATACTAGAACTTGTATCATCAATATCATAGTCGCTAAATGCAAATAAGACCTAGTTAGTTGCTTACGAAAGAGTTAGCAGTTTTTAGAAAGTTTTAATACTTACTTAAATGTATTTTCGGTTCCGACAACAATGCTGATAGCTGATACCCTAATCGTCTTACAAGAATTGCCAAAATGTTTTTGCATATAAATGTCTAATTTAAAATGCGTAATTCGGTTTCATTACATAAATTATTGTCAATTTCCGGTTCTTATTTGTGGGCGTCTACCTTTTCAACTACCTACCAATAAAATTATCTACAGTCCTGTCCTGCGGCCTTATTTGGGCTTTTTTGTAATATGAAAACATGAAGTAGTCTCGATACACCAAAAACATAGCATTGACAAGATTTCTGTTTTCAGTTCCTACCCGAAGAGTTTTATTTTTTGATTTCTGTATGTTCAAAGTCAAAGTCAAAGTCAAAAAGTATTTATTCAATAAAATCACAAGGATCACTTTGAAACGTCTTAAAGCTAGGTGACTCTAGGTGCCAGTTCCACGCGACCAAAGCCTAGAAGAACAGGCAACAAACTTACGGCTTGGTTCCTACCGTTCTTTTGTATGATCCTTTTACAATGTAATAATATAATATATTATTTAAGTTTAGTGAGGCGTAGGCATACAGAAAAAGGTAAACATAATCAAATTTATAAGACAGCACACGCTACGCCTCAAACTAATAATACCTAATGCATAAATACAATCTATTAAATCAGAGAAAAATAAAAAAAAAACACACAATAGTAGGTACAGTACAGACATTGCAGACATGTTAGTTCCTGTATGTAAGTCCGGCATGCTGATAACTCTCGTGGCTCTATCTATACAAAACCCAGGCTCGCAATACGGAAAACCAAATACCAAAGACAAAAAAATCGGACTTGTATATGTATAGGGGAGGCCTATTTCCTATCTCTATACTTAGTCGCATCGCATGGAACTGTGGTGCTTAGATGCACCTAGTTAAATATGAAACTAAAAAGTGATCTATGTGATTCTATTGCATATTCTATTAATCATCTCTTGTACTACCACTCTAGTATTCATATTCATACATAGGCCACAGTTTCCCTTCGCTGAGTTACGTAATTATTCGTTAGATCTCGGGTCAAATAGTAAATTGATTCGCATAATAATCTCTTTATCAGTTGTTTATTGCCGCGTTATCTGTAGCAGCTCCTTTTGATGGTGCCGAATAAAGATAACGCTTTGTATGAGATATATAACTTGCTTTTACCTATTTAATATGCTTATTTATGCACGTTAATATGCGTTAAATTGGTATTATACTTAGATAGTAAAACATTTTAATAGTTTTGACCAATTTTATGTATGTATGAACAAAACTATACTTAGAATTTGGATCTGAACATCTTTTAATTAACCATCAAATATCGTTTTAGTCCAACTTAAAAAGTAGCCAATTCAATTTCCACTATGATCAACATTCAAGAATAGTTTCTTATTAAGATGTACTGAACATCTTGGATCTGTGGATCTTGTACAGTAAAATGTAGGTAGTACTGAGTTTTACTTATCTCGTATGTAAAATGTGCTTGGTACGACACAGGTCACAATTTTACGGCGTATACCAATTAGTAACAAGTAATAAATTCTCTTACTAATTAGTTGTTTGCGCCGATTTTATAGTCTGCCAGGGTTACTACTTGACCTGGTTTGTAAGCTTAACTTGCTTTGCTGGCCAGTTTCTAGGTGGGACAGGATTCCTGGGATTCCTTCTCTGCTTTGGCGTTATGCAGGCTTTACGATAAAAAACCAAACGTGGTCTAGGAATTCAACTCAATCCATTTTTGTTTGCTGTTTTGTAAAAGTATCACATTCCTGATGATCATTTAAAAACTTTGTATAACATGAAAATAAAGAGTTTTTTTTTATAAATAAACAGTAGGGTATTGTTGTTTTTGTGCAGAAATTAAAATTCGCCAGTTTCTGCGCAAATCGTGTGTCGTTGAACTTTTGTTTCCATCAGGCGATTACGGAGATCAAGGTCTTCACTAATAGGATTGCGCGGATCAATTTATTATATTCGGCGAAGCTTGCGTTGTCTTTCCATTTAAAGGACAATGTAGATCTTCTATTAATTAACTGTGATCGTTGTGATAGATTTTCTGGTCACTGAACCGTTTAAGCGCGTTAAGCTGTCGGTTCTGGCTAAAGCAGTCGTCAAGCCATGAAGGTATTACGATCAGCATTTATCTCTGACACCAGAGTTGTCAACTAGCATCCAATTTTACTGATTAAAACTGTACCTACCTGGTTATTGATGTGGATTTCAAAAATGACTCAACGGATATGAATTTTATGCAATATATGAAAGTTAAGAATTTCCGATCGCATGACTCCTTTGGTAACTTAATATAAGAGAAATAAAATAAGCAACCACTATGATTCACGTTAACGACCTCTTGAGGCTTTAAACATTACCCGTAGGGGTAGAATGATAAGCATTTCCATTTGCTATATGCAGGTGAAATTACAGGCACATGAGGCTTAACATCTGTATGCCTCAACTTGATGGACGCAGGGCAGTGCATAGTAGGGCACGTTCATATCGTGCGTGACTTGCGACGCAATGCTTTGTTATTAGTGATGGTTACCACTTAACATCAGATGGGCCATCTGTTGATTCCATTAGCAAGTTGTATAAAAAAATCAATACTGTCCGAAAGTTTTATGTATTCAACACTAATAATTAATCAACATTCTTATCTTCCACAGACATACTCTGGTCTCTTCTGTGTGGTGGTGAATCCCTACAAGAAGTTACCTATCTACACGGAGAAGATTATGGAGAGGTATAAAGGCATCAAGCGGCACGAGGTTCCTCCACATGTCTTCGCCATCACAGACACAGCATATCGCTCTATGTTACAAGGTTGGTATATTCTTCTTATACTCTGTAGGGTTTCTTTTTATTCTTGAGCTGTAGTAGCTCTGCCTTCTGCGCTGTAGGCCGAGGGTTGGATCCCCACATAGAACAAACATTAATTTGTTTGATGAACATTGATGCTTGTTCTCTGTCTGAGTGCTACGATTAATAAAACTTGATGATGGAACAGGCAGATGGCCTGATGATGTTAAGTGGTAACCATCGCTGTGTGTCTTTATTTGGACGTATGAGTTGGCTAGATACAATGTCTAGTATAGACATTCCGTGTAAGTAAATTAATGAGCTAAAATGCTTTAGTAAAATGCTTAGAAGAAACTAAGACAAAATACTCCGAAAATACGAGTGCAAAAATAATTTAATTTCAGCTATTTATTTCCATTATTTTGTGTTACCGCTGTAACCGGTTTTGAGTTTAAATAAATGTACTGCTAATAGATACTGTGTAAAGTAAGGTAGGTATAACGCTATGTTTTTGCTAAGAAGCGATAGCGGGAATAATAAAATAAATAAACAAATATTGGCGGACTTTCCTCACAGCACTTTCTAACCCCATGGGAACCAGAGATAATACCTACTTTTATTTAAAAACTAGTGGCTTCCCGCGGCTTCGCACGCGTTGAAGTGGTGAGCCGTGATTGAGCCACAAACATCCAAACATCTCAACTTTCGCATTGATTTGTATATTATTAGGGTAGGATTTTAAATACCTACGAAGGTTTATGAGATACCTATAGGCGTACATTACCTATATTAGGTAGGTAGGTATAGGTAGGTACTGAGCACAAACATGACAAATACAATAAAGACAACCTTACACGGAAAATATGTACTTATTTGTTCCTAGTTTCTACCCCAAAAACAAACGAAACGAAACAGCTTCACGACTTTGATCCCCAGGCACGGTAGATACCCTCAGATCTCTTTGGTTGTTTTCGAAAATCATACTGTCTTTTTATATATTTACTTCAATTTTGAAATCAATCGCGCCACGCGTTACAAAACTCCCATACTTACAAACTTTGGCATCCCTTTGCACGCTTATTAAAGGTGGTTTTAAAAAACTAAAAATGCCTCTCCTATTGTTTTGCCTTGGAGTACCTACACGTACTCCAAGTTTCAAGTTTGTGGGTTCAAGGAATACAATTTTTCATACCAACGTTTTCAACCCTTTTTACACCCTTAGTGGTTGAATTTCCAAAAAATCCTTCTTAGTACACCTCTACGCTTTAAGACCTATATACTCTTCAAATTTCAAGTCTCTAGGACCAGCGGTCAAAAAACTCCCATACAAACTTTTACATCCCTTTGCACACTTATTAAGGGTAGTTCTAAAAAAAAAAATGCCTTTCCTATTTTTTAGCTTCGAAGTACATGTACTCCAAGTTTCAAGTTTCTATGTTCAAGGAATACTATTTTTCCTACAAACGTTTTCATCCCTTTTTACCCCTAATTTTAATTCAACCCCTAAGGGTCTTAGGGGTTGAATTTCTAAAAATCCCTTCTTAGTACACCTAATACCTATGTACTCTTCAAAATTCAAGTCTCTAGGACCAGCGGTCAAAAATTCCCATACAAACTTTTACATCCTTTTGCACACTTATTAAGGGTAGTTTGAAAAAACTAAAAATGCCTTTCCTATTTTTTAGCTTTGGAGTACGTATACTTCAAGTTTCAAGTTTGTAGGTTCAAGGAATACAATTTTTCATACCAACGGTTTCAACCCTTTTTACACCCTCGGGGGATGAATTTCCAAAAAATCTTTCTTAGTACACCTCTACGCCATAAGATCTATGTACTCTTCAATTTTCAAGTTTCTAGGACTAGCGGTTAAAAAACTCCCATACAAACTTTTACATTCCTTTGCACACTAATTAAGGGTAGTTTTAAAAAACTAAAAATGCCTTTCCTATTGTTTAGCTTTGAAGTACATGTACTCCAAGTTTCAGGTTTGTAGGTTCAAGGAATACTATTTTTCATACAAACGTTTTCATCCCTTTTTACACCCTTAGGGGTTGAATTTCCAAAAATCCCTTCTTAGTACACCTCTACGCCATAAGACCTATGTACTCCTCAAATTTCAAGTCTCTAGGACCAGCGGTTTAGGCTGTGCGTTGTCTATATGGCAGTCAGTCAGTCAGGACTTTGATTCTTATAGTATTAGAGATACAATAACATCCGGGCAACTCAAAATATTCTGGAGTTCGAACTTTGTACTAAGAGATCTAAAGGGATAACAACCGTGTCTGGGGATCAAAGTCGTGAAGCTGTTTCCAGTTTTACAATAACACTCAGACACATAACAAACATGTAGGTTAGAAGTGGAAGCAGCTGAATACGTGGACGTGAATTCATCATCATTTCAACCCGTTTGCACCCACTGCTAGGGTTGCCACCTTTTTTTTTGCAGTTAAAGTACATTGGTTATTATAGGTAAGAAAAAAAAAGTACATAGTATCAAAATAAAGTACAATTTGAGGTTAGGTTGTGTTTAGAAATTGTTAAAAACGAGTGCTTATGTGATGTGGCGCTGGCGAGTGGCGACATCGATTCAGCATCAATCGTTAAAGTAGTTTAATGAAAATATAATTACGATTAAACTTTTCAAAATCCCAAAGAAATTAAATCATGCGAAATAAAGTATTTTGGTGTACTTTATTGTTCTCATAAAGTATAGAGTACAATTACCTGAAATAAAGTACAATACTTTATTATAAAGTACGGGTGGCAACCTTACCCACTGCTGGAAATATAGGCCTCCTCTTCATAACTACATTTATTTCGAAACTCATTTACAGATTTGCAACTCTTTTATTTGTTTACCTACAGTTTTTTTAATTTAGAAACTAAACACTCATTTAGATTTAGAGAGCCAATTAGAGGTTCTCACGGGCAGGCTATGTTACGTGCACAATGAGTCACTGTTGATGAGTTTTGACACTGTCGTCGGGTGGTTGTCTAGGTCTTCAAGCACTCTTTGGTCTCTTTATTGAGACAGCTTTCGCCAATATCCCTTATTACCAAGTGTCCTGTCCAACTCCTATCAATTAAGAGTTTTTGCAGTTTTTTGCATTGCACTAATCGCCTCAGTATTTGACCAATTCCACGCTCGCTCTAACAATCGCACAAAAACACAGCCTAAACGATAGTACAGCCACAGAATATAAATAAGTACGTACAGCGACTAAAAAACTTGAAATAAAAGTGGATTATCACTACATAGTCGTGCCATAACTCATTCCCGTATCGGTCGGCGCGGCCATTAGTGAACAATTAGACAAACGACCCGTCCCTAAACTGGTCGCTTATCTACTCCATACTAGTGCTGTTCGAAGATCCTTGGCTTTTTTTTATACAAACAATACGAAAGCGGACCTAGTGTAGCTCCTTGGGAAAACCCATAGTATAAAGTTTTCTAATATTGAAATAATACTTTACACATTGTTCGGTAGCGCTGCAAGAATCGTCAGAAGATCACCAGCATTTAGTACACTCAAAAAAAAATACTTTATTTAAACGATTATTCTTATTCAGTGCTTTGGTTTGGAAAGCACTTGATTGTATGTTTAGCTTGGATCTTTTTGACAGCCTTTTGTGGCACAGCGGGCGACTGAGACGCTATTAATTTTCCACCAAAAGACAAATTGGTTGGAATTACAATCCTAGTATGGAGTCAGGGCCATGTATGTGGCTGTTCAGAGTTATTTATTTTTATTGGAAAATGTAATTAAATTTTTTTAGTACTACTATTTGAATTATTGCTATTTTTATATTACACACACATGCCCACAAAATTGTGTGAACTTCCTCCTGATTCCCATCACTCAGGGAGATAGCGCTCAGGCTAATGAGCAATGCATTCAGCGCACAGGTAACAGGAAACGCCCGCCTACGACAAATGTTCGTACTCGTACGTTACAGAAACGTAGTAAACAAAGGCACAAGGGGAGTGATGAGACATATGATTGCTGTGTGGAATTGGGGGAATGGAAATGTAGCGGAATGCAACTGAAAAACTTTGAAATAGCTTTGTGAGTTTTTTGACACTTTTTTAAAAAAACCAAAGCTATAAGAGTGTTAGTCAAATAGATATACTCTCAGTCAAAATTAAATTGCAGAAGATACCTCATCTTTTGTCTTACCTAGGGTGCACCAACAACACATTAGTGACGTCTAGGAAATGCTATTGACGAGACCCAACTATGTGAAAAACATCTAGTACATCATACTTGTACCCACGTTATAAAATTAATCATCATTTTAAAGAGATTTAGAAAATAATTTGGCTCTCGGTAGAAAAGAAGGCACTAGGTTTGATAAGGTTTGAAAAAAGTGTCAAAATCGACATAGTTATGGCGTTATTGGAAAGCATACGTTTTAGTTCCTTCGTCTAGAAATTCTAAAACGCTTCGCTGATGATCGCTCTCCAGGTAAATTCCTTACCATGATATTTATGGATTTGTTCTTCTTTCAGATAGAGAAGATCAGTCAATACTATGCACAGGAGAATCAGGTGCTGGCAAGACAGAGAACACGAAAAAAGTAATCCAGTATTTGGCGTACGTCGCCGCTTCAAAACCTAAAGGCTCAGGAGCGGTAAGTTATCTCTTTTCTTAGCGAACAATTTAAGTATAAAAACGTGGAGAATGAAGAATTTTATAGAATTTGATCTTTAAGAATAAAAAACCGAAAATAAGAACCAAAAATCATAGCTAAATAAGAAGATGATAAGGTTTGATTGTGAAAGATAGTATTTGAAAGGCCATGCAATTAGGTAGGTCATCGTTTTTAATTTAAAATCATTATACCCTAAAAGAGCATGCCATCTTTATAATTCCAATGAAATTAAAGATGCTAAATTCTAAGAACTATGAATGAAAAAACTTAAGCGATTCCTAGTTTGGGCTTATAATAAATACACTATTGCCTTTTACAGAAACATAATTTAAACTAACGCATAGCTTTCAAGTGGTGCTGTGCAATTAATTAACAAAGACCCAGGTCCAAGTGATGGATTAAGTGTGATTTCACGAATATCAAGTAAAATGACCATATGTGTCCCCGATTACTCACCGAGGCTTTGCCTTTTAAGGTGTGAGTAAGTCTTGTGTTGAAATAAAATGAATAGAATCGTCTTATACCAAAATAAGTTTTAAATGTTTGGTCCGTGTGAAATAGCGTGATTAGTATGTTTTTAGTTATGTATGAGTCACAAAGAATTTCAATTCTATTTCTGATGTGAATACGGGTTTTCGTCTTTTTTTTACCTTATTTGTTAAGAATTTATTTTAGTAATGTATAATACAACTTTTTAGATATCCAATGTCTATTGGTTCGACCATCGTATTCGGGTAAGAACGAAATGGTGTATGAAAGCTAGTACGTAGGTACTTTCTTCTCTGCTATTGTTGAAAGTGATTTTTTTACATTTTAAGCTAGATTATTTTTTGGACGTATCTCTGATTTCTAAGGGTTGATTTTGATTTTCCCATTAAACTTTCTTAAAGAATCTGGAGTTCATACTTGGTAAGATATCTGAGGGGATATCTACCGTGCCTGGGGATCAAACTCGTGAAGTTGTTTCTGTTTTTTGTAAAGCTAGAGTATTATGGTTAATAGTACAAGGGTGGCTGTGTTGTAGCTCTCTTTGTGTAATGGAGCTTTGTATGCTACGCCGCCGGCACCCCTGCATAAGGAGGCTTGGCAGTCTTTCTGATAATGTACAGCACATACTTTTAAAGCCAGTTCATTTGCTAGATTTACGCTAGCTTTTACTGTTTTATTAGCCTCAATATTTACGAGAAAAAATGAACCTTCTTATTCATATTCATCGCAGCTGTATGAAATATCTTTGTCACTGTCACTTTCAACTCAAGAACATGAGATGGTAGCATACTTATCGGGCGTTTTAGCTTAGTAGAGTTTGCGGCTCATATGAATAAGATAGTCTCTTCTTAAGTATGTTTTCTTTCCATCTTGAGCAAGATGCGAGGCGAGGAGAGCGTACTGTGTACACACTCGGTGTATCAGTGGAACTGTTCCAAAGACAACTAACAAGACCCCTTGACTTAGGGATGAAATACCGACAAGCCGAGTCAACGAGACTGGACGAGCCTCATGTACACACGGATGCGCATCAGGCATACACAGCTCACTTTTATGTCCTTGTAGTAAGCCTCATTTTTCTTAAGCTTGTGTTAAGTGTAGCTTGATTTGTATCCGTGTGTATTGTATACCCTAACTCTCGGCCTGTTTCGGGATGATCAGATGGGATACAGTCGTACACACTCACCGAGACATTCCGAGCCTTTTCGAGACATTCCGATGCTGTTCTTCTGTTCTTATACATAATTTCCTGCGATTATTTATTCTATAATCTATCACATTGTAATATATTATTTTTTTACTTTTCCACGATACCCGCTACTCCGGACTACAGGGGCCGATACCACAGTTGATCATAGTAAGTATATAAATTAGATAATTACAGGTAGCTTTAACATTTGAT